>JAJQQW010000012.1:40927500-42180000 GCA_025583905.1 Ia io | reverse complement strand
GAAGTTCTTGTGGGTCTTCAGCTAGAGCACAGGACTTATGATACAAATCTTCCATACTAGGGCTAGCCATCAGCATTACCTATTATAGTCAAATAATTCAATCCTGTCAAAAGTCTATGTAGAGAAAATGAGAAGCACTACGTATTATCCTTACATATTAGATACCCAAAATTTTTTATAAAAATGGAAAGTAAAATGCTACAGCACCCAGCAGGTGTGACTCAGTGGTTGAGCATTGACGTATGAACTAGGAGGTCACAGATCGATTCCCGATCAGGGCACATGAACAGGTTGCGGGCTTGGTCCCCATTAAGGGGGTGTGTAGGAGGCAACCGATCAGTGATTCTCATCATTGATGTTTCTACTTCTCTCTACCTCTCACTTCCTCTCTGAAGTCAATAAAAATATATTTAAAAAAAAAAAATCTATGGCAGAAATACCATTAGATACCTTATAATTACATAGTTTTAACTTTTCAAGGGATGCTTTTTGATGTTTTAAAACAGCAGAAAACTACTGATCATGGCAATATACTAAAAGTTACCATGCAGACTAACATATAATACCTTCACCCACAACTATGTTTTATTTGGCCTAGTCAAAGTCATAGAACATTCCAAAAAGCTCGTTACATCAACTTCATCTTCACATTTTTATGTGGTTCAAAGTGTTAAAAAATAACCATAATTTTACAGTTTAACCCTTTGCACTCGCTTGCTTTTTTCTCAAGCTGCTACTGATGCTAACCGTGTCGAGTCACACTCGACATCCAAGTGCAAAAGGTTAAGAGGTAAGGTAAAGAGAGGTTAAATTAAATTACTTAAAAAACAAAACAGAATAGCAGACAAGAAAATGTAGGAATTCAAGGTCTTAAACCTAGTAACCACTTTCTGAAAATTATCTCAACATGCACTCTTAATATGAGTAACTGCTCATAAATTTTAGCTGTGTATTGCAAAATACAAACCTTTGCACTGTATAAGTGGTCGGCATCTGGTGGATCAAGAATGGCCATGTTTTTTTCTAAGGACTCTACTTCTCTGTGCATTACAAAGAAATTGCAGTAATTTCCCAGCTGAAATGGTCTTGACAAAGGGAAAGCATCCACCCATGTAAACTGAGCATCAAAAAAGTCACTAGGTATATATAAATTCTGATAACGGCGCCTTAGTTCCATCATGTCACAACTAGGACTGAAAAAAAGACGTAAGTAGTGAATAAAAAGCCTTAATACCAATGAGTATACATTCACTCAATTCTGAAGCTAAATATCTAACCTGACATGGCTAAAAGCCAGCTGCAAATGATCAATTATTAATGAGCTATAGATGTGCAGAAAGGCATATTATCATCTCATTTTCAAATTGTTTACTTACAGCTTTGAATAAATAACATATCTAAATGTTACCTTTATTTCTTTACTTTTTGTGTGTAGCTTAAAATTCATTAGAGAAGACCCTTTGAAATAACTTCAACCCCAGCTCCAGAGAAGATCTGAACAAAAGCAGTTCTGTCTCAGTTGAAACTGTGCACTTTTGAGAAAACTATGGTTCATACAGAATGACAGAAAGAAGGGATAAGAGTGGTACCAAATTAGTATGAGTGCTCCTCAATCAGTTTTATACAGCGTAGAAATACAACTTTTATTCTATAGTAAGATCCTAGGTCAAGAATATTTACATTCAAAATTAAATAAAATTCACGTGAAAGCAAAATCCAAATCTTTTTTGGATTATCCACACTTCAATACCTCTCAGTGTTAGTGATTAAGATCCGTACTGGATTGTTCATTATGTAAAAAGAGGGTAAGATTCTGGCCTTTTAAACCTGGCATACTGATTTTTTTTTAAAGTTTCATTTCCTTTTTCCTAAGCAAAGCTTTTAAGGGAGAGAAACTAAAAGGTAAATCAAGCTGATAAAAAGCCAAGAGATTTCTGTTAAAAGCATAATGAAAAGTGGAAAACACAATTTGTAAGATAAAAAGATAACTATATTGTCTTTTAAAAGGACAATTAAAACAAGAGTATAAAATGTGAACTAATATATAGTTATGTCTTTTTATTTGAAGCCTAAAAATAAAAAGTATAGAATGATAAACTAGTCAGTTATGATTACTGATATAATTATACTTTATTTGGATAAGATTCTATTGTAAAAATGTAAAAAAAAAGGTATGTGAGTTTTGTTTTTAAAGAAGTGCTGCAAACAGAAAGTATGTGTAATAGCTTCCTAGTTTCCCATCACTAGAATTTTTGAAGTTGTATCTCACCCCATAGGAGTAAAATCTATAAAACAAGAGATAAAAAAATACAAATAAATCATTTCTTGGCATACAGTCTCTTATAATCATATTACTATAAGAAAATCTTGATTTCCAATAACTATAAGAAGAGGTATGAGAACTTTAAAAATCATTTCTATTTATAATGGGTTCATATGATGTGATGGAAATTTACTTCAAAGTGGTGATGTGAAACTCTGAATGTCTAACTTGAAAGAAGATAGATAACTGTTCAGTTTACACCCTATATATCAACTCTTTCCAGAATAGCATTATAAGCTGGGAAAAGATGAGTTTAAAGTATGCCGAAACCGGTTTGGCTCAGTGGGTAGAGCGTCGGCCTGCGGACTCAAGGGTCCCAGGTTCGATTCCGGTCAAGGGCATGTACCTTGGTTGCGGGGACAACCCCAGTAGGGGGTGTGCAAGAGGCAGCTGATCAATGTTTCTCTCTCATCGATGTTTCTAACTCTCTATCCCTCTCTCTTCCTCTCTGTAAAAAAATCAATAAAATATATTTAAAAAAATAAAATAAATAAAAAAATAAAGTAGAGCTGCTCACCCTGGCCGGCGTGGCTCAGGGAGGGTCTAGGGTTTGATTCCCCATCAAAGGCACATACATGGGTTGCATGTCTGATCCCCAACCCCAGTCAGGGCGCATGCGGGAGGCAACCAATTGATGTGTCTCTGTCACACGGATATTTCTCTCTCTCTTAAAAAAAAAAAAAAAAATCAACGTAAAAATATTCTCGCTCCTTGGGTGAGGATTTAAAAAGAAGTAGAGCTGCTCTATTTAATATCTTTGAGATTGGAGAGAGTTTGGGTTCCAAAATCGTTTTTTCAAATATACAGACTACATATTTTAAGTATACAAGTAAACAGGGATAACAAGAAAACTACTATAAATTAAGAGTAGTTGTGCCCGGCTGGTGTGGCTCAGGGGTTGAGCGTTGACCCAGGAACTAAGAGGTCCTAGGTTTGATTCCAGGTCAGGGCACATCCCTGGATTGGGGGCTTGATCCCGAGTAGGAGGCATGCAGAAGGCGACCAATCGATGTTTCTCTCTCATCAATGCTTCTATCTCTCTATCCTCCTCCCTTCCACTCTCTCTCAAATCAGTAAAAAAATTTCATTAAAAAGTTAAAAAAAATAGTTGCTGACTTGACCACAAGCAAGAGTAAATGAAAATCAACTACATAACAATAAAGCAAAGTCACCAAGCAAAAATTTTTTGGCACTGAGTAGGATTAAGTAAAATACACTGGTTTACTCAATCTAGAACTGAATATAGAGAAATTTTAATGTTTGATAGTCCAGTATCATGAATATTAATTATAACACTTTGTTAAAATGCAGCAATACTCTCTTGGGACACTGAAATGCAGTTATTTGTTCCTATGTGAAACTGCTTTAAATGCTGCTTGTAATGGTTTATTTTTATTTTACTGTCAATTTGTTTTTTTCTGCCTGTTATTTTTTCTTATACATAACTGCCAGGCCCAGGGCCTTTAGACAATTTTTCCTTTCCCTTAGAGTAAATCAGTCATTTACCAATTTCCCTTTTTATGAATTACAACTTTGCAGCCATTATTGAGTATCTACAAATGACACACACTGTTGCTTTAGATACATGAACTCACAATTCTTGCTAGTTGATATAATTTCCTCTTTGCATGTGAAGCTCAAAAATTCTTTGTTTTAAATTGATTTATGAGAGAGAGAGAGAGAGAGAGAGAGAAAGAGAAAGAAATATCAATTTTGTTGTGCCACTTATTATGCATTCACTAGTTGATTCTTCTATATGCCCTCACCGGAGATTGAACCCACAACCTTGGTGTATTGGTACGATGCTCTAACCAACTGAGCTACCCAGCAGGGCTTCAAAAATTCTTAGTAACTTGCCCATTATTTCTGATTCCAAAGACTGAAAAATGTTTTGTTTTGTTTTAAACATATAGACATGTGTGTATGTTTTTATTATACTATATTGCCACAGCTAACTTGAAATACATAATCCATTCCTGTACTATTATTTTATCATACATAATGGACTATGCATAAACTTAATAAAGTTATCAATAAATCTGGATCTTACATGGTTCTAACTTTAACCAATAACTTCATCACAGAGTGGCTGCCTTTTTCAATAGCTGATATCTTTAATGAGTGTATGAAAATAATGTAATCCTGGCAAAGAACTAAACTGCTACTTCAAATTGCATTTCTCCTCTTGTACAAATTAAAATTATTAAGTGTAAAGAAATGAAAGTTGCGAGAAAAATACATCTATATATAACACATTCTACTAAGCTACACAAAATTACAAAACTAATAATTTAATAAGAAGTGGGGGAAAATAACTTACCAATCTAAAGAAAACTTTGAAAACTGAACTGTGTAACGTGGGACAACACGGCGAACTCTCCGAGGTGATCGTTCTCTCTCTCTTCGAGGAGATCTCTCCCGGGAACGTTTTCTCTGAGGAGATCTTTCTCTGGATCTACGTCTATCTCTCTCCCTTTCACGACTTTAAAAAAAAAAAAAGTAAAATTTTCTAAAATTAATAATTTTTCTAGCGTTATCTAAGAATTCCTTCATGAAATAAGTTAATATAAGATTTTACAGTATACTTTTTTAAATAACTTTTTTGAATTGTGGTAAAATATATACAATATAAAATTATCATTTTAATCATTTTTTTAGTGGCATTAAGTGCATCACAACATCCCCATCTAAAAACACCTGCCGATGTGGCTCAGTGGTTGACAGCTGACCTACGGAATCAGGAAATCATGGTTCATTCCTGGTCAGAGCACATGCCCAGGTTGCATGCTAGATCCCCAGTAGTGGGTGTGCAGAAGGCAGCCGATCAATGATTCTTATCATTGATATTTCTCTCTCTTTCCCTCTCCCTTCCTCTCTGGAATCAATAAAAAATATATATTTAAAAACATACCTTCGATCATCTTTTCTGTTAGGCACTTGATCCCCTCTGTCATTCCTTCCTGAAAATCTGGATGGTGGATCTAACCTTCGTGCTGGTTGTGGCTGTGAAACTATACGAACAGGAGGCTGCAATAAACCAGCTTTAAAAGATACAGAAAAAAACAAAACATTTTTACTTAAACGAAGTTCAAAAGCATTACCTGGTTAAATTTTATACATAGAAAATGTTGGCTAAGATTTTAGGCTCTCTGGCCCATGAATGGTGGAGACAGTTTTGTATATTTGCATATTTTGTTACAACCCTTTAAAAATGAAAAATCCATTTTTAGTTTAGGGACAACACTAAACGAGGCCGTGGAACAAATCAAAGGGATATAGTTTGCCAACCCTTGATCTTCTGATATTAAACCAAAGACTGCTATACAAGATATTCACAGGGTGCCAAAGTATTATCCAGAGATTATCTACACAGAGAAAAAAAAACCTCTTATAATACAAAGATTTATGGCCATCACTTTGATCATGTAATCAAATTTAGCATCGATAATAGTGGAAGTATCTCACAAAAGGTGTCTCCTAGTATGATGCAATATAAAGTACAAAACATTGCCTATATGTTCTTACCAAATGCCTTTAGACTTAACCTAGAGTTTATAGTTTATATGGTGGAGGATAGAGGAATAAGGTAAAAATATCACAAGGAATCAAGACAAATCCAGAATACAATATTCCAAAAGAATCTACAAATCAACTAGCCCAATTTCTTCAAAAAGCCAAGGTAATAAAATAAGAAAAAGTAGAAGCTACTCTAGAATAAAAAAGACTAAAGAAACATAACCAAATATAATGCATGAAACTTGGCTTTCTGTTTAGGAAACAAAAAAACAACCTTAAAAGACATTTGGGCCTGGCTTGTTGGGTTCAGTGGATAGAGCATCGCCCTTCGAACTAAAGGGTCCTGGGTTCGATTCCAGTCAAGGGCACATGGCCGGATTGAGGGCTTGATCCCTAGTAGGGAACGTGTGGAGGCAGCTGATCAATGATTCTCTCATCATTGATGTTTCTATCTCTCTCTCTCTGTACCTTCCTCTCTGAAATCAATAAAAATATATTTTAAACAAAAAGACATTTGGGAGACAACTGAAGAGATCTGAATATAAATACATAGGGTATTTAAATGCTTTTTCTTAGATGTGATAATAGATTGTGGTAATATAGGAAAACTCTTAGGAAGGACATGCTTAAATATATGGGAGTGAAAAGTCATAGTGTCTGGTAATTACTTCAAACGTTTAAGCTAATATCATGTGTATTTGTTAATTTATGCAGACGAAACACTTTGATAAATTGTGAACTGTTCAGGGTTGTAAGTATACAAGTAATCATTATACTGTTCTTTCAACATTTTTATATACGTGAAAATTTTTCATGAAGATTTGCGAGAATAATAACCAGCTAACTTATGAATATCTACACTAATAAAAGAGAAAAATGCTAATTGACTGTACCTTCGCTACACCCAAAGCCAATCAGAGAGAGTATGCAAATTAACCCAACAAAGATGGCGGCTAATTTGCATACACAGAGGGAGGAAGGAGTGAAGACTGAAGACAGCATAGAAGGAAGAGGGAGGGAAAGCAGAAAGCAAGGTGGCTGCCAGAGGGAAAGTGCAGGCAGGGCAGGGGGCGGGTGGCGGCGCGCGAGGCCACGGCGGCCGCAATGGCGGAGGCGGCGGTGGCGGGCGGGGTGGCAGCAGGCGGGATGGGGCGGGCGGCGCATGCAGCTTTGGCGGCCGCTTGCAGGAATCTTCCTGCAATGGGCTCCTAGTTTCTTATGTTAAATAATAAATACTACACCAGCTAAAGATCAATGGGCTGGTATTACTGAAGGAATCCCTTGCCAATACAGATTTCCCTACCATTCTGCCAAGTGAACCCTAGCACAGTCCACTGATCCCTTCTCTCTCTTCTACTGCTCTTATTGCTCCTCTCAAGCATCTACCAAACTCAAGGGATACATGACGAAAAACACTGCTTTCTTGAGTCCTCCCACAGAAGCTATGTCTCTTTTTGAGAGAGTGACGGGAGGAAATGGTATTCAAGTCCCTATTCACAACTGAAAGCAAATCCTCTAAGGAAAAAAAGACGAGGGGGAAAAAATAAATTATAGGACTAAAGATCAGATACATGGAAGAACCAAGTAGTCTGGAAACAGCCTGGCATTACCTAGTAAGTTTAACATACACAAACCCTCAGACCCAGCAATTTCACCAGAAAATATATGCCCTAGGGCAGTGATCGGCAAACTGCGCTCGTGAGCCACATGCGGCTCTTTGGCCCCTTGAGTGTGGCTCTTCCACAAAATACCACGTGCGGGCGTGCACGTACAGTGCGATTGAAACTTCGTGGCCCATGCGCAGAAGTTGGTTTTCAGCTCTCAAAAGAAATTTCAATCGTACTGTTGATATTTGGCTCTTTTGACTAATGAGTTTGCCGACCACTGGCCTAAGGAAGCCTGTGCACATTGCCTCACACATATATCCGTTCACAGTAGCAGCTTCAGAAACCAAGAACTAGAAATAACACAAATGTTTACCAAAGAACAGATAAACTGTATACTATTCATACTATGGGAATATTATGCAATAAGGAAAATGAAGACATTAGAGCCATACAGAATAATATGAAAAACTTTAAAAACATAATGTTGAACAAAAAAATTTGTACACAAAAGATTATATAAATAGAATCATAGATTATATAAAATTCAAAAACAAAACTAAACTGTATTATGAGGATATATACTTAAGAGGGTAAAACTATTTAAAAAGAATTAACTAGCAATATTGTATTTTTTTGCCCAAGTAGTGATTAACACGGGTGTTCAATAATAATGTTATACCGTTTCATCACTTTGCTTTAAGTGTATCATAATTTACAAT
Source organism: Ia io (assembly GCA_025583905.1). Taxonomy (NCBI): domain Eukaryota; kingdom Metazoa; phylum Chordata; class Mammalia; order Chiroptera; family Vespertilionidae; genus Ia; species Ia io. Next base: position 42,171,835 of record JAJQQW010000012.1, on the reverse strand, counting down.
AAAAGAGAAAGTGCCACAATTACATTTAAAAATACCAATTAAATAGGCTTCTATTAACCCAAGGCTATAATTTTAAACATTGTTTAAAAAGTCTCAGAGTTTCAAATAATCAATATGCAAAAGAAAACTTAAAACACAGCTCCTTTATTTGATGCACTATGGTTCAATGAGGAACTTAAAGTGTTATCACCAGACTCTACATGTACATAAAATGTTATATTTATAAGAAATAAGTCTCAAAAACATTTACTTCAGTTACAGATACGATACCAAAATGGGGACAGAGTACTAAAAGTTTTCAGTTTAAGTTAGCAAAGAGCATGTCTTTCGTTAAGAGCAATAAAATAAAAAAGTTTCCAAATAGCTATAAAAGTAGAAGTGGCTTAGCCCTGGCCGGGTGGCTCAGTTGCTTGCAGCCTTGTCCCGTACATCAAAAAGGTTGCTGGTTCAATCCCTGGTCCAGGAGGGAAAGAGTCGATGTTTCTCTCTCTCCCTCTCCCTTCCTCTCTCTCAAAAATTAATAAAAATATATCCTTTGGTCCACTGGCGTGGCTCAGTTGTTGAGCGCAGTCCTATAAACCAGGAGGTCAGTGTATGATTCCTGGTCAGGACACATGCCTGGGTTGAGGGCTCAATCCCCAGTGTGGGGAATGCAGGAGGCAGTCAATCAATGATTCTCTCTCATCACTAATGTTTCTCTCTCTCTCTCCCTCTCCTTCCTCTCTGAAATCAATAAAAATACATTTTTTAAAAAACATATCCTTGGGTGAGGATAAAAAAAAATAAAGAAGTGGTCTACACAAAATACTTAATTTTCAAGTATTTTGGAAGTCCCTGTTTTTTCATAATTAAAAGTATACTCTTATTATTTTAACAATTATGTCTTAGTCTGAAACATAAAAAACAAAGATACATTGCATATAATACCTTTCTGCTGTGGCTGCTGTAATAAAGGCTGTGGTTGAGTCTGCAACAGTGGTGTAATAGAAGCTGCTGAAATCTGTGCCTGTAGCAGTGACTGAGGCTGGGGCTGAGCCTGAACACCAAATGTTGTCTGTGGTGCAATTGGCTGGAGTACAGCAGGAGGAGTCTTCAGTAAAGGTTGGGTTTGGGACTGATTCTTAACAAAAAATAAATAAAATAAAATTTTAAAATATGAAAGAAAAATCTTTATAAATCAGACAACTCGGTGACCAAGTTTCTACAATAGCTAACTCAGTATTGCATATACCTGATTTGGTAGTGTTTGAATTCTTTGTGCATTCCATTTAAATGGCATATTGGGGTTATATGTAGCTTCAACCAATACTCTGTCACCCACTTGGGGGGTTTTCCCTTTGACAGCACTGGGGGAAAAAGAAAAAGCACATTTAAAAGAGTTTCCTCCAAAAAAGATTTACAAATTTGGTATTTTAAAGTACATTATTTCAAAAGCAAGAAAAGGAAAAAAAAAGTAAATTATATCTAACCCCAATATATTCAACAAAAAAATAAAACAACCAGCCAGTGTAGTTCAATGGTTGAGCTCATCAACCTATGAATCAGGAAGTCACAGTTTGATTCCCAGTCAGGATACATGCCCAGGTTTCAGGTTCGATCCCCAGTGTGGGGCATGCAGGAGGCAGCCGATCAATGATACTCTCATCACTGATATTTCTATTTTTCTCCCTCTCCCTTCCGCTCTGAAATCAATAAAAATGTGTTTAAAAAAAAAAGTTTTTATTATGTAGGTAATCCTCATACTTTGGGCTTTGGAAAGATGACAGAAAGGCATATAAAATGGAAAAATAGGAGACCCACTTTCAAAAAAAATCATATAGTAAGGTCATTAGAAATATATTTGAAATCGCTAAGGAAATTCACTAACAAAATACTATTTTGGATATGTTAGTTCACCAATCACTCAATCTTATTTATTAATATTTTAATTTTAAAATGTTTTTAGTACCCTGGCTAGGTAGCATCATCCTGATATGCTAAGGTTGTGGGTTTGATCAGCAGTCCGGGCATATACAAGAATCAACCAATGAATGCATAAATAAGTGGAACAACAATCGGTTTCTCTCTTTCTCTTTCCTCTCTCTCTAAAATCAATTTTTAAAAATTTTATAAAAAGAATGTTTTTAGTTTATATATCACTAGATATGTGAAAGAGAAGATAAATTTTAAAAGGTATGTGATTATTTCAATCCCTAATTTCACTGTATGTCTAAACATGAAAAAATGAGAAATAACTCACTCCCACAAAATGTTTATAAAAAATTCACATAACTAGTTCATTTAATAAGCAAATGATAACTTCAGTCACATTCTCCATTAAAAAAGATTATGGGTACAAGTATGACAAGCGAAATGATTAAAACATAAAATTATAGCTAAACCACAATCCTATGCACAATTAAGCAGGTACTATCAATATACATAATGTTAAATACAAAAAGGCATCTGCCAACACCTAACAATGTTTACCTAAGCTGAAAGAATACATCTTCATCCACAAATCCAAATGTATCGTGTAGTTTTGTGACTACTCCTGTAAAAACACGCTGTTTCTGAGGTTGGGTTTGTTGCTGACTGGACCTTGGTGTTGGATATGATACAGTTATCTGTGCTGCAGGCTGAGGCGTAGACAGGCTAAGACTTGTAGGCAGTGCAACAGCTGGCTATAAAACAAAATCAAAATCAAATTAAGGTAGGGATTTGAAATAGTCTATAAATTCTCTAAAAATCGATTTTAAAAATCTAAAACAATAAAAAAGAAATAGTCAAGAAATTAAAAATAACTCAAAATGCTAAAAATAACTTATTTGAAGTTAGAAAAATACACATGTACACCTTGAAGATAAGAATCAAGTTTAAAAAATAGGTCATTTGAGGAAAAAGATACTGTAGTACAATGAGTTTAAAGAGCAGTGCTTAACCTGGCTGGTGTGGCTCAGTGGTTGAGCGTTGTTTGATTTGCAAGCTTGATCCCCAATGGGGAGCATATAGGAGGCAGCCAATAAATGATTCTCTTGCATCACTGATGTTTCTCTCTCTCTCTCCCTCCCTCTCTGAAATCAATAAAAAAAATATACGTATATACATATATATTTTTTAAAAGTGCTTATTTTAGTTTTCTCTTAAGAATTCAAAATCCATAGTGGCATCATAAAGACTCAGGAAAATCCTATATAAGTGAATTAAGTCATAGAAAGACCAATATGTATGATCTCATGTGGAACGTGGCTACAGTGTTTGGACAGGTTATGGTCCGAACCTGTGGTCCCACGTGGCTAAGTGATACAAGCTGCGGGAGATAGAGCAAATAAACAAAGCTTGATCATGTGCATGTAACTGAGTAAGATTCGAAACCCAGGAGAACGTTGTAAACATCTTGACCACGCCCTAACTTTACCTCGTGGAATCTGGCTATAAAATAAAGACTCGGCTTGCAGGCTGTGGCGCTGTCTCTCCATCAGAGAAGGCAGCGTCCCACCCAGCCCCAGCTTTCTTCTCTTGTCTGTCTATTCTTAATCCTTCACTGCCCCCTCTCAGGCTCACCAAACCTGGCCATGCTGGTGCGGCACAATCTCACTCATGTGAAATTAAAAAAAACACACAAAGATCTCAAAGAAACAGAACCAAATGGTGGCTGCCAGAGGAGTGTAGGGGAAATAGGTGAAGGTGGTCAAAAAGTACAATCTTCCAGTTACAAGATAAAAAAGTTCTGGGGATATAATGTACAGCATGATGACTATCCTATATAATAATCCTATATAATAAAGAGGTAATATGCAAATTGACCACACCAACACACAAGATGGCCATCGGAGGGCAGTTGGGAGGGACCAGGCCAGCAGAGGAGGGCAGTTGGGGGCGACCAGGCCTGCAGGGGAGGGCAGTTGGGGGGGGACCTGGCCTCTAGGAGAGGGCAGTTGGGGGGGGGGACCAGGCCTCTAGGGGAGGGCAGTTGGGGGCAACCAGGCCTGCAGTGTAGGGCAGTTGGGGGGGGTCCAAGCCTGCAGGAGAGAGAAGTTGGGGGGAACCAGGCCAGCAGGGGAGAACAGTTAGAGGCAACCAGGCCAGCAAGGGAGGGCAGTTAGGGGTGACTGGGCTGGCAGGGGAGGGCAGTTGGGGGGAACCAGGCCTGCAGGGGAGGGCAGTTGGGGGGACCAGGCCTGCAGGGGAGGGCAGTTGGGGGGACCAGGCCTGCAGGGGAGGGCAGCTGGGGGGACCAGGCCTGCAGGGGAGGGCAGTTGGGGGGGACCAGGCCTGCAGGGGAGCAGTTAGGCGTCAATCAGGCTGGCAGGGGAGTGGTTGGGGGTGATCAGGCTGGCAGGCAGAAGCAGTTAGGGTCAATCAGGCAGGCAGGTGAGTGGTTGGGAGCCAGCAGTCCTGGATTATGAGAGGGATGTCCGACTGCCCGTTTAGGCCCAATCCAAATGGGCAGAAGGACATCCCTCAAGGGGTTCCAGACTGGAGAGGGTGCAGGCTGGGCTGAGGGACAACCCCTCCCCCGTGCACGAATTTCGTGCACTGGGCCTCTAGTAGTTAATAAAACTATTGTATATTTGAAAGTTGCTAAGAGAGATCTTAAGTTCTCATCAAAAGAAAAAAATGTATAACTATGTGAAAGTAATTATTTAATCAAATTTACTTTGGTAATAATCATTTTACTATATATGTAAAATCATATTGTACTTTAAACTAATACAATGTTATATGTCAATTACATCTTAATAAAACTAGGGAAAAATAAAAATGTTAACACTTGCATTGGTCTTTTCTGGCACTATCAAGCATGAATAACAACACATTGATTAAAACATCTGCATAGAAATAGAAATAATATCAAAATAAAGGAGCAATCATCTGATTCTTCAAGTCAAACCATGGGATTTGTTTTACACCTACTCAATAAAGCTAGTCTTCAAGTTCAAAATTTTTAAAAAATAAAAGCAAAGTCCTACATTCATACAGTAAAAGAACTAAGCATTTCTTAAACTACAATCACAAAATTATGTTCTCATGAAATTTCTTTAACATTCTAACACACAAATAATATAGGCAGACTTTGGGAAATGTTATTCTAAGAAAAGACAAAATTTTACAGTTTTTCTACTTAATTTGGAAATTCTACTATTAGAGATTGAAAATATGAAACATGTTACATTTTCTTTAATAATAACAATAACAAAGTTTGAGGTTGACTGTCCATTTGAAGTGTACTTTAAAAAAAACAACTAACAGGTTCAAGACTAAAAAAGGTATAAAAAGTTATATAGTAAAGAGCTCCTCTCCTACTCCTATTCCTCAGCTGCTCATTTCCCTAATCATGGGTGCAATATATATTAGAGATTCTGCTTTGTTTTGAACAGTTGCACAGTATTTCACTCAAAGTACATACCAGGGGTCAGTGAACTATGGCACATGAAAAGATATTCAACACACAGGTTATGATTTTTGTACTGCACACAAGCCAAGGACAGTTTTTACACTTTATAAGGGTTATAAAAAAGAAAAAAGAAATGAAAGAGATTTTAAGTGACCCATGAAGCCTAAAGTAAACATTACATATCCCAAGTTCAAAACCTTAAAGAAATGTTTTTTTTAAAATTGATTTCAGAGGAGATAGAAACATCAATGATGAGAGAGAATCACTGATCGACTGCCTCTTGCATGCCCCCTACAGGGTTAGAGCCCACAATCGGGGCATGTGCCTTGACATAGTTTCCAACCATGACCTCCTGGTTCATAGGTCAAAGCACAACCACTGAGCAACACTGGCTGGGCGAAAAAAATTTTAATGTTACTAAAAATTAAACTGATAATGTAAACAATTACTTCACCTTTAAGGTCAACCTTAAAAAGATATGTAATGTGTACGAAAATTTCCTAAAAATATTCATTCAAAGAAAATATAAATGCCAGTATCAGTATTAAGTTTAAAATAAGACCTTATACTAGTATTTATTCAAACTAGATCACAGTTCAATCTGCAATCAAAAGCTATAAAAAACAAAAACATACTTTTCATTTTTATTTAGCATAGTGCTAAACTAATATGTGAATCCAAAAAATATTCATTTTTCAACCCTCAAAGAAAAACTCTGCTCTACTCTTCATTCAGATATCCAAAAGAAAATCAAACTAACCTGTGTTAAAAGGGTCTGCTGAGGTTGCTGCAACTGAAAATAGAAAACACACAAACAGGAAAGAAAAAAGAAAAGGATCAATCAAAATAGTCTCATATATGCTTTCTTCATTTAAGAAAAAATTCCTATTATGTGGCTACTTCTAATTGAGAAATATGTAAAAAGTAATAGGTCATTAGGTATAAAGTTTCCTACAGATACATTCATCAAATGCAGAACTGATACATAACTAACTCATTCAAAAAAAGTAAGAAAGCTCATCTTTTTTTTATTTTATAAGAATAACACCCACAGAAAACCTCCCTAAGTCCCTACTGGGGAAGATTTCTAGTTATGTCACATGATAATTACCATGTTACAGAAATTTTTCAGTATCATCCATATGCTACTTGTATCAAAGTATCACTGGCTATCCAATTTATACATATGCCCATAAAATGAGAAGCACTCCTGATGGTCTGTTTTGCCACTGCATTGGAATTATAAAAGACAGCACAGTCTGACATAATTTTTCCAGCAATAGCTAAGTATAGTATTACCATAACGTAGAAGGAATTGGTATAAAGGGGGAATATTTATTTTTAAAGAATTACATTATTTTTTAAAATATATTTTTTTTTTTTATAATTTTTTTTTTTTTTATTATTTTAGAGAGGAAGGGAGAGGGAGAGAGAGATAGAAACATCAATGATGAGAGAGAATCATTGATCGGCTGCCTCCTGCACACCCCTACTGGGGATCAAGCCCGTAACCCAGGCATGTGACCTTGAATGGAATTGAACCTGGGACACCCTTCAGTCCACAGGCCGACGCTCTATCCACTGAGCCAAACCAGCTAGGGCTTAATATATTTCTTTATTGATTTCAGAGAGGAAGGGAGAGGGAGAGAGAGATAGAAACATCAATGATGAGAAGAATCATTGATCAGCTGCCCCTGCACGACCCCTACTGGGGACCGAGCCCACAACTCGGGCATGTGCCTTTGGCCGAATTCGAACCTGGGACCCTTCAGTCTGCAGGCCGACGCTCTATCCACTGAGCCAAACTGGCTAGGGCTAAAGGGGGAAATTTTAATCCTTTGCACTCGCTTGCTTTTTTCCCCGATTCCTTTATTCTACTCGGGATTTAATTTTTTAAATACCCCAGATTTTACAAAGCGCGGCAGTAGAATAAAAAACTGGAGTTTCTTTTCATACAAACTTATTTATTTGGATTTTTTTATATTTCAAATTATTGATACATTCAAAGAGTAATTTTAATCTCGATGCTAACCGTGTCAAGTCACACTCGACATCCGAGTGCAAAAGGTTAAAACTCTGGAATAGAAACTTCACTTAAGCTAGGCTAAAAGAACCTATATGAAGTTCTAATTCAAAACACTCAATTTACATGGAGTCACCATGATTTATAGGTTAAATCTAGCAAATTACTATTTTTCTCTAAGTCAAAAATGAATGATATTCTGTTATCCTATATAATAAAAGATTAATATGCAAATTGTCCTGAGAGTTCAACCAACTGGGAGTTCGACCGCTCGCTATGATATGCACTGATCACCAGGGGGCGGCATGGAACAAAGGAAGGCTCCAGCTGGCAGCCAGGGGAAGGAAGACCCTGATCGCTGGCCAGGCGTAGTGACCCTACCCATGCACGAATTTTGTGCACTGGGCCTCTAGTTCTTCAATAAGGAAATTTGTGGGATATTTTTGGTCTTGTTTTTTAAAGAATACTCAATGACCTGGCTGAGTGGTTCAGTTGGTTGGAGTGTTATCCCGTGCACCAAAATGGTTGCAGGTTCTATTCCCAGTTAGGGCACATGCTTGGGATTCGAGTCCAATACCTGGTTGGGATACATACAGGAGGCAATGAATAGAGGTTTCTCTCTCAGAACAATATATTTCTCTCTCTCTCACTATTTCTCTTGCTCTAAAAATAAATAAAAAGATATCCTTTGGTGAAGATTAAAAAAATACTCAGTAAGAGCTTTTTAATTTTTTAGGGATCAGATAGGGAGAAAAGATAAATGTTCATTTTTGTTTGCAAAGGTGTAATCTAGTAAATTGTTGTAGTTAAAGATAGTTTAAGAGAGAAAAAAGTTCCTTGTATCTATAAATAAGAACTTAAAGAATTAGAGGTTTCAAACAAAACAGCTATAAAAATTTTGGTTTTTCATCAGTTCATTCGGTCCCATGTAATTCTTTTTTAAAAATATTTTTATTGGTTTCAGAGAGGAAGGGAGAGGGAGAGACAGAAACATCAATGATGAGAGAATCATTGACTGGCTGCCTCCTGCACGACTCATACTGGGGAACAAGCCAGCAACACCGACATGTGCCCTTGATCTGAATCGAACCTGGGACTCTTCAGTCCACAGGCCAATGCTCTATCCACTGAGCCAAACCGGCTAGAGCCCATCTAATTCTTGTTCTGTTTGATCTTGGGTTGGTGCTTTTATGAACCCATCAGCTTCTCCATTAGTTCTAGAAATCCCTACTCAGTCCAGTGGTATAAAGTTATTAACCAATGTCATTAGAAGTATGTACTCCAAAGTGACTGTCATAATCCTCTCCACGAGTCTGTGAAACAGTTCTTGGTTGAAGATGAAGCACTTCAGCTGATTGCAAGAGCTTTCAGGAAAGCCTCAAAGTAAAACAGTAACTTTGCTGGCTTTATTAGAGGTCCAGATATCTCAGCTATAGGCTGCTAAGTTAAGAAAACTTGGTTTTAAATTCATTCATCTGGACAGAATAAAAAATTTTATTTTTTAATATATTTTATTGATTCTTCACAGAGAGGAAGGGAGAGAGACAGAGAGCCAGAAACACCGATGAGAGAGAAACACCGATCAGCTGCCTCCTGCACACTCCCCACTGGGGATGCGCCCGCAACCAAGGCACATGCCCCCGACCGGAATCGAACCCGGGATCCTTCAGTCCGCAGGCCGACACTCTATCCACTGAGCCAAACCGGTTTCGGCAGAATAAAAATTTTTTATTAAAAAAAAAAAAAGAGTAGCCCTAACTGGTTTGACTCAGTGGATAGAGCATCGGGTCTGCGGACTGAAGGGTCCCAGGTTCAATTCTGGTCAAGGGCATTATCTTGGTTGCGAGCACATCCCCAGTGGGGGGTTATGCAGGAGGCAGCTGATCGATGTCTCTCTCTCATCAATGTTTCTAACTCTCTATCCCTCTCCCTTCCTCTCTGTAAAAAATCAATTAAAAAAAAATATATTTTTTTAAAAAAGAGTAATGCCTCTTTTTTTTTTTAAATATATTTTATTGATTTTTCACAGAGAGGAAGGGAGAGGGATAGAGAGCTAGAAACATCGATGAGGGAGAGACATCGACCAGCTGCCTCCTGCACACCCCCTACCGGGGGATGTGCCCGCAACCAATGTACATGCCCTTGACCGGAATCGAACCTGGGACCTTCCAGTCCGCAGACCGACGCTCTATCCACTGAGCCAAACCGGTTTCGGTGAGTAATGCCTCTTTAAAAAAATATTTTTTTAAATTGTTTTCAGAGAGGAAGGGAGAGAGAAACATCAACGATGAGAGAATCATCAATTGGCTGCCTCCTGCATGCCCCTTACTGGGGATCGAGCCCACAACCTGGGCATGTACTAGTATGTGCCCCGACCAGGAATCGAACTGTGACCACCTAGTTTGATGGGTCAATGCTCAACCACTGAGCCACGCCAGCCGGACAGTAATGCCTATTTTTCAGTCAAAATAATTTTGAGTATTGGCATTTTCATATGTTCAACCTAATACTTAATTTTTAGTAATATATTTATTTCATTAACAATACTGAAATAAGTCTAAGGGTGTTTTGAAAACAAGAGAGCCAACTTTAACATCAATCTCTTATCAATTTTTAGAACTTTAAAGCAATTATTTGTGGTATAGTGTAATCTTCAGAGAAAATGCAATGCTTCTGAAACCAAAGGACTTAAGCCAAGGATGAAATTGGGGCATGGATCTAGCAATGAGAGGTTACAAACTGAAAAGTCTGTTTCTCGACAGTGTCTTTGGATCCAAGTTTTTGGTCCCCCTCTCTTGTATGCTCTTTTCCTTTCCTGACCGCTATACTTTCCTGAAGCTTATTAAAGGCACTGAAAAAGAATGAAGACTACCTCTTAACTCTGGAGAAGTCTAGAATGGGTGCTTAGTCTAAAACATATCTAGATTTCTGCAGGAAAAATGCTTTTCCCTGACAAGCTTCTCCTTAGGTTGTTTTTCTTAGCTCTTCCTACATCACAGATATGAGACCTTGAGAAACACAATCAGAGTATAAGCCTAGGGAAAAGGGACCAAAGAAACTTGCTTTTAGTCAGGAGTTTCCAAATTGGGAGTAGGGTGGGAACTACAAGAGTAGGTTTCCTCCCATTTTCAACAGCTCTATTTTAGTATTTTGTGTATTGGGTTTCAGTCTACAATATCATTGGGAAAAAGGGAGAGGTTGTGTTGCTTTAAAAAATAAAGGCTGAAAGCCAATGTCTATCTAGGTTTAGGTTTCATATGGGAAAAAGCTTTTCGTTTTGAGTATTGGGGACTCAGAAACAGAGGGATTCTTTCTAGATTACCTCTACATGCATGTGGCAAACACTGGCTACTAGTTGAAGATTTGGGTTTTCAGGACCTCTCTCCTATCTTTCTTTTCCTTGAAGACATTCCTTTTTACATACCCCAAAAGAATTCAAATCACATATTAAGGTAGCTGACAGGAAATAAACTGTATATGAATTAAATTGGAAAAAACACACTCTTTAAAAATCAGTTTTTAACATGAAAGATGTAAACTAACCTGTTGTTGCACACTATACAAGGCCTGCTGAGGTTGTGAATATTGCTGAGGGAAAAAGATTTTTTAAAGAAGAATATGCATATTAGTTATTCATTATCAAAAAGCAATATAAATACAAGCATATAAATATATAAGCAGAATTATACTAAAATTTTCTGGAACAGCTCAATGTCATCCAAAATAAACAAAATAGTGATTATACTCTGGGATCCAACAAGAACTGAATTTTGTTCAAATAATTAAGATATATGAACTGCCCAATTTAATAGTTTGACTATGCAACTATACTCCTCACTATGTCCTAGGCATATGTAATTTTCATCTCCAGAAAAAACTAAGCATAATAAAAACCCACAACCATTCATTCTTTAAAAACTGAAGGTGCCTACCCTTGTTATAGATTTAATAGTTTTCTAGATCACATATCAAAACCTATTAGAGATTCACCTGTTGCAATGCAGCTGCTGCAGCTGCGGCTTGTTGCTGCAATGCTGCAGTTTGAGTTAACTGATAGTTTGCTGGGGTTTGCGTGGTAAGGCCTGCTGCCGCCAATGCAGTTTGCTGTGTATAAATGGTAGGAGATGCTCCAAGGAGTGATGGCTGCTGAACACCCAATGCAGCTAAAATGAGATTAAAAGGAGGGGAGGGGATCAAGATTATTTGGGTCCTTTCCATGACAGCTTAGTTATGCATTATGGTCTGCCATGGTTTAATAAAAACATAGAGAAAAGTTTTCAGTAATGCTTGTTTAATTTAACTGATTAATTTGCCATACCAGATCCCAATGACTTTAATATTAAGTGTTCATGTAATGATAGATACAAGAAAATACTCATCTACAAAATTAAACTACAGAATGAACCTAACCAACCTTACCTAAACCAGGAGGCTAAAAGTAACCACAAAAAGTATTTAAAAAAACAAAACAAAACCATATTGCTTGGAGAGGGGGGAAAGTATTTTAGGAAGAGCAAAAAATAAATTATCTTACAATAAAATTCCTGTTTTATCTTGAAGCAGATGATAATAATATATTAAGGGCAATGTTGCTAAAAGTGATCCATCCATAATACTTCCTACTGGACAGAATATTCACTTACTTTTACTTTGCATTAAAAAAAATGTAAAACTAAAAACAGACAAAAGCAACACTTAAAAGCACAAAAATTTTTAATTATAGTGCACTACTGTACTGAGCAATGAGAGCTAAAATTAACCACATAGTAACTAAAAATGATCTTTACATATGTCAAGTAATTGGGTGGAGGGCTCATAATGACAGGTTTAGGTACTTAATGTTTAACGAATGCTTAGGGCTAAAAGCTGAACAGAGCACAAGGAAGATTTTACTTGATGCTTTTATGCAATTCCATTAAATGCAAAAAAGCAATCAATTAAAAATTACAGTCTAGCACTGCATTTCACCAAACTGTATCTCCTGAAACAGTAACTAGCTCTCCAGGACATTAAAGTTTGACAAAAAGGGGTCCAAGTTTTTAAAAATATAAGAAACAGTGGCCATGCCCTGGCAGGTTTGGCTCAGTGGATAGAGTGTTGGCCCAAAGACTAAAGGGTCCCATGTTCGATTCTGGCCAACGGCACATGCCCGGGTTGTGGGCTCGATCCCCAGTAGGGGACGTGCAGGAGGCAGCTGATCAATAAAGAAATATACTTAAAAAAAAAAAAAAAAAAAAAGAAAGAAACAGTGGCCCTGGCTGGTTTGGTTTGGTGGATAGGGTGTCGGCCTGTGTACTGAAAGGTCCCGGGTTTGATTCCGGTCAAGGGCACATGCCCGGGGTTGTGGGGCTTGATCCCTGGTGAGGGGCCAATCAATAATTCTCTCTTATCATTGATGTTTCTCTTTCCCTCTCTCTTCCTCTCTGAAATCAATAAAAACATGTTAAAACGTTAAAAAAATCAAACAGTAAAATAAGCACATAATTTCACTTCAGAATTTCTGAGAACCTTTAATATTCCACCAAAAATTATGACTCTCAAAGAGATTACCATAAAAGCAATATTTGCTCATGAACACTCCCTTTTCCATCTTGCTTGCATCAAGAGTAACTTGAAAAATTGCTGCTCTATAGCTATTAGTTAATAATCCTATAGAAAGAATATTATTCTTTACAGGAACAGAATAGACAACACTAATGAACTAACTCAAGTACCTAGTATACAGTATCCCAGAAAATCTTTAGGAGTGTGATATTCACCATCAATCAGTTGTTTAAGAGTACAAGCCAGGATGGCGTGGCTCAGTGGTTGAGCGTTGGCCTATGAACCAGGAGGTCATTGGTTCAATTCCTGGTCAGGGCACATGCCCAGGTTGTGGGCTCGATCCCCAGTAGGGGGTGTGCAGGAGGCAACTGATTAATGATTCTCTCATTGATGTTTCTCTCACTCTCTCCCTTCCTTTCTGAAATCAATAAAAATATTTAAAAATAAATAAAAAAACCAACAACAAAGTCAAAAAGAGAAAACAAACAAGTCCCAGAAATCATGTTTGGAATTCCGGGAAATTACAAATTATTCCCTACAAAAACACTGTTCACAATTTAAAAGGGAGGAAAGAAAAAAAAAGAAGATTCTAAGGTGGGGGGAAAACTTTCTAAATATCCTACATAAATAGTATTAAATCCTTACCACATTAATCTTTAAAAATACATATATTTTATTGATCTCAAAAAGAGGAAGGGAGACGAAGAGACAGATAGAAACATCAATAATGAGAATCATTGGTCAGCAATCTCTTGCACACCCCCTACTAGGGATAGAGCCCATATCTGGTTCTAAGATCGATGCTCAACCACTGAGCAACACTGACAGGCTACCCCATTAATCTTTTCTCTTTTGCATTTAAGGTAAATCAGATGTCCTAGATGGGCAGAAAGAAGAAACCAGGACTAACTAAATGTATTTAAACAGAAAGAAGTGGGGAACATCTTAACACCAATGTCCGTTCAAAATGAGGTTAATTGCAATGAGAATAGAGAAAAAGGTACCGAAATCTAAGGCACGGATTCTAACTAGTGGATTCTGTTAACCTTGTGAACTTGTATGCAAAATTTGAGACCAGAAATTCCAGTTTTCATCAGATTTTCAAAAAAGGTTAAGAACCACTGTTCTAGGATAATAGAAGCAAAATTCTCATGTAAACACAAAACAGGGAAAGACGCTAGGAAAAGTTATTATTTAAAATTATAAGCACCTCCTTCAGCCACCTGAGCTCTGACCTTAGATCTGTTCTGTTGCACTCTGCTGGTACCAATTTCCACAACTTTGTAAAGTACTGATAATTGCCACAGAAAAAGGACTCAGAGCCAGAAAGTCTGTTTTTTTTCCTACAGCTTTTTTTCCTACAGCTTTTAGTGAGTTCTGGACTCACTTTTGTGTATATCTGAGAAATTATCCTTGTATATTTGCATATAGCTTTCTTTAGTCTTATGAATTATTATAATCAAACTAGAGGCCCGGTGCATGAAATTCATGCACGGTAGGGGGGTGTCCCTCAGCCCAGCCTGCACCCTCTCCAATCTGGGACCCCTCGAGGGATATCCGACTGCCCGTTTAAGCCCAATCCCACCGTGGGACGTAAACGGGTAGTCGGACATCCCTCTCACAATCCAGGACTGCTGGCTCCCAACTGCTTGCCTGCCTGCCTGCCTTCCTGATTGCCCCTAATCACTTCTGCCTGCCAGCCTGATTGACGCCTAACTACGTCCCTGCCAGCCTGATTGCCCCTAACTTCCCTCCCCTGCTGGCCTGGTCGCCCCCAACTGCCCTCCCCTGCTGGCCTGGTTGCCCCCAACTGCCCTCCCCTGCAAGCCTGGTCCCTCCCAACTGCCCTCCTCTGCAGGCCTGGGTCCCCCCCAACTGTCCTCCCCTGCTGGCCTGATCACCCACACTACCCTCTCCTGCAGGCCTGGGTGCCCCACAACTGCCCTCCCCTGCAGACCTTATCACCCCCTACTGCCCTCCCCTGCAGGCCTGGGTCCCCCACCCCCAATTGTCCTCCTCTGCTGGCCTGATTGCCCACAACTACCCTCCCCTGCAGGCCTGGGTCCCCCCCCCAAGCTGTCCTCCCCTGCAGGCCTAGTCCCCCCAACTGTCCTCCCCTACTCGCCTGGTCACTCCCAACTGCCCTCCCCTGCTGGCGTGATTGCCCACAACTGCCCTCCCCTGCTGGCCATCTTGTGGCGGCCATCTTGTGTCCACATGGGGGCGGCCATCTTTGACCACATGGGAGTGGCCATCTTGTGTGTTGGAGTGATGGTCAATTTGCATATCACCTCTTTATTTTATAGGATTCTGCAAGATAATTCTGTAATTTGAAAAGCAAAAAGTTATTAACCTCTGATTTAATCTTTCTGTCTATATAAGTGGCTAAACTCTTGTCAGCAGGAGAACTTTTCCAATTATCCATATTGGAAAGTCTGTTCATTTATCTGATTCAGTATGTTTGTTGAAGGTGTCATGACCCACCTTAAAAATACGCTTATCATTATATATCAATACTTCTACAAACTTATGAAGTGAGTCCTAAATGACTACAGGCTACTAGGTAAATATGTAAATTTAAGGGCTGTTTAGTTAAATGTTCAAGGACAAATATAAAATACATTATTTTCTAAAATGTAAAATCAGTTTCATATGACTGAAATGTTCATGTTATAACATACTACTAGCTACTATATACTGAATAAACAAACTAGTTAAACCCAAAAGAGCCTCCATGAGTTTGAATGTTTTTGGTTGTTTTTACTGTAGTTGATTTCTAATTTCATTCCACTGTGAAATAATGAATGGGTTACCAATGAGATCAAGAAAGAAATCAAAAACTTCATGGAAACAAATGAAAATGAACACACAACAACCCAAAATCTCTGGGACACAGCAAAAGCAGTCCTGAGGGAAGTTCATAGCACTACAGGCCTACCTCAAAAATAGAAAAATCAACAATAAACTATTTAACCCTACAACTTAAAGAACTAGAAAGAAAACAAGAAGAAAAGCCCAGAGTAAGTAGAAGGAAGGAAATAAAGATTAGAGCAGAAATAAATGAGAGACTAAAAAAATATACAAAAAAAATCAATGAAACCAAGACCTTGTTCTTTGAAAGGATACAAAAAATTGATGAACTGTTAGCCAGACTTACCAAGAAACAAAGAGGACCCAAATAAATAAAATCAGAAATGAGTGGAGAAGTAACCACTGACAGCACAGAAATACAAAGGATTGTAAGGAAAATCTATGAACAACTATATGCCAACAAGCTGGACAATGTGGATGAAATGGACAAATTCCTATTACACCATGGAATACTGTGCAGCAGTAAAAAAGAATCTCTTATCCTTTTAGACAGCATAGAGGGACCTGGAGAGTATTATGCTAAGTGAAATAAGTCAGTCAGAGAAAGACAAGTATAACATGATCTCACTCATATGTGGAATCTAAGTTACAAAATAAATTGATGAATGGAGTGGATCCAGAGACATGAAAGTATGGAACAGAGTGCGGAAACTCTGGCAGCAGGGTGGAGGTGGAGTGGGGGGGAGGGGCGGGAATCAACCAAGGACCTTGTATGCATATATGCATGGCCCATGGACACAGACAATGGGGCAGTGCAGGCCTGGGGCAGGGGCAGGCTGGAGTGGGTCAGTGGGAGGGAAGGGGGGAAGGGGACAAAAAAAATCCTATATAATAAAAGGGTAATATGCAAATTGACCCTAACAGCAGAATGACAGGGAATGACTGGTCACTATGACACACACTGACCACCAGGGGGCAGATGCTCAACGCAGGAGCTGCCCCCTGGTGGTCAGTGCGCTCCCACAGCGGGAGCTCTGCTCAGCCACAAGTTGGGCTGACGGCTACAAGTGCAGCGGCTGTGGAGAACCTCTCCCACCTCCTCGGCAGCTAAGGATGTCCGACTGCGGCTTAAGCTGTTAGTTGGACATCCCCCGAGGGCTCCCGGGCTGCCAGAGGGATGTCTGACTGCCAGCTTAGGCCCAATCCCCCAGGGAACGGGCCTAAGCCGGCAGGGGGACATCCCCCGAGAGGTCTTGGACTGCGAGAGGGCACAGGCCGCACTGAAGGACCCCCAAGTGCATGAATTTTCATGCACCAGGCCTCTAGTCCATAAATAATTTCCTATAGCACAAATACAAGCTATGCTTACACAAATCCCATTATTTACATATGAACCCTTTGGTGTCTCCTTTGTTCAGTCTTAAAATAAAAATAAAAGATAATAATACACATTTAAGTAATTACAATACAAATGTTAAGAACTACAGACAGTAGAATTCCACCATAACAGCTACTGTACTTAAATAATACAGATATGAATTTAAAACAAATCACATGTTGAAAAGTCAGGTAAAAACATGCTCAGTTTACCAAAATATCAGTACACAATACTTGCTTCTGGACACACAGTAGTTGCTAATAGTTCCTATTTCATGAAAACTAAGTCAAAGCTATTATCTAACACAGAGGAGAAATACTTGAATCTGTAATATAATTTATACCTATATTTCATATTATTTTCAGTTGGCTACAGAACTATTGATCATTTATTCCCCCCAAATCAAGAGTAATTAAAATAAAAACCCTTAAAGAATCCATTCCTTTAAGGAGAAAGGTCACCTACATAACTAGTCATGTCTATCAAATTTTAGATACCCACGTTAGAAGACCACAGTGTCTCAGTAATTGACCTCAAATTACAAAATAAATATTTTAAGTAAGTAAAATGCAGCAAAGAACGAGCAGTTTGGAAGTTTTATAGTTTTTCAAATGTTAAGGTGACTGACCTAATAGATTTAATTATCAGATATATCATAAATAAAAATATATTTAAATTAAAAGAATAAGCTGAACTTTTCTGGATACTCAAAGAAACTCAAGTTTTCATTATGTAGAATCTTATTTAAAATTCAAACCACAAGTCAAGAAATAGTAAAAAAAATTCTTCCTAAGAGCAATGGGAAGAACTTTACTGAAACAAAATTTTCAATGACATTCTTTATTTTGAACATGTAAATATTCATTTGCTCCTTTTATACATTTTTCTTTTGCTTGTTAAATTCTTTCAAGTTGGTTTTTCTACTTTCAATTCAAACAACTAAAACTAGTCATGTTCCCAGTAGGGGGCGTGCAGGAGGCCGGCAATCAATGATGTTCCTCTCTCTCATTGCTGTTTCTCTCTCTATTCCTCTCTCTAAAAGTCAATAAAAACATATACTTTTTAAAAAGTACAGTCCAGCAGTCCAAGAGAGGGGGGAGTTAGAGCAACCAAAGGACTGTATGCATGCATACTAGCATAACCAATGGACACAGACACTGGGGCAGTGCGGGCTTGCCCAGTAGGAATGGCTGGGGGGGAGGGATCAAGCGGGGGGGGGGGGGGGGGGGGGGGAGACATATGTAAAATTTTACACAATAGATAAAAATATAAGAAAAAAGTACAGTTGAGCCCTCAACACACAGCAGTCCACTTATACATGGATTTTTTCAATAAATATGTACAATACTATAAGTGTATTTCCTCTTATACTTTCAATAACATTTTCTTTTCTCTGGCTTACTTTAAGGTAAGAAGCACTGTATATAATACATATAACATACAACATGTGTTGATCAACTGTTTGTGTTATCAGCAAGGCTTCCAGTCAACAGCAGGCTACTGACTATTAGTAAAGTTTAAGTTTTGGGGTAGTCAAAAGTAGTACAGGAGTTTCCCCTGGGATGGTTCCATACTCCTAACCATTTCCCTTGTTCAAAGGTTAACTGTATGACTTCTGAATACTGGCACCTTAACATGCCAAATGATTCTGGTAACCTCTAATGAATGAGTGGCTGCTAACCTCTAACATAACTAAATCAACTAGGTCAATCAACTTAACGTTTTTAAAACTATAAAACTTCCAAACTGCTGTGTAAAACAGGGTGTGTGTTTTTGCTAGTTAACCCATGAATTTTTTAAAAAAGAGCTCCACAGACAAAATTAAATGACACATCATTTGCACCTACGTTACAGTATTATGCATAGCCTGATTCATTTATACCATGCAGCCCACTCCCCTGTCACCCCCGCCCCCATTTACAGTGCATGTGTTCAGGAGCCTGACCTGGCTGGGACACTGCAGTGGCTGTAAACTGAGTAGCCCATGGCGGATTCTTCTGTCCTCCAAACTGAGCCATGGTGAAAGCCGGGGGGAAACCTTCGCTTGCTTGTCTTCTATAGCAGCGATCTGTTAAGAAAGGATCCACATTTTAAGGGTCAACCAAACTAGACATATCACAAAAGAAAGGTTCCCTTTGTCAAGGACGTCTTCACAGTTGTAGGTACAAATAACAAGGGGCAGATGAAGGTCCGATATGTAGCAAACATTTTGACACCAGGTAGTTCACAAAAGTATCCAACCTCGATACGTGACATCAGGGGCAGACTTACAAGAAAGGCTACCTCTTTCTGCGGCTACAAACTGTCACATTGAAACACAAGGCCGCCTGCTGTTATCTACCCAATTCTCACCAGTAAGAAGCGCACAGCTTTACGTTCAAAGGAAATAGAGAGCCTGCATGCTTCTTCTGGCAATGAGACGGGGGTTCCAAGTGGTGATACCAATAACGGAAATTGGAAGACAGCGAGGAAAAGTATTCAAGAATATAATTTAAATAACGAACATCTCCATACTTTCTCAAATAGGTAAGAAATTAGGGGTCCCTGTTCCCTCCCCTCCCTCGAGGGAAAAAGACAGTTGAAATAACGGATGCCCTTTACAGAAGCATCGCGAAGATCCCCCACCCCCCGCAAAAAAAAAAAAAAAAAAATACAAGCCAGAAAAGGCGCAGATCTCAGCCCGCGCACCCTCTCCTGCTCCCGCGACTCGGAGGAGCCAGAGCTCTGCCATCCATCTTCCTCCCCAGCTCCAGCTCCAGCTCCTCCTCGCGGGCTTCAGACCAGGGAAGGCGGAACCTTGCGTCCCAGGAGACGGGGCGAAGGACCCAAAGAGGAATAGAGAGCGCCCTGGTCCCCGGAATCCCTGGGCCGCACGAAGCAAGCCTTCATCTCCCCCAACCCACGGCGCCCCGAGTGGTCCCGGCGCCCCGGCCCGGAGAGCCGGGCGCTAAAACCGCAACGGCTCGACAGCGAGGGATGGAGGTCGGCAGTCCCATCGACTAGACCGCGGCGGAGGGGCGCTGGGGGAGCCTCCCAGGGACCACGGGGAAAAGCCCGAGTGGGGGAAGGGCCGGCCGCGCGGGGCCTGCTCCGACCCGCACAAAAGGGACCGTGCCCCTCCCGCCCCAGCCTCACGAGAACCCCACCGCCGTCAGCCCAGGGGCGCCGTGCTACCAAAACGGCCGCTCCCGGCCCGTCCGCGGGCCGATAGGACCTTAAGAACCCGGGCTCCGCCGGCACCGCTTCAGAGGAGAGGACCAGACCTTCACCTGAATCGGCTGCCGGCTAACACCGAAGCCATTTCAAACCCGTCAGCCTGCGGCGCATGCGCCAACTCCCCCTCTTCCTCCACGCCTCTCCCTCCTCGCCTACCCATCTCTCCGCGGGGCGGCGCCGGCTGTGCGTAGTGCGTGCGCGCGCGCTCTCCCGCTCGTTCCCCTACGCGGCTAGAACCAGAGCGTGCCCGCGGAAGGTTACCTCGGCTTCGCCTAACAATGAGCAACAATGAGCCCACCTGTGTCCCGGCGCGAGCTCTGTGGAAAGGCTCTCCAAAGGAGGCGGAGGGGGGGGGGGGGGGGGGGGGCGTTGAGGGCGGGGAAGTCACGTGATCGCGTGAGCCCGCCGCCATTTTGTGGTTTTTCTTCGCCCCTCCTCCCTCTTCTTTTTCTAGTTCAAGTACTTGGAAGAATGGATATATCCTGTGGTATCTCCCTAACTTTTAATAATTTGAGATAAAATTCACTTAGTATGTAATTCACCGTTTTAAATATTTCATATTGTACAATTCACTGGCTTTTAGTATATTCATAAGGTTGTGCAACCATCATGTCCATTAAAATATATATATATATATGTATATACACACACACACACACACACACACACACACACACACACACACACATATACATACACACACACTAGAGGCCTGGTGTATGGATTCACGCACAGGTGGAGTCCCTCGGCCTGGCCTGTGGACATCCCGCGAGGGGTCCCGGATTGCAAGAGGGCATAGCCCAGGCCAAGGGACCCCACTGGTGCATGATTGGGACCGCTGGAGGGCTCCAGGATATCCCCCAGTCCCGATCAGCGGGACCCCCAGCAGCAAGCTAACCTACCGGCGGGAGCATCTGCCCCATGGTGGTCAAGTGCACGTCATAGCTACCTGTCGAACAGTTGCTTAGGCTTCTATGTGTATAGAATATATATAATTTTTTTTCAGACAGGAAGGGAGAGGGAGAGGTAGAAACATCAACGATGAGGGAGAATCATTGACTGGCTGCCTCCTGAGTGCACCAGATTGGGGGGTCAAGCCCATAACCCAGGCATGTGCCCTGACCAGGAATACAAACTGTGACCTCTTGGTCACAAGTCAATGCTCAACCACTGAACCACTCCGGCAGGGCTTAATAGTATCTTTTCATGCACAATTTTACTGATTTTTCTTGAAGTTGAACTTAGGTATTTTTTTCTTGTGTTGCTTCTCCTTTTGGTGTCATACATGAGATCCTATTGCCAAATCCAAGGTCATAAAGATTTACCTCTATGATTTTCTTCTAAGAGTTGTTTAGTTTTGCTTTACATTTAGATTACTGATCCACTTTATTATTATTTTAAAATATATTTTTATTGATTTCAGAGAGGAAGGGCGAGGGAGAGAGACAGAAACATCAATGGTAAGAGAAAATCATGGATTGGCTGCCTCCTGCACGGTCCCTACTGGGGATCAAACCCACAACCCGGGCATGTGTCCTGAATGGGAATCTAACCCTGTACCTCTTGGTCCATGGGACAACACTCAATCCACTGAGCCACACCAGCTGGGCTCACTTATCCATTTAAGATTAATTTTTGTATATAGTGTGAGTTAAGAGTCCATTTCACACTTTTGCATGTGGATATCCAGTTGTCCCAGAACCATTTGTTGAAAAGTCTATTCTTTCTCAGTTTGATGGTTTTAGCATCTCTGTCAAAAATCAATTGCCCACGTATAAATGGGTTTAATTCTGGACTCTAAATTCTCTTCCATTGATGTATGTCTGTCCTTATACCAGTGCCACACTCCATAATTTCGGTGGCTTTTTAGAAGCCTTGAGAAGTGAAAGTCTTCCAACTTTTCCCCGCCAAGATGTTTTGGCTTTTCAGGGTTTCTTGCAATCCCATATGAATTTTAGGATCAGATTGTCCAGTTCTGCAAAAATGGCAGTTGGAATTTTAGTGGGGATTGTTTTGAATCTGTAGATAAATTTGCAGAGTATTGCCATCTTAACAATATTAAGTATCCATTCCATGAATGTGAGAAGTCTTTCCATTTATTTAGGTCTTCTTTCATTTCTTTCAACATGTTTTATAGATTTCAGAGTTCAAATTTTGTACCTCTTTGGTTAAATTTATTTTCCAACTACTTTATTCTTTTTTAAAATACATTTTTTAAATTGATTTCAGAGAGAGGGGAAGGGAGAGAGGGAGAGAGAAAGAAACCTTAATGTGAGAGTGAAACATCAACTGGCTGCCTGCCCTGACCAGGGATTGAACTACAAACCTGGGCATTTCCCTTGACCATGAATCGAACCGGCGACATTCAACCAACTGAGTCACACCTGCCAGGGCACTATTTTATTCTTTTTGATGGTATTGTAAATGGAACAGTTTTCTTTTTTTTTTAATTGTTTAAAATATTACATGTCTCCTTTTCCCCCCATTGACCTCTCCTCGGCCGTTCCGGCTCCCCCCGCACATGCCCTCATCCCCCCTACTGTCTGTGTCCATGGGTTATGCATGCATACAAGTCCTTTGGTTGCTCTCTTACCGCCCTCCCTGGAACTGTTTTCTTTTTTTTTTCTTTTTCTTTTTTTTTTTAAATATATTTTATTGATTTTTTACAGAGAGGAAGGGAGAGGGATAGAGAGCCAGAAACATCGATGAGAGAGAGACATCGATCAGCCGCCTCCTGCACACCTCCCACTGGGGACGTGCCCGCAACCAAGGCACATGCCCCCGACCGGAATCGCACCCGGGACCCCTCAGTCCGCAGGCCGACGCTCTATCCACTGAGCCAAACCGGTTTCGGCTGGAACTGTTTTCTTAATATCATTTTTGGATTATTTATTACTAGTGTAAAGGAATACAATTGATTTTACTCTGTTGATATTTTTGCAACTTTATTGAATTAGTATATTAGCTCTAATTCTTTAGGATATTCTATATATAAAATATATCATCTGTGAATTGAGATAGTTTTACTTCTTTCTTTCCAATTTGAATGCTTTTTAGTTCTTTTTTTCTAATTGCTGTAGCTAGCACTTCCAGTCTAATGTTGAATAGGAGTGGTGAGATCAGACATCCTTGTTTCATTCTTGATTTTAAAAGGAAAGCTTCAGTCTTTCACCATTAAGTATGATTTTAGCTGTGGATTTTTCTCTTCTATTCCTAGTTTATTGACTGTTTTCATCATGAAAGGGTTTGGATATTGCCAAATTGTTTTTCTTTATCAATTGAGATTGCCATGTGGATTTTTCCTTCATTTTATTGAAATGGAATTTTACATTGATTGAGTTTTGCATGTTTATTCATCCTTGCATTCCTGAGATAAATCTCACTTAGTTATCTATATATATAAAAGGCTAAGTGACTGACCATTTGACTGAACAGCCGGTATATATGACGCACACTGGCAATTTAAAAATAAACATTGACTCACACATGCATGATACATATAAAGCTCTCGCTGGCGCCAATTGTATGTGTGTTTTAATTTTATAATACTATATTATATACCAGAGGCCCAGTGCATGAAATTCATGCATGGGTGTTCCTCAGCCCAGCCTGCGCCCTCTCACAGTCCAGGACCCCTTGGGAGATGCTCTCTCCTTACCTCCCGCCTGCTCGCTGCTCCTTAGCACTGCCACAAAGGCGGGAGAGGCTCCTGCCACCGCCGCTGTGCTCACCAGCCGTGACCCTAGCTTCTGGCTGAGCAGCGTTCCCCCTAAGGGAGCGCACTGAGCACCAGGGGGCAGCTCTTGTGTTGAGCATCTACCTCCTGGTGGTCAGTACGCATCATAGCGACCAGTCATTCTGGTCGCTTAGGCTTTTATTATATAGATACTATTTTGACATGTACTTTTTTGCAGTAATGTAATTATCACATGAATCTGTCTTCTAATTAATTTTCTTTCAATGTGCACGAATCCGTGCACTGAACCACTAGTAATATATAATCATTTTTATATGCTCCTAGATTTGGATTGCTAGTATTTTTTTTAAGAATGTTAGTATATACAAGGTGTCCCAAAAAATGTATACACACTTTAGCAGCTGATAGCTCAATTTTGAAAATGAATTCTTTTTATTTATTTATTTTTGTTAATCCTCACCGGAGGGTATTTTTCCCATTGATTCTTAGAGAGAGTAAAAGGGAAGGAGGGAATGGAGGGAAGAAAGAGAAACATTGATATAAGAGAGACACATCGATTGGTTGCTCCCACATGTGCCCCAATGGGGCCAAGGATCAAGCCTGCAACCCTTCTGCAAAGTGGACATACAGATGGCCAAGAGACATATGAAAAAATGCTCAAGCCCTAGCCTGTTTGGCTCAGTGGCTAGAGCGTCAGCCTGCGGACTGAAGGGTCCCAGGTTCGATTCCAGTCAAGGGCATGTGCCTTGGTTGCGGGCACCTCCCCAGTAGGGGGGTGTGCAGGAGGCAGCTGATCGATGTTTCCCTCTCATCGATGTTTCTAACTCTCTATCCCTCTCCCTTCTTCTCTGTAAAAAAATCAATAAAATATTAAAAAAACGAAAAAATGCTCAAAGTCACTAATCATCAGAGAGATGCAAATTGAAACGACAATGAGGTATCACCTCACATCTGTCAGAATGGCTACAATTAACAAATCAACAAATGACAAGTGCTGGAGAGGATGTGGAGTACAGTGAATCCTAGTACACCACTGGTGGTAATGCAGACTGATACAGCCATTGTGGAAAACAGTATGGAGTTTCCTCAAAAAATTAAATATAGAACTGCCATTTGACCCAGTGATCCCACTTCTAGGAATATATTCTAAGAGACCAGATACACCAATCAGAAAGAATGTATGCACCCCTATGTTCATAGCATCACAATTTACGATAGGTAAGATCTGGAAACAGCCCAAGTGCCCATTAGTAGATGAGTGGGAAAAAAAGCTGTGATACATTTTCTCTATGGAATACTATTCAGGAATAAAAAAGAAGGGTCTCTTACCCTTTGAGACAGCATGGAGGGACCTGGAGAGTATTATGCTAGTCAGAGAAAGACAAGTATCGCATGATCTCACTTACATGTGGAATCTAATGAACAAAATAAACTGTTGAACAAAATATATCCAGAGACATAGAAACATAGAACAGACTGCCGAAACTCAAATAGAAGGCAGGGGTGGGAAGATTTAAACCAAAGAACTTGTATGCATGGACACAGACAATAGAGTAGTGAATAAGGGAGGTGGGGGTGGGAAAAGGAGACATATGTAATATTTTCAACAATAAAGAATCATTGATTAGCCGAAACCGGTTTGGCTCAGTGAATAGAGCGTCGGCCTGCAGACTCAAGGGTCCCAGGTTCGATTGCGGTTAAGGGCATGTGCATTGGTTGCGGGCACATCCCCGGTGGGGGGTGTGCAGGAGGCAGCTGGTCGATGTTTCTCTCTCATCGATGTTTCTAGCTCTCCATCCCTCTCCCTTCCTCTCTGTAAAAAATCAATAAAATAAATTAAAAAAAAAAAAGAACCATTGATTAGTTGCCTCCTGTTGCCTATTGGGGATCAAGCCCACAACCTGGGCCTGTGCCCTGATCTGGAATTGAGCTATGATCTCTTGGTTTGTGGATTGAGGCTCAATCATTGAGCAACACCAGCCAGGCTATACTTTTTGAATTTTGTACCAAATGACATGTCTTAAATGTTAAATTTTTTAAAAATTAAGGTTCATTCCCTTTAAGCCAGCATTTTAGTGTTCATCATAGTAAAAAGCTGGAAACAATAAAAATGCTCAATAGGAGTGATAAAATTATGGGACATTAATGTGCTTGAACACTCTGTAGGTATTAAAAGTGATAGGACATTTGAGACAGTCTTCATGGAAAGTCACTGAGTCACTGTGGTTTCATGCTTCAACAGCACTTGGACGGAACCCAGCGCTGACCCATCCCAGCCAGCTGCCCAGATCTTGCCTTCTGCCAACCTCCTCACAGAGCCCTCCAACAGTCCCAAGGCCCCCGCCATCACTCCAGTGCTGCCCAGCCGCCTCTCCTTAGCCACCCACCATAACAATGACCGAGTCCACCTCGCAGGTGGGCCAGAACTTCCACCAGGACTCGGAGGCCTGATCAACTTGGAGCTCTACGTTTCCTATATCTACCTATCCATGTCTTACTACTTTGACCATGATGATGTGGTTTTGAAGGACTTGGCCAAATATTTTCTTCACCAACCTCATGAGGAGAGGGAACATGCTGAGAAACTGATGAAGCTGCAGACCCAACGAGTTGGCCGAATCTTCCTTCAGGTTATCAAGAAACCAGACCATGAGAACTGGGAGAATGGGCTAAATGCAATGGAGTGTGCATTAGACTTGGGGAAAAGTGTGAATCAGTCACTACTGGACTTGCACAAAGTGGCCACTGACAAAAATGACCCTCATTTGTGTAACTTCACTGAGACTCACTATCTGAATGAGCAGGTGAAACCCATGAAAGAATTGGGTAACCACTTAACCAACTTGCACTGCTTGGGGGCCCCTGAAATGGGCATAGTAGAGTATCTTTTTGACATGCACATGCTGGGAGACATTGCTGAGAGCTAAGCCTTGGGCTGGCTACCAATAGCCACAGGGTTGACTTCCCTGTTCACCAAAACAATACCTACTTGTCAGAGCTACCTTTACCTTTTCTATAACTTGTACCAAATCATCCACTCACGTCTTTCATTTGTAACATTCCTTCAAATAAAGTAATTTGGTACCCTACCCCACAAATGATATGATATTTGAGCTGATACAAGAACTACAGGAAGGAGCTAGCCATATGCGTTTCTAAAGGTAGAACCAGGTAGCAGGTACAAATGCTTTGGGTCAGACAAGCGTTTGGCCTGTTTAAGGAACTACAGAAATTTAGGGTGGCTGGAGCATGGTCAACAGAGTGGATAGGTTGGCAGAAGCCAGGTCACCTAGAGCTTTGCAGACTAAGTAGTTTGGTTTCATATTAAGTACAGCGAGAAGCCATTGGAATGTTTTAATCAGGGAAATGTCATGATCCGTGACATTTAAAAAAAGAGCATTAAGAAGATAAAGGATCTAAAAACCATGTCACCAGAGGAACATTGAAGGAACTGGCTATTTGGCCAGGAGATTTTTTAAAAAAAATATATATTTTATTGATATTTTACAGAGAGGAAGGGAGAGGAAGAGGGATAGAGAGGTAGAAACATCGATGAGAGAGAATCATCGATCAGCTGCCTCTTGCACACCCCCTACTGGGCATGTGCCCGCAACCAAGGCACATGCCCTTGACCAGAATCGAACCTGGGGCCTGTCAGTCCGCAGGCCGACGCTCTATCCACTGAGCCAAACCGGTTTTGGATGGCCAGGAGATTATTAAAAAATATATGATAGCTGTCTGATGTGGTGGATGTTTAGTTGGGATATTGACTGAGCTATTTAACAGAGCAAAATAATAGAAAAAAATACTTTTTTTTTTTTTTCTCATGGAAAAGACCAAGTTCCTTCAGTTTAGCTGTTCTGCCATGCCCTAGCGCATTGCCCATGTATGTATGGTCAGCCTAAGTCATGTCTTCCTTGTAACCAATCAGGAAAGAGGTGGAAAATTTAGTCTGTAGCTGCCAACCTAACCTGGGGAGGAGATGGGGCAAGGGGATAAAGCTGTTTCTGTTACAGAAGGAAGAGGTCTACCAGGATGCTACAACAGGGGAGGTAGGTTTCAAATTAGATGAATTTAAAGCAACTTATTATTCTGTGATAGTTAATGTAATATCACTAAAAGCCTACTGTCAATATTTTTTTTTTGCTTCAGAGTTTTAATGAATACTTTAGCGTGCTCAGGATTAAGTTTATTAAAATAATGATAAAGCGAAGGGAAGGCGAGTAAGTCTAGACCTAAGTTGATCATCAGCTCTGCCAATGAGTAGGTAGGGGTGTGCACATAACTTAAGCTTTAGAACTGATCTATGTTTTAAAACGGGATTGCTAAGAGCCCTTAATATCGTCACTGTGAGAATTAAATAAAATGCAAGGTTTCTGAGGCATAATCAGGATTCCATATACGTAGCCATCTTGATTTTGTTAACACAATCCATAGATTTGGTCATCTTCAAATATAAAGTTCTTATAGCCCCTTGTCATTAAAAATGTGTGGATATTTGATTGGATATTAAAATTTTAAAAATATTATTTTGTAGTGGAAAGAAAAATTAGACTACCAGGTGCAAAATAGAAGTATAAAATTTATTTAAAATCACCCACAAAGTTCTGTATAGTCAGGAATGATACAATTTGCAATAGCTTTTTTATAAAAAAACTCATGACAAAGATTTAAAATATAATTTCAATTACAGTATTCATTTAGCCTTATCCTTTAGAACAATTAAAAAAAAAGAAACTTTATGCTCTAAATAAATGAGACACAAGGAAAATATAATAGACAATTTCCACAACTATCTTTACATGAATATTTCAATACTAGTACATTTCAATTCCTTTTGCTACATAAACATGAAATCATGTACAACTGCTGTGCACCAAAACTTAGCTTAATTCGATCTTTCAAGTAACATGCAATTTCAACTCACAAGTCTTCAAGTACTGCTAGTAAGTGTTCCCTTGTATGCAGAGCACTACATTTTGATCCTGAATTGAAATCATTAAGATTATATTTTTCCCTTCTACATGAAGTGCTTTTTCTTTAAACTGCTTCCCCCATATGTTAGATCAACAACAACAAAAAGGATATTTTAGAGTTTAAAAATCTTTTTCATACTATTTCATTGTATAGAATATTTAATACAGTAGGGCAGCAAGAGGTAAAAATAAGTCCCCCAAAGCAAAAAAAAAAAAAAAAAAAAAAAAAAAAAAATTAAAGGTACAAAATAAATAGTAAATACACTCCCAAGAGGAAAAAGTCATCTAGAGACATGAATATTAACTGTGAAATTGATATTTCTCTCTTAGGAAATCAACACTACTCTATTTCACCATGATGAAGGATCTGTAAATATTTTACTTCCACTAATGTTAAGCACTCAGTCTTCTCCTTGGAACCACGTTACTGATATGCATGTCAATCTACTGGTAGGTCACCATATAGCTTAAGAGTAAATGAAGAAACTAGAAATTAATGCATTTCTCTCTTTTGAATGCTTATTTTTTAAGTTTCTCTTTAGGAAACACTTTATGATTTCTTGGTTACCCAAAGATTACCATCCACCCATATGTCACAATGCAAAAGCTACCCTTTATTTTTACTATAAAATCATTTCTAAAAATATATTTCTCTTGAAGCACCTATCACATTGTAATTTCGTAAAAAGTAAAAAAAAAAAAAAAAAAAAAAAAAAAAAGACCATTCATCGCAGTAAAATAATTTTTGTTTTAAGAGCTGTTTTTGTAAATCATATGTAGTCAGCCATTTTATAATATCACAAACAGGCATTTGTTGAGATAGGCAGTTACTGAACTGAGTCACCAAAAGTGGAATTTGACTATTTAGGGCAATTTGGCCTCTTTTGTCCATTAGTAACATATAATGAATGATGAAATAGCAAAAATATCTTACCTGTTTGTATCTATAAAGAGCTTACCAAAATTTTTACAAATACATCTAATTTTACTTAACTCTCTGGGCAAGGGTATGTTTAACCGTTGACTGAGAGATTGTATATAGCTGAATCAAAGTGTAAAAACAAAACAAACCAAATTCAAATAAGTGGGAGACAGTACTATCTCTTAGAGATGGCAAACTTACATTTTTTTAAAAATTTAATTTTATTTTAAATATATCCTTATTGATTTCAGAGAGAAAGGAAGAGGGAGAGAGAGTTAAAAACATTGATGAGAGAGAATCATTGATCAGCTGCCTCCTGCATGCTCCCCCTTTGGGGATGTAGCCCGCAACCCAGGAATATGCCCTTACCCAGAACTGAACCCAGGACCCTTCAGTCTGCAGGGGACACTCTATCCACTGAGCCAAATCAGCTAGGGCCAAACTTACATTTTTACCATGAGGCCTAGGAACTAGAAGAGTCCAGCAAATTCCTTCAAGAAGAATGCACTTAGTCCAGCCAGTGTACTCAGTGGTTGAGCGTAGACCCATGACCCCAAAGGTCAAACTTCTATTTCAGGTCAGGGCACATGCCGGGTTGCAGGCTAGATTCCCAGTGCGGGGCGGGAAGGAGGCAGCCGATCAGTGATTCTCTCTCATCCTTGTTCCTATAACTCTCTCCCTCTCATTTCCTCTTTCTGAAACAAATAAAAACATTTTTTTTTTAAATGGGGGAAAAAAAGAGACCTGCACTTCAATATAACAAACACATTCAACTTTGTGAGTTGTTGACTTTAGCCTTTTAAAAAATGTCTTTAAAACAATTATTACTTAGGTTTCCCTCTATTTTGTAGTACAAGGTCTTTCTTTATGAAAAAGCGTTTTTACAGGGAACAACAAAACTTATCCTAAGCCCTAATGCATAGGTCTTGGGAATTTGGGGAGACCTTCTTAAGTATGCACAAGAAAATAGCTGGCTAACTAAATAATGATGGCCCCTCAGACTCCCACGGGCCACCCTGGTTCCGCTGCGTGAAAGGAGCACGGAGCTGGAGGGGCTCTGTGCAGGTGACCCCGGTCTACAATGCATGGATCCAGGTGCGGCACATCTGTTCACAAATGGAAGACTGAGCAAAACACGGAGTATTTCTCCCTCCTAATACGCAAGGACTGACTGATGACCAGATTGAAGAATTGAAATTAAGGGATGAAAAGTGTGTACCCTGTGGCAGTGTAGTATTAAAAAAAGTTATTGGATGAAGAAATGGGCATGCTCCAAATAAAAAAAAATGAAGTAAGTTTTAAAGACTATAAGAAGCCAAAACAATAATATCTAATTAACAAATGGAAGCCAGCATCTGTGTGACCATGGGGATGGTGGAAGACTGCTGGGCCAGCTGAGAGGAGCCAGTAATGCTTGTTTATCCCATGGGTCTGCCGCCCTACTATTCCATCTGGATGGGACTTGAAAATAAGGAAGATGCTGGGAACTGAGGAAGGACTCAAGGTCATTGAGGAGTCAGAAGCACAACTGTAGTGGGCTGCCAAGGAGTCAAGGAGAATAAAGATTTCAGACTACATGGGCAGAAATGAAAACACACACACACACAATTATAGTCAAGATTCAGCGAAGGGGACAAGGAGCTCCAGCCCGAGGACCTAATATTAGCAAGGAGGAGCAGAAACAGCTGATGCTGTATTATCACTGAAGACAGGACGAACTCAAGAAATTAGAAGAAAATGATGACTCCTGTTTAAATTCTCCATGGGCATAGAACACTGATTTGAAAAAACATTTTCATGGAGTTAAAGACAAAGAGGAGCCCTAACCGGTTTGGCTCAGTAAATAGAGCGTCGGCGTGCGGACTCAAGGGTCCTGGGTTCGATTCCGGTCAAGGGCATGTACATTGGTTGCAGGCACATACCCAGTAGGGAGTGTGCAGGAGGCAGCTGATCGATGTTTCTAACTCTCTATCCCTCTCCCTTCCTCTCTGTAAAAAAAAAAAAAAAAAAAAAAAAAAAAAAAAAAAAAAAAAATCAATAAAATATATTTTAAAAAAAGACAAAGAGGAGACAAAGATGAAGTTTAGCAGTTGATGAAGATCCCAAAAATATTAGCTCACTCTTTAAGCAAATTAATAATAATAACTAAAAAGGATAATCAGCCCTAGCTGGTTTGGCTCAGTGGATGGAGCATCGGCCAGCAGACTGAAGGGTCCCGGGTTCGATTCCGGTCAAGGGCATGTACCTTGGTTGCGGGCACATCCCCAACGGGAGGTGTACAAGAGGCAGCTGATGGATGTTTCTATCTCATCGATGTTTCGAACTCTCTATCCCTCTCCCTTCCTCTCTGTAAAAAAATCAATAAAATATATATTTTAAAAACATAAATAAAAAGGATAATCACATGGCCCTGGCTGGTTTGGCTCAGTGGATAGAGCATCTGCCTGCGAATTGAAGGGTCAGGGACACGTGCCCAGGTTGTGGGCACGATCTCCAGTGGGGGGCTTGTGGGAGGCAGCAGATTGGTGATTCTCTGTCATCATTGATATTTCTATCTCTCTCTCTCCCCCTCTTCCTTCCTCTCTGAAATCAATAAAAATACATTTAAATAAATAAATAAATGGATAATCACAACCCTCTGTGAATGATGTTGAAATTTCTAGTTTTCCAAGATTTTTTTAGTTTGAATTTTTACAATAAAAGTTATTAAAGGTTGTAAAACTTAAAAATCTGCCTACCTTATTTTTATTTCAGGACTGTTTGTATTTGATGTTTTTCTTTGACAAATAAAAAGGATGGAATTACTTCCAAAATATAAATAGTGGAAACAAAATACTTCAGAATCATGTTTTGCATAGAGGGTTTCATATTATTTTTAGATCAGGTCTGATAAAATTTCTAATTGGTAGCACTGTCTAAGTCATGGTTTATGGTGCAGGAATGCATTTAGCAGTCTGCAGATACTAAATGTTTTAGACTCTGATGGGTTGACTTGCCGACAGTTGGAAACATTCTCTGTCAAATCCCCAGTGCTAGAGAGAAAAAAGTAGTACATAATTAAGCAGTTTGATATCCTACAACATTATAAAGCACAAGATTAATTACAATTTTTCTTACTATCATATTTGATTTAAAAATGGTTCCTCATTTTCCTTTGTATATTTTTACTGATTTCAGAGAGGGAGGGAGGGAGAGAGAGAAACATCAATGATGAGAATCATTGACTGGCTGCTTCCTGCACGCCCGCCTCTGGGGACTGAGCCCGCAACCCGGGCACATGCCATGACAAGAAATCAACCCGGGAACCTTCAGTACACAGGCCAATGCTCTACTTTACCCACTGAGCAAACCGGTTAGGGCTGGTTCCTCATTTTGAGCTATTTTTTTCAGAGGAAACTGGTATGGCGTGGGGAGCAGAAAAATTAAAAGCATTTCTTGGCCGAAACCGGTTTAGCTCAGCGGATAGAGCGTCGGCCTGTGGACTCAAGGGTCCCAGGTTTGATTCCGGTCAAGGGCATCTACCTTGGTTGCGGGCACATCCCCAGTAGGGGGTGTGCAAGAGGCAGCTCATCTATGTTTCTAACTCTCTATCCCTCTCTCTTCCACTCTGTAAAAAATCAATAAAATATATTTAAAAAAAAAAAAAAAAGCATTTCTTGGTGTTGAGTTCCTAGAGTAAACTTGCAGGTTGCTGATAGGAACACAATTCTCCCTCATTTCTGCCCCTTAACTTTCCCATTGTACTTGAAAGAGCTTCTAATGACAGACTTTTCCCATGTTTAAGAGCTCTTCAATTATTAACCAATCTTAACTGAATAAATTCAATTAATGAGTAAAAAACCTTAAATAATTACTTTCAGTTCACTTTTTAACCTTTCTCACCCAGATTATTGAATAGACTCTATTTTTGCCAGCAAGTAAATTCCAAAGGGGTAAATTTACATTATAAAGTAGATACTATCCACAAAATTGGGCTGAGATATAGGAGGAAAATATGCAAAAAAATATTGTCTTCTATAGATTAGATCTGTTACTAAGAAAGTCACTGGTCAGACCATTAGTATGATGCATTATACAAAAATAGGAAAGCCAGATGGAAGTAGTGGTAGAATATTTAATTTCTTGCACAACTTTTTTTTTTAATGTATTTTTATTGATATCAGAGAGGGAGAGATAGAAACATTAATAATGAGAGAATCTTTGATTGGCTGACTCCTGCACGCCCCCTACTGGGGATCAAGGCCGCAACCCAGGCATGTGCCCTTGACCAGAATCAAACCTGGGACCCTTCAGTCTGCAAGCTGACACTCTACTCACTGAGCCAAACCAGGCAGGGCTTGCACAACTTTTTATCAAGCACTCTAACACTAATAAATGAGTCTGGAGTCAACAATTGTTGGGATAGATAGAGACCACTAGATGCTAATCTGCGGTCTTGTGTGATCATATCTATTCCTAAAAACTGAATTTTGCCTCTCCTCTAACTAAGAACGAATAAAAGCTCTTGATTCCTTTTGGTATAATTCCATAAAGAATTTCAGAAACATGATTTTAAAAGACAGGAAGACAAGTGAGCAAGATCACTGCTATTCTTAAATGAACCAGGCGTATTTGTGTAGGGGACTTGGGGAATGGAGGACAGAGAAAGGGGAGAATCAGAGGAAAGGATAAAAAGTGTAAAAAGAATTAAAGTGCACTTAGTGACACTGTTATCTTGTTAAATGAGGAAAAAATATAACAGGCAGAGTTTATGGTCAGATTATAAATTTATACCCAGGCAACTGGAGAAGAAACCAAATTACTTTCTAATACTGTTATTTCTAAAAATGCAAATATTTCTGACAGCTGTGGAAGAAGAAAAAAAAGAAAGCATCTCATAACAGCAGATGGGGCAGAATTTCTCTTTTTAGAATAACCAGGTTTATGCTGTAATAGTTTCCAAAGTTGCACTGAAACAGGGATGGGTTAAATCAGCTAATATGTTTAACATCTGATAACGTTCCTAACCTTGGACTAAGTTTTGCTTTGCTTTTCTTGAGGGGACAAATGGCTGCACAAACTAGAAGGAAACTTGTGACCCAGGCAGGATCACAGATATCACAGGAAGGATGGGAAAGGAGGAAAGCCAACTAAGGAAAAATGTGTTGGACTTTTAAAGCTAGAAATACTAAAAAAAAAATAAAATAAAATAAAGCTAGAAATACTAAACTTGCAGTCTACCACAAGAGAAACATATTGCGGGACCCTCTAGGCAGTGGAAATCAGGGCAAACTAAGGGATACCTTTGGATTACCTGAAGGAATAAGACATGCCTTTTGAAACAAACAATGGTATTTGATTGGGTGCCCATAAGAAGCAGGGACTAAGAAAACCTCATTCAGATACTAGAAGGACGAGAATTAAAGTTTGTAGAGTTCAATGTGGACAAAAAGGGTGAGGTCCTAGATACAAGCCATTTTCACCATGTCCAAAATTAACAGAGGAAATTAGTCTCTATTTTATACACAAGAGAAAAGCGAAAGATGCCGATTAATCTCGTTACATGATAAGAAAACACACACATTCAGCTTCTGACAAAGTTCATACTGATTCTTTCTGAATTGCATGCCAGAGCCATGGATGGCATCATTTCCTAAACCTGTGAGATGAACGCTCAACATGGAGCATAATTTGATTTGGATAAATCCAGGCTCTTAGGAATCAGAGCACTGATTTTTATCACTTGGTTAAGGGTGCCATACTGTTGACGGTGAAGTTACAAGTACAATACACTTATGGGCAAGTTTAGTAGCTGTGCACAATAAGACACTACTTAAGTATGTAGACAGCCACATTAAAATGACCTATGCTGGGACTGAATTGTGGGGCCAACTAGGCAAGACATATAGATAGACTGTATGTACAACTATGGTTAAGTAGTATATACAATAGAAATATATACTTCCCCCAATTATTTTATCCATTCAATCTTTTAACTTCTTATAAATGCCTAACACTTGTTCCAGGGGGAATAAAAACCTGTACTGTGCAAGTACTTGATATTATTGAAATAGCAGACAAGACTATTGCCACACTTTATAAGATGTGTTAACAGGATGGCTTAATA
Organism: Ia io; assembly: GCA_025583905.1. Taxonomy (NCBI): domain Eukaryota; kingdom Metazoa; phylum Chordata; class Mammalia; order Chiroptera; family Vespertilionidae; genus Ia; species Ia io. The sequence continues at coordinate 42,135,785 of JAJQQW010000012.1, read as the reverse complement.
GGTAAAAGTCAGCTAAATTTCCTATGCAAGGCCCAAGAGCCTCTAAAGGCAGGGACATCTTGATCCAGTATTACTTTTATCCCTGAACCTCTCCGAAAAAAAAAAAAACAAACAAAACCAAAGCCATTTTACTTTTGACTTGTACAAATATTAGGTTAATTCCCATTGATAAAATACTGTATGGGCGATCAAATCACGTTTATTTTCATACAGTCATCCTAACCTTCATTTGATTCTTTAAATTAAAATTAAAAAATAATTTCATACTGACATTAAAATCTGCTCTCTGGGCCCCAGTGATTGAATTCGATGACTTCTAAGGTGTCTTCCAGTGCTGTGAGGCACCATTATTAGCTTATGTCACAATTCTCGCCATTAATTTTTACAAAAGATCAAAACTCACAATGTACTAAAACTAGACAAAAAAAGATTTGCATGCATCAAAAAGTTGTGAAATAGAAAGTAGCTATATATTAAAGGTCACATACAGCTACTTTGGCATATTCAAAAGAAATGCTGTGCCTGCTATCGGTGGAAGTTGTCATGCAATGTCAAAACGTTGTCCCAGATAAAATATTACATTATGTATTAAAGACTAAACTTATAGTTTGAGGTTATTTTCCTACATGCTATTGTGAAATAAATGATAATGGGTAGGGATATATGAAGTAATAACATTAGAAAGTAGGATACTTCATATGAATTAAGTCAATATCTCATTTACAAGAGTATGCATTCAATTAAATATGTACTGGGGTTATGTCTCAAGCAAATTGCTTATGGTTCTCATCTAGTAAAATTCTATATTTAACAAATAAAATTATTTCATCCACATGCAGATTTCATAAAGATGTTGGAAGATTATTTACGATGCAAACATTTTGCCAACATGTTGCAAAAATTAACCTACAGCTATACATTCTGTTAGGCTCCATTTTCAATAATAATATATTTCAGCGATTTCCAACCTTTTTTATCTCATGGCACAAATAAACTTAAGTACTAAAATTCTGCGGCACACCAAAAATTATATTATCTTTCGCCAATCGGACAAAAACAAAAACACACACACAAAAGGGTATAATTTAATTCTTGTAGCACAAAGGTGGAAAATCGCTGATACATTTCAAACAGGTCTATGTCATGATATATTTGGTACTTTGTGGATGAATTGGAAAGAGGATGTAGATGAGGCAAACAAGAAAAACGATTTTCAATGATAGCCTACGAGCCATTAGAAATAGGATTTGAAGGGCAGCATATTTTATAGGATTCTACACTAGACAGGAGTTATTCTCCCATCATTGTTAAGTTGGTAACATACTATGAACATGGGCTAACTTGGGAGTCATGCATCAATGAATTCAATTATCACACCATGAACGAAAGCAGAAGTTTGGAAACCCAAAGGCAGAAGATTGACTGCTAAAAAAAACGTAAAACAAAAAGTGATCATTACAGTAAAATATAATAGAGGTATAGAAATATTAGATAACCAGTTTTCTGAGTGAAAATGTCATTTCAAACAAATTTATTTCCTTGCTTCATGAAAAAGAGCACTCTAACAGCAGTGTAGCCAGTATACAATCACAATGCTGCAGAACATTTAAGCATGAGCTTTTAAAAAATTACAGGGCATACAATGGGATGGCAAACTTATGAAAGAGTTCAATAATGGAGGAATCATGTGGTTCCCACCATGGGGTTATTAGCTGAGCAGGTGCTAATCCCAGTACTCCCTAAACTCAACACTCGTGCTTCAAGTTTAGATTGTTAAGGAAACTTATTTAAGTTAGTGACACTGATCTGAATTGCTGTACATATATCACAATGGTCTGTTTTGAAGGAAATGTGCTTTTTTTTTTTGAAAAATGTTGGTTAGAGTATCTTCTAGGATTTTAATTCTTCAAGTTTAATGTTATGGGTGGTGATTCAAAGAAAACAAAAGCTATTAAAATTTGCAGACATTCAATAAGTGTTGAATGGATAGATGGGTGGATGGATAAAGGATCTTTAAGTTTTATCTATGAAATCTGGTGAGAAAATAACTTCTAGTGAGAGCTAAGGCCTAAAATAAAATATTACAAGGGTGTATTCCTGATGGTCTACTACTAGTAAATATCTTATTTAAGCAGCTGAAACAATAAAGAATCACTTATTTATATACTTAGATGTATAAGAAACCATAGGCTCACAAAAATATACATGTTTTACAACAGAAATCTAAGGCACACAAAATACTAAAACAAGTCAATGAATTATCCTATTTTACATATTCAAAAGCAGAAATCTACTTGTACAAGATGGTCTATCAATGACATTTTGCTATTTACAATCCCTTCATATTCCTTTACATTGATTAGTCAAAAGCTTGAAACTGATACTTTGCACCATATATTATTTTAATAATTTATGATTAATTTTATTTAGAGAGCTTACTGGAACTGTTTGCTTTTGCACCAAAATTGTGAGTGTTAGCGGTTATGGGCTTCCTATGGCATTTCCAGGGGAGAAGCACCATTAGGTTTTCCATACTCCCAAGGAATCTGAGACTTTGAATGTTATAGCACCTCTGCATTTTAACAGAATCAAGTATTTCATTGAAATGTCTTCTCGATCTAAAATTTGGTTTGGGCAATCTCTTTTGAACCAGAAAAAGTAATACAAGAAATAATGGGAGGACTAAGAAATAAACAGAATACCTATTTTCTTGTTATCTAGATCATAGGCAATTATCTGAGAAGAGTTATCATTTCCCCAAAACTAATATGTTTAAACTACTTTGGGTTAACTTATTTATATCATTCCTACTATTTGTTTTGCGTGTGCAATGATAAGGAATTTATTTTCAAAATATTTCTAAGAAAATTTTACTCTTAGTCTCTACATGAATGACTTTCAGAATAAGGCAATTTGGGATGGGTAGGGTTCTTACTGCTTAATTTTTGTATTTTGTCACCTTGAAACTTTAGAAGCATTTGACTCTTCTGAATCCTATTATGTCCAATCTCCTTTTGGAAACACCTTTCATAGATTATATTGAGAAAGTTACAGTGAAAGTAAATTGGGGTCACCGTTGCTCAGTAAGAGCTCACACTTACTTAGTTCCCAAGAAAATATTAATCAATGTTGATGATATGTTTTCAAAGTCCAATTTGAGATAATTAACAATTTTTGCATGATTGATTTTATAATAAGTAGCTAATATTTGAATGAGAAAGAACACATTAAAAAACACAAATCATACATATGTATGAATACATATTGCAGTTAATAAGATGGAACTCTACACAGCAAGAATAAATGATTTCTCTTGTATGCAAATATGCACAAACAATAGACAATTGGATTCTTATACTATACTATTTCAAGTTAATTTTAAAAATAGAAAGTGCTTTTAAAATATATATTTACAATTTACGAACAGCCTCCAACCATTACTAATAACAATGAATTATTTTATACAGGAGACACCTTAAGAGAGAAAACATTTCATTGGTTTATTTCAAAGGAATATGCCTATTTTCTAGCAATGATTGGAAGATGTTGAAACAATGGCACCATGAAATAATAATTCAGCTTATAATTAACTGTGTTGATGTGGTTAAGCACCAGGAGCTGTGTAGAGTTAACACTGTGTATCTTGATTTTACATCATAGCACATTATCAGTTAAAAGCCTCTAAAAATTACTCGTTTCATAGTAAACAGACTTATTTAAAGCACCAAACTGAGTGATTCTCTCAAGGTTAACGCCTAACCAAAACATTTCTTTATGTATTTAAAACTATAAAACTTTTTATTTTTGCTTAAAATGTGCACCTTCTATCAATTGTCAAAATATATAGTCACAGTTAAGAAATACCCACCCTATTTCATTTGTGTTTTTTTACGTTCAGCCTTCAAATGGGTGAGATGAAGATCTAGTAAACAACAATATGACTTTCCTTTAACAGCACCTTGGAAAAACACACTGCACTAGCAAAGGCATTAAAAAGGGGAGAACAGCCTTCACACCCAATGGTTATAGGGCCCTGCAACATGTGTGACCGCATAAGGGGCCACGGTGACAACATTGTCATGGGTTAATGTTACTGCCTTACGAGAAGGAATTTCTTTCATTTCATTAACTTCAGGGGACAGTTCAGGACCCTCATTAGCTGCCTGATCTCTCTGCTCTGAGACCTTAATTTTCTTATTCTTAGCTTCTTTATCTTTAGCCTCGTACTTAATCTTGTTTATTTCAAAACCGTGGTGGGGTGTATTTAGGTTTTTGTGCTGGTAGAAGACAAGAGAGAGGCGTGTAGGATGATTCCGGTTTGGGTGTTGGACAGGAGTTGTAGCATGAAGCTCTCGTCGGGCACACTCAATTAAAACAGAGCCATGAGCAGGTGCTATTGCCACCCCACCAACATTGGCATCCAAAAAGATGTGCTCACTGTCTGACCAATACTCCTCAATGTGGGGCAATTCGTGCACAGTGGGTGACTGGGGGTCATCTGATAGGGGGTCATCTGATGGAGGCTCATCTGCTTCCGAATGCTGCTCATCTTCTTCCATCAGAGAGGAAGCAAGTTCAGGAGCAGAGGTGATGAGTGGGGGCTGCTGGTTTGGCTCATTAGAAGGTATCTGCTCAGATGGACCAGCAGGAGGCTCAGAACCAACCAGGGAATCGGACATGGGAGTAGGCAAAGTGGGAAGAGGACTCACTTCACCAGGCTGTGCAATTCCAGAGCATTCCCCGGCAGCAGCAGCATTAGCATCACTGTGTCTCCCAAAAGACATCGTGCAGTCGGGATCGCTACTTCTTTCTGGAAACATGCACAAAACTGAGGCATCGTTCTTTAAAGATGTTGTGGCCGAAGCAGTGTTGGCAGACGAGGAGAAATCTGGGGATAAGTGTGCCTCTTGCACTGGGTGAGGAATGGATGGGATCAGTGAGTAAGTTTGAATGTTGTCCGAACCTTTGAAGACAAAATTGGGTTCAGTTTCACTTTTTTAAAATTTTATTTTATTTACTTTTATTATTATTATTTTTATTGATTTCAGAGAGGAAGGGAAAGGGAGAGAGAGAGAGACAGAAACATCAATGGTGAGAGAGAATCATTGATCGGCTGCCACCTGCACGCCCCTACCGGGGATTAAGCCCAAATCCCAGGCATGTGCCCTTGACTGGAATCAAACCGGGATCCACTGAGCCAAACCAGCTACGGCTAAAGAGTATTTTTAAAGAGTACAAAGAATAATATAACAAAACACTGATAATGGAAATGTTGCCCAATTTTGTTCCACTTAACATCAAACACACACGGATACATTAAAAATGAAACCCAGGACCCTTCAGTCCATGGGCTGACGCTCTATCCACTGCAATAAACTGGCTAGGGCTAGTTCTCATTTCCAAAGAGAAGTTATACATAGGACCCAAGGAGTGGTACATCAAGAAAACCCATGCTACATCTATTATTATGGAGGTTAAGTTGTCAACAAATACAAATAATGGGGGAAGAAAAGGTAAAATAGTGATGAGACTTTCATTAAGCCTAATAAAACTGTAAAAGAAAGGTTTTAAGGGTAAGTTTCCAAAGGAGTCAAGATGTTATGGGCCAAATATTGTACATATGACTACAAATAGGTATATGTTAGCAAAAAAAAAATTGTATCTTCACCTGTGGATATGATTATAAATAGAGAGGAAGTGAAAGAGAGAGAGATATATTGACATGAGAGAATCATCGATCAATTGACTGCCATATACACCTCACCGAGGGATCGAACCTGCAACTTGGGTACGTGTCCTGACGGAAATTGAACCCACACCTTTTGGTGTATAGGACCACACTCCAACAGACTGAACTAACGTGCCTGGGTGGTATATGTTATTTTAAAAATAGCATGCAAAGATGCTATCTAATGGGCAATGACACAATGGTAAAAATGATATGATTGTTATTTATAAGCAGAATGTAACCAGCATTATATAAAAAGTGTGCACTGTCATTTCTCCCATTTAGAAAAAAACAAATCAACAACCCCTCTTAAAAATATAAAGATCAAAGAAGTTGAATACCCTATAATTCTATGTTTGAATCCTACCTAATAATAGACAAATATGCAAATTGACCATACCTTTGTTATGCCCGCGATTGGCCAGGAGGCGCGGGGGGCGGGACTCGGGATGGCCGTGGTGGCCGATTGGGCCGGTGGGACGCTGAGCTCGCATTGCCAGCAGTGGCTTGAGCTCAGCGTCTGCGCCATGGTTGTGCTGCGGCACAGAAGGGGCCTCTGGGGCAGCGAGCTCACGTGTCACCGCGGACCATCAAAAGCGGGGGAGCTGGGTGCCTGTCCGCTCAGGCACCAGGCCTTTTCAGAAGCCACTGGCAGGGCGGAGGCTTCTGAAAGGCCTGGTGCACCACCGGACAGGCAACCAGCTCCCTCGCGATCGAAAGCAAAAGTATGGGAGCTGGGTGCCTGTCCACTCAGGCACCAGGCCTTTCAGAAGCCTTCGCCGCGCGGGATGCTTCTGAAAGGCATGGTGCACCAGCGGTCAGATACCCAGCTCCCCCGCGATCGAAAGCAAAATGTGGGAGCTGGGTGCCGGGTGCACCAGCGATCAAAAGCAAAAGCGTGGGAGCTGGGTGCCTGTCCGCTCAGGCACCAGGCCTTTCAGAAGCCTCCACTGCGCCGGAGGCTTCTGAAAGGCCTGGTGCACCAGTGGACAGGCACCCAGCTTCCCCGCGATCGAAAGCGAAAGCATGTAGGGGACCCTACACGTGCATGATTCAATCATGCACTGGGCCTCTAGTATCAATATAAATTCATTGGGTATTTTTTCCTTTAGGCTCTTTAGAGAAATGGCTGATTTTAGAAGTGGAACAGGATTATTTTAGACTAGAGGCCTGGTGCATGATATTCGTGCACAGAGAGTCCCTCAGCCCGGCCTGTAGCCTCTCCAATCCATGACAGCTGGCTCCTAACAACTCCCCTGCCTGCCTGATCACCCCTAACCTCCTCTGCCTGCCTGATCTCACCCCTAACTGCTCTCCCACAGGCCTGATCTCACCCCTAACTGCTCTACCCTGCGGGCATGCTCGCCCCTAACTGCCTCTGCCCCTTTGGCTGTATCCAGAAGGAAGTTGGACGTCTGAAAGACGTCCAATAGATCAGGTATAATTAGCATGTTACTCTTTTATTAGTATAGATGAGCCTGGGACATCTGGCCAGAACAGAAGCTATCAAAGACAGTTGGGGGTTTTGAAAAAGCAATTCATCAGCCAGCTTGGTGGGTTTTTACTGACTAAAGATGGGACAATTAAATATATTTCTATTGATTTCAGAGAGGAAGGGAGGAGAGATATAGAAACATCAATGATGAGAGAAAATCATTGATCAGTGGCCTCCTGCATGGCCCCTGCTGGAGATTGAGCCAGAAACCCAGGCATATGCCGGGACTGGGAATCAAATAGTACCCCCTGGTTCATAATCACAAAGGCTTGAACATCAGACAGAAGTGAGCTTCTGGTCTTCCTGTATATTTTTCCAATTCTGTTCTCCTTTCCCCATTCCTCATTACATGTTGGTTGGTTTCTCCACACTTCTAGTTTCTTCAGGCCAATAACATCAGGGTAAACCTTGACACTTTTTTTGGGACACATGCCAAATTTAATCAGAAATCCTGTTGATTTAGCCTTCAAACCATATCTGGAATTAGGTATTTCCTTATGTCCTTTTTAGCCACTCTGGTCTCGCTCCTGAATTGTTAGGATAGCCCTTTAGGATGACCCTACTTTTCTATTCACTGCCCCACTTTACTCTAGTTTTAACCTAGTAACCAGCATGGTAGGTTTGAGTCACATCATATTCCTTTTCTATACTGAAATCTCCAGTAAACTTCCCATTCACAATAAAGACCAAAGTCTTTACAGCAATCTACAAAACCTGAGATGTGTGGAACCCTCTTACCTCTCCCATTTCATCTCCAGATATTTGCATTTCACACTTGCACCAACCACAATGGCCTCCTTGCTAGCATCAAGTATTTAAGGGAAATTCCTGCCTTCCGCCTTTGCCATTTCTTCTAGCTGAAATGCTATTTCTCCAAATAAAAGCACTGCAGATTCTCATTTCCTTCAGGACTTCACAGAAATGCCTTACCCTTAGTGAATCTTTGTGAAGTATTTAAATGTAATTCTTTTACAGTACTATCTGCCCTCATTGCCATGGCTACCTTTCCAATACCCAAAATACTTCCGAGTGGTACTCAGTAAAACTGGTTGAGTAGGCTACTTAAATTGATCAAGTAAGACTTCAAGGAAGTAATGTCACTTCATGTATACCAAAAAGGAGGATGAGGGCTTCAAAATAGATGGGGAACAAGAAAAGAACATGTTGCCCTTTCTGGGTGGCTCAGTTGGCTGGAGCATCTTCCTGTGCACCAAAAGGTTTTGGGTTTGATTCCCGGACCGGGCACATACCTACATGGCCTGTTTTGATCTCTGGTCAGGGCATGATAGATGTTTCATCTCAATCTCTCTTACCCAACTTTCTTTCTCTAATCATTGGGTGAGGATTAAAAAAAACAAAACAAAACAAAAACAGGTTTTTGAAAAAATAGAGATGGGGCATTTTTTGTTGATTTTTGGTGGGGGTAAGTATGTAGAAACTAGAGGCCTGGTGCCCAAAAATTTGTGCACTAGGGGAGGGTCCCTCAGCCTGGCCTGACCCCTCTCACAGTCCAGGAGCCCTCAGGGGATGTCCTACTGCCGGCTTAGGCCCACTCTCCACGGGGAGCAGTCTGACCTCCCCCTGTGGGGGGGAACTGGGCCGATCAGAGGAAGGCGCTGTCCCCATCACCCTGCTGCTGCTGCTGCCACTGCTGGCCCTCCTTGGCCCTCACAGCCGCTGCAGCTTTGTCCAGAAGGACGTCCGTCTAGCCAGTCTAATTAGCATACTACCCTTTTATTAGTATAGATATATTTGGTGTCATATATATAGTTTGAACTCTAACAAAGTTATATTAATAACAAATGAGCCCTAACTGGTTTGGCTCAGTGGATACAGTGTCAGTCTGCAGACTAAAGGGTCCCGGGTTCCATTCTGGGCAGGGGCACATGCCTGGGTTGTTGGCTCCATCCCCACTAGGGGGTGTGCAGGAAGCAGGTGATCAATGATACTCTCAAGTCATTCATGTTTGTATCTCTCTCTTCATCTCCATAACCCTCTGAAATCAATAAAAATATATTTTTAAAAAAAGAGATATAACAATTAACTAACTTAATTGCCTGATAACTCACATAAAGGATTTCTTTCCATAATGCCCATACTAAGAGTAGCAAAGATAAAGGAGAGGAACAATACAGTGCATAGGAAACACTGAGCTTCTGCCAAGAAAACTGATGCACTGAAAACTAGCACAGTCCTATGCCTCATCTAAAAGCGACAGTGGTGGCCGTGTGCCCCTGGGTCCGGGTGAAGCTGCAGCATCCCGGGTCCGGGTGAGGCCGTGTGCCCCTGGATCCGGGTGAGGCCGTGTGCCCCTGGATCCGGGTGAGGCTGGGTCCCGGGTCCGGATGAGGCCGCGCGCACCTGGGTCTAGGTGAGGCCACGCGCCCCCTGGGTCCGGGTGAGACCACGTGCCCCTGGGTCCGGGTGAGGCCACGCGCCCCTGGGTCCGGGTGAAGCTGGATCATCCCGGGTCCGGGTGAGGCCGTGTGCCCCTGGATCCGGGTGAGGCCGCGCGCACCTGGGTCCAGGTGAGGCCACGTGCCCCTGAGTCCGGGTGAAGCCGTGCCCCTGGGTCCAGCCGAGACCAAACCAGAGGGTGTCAGACCTGCATTACCACCATTTGTCCACCATCCAGAGCTGAGGGGTCAGTACCAACATATACACATAAGGAACTGGTGGACATTGATATTGGGTCTCAAAAGAACTGTTGATCCAGAAAGAAACTCACTACAGACTGATTCATGTGCCTGTCAGCATAACTATTATTGCTCGTCTCACATTCAGTTCTTATAAGTATATCTCTAGTGACACATGATCTCACTCATCTAGGGGAAATGATGAACAACATAGACTGATGAACAAGAACAGAACCAGAAACAAGGAGGCATCGATCAGACTATCGGGCCTCAGAGGGAGGATAGGGGAGGGTGGGGGGAGCGGGGAGAGATCAACCAAAGGACTTGTGTGCATGCATATGAGCCTAACCAATGGTTAAGTTCAACAGGGGGTTGGGGCATCCGTGGGGAGGGGTGTGGGATGGGAATGGGGGGATGAGGACAAATATGTGACACCTTAATCAATAAAGAAATTAAAAAAATAAATAAATAAAATAAAAGCGACAGTGGTGAAATGAGGCCTTACTGTTGTGTGTTGTCGAGTTATTCTTCCGCTTGATTCGAGGAATGAGTTTCTTCTCCACAGCCTTTATCTTACACTTGAAGACCTCTGTCATCATTGCTGCTCTTTTCTTCCCACTACGAGGAATGGGCTGTGTAAAACACGTTCTTTTTTTGCGACAGGGTGTGAGGACATCAATGGCTCCAGATCTGATCTTAGCTTCCATTCCTTCCCTTGAGCCAAACTCATCAGTGTCTGATAATTTATAAAGGGGCAGAACATGCAACTGCTCATCTTCAGGAATGACACCAAATGAGCGGTTATCTTCTCGTGTTAAAGTACAAACCTGATAGGAAGAAAAAAATGGAAAATATAGGTCCTGCACATTCATCAGTTATTCCTACCATCTCATTGCATTAATGCAAGGGATCGGTATTCAAATTTTATGTTCAATTTTATATATTAAGAGATTCAAAAATACTAAATACTATGAACTTATCAATTGTTTATAAACAACAGACCATTACAATTTTCAATTGACTTTATAAGTAAATGATATTGCATGTTTATATATTTTATAATATTTTAAATATGAAGCCTTTTAGCTGCTACATTACATCTTAATTGCCTGAATTAAAGAGAGTTAGTGAACTGTTGTTCACTGCCTTCGTAATAAATATTATCTATTAAGAAATTACTATTTTATAGCCAATATATAACCTTAATTCTTAATATTTATATAATGTCAAATTCCTTCAGGTAAAGGGGGCTTAATTATAATAAATTTTCTAATTTGCTGTGTCTTCCTCTAGGACTTTTTCATTTCTATTTGTTAAGTGAAATTTATAACTATCTTTTCTGCCTTCACTAAATAAATGGACAGATATTCATGAAGCAAAAGAGATTTTCTTTTCTAGCAAGATGTATATTTTACTTGTGTTTTTTTTAAATAACTGAAGTATTTTATCTTGATAAATTTTCTCTTTCTGTTCCATTTTGATTCTATTATAATTTGCCTGACTTGTGTTGTTGTTTTTATAACACTGACCCGAGGATATTTAAAAAATATATATCTTATAGATTTTTTACAGAGAGAAAGGGAGAGGGATAGGGAGTTAGAAACATCGATGAGAGAGAAACATCAATCAGCTGTCTCCTGCACACCTCCTACTGGCGATGTGCCTACAACCAAGGTACATGCCCTTGCCCGGAATTGAACCTGGGACCCTTCAGTCCGCAGGCCGATGCTCAATCCACTGAGCCAAACCGGTTAGGGCCTCAGGATATTTTTTCACATTGATTTCTAGAGAGTGGAAGAGACAGAGGAAGGGGGATGGGGAGAGAGACAAAAGAAAAACACTGAAGTGAGAGAAAAACTCATTCATCGGCTACCGATGGGAAACCTACAACTGAGGTACAGGCCCTTGACAGGGAATAGAACCCATAATCCTTCTGTGTGCAGACAAGTGCTCTAACCACTGAGAAAATGACCAGGGCTGTGTTTGTTTGAAAATTCTGTCTTGAACATAATCTAACTCTCAGGCCTTGACCTTATGTTATTTTTATAAATTATAGAGAAATAAAAATACAGAACTATATACAGAAAATTCCTGACCTTTGATACTTAATTTTTCTTCATAAACTACTATTTCTATGATAATTTTCAAATGTCATGAAAAGCATATACAATTGTTTCCAAGATTTGATTTCCAAGGTTGAAAAATACAGAGGGTAAAGTCAGGTAGGCTAAATGACCAGGGCTGTCTAAAAATCTTACTGTTTTCTCAATATCTCTAGTCAAATTTACTAACAAGGCTTGAAATACTGAATTCACTTGATTTCAATATTTTAAAATTTAGTAACTTAGAAACATTCTGTTAAAAAAAATCCAATCTTTTACTAGTAAATGTTTATGTCAATCTATTTATTTGTCTATAGAGGGACTAAGAAGGGGACAAGGACTAAACATGAGAAATACAAGAAACAGACAGGGTGGAAGAAAATTTGATAGTAGAATTTCAAGGGTTGAGGTTTTTTAAGATGGGGAAATTTGTAATTATGTCAAGAACCAGGCATGAGCCTCATGACATTAATAACAACAGCAGTGGAAAAGAATGAGCATGGACAGTGAATAGAGCGTCAGCCTCTGGACCGAAGGGTCCTGGGTTCCAATTCAGTCAAGGGCACATGCCTGGAATGTGGGCTCGATCCCCAGTGTGGGGTGTATGCAGGAGGCAGCCAATCAGTGATTCTCATCATTGAAGTTGCTATCTCTCTCTCCTTCTCCCTTCCTCTCTAAAATCAATAAAAATATGGGGGGGGGGGGGTTGATGACAAAATATGTGATACCTTAATCAATAAAGTAATTTAAAAAGAAAAAGAAAAAAAAAGAATATCAATAAAAATATAATTAAAAGAAAAAGAATATACTTTTAAAAAGAAAAGTATGTGCATGGAATAAGGTACGAGAAAAGAACAAGAAAAGAGAAAACCAGCATTTCGTTTAACCATGAACCTAACCCAGCCTGATCATAGATATTTTGGAATGCAGCAACTCAGGTAAAATGTACTAGCCAAATGATGACGATAAACCACTCTAAGAGTCACCTGGAGAGATTTGTAAAAAATATCATTTTATTGATTTTAGAGATAGTGACAAGGAGAGGTAATACTGAATCATTGAATGGCTATATGGTCCTATATGATCCCTACTGGGGATAGAGCCCGTAACCCAGGCATGTGCACTGACTGAGAATGGAACTGGTGACCCCTTGGTTCATGCATGGGTTGACACTCAACTGCTGAGCAACACTGACTAGGCACCTGGTCAGATTTATAAAATTCCAACATTTGAAAAAAAAAAACCAAATAATCAGTGCAGAGGAGTGATATGGCTCCTAGTCTATTGACCAGTGATAAATCAGATTATGCCTTTCAAATAACACTGTTAAGAGCCTGTAGCTGTGTCTTACACTGGGCCAAGGAAACTAAATTTTGTATTAAAACAAACAAACAAATAAAAAAAACAGTGGCAATCATTATCTATTAATCTCTGTTTTATAAGGTGAGAAGAAAATAATTCCTTGAAGCAAACTCATTTCCCTTACAAAAGGAGTATTGCAAGATTTCCCTCTGGGTATTCTACCTAATTTAAGTAAATTTAAGTATCTTTCTCTCTCTTAAAAAAGATGTGGCCCAACCCACTGAGCGACACTGGTCAGGGCAAGTATCTCGTGGTTTTTGAATATTCATGCAACTTTATACACACTGGCATTAACAACCTATATGCATTAAAAAGATGATAAATTTGGCACAGTTCTCTCAAAACACACACACACACACACACACACACACACACACACACACACACACACACACACACATATATATACACACACACCACCTTGAAGTACAGATGGCGAAAAAAAAGAAAAAGAAACATTAAGGCCCTGGCTAGAGCGTCATCCCATGCATTGAGATGTTGCCAGTTTGGTTCTCCATCAAGGCACATGCCCGGGTTCCCAGTAGGGGGTGTGCAGAAGCCAGCCAGTCGATATTTCTCTATTCCCTCTCCCTTCCTTTCTCTAAAATGAATGAAAACATATTTTTCAAATGTGCATTCTTAAAAAAAGAAAATTTAAGTTGCCTTACTTTCTAACTACCCGATTGATAGCACAGAATCGTTGCTTTGAATATTCAGATAACACCTATCTCCTAGCAAGCACACCTCAATTAAATATATAATTCAAGAGTTTCAACAAAATATACATTGAAGGCTAATTCTGCAACTCTTTTGGAAGTACAGAACTTCAATAATAAATTAAAACTATTGATTACTATATTGTGGAACAGAACATACAAAAGGATGTTACAAGTCGTATATAAGGCCTCAGCCTCCGCCTCAGCCTATAGCAATGGAGGTTTTAGAATCAAAAGGGAGCAAGGTACATACCACAGTGCTTCCATTGTTCATGTTGTGAATGTCCCTGTGGGCATGGGTACAGAAGTCTACGCAAGCGGTGACCCCAGAGAAAGGACGACCTTCTCTGTTGCCAAGCCGACATTCTGGGGCTGCATGTTCAAATTGTACCTAAAAAACAAAAAAAAGAGTCTGACACAGTATAATAGACAGAAAGAATCGATTTCAGTAAAGCGTAAAAATCACTTCCTGACAAAGTTCTTAAATTAATTACAGTTTGTAACTTCAGAGCTGTCCTAAATGACAGCATTGCTGTATTGAATGTGTAGTCTAGTGACATTCAGGATAAAGAGGTTGAGGATACATGGGTAAAATGGTAATTACTATGACTGAAGGCAGGGTGACTATAGTAATGCCCGCTTATTATTTACTTAACTAGCCAAATCATGCCATTAGAAAGAAAAATAGAGTGCGCCTTAATCATGTATGCAATTTTCAATGTGCATAAAATTAAATATACCTACATTCATGAAGAAGTATAGAAAGTACATTTATAAAAGTAAACGAAAAGCTGAAATTGAAGAGAGAGAGCATGTTATTCATAATACAAATGAAATAAAGATTGAAAAAATATGGACTGATGCTTCTTTAAAATTATAAGATATTTACACTTATTTTCTGTTCTAATACAAGATTTATTTATTTTTATTTATTTTTTATTTTTTTATTTTTATATTTTATTGATTTTTTACAGAGAGGAAGAGAAAGGGATAGAGAGTTAGAAACATCAATGAGAGAGAAACATCGATCAGCTGCCTCTTGCACAGCCCCCACTGGGGATGTGCCTGCAACCAAGGTACATTCCCTTGACCGGAATCGAACCTGGGACCCTTGAGTCCGCAGACCGACGCTCTATCCACTGATCCAAACCGGTTTCGGCCTAATACAAGATTTATAAATATTTTCTCCCATGCTGTGGTTGTCTTTGTTTAAACTCACCCCCTGCTCCGCCATTTTAATTGACATATTTCTGACATGTAACCTGTAAGTTTAAGGTGCACAATGTGACGATGAGATACATGCATGTATTGCAAAATGATTGCCACCATAGGTTTAGTTAACATTCCAATCCCTGTTTTCTTGTTGATGTCCTTAGAAGCACATTTTTAAAAATTCTGATGGTCTACTTTCTCTTAATTATATTTTTCAATTGTCTATTGCTAGTGTATACAAATGCAACGATTTTGCATATTGATCTTTTTTGCAGAAATGTTGCTGCAGTCATTTATCAGCTCTTTGGTTTAAATTAGGTATTTATTTTTAATTAATTAATTAAAGTAATTGGAGTGACATTGGTCAACATGAACATGAACATAAAGGTTTCAGGTGTGGGTTTGTTATGTTAACACTTATTTCTAATTCTGTGTGTGTATGTGTGTACGCTGCACTATTTTCTAGACACAGTATCATATCACTGGTAATTAGACATTGTTTTATCCCTTCATTTTTAGTTTGTATCTCTTTTACTTGCCTAATTGTCCTGACTAGAACCTCTAACAACATGATTCACACAAGTGGTGACATTTGACATTTTTATCTTGTCCCAGATATTAGACAGAAAACTAATTTATCATTAATTCTGTTATCTCTGAGTTTTTCATCAAAGTCCTTTACCAGGTTGAGGACTTCACTTCTATTGTTAGTTTCTTGAATGTTTTTATTATGTAAGACTTGGATTACTCACTGACTTTACTTGTTTGTTCTATTAATATGGTATGGCATGTTGATTAATTTTCATGTGTTGAACCAATCACACATTTCTGCATTCTAAGTTTCATATTGAGAACGAATCATAATTCTATAATGTTTTAATTCAATTGCCACAATAATATTTCTTTAAAACCCTAGATAATGTTTAAGCTGTCCAATATAAAAAGGTCAAATTGCAAAGGTTTTATATTAAGAGTAATTTTATTTATAAAGAAATTTCAACCATGTTTAAATGTACTATATAAGGTCCCCACACATACCTGGTTCTGGTAAGCAACCGGAGCATACTGTTTATAAATTGGAGCTAATTGTGTGGCCAAACTCTGTAAATTATCTTCCAGGTTTTTTTCCTATAGGAAAATACAGTCCATAAAGGTTATTTCACAATATCATGTGAGGTGAGTTCAAGATTATGGAAATGATATGTAGGGTGATGCACACTTCATACTTACACTGACGAAAGAGCTATAGTAAATATGGGTTGTTTATTAAGAATCTATACAATTAGTGATTGTTATGCTTTCATTCAGTCTTTTCAAACTAAAATTCTGTATTATAAGCTAATTGGAAATCTAAATATTAGAGGTTAGTTACAAGTTTGCTCATGTTGCTAAAAATGAGATCCATATTCAATGATACTGGCTACTTGAATAACAGCAACGTCGACATAAGAACTTTAATTCTTGAGTGTGTCTAACAAGCCTCAGTCTTGGCAACTGTAACAAATCAGGGATAACCCTTTTGATTTCCTAACAAATTATGTTGATGCTTCCACTGAAAAATAAATAAGTAAGTAAGTAAATAAGTAAATAAATAAATAAAGAGAGCCTATATCTAGAGTACTCTGTTCCATTCATCTGTCTCTTAATTATCTGGTACTTAATGTAGCTTACTAGATAGAATCAGGAAAGTTAGAATCCTACTAAAAAACACTTCCTGTGTATATACACACATTATTTTCTTTATTTGGGGAAAACTTTAGAATTATTTAAACTAGAGGCCCGGTGCACGACATTTGTGCACTGGAGGGGAGGGGGGCGACCCTCAGCCTGGCCTGTGCCCTCTTGCAGTCCAGGACCCCTTGGCAGACATCCCCCGAGGGGTCCTTAGCGCTGCTGCAGAGGTGGCTGCTCCCGCCACTGCCACTGTGCTCACCAGCCATAAGCCCAGCTTCTGGCTGTGTGGAGCTTCCCCTGTAAGAGTTCACTGACCACCAGGGGTAACACCTGCATTGAGTGTCTGCCCCTGGTGGTCAGTGCGCATCATAGTGACTATCTGTTTTGCTGTTCGGCCAATTTGCGTATTAGCTTTTATTATATAGGATACCCATTTAAAAAGGATTTTTATTGTTTTCTAGCACTTGAAATACTGGGTAGGGTGTTTTATTGCCAGTAAAATATTATGAACAATATAGTGTCACAATTCAAATTTGTCATCTTATTTATTGAGTAGAAATGGTTGTGGGGAGGAGGATAAGAGGC
Source organism: Ia io (assembly GCA_025583905.1). Taxonomy (NCBI): domain Eukaryota; kingdom Metazoa; phylum Chordata; class Mammalia; order Chiroptera; family Vespertilionidae; genus Ia; species Ia io. The sequence continues at coordinate 42,118,275 of JAJQQW010000012.1, read as the reverse complement.
AAATAAATCCTGATTTTCTAATTGTTTTATTAGAATAAATGTGCTTCAGATATAAAGATTTCTTTTAAATCAGATCTTTACCTGTTGGGACTCAAGCCAACATCCCACTATTCTTCTCACCCTAAATAATCTCAAGAACAATCCTATCTACATCCATGACAGATTACCACCTGAACAGATTACCCAGTCCTCTACCAACCTGGCATTATTTCAGCATAGCCTTTAGTCAAGAAATAGAACCACCATCTAATTTTATTTTTATTGATTTCAGAGAGGAAGAGAGAGGGAGAGAGAGAGGGGAAAGATCAATTATGAGAAGGAATCATTGATTGGCTGCCTCCTGCATGCCCCCACTGGGGATGGAGCCCGCAGTTTGGGCATGTGCCCTTAACTAGAATCGAATCAGTACCCTTTAATCTGCAGGCCGTCACTCTATCCACTGTGCCAAACCGGACAGGGCCACCCTCTAATTTAAAAAATCTCCCCAGCCCTGGAGAAGAAACCCGGGTTCCAAAAGATATGTGATCAGTGCTGGGGCCCCGCCAGCAGGCGAGGGGATCCCATGGCAAGTGCTGGGCATGGAGGCCACGGGGGCATAGGCTACCAAGGAGACAAAACTGAACCTCACGTCACCCTGCTTGGCCCCGGAGGATGGCTGGTTAGCCAGAGATGGGTAAGATTCCTCAAGGAAGGAACATCCTAAGACAGGCACAGTCACAGAGGGGCCATCAGGAGAGAATTTGGGGATCAACAGAGGTGGGGCACAGACCCTCACCCCCCCAACATTGCAGGGGCCTGAATCATAGCCCCTTCTGAGGGAGGTCTCCTGCCCCCATGGCTGCTTCGTGCTTCCCATGCCCAGCTCAGATCAGGACCCAGGTGACCGACAGAGACTTGGCCGACAGCAGCTGCCCTCTCACTCCAACAAGAATTGTTTGAGTTGTCTTGTACCCATGGTGCGGGGAAGTGGGTTTACGATATCTAAATCCAGCCCACCACCAGGTATGCTCAGGACCTACTCAAGAAGGCAAATAATCCCTTCCACCAATATTTACACGGTAAAATAAGATTGTTGTTAGAGTAATAAATTTGATAGTAAAACAGTAGTCAAGTTTTCAGGCAAATTTAAATTGGCTAGTTGAAACAAGCAAATATTCTAGAAAAATTAATTGTACTGGACAAAAAGGCGTTCCTAAAGTGTTAACTAAAATCTTTATTCGTACTTCATCTCATGATAAAATTGTGCACCATGTAATGAACCTAAAACAATAATATTATAGTGCAAAAAATTAAAATTTAAAAGCCATCAAGACTACATTATAAAATTTTCAAAAGCCTCCTAACATTTAAAGCAAAAAAGGAGGGGATAGTAGAGGAATATCATGTAAGGAAAAATATCCTGTAAGTAAATTACATCTAGAAAATTAATACTTTAGAAAATTAATTGTAAGGCTAAAAGCAAGACACCCATGAAAAACACACAAGGTGACAAAACAAGCCAGAGGAAAATCATTTGGGCAAAAAATGAAAAAGGATCCCCAGTCAAATTTATAGAAAATATTCCTTTATTAACTTTTGGTCGAGAATATGTTTGTATATTTTCAGAAAACAACGCCGAGACCATGTGGATTCCAGCAACAGAGAGGAATCAACAGGACTACTCCAGCCATGAAGACAGAAGAGAAGCAGTCCAGAGACGGAAGACGCTGATGTGGCCTTCCCATACTAGCAGTTAACAGCTGTGCATCACTGCAGGTTGCCCAGGACCAAACCAGACAGAGTCGGACCTGCATTACCACCATTTGTCCACCATCCAGAACTGAAATGTCATTGCTGACATGTGCACATAAGGAACTGTTGGACATTGAAATTGGGTCTCAAAAGAACTGTTGACCCAGAAAGAAACTCACTACACACTGATACATTTGCCTGTCACCATAACCATTATTGCTTGTCTCATTTTCGGTTCTTATAAGTGTATTTCTAATAGCACATGATCTCACTCATCTAGGGGAAATAATGAACAACACAGACTGATGAACAAGAACAGACCCAGAAACAAGGAGGCATGGATCAGACTGTCGGGCCTCAGGGGGAGGGTAGGGAAAGGTGGGGGCAAAGGGGAGAGATCAACCAAAGGACTTGTGTGCAAGCATATGAGCCTAACCAGCGGTTAAGGACAACAGGGGGGTGGGGGCATGTGTGGGAAGGGGTGAGGGATGGGAATGGGGGGATGAGGACAAATATGTGATACATCAATCAATAAAGAAATTAAAAAAATAAAAATAAAAAATCTCCCCAGACCAACCACTGCTCACCATTTCCTCTGGCCCAATCATAATTCAAGCTACTAGCTCATTTTGTTGAACCTACTCTTGGTCAACTGCAATCCATTATTCAAAGGGTAGCCATAGAAAATTCTTTAAATTACAAGGGTAATTATATCACTCACTCTCTCTCTTTTTAAAAAATATATTTTATTGATTTTTTTACAGAGAGGAAGGGAGAGGATAGAGAGTTAGAAACATTGATGACAGAGAAACATCCATCAGCTGCCTCTTGTACACCTCCCACGGGGATGTGCCCGCAACCAAGGTACATACCCTTGACCGGAATCAAACCCGGGACCCTTCAGTCTGCAGGCTGATGCTCTATCCACTGAGCCAAACCGGTTAGGGCATATCCCTCTCTTTCTTAAAATCTCTCAATGAACTTCCAAAATCTTGGAAGTGGCTTATAAGGACATTATATGCACCTCACTCTCCCTTGCCTGTTGAGATTCATACTGGCCTTCACTCAGTTCCTGGAATGAGTACTACTTCATCCTGTATTATGAGCACTATATAAATGTTACTAATTATCAATAATAACCATAAGCAAAAACTACTCTCACATTTATTAATTATAAAACAGTATTATTATGATAGGATAGAAATTTGAGTAATGTTAATATTATTAATATATTTACGTGCTAATAGTTTCATTATATATTTAGAAAGAAAATTCAATTGGTTAATTTTAAGGGACAACTGACATCACATTATTAAGTGTCAGATATTTGACACAACAGACCAGCTTTCCATTATCAGGTATTTTACATGCCCTTTACTAATGTTTTAATAGTTTTCTCCATAAATGTCTAATACACTTTTTGTTAGACTTCTATGGTATTTTATTTGCAAATAATAGTCCTGTCTCTTGAATCTTTTCCTTGTTTTATTGCAATAGATGGGAAATATAGAAAATGCTAAATAAATTATCTCTTTCATGAGACCATTATTCATTTAATACCATGAATAAGTTTGTTTGATTTCAGAGAAGAAGGGAGAAGAAGAGAGAGAAACATCAATGAAGAGAGAGAATCATTGATCGGCTGCCTCCCGCACACCCAAAGCTGGGGATTGAGCCCGTAACCAGGGTATGTGCCCTGACTGGGAATCAAACTGTGACCTGTTGCTCAACCTGCACGCAAATATTAAACCTTTTTGGAAGATGTTCTAATCACTGAATTATAGATATAATAGGATTAATTCCTGCTGTTTTCTTTTCCATTTATCCTATATCATAAAGATTTTGTATAAATTCCCTTTGCTAATTTATGGATGGTTTGCTTTTTAATACACCCACTCCAAATAATACAAAGCTATAAATTCTATTTTTATTCATACAAAAAAAATGTTAAACATGCAAATACGTTTTACTGACATCTAGAGCAGTGTTTTCCAAGCTGTGGGTATAATGAATTAGTGGGCCATGAAATCAGTTAGTAAGTCATAACTAGCATTTAAAAAATAAATGAAATTTAAAAAAAAATCTTACTGCATTGTAGAGATACTTAGCAAGAACTATATTGGATATTAAGTTTTAATTTTTAAAATATTTTCATTGGTACACATAATAAGGTTACGTATTTTTTTCTAATAGTTTTATTTTAATTATTTCCTTGTATATATCTATATAGTGGTTTGTGATATAATTTTTTTTTTTACAATTAGAGCTCAAAGTTTGAAAAGCACTGATCTTAGAGTTAATCAGTATCTAAACCGTTCCCACTCCAAACAAAGCATAAAACATCACCACACTTAGTTGTTATAGGTGCCCCACCCCACCCCCGATTATGCACACTTAAGCTGTTAAGAGAATGGAATGATACTTATAGCTTGTTATTTTTAATGTAAGTACTCAACTTATTTAAACTTAACAGTAAGGTTAAGTAATTTCTTTGCTCACCATGGCCACGTGTCCCGGACAGATTGCTTCCGGTCTCACATATCTTCTTTCTGGAATACGTCCTTTAGTAATTCTTTCATAGTAGGTCTGTGGGTAGTAAACTTTCTGAGTCTGTGAAATGGCTTCCTACTTTGGCTGGGTATAAAATGCTAGATATTTTTTCAATAATAGTTATCTCCAGGGTTAGGGGAGAAGGAGGAGGGAGCCAGGGACAATTGGAATTTGGCTTGATAGAGTTACCTAATTTATTTATAATTATGATGTATTTCCGTAAGTGTACATATTTTTACTGTCATGTCAGTACTTTTAATACTTAATATTTTTACTCTTGAAAAACATTTAAAAGAAATATATATATATATATATTCAGTGTATAATTCAAATGTTAAAAGGGCACTTACATGTAAGGGAGAACTTGGATCAATTCTAAATCTTCTAGGGCTTGGGCTTCTACCAAATTTGCAGCCATTAAAATACATACTCCATGAACAGCCAAAAGAGAATGAAGCTCCACAAGTCTCAGGATCAATTCCTTGACATGTACAGGTACGACTGTAAGATGGTAATTGCAAGACAATGAACTGATAAAGCAAGACAGTACTTCAGACAGATTCATATAACTTTAAAAGTACACATGGCTAATAAACTGATTTTAACACATCTTTTATTATTATATCTAACTACTGTTAATAACACAATGCTAGAGATCAACCAAAGGACTTGTATGCATCCATATAAGCCTAACCAATGGACACAGACCACAGGGGGCGAGGGCATGAGTGTGTGTGTGTGTGTGGGGGGATATGGGAATAAGGACACATGCAACACCTTAATAAATAAATTATAAAAAAAAATACAGGTGGAAATGTCTGAAATCTGAAAAACAAACAAACACACAATGCTAACTGTACGTGAATATAATTAAACTAAATTAGGGGCCTAGTGCACGACATTCATGCACTGGGGCAGGGTGTGTGTGTGTGTTTCCTCAGCCCAGCCTGTGCCCTTTCCCAGGCCGGGACCCCTGGGGGAGCAAACCTAAGCAGGCAGTTGGACATCCCTCCCCCTACCCCGAGGAGTCCTTAGTGCTGCTGCAAATGCAGGAGAGGCTCCCACTACTGGCAGCTGCACTCACCAGCCGTGAGCCATGAGCCCTGCTTCTAGTTTAGCAGAGCTCCACACCGCGGGAGTGCACTGACTGCCAGGGGGCAGCTCCTGCATTGAGCATCTGACCCCTGGTGGTCAGTGCACATCAAAGCAACCAGTCGTTCGGCTGTTCAATTTGCACATTAGCCTTTTATTATATAAGATTTTTAAATATTAAATAAAAATTTTAAAATAAAATGCTCGCCGAAACCGGTTTGGCTGAGTGGATAGAGCATCGGCCTGCGGACTAAGGGGTCCTGGGTTCGATTCTGGTTAAGGGCATGTGCCTTGGTTGCGGGCGCATCCCCAGTGGGGTGTGTGTAGGAGGCAGCTGAATCGATGTTTCTCTCTCATCGATGTTTCTGGCTCTCTATCCCTCTCCCTTCCTCTCTGTAAAAAAAATCAATAAAATATATTTAAAAATAAAATAAAATGCTCAAGATTGCAAATCTAAATAAACTGTAATAAACTATACAGATCTAAAACACTCATAAACTGTTTGATTTGAAGATGGTCTGAGAATGGAATATAAAGGGCCTGGATTTACATCCCAGGTCTGATCCCTAACAGAAATGAAAACTATAGCATTTCATGATCCCTTCGGATTTTAACTCCTCCATCTATGAAACACATCAATATAATCTTCTGTGGCCTGAAAATAATAGTATATTGTATGTGAAGTCACTTAGAACTTCCAAAGAATACCTTAAGCAATCAACATCTCTGAAATGGAATAAATGGACTCATAAGTCCTAATTTTATAGATTGAGTCTAGTATGCCAGTAATTCCTGAACTGAATTGAATCAGGCAAAAACAATCAGACAAGCCAAAACTGAGGAACACTGTACAAAATTAACTCATTCCTTTAAAAAATGTCAATGTCATGTAACATAAAGAAGTGAGATTAAAGGATTAAGGATAAAAAAACAACTTAATCCAATCAATCTGGGGTGAGGGAAAATTACTATATAGATTATTATTGGGAAACAGATACTTGAATATGAACTTTAGACTAGAACATTTTAATTATTTAAATCAAAGTTAAATTTTCTGATTTTGATTAATATACTGGGTTTATGCAAAAGAATGTTTTAGGATATCTATATATATAAAAGTCTAAGTTGATTTGCACATGTGTGATATATATAAAGCCCTTGCTGGGACCAATCGCACGTGTGTGTTTCAATCTGTCATTGTTGATCGAGAATTTGGTTGACACTTCTATTATAGAGAAAGGGCGAATAGCAATATTAAAATATTTATTGTAACTAATCTCCTTTCAATGTACATGAATCCGTGCACTGGGACACTAGTAACTTTTAAAGTATTATTTAGGGGAAAAAGGTTTTAAGTGTGAAACGAGTTCACAAATAATACAGAAGAAAATATTTAAAAATCAGTAGTAAAAATATGCATATATACATAAATGTGTGTATGGGCCTATGAGTATAAATGCAAACATAACAAACCATTAACAATGATGTAATCTAGGTAAGCATTCATTTAAGCATTCTTACATATTTTCTACAAAAATAATTACTGAAAAAATGCTAGATCTACATTGGGTGAAATAGAACTATTGGATTCTTGAAAAGATTAAATAAGACAATATATGTGTATCATTTAAAGCAGTGTCTTCAAATAAAAATTGTGTACCCACATAAAATAATTAGCAGACATTAAAAATCATGTACAGTCCTAGCCAGTTTGACTCAGTGGATAGAGCATTGGTCTACACCAAAGGGTCCTGGGTTCGATTATAGTCAAGGGCACGTACCTTGGTTGCAGGGTCCTCCCTAGCCTTCACCTTGATTAGGGCACGTGCAGGAGGCAACCAATAGATGTGTTTCATTCACATCAGTGTTTCTCTCTGTCTTTCCCTCTCTAAAAAAAAACCAATGGTAAAATATCCTCAGGTGAGGATAACAACAACAAAAAAGATGTACACAAACTTGTGGCCATTGAAAAGAAAAATATAATGAAAGGAAAACATAAGCATAAATGAACGCTCTGAGAAGTATACTAATTCATCTTGTGTGGGAATTAGAAGGAATGATGTTTTTATTATATTTTGTATAATGACATTTCTTCTTAAAAAGAGACCTATTTGAGGAAAACTACATAAAACACTCCTGAGGGACATACAAGGAAACTTGAAAAAACAAAACAAACAAACAAGAAAACCATTTATGGGATCGGAAGATTCATTACCATAAAGATGTCCATTTATTATAATTTAATGCATTCCCATTAAAAATATAATTAGATTTATCTTAATCCTACATAGTTGATTATGAAGTTTATTTGAAAGCACAAAGGGAAAAAAAAGAATAAAAAGTCTTGAAAAACAGTAAGAATGACAAGCTAGCCCTACCAAATATTAAAATGTAGGCCAGCCAGTGTGGTTCAATGGTTGAGCGTCGACCTATGAACCAGGAGGTCACTTGATCCCTTGTGTGTGTTGTGTAAGAGGCAGCTGATCAATGATTTTCTGTCATCATTGATATTTCTATCTCTCCCTTCCTCTGTGAAATGAATAAAAACATATTAAATAAAGCCTATACAATTTAAGAAATGTGGTACTCACTAGCTGAAAAGCCGAGACAATAATACAGCGTTCAAATACAGGAGAGTATTCAATTGCATAATTTCCATATATAATTAAGTAGCATTTCAAATCAAGGACAATAAGGAGTACTCTTTACAAAGTAGTAGTGTTGGAATAAATGGAAAAAAGGATCTAAATGAATTTCTTCTTCTTAATATTGACCAGCATAAATTTTAAATACAAAGATTTATGTTTTTAAATATTTATGATCTCAAAAATTCTAAAAGAAAACAGGGTGAATTACTCTTTATCTTGAGAGATAGAAAAATACCCTTACCGCCGAAACCGGTTTGGCTTAGTGGATAGAGCATCAGCCTGCGGACTGAAAGGTCCCAGGTTTGATTCCAGTCAAGGGCATGTACCTTGGTTGCGGGCACATCCCCAGTGGGGGATGTGCAGGAGGCAGCTGATCAAGGTTTCTCTCTCATCAATGTTTCTAGCTCTCTATCCCTCTTCCTTGCTCTCTGTAAAAAATCAATAAAATATATTTATAAAGAAAAATACCCTTACATACCATTCAAAATTGAGACAGAAATAAGGTTGAAGATTAAAAAAACAGATCCTGTCTCACATTGCTGGAGGAAATGCAAAGTGGTACAGTCCCCTGTGGAGGAAGCTTTTCCTTTATGGAAAAACTAGTCTGCTCCCGATTCTTGAGGTGAGCAGGATCCAGTATCAAAGAAAGAATCAATAAAATAATATTCAAAGGGAGGATATCCTAAAATGGTCTTAACTCACTGTGAAATGATATATTTCTCTAAAGAAATGGTCATTATTTTTAGTTACACAATATCTAGAATCTTGTTCTCCCATATAAATACTTGGTAATTAATTAACAATTTTACATTATATATATATTAGAAGTCTGAATGTCAAGACAGTACGAAATAGATATGATTACTTTTCATTGAGAGTGCATCTTCGGTCTGTGGGATGACCATTGTACGTCCTTAGGTTTTCAGTAAGCTCTGTGTACAATCTGTCTGCCATGGGAAGAGGAATGCCATCCCATACCAGGATCAGCACCACCGTCACTGCTGTTGGACAGTGGTGGCCGGTACGCTGCCGAACCAAACAGAGAATTTTCTCTTCTTCGCTGCTTCTTCTTAAAACCTGCAAAAGCAGAATGTATTCACTGATGGAAAACAAGAAACCAAAAGTTAAACACAATGACTATTGCTTTTAAAGCTCCGTAGTGTATTCTATCTTTTAAAATTACTGTTTCACAAATGGTCGAAGCCTACAGGACCTTCCGTTGTCAACCTAGCTTTCTCCAAATAACTCACTATAGAGTATCCGAGATGACTTGACTAACGAACAACAGACAGAAAAGAAATCTGCGGGTTGTGGTTATTATTTGTAAAAGTAGACCAAAGCACTCTATTTATGTCACTGTTGATACAGTTTTGCAAAAGAGGTACCAGAGGATGCTGTGGGGAAGAGTCTAACTAACTTCTCTTATACCAATGTCACAACAGGACAAATCTAGTTAGATGAAAATAACCAAGGATTCCTAACATTAAGAATGAACTTGAGTAATCAAATTTAGCATCTGAAGAAAGTTATGGATCTTTTCCTTGAGTGGATGGCTGACTAAATAGAATAATGAACATAGAAAGCAATGTTCCTGCAATTTCTGTGATTTTTCTCTCCACATTGTCATCAGGGTTTATCATACCTATTTTATCATAAGATTAGAGTGTCCAGCTGCTATGTTGAATGTAAAACACAACATTTTTGAGTATTTATCCATTTAACTTACACTAGAGGCCCAGTGCACGAATTCGTGCACATGCACTGGTGGGGTCCTTTGGCCTAGCCTGTGGCTTTCTGACATCCCCCAAGGGGTCCCAGATTGTGAGAGGGTGCAGGCCAGGCCAAAGGACCCCCACTGGTGCATAATCAGGGCTGGGGAGGGACCGTAGGAGGGCTTCCAGGGCATGTGCGGCCCATCTTGCCCAGTCCTGATCAGCCAGACCCCAGCAGCAAGGTAATCTACCGGTCGGAGCATCTGCCCCCTAGTGTTCAGTGCATGTCATAGCTACCGGTCAAATGGTCACTTAGGCTTTTATATATATATATATTATAGTATACCCATAGGGTATTAAGATGTTATTTACACAATCACATTTTTCTGTCTCTAGATGGTTAACAATCATTGCTATCAAGGCTTCCCTTGAGTAGAGCTGGTTTTAGAACCTTCCCCCTAAACCTCATTATTTATAAATACTGTGTCAAACTAAGTGACACCAGATAACTTTCAAGTTGTCAAGACTACAAGAAAGTTCTATTGATCCATTCTTTGTATGAAAAATGCTAAAATATTATTTATTCATGGTATTTGTGCTTTTACCAGGTTTTCTACAAATTTCCTTCAATGAGCAATAGAAAATAAAGCATGAGTCTCAAAATTCCGATGTAGGTTCAATAAATTGCTTAAGTATTACCATGACATGGATAATTGGGTCTATCTAAAATTCACATATTGAGTCCTAAAATCCAATGTGATTGTACTAGGAAGAGGGACCTTTGGAAGTCGATTAGGTCGGAAATCCTAATAGACGGAAAGCCTTCAAGTATGGGATTAGTGTATAAAAAAGAGACCCCATAGACTTCTGAGCTCCTTCAATTATGGGTCTTCACTCTTTGTGAAGACACAAAGAGAAGAGAGTCCTAAACCGACCATGTTGGCTCCCTAATTTCAGACTTCCAAAACCCATCACTATGACAAATAAATTTCTGTTCTGTGTAATCTATCCAGCCTGGTGTTTTTTCATAGTAGTCAAAACTGAGTAAAAGACCTCTGACAACTGTAAATACATTCAAGATGACCCAAAAAAATGGAGAGGGACTACCATGTTGATGGATTAGTAACTATTGATGTCAAATTTCCACAAATTTATTTTATTTTTAATTTAATCCCAATCAAAATCCTATCAACTTGTTTTGGTTTGGGTGAAAATTGACAAACTTGTTTCTATAAAAATGCAAAGAAACAATAAGAGCCAAGAAAAGGCAGAGAAAGTGATTAACAAGATATCAAGATCTATTGCAAAACTATAGTAATTAAGTTAGTTTCAAATTAGTACAATGACAGATGAAGAGATTAATGAAATAGAATAGTGAGTTCAGGAGATCAGTATAAAAATGATCACCTGACTTAGGACAAATTTGACAATGCAAAAAATCTTTTCAATAAACAGTACTGTGTAGATATCTATATAGAAAAATGAATCTTGACCCTTACTTCACATATGTAACTTGAGTTGTATTGTAGATCTAAAAATGAAAGACAAAGCAAAAAGTTTTTAAAAGAAAATAGCTTCATGACCTGCGAGCAGGTAAAACATTTAAAAATAGAATACCAAATTTAATTGTTTACAAAGGAAAAAGTTAAGGTGGATTATTTTAAAATTAAGAACATCTATTCATCTAAAACATTAACAGGCAAAAGATAAGGCAAGCAAGTGAGGGAAATATTTATGATAAATACATAATTGATAAAATAGTCTTATCCAAAATAAAGAACTTCTGCAACTGAATAATAAAAACAAAATTAAATAGACACAATAGAATAGAATATCCAAATAGATGATGAGCTTAAGAAAATATAGTTAACATTATTAGCAAAGTAAAAAATGATTTAAAAGCACTACATATGTTGGTGGGGTTATAAAATGGAGCAACCACTATAGAAATTGTGGAGGTTGCTAAAAAAAAACCAAACAACAAAAACCCACAAATAGACTGTGGGGTATATACCCAAAAGAATTAATACAGCAGGGTCTTGAACAAATGTTTCCATATCCATATTCACAGTGGAAGCAGCCCAAATGTTGATTAATAAATGAATGGATAAACAAAAACAAAATTTGTATATACACAAAATGGGATATTATTCAGACTTACAAAAGGGAATCCTTTCAAATACTACAATATGCATGAACCTTTAGGAAATGATACTCAGTGAAGTAAGTCAGTTGCAAAAAGACAAATACTATATGATTCCACTTATATGAGTTATCTAAAGTAATCAATCAAAGAGAAATGAAAATTGGAATGGTGGTTATCAGGAGCTGGGGTAATGGGAAAACGAGCAGTTATTTAATGGGTATAAAGTTTCATGTTTGCAAGAAAAAAGTTCTGGAGATCTCCTTCAAAACAATGTAAATGCTTGTAAAATGAATAACTACACTTTCTGATTAAAATCTCTATTTAAAAATCCATTGTATTGCTATCACTCTTTTTTTTTTTTTAAATATATTTTATTGATTTTTTTTACAGAGAGGAAGGGAGAGGGATAGAGAGTTAGGAACATTGATGAGAGAGAAACATCGATCAGCTGCCTCCTGCACACCCCCTACTGGGGATGTGCCCGCAACCAAGGTACATGCCCTTGACCGGAATCGAACCTGGGACTCTTGAGTCCGCAGGCCGACGCTCTATCCACTGAGCCAAACCGGTTAGGGCACTATCACTCTTAGTATTTCCAAATTTTGACCCATGTTTAAAACCTACATCTGGTATTCTCAATAATCTTTAAAATCTTAGATAATAAAAGGGTAATATGCAAATCAACTGAAGGGTAGAATGACCAGTTGCTATGACGCGCAATGACCATGAGGGGGCAGTTGCTCAATGCAGGACCTGCCCCCTGGTGGTCAGTGCACTCCTACAGGGGGAGTGCTGCCCAGCCAGAAGCCCAGAAGCCCAGAAGCAGGGCTCACAGATGGTGAGCACAGTGACCAGCGGTAGGAGCCCCACCTGTGAGGGAGCACTAAGGATGTCTGACTGCCTGCTTAGGCCCAATCCCTGCTGGATGTCTTAAGCTGTCAGTTGGACATCCATCGAAGGCTCCTGGTCTGCAAGACCCTCCCCCCAAGTGCAGGAATCTCGTGCACCCGGCCTCTAGCTATTTGAATAAGAGAGTTCTGGGTCGATACTATTGTGATGTCTAATCTTCTCTCCTTCCTATTAATTTCTAAAGATATAAACAGCAAAAGCAAATATCAGGGGGGCAAATATTACTGCAGTCAGATTTGGAGAGATAAAAGAAGACCTGATGCTCTCAACTTTGAAAAGTAGCTTATAATTAAAAAACAGTTTCAGAAGAGCCTAGTTTGAGCCCCAATTTGGAAATGCAGTAAATCTGTATAAATGTATTTTATTCTATGCAGAAGAGAACTTTAAAAAATGTTTTTTCCCCATAAAGGATGTTATTGGATATAAAACCTAAAGATTAGATATTAATCTTGTATTAGGATTAGTTGTTCTAAGTTTATGTAAGATTTTAATAATAGAAGCTATGAAAGACAATTTACTGTGGTTAAGAAATGCTTTTGTTTTGAAAACTCACCAATGTATTTATGGTAAAGGGCATCTTGCTTACAAATCGCTATTAGGGTATTCAGGAAAAATAGGAGGAAGAGCAAAGGAGAGAGAAGGAAGAAGAGGTAAAGATAAAGCAAAGCAAAGCAAATATAGCAATACGTTACATCAGGGAAATGTCAATGAAGATTATCTGAAAATCTCTGTACTGTTCAAGCAACTTTTGAGTAAGTCTGAAATTATTTCAAAATAATAAGTTAAAAAACATTGTTTTTGTGCTGGCCAAAGTTTTGGGACTTTGGTGTTCATGGTCCTCAGTATTGGAAGACAAGCTCCAGGACAGAATGACTGGATCAGTGGGGACATGCATAGCGCAAGAGACAAGCTACAGGCAGGTATCTGGATGGAAAGTAGCAACTCCTGTGATGTGAAGGACAGGCCTCTGTCAGAAATGATACAAGAAGAGCAAAGAATAAGTCTTTGCATAACCTGAGGGTGAGGAATGGGGGCATTTCTGACATTGGAAAAAATATCTTTTCAGTTAAAGTCAATCTGTGGAACAACGAATAGTCAATGCATATTTAGGTTCAGGTAATATCCTAAGTAAATTAATGTGAATTAAAAAGTATATAAACGTAGAAAAACTAATTAGTACCCATATCCAAAATACTGTCAAGAACAGGGAGATGTGCCCTAGCCAGTTTGGCTCAGTGGTTGAGCGATGACCTATGAACCAGGAGGTTGTGGTTCAATTGTTGGTAGGAACACATACCCAAGCTGCGGGGTTGATCACCAGTGTGGGGTGAGCAGGGAACAGCCGATGAGTGATCCTCTCTCATCACTGATCTTTCTATCTCTCTCTCTATATATGAAATCAATAAAAATGTATTTATACAAAAATCATACCTAGGAGCAACTCTGAAATCAAGTCTGGGATTGCCAGAGATCACTGTTGGGGTTATCAATAATCATGTCAAAGACAAAGTAGATTAAATTTCAACATAAAATGATGGTGGCCAACAAAACAAAACAAAAACACCCCACCCATTAAGGTTAGTTAAAGCTACATATATATATATGTGTGTGTATATATATATATATATATATATAATAAAATGAACTTCATCCTTTCAGGGTAATGATTTATTTCTTGATCTGGGTGGAGATTACATAGGTGTGTTCTCTTTGTACAACTTCACTGAACTGAACATTTATGACTTGTGTAGTTTTCTTTATGTACATTACTAGGGGCCCAGTGCAGGAATTCATGCAGGGTGGGGTCCCTCGGCCTGGCAGATGATCGGGACCTATGAAGGGGGCCTGCTAGCAGGGAAGAGGGACCATGAGAGGTTGGCTGTGAGAGTGCACTGACCACCAGGGAGGAGCTCCTGTGTTGAGCGTCTTCCCCCTGGTGGGCAGTGCGCATCATAGCGACTGGTCAACCGGTTGTTCCGGCTGTTTGGCTGGAACAGTCAATTAGGGTTTTTTATAGATAAGATATAGATATATAGATATATAGATATAGATAGTTGAATAAAAAGTTCCCTTAAAAATGAACTCTAAGCGACTAAGCTAACGTAAAAGTAGTGCTAATAGTATTTTAACAGACAATAGGTTTAAGTAAAGAAAAATGTTTTATAAAAAAAACAGTGAAAAAAGTCAGTTTAACATCACTGACAACATCAACGTATTAGCTTTTGCCCAATTTTCATTGCTAAAGCATAAAATAGTCTTCTCACAAGTCAAGCAGAACACCAGCGATTCCCTTTATTACATTGACATGTTAATATATAAAGAGGTGCCAAATTTGGGCAGATATAAGCAGCACCATGGTACAGGCCAAAGACAATCAAGTCAGGGATCAGGCAGAGCCTTAGAACAAAAGAAACAAAAAGGGAAAGTTTGTGTCATTGTATAAATCTGGGGGGAGGGGGGGAGAATAGTGTGAATTGCTTTGACATAGGAGCTATCTGTACAGCCTGTCTGAATTCTCCTCCCTGCTCTTGCCATGACTCCAAAGCTCAATTGGGGAGGGGAGAATAGTGTAAGGAGTTAATAGAGAATAGTATAGCCCTGACCGGTTTGGCTCAGTGGATAGAGCATTGGCCTGCAGACTGCAAGGTCCCAGGTTCGATTCCAGTCAAGGGCATGTACCTTGGTTGCAGGCACATCCCCAATAGGGGGTGTGCAGGAGACAGCTGATCGATGTTTTTCTCTCATAGATGTTTCTAACTCTCTATCCCTTTCCCTTCTTCTCTGTAAAAAAAAAAAATATATATATATATATACATACATACATACACACACACACACACACACACACACACACATACTAGAGGCCCGGTGCATGAAATTTGTGCACAGGGGTGTGTGTGTGGGGGTGTCCCTCAGCCCAGCTTGCACCTTCTCCAATCTGGGACCCCTCAAGGGATGTCCGACAGCCCGTTTAGGCCCGATCCCACTGGCAGTCGGACATCCCTCTCACAATCCAGGACTGCTGGCTCCCAACTGCTCACCTGCCTGCCAGCCTGATCACCCCCTAACCACTCCCATGCCAGCCTGTTTGCCCCCAACTTCCCTCCTCTGCTGGCCTGGTCACCCCTAACTGCCCTCCTCTGCAGGGTTGATCGCCTCCAACTGCCCTCCCTTTCAGGCCTGGTCCCTCACAACTGCCCTCCCCTGCTGGCCATCTTGTGTCCACATGGGGCAGGATCTTTGACCACATAGGGGCAGCTATCTTGACCTTGTGTGTTGGAGTGATGGTCAGTCTGCATATTACTCTTTTATTACATAGGATAGAGGCCTGGTGCACGGGTGGGGACCAGCTGGTTTGCCCTGAAGGGTGTCCCGGATCAGGGTGGGGTTCCTTTGGGGTGTGGGGCGGCCTGGGCGAGGGGCCTGTGGTGATATGCAGGCCAGCCACGCCCCAGGCGACCCAAGCAGAGGCCCTGGTATCTGGAATTTATTTACCTTCTACAATTGAAACTTTGTAGCCTGGAGTGGAACCAAGCCTCCTGCTCGCTCCCATGGCCAGCAGCCATTTATCTTGGGATTGATGTATCTTCTATAATTGAAACTTTGTATCCTTGAGTGGAGGCCTGGGCCAGCCAGAGTGTGTGGAAAGCTTGGCTTCCTCTGTTACTGGGGAAACACAAGCCAACCTTCTGGTAGCCATCTTGGTTGAGGTTAATTTGCATATTACTTCTTTATTAGAGAGGAGATATATATATACCAATAAAAAGAAATAAAAAAATAAAAAAATAGAGCATAGTATATTCAAGAGACTGTATCATCCAAATCTAAGTGAAGAGATAACGAGTCCCTGAGAAAATGCAAAGTGACAGTAGAGAAGAAGAGTATGAAACATCTGCCAAAGGCTAACAATTTTGGGTGAGTGTTAATGACCTCCTGGAAAAGAAACATTTCAAGGAAAGAAGAAAACAGTAATTAAGGATAAAGGCAAAACAATGTGAGAGTAGCTCACTACATTTTGCTGCCCAGTCAGAATTTGCTGCTAGACTTTTTGTGTGTGACCCCTAAAAAGGGAAGCAATAACCCATTCTTTCAAGACAAGGTACCATGGTAAAAATATAAAAGAATCCCTACTGGGTTTGGCTCAGTGGATAGAGCATTTGCCTGCAGACTGAAGGATCCGAGGTTCAGTTCCGAACAAGGGTACATGCCCAGGTTGTGGACTCTATCCCCAGTGTGGGGCATGCAGGAGGCAGTCAATCAATGATTCTCTCTCATCATCAAAGTTCCTATCTCTCCCTTTCCCTTCCTCTCTGAAATCAACAAAAATATATATAAAAAAAATAAAAATAAAAGCATGTGCAATTAAAATTATACATTTACAAAAGAATCCAACCAATTACTAACAAATATAAATCTGCACACAGACATGAAATCACACAATGTTTAAGTTAGTTTAATATTAAATACATGACAAATGCACACAATGCAAGGTGAAAGTATATTTCGAGAAATGAAATCCATTAGTTGAACATTTACTAGATTTCTTATTTTAAAATTATTTATCTCCATTTCCTTTAACCCCTTTTAAAAAAATAAATCCTGTATGAAGGATCCATATGTAGGACTTAATTATTCAGAAACCTAATCCTTTCACTCAACTTTTCATTTAATTTCTATCAATAGTTCCAAGGTGTGTGGTGAACAACAATAGCAGACTATTAATTCTAATACTCAAAACTTTTTCATGCCACAGGAAAAAAAAATAATAATAATGAATACCACAGCAATACTATTTCAAGATAGCAATTCAAATTTTTCAAAAATTCAACATTCTAAAATATTCTCATTTAAGTTCAACATTCATTCACTTAACAAAAACTTAGTAAGTGTTGACTATGTGCGTGGCATTGCTCCAGGTACTAACAATGAGCAATATGAATATTTATTTTTTATAAGAGACATTTATTGGGTAAATTGCCAAAATAAGTATTTTAAATAAGATAAGTTGGAAAGTTTGCAAGAAGTTTAACATTATGGTTTTTCTAACATCTATCTTCATTTGACACCTACTTCATTAATTATGAATGATATGTAGAATTAACGATTGGTTTTGTGATCAAGATTATACTTTTGAATTGTCATTAGTAAATATCAAAATTTTCAAGTTGGTTAGCAAATGTTCTTTATTTCATTCCTTAACCCTGGATTGTCTTTGTGAAAAGGGCCAGATATATATCACTATATATCAAAATATTCCATGTAATCTGAATATTGCAAAGGGAAAATAAGAAATCAATTTTGTTGCAACTGCTGCATTGAAAGTACTAAATACTCTTCTTTGTACCTAACAACCCTTCAAGAAAAGTTATACCAAAAGAGGACTTTAACAGAAAGTTATCAAAATCTTTAGGCTGCAGACCCCATACAGTATGTTTTAATTAAAAAAATATATATATATATATATATATATATATATATTATATATATATACCCAAATTCCATCAATGTAAGTATTCTTATTGCATTACAGAAGTTTTCAAAGACAGGAAGGATCATTTAAAATCCCAAAACTGCCTTAGCTGGTTTGACTCAATGGATAGAGCATCGACCTTTGGACTAAAGGGCCCCAGGTTGATTCTGGTCAAGGGCACATGCCCGGGTTGTGGGCTCGATCCCTAGTGGGAAACATGCAGGAGGCAGCCAATCAATGATTCTCTCTCATTACTGAGGTTTCTATCTCTCTCTTCTTTCCTCTCTGAAATTAATAAAAAATATTTTTTAAAAATCCCAAAACTTAATCCAGCTTCCCTTTTCTTTTGGATCACTCACTCCAAGGAAAGCTTGCTGACATAACCTGAGGATATTTTTACCCTTTGCTGCTTAACAGACAAATAAGTAAAGGACTCAGAAATAATGAACATATACTGTATAGATAATGAACATTGAACCATCATTGCCAAATATTGAGAATAAAACCCTGCTGTTTAATTCAGCAAATGTAAAAGGTACTATGTGCATTATTTTGTAAATAAAGATTCACAAAGTCAAGGGCTTCCCCTTTAGAAAAGACAGGGCTAAAGTAGATAGATGTAGTAGGTATGGGATATATTGGATAGGGCTGAGATAGATATATTTAACTAAGCCGATGAATGTAGTATTCTTTTTAAAAAAAACGTATTTTTATTGATTTCAGAAAGGAAGGAAAGAGGGAAAGAGAGATAGAAACATTGGTTGCCTCCTACACTGGGGAATGACCTCATAACCTAGGCATTGATTGATCAGCCGCCTCATGCCAAGGATCAAGCCCACCTGACCATGAACTGAACCTCGAACCCCTGGTTCAACTCATCAGTTGATGCTCAAGCACTGAGCAGCACCGGCTGGGCCAATGTAATATTCTGACATGTTGATATTTAGTGAAGATGACATATTAGTCCAGTCTCCAAGATGTCCCCCATAATCACCACCATAAAGGGTCTTTATGCCCTTGCATAGTTCCTCCTGCATGGAATAGGCGCAGTGATGGGCAACCTTTTGAGCTTGGTGTGTCAAACTTCGCCAAAAAACTGAGCATAACTCGGGTAGTGTGTTCCTTTGAGGAAAAAAATAACTCCAAGACTCTAGTCGCAAATGTTTCATCCTCAGGAGCAGCAAATGTTTCATCCTCGGCATGCGGCCGCGTATCATCAGAAATGGCTACGCGTGTCAGTGCTGACACGCGTGTCATAGGTTCGCCATCACTGGAATAGGGCTTACTTGTATAGCCACTTCCAAGGCTCATGTCACAAGAGACATTGTGGCTTCCTCCGTGTTATCCTTTGATTGACTCACTCTGGGGGAAACCAAGATGCTCTGACAGGAGAAAGCACTTTAAGATGTATTTTAAGGAAATGAGGCCACTAGCAAACAGTCACTAAGAAGCAACAGGTAACTAATCCAGTCTTTATCAATTACCTTCCTAGAATGCCCTTTTTAAAAGCATAAATCAGTGAGATAACACACCCCGAATTAAAATACATCAATGTCTTTATGTTGTGTGTAAACTAAAACTCTAATTCCTCACCATGACCTATGAAACTATTCATGCCCTGGTTTCTACCAACCTTTATACCTTCACCTGCTTCTATTTGTTACCTCCTCAACTTCACTGACCCTCTAAGATTAATGAGGAATGTACTCTCTTCCTTGACCTTTACACATGTTCTTTGCTTATACATGCTCTTCCCTACATTCTTGGGGGTATTCTTTGCAAACTCAGATCTCAGTTTAAATGTTCCCCTCCCAGAGAGGGCTTTCAATCATTATGAGAAACCCCTGGAAAGTTCTCACTAATGAAACGAACAAAATAAGGAATATAAAATTGGAGTTAGTCTGGTAGACTAAGTATATGAAATGAAAGAAATTAAAAGTATAAAATTTGGAAAAGGGAATAAATTACATGATTGTACATCTCAGATACACAAAAGAAATAAACTGGAAAACCATAAATATGTAAACTCTATGGCAGGAGGCTGCCAACTGATGTTTCTCTCTCATCAACGTTTCTATCTCTCTATTCCTCTCCCTTCTCTCTCTAAAATCAATGAGAACAAAGTTTTATACATGGAAAAATTCATTTTGAGAAATGTATAAATACAAAATACTTACCCACTTAGCGACAGGACATCCACGAGAGCTTTTCGCTTCTTTTCCGGTATATATTACTTTTTCTATCCTTACTGCACTTCCTTTTTGCCCATACCTGAGTACAAAACACAGTGAAAAGAAAATAATTGCAATATATACTTTTTAAGATCTTAATGTGCATAAGATATGGATTTATAAAAGTACAAAAATCAAACTCTCGTCATTATTTATTTTTGTTAAAAACTTACGTTTTGTGTGGCAGATAGTTTGTTATATCCAGTTTTTTACTTATCCTTAAATATCATTCTTTAAAAGTGGCCTGGCTCCCAGACAGACAAAAAGAATGTTAATGGTGTCGATGGAGGTAATTTGAACTATTTCTACTATTATTATGCAATAATATAAAAACCCGAATATTTCTGAAAAAAAATTTTTTTAATTTAACGAAGACAGCCTTGCTTTTTGAGTGTCTTGTTGCGTGCCAATGGCTCTTGTGATGGGTGGCTGAGCAGGGACACCAGGAAGCGATTCTCATCCTGGGCCCTAAGAAACATCCATCTCATATTCCTGCAGGTGTTCCATTCACCTCATGTTTATTCCCAGAGATAATTCCTCTGCATTGAGTCTGGTCCACAATAATGATTTTAACAGGGAAGCATATTTCCTCACCTATTCTCCATGATTTCCCTGACAGCAGCAACATTTGGTCCTGCCCCAAGGTGCGTATAATATGGGCCTTTTTCTCTTTGTATAACTCGATCTGTGGAAGGAATAAGATTATTAGACCCAAAGTTTTACAGAACTGCATAGGGGCAAGGAAGAGCTAATTTATAGTTTTGGGTTTTTTTTTTTCTTTCCAATTCAGAAGAATGAATCTTGACAAGGTTTTGGTAAGCTTTGTCTATTAAAGTCTAGGGCAATGAGCCCTGAATTTATTAACTTTATGTTCCTAATTCATTTTTCGTCTGAGAATCAGAGGGGGGAAATATATTTTAAGACGTGGGTCATATTTATTCTCTTAATTTCTTGCTTTTAAGAAATCCATTAATAATTGAGGTACAAAATTCAAATTTATCCAAGAACAATATATTTAAAAGCATGGTTTCAGAATCCTATTAATTGAGCCCAACAATTTCACCACTAAGGATCTGTTTTAGTCTACAATTGCACAATTATGTATTTATAATGCAAATGTACACAAGAATGTTCCTAGTTACAATTATGTGTAATATCGAAAGAGAGAA
Organism: Ia io; assembly: GCA_025583905.1. Classification (NCBI taxonomy): domain Eukaryota; kingdom Metazoa; phylum Chordata; class Mammalia; order Chiroptera; family Vespertilionidae; genus Ia; species Ia io. The sequence goes on along the minus strand of JAJQQW010000012.1, from coordinate 42,096,617 downwards.
AACCTTAACATCTGTCAATAAGTGATAGGTTAAATAAGTTAGGAGATGTTTATATGGTGGAAAACAATAAAGCTATTAAAACAATACAATAATATTTACAATCACTGAAAAAAATCAAAGAAATTCTAAAACAACATTTTTATTTTTTTAAATTACAGTATAAATTGTATTATTTTGTATTAGTTTCAGGTGTACTAAAAAAAATCTAAGAATTCTTAAGGTAAAAAATTTAAAACAAATTTAAAGTCAGTATAATGTTAATTCATGTAGAAAAACTGTAACAAGCTTTATTTTTAGAAGATGTTTGCATCACAATTCCGTACTATTTGAATTTTTGTGAATTACTGATTTATTAGAAAACAGTGTTTCTAACTTGGTCTCTTGAATCATGCCTAACTAGAATCACTGTGGAATTATTACTGGCCTGGGTATACCCACCTACACCGAAATGTCATCATTGAACTATTTTGATTGGGCACCAAATACAGCTTGGGGTTAAGTTCTATGGCTTCTCCACCAAGATATATTGAATAGATTTCAATTTATTACTAGTTATCAAGAACACTGGTTCTTAATCAAGGGTGAATTTTCCTTGGTGGGACATTTGACAATGTTTTTGGCTGTGACAACTGGGCAGGGGTGTGTGTGTGTGTGTGTGTGTGTGTGTGTGTGTGTGTGTGTGTGTGTGTGTGTGTGTAGGCCGCAATACCACTAAACCGTGACAATGCATGTCTCCCTACAATAAAGAATTATTCCCTCTAAAATGCCAATAGTGATAAATTTGAGGAACCCTGACCTAGATAGAGGTTATTAACCTTATTTTGGTAGAATATAATACCTCCAGGGAAATCCTTTACCCTTCCGTGTGATGGTCCCACTTGGGATGATTTCTGAGTGAATCTGCTTTTTGTTTCTCTTCTTTAAGTTCCTATTTCTATAGAATGAGCACAATAACCTCACATGTAATTATTATAGGAAAATACAATTCCGTGACCACTGTAGATACTCAATAAACTTGGATGCCTCGCTGTCTGAACTCCTACACTGTGACTAGTTACTATGTGTAAGGAAAGAGTCTCCAAACTTGACAATCATCCCATTGAAGCTGTGCACAGGGCAGCATTAGACTATCTCAGGTGTATAAACTTTACAGATCTTTTTCCCATTTGTCATGACATTCAGAAAATCACTTTTACTATTTGACCTCAGATTTTTAAGCAACAGATGGTGACTATTGACAACTGAGCCACAATGGCCAGGACGAACAACTCAATATTTTAAAACTCCAAAAGGTTTGCCAATTCTTCAACTAGTCAGTATGATGAATTTTTTCCATATACTGTGCAGGCACACCCTTTATATTGCAGAGCATAAAAGCACTAGGCACTAAAAAAGAAATATCCCAGTTATAGTTCTTGAATGGGGGTAGCAATTACAGAATATTTTTTTACGGTCATTTGTTAGTTTGTAGATATATTTTACATTCTCTGTATGCATGTTATATCTCACAATAAAAAATATATTTTAAGCAAAAAGCTTATAGGTTTGAAATCCTTTTGCACTCAACCACTGAGCCACGCCGGCCAGGCATTTTTTAAATATAGGGATAAACTGTAATAAAGTATAAAAGGAATTCATTCTTATGATCTTCAGAATAAACAATTTGAGACATTTAGCCTTGAGTGAAATCAGCTAATTTTCCACTTGAGAAAGTTTCCTGATTAGGAGTTGAATTTCCAATTTACCTGAGCAGCATCATTAAAGGTCTGACAGAAAAATGTGTAGTATAGAATTATGTAGTCCACCTTAGCTAGAATATGAATAGGGACAAAATGCCATATGTAAAATACAACAAACAAAACATGATTTGGTCACGACTGGGGGCAATTAAATGCAGGTAAAAGAAGAAACACACACACCATACATACACATGCACTTACTAAGGCAGTTGCAGCTTGGCAATTCAGAATCTTTTGTTGTAGACAGCAGGTTTCTTGTAGAATTAGTTAAAAAGTTCATAGCATAATTATGAAAATTATGTGCATTTTCTACTGGGGAAACTTCGGATGCTCCAACACTAGGTAAAGAGACGTCTTCTTCATTTGTGGTAGAAACCACTGTGATTCCACCTGAAAATTCTACATTTACATTCCTGAGAACTTGTCCTGGGTCTGATGAGGGGGTCTCATGAGAGGTGCTAGGCAATGCTGGCAGTCTCGGATGCATGAGTTGGTCTTCAGCATCCTGCTGGAACTGTGTTTGGTCATGGTCAGCCATCACATTAGCACACTGATTAGTGGGAGAGGAGGACTGGAGTGAAGGATGAGCTTTCTGATTGACATGCACGATGGGCTGTACCTGAGAATCAGGAACTTCTTCTGTCAACGCCTGCCCATTGGATTCAGTTTGTAAATGGGAGATGGAGTGAGACTCCAACGGATCAACGTTCATCATTTCTTCCTGTTCTAATTCAGAATTTCGCTCGAATTTTATCTGAGCAAGTGGAGGAAATAATTTCTTGTGTTTTAATGCTGACTTTTTTTGAGTGAGTGGTGCCCGTACGGGAGTTACAGGAGGAACTTTTCCCAACAGAATAGGGAAATCACGTGGAACGAATTGACCAAATCTTTGAAATTTAGACGCTATCCAAATTTCATGTAACCTATTATACTCAGATGACAACTGTTCCTGCTTTTTCTGACCATTTTCTTGACAACCTGTGACTGCAGGCTTCTTCTTCCGCCGTTCTCTGGATGGAGATTTTTGTCTTTTTCCGGGTTTTGTTCTTTTGCTTTGTTGATGAGCCATGATTATTTTTTACACTGGATCGTGGTTTCGGTTTTATTTTGTTCTTCTCCTGACTGTGTTTTTGCACATTATACACAAGGTTTGTTGATGTACTTGCTTCATTTGTTTCCTCTGGTTTTGGACAACTGAATTCGATTACTGAGGCAAGTTGTGTCAACTGTGTAGCAACATCTTCCTCTATTTGACTATGAATTGTCTCTTGACAGGATGATGGATCATCCTTTAAATCCAACTTGTTGCTGCTGTCCAGTAACTGGTTGCAGGACCCCAGTTCACCACTTGTGGGTGGCAACTCGTGCAAATTTCCTGAACAGCTCTCAAGAATACTACTACTTTGAACAGCATTTTTATTGGTGTCACTTTCAGATGAACTAGAACTTGGTGTAAAAAGAGACGTGGAGTTTTCTGCATTTGAATATTCCTGTGGCTTCGTGGATACTTGGTCAGTAGCTGAGCTGTTATGTGACACAGAAACGCTCCTTTGGCCATTGAACAGCACCGTGTTGCATGAACTCTGCTTCTCTACAGATGGACAATGGAAAAGGCTTTGAGGCCCCCCCTGCAAAAACCGTTCTTGGAGGTCCTTTCTTATAGAACAGAATAAAGCTGTATAGTTATTAAGCACACTAGCTGACATCTGCTTGTTTTCTTCATCCTTCTCAGACTTGGATGTTGAGGAATTTTCTGCAGGGGTTCCAGAAAGCTGAGCCAAAGCTTCTATAACATCCACTTGCTCCTGCGTTAATGTCCTGTCTGTCACTAGGGATAGAAGATTTTGTTGAACTGGAGATCCATGTTTTGGCTCTGAACTTGGTATATCTTCTAGAGATTTTGGTTGATCACTTTCAGTGGGTGTACTAGTAGGACTCTTGCAGCTGAAATCTGCAGGATCAGGAAAAGACTCAGAGTCAGGCTTCTGGAAGACTAAAACATCACTTCTCCCCGGAAGATGATCGCTTGCATTAGTAGCAGTGGAGCTCATGGCATTGTTCTGGTTTGCAGTGTCTAGCAAGGGTTTACAGGAATTGTTTTCAGACACCTTGTCCAATTCTTCAATGTTGAATTTTTTAAAAGACACATCTGTTTCCGTTGGTAAGCAGTGTACATTTTTAATGCCATTTGTTACCGTTTGTGCAAACAAAATTTGAGGTTCAGGTAGGACTTCTTTCGTGCCATCTTCAGAGTTTCCCAGTTTTTCCCCTTCTGTCACAATTGCCTTAACCTCTCCTTTGACTTGATCTGTTAAATGGGATTTCTTGCTCTGCGTCCACTTCTCCACTTCAATACCTGTCACACTTTCGTCATTTTCAGTTACATTTTCAGGGGGATGTGGGTTCAATTCCAATCTTTTTTCTTCCCCATGACCACATCCACTGTAGTCCATGGATACTGACTTGGGGCCATTTACTGTTTTGTTTTTAAAATCTGCCTGTAAAACAAACACAGCAAATATTCATATTACCCATTTAAATATTTCCATAAGAGCCATTGGAACTTAACAATTCAAGAGAAAATAAATGTGAAGCCCCAGAGAATATTATTTTCACTTTTACATGTTCAGAGAAGTCATAAAATACCAATAAGAGGTAGGTAGAGAGAAAGTGGGGGAAAAGTAGAAACTATCATACTCTCTTGCCTGTTAATTTAATTATTTGGTATATTCATGTTTTTCCAAATAAATTTTTAAAATAATTATAAATTGGTACCATTCAATGGGCAACTTCCGTTATTTTAATGCAAAGTGCACTGAAGTAGAAAATGTATAAATCCTAAGTATATAATGTTGAATTTTCCCAAAAGAACACCTATATGCCAAGAATCCAATCAAGAAATATCCTTCCAGTCATCATTCCAGTGCCAAGGCAAACCATTGCTTTGACATCATAGATTTCTTTTGCTTATTATTAAACTACATAACTGACTGCCATTCACTCAAAATTATATTTGTGAGAGTTATCCATTTAAATATCTCAGTACGAGCCATTGGAACTTCACTTGTTAAGAACACTTGTAATTCATGGTTTTGTATAGTAATTCGTTATATTGATCTTTCAATTGTAGATGCCCATTTAAGTTGTTTCTAGTTTTTGACTATTACAAGTATACTCCTGTAGTTTTATTATATGCATTGTGTGGACTGAAAATGCTGGGTGCTAGAGTGGGTGAATATGTCCGTATATCTTCAACTTTAGTACATAGGGCAAAATGTTTTCTAAAATGGTTATCAATACACTTTCAGCCAATAATTATGAGAGCTCCAATTCTTCAACATTCTCATTAACAATTAGTATTTTCTGTTTTTTCATTTTGGTTATTCTGGTGAGTGGGTAGTGATACAACTCCTTCGAAAATTTATTCTGAGATAAAATTCTAATAAAATAAAATTCAATGTTACCATTTAAAATTGTACATTACTGTGGTTTTTAGTACATTCACAATGCTGTGCAAAAACTGACTCTTATCTAATTCTAGAATATTTTCATCATGAAAAGAGAAACCTTATACCCACTAAGAAATCATATTCGAACTGGCCGACGTGTCTCAGTGGTTGAGCATCATGGTTCCATTCCTAGTCAGGGCACATGCCCGGGTTGCGGGCTCAATCCCCAGTGTGGGGCGTGCAGGAGCAGGAGGCAGCTGATCAATGATTGTCTCTCATCATTGATGTTTCTATCTCTCTCTCTTCCTTTCCCTTCATCTCTGAAATCAATAAAAAAGTATTTTTTAAAAAATGGACATGATAATGATTGCACAACCTTATTAATATACTAAAAGCCAATGTATGAAATATTTAAAACACCGATGTCAGGAGCAAGGAGAAAGATAACTTCTCTACTGCTGACATTTAAACATGGCACTGGATGTTCTATTCAATGCCAAGGTGAGAAAAAAATTAAAATAAAAAATTAGGAGATGTGTTGTTGAATAAAGATGATACAACTGACTCCACAGAGAAACCAGGAGCATTTATTAAAAACTTATCAGAATTCAGAATTGCAATAGTTATATCCAGAATATGAAATATGTAAGCATTATCCAATTGTATAAAACAATATTAAACAACCTTAGGAGAAAAAAACTATATCTAATTCTTTTTAAAAATATATTTTATTGATTTTTTTACAGAGAGTAAGGGAGAGGGATAGAGAGTTAGAAACATTGATGAGAGAGGACATCGATCAGTTGCATCCTACACACCTCCTACTGGGGATGTACCCTTGACCGGAATTGAACCTGGGACCTTTCAGTCTGCAGGCGGACGCTCTATCAACTGAGCCAAACCGGTTAGGGCTAATTCTTTTTTTTTTTTAAAATTTATTGATTTGACAGAAACATTGATTTGTTATTCCACTTATTTATGCATTCATTGGTTGCTTCTTGTATGACATAGAGACTAAACAAAATTAGAACTGAAAACGGTGAAGTAACAACTGATACCACAGAAATACAAAGGATTTTAAGAGAAGACTATGATAAACTATATGCCAACAAGCTGGACAAAATGAACAAATTCTTAGAAAAGTACAATCTTCCAAAACTGAATTAGGAAGAATAGGCCCATAACAACTGATGAAATTGAAGCAATAATAATAATAATAATAATAAAACTCCCAGCAAACAAAAGCCCTGGTCTGAACAGCTTCACAGGGGAGTTGTACCAAACATTCCAAAGAACTAACACCTATCCTCCTCAAACTATTCCAAAAAAATCGAAGAGGAAGGAACACTTACTTCTAAGCTCTTTTTTATGAGGCCAGCATTATCCTAATTCCAAAACCAGGTAAGAAAGAGATTTACAAGCCAATATCTATGATGAACAAAGATGCTAAAATCCTCAACAAATATTAGCAAATCGGGTCCAGCAATATATTAAAAAGATCATGACTGGCTGGTGTGTCTCAGAGGTCAGTGTCAACCTCTGAACCAGGAGGTCACAGCTCAGTTCCGGTCAGAGCACGTGCCCGGGTTGCATGCTTGATCTACAGCAGGGGGTCTGCAGGAAGCAGCCAATCATGGTTCTCTCTCATCCTTGATGTTTCTATATCTCTCTCCCTCTCCTCCTCCTCTGAAATCAATAAAACTATATATATTTTAAAAGATCATACAACATGACCAAGGGGGATTTATTCTAGGGATGCAAGACTTGCTACAAAATTCGCAAATCAATAAATGTGATACATCACATAAATTGAAAGACTAAATCACACAATCGTATCGATAGATGCAGAAAAAGCATTCAACAAATTCCAACACCCATTTTTGATAAAAACTCTCAGCAAAGTGAGAATACTAGTAAAGGGATCATACCGCAAAATAATAAAGGCCATATATGACAAACCTACAGCCAACACGATAGTCAATGGGCAGAAACTAAAACCATTTCACTAAAACAGGAGCAAGACAGGGATGTCCACTTTACCAATTCTTATTCAACATAGTGCTGGAACTCTATGCAACTGGGCCTACAAACGAGGTAAGTGCCCTTGACTGGAATCAAACACGTGACCCTTCAGTCCACAGACTGATAGTGGTTACAGTAAACCGGTTAGGGCGAGAGTTTCTAATCATGTAAAAGGGATCCACAAAATTAATAAGGAAAATGATTCAATATAATAATAGTGAGTAAAGAATGGAAATATTCACTCAAGTTGAAATTCAAAGAATCAAAACCTACTTAAATGCGAGAAGAAAAGTAAATGCATATAAACACTTTTCAGCCATCCAAATGGCAAAAACAAAAAGACAGAAATATATGTAAGCAAATTATAATGTAACTTAACATTTCTACTCAAGAAAGGGTGACCAACCTGTTGGTACGTTTATATTAGGACATAACGTAAAGGAATTACTCTATATTTCAATGTAGTGATTGCATGGCAAGATAGCCATAATATATCAACCCCAATAAATAAGCCACAGATGTGATGTTACCATGCCTTTTAACTCAAACATACAAATATTTGTCTAGCAGTACAAAAAAGCGGGTATGTTAAAGCTACAATACTAACCGCACTTACCACTAGGACATAGAAAGGAAAAGGGGGAGGCTATTTTTTTTTTTTACTTGCTGTTTCAAGTTTTATAAACATAAATATCCAAACACACTGAAACTTTGATGGATACATTCCTCTACAGAGAAGATCTTGAGCTCCTTGAAAGGTTTATGTGCCAGCTCTGGCCAGTGTCGCTCAGTTGGTTGAGCATTTGATTCCTGGCCAGGACACATGACCAAGTATGGGGCTCCATCCCCAGGTGGGGGCATGCAGGAGGCAGTCAATCAATGTTTCTCACATTGAATTTTCTCTCCTTTTCCCTTCCTCTCTCTAAAATCAATAAAATCGTATTTTTAAAAATAAGATTTGTGCCCTAACCGATTTGGCTCAGTGGATAGAGCGTCGGACTTCAGACTCAAGGGTCTCAGGTTTGATTCCAGTCAAGGGCGTGTACCTTGGTTGCGGGCACATCCCCAGTAGGAGGTGTGCAGGAGGCAGCTGATTGATGTTTCTCTCATCGATGTTTCTAACTCTCTGTCCCGCTCCCTTCCTCTCTGTAAAAAATCAATAAAATATTTTTTTTTTAAAAAAAGAAAAGAAAACGGTTGCTCTTTTCTTGCTGCTCATAGTGAAACTGTGTTCATAGTGAAACCTGCCATTCACAGTGAAACCGAGTGTCCAAGTAAACAGATTTACCACTACTGGGGGGGAAATCCAAATTCAGGCCATGTCAAAAAGGAATGGCAATACATGACTAATGACTAGTATGGTGTGTGAAATGTGTCTTAGTAAAGCGGTTACCAAAAAGAAAATGAAGTGAATAAGCATGGAATAATGAAAAGGCAATTTTAAAAATATTCAACAAGACCTTAGGACAGAGTACCCAGAGACCCAATGAGACCTGCTCCCTCCTCCCACCCCTCCCCCTCTCTGCCCAGGCCCCTCTTCCTTCAGGATCTCTTTGCTTTCCAAGGCCCTTCTCTTGCCTCTGTAAATTCCCTCCTAAACCCATGCAGCCCAGCTGGCTCACTTCCTCCTGGCTCACTTCGTTTACTTCGGTGGCTTTCAAAATAACATTTTGCTTGTATTTAAAAATATATGTTATATCATCTTATTTTAAAACACATCTAAATAATGTCTAAACATTTATTTTTAAGTATGAGTGTTGAAAAGAAACCAGCTTAATTGCTATCTCTGTTTAATCTTGAACACTAAGATGGGGAAGAGAAGAGCAATCCTGAGAAATTATGTCACCCAGGCGAGGTCTTATTTTCTTTTTATAAGGGATCGTATAGATTGTGATGGAGATTAGATAACGTGACAAAAATGAGGTTTTGCGACCTAACAATTCCATGAAGGTTAGCTGTGTATAACACTCATTTAATCGTCACTACCACCCTGAGGTAAACACTGAAAAAGTGCTCAACCTCAAGAAAAATGCAAATTAAAACGAAACTAAGCTATTTTTTACTTATCAGAACAGCAAATACAAAAAAGTTTGACCACCTAGGACCCAGGGGAACTTGTGGGGATGACAGTCTCTCATAAAGCTGGTTGGACGGAAAATGGTGCAGTCTGGCAATAATTATGGAAATTAAAAATGCTGCTTATTCTTTGACACAGCGACTTCCATTTGGAGAATGTATTCTAGTTATAACTGTACGTAATAACATGTTTTCATATGTTAGTATGTTAGGTTTCTTTGGTAAATCCTCACCCCAGAGGAACATCGATGAGAGAAATATCAATTGGTTGCCTCCCATACACTCCCCAACCAGGGATCAAACCAACAACCGAGGTATGTGCCCTGACTAGGAACTGAACCTGCAATCTTTGGTGTACAGTACGATGCTCCAACCAACTGAACCACCTGGCCAGGGCGACAACTTTGTAGGTTTTAACAAGTAACTGAAAATATCCGCAGGCCCATCTACAGTGGACTAATTCAGCTGTGATACAGCTACATAATACCTTGCAGCTATCAGAAAAAAACACACAGAAACAATTCCATCGCTAATAGGCAGGATGCACAGGATGTATTGGAAAAGATATAGAACCTGTATATGCAATGTTTGCTTTTGTGTAAAGAGTAAGGGGAAACTGTATATATTCATATTTGTATAAAGAAACTCAAGAAGAATTACAAAAGAAACTAACACAAGTGGTAGGTAGGAAGAGGTGAGAAGCAATACTTAACAATGAGAAAACAGAAGGTGCTTGGGTACCAGTAGTCCCAGACCTGATGAAACTCTATTTTAACATTTTAACGTATTTCCTTTAACGTTATACAAAAATCGATTAAGCTCTCTATGGGAAGATTCTAGGGTATATTGAGTGAAGATAAGCTAAATGCAGAATAGTTTATGTAGCACAGAATTACAAAGGGGAGCAGAAGGAAAAACAGGATGCAGAGTATACATACATGTCAATTGGCTAATACTTGTTTAAAATATGTCAGGAAGGCACTACATAGGGGTGGGGGAAGGGCAAATGGCAAGGGAGGCCAGAAAGAGCAACTACAGTATATGCTTTGCTTTTGTTTGAAATTTTCCCGTAATAAAAAATTTAATATATAACTACTATTACATTAACTAAACAAGGAGGCCTCTGAGGTGTTTCTAATGCCTTATTTACCTACAGAAGCAAACCCAAAGCTAAGCCTGAAAGTACCTCCAGGTTAAGAAATCAAAACCTAGCCCTGGTTGTATTGCCTCAGTGGATAGAGCACCAGACTGCAGACTCAAGATCCCGGGTTCGATTCCGGTCAAGGGCACATGCCTGGGTTGTCAGCTCCATCCCCAGTAGGGAGCTTGCTGGGGGCAGCCATAAATGATTCTCTCTCATCGCTGAAGTTTCCATGTCTCACTTCCTCTCTGAAACCAATAAAAATATATCTTAAAAAAAAAGACTTAAAAAATATAATGTCAGTAAGGATATGTAGAACTGTCAACATTTGTCTTATAGATACTGTATTCAGTGGTGTGCTGGTAAATGTTTAACAATCAGCTAGGGAAGTATGGGAGGAGTCCTGTTTTGTAGTGTTGAGCAGTTTTTGTGGCATTAATATGCCCATCAAGGGGGATTATAAACGAACAGTGTGTCCACCTGAGCAAGATTTGGGAATATCTCTGGACGGTTTTTCTCAGTGGTAGAGCATGGGTCCAAGGCCTCAAGGGTTGCAGGTTCAAGCTCCCACCCAGGGTGTATGTGAGAGGCAACCAATCGATGTGTCTCTCTCATATCTCTTTCCTCCTCCCTTCCTCTTCCTCTCTGAAATCAATTTAAAAAAATATATTTTTAAAAGCCGTGGCCGGTTTGGCTCAATGGATAGAGCATCGGCATGCGCAATGAGGAGTCCCAGGTTCAATTCCAGTGAAGGGCCCATGCCCAGCTGTTGGCTCAGTCACCAGTGGGGGATGTGCAGGAGGCAACCAACCAATGATTCTCTCTCACCATTGATGTTTTTTTCTCTCTCTCTCCCTTCCTCTTTGAAATATATAAAAATATATTTTTGAGAAAAGAAGTAAAGTGTTTCAAGACTATCGGAGAACTGCCCTGGCCAGTGCAGCTCAGTTAGTTGCAGTGTGGGCTGGTACACTGAAAGGTCTCATGTTGATTCCCTGTCAGGGCACATAACCAGGTTGCAGGTTTGATCCCTGGTCAGGGTGTGTAAGGGAGACAGCTGATCTCTCTCTCTCTTCCTCTGTTTTACTCCCTCAAGTTCCTTGGGAACAGCAAACTCATGCCACCTGCACACACTTGTCTCTTCTCCTCCCCTCTACCTCCCTCCCCCATCATTTTTTCACTCCCATCCTTAACCCCGCGCCCCCCTCACCAAGAGCCCAAGGGTACATTTCACAAGAAAGTAATTCCGCCGAAACCGGTGTGGCTCAGTGGATGGAGCGTCGGCCTGCGGACTCGAGGGTCCCGGGTTCGATTCCGGTCAAGGGCATGTGCCTTGGTTGCGGGCACATCCCCAGTGGGAGGTGTGCGGGAGGCAGCTGATCAATGTTTCTCTCTCATCGATGTTTCTGACTCTCTATCCCTCTCTCTTCCTCTCTGTAAAAAATCAATAAAAAAATATATTTTTAAAAAAAAAGTAATTCAAAGTCCCCTAGTTCTCTGTCTTTTCCTCCATACCCATCCCAGGACATAGGTTGTTCTGGGCCCCTCCCACCCACTCAGAACCTACAGGAACACTGAACTCCTTACTTCACATTTGGGTCCAATAGTTCTCAAGCCCTCTCCACTTTCTCCTCTCTCTACGTTCTTATCACCATGATACTCACACCACTCCTGTAGGAGCTCAAAAGGCATGAAGCAAAGAGGTATTTTAATATGAAATGATTTCACCACGTGGGCAGGGCAGATCTGATTGTAGTCCCTCCCAGCAACACTCACATTCCATAGCTGCTGCATTTCCTGTCTCAAAAAGCACAGGCTCGGATCACAAGAAGACATAAAGCCTTTCAAAGCATGTTCACAGACATGGTCCAACATTGACCTTGAGCACAGGTACGTCAGTGTTTTCTCAGTCTGCTTTTTGTTTTTTTGCCCCACCCCCACCCTAGGAGTCCTTTAAACATCCCCCCCCGCCCCCCCCCCCGCCACAGTAGTTCTCCCCGTGAAATGTTAATACTACAGATAATCTGTTTATATACTACGGCCTCATTGTAATAGCTAAGATGTTTTTACCCCCCATCCACCCATTTCAGTAAAAAGCAATTTCAAAAAGTAACATGTAGAACACAAGGTATTTATGCCCACAAGTTATTTACGCCTACTCAGAAGTGACGCACTCAGGATCAATGTTCTCAACCTCAAAATTGAGTGTTTTGAGAAAGAATTCGGTAGACCCACCGGTGCCTCTACTAATGGTGACTTTACCATGACACAATCATGTAATATGATACTATATTTTACACCCCATATTTCATAAGCACCAAGGAAAGCCCACGCTTTGCAACCCACCACGGTGCAAGGCTCACCACAACCACTTGCTAACAAAAACAAATTTAAACCAAAGGAAAAGATGAACCAGTTACTCACCAAGGATCCACCCAAAGAGATTCTAAAATAAAAATTTCACACACACAATGGGAGGGGGGAGATGACATGTGTAATACCTTCAACAATGAAGATTTAAAAAAAAAAATTAGCACACACACACACACACACACACAAACTGCTCCTTCAAAAGGAACCTGCGAAACAGCTACCTTGTTTTCCTAAAAGCTGTCTACTCCGAAAGTCCAACCGTTAAGTTCTCTTTTTTCCTTTCGGCATAAAAAGAAGATACTTCGTCGATCAAGCTTCGTAGTCCCACTATTCTCTTAGTTTTCCCTCTGACTTCTGTTTCTCCAGTTTGCGTACAGCCACCTGTGAGGGGTTCAAAGGCCATAGAAAGGCAGGCCCAGCTGGTGTCTGCCTTGGGAAGAGGGTGTCTAAGGGCCTGGGTCAGCACTCCTTCCCACCTGGCCTACCTTTGAGACATAAAGCTGTTGGTCTTTGTCCCTGATGGGCTGAATTGGAGCCATGACAGAGATTTCGGAAGTTCTCCCCTTCTCCACCAGAGATGAAGACTAGTCCACTCCAGATTCAGAGCTATATTACTCTTCTTTTTATACGCCTATCCTGAACAAAAACTCCACCCTCATTTGGCCACAGGGTCTTATCCCCCAAAGTAAAGCTTTTATCTTAGGGGTGGGGCAAAGAGGAGGGGACACAGTTACTAAAGGGAGTAGCACTTCTAATTAACCAAAAATTACATCAACTGAAGATTGGTTCCAATTGCTTGGAAAACGTGGCTAAACAAAGAGGAAGACCTCTGTACAACAGGGCTCCTTGTTTCTGGACGTCTTCCCCTGGAATTATGAAGCAGTACAGAGTATGCCCAATCAAAAATCTTTCAGACCCCAAATCTGCCTCAAGCTATCATTCTATCAAATTGCCTCCTTATGCAGGTATCTTACGTGGCTACTCCCAAGGATGTGAGTTATTGGTTACCAAAGTCAATCATTCGTTAAATACCACAGATTTAACCTGCTCTTTTAGAGCACCTGCAGATTTTCAGCTGAATCTCTATGCCCTACACACGCCCTAGAACTTCATTATCACAGGATATCAGCCCTCACCCTTGACTGCAGGTGTGTTCCTGAGCCTATTCCTTCAAGGAGTCTAAATGGAAAGCCACTGCTTTTTCATGAACTATCCCACCCATGCTTAAAGTTAATAACTTGACTCTGGTGTTCAGTATATAACTCCTTGTACTTCTTGTATACCGTAACTGTTTCGTAATACTTTAAAGAACATGGGCTTTACTGGAACCAGACAAATTTGTCTCCTTGCCCAGATCCTTATTTTACCAACCATGTGGGCTACAGCAGGTCCTTGCTCTGTGAAGTCTCTTTTGAGTCAGTTTCCTTAAGATAAATCAGGACTGGTAATAGCTTACTGAACAGGGTTATTGCGAGTATTTGCATATACTGCTGGAACTTAATGGGTACAAAAGAACTGTAAGGTAAAAATAAATATTAGGTAGATCTTTTCCACCTGTCCTTCAACATATAACAAAATCCTAGCAATTCCAGGCTCAAATGCACAACGAAGAAAAGAGTATTATTAGTTATTGCTTATGTATTGAGCATTAACCACTTGCCACACATCATTAAGACCACTTTATAGGAATTATCTCTTTTGCCTTTCCACCTGAGATTAGTAGCATTAATATCTCAATTTTTTTAATAAGTTTCTGATAAGGTTTTAGAAAGGCTACTCAATGTCAAATCAATACTTTCAGAGGCAGGATTCAAACCAGAGGTCTAACAATATCCTACTGCTTAACTCCAAGGCAGTGTTGTACAAATAATAATTTCAGCAACAAATAAGTATTAAAATTATAACAAAGTCAATTACTTATTAATACTTAATAATGTTTACTGAACAAAGATTACCATAGATGCTTAGAACTTAAAAAGAACAACAATTCTCCCACCCCCCCAAAAAAGAGAAAGAACAACAAATTCCTATGGTAGTTTCTTTTCTCAGATTGTGGGAATTATTGTCTTTGTGAACCCAATGGCCTACTTTTATTCATCTGCTTGTGATTTGTAGCAGCATGGTATTGATATTCAAAATATTTTCACCTCACTCCAAATTCAATATATGCACACTGGGTTCACACAAAGTTATTAACCCTTTGCACTCGCTTGCTTTTTTCTTGATTCCTTTATTCTACTCGGGATTTAATTTTTTAAATACCCCAGATTTTACAAATCGTGGCAGTAGAATAAAAAACTGGAGTTTCTTTTCATACAAACTTATTTATTTGATTTTTTTATATTTCAAATTATTGATACATTCAAAGAGTAATTTTAATCTCTAGCTACCGATGCTAACCGTGTCGAGTCACACTCGACATCCGAGTGCAAAAGGTTAAGAAAAGTAGGGAAAATTAGAATCCAACTTAAGATCTACTTCTTGAGGATGTGGTCATAGGTCACTGTCCATTTTCTTTCCAAGTGTTCGTTGGACAATAACATTTCTTATTCTTTACCTTTTTCCTAACCTTTTTCTTTTTTTTTTATTTTATTGATTTTTTACAGAGAGGAAGAGAGAGGGATAGAGAGTTAGAAACATCGATGAGAGAGAAACATCGATCAGCTGCCTCCTGCACACCCCCCACCGGAGATGTGCCCGCAACCAAGGCACATGCCCCCGACCGGAATCGAACCCGGGACCCTTGAGTCCGCAGGCCGACGCTCCATCCACTGAGCCAAACCGGTTTCGGCCTAACCTTTTTCTTACAAAATTTCAGTTTCATATAATTAGGAGACTAAGATTCAATGAAAATGTATTGGTATTAAATAATACCCCAGTATGAATTGCCACATTAATTTTAAAAAAAACCAAAAAAAAACCCAGCCGAAACCGGTTTGGCTCAGTGGATCGAGCGTCAGCCTTCGAACTGAAGGGTCCCAGGTTCGATTCCGGTCAAGGGCATGTACCGTGGTTGCGGGCACATCCCCAGTAGGGGGCGTGCAGGAGGCAGCTGATCGATGTTTCTCTCTCATGGATGTTTCTAACTCTCTATCCCTCTCCCTTCCTCTCTGTAAAAAATCAATAAAAAAATATATTAAAAAAAAAACAATTAGAAAAAAACAAATTGAAGATGGTCTTATTCAATCAGAAAGAGTCAGGCACCCAATACATTAGTTTTGTGGGGTTTTTTAATGACACTTAAAAATACTAGAGATTTCAGATGTGTCCCATGACTAATCCTATTATCAAGTCTTCTTGCCTAGAATGCTCCGTCATCACGATCAAAGATAATATTCAAGGGATTTGCCTCATCTAACCCCGTCCAGAGGTCACAGATAACTAGTTCACTCATGAGCCTACAAGGTACCAATGAAAGTTTCGACTTGCAGTCCCTTCCATATTGTCCACATAGCCATGGGTCTCCAATATTCCCCTCGAAGAAAAAATAACGACTCTTTCTGTCTAGGCTTTCCAAACACATAAGCTCTGAGAATACTGAGTACTTATTCAGCACTTAGCTGATAGTGATATACACGGAAGTATTTACACATTCCTCACTGAAACAGAGCATTCTAGAGATACAAAACCGGTAAGTCTTTCCCTGGTAGCTCCTTTCCCAGAGGCTACATACTTGCCTTCAGCCTACACTTATTTGCTGATGACTCCCACAGTAAGACAAGATCTGTCTCCTACACTTCAAACTCTGTCATCCACCAATTGGACATCTTCACTAGGCAATTACAACACAACCATGTCTAAAAATTAACTAGTTACTACTTCTCCAAATCTGCTTTAATCTCAAAACCTAATAACCCATAAATCTTCTGAGGAGCCTCATACATTCAAGAACCAAATTCAGCCTCCAACGTTATAGAATAGTAAGAAGCTAGAAAAATTCCAGGACTAGCAGACGAGGGAAACTCGAGACACAGCCGTTTACAGCCACTTAGTAAATCCTATCTTCCCTAAACTGAGGACACTTAAGAATAAATGGTTTGCAGTGATCCCCAAACAGAGAGTAAATAGCTTAAATCACCCTACTCAGGGAGATTGATAACAGAAATCCAGGTAGTGTACTCACCCAAGGACAGACAAATTAAGAGAATAATGTCATTTTGGTACAACCATAAAGCTGATGAATATTGTATTGATGCCCCCCACCCCCCAACAAGACCTTCCCTAAATACCAATACTTTAAATAAAAAATCTTTGTTGAAATATGCTACTGGGTAATGTTTTGGTTCTTAAAGTTCTAGTGTGGTGACCACATTGTAAGTTATAAAAATGTCCAGAGTGCTCACTTCGGCAGCACATATACTAAAATTGGAATGATATAGAGGAGATTAGCATGGCCCCTGCGCAAGGATGACATGCAATTTCGTGAAGCATTCCATTAAAAAAAAAAAGTCCAGAAGTGCAGAAAAACAGATCTGGAACTCTGATAACCTCAAATTGCTGAAATTATTAACCTGAAATCACTTGTCTCTCTATTTCTTATGTCAGAAAATGCATTGTTTATTGTTTAAGCAAGTTTTAGTTATAGATCCTAAGTATAGACACAGGGCAAAAGGGGTAGAAACTAATAATTTTATTCCCCCTTTAATGTCTTTGTCCTTTTAAAAAAAGTTTTTTATTGATTTCAGAAAGAGGAAGAGAGAGGGAAAGAAACATCTATGATGAGAGACACAACAGAATGAAAAGGGAGCCCATTGAATGGGAGGACATATTTGGCAATGATACATCTGATAATGGGTTAATATCCCTAATATATAAGGAACTCATACAACTTAACAAAAGACAAACAATCCAATTAAAAAATGGGCAAAGGACCTGAATAGACACTTTTCCAAAGCAGACATACAGAAGGCCAAGACACATGAGAAAATGCTCAGTCACTAATCATCAGAGAGATGCAAATTAAAACAATGAGGTATCACCTCACACCTGTCAGAATGTCTACCATCAACAAATGTCAAGTCCTGTCGAGGATGTGGAGAAAAGGGAATTCTAGTTCACTGCTGGTTGGAATGCAGACTGGTGCAGCCAATATGTAAAACAGTATGGTGCTTCCTCCAAAAATTAAATATGGAACTGCCATTTGACCCACTGATCCCACTTCTAGGTATATAGTTTAAGAAACCCAAAACACCAACCAGAAAGAATGTATGCACCCCTTTCATAGTAGCATAAGTTACTATAGCTAAGATCTGGAAAGTGCCCATCAGTAGATGAGTGGATAAAAAAAGCCATAGTGAATTTATACCATGGAATACTGTGCAGCAGTAAAAAAAGAAGAATCTCTTAACCTTTGAGACAGCAGGGAGGGAACTGGACAGTATTATGCTAAGTGAAATAAACCAATAAGAGAAAGACAAGTACCACATAATCTCACTAATGAGCAAAATAGATCCAGAGACATAGAAGCACAGAACAGACAGCGGTACCTCAGAGGGAAGACAAGGGAAGCTGGGTGGGTGGGAAGTGATAAAGTAAGAAATGTGTACAGTGTGCATATATGCATAATCCATGGATATAGACAACATGGTGTTGAAGGCCTGGGGTGGGAGCACAGGTGGGCTACAAGGGTCAATGGGAGAAAAAAAGGGGACATGTAATACTTTAACAATAAAGATTTAAAATTAAAAAAAAAAAAAAAAAAAAAAAGAGTTCCTGGCTAGTGAGGAAGGTAGGAATTGGGGTTTAGAGGGTTGGAGAGTAGGGGACAGGGCAGGGAGGGTCAGTGCAGGGTTCCTGAAAGTGACATTTCAGAGTGATCTGAAGGGTGTGTAGGAGTTAGTCACAAGAAGGATTGGGGTGAGGGGTAAGGGAGGGCCTTCGGTATAGAGTGTGAAATCTAAGACATAAACAGAGGCCAGATTAACCCATTAGTGATTGAGCTTTGGGCCACACACTAAGAGGTTGCAGGTTGGATTCCTGGTCATGGCACATGCCCAGGTTGTGGCTTAATCCCCAGCATGTAGGAGGCAGCCTGTCCATGTTGATGTTTCTCTCTCATAGATGTTTCTCTCTTTCCCTGTCCATTACTCTCTCTAAAAAAAAAATCAATGAAAGTAAAAAAAAAAACCCCAAACACCTGAAAATTAGGGTCCCAGCATTCTCTTCCTCCAGTGGGCATGCCAGTGCCATTCCAGTCCTCCTCTCCTTCCTCCAAAGGCACGTATCCCCTAACAGTTAGGGCCTAACTTCTAAGGGACCCCATGAGGCTTATAACCACGGGAGCAATAGACAGCTGCAACTTGACCAGGGCCCCCTAAACCTGTCTCCAAGACCCCTTTTCTTTGACTACCCAGTGACCTGAGGCAGCCCAGCCTAGGCTCTCCTGTTGCTTCTTCTATGCCCTTCCTTGTTTCACTGTCCTAAGGATGTTTTGCTTGGCCAATAAATTGTTGAAATATTTCCTTCAAGAAGACAAGAACCGAGGTCTCCTCCTCTCACTGATAACACAGCTTCAGCAGAGTTTTCCTGAAAACTTATCCCACTTATCTTGCATTATCCATTCTTACTGCTTCTTCCTCAGTGCATTCATTCATCAAATATTCATAGGGTATCATAGGAGAGAAAAGGTACTAGCTATTATGGAGACCACATTTCTCTTAATATATATTTTTACTGATTTCACAAAGGAATGGAGAGGGGGGAAGAAATAGGAACAACAATGATGAGAAAGAATCATTGATCGGCTGCCTCCTGCAGGTCCCACACTGGGGGTAGAACCCACAACCCAGGCATGTGCCCTGACTAGGAATCGAACCATGACCTCCTGGTTCATAGGTTGATGCCCAACCACTGAGACACACCAGCTAGGCTATGGAGACCACATTTTATTTATTTATTTATTTATTTATTTATTTAATTAATTGATTTTTTACAGAGAGGAAGGGAGAGGGATATAGAGTTAGAACCATCCATGAGAGAGAAACATCCTTCAGCTGCCTCCTGCACACCTCCTACTGGGGATGTGCCCGCAACCAAGGTACATGCCCTTGACCAGAATCAAACCTGGGGCCTTTCAGTCCCCAGGCCAGCGCTCTATCCACTGAGCCAAACCAGTTAGGGCTGGAGACCACATTTTAATGGTTGTGAAAAGTAAAAAGAAACAGGTGAAATAAATGTTCACATGTTTCTATTTAAGCCACCATGACAAAATATTATTTCAACATGTAATTAATATTAAAAAGTATCTGAGATATTTTACTCCTTTAATATGAAGTCTATGAAATTCAATGTATATTTCACACATAATAAAGCTCAGTTCAAGCTAAATTTTCAAATGATAACCATGTAGTGATATCAAAATAAAATAAATATTTAATTGAGAAATATTTCACTTTACTTCAGTTTTATATTTTAAATTAATTGAAGTCAAACCAAATCACAGTCAGTTGTTTAGTTGCACTACCAAATTTCAAGTATTATACAATGCAGTTATTTAAGGGTTTCTTTTAAAATGTAAATGTCGTTGCTTTAGGCTGAATTCCACACTGCACCTGTCTAAACACAACATCACCCTAGAAAATCAAGATTCTAAATCAGGGGTGGGGAGCGACCTGCCAGAGGGCCATATAAGGCACACAAAATCATTTCGTCTAACCCTGCCAAAGCAGCAGAAATTCAATAAATCTAGGAGCTTTTTTCATAGCAACATAAATTTATATTAAGTAAATTATATTAAGGGAACGATGCTATAAATATATAATGGCCCTTAGCAGAAAAAAAAGATTCCCCGTTTCTGTTAACCCCTGCAACATTCCCTTAGGCCTGAAGATAAAAATTCTATGAGGATTCCAAGAGCAGCTTGGTAAGGGAACCTAAGCCTTCATCCTCAGAGCAAAATTCACAATTCTCAATCCAGCAAGCAGGGCCTCCAGTTCCCAACCTCCATCAATTTTACAGACTGTCTCTAGGAACAGTATTCCCACATCAGCCCCACCCCCGCCAGCCCCTAGGTTACTTGAAGCAGCCTGTCTGGTCTCACGCAGCAACTTCAACAAAGAATGACCTTTGGTCATTCAACTGTCCCTCTCCAACTTGCCCCAAAACACTGAGAACTTGGAAGAAAGGTGACCTGTGGTACCAAGTATTTCTTAACAATCATCCAGGTGATAGAATCAAGTGTTTTTTCACCCCCCAGCCTTACTCAGATAAAATGGAGCATTCCTTCCTTTACTATCTGTGCAAAGATATTTATCATATCAACTGATTGCACTTTGTTTGCAATGCATCTCCTCATCCTGAACTTTGGTCTAGGTGCTTGTCCTCTAGGCTCAAAATGTGTGCTTTACATTGGGGACAAATGAGCAAATCTAAGTATAGACTAGATATTAGCTACTATTAGGGAATTCTAATAATGGTATTATGATTGCATAGAATGGTCTTATTCAGGGACCTAACTTTGCAAGAGTCCATACACATAAAAAAATAAAATAAAAAAAAAGACAACTATTAAATTAAGAACATATTGCCTTATTCTCTCACCTTGTTTTATGTCTGAGATTTTACATTTAAAAAGTTGGATATTGCCCTAGGTGGTTTGGCTCAGTGGATAGAGCGTCGGTGTGCAGACCGAAGGGTCCCGGGTTCGATTCCGATCAAGGGCACGTACCTTGGTTGCAGGCTGGTCCCTGGCCTGGGCCCTTGTCAGGGCGCATGCAGGAGACAACCAATAGATGTCTCACATCGATATTTCCATTTTTTGTTCTCTCTTCCACTCTCCCTTAAAAAAAAAAAAAAAAAAAAAAAGGAAAAATACCCTCTGGTGAGGATTAAAATAAAGAAATAATCATTTTTTTTTTTTAAAGTACATTTCTTTATTGATTTCAGAGAGGAAGGGAGAAGGAGAGAGAGATAGAAACATCAATGATGAGAGAGAACCATTGATTGGCTGCCTCCTGCACGCCCCCCACTGGGGATCAAGCCCGCAACCCAGGCATGTGCCCTTGGCTGGAATCGAACCTGGGACCCTTCAGTCCGCAGGCTGACGCTCTATCCATTGAGCCAAGCCAGCTAGGGCGGAAATAATCATTTTTTTAAAATTGGATGTTTATCTTAAAAATAAAAAATGAATAAACAAAAAACCCCCCAAACAAACAAAAGAATAAACAGCCCTGGCTGGTTTTGCTCAGTGGATAAAGCATCGGCCTGTGGACTGAATGGTCCCAGGTTCAAATTTGGTCAAGCCCACATGACTGGGATGAGAGCTCAATCCCCCGTAGGGGGCGTGCAGGAAGCAGCTGATCAATGATTCTCTCTCATCACTGGTGTTTCTATCTCTCTCTCCCTCTTCCTTCCTCTCTGAAATCAGTAAAAAATATATATTTTAAAAATTATTAATAAAAACACAAATGATTTTTTAAAAAAAGAAGTACAGATTTTACACGGTGAATAATCTGGAGAGATTTTCCAACTCTGCTGTATTCATTTGCAAATATTCTCTTAGAATAAAGGAATAGAGTTTCCTCCATTCCCAATGTAAATTTTCCCGATACTTGTTTTCAGAAGGTGGCTCTTCTGGAAACAGACTCTTTAAATGTCAGGACTGGTTAGGAAGTTATGTTAGATGTACTTGTATTTTCTTGCCCCCTGCAGGCCAACATCACTGACTCTGTGTCATCTTTCCTCTAAACCAGAGCTTTGGTCTTTGGTTTGTTTTTTAATCTAACTCCTTTTTTTCTGTGTGCATGTTAATCCTCACCGAGGATATTTTTCCATTGATTTTTAGAGAGCGTAGAAGGGAGGGGGAGAGACAGAGAGAGAAACATCGTGTCAGAGACACATCTATTAGTTGCCTCCTGCACACACACATACAATACCATGATGGATTTAGTCCTTTTTACTTACTTGTATTTCCATAGCTAACCACAATGATGGGTATTTCTCCTTATTTTTCAATTTTTAATAAAAAAAATAATTTCTAAAGTATTTCTAGATTTGGAGTTTTCTATAATAAAAAATATATACAAGAATATTTATGCAAGGCTTATTTGAGCTGCATAATAATGGCAAATATTTCAATTATAGAGGACTGAGTGAATAAAGGACAGTATGTTATGTCTATATAATGGAATTTTAAGTAGCCATTAAAATATCATGTACTGAAATGGCAAAAGGCCTAAAACATATGAAAAAAAACCTGAAGAACAAATGATATAGACTTCTATGTGTATACGCAAAATGGGTTGAGAAGAGTGTATCTTCCCAACAATACAAAGGGCCAATAGGTACATGAAAAGGTGGTAATTATTATTAATCATCAGGAAAATGCAAATCAAAGCCACAATGATTTATCAGCACAATGAGATAGCAGCATTATTCTCAATAGTGGAGGTAAGGCAACAACCTAAGTGCCTATAGAAAAATGGGTTTTAAAAAATGCAATGTATATGATGGAATATTAGTCAACTTTTTAATTTATTTTATTTTTGGTCATTTGGAAAACTGGATGGGCTGAGCCCCAAAATGGGGCCAACCTATTAAGTCAACTTTTTCAATAGTTCTCATTTGCAATAAGATGGATGAATCTGATGAGCACTATGCTAAGTGAAATGTCAGAAATAGAATGATAAAAATTGCAGGGTATCACCTAATGTGCTATCTTAAAACTATCTTAAACTCAGAATCAGAGAATAGAAAAGTGATTGGCAGGGGCTAGGGGAGTAGGGGAAATAGGGAAAGGTTAGTAACGTGGTACATACGAACTTTCGATTATAAGAAGAATGAGGGCCGAAACCGGTTTGGCTCAGTGGATAGAGCGTCGGCCTATGGACTGAAGGGTCCCGGGTTCGATTTCGGGTCAAGGGGCTGTACCTCCGTTCCAGGTTCAATCCCCAGCCACAGCCAGGTTTGTTCGGGAGGCAATCAATCAATGTTTCTCTCTCTGTGTCTCCCCCTCCCTTCCACTCTCTCTAAAATCAATCTTTAAAAAATATCCTCCAGTGAGGATTAAAGAAAGAAAAAAATAGATGCATGAGGATCTAATGTATACCATGCTGACAATACAGTTGGTAACACTGTACTGTATAATTGAAATTTGCTAAAAGAGTAGAATTTAAATGTTCTTATATAAAAAGAAAGGTAAATATATGTGTGAGGTGATAGAAATGTTTAATTCAATTAGGGGAATTCCTGACAAGGTACATACAATATACTAACCATATAACAAATCATCACATTGCATGCTTTAAATATCTTACACCTGTATTTGTCAATTATACCTCAATAAAGCTGGAAAAACTCAGTAACAGTTTAAAAATTAAAACAATGCAGTCAATTTTAAATGTTAGATTAACAAAGAATAGTGATTGAAAATATCTAGGGGTGATAAACTTATTGCTCTTGGTTCAAGTTTAAAATTACAGAGGGAATAGTTACCAAAACTTAAAATGTCACACCTAGAGGTACATTCTATTTTTGTGTACGTTTCTCTGGAATATTTCTGCCCATTCTTTGCATTTCAATTCCCCTTGCTTTAGGAGTATCCCTTATGGACAACATATCACTTAATTTAGATGCTGTTTTATTTACACGAGCGTGGCATTTCTTCGAGATGGTGACATTTATCATAATAATAAATGTTTGGTCCTGGCAGGTTTTTTGCTAAATGGGTTATTTTTCTTTTTCATTGCCTTTTCCCGCCTATTTATTTTAAAAGACACGTTTCTATTTTAAATTTACTGCTAATTCCCTTCATGTCTTTCCGTAGTATTCTTTTTTTATATATATATATATTTTTTATTGATTTTTTACAGAGAGGAAGGGAGAGGGACAGAGAGCTAGAAACATCGACCAGTTGCCTCTTGCACACCCGCTACCGGGGATGTGCCCGCAACCAATGTACATGCCCTTGACCGGAATCGAACCTGGGACCCTTCAGTCCGCAGGCCGACGCTCTATCCACTGAGCCAAACCGGTTTCGGCCCGTAGTATTCTTAAATCCATATTTCTCAATCACAACGGAGCTCCACATACACTAACCCCCAAAGAAGTGCACAATAAATTAATAGGAAAAGAACCAAGCTGCAGAGAAGTAATAAAGCACAATCTAAAATGATAATAAATGTTAGCACAGTCACAGGAATATAAACCAAACGTATGTTATTTGGTTTGGGGTTAGTTAATTTCACTTTTGGCATCATACATTTCTGTGACTTTTAATTAATTTGTATAATGAGGTCAATTTTTATAATAAACAAGATTACTTTGGTAATCATAAAAAAACGGTATGTTTTTAAGGAAAAGTGTCTTAACTATATGCGCACCGCTGGAAGATCCCTGCTAGGAATTTGTCCTGTAGAAATGTATCCTTAAGAACTATATTATGGCCTCAATCCAAGATGGAAGCATAGGAAGACCCTGAACTCACCTCCTCTCGAGAACACATGGAGTTTACACCTACAGACAGCAAGCACTCCTGAAGAACTGAGGGCCGACGACATAGCTTCTATGTTATCGAAGTGAGAGAGATAGAGAGAAACCACACAGACTGCTCCAGGCCCAGGAATTCCCCTCAACCCAACTCATAGGGCTCTAGGTGCAGCTCCCACTCAGCTACGGCGTGTCCTCTGGACTTGCTGCAGACCACGCCCGCCTCAGTGGCTTACCTCTGGGAATCCCTTTGGCTCAAACCAGCTCCAGCTTCCAGTGTGGCCCGTCCCTGCTCTGGCTATAAATCCAGACCCTGGTAAGTCGTGTGGCCTGTCCCTACTCCAGCTACAGGTCCAGGCTCTGCTAAGTCTTGTCCCTGCCCACTGCCTGTGGCCACTCAGGCTCCAGCTTCAGCTGACCTGTCAAGAATACCCAGGATACACAGCTACTACACAGGTCACTCCTTCAAGACCAGTAGAGGTTACTGTTCCACCAAAAGCGATTTAAACAAACCAGAGAGAGCCCTAGCTGGTTTGGCTTAGTGGATAGAGCATCAGCCTGCGGACTGAAGGGTACTGGTACCGCGCTGCAGGCTTGATCCCCAGTGGGGGACATGTAAGAGGTAGCTGAGCAATGATTCTCTCTCATCACTGATGTTTCTATCTCTCTCTCCCTCTCCCTTCCTCTCTGAAATCAATAAACATATTAAAACACACACACACAGAAAGTCAAAATGAGGAGACAGAGAAATATGGACCCAGACAAAACCCCAGAAAAAGAACTAAATGAAACAAACCCAAGCAATTAATCAGATAGAGTTCAAAGCATTGGTTATAAGGATGTTCATTGATCTCAGTGAGAACTTCAACCAGAAGATAGAAAACAATAAAGAACCAGCCATCAATGAGGAATAAATGAATACATTAGCTGGAATAAATAGCAGATGGGATGAAGCAGAGAATCCAATTAGTGATCTGGAAGACAAGGTAGTGGAAAACACCCAACTGAAATAGCAAAAAGAAAAAGAAATTTTAAAAATGAGGAGCCTGGCCCTAGCCAATTTATCTCAGTGGAGAGAGAGTCAGCCTGAGGACTGAAGGATCCCGGGTTTGATCAGGGCACATGCCCGGGCTGCAGGCTCCATCCCCAGTGGGGGGCATGCAGGAGGCAGCAGATCAACAATTATCTCTCATCACTGATGTTTCTATCTCTTCCTCCCCCTTCCTCTTTGAAATAAATAAAAATATACTAAATTAATGAATAAAAATTAAAAATGAACATAGTTAAAGGGAACTCTGGGACAATGTCAAGAGTACCAACATTTCGCCTGGCTGGTGTGGCTCAGAGATTGAGTGTCGCCCTATGAAACAGGAAGTCATGGTTCAATTCCCAGTCAGAGTATATGCCCGGATTGCAGGATCGATCCCAGTAGGGGGCGTGCAGGAGGCAGCCGGCCCATCAGTGATTGATGTTTCTCTCATCACTGATGTTTCTACCTCTCTCTTCCCCTCCCTTCCTCTCTGAAATCAATAAAAAATAAATAAAAAAGGGTACCAACACTTGGCCCTAGCTGGTTTGTCTCAGTGGATAGAGTGTCAGCCTGCGGATCCTCTTAGCAAAAAGAGCTGAGTCCAGAGCTGGGTCGGGGAAAGTAAGCCTGCACCACCTTGTGCCCAAAGAGTGACAGGCACAGAGCCAGCCAGCTTCAAGGAGCTCCCACTGGCCAAATCGGGGACAGTCTGAGCATCAAAGTAATAATAATAATGAATTATAACCCATTGAATAAAATCAGAATCCATAGATCCATACAGAAGTAAATAAATTAGTAAAATGTGTACTAATATAAATGCAGAAGGAATGATAGAGTTTGAAAATCAATATGGTAATTTGATTCAGTAAGAGCCATCTGTGTACTATAAGGAATAAGATATTCTCAAAACATCAAATAATCTCCCCACAGGTTAGTACTCTTTTAGAAACTTGGGGGACATGTCCAGGACTCGGTGATCAAAGATAACATCACCAATAAGGAACGTGTCACAATTGCCTGCAACCTGATAGGATCACCTGGAGAACACAGCGTCACTTCTGGGGTATTCCTACCACCTTTGCATAACCTGAGACTAATGGAGTATCCGAATAACCCACACCAAGGGACAATCTATAAAACAACTGGCCCCTTTCTACAAAATGGCACAACTGAGGGGACAAAGAAAGACTAAGACTGATGCATATGAAGAAAACTAAAGAAACATGACAGCTGAAATGCAACAGGTGATCCTGAATTGGATCCTGGACCTGAAATATTCTCACTGCAGAGGACAAGTAGGATAATGGATGAAATCTTAATAAAGCCTGTGGTTTGAATAAAGAAAAAAATACTAAAAAAAAACACAAAAAACCCACCACCTATATTATTAAGGATGCATACGAAAGTGGTAAAACTTTATATAGAAGAGCAAGGAAATTATTATCCTAACTTCAGGAAAGACATTTCCTCTTGGAGACTGGGAAGAGGAGGAGGAGGTACAGTGACATACACAGATGATTACAGTACTAGCAATGTGCTATTTCTTAACCATTTGACTGGTGATTAACAGTGTTCTTCTTGTAATAATTCTGAACTTTACAAAAGTCTTATGAAAAAAACTCTTGAATTTGTATTTTAGAACTTTAAAGAACTGTAAAAAGCATATGGAAAAACAGCATTACAGTATACCATTTTGCATATGTCCTTATATTATGCAACAAAAAAGGTCTGACAGCCCTAGCTGGTTTGGCTCAGTGGACAAAGCGCTGGCCTGTGGACTGGGTTCGATTCCAACCAAGGGCACATGCCTGCTTTGCTGGCTTGATCCCCAGTAGGGGGCCTGCAGGAGGCAGCCAATCAATGATTCTCTCTCATCATTGATGTTTCTATCTCTCTCACCTTCTCCCGTCCTCCCTTAAATCAATAAAAATATATTAAAAAAAAAAAGATCTGACAAATATTAATACTAGGTCCATCTGGGTGAATTGGGGAAGATGAATTGTCCATTACAAAAAATTGACAACTAAAGAAAGATATAGTAAGTGTCTACTAGAATATCATCTGCTTGAACTCACACATTATTTGAAATAAAACACGATTGCCGTCATTGTTTCATGTATTTCCTGGTGCAAATAAAATGCCAGATAAAAATTAAAGAATTACTTAAAAATCTATAAAATTATAATTCATAACAAACTTACAAAACAGGGCACTGCACTTTCCCCCTTCCTCTTAGGTGTGTCTTTTGAGGGTTATAAAAAAGACAAATTTACATCTAGGACTACATTACTGTTAATTCCTTTTAAAAATCATATATATCATGGAATATAAATCCAATGAAGGAAAAGAAAAAAAGAAATCAGAAAGGAGCAAAGTCCTGAATTCCACAGTTCCCAAAAGATGGATGTTACACAATAAAATAGAAAAATCACAAAATTTTAATATCCTACAATTGAGGACGATGGAAAAGTGTGCACAGCTGTAAGGCTTTAAAAAAAAAAAAAAATCAACAAAATAACATCTAAAAATGGTTTCCTAGCCCTAGCTGGTTTGGCGCCGTGGCTAGAGTGTCAGCCTGTGGACTGAAGGATCCTGAGTTCCATTCCAGTCAAGGACACATGCCCAGGTTGCAGGCTCGATACAGAGTAGGGCATGCAGGGGGCAGCCAATTAATGATTCTCTCTTATTATTGATGTTTCTATCTCTCTCTCCCTCTCCCTTCCTCTCTAAAATAAAAAAATATATATAATAAAAAAATAGTATTTAAAAAGAAAATAAATAAAAATGGTTTCCTACTCTGGGAACACTGAGTGTTTTCTGCTATTGCTGAATTCTTCTCATCTCTCTTTGATGAATCAGGAAGTTACAACCTGACCCCAAAATACCTCTATTCTACACCTCTCTGGAAAGCTGCCAGGTAGACTCAAGTGGCCTGTTTTTAAACCATTTTGATGCTGTTAGCAAATGAGATGACAGCCAAGGAATCCGAGTTTTGAGAATACAAGGCTCCAGGCATGAGGAAGCCTCAGCAGATGTTATACATTTGGACATTAATAATGAAGCAATTCCTACAAGGCCTCTTGATATTTTACTTGCAAAACTGATTCAAACAAATGAGCTTGGGAAAAAGCAACCAGAGGGACTGAAAGCTGGATTAAAGTGGTAAACAAAGGACCCTTGCCAGGGTCTAGCAGTTCTTGAGTAGCAGAGATTCAAAAAGTATCCAAGACCCTCTAAATCTAACAAGAAATTGAAAAATACAGATATGAGAAAATTTAGTAATAAATGAAACCAAGGCTACTAAAAGGTGGGAAAAAATTCAGTCACATTCTAAAAGGACACAAATATGTGGAAATCATTTCATTATATACACATATATTAAATCATCAACGCTGTAAAAAAAAAATCAACATTGTACACGCTACTCTTACACAGAGTGATAGTACATATCAATTACATATCAATAAAGCTAAGGAAAAATAAAATTTAAAAATGTTTCAATAAAAATAAAGTTTAATATTTGGGGAATGCTAAAAATAAGAACACATAAAAAAGAAAACAAAATAAATTTGTTGAAATTATTAAATCAAGCCCGACCAGCATGGTTCAGTGGCTGAGCATAGACCTAAGAACCAGGAAGTCATGGTTCCGTTCCCGGTCAGAGCACATGCCCAGGTTGTTGGCTGGATCCAGTGGAGGGCGTGCAGAAGGAAGCCAATCACTTATGCCCTCTAATCCTAAATTTAATCATGAGGGAGCATCATCAGACAAACTCAACTTGAGGGACTCCACAAAATACTGTGTCTGACCAGGATTGCTCAATAGTACCAATGCCACTAAAGACTTCCAAAACACTGAGGCACTGTTCCAATTTGGAAATTAGGAAGACATGACAACTGAACATGATGAGGGACCTTAGGACTGAATTCTACAAAAAACAAAAAAAAAAAAGATGACATTAGTGGGGAAATTGGCCAATTTTGAGTTAGTTCTTAAAATAGTAATTAGTGCCCTAGCTGGTTTGGCTCAGTGGACAGAGTGCCAGCCTGCGTACTGAAGGGTTCTGGGTTGGATTCTGGTCAAGGGCACATGCCTGAGTTTCAGGTTTGATCCCCAGTACGGGGCCTGCAGGAGGCAGACGATCAATGATTCTCTCTCCCTCTCCCTTCCTCTCTGAAATCAGTAAAAATATATTTTTTAAAATAGTAATTAATATAGTGTCAATGTTAATATCCTGATATTGATCGTGGTACTATAGCTATGTAAAATGTTGACATTTAACATTAAAAAAATACATTGTTGCCGAAACCGGTTTGGCTCAGTGGATAGAGCGTCAGCCTGCGGACTCAAGGTTCCCAGGTTCGATTCCGGTCAAGGGCATGTACCTTGGTTGCGGGCACATCCCCAGTAGGGGGCGTGCAAGAGGCAGCTGGTCGATGTTTCTCTCTCATCGATGTTTCTGATTCTCTATCCCTCTCTCTTCCTCTCTGTAAAAAATCAATAAAATATATTTTTTTAAAAAATACATTGTTAAGTCTCTTTCTTTGTCCAGTGATGGCGAACCTATGACACGCGTGTCAGCACTGACACGCGTAGCCATTTCTGATGACACGCGGCCGCATGCCGAGGATGAAACATTTGCTGCTCCTGAGGATGAAACATTTGCGACTAGAGTCTTGGAGTTAGTTTTTTCCTCAAAGTGACACACTACCCGAGTTAGGCTCAGTTTTTTGGCGAAGTTTGACACACCAAGCTCAAAAGGTTGCCCATCACTGGTTTAGACTGTAGTAGACATACATACTTTCAAGATTCATCCAGCCTGGCTGTGAGCTAAGTTGGTTAGAGTGTAGTCCTGATATGCCAAGGTTTTGGGTTTCGTCTCCATCAGGGCACATAGAAGAAGCAACCAACGAATGTACAAATAAGTGGAACAACAAATCAATGTTTTTCTCCCCCCCTTCCTCTCTCTCTCTCTCTCAAATCTATACATAAATTTAAAAACGCTCTTTCCAAAATGCTCTCCAGAAAGATAGTACCAACTTATTTTCTGAGTACCAAGACTGTCCTATTTTAATCATTTTCCCCGTATTTACTAACCTTGTTCTTTTTCCTTGCCAAATTCAGGTGGAAAAAATTAATCATAGTATGCATATTTTTAAATTTATCATAGAGGCTGACCATTTAAAAGTTAGTTCTTGGACATTAATCTTCCTTCTTTTGTGAAGTTAACCACTTAGTAAGTTTTTGCCTTTATTTAAACCTCCAGGTGCCTCTTTTATTCTCCATGATTTCATAAACATCACTGATGATAGTTAAGTGCTCTTGTTTCCAAGTACTGTCAGTATTATGGGATGTCAACTATCTTAATTACAAATGTGAACTCTATTCAGACCAACTTTGTACACTATTATTACACATCTCTTTTTTTATTTTTAAAAATAGATTTTTATTGATTTTAGAGAGGGAGAGAGAGGGACAGAGAAATAGAAACATCAATGATGAGAATCATTGATTGGCTGCCTCCTGCACACCCCACATTGGGAATCGAGTAGGCAACCAGGGCACCTGGAATCAAACTCGACCTCCTATTTCTTAGGTTGATACTCAACCACTGAGCAATGCTGGCCGGGCAAACATCTTTTTTCATAATTTATTTTATTGTTGAAAGTACTACAGATGCAACCTATTTTTCTCCACTGACCCCTTCTAGCCTGCACCCTTACCACCACCCCCACCACCACCACACCACCTCCTTCCACCCTTGCCACCACCCCATGCCCCAGGCACACTCACCACACAATTGCGTGTCCATGGGCGATGCATATAAATTCTTTGGTTAATCTCTTCCCACCCACCTACTGTTAAACATCATGAAATTCAATTCCTCCTAAATTCTATCATTCATTAATTCAAAGATTAAAGGCAAATGATAAAGTTGCAAGTTAAGTTCTATTTACTGTATACAACTACTAAAATTCCCACCAACCCGTACCATAAAGAAAAAAAACCCCACCCACCCCAGCTCACTTTTAACTTCTTTCATGCTGTTAGTGCATGTTCAATATTACATGACAAGCATAGACTATTTAACATCTTTCAATAAATGTGTTCAATAAAGTATGTCTACCTTATTAGTAATTATAACTAGAGGCCAGGGGCACGAGATTCGTGAATGGGGGGCGGTGGTTGTCCCTCAGCCCGGCCTGTGCCCTCACAGACCCCTTGCTCCTTACTGCCCACCTGCAGTGGAGGTGGGAGGGGCTCTGGCCACCGCAGCTGCGCTGGACAGCAGCCAGCCGCGAACCATGAGCCTGGCTTGCTGCTCCTTAGCACTGCCTCAGAGATGGATAGGCTCCCACACCAGAAACCACCGCTGGCAAGACCAGCTTCTGGCTGAGCAGAGCTCCTCCTGTGGGAGCGCACTGACCACCAGGGGGCAGCTCCTGCATTGAGCATCTGCCCCCTGGTGGTCAGTGAGCGTCATGGTGACCGGTCATTCCGCAAGTTGGTCGATTTGCATATTACGCTTTTATTATATAGGATTATTATATAGGACGATGAAAAACTAGAAGCCAATTAATTCTCCTGGATAATTCTCTTGTTCCAAAAATGTCACCATAATGTATGATGTTACTATTTTTATGTCATATATATATTATTCAAAAACAAAACAAAAATAAATTAAGGCAGTTATTATAAAGCCATATGATGGGTAACAATTAACAAGGATGTAGCTAGCACTAGAATGACAACAAAAACATTGCCAAACCAAATGATGAAGATGTGAAGCAACAGAAATTCTCATAATTGCATTGAAGGTATAAAATGGTACATTCACTTGAGAAAAGTGTCAGACTCATAAAGTATTAAACATACATCTACTTCATGACTCAGAAATTTAACTCCTATTTACCCAAAAGAAATGAAAATATGGACATTAAATATATATATATATATATCTATGAATGTTCATGCCCAGCTGACATGGCTGTGGTTGAGCATCGACCTATGAACCAGGAGATCACAGGTGAATTCCCTGTCAGAGCAAATGCCCAGGTTGTAGTCTCCATCCTCAGTGAGGGGTGTGCAGGAGGCAGCCAATCAATGATTCTCTCTCATCATTGATGTTTCTCTCTCTCCCATGTTCTCTCTGAAATCAATAAAAATTTGAAAAAGAATGTTCATAGCAGTTTTATTCCTAATACCCCAAAACTGGAAACCATTCCCATGTCTCAATGAGAGAATAGATAAACAAAGTGTGGTATATTCTTACAATGGAATACTACTCAGATATAAAAAAAATAACATATGCACCAACATGAATGCTACCTTGTATGTATACAGACTCTCCAAAGAATATACACAAAACTACTAAGTACCTCAGATGTGAGAGGAAGGAGAGACAATGAGCATTTAGAACTTGCATCTCCTCTTCATACACTTCTATGAATTTCAAGGCTGCTTTTTGAGTGTGTAATTTAAATTTTGTAATTTAAAACGTTTTAAAAATGATTTATAGGATTCCCTTTTAAATCATATTTATGTTTGCATTTTCTTCCTTAACAAAATTAATTTTGACTACACTTCGATGTTTCCCTGGATCATTCATTGTACACAGGACTGTAGTATACTTTTGCTGCCATTATGATAAACTATATGCTTCACCCATTATGATAAACTATATACTTCACTCAAGTAATTTTATGAGTTCTGTTTCTTGTATTTATCCTGAAGGATATTTAATGTAATTTGTTACCTATCAGGTTCATAAAAAAAAAATAAAAATCTTTTTTTCTTTTCCTTTTTTTAATATACATTTTTATTGATTTCAGAGAGGACGGGAGAGAGATAGAAACATGCATGATGAGAGAGAATCATTGATCGGCTGCCTACTGCACGCCACCTACTGGGGAGGGATGAAGCCCTCAACCCGGGCATGTGCCCTTGGCCGTAATCGAACCTGGGACCCTTTAGTCTGCAGGCCAACGCTCTATCCACTGAGCCAAACCGGCTAGGTCTATTCTTTTTCTTTATAATTTAATTAAACAGTCTCTTTGGAAAAAATATTTTTATTGATTTCAGAAAAGAAGGGAGAAGGAGAGAGAGAGAAACATCTATGATGAGAGAGAATCATGGAATGGCTGCCTCCTGCAGGCCCCACACTAGGAATCAAAACCGGCAACCGGAGCTTGTGCCCTGACTGGGAATCCAAGAAATCCTTTATTCTTTTCTTCAAAGCTACAGGGTCCCAAATTGAAGAAGTAAGTTGTTACTGATTATCTTTTATTTTACTTTGTCTCCATTGAATTTCTCTGAGCTGGGCTTCTTTCTTTTGTATTAGGTGCTTGATAAGATCGGATTGTGTGGAAGACTAAAGCCAGAAAAGGCAAGATAAAGAAGGAATGAAGTCTGTCACATTCCCTTGGAATTCTATGCCCAATAAGCCTCATCATAATAATTATCTGCTTTTTTTTTTTTTTCAACATCCCAGGTATACCCACATTTTACCACACAGTGACCTGACTTCAACTTTCTCAACCAAAACTAACCATTTCACTACATTGTGCATGAGGACATTAAATACAGCCACAGCATTTTTTCATTATTACTTAAAAGTTTTATTCATTTAATCTATAAAACGTAAGACATGCCATTTTTAGGCCCAAAAGAAAATCAAGGTGCCTTAAAGGTAACAAAATACATAACAGAAAGTTTATGTTAAAATGGGGTCCATCCTAGTATTTCATTCAGACAAGAATCATGAATGGATACTGAACATCAATGAGAAGTAGCAGAACTTATATGAAATAGCTCGACAAAAGATACTTAATCACAAAAGGAAAACATAATTTAATATTGGAGAAACTTGACAGATACCACCTTAATGAAGGGATCAATGTTAAAACCATATTAATGGAACACATTTGACATAATGTATCTCTAGATATAATTCCCTAAGGACACAAACTTGTTTCTGCGGCATTCTTGTTAAAAATAGATAAGCAAAAAAAAGGATAAGCAACCACTGAATAAAGTCAAATTAAGGAACTTATTATTAAGGACAATTGGTAAAATCTGATCAGTAGATTGAATAGCAATGGTATTGTTATCAATGTTAATTTCCTGATCATTGTACTACAGTTATATAAGAAGAGGTTCTTGTTTGTAAGAAATACGCACTTTAGTATTAAAGGGTAAAGAGACATCATGTCTGAAACTTAATCTAAAAGAATTCAGGGGAGACAAAATCTATGTGGAGAGACAGATGAACAAGATAAAATGTTAACATTTGGATAAAGTGGGTGAATGGAGTATGAGAATACTTTACACTATTCTTATACAGCTTTTCTAAAAAAAATTGTTTAAAATTATGTTGATTTTTTTTAAAAAAATTTTTAATGAAGTTGTCAAAAATAAGTAGAAAGATAAGATACATTCTCATTTCAGAGTTGAGCATATTACACTGCTTAACCAATTAATTTGGTTTCGTTTTCTGGCTGAAAAGTCAAAATAGGAAAACACATTGTTTATATTGTCTTTTTTTTATTTACCTTTGGCAGCACATAATTTAACCTTCACATATATTAATTTTAATTTTTGAGTTAAAATTTTCACTAGACATTATATTGAGCAGACTTTAGCCTGCCAGGCTTTGTTTTTATTTTTTTTAATATATTTTATTGATTTCAGAGCGGGAGAGGGAGAGAGAGATAGAAACACCAATGATGAGAATCAATGATTGGCTGCCTCCTGCATGACCCCTACTGGGGATTGAGCCTGGAACCCGGGCATGTGCCATGTCCAGGAATCGAACCCGGGACCCTTCAATTCACAGGCTCAATCTATTGAGTCAAACTGGCTAGGGCCTGCCAGTCTTTAAATAACTGTATCATGTGTCATAATGAAAATTTTCTTAGGAAACGTGGCCCAGGTAAACTAACTCACCTTTCCAAAAGTCCTCAGTTGTTTCAGTGAAGCGATCAAATATCAGAGGCTTTAAATAAACCCTCCACAGCTGGATTAAATTTCTCATGAAATAGCAGCTAGCTATTTCACACCATCCATGGAGTGGGGGCTTAAACTCTATTTCCTGGTTGGAATGATGAAATTAACATTTGAAATAGATTCTAATCATTTTAATCAACAAATAGCCTCAGATTTTTATAATGTTCATCAGAACCCTTACTTCAAGCCAGTAATACTTCTGTGTTTCCCATGGCTCTATAAATACCACTGCTTCATTTGCTCATTTCTTTATTTCAGTGAGCTAATAATTAAGGCATCCTGTTGTCTTCCATTTCCCTGCAACCCACTGCTCTAGATGCAGCAGATCAGTTTAATTTCTGAGTCTATTCAACTACATTTATTTTTTTAATCTGCTAATCTCCAATTTTGAATTTAGAATCCAATCAAGGAAGTCTTGGACAGTCTCCAACAAAGACCGCAACAACTAAATGTGGAATCTAACTCAATCCTGAATTTTACTGTTACCCAGATTTATTTGTTTGTTTGTTTGTTTTAATCCTTACCCCAGGATATTTTTCCATTGATTTTTTTGAGAGAGTGGGAGGGAGAGCAGGAGGGGGGGAGAGAGAGAGAGAGGGAGAGAGAGAGAGAAAGACATCGATTTCTTGCCTCCCAGAAACAGACCAAGGCCGAGGATGGAGCTTGCAACCAAGGTATGTGCCCTTGACCAGAACAAGAACCTAAGACCCTACATTCCAAGGACCCATGCATGCTCTAGTCACTGAGCAAGGGCTGATGCTCTATCCACCGGGACAAACTAGCCAGGGCTGTTAGCCAGATTTCTTGATCTTCAAATCAAAAGATTTTTTAAAATATATTTTTTATTTATTTTAGATAGGAAAGGAGAGGGTGAGAGAGATAGAAACATCAGTGATGAGAGAGAATCATTGATCGGCTGCCTCCTGCATGCCCCCCAGTGGGGATTGAGCCTACAACCTGGACATGTGCCCTTGACCAGAATCGAACCCAGGACCTTTCAGTTTGCAGGCTGACGCTCTATCCACTGAGCCAAACCAGCTAGGGCTAAACTGACATTTATTGAGTTATAGGCACAAGATATTACATGAAGACACTATGCAGAACACAAAGTTGAATGCTGTTCTAAACTGAAAAGGTTTATAATCTAGTTAAAAGTATAATGAAAATAGCCCACTGGTTTGGCTCAGTGGTTGAGCGTCGACCTATGAACCAGGAGATCTAGGTTAGATCCCGGTGGAGGCACATGCCCAGGCTGTGATCTCAATCCCCAGTAGGGGATGTGCACGAGGTGGCTGATCAATGATTCTCATCATTGATGCTTCTCTCTTTCTCTCTCTCTTTCTCTCTCTCTCTCTCTCTCTCTCTCTCTCTCTCTCTCGATCTCTCTTCCTTTCACTCTGAAAAAAAAATCAATAAAAATATTTTTTAATATATATATTTTTTTAATTTTTTAAAATATATTTTATTGATTTTTTTACAGAGAGGAAGAGAGAGGGATAGAGAGTTAGAAACATCGATGAGAGAGAAACATCGATCAGCTGCCTCCTGCACACCCCCTACTGGGAATGTGCCTGCAACCAAGGTACATGCCCTTGACCGGAATCGAACCCGGGACCCTTGAGTCCGCAGGCCGACGCTCTATCCACTGAGCCAAACCGGCTTCGGCTAATATATATTTTTATTGATTTCAGAGAGAGAGGGAGAGGGAGAGAGATAGAAACATCAATGATGAGAGAAAATCACTGACCAGCCGCCTCCTGCACTCCCCCTACTGGGAATCGAGCCCGAAACCCAGGCATGTGCCCTTGACCATAATCAAACCTGCGACCCTTCAGTCCGCAGGCCAATGCTCTATCCACTGAGCCAAACCAGCAAGGGCTAAAAACATATTTTAAAAAATAAAATAATAATGAAAACAACTTAAAATGTAAACCCATTAATATCCTATAAAGAATCCTATTTTATATTAAGAATCATAACAACAACAATAATGATGATAGCTATCATTAATTTAATATCTACCATGTATGAGATAAATTCAGTAAATTAAAAATTATGAAATCTACCAAAGAGCCCTGTGAATTATTATTCCTCTTCTACAGATAATGAAAATAGGTATCAAAAAGTTTTCAGTTAGCCCTGGCTGGTTTGGCTCAGTAGACAGAGCGTCAGCCTGTGGACTGAAGGGTCCCGGGTTAAATTCCAGTCAAGGCCATACGCCCGAGTAACAGGCTCCATCCCCAGTGGGGGGCTTGCAGGGGGCAGCTGATCGATGATTCTCTGTCATCATTGATGTTTCTATCTCTCCCTCTCCCTTCCTCTCTGAAATCAATAAAAACATATTTATTTTTTATAGAAAAGTGTTCAGTTAGTACTAGCCAGTTTGACTCAGTGGATCGAGGATCAGCCTGGGGACTGATGGGTCCTGGGTTCGATTCTGGTCAAGGGTACATACCTGGGTTGCCAGCTTGATCCCCAGTGGGGTGTGTGTGTGTGCAGCCCATTAATGATTCTCTCTCATCATTGATGTTTCCATCTCTCTCTCTCTCCCTCTCCTTTCCTCTCTGAAATCAATTTTAAAACATTTTTTATTAATTGATTTTTAATTTATTTTTTATAGAGAGGAAGGAGAGAGAGCAAACACCAATTTGTTTTTCCACTTATTTATGCATTCGTTGGTTCTTACTTAAATGTGCCATGACCAGGGATCAAACCCACAACCTTGGTGTATCAAGACAATGCTCTTAACCAACTTAGCTACCCAGCCAGGGCCAAAACATTTCTAAGACAGTTAGAAAACAAAACAAACAAACAAAAAAAAAACAGCTTCAGATACTTAAGATAATTTTGTTAATAATTTAGTAAGAACGTTATGTGATTTTATCTGGAAGAAATCATGTTTAAGGTATAAAACATCACTGTAACTTGTATCATTTCAAATGTGTTCATCCCAGTTTACCTTTATGTTTTAAACTGAGTCCTAGAATTCAAACTAACCATCATTTTTTTTTAAGTATATATTTTATTGATTTTTTACAGAGAGGAAGGGAGAGGGATAGAGAGTTAGAAACATTGATGAGAGAAAAACATCGATCAGCTGCCTCCTGCACATACTGGGATGTGCCCGCAACCGAGGTACATGCCCTTGACCGGAATTGAACCCGTGACCCTTCAGTCCGTAGGCTGACGCTCTATCCACTGAGACAAACCGTTTAGGGCTAACCATCATTTTTTTCTACTTATGATGTACTAGTCTTTAATGAATATACTGCTAAGAAAATACACATTTTCTGAAAGATTCACTCAATATTTTTAGAAACATATATTACATATTTGAATACAATAATATCACTGATTGAGAAATTACTGTCCTAGCACTTTACATGTATTAAATTCATTTAACTCCATAACAATTCCATGATCTTATGTGTGTATACTACATCTAAAATTAAACACTCACGCAACATAATGCTTAAAATAAATAATTCAGTTATTTAAAACTAAGTTCCTAAAATAAGTTTAACATCTGATTCCTTAGAATCATAAGAACCTATACTTTAATCAAATTCATATGACATCACTAAATTTTAAATATCTATAATAATAAAAGTGTAATATGCTAATTAGACCGGACTTCCTTCCGGACGACCTTCTGAACGAAGCCAGGGCTGCGAGGGAAGCCCAGGTTCCGGGTGCCAGAGGGAAGCCAGTGGGGGTGGGCAGGGGGGGAGAGGG
The DNA here is from genome assembly GCA_025583905.1 of Ia io. Lineage (NCBI taxonomy): Eukaryota > Metazoa > Chordata > Mammalia > Chiroptera > Vespertilionidae > Ia > Ia io. Next base: position 42,056,624 of record JAJQQW010000012.1, on the reverse strand, counting down.
GAAGATCTACTCTTGCAAAAATTTCATGCATTGGGCCCCTAGTAGTTGATAAAATTGTAGCATCTGTTCCCTTCAAATTTGTCACATACAGAAAGAAAGACCTATTTTTAGTTCACAAAGGACTAAAGAAGATACTATTTAAAGCATCAGGGGGGACAGACAGGTGGGAGGTAGAGGGGGGTCAATGGGGGAAAAAGGGGGACATCTATAATACTTTCAACAATAAAGATAAACTTAAAAAAATAAAAATAAAAAGTGCAAACAAACGCCACATAAAGCATCAGAACAGTTTTAAAGATACTGTAATCTTAATTCTCTTGCATAGGTAGGTAAATCTTGCCATCAAATCTTTAAAAACATTATTTCTATGACATACGTTGGAAATTAAAACCATTATTAAATGGATTATAAATCTGAAAATGAATTAAGATACTAGTCAGAATATGAAGTTATACAATAAGGAAGGTAGACCACAGAAAAAAGTATGAATCCAGCACAATCAACACAAACACAGTTATCAGATGAGCATAAGTACTCAAGATGCAAGACATTATGTTCTTTTCTGTGCTAGAAGGAATTCAACAGACTTTTTTTGTGGCCTAAATGAAATTTTCCTCAAGCCCATTCACCCCACTTGGCTTTCATTCACTCTGATTCTCTCTGGTTGGGAACATTCCTAGAAATTACAGAACGGAGTCTTGAGTCACTGGAAATGTACATGCTCCAATGATAAATGAATGATTTGACTGTGTGTGAGCTGGATTAGTGACAACTCAGTCCTGAAATCAGTCTGATCATCTCTGGGCAAAATGCTATCCTACAATTTCCCCATATGCAAACCAGAAGCCCCATGTGTGCCTTTGACTGTGTGAATAAACACTGATGGATGAACACACGGCTTTGACAGTTTTTTGCCAGCGTATGACATAATGAGGAAAATAAGGACCATGTGTTGAAACATAAGTCTAAATTATTAAATGTATGTGAACATCCTGTATTGAGATTATTTTCTTCCAATTTATATATACGAAGCTGGTATCCTGTTATAGATACTCTCACCACCCACTCTCAATCTCCCCTGTCCCCCTGATCTGTTATATTCAGAAGTATGAGATTCACTGCCTAGGACCCTGGAGGACTCTATAAAATTGCATGTTTTATTTCCTCAATAATGGCCTATCACTTAAACTTGCAACATGTTGCTATAAGTTGTGGAATGATACATTATAACCAGAGTTAAGAAAAGTTTATCATTTCACCAATGATTTGTTTTATGAACTGGAACAAAATTTTAAATAATTGTGCAGAGAAAAATCTTTAGTAACTGTTATCTTCCATTATATTATAGTTTAATGGTTTTTTTAAGTAAATAAGGTAACTCGATTATAGTTAATTTGGTACTTTTAAGGCAGCACGAGTCTGTGCTGCTTTATACATGAAGGAAATAGTTCTCAAAGATATCAAGTAACTGTCCCTAGATGGTGTTTTCCCTCTCTCAGCAGTTTTTTTGTTTCCATACCACAATTTGTAATTTATCCATTTGTCTTTAATTTTTTTATTGGCCCGCCTTTCCTCCCCACCATTTAGTCTCCTTGAAGGCAGAAACTATTATTGCCACAGCATTTAGTATGTACTAAAATATACTTAAGGGTGTTAATAATAATGGTGTTCAGAAAAGATTTATTAAGCATTATGTGCAATGATAGTAATACTAAATATTTTGAATGTCACTATGTCATGCAAATCAGTAAGATGTATGAAAGCGCTTAATATATGATTTGATTTTCCTTTTAAAACATATTTCAAGGTATGTAAGCATGGCCCTGACCGATGGGGCCCAATAGTTAAGAGTACCAGTCCATGCACCAAAGGGTCTCGGGTTTGATTCCTGGTCAAGGGCAAATACCTGGGTTGGCAGGTTCGATCCCCAGCCCAGATTGGCACGTGTGGGAGGCAAACAATCGATGTGTCTTTCTCACATTGATGTTTCTCTCTCTCCCTCCAACTCTTTCTAAAATTAATATGGAAAAATATCTCGGAGTGAAGATTAACAAATATATATATATGTATGTATATGTAATACGCCAGTGTTTGTTCTAAGTGAAATATACATCTTATATGTTCCCCACTCCCCATCACTCCACCATTACCTGCTCTCCTTCATCGCCACCATCAAGGAAGGAAGGTAACGGAAGAGCAGGGCAGCTAATGCGGAAGCTGGCGGGAAGATCACCTAGTTTTCATTTTTTCTTTTCTAAATCATATGTAGTCTGTGTCCTGGTTTACTACCCACTGATATTGCTTCATATGTGTTCACTCAGTCTCCAAATACTTTGAAGGTATTTTATAATCAAATCGCTAGAAAATGTCCCTTACCAGCCTCAAAAGTGTATCTAATTACAGAATGTACCAATGGGGTTCTCTCTCAGGGATGCTCACATTTATTTAGAAATTACTTTAGATTTATAGTTTAATTAAAAAATAATAGAGTTCTATATACTTCACCCAGCCTTGCCTGATGTTACCTTCTTTTTAAAACGCTTTTAAAAGTTTATTTTATTGTTGACAGTGTTACAGATGTCTCCCATTTCCCCCTCTAACGTAAGCATGGTTCTAGTACTATTTCTGACCCTACCATACTGCCCTATGGTCATTAGCGATGCTGCATATGCTGTGTGCCCCACCAGGTCCACACGCCAGCCTTACATGCCAGGGAAGTCTGACCAAGATGTATTTCATCAGTGGGCTCCCTTCCCTTTATCACTTCTGAGTGGGAGCAACCCCAGAAAGCAACAGGAAACCGGAGGGCAGGGGATTTATTTCCATACCCTCCACGTTACAGCTTTCTCTTTGCAGGAAGGTCCCTTCACCCAAGGCCCACAACAAAATCTCTGCTCACTGTATTCAGCTGCAATTCTTCCACCTGCTCCCAACCCCTCACGCCCCTTCAGGCCCAGGAGTGGCAAACACTCTCTGATGTCATTAGAACCGTCATTTTTCCATAAGCCTGCCCACACCTTTCAAACAATCTCTTTATTAAATTACCCTCAATACCCCCAATTCCTCCGGGGGGCAGACTGACAACCTAACCAAAGTGATGTTACCTCAAAATTGACTTTCTCTAAGTCTAAGGGAATATATCCTTCTACCCCCAACACACAAAGCAAAGATTATTTTACATAAATGCTTTGACCAAGTGACGTTCCAAATGATGCCACTCACAAGTCAAATTTCAAGAATCAAAGCCTGAAATTATTTCACACCTTTACCTTATTCAAGAGTCATGGAATGGATTATAGCACAGCTAAGAAGCTGCCATTTATATATGAAAACAACCCCGTGATCATTAACAGGCCTTGGGCAGGAACCTGGTCCTATAGCATCTGGAGGGGCAGAAGTTTGTGCTGACCTGCCACCCCCTCAATCACTTGACTTGATTCCCAGAAACTGTCATTTCAGCTAGACGAAAAGGGTCTCTCTAGTCTAGAATTTGAGATCACTGTCTATAATTTATACTTTTGAGTTACAGTAGAACGAATATAGGTCATGGATACAGATTGTTCAAAGATGAGAGGTGTGAGACACACCAAGAAATTTCAGCCCCACAGCCAGTCTGTGTTTATTAGTTAGCAGGTTCAGAGTTGGATAGGACAAGCTTCAATTCTATACCCAGTTTCCTTAATCAGACTCTTTATTATCCAACCACTTCCTCATAAATGATGAGGATGAAAGTTAGTCAAGGTACCTACAGCATCTACCCTAACAAAGAACAAAGGACCTAAGACATTTGAAAATCTAAGAGGCCAGAGTCAAAGGAAGCAGACTAGTTCTCTGGTAAATGCCAAAGGCAAAGAGAGAATTAGAAAGGAGACCAGTTGTAACCTGTAGGTCCTGTCATTGATCTCCTGGGTACAGCCAGCTGGTTATTAAGTCTGTTTTTTTTAACTTAAATTGAAGGTTGTACTCTTCCCCCTCTCACCTCCCCAAAATGTGGAATTCGTTTTGCTAACATCTCCTTCAGGGTTTTATAATATTCTACATTTGCTCTAACTGTATTTTACACAACCAAGCTAAAATATCAAAGTATTTTAGCATTTCTTCTAGGAAGCAGAGAAAGCTTTCTTAAAAAAATCAAGAACTGTGTCCACAGAATAGTAGATAAAATATTTTAAAATGCCAACATCAGAAAAATATTTTTTTTTTCCTTTCAGAGCATTTCCCTATTCTTGTACAATAATTGATAACTATAGAGGAAAGTGAGCGAGATTCAGTTCTGTTGTGGCACATGAATTTCAACCACCCAAAGGCACTTATTTTTTAAAAAGTCAGAGTCCACTGCCATTATTCAAAAAAAGCAACACACCGTATATTTATTTCTGAAATTTATTTCAGGCAACAGGACACCCACACACTGACAAAACAAACACAGAATTAAATAGTACTACCATACTTCCTAGCAAAGGTGGATGATTTAAGCACCAAGCTTAGTCTATATTAGTTTGTCCATATAGTTTCTCCCTTTATTCTGTGCCCTCAACCCTGCCTCCCACAAATTTCAAAGCCATTTATTAACAGTAGGACTAAAACTATTTCTCCCTTGAAGATATTAAGACAAAACACCCAAGTAGGGCTTTTGATTATATACTTATATAGTTGGGGTGGGTGGATCAATATGCAGCGGGGGGAAAAAAAACCACACACAAACACACACACACAGAAGAGGGTTTAATTTACTTTGAAAATAACCAGTATTCTATTTGTCCAGGCCAAATGAGAATCTGTGCCAAGCAATTTCATTCACTTATCATGCCTACCACACTGATGACTGTATGGTAAATATTAAATCAATACTTGCTGGTTGATGAAAAATGTACATGGCCATTTTGTGTACACATGTTGTGTACACACAGGAAACAGAAACTCGAGGTGATCAGACAAAATTAGAAAGCAATGCAAGATTTGGTTCTCCGTGCCAATAACATTTTCAAGATGCACACTGGGAAACGAGTGAAATAAAAATTTGCCACATTCATAGTTCAACATGCTGTTCCTCTTTGAATGCTAAAACTTCATTTGTAAAAGAAAAGCTATGATAAGGTTAAAATACTTTACATTATAGGTGCACAATATAATATTAAAGACCAGCAGTTTTATTGCTTAATGTCTTCTAGAATGAAAAAGGCTGCTTACTCAGGTTGCTTATATTTATAATAGCAATATACCACTGGAAGTGAAACCTTTAACACTTACTTGCTAGACTAAAGCTAGCCTCCAACTTTTAGCAATGCCTTATGCTTTTAAGTTAACCCTTTTCAATACTGTACAAAGCTCATAACAGGAATTACTAGCTTATATCGAATTAAGTTACTACTAAATACTCATTAGGTAAACTACTGAAAATAAAGAAAACATGCATATTCCTACAGCTCTATGAATGTCAAAATTAAAGATGATATAATGATAATTTAGGATTAAGCGAGTATAATTTGGCTGTAAGATCTCAGTGGCTTACACATTTCCAGTTGAACTAAAATCTCTAAGGATCTTTTCCTTTGGAAAGAAAAAATCACACACTTTAAAACAGTATCTAATGGAAAGTCTATTAAAATCATAATGGATCATAGCTGTCAACTTCAAAGAGTGTCTTTCTTCTTAAGAGCTTAAGTTGACACTCTGGTGAAACACCACAAATGCAGATGCCACAAAGGCAGCTACAAAGGGAAAAATTTTATTCACCACACTTTGCATATAAACTTTTCCTTCTGCAGATTGGTGTGGAGTTGAAAATAAAGGATGCTAACATGCACATTATGCAGCACATCAAAAAAAGAGAAAACCCTTTCCTTGAGTGAAAATTCATTTACTGAAAATCTGGGAAAATTCACATCCCCTGGTACTCCAAATTTACCCCTTAGGGACAGAAAAATACTATATGAAATGGAAAAAAAAAAACTGATATGATTTAATCAATAGCTGGTTACCTTTAAAACTTTGGGCTTCTTTTCCCTCTTGGGCCTCTTGTTTTCCTTTATAACCTAAAAAATAAAAAAATAAAAAATAAAATAAAATCGCAAAATGAGCCTCCATTTAAGGGGAAAAAAAAAAAAAAAAAAACACACACACACACAAAAAAAAACTCCCACCCCCCCCAAATTATTTTGGCTATTTCTCTATAAAACTACTTCTACCATTTCAAAGCATCAACATGTTTGCTAAGCAGAAGCTCAAGAGCTTATGTAAAATGTATACTTAAAAGTCACTGGAAAAAAAAGCCTTGCAGAAAGATGAAGTAGGGAAATACCCTTTCTTCCCCTTAAAGTCTGTCTTAATTAGCCTCTGCATTCTTCACAGCGAAGCCCACGAGGTAGCCATCTTGCTTGCTTCTGCAGAGGACGCCTCTACAGTGGAACAGCTCTGCAAACTGCTTTTTGGTGTTATTATCATGGTGTTTCAAGGCAGCCCTGGCCTGCCAGCACTGTAGACGTGCTGGGCATGCCTTTTGCAAAAACAGCCCCACAAAGAGTGCAGCCAATGGCAATGCAGAGCTTAGCAACTCCAAAGTGATCTTCTCTGCCTAGCCTTCCTAGACAAAGGATCTCCTGTGCGGCTCTGCTCTCACCACAGGACACAGGCAGCCACAAGCTGCGACATGGAGTTCGCTGCGGAGGAGGATCTGGTCGCAGGGAATTCACAGGAGGCTTCAGCAAAAACAATGCACACCAATCCCCCCGGTCTCCGCCATCGGGATCGATGGCTGGCGGAGTCTCCCTGACTAGTAACCCCGGGGTGGCTCTGAGGGCAGGTCTGCGGTGGGGAGGGGGCGGAGGGGGAAGCGGGGCAGCCCTGCCTCCAACATACAGAAGCTATAGCTGCGCTGAGGCGGGGGGCATCTGGGCTTGCTGAAACTCTGGAAGGTATTGTGCATTTTTACTTTATAAGGCAAGGCTAAATATTGGCGATATTTAAGGCGGGAGGTTATGTGAGGACAGTGTAGGCTCAGCTGTTGGGCTGCGTGTCTCATTCCTCCGGAACCACACCTCTTTGCAGCAGGCGCATTGCCCAGAAACACAGCAATTTGATTTCTGTCAATAAATGTCCAATGACAACGACGGATTAAAAAAAAAATAATAATAAAGCCACTTAAAAGGTAAAGGACAGGATGAGGACCAGGAAGTGGGGGGGTGGGGGGGAGTTTCAAAATACACTTGCCATTCTGTGTGGCTGGAGAGAAAAGATTTATCTCTTGATCTGAACATTGCTGGTGACCTTCATTTCCCCAAAGAAATCTCTCCCTCAACTGTCACTAAGCATCCCCACCCCCCCGCCCCTGTGGAGCACCTCGGCAAGCCAGGCTGATGGACAGGGAGCTCCCCACTTCCCAGGGATTGAGACCTGAGCCAGAGGTGGAGCAAGGAGCCACCAACACTCCCACACCTGAGCTGCCCCCATGCCCAGTGGGTGGTAGGTGCCGGGAGAGCTGGCACCATAGTTGGAACTTGCCAGATCCTGTAAATGGCAGAGCCAGAAGAGTTTAGCTCTGGCCATGCAATAGTGGCAATGGAGCAAGAACTAGTACAGCTGCTCTGAGCCGGCAAGTCTCAAGGTCACTGCCAAAATTCAGTGGAGAGGCCGGTTACAGCCCCATCACAGCCACCTTGACAGCTGCGCCGATCTTGGGAAGACAGCCTTAGTTCCATCCTCACAGGGCCAAACTCTCAGCAGCACATTTGGGGGATTGGCAGGAGGGCCTCCCTGGCTGCGCAGCCAAAGATGGGTTTTCCACTTGCAGTTGGATTCGGAACAGATTCCCACAACCAGAAACGGGGAGGGCAAGAAGGCCTGCATTTCATCACCCTTGATTCCCAGCCTTTCCGTTTGCCACAAAAGCATGCTTTCTATATGTTGGGATGGGAATTCCAACATGCATTGTTTTTCCATTTTAAACGACCCCTCCTTCACCCTCCACCCTCAAAATATTTAACCAATGCAAGAAGCAAGCCTACTGGTAGCAAAACCAGTGGATTCTGACCTAATCACACCCACCAAAGCCACTTCAACCTCACAGAGCCCACACGAAGGAAATGTGCGGGGAATGAAGCAATGATGAAATAGGTAGAAAAACAGGATCAAACACAAGATTTAAAAATGGGTGCAAGATGTTTTCTTAAGCCCTAGCCAGCTTGGCTCAGTGGATAGGGCGTCCACCTGCGGACTGAAGTGTGTCGTGGGTTCAATTCCGGTTGAGAGCGCATGCCTGGGTTGCGGGCTCGGTTCCCAGTGAGGGGCGTGCAGGAGGCAGCCGATCAATGATTCTCTCTCATCATTGATGTTTCTATCTCTCTCTCCCTCTCCCTTCCTCTCTGAAATCAATAAAAATATACATATTTTTTAAAAAGATGTTTTCTTAAAAATAGGTGAAGCCCTAGGTGGTTTGGCTCAGCGGATAGAGCATTGGCCTGTGGACTGAAGGGTCCTGGGTTGATTTCCTTCAAGGGCATATGCCCAGTTTGTGGGCTTGATCCCCAGTTGGGGTGTGCAGGAAGCAGCCGATCAATGATTCTCTTATCATTGATGTTCCTATCTCTCTCTCCCTCTTCCTTCCTCTCTCTGAAATCCATAAAAAAAAAAATATATATATATATATATATATATATATAAATATATATATTAAAAAAAAAAAAATAGGTGAAAACCCTATATTTCTATTTCTTTGGAGATTTTGTGGTTAAACATTTTAACACAAAGTTTGCCATTTTAACCACTTTTAAGTGTACAACTTAGTAACAATAAGTATATTCACAAAGTTGTACAACTACCACTGCTCTCCATTTCCAGAGCCTTTCACCATCCCCGACAGACACGCTGCAGCTGTCGGACAACAACCCCTCATTTGTCTTCTCAGAGGCATTGCTAACTTACATTCTACTTTTTGGTCTCTATAAATTTGCCTGTTCTAATTATCACACACAACATTTGTCCTTTTGTGTCTGGCCTATTTCACTTTTATAATGTCTTAGGTTTTGCTTTGTTTTTTTAATACTCACTGGAGGATATGTTTTTATTGGTTTTGGAGAGACAGAGAGATAGAAACATCGAAAGGTTGCCTCCTGTTCGAATTGGCATCCTAGAGGAATCGAACCCACAAATTTGGTGCACAGGCAGACGCTCTAACCAACTGAGCCACCCAGCCAGGGCAGCGTGGTATTTTTAAGGTTCATCGAGGTTGCAAGATATATCAGAGTTTTATTCCTTTTTAAGGCTGAATAATATTCCATTGTGTATATAAATTTTATTTATCACTTCTTCTGCTGATGTACATTTGGGTTGTCGCTTATCTTTTGGCTACTGAAATTGGGTATACAAGTATCTATTTGAGTCCTTATTTTCACTTCTTTTAAGCAGATACATGAAATGGAATTGCTGGATCATAATTCTGTTTAACTTTTCCCAGAACTGACAAGCCATTTTCTTTTTCTTTTTAAAAAATATTTTGTGATTTTTTTGTTTGTTTTTTAATATATTTTATTGCTTTTTTACAGAGAAGAAGGGAGAAGGATAGAGAGTTAGAAACATCGATGAGAGAGAAACATTGATCAGCTGACTCCTGCACACCTCCTACTGGGGAGGTGCCCGCAACCAAGGTATATGCCCTTGACCGGAATCGAACCTGGGACCTTTCAGTCCACAGGCCAAGGCTCTATCCACTGAGCCAAACCGGACAGGGCTAAAAATATTTTTTTTATTGATTTCAGAGAGGAAGGGAGAGGGATCGAGAGATAAAAACATCAATGATGAGAGAATCATTGATTAGCTGCCTTCTGCACAACCCCTACTGGGAATCAAGCCCACAATCCAGGCATGTGCCCTTGACCGGAATCGAACCTGGAACCCTTCAGTCTGCAGGCCAACGCTCTATTCCACAGAGCCAAACCGGCTAGTGCACAAACCATTTTCTATAGCAACTATACCATTACATTCCCACCAATAATGCATACAAGGATAAACCCTGCATTTCTTTCTTTTTTGTAATCCTCACTTGAGAATTTTTTTCCATTGATCATTTTATTTAGAAAGAGTGGAAGGGGGGAAATAAGAAGAGCATGGATGTGAGAGACATCTTATTTCTGTCAATGAATGTCAAAATATTTAATATTGGTTGCCTTTCCCATGCGCCCCGACTCAGGGCCAGAGATTGAGCCCATAGCCGAGGTCCGGGCCCTTGACCAGAATCGAACCCAGGACCCTTCAGTCAAACTGAGTCAAACTGGCTAGAGCAGCCCTGCATTTCTTTTTCCTTTACTTTTGTTGTTGTTTAGCCCAGCAATATTTAAATATAATTTTTTAAAGCATCAACATTTTCCCAGGTTGATTACTTAATACTTAGTAAGAGTGGCCATGATATATTAAGATATAGTTACACATTTAAAATCAACCTATTACCTATGTAATCCATATGTTTGCCTCAATAAAATAAAATAAAATAAAACCAGGCTCCTAGTGTTAGGTGTACACAGTGGTGAGAAGGTCATTTTCTAAAGCTCCGTGGACAGTCATGAGATACTCATGAAGCCATACAACGTTGTCCTTAGCAGCCTAAGCAAACATCCAAGGTCTGTGTGCAGTGTTCCATAAAATGAATTACTGAATTATGACAAAATTCAACCCAGCTAAATGCAAGGGTTAATGAAAGTGACCAGAGCTCACACTAACTCCAAATATCCAACTGATACTACTCCAGGAAGATCTGCACGTGTTTGAATACAGAATAGAAGGGTAGCCTCTTTTGGTTGTGCCCATCTGTTCTAAAAACTATACTGTACTCAAAGAGTTGACAGGCTCAGCTAAGGGCTTACATAACAGTGAACTTTGAGGGAGAGAATTCTAGCCGAGAAATTGGACGTCAAGAGAGCTATTCTCTTATTATTATTTAGGGCAAAGTTCATACAACTAGATCCTGTTGCAAGAACAACAAATTAGAAACTAAGAAATCTTGTGTTATGGTCTTACTTATTCAGAACTTATTTTTTCACTTAGATCTATTTGCTTTCCCCACAATGGATTATGATTATTAAATTGCATGAGTTGATGTTCAATTTTGTAATAACACAAGTGTATGAGATCCTTCAAAATATTACAAAATGAGATCTCTTTTCTCTTAAAAATCAATGATTTATAATAGAACTCAAATTTTAAAAAATCAGAAAAGGCAGCCTAACTACTACTTTATTTTATAGATAAACTAAGGCCCAAAGAGGTAATTACTTATCTCAGGCTACACAACAAGATAGAACTTGATTTGAGCCTAGTTCTAACCATCTAGGCTGCTGTCTATACAACTGCTCTTCATTTTCAATATCCAGCAGTAGATATTTGTAAATATCCCAAAATAAACTTAACAGAACTGTCTTCAGAGGGAATCCTTCGTTAAGTATTATGATTAACCACTATACCATACACCTGAAACTAATACAATAGAATATTGAATGTAAACTGTAATTGAATTTTTTTTAAAAAAAAAAAAAAACAACAACTAAAAACCCCCAGATATGTATTCAAACCACATGCTTCATTTTTAGGATAGAGAAATAACTCATATTTTTACAAGATTGGTGTTTTAAATCAACATAACATTAAGTGTGCTTTTTGTAAAAAAATGTTTTGTTCCCTATGAGGTAAATTTATTAATAATTTCAAAATTGTATTTCTCTTCCTAAGCATAAGCAATTCTGTGCCCACAAGAAACTAGACATACAAACACTGCTTAGGAGGGGTTTTCTAAAGTCATCTCAAGTTCATTCACTCTTCCTCAAAATTGACATCTTTGCAGCACAAAATCCTTCCAATATTAGCCACTCTCCTCTCCCTTGAAATCCTTGTATATTTCTCTTCTGGTGTATTTTGTGTGTGTGTGTGTGTGTGTGTGTGTGTGTGTGTTTGGGGGAGGAGGGTGAGTTATAGGTTTTATAGTGATAAAATCATAAAGATATTCCAAGTACCATATTGTAAACTTCTGATCAATAAGAATAAGGAAAAGATGGCTTACACTTTTCACAATTCTATTGGAGATTTTAAGTTATCTTAGTTTATTTCTTATGAGACATAGGAACCTGGAAGACTAACACTAGAGAAATCCCTCACAGATTGGATCAAGTAACACTAGTCTGGGTAAGGGCTGTTGATCCCCTTTCACAGCCTTCCCTGGTTTCCCTCCCACCACCCAGTTTCCTTCCCTGAGGCTTATCTTCAGCAGCTCTTTTTCCCTCTAAAGCCATGGTTCTCAACCTTTTTAATGCCACGACCCTTTAATACAGTTCCTCATGTTGTGGTGACCCCCAACCATAAAATTATTTTCGTTGCTACTTCATAACTGTAATTTTGCTACTGTTATGAATCGTAATGTAAATATCTGTGTTTGCTACTGTTATGAATCGTAATGTAAATATCTGTGTAATGTAAATATCTGTCTTAGGCGACCCTGCTAGCGGCTCTCAACCAGGGGGTCGCGACCCACAGGTTGAGGGGGTCGCTGCTGTAGAGCCTAAGACCATCGGAAAACACAGATATTTACATTATGATCCATAACAGTAGCAAAATTATAGTTATCAAGTAGCAACGAAAATAATTTTATGGTTGGGAGTCACCACAACATGAGGAACTGTATTAAAGGGTCGCGGCATTAAAAAGGGGGTCACAGTCTGGCTTCTTGCTGGTGGAAGTAACTGCTCTTCAGTATCAAGAATTAAGGAACAATTGAATGATGATCTTCAATTGTTGCCAAGTGAGAATCATTGACAATGAGGTGAACCATACATAATGCCAGAGACCAATGGGACTGATATACCACCTCCCTCCAATTTCAAACAATTCTTAGTACTAACTTGAAATTGACAGGCCTACTCTGCCAATCTAGATCCATTAATTTAGAAAGAGAAAACAGCATCTATAGGTTTTTGTCAAAAATGATAAAATCACAGAGGCTACTGCTACTTAGAAATTTTTCCCCTTTTGTGAATGATATATTAAAGTTTGCTTCTTATTATTGCTAGTCTGTCCTGTGTATTTTATAATCAATGTTCTTTTTTTAGTCCAGCGGTGTCACTCAGTGGTTGAGCATAGACCTATGAACCAGGTCACTGGTTTGATTCCTGTTCAGGGCACATGCCCAGATTGTGGGCTCGATCCCCAGTGGGGGGCATGTAAGATCAGTGATTCTCTCTCATCATTGATGTTTCTATCTCTCTCTCTCCCTCTCCCTTCCTCTCTGAAATCAATAAAAAATAGCTTTTTAAAATAAATAAATAAATAAATATTCTCTTTTTAAAGGAAGTTCTGTATCTTCAAGCTCCTTCTCTATGTCATTGCTGATAGCACACTATTAGATAAACTTGGGAAATTTTGTACCCATTGTACCCTCAGTTCTTAAATACTCTGTCTCATCATAAAAATTTGTTCCACTGACAGGCTCAAAGTATTTTACACACAAACACAGCTTCTGAGTAGTTAGATCTAGGTATAGCCTGAGTTTAGCAATATCAATCTTAAAATTATTGAACAAACCTTAAAAGACTACACATCCAGAAATGTTTTCCTTAAAATGTTAATGCATTTCTTTTTCCAAAAAGATATGATTTTATTGATTTTAAGAGATAAAGGGGGGCGGGGGGGAGAGAGACATTGATTGGTTGCCTCCCACACACACCCTTACCAGGGATCAAACCTGCAACCTGGGTATGTGCCCTGACTAGGAATCGAACTGGTGACCTTTTGGTGCAGGGGATGATGCTCAACCAACTGAGCCACAGGAGCCAGGGTATGTTAATGTATTTCTTTAAAATGGACTTCCCCCATTTAATAACCAAAAACCTTTACAACAACTTAATAAATGTTGAGCACCCCCAACATACAGACCTACTATTGGGCCTGTCTGCTGGAACCTACCATCTCAGGATAGACAGAAACAGACAATGCTGATGTGGTATAGAATGCGGATGAGCCCAGAAAGCTACAGTGGACAGAGATGGCTTCCAAGAGGAAGTGGCATTTCCACTGAAACCTAAGGGTAGATAAGCAGGATTTGCTGAAATATAGAGGGAGAGAGAAAGGTATGTGTCCTAGACAAAGGCAACATGTGCAAGGACACTGGGAGCACTGTGGCTATTGAAAGTCACACACCAGTGTGGCTGTGAAGAGGGCTATGGGGAGAAAAGCATAAAAATAGATACGTTACCACTTAGGTAACAGGCTGGTTCGCTGATCATGCATATGAAGAGATACAATCAGCCTTTAATTCTCTACCATTCCAGTATGAAATGTTACTTTTTTGTTCCATCCTTAAATTTTCGTAATTGGTACTTTCAAAAGCCAACAATGAAAGAACGTATTTTTCATACTATTATTATAAGAATTAAATGAAACAATGAGCATGCCAGTGCTTAATACCAGTACTGGGTAATACACTCAATACATGATAGTTTTTATTAATTCCTTCAGTTACCAATGTTTACTACACACCAGTTCCATATCGTTAATCATTATCATGCCATTCAACCAATATGTATGTGTTTGATATCTACCCAAATGCCAGGCACCACATAAGGAGGGAAATGAAGGCCAAGAAAAAAATTCTAGGCTCTTCACGGGAGCCCTGGAAGCTTCTACATAGTAAAAAGAAACGTGCAACTATAACTTTAGAAAACAAAAAGAAAAAGAAAAGGTTAAGCACAGCAATCAAAGAAAGAATAGATAAAATAGAATTCATCACAATGGAAAAGTTTTGTGTCTCAAAGGATATAACGAAAGAGTGAAAAGACGACTCTCAGAGACAAAATGTTTGTAAATCGTATCTAATAGGGGTCTAGTATCCACAACCCAAAAAGAATACTTGCAGTTCAACAAAAAGACAGCCCAATTTTAAAATGAGCAGAGGACTTTGCTAATGTCTGAGTGTTTGTGTCCGCCTAAAATTCATGTGCTAAAATCCTAATACCCAATGTGATCCTATTAAGAGGTGGAGCTTTTGGAGGTGCTTACGTCATGAGGGTGGAAACCCCATGAATGGAATTAGTGCCTCATAAAAAAAGCCCCAGAGATCCCTAGCCTCTTTTAGCAGGGGAGGACACTGAGAAGGAGCAAGCTATGAACCGGGGTGAGGAATTTGACCATGCTGGCATCTTTTATATATATATATATGCTAGAGGCCCAGTGCACAACATTGGTACACTGGGGGTGGGGGGTCCCTCAGCCCGGCCTGCACCCTCTGGTAGTCCAGGCCCTCTCATAGTCCGGGAGAGCTGAGGGGATGTCTGTCAGCAGGCTTAGGCCCCCTCCCCAGCCCACCCCCAAATCCCTCTCACAGTCCAGGTACCCTCGCGCCTTACCGCCCGCTCACCCACCTGCAGCAGAGGGAGAGGCTCCCAGAACTGCTGCTGAGCTCGCCAGCTGCTAGCCAGGCTAGCCCAGCGGGAGCGCACTGACCACCAGGGAGTAGCTCTTCAATTGAGCATCTGCCCCCTGGTGGTCAGTGCACGTCATAGAGACAGGTCATTCCACTGTTCGGTTGATTTGCATATTAGGGTTTTATTATGTAGGATATATTTTTATTGATTTCAGAGAGGAAGGGAGATGAAGAGAGATAGAAACATCAATGATGAGAATCATTGATTGGCTGCCTCCTGCACTGCATGCCGCACATTGGGGATGGAGTAGGCAACCTGGGCATGTGCCTTTTACTGGGATCGAACCCAGAACCCTTCAGTCCACAGGCCAACGCTCTATCCACTGAGCCAAACCACCTAGGGCCATGCTGGCATCTTAATGCTGAACTTCCCAGACGCCAGAACTTTGAATGAAGTACTGACACATGCTACGACATGGATGAACCTTGAAAACATTATGCTAAGAGAGGGACCCAACATAAAGTATTGTATGATTCCATTTCTAAGAAATGTCTAGAAAAGGCAAATCCATAAAGACAAAAACAGATCAATGCTTGCCAGGAGCTAGAGAAGGAAAAATTAAGAATGACTGCTCAATTGCACTGGATTTCGCCAGGCCGCCATGGCTCAGTGGTTGAGCATCTACCTATAAACTAGGAGGTCACAGTTCGATTCCCGGTTTGGGCACATGCCTGGGTTGTGGGCTCGATCCCCAGTGTGGGGTGTGCAGGAGGCAGCTGATCAAGGATTTGCTCATCATTGATGTTTTATTGATTTTAGAGAGGAAAGGAGAGGGAGAGAGTTAGAAACATCAATGATGAGAGGGAATCATCAATTAGTTGCCTCCTGGGTATGTGCCCTTGATGGAAATCGGATCTGGGACCCTTCAGTCTGAAAGCTGACGTGCTATTCACCGGGCCAAACCAGCTAGGGCAATAAAAATATATATTAAATAGTATTTTAAAAAGAGACAGAAGGAGGCCTGACTAGTATTGTTCAGTGGTTAGAGTGTAAGCTGTGCACCAGAGGGTCTAGGGATCAATTCCTGGTCAAGGACAGGTCAAAGACACGTACCTGGGTTGCAGTTTTGATCCCCAGCCCTGGTGGGTCATGTGCTAGAGACATCAATGGATGTGTCTCTCTCACATTGATGTTTCTCTCCTTCTCCCCTCCCCTCTCTTCTCCACCCACTCCCTCCTCCCCCCATCCCACCCGCCCCGGCTGCTTTCTCTCCCTTCCTTCTATTCTCTCCTAAAGTCAACGAAAAAAATAACTTTGGTTGGAGATTACCAAAAAATAAAAAAGAAGAGAGGAAAGTTAAACATTATTGTTTTGTGTTCTGATTTTATTGATTTTTGTTTAACATCATAGTGCACTGGAAGGGTCCCTGGAAAATGGAATCAGGTGAATAAAGAAGATAATTTAATTTCTATGGTGCCTAGTAGACAAATCTCCCTGAAATTCTGCATTAACTTTCAAATAAGTTCTTACTCCTGCAACTATAGAAGAAACGAACACACGCTTTTCTCTCTAAATCCAAACTATCAACTCCATCCAAAATTCCACGGCTGGGGTGATCTCGGGGCTTCCCCTGTCTGGTCCTCCCACTTCCTCCCGCCTTGATTCTTCCTACTTTTGCTCTTTAGCAGAAAACTCACCACAGAATGGTGTTGCATATGAAATCTGATATGAAAATAAGCTGTATAGTGTAAATGTGTAGAATACAGCAGAAACACCAAAACCCTCTCATTATGCAAGGACAAGAAAATAGCTGTGGCATCGGCGTCTGGCTGGAAACCACAACTATAATTCTCTAGCACATGGGAACAGCGAAACCAATTCATTAATAACAAATCTTCTCCAGCAGGAAAACATGCTTTTGCATTTTGATGGCCATGTCTGAGGACTTCAGTTACTTTCCTCTAAATAACATGAAACAAGGGGTAGGAGGGAAAAGGGTAAGAGTAATATGCAAATCCCTTCACCGATGCAACAATAACTACCATGTTTAAGAACTTACTATGTAGCAGGCACTCTGCCTGACCCTGTATGAACATCTCTTCTGAGCATCACTCTGTGACAAACAGACCCATTCTCACACTGCTAAGCACATAAGGAAATATCCAAATTCTCAGTATAATAGTTTTTTTTTACTTAACGATAGGAACAGTTGTCAATTTCATTCCTTTGAAGTCTAGAAAAAATGTGGTGTGGTTCTTTTACTGGGTTTTGTATTGGGCAGTAGAAGCCGTGACCTACATTTCTGTAAATTCTAATAAAAGCTAATAAAACCATCTCTCCAGAAAAATGCATATAAAAATAGGTTGCATGTAATTTCGGGGAGATGATAAGCTATGAACCATCTTTCAAAAAAATGCATATAAAAACAACTTGTTGCATATAAATTATGTGGAGATGGGATCACGGGAGCACTGCAGCCCATCCAGATTAAAAAAAACTCTGATGTAGAAATTCTATTTTTATGATTTCTGAAGCATCATAGGAAAGATGAGTGTTGGGCCCTGGACAGGGTGGCTCAGTTGGTTGAGCATCATCCCACACACCAAAAGGCAGCCAATTCAATTCCTGGTCAAGGCACATGCCCAGGTTTCGGGTGTGATTCCTGGTCAGGGTATGTGCGGGAGACAACTGTTTGATGTTCCGCTCTCACATTAATGTGGGGTGTTTTTTTTTCCTCCTTTTTCTCTCTCCTTCTCCCTTCCTCTTCCTCTCTCTTAAAAAAAACAAAAAACCACACACACACAATGAAAACATATTTTTTAAAAATATAACAATCTGTTCAATCTGAACATCCCTGAAGTACAACAAAAAAAGAAAGACGAGTGTTGGGATCATTGAAAGTAGGATCAAATTTGTCTTCGGAATTCTTGTCTAGTAACCAAAAATATGTGGAAAGTTTTGCAAGACTAAAGCACTAATATAATAATAGAAAAATTTAAATTTTTTTTCCATGGTAGCTAAAAATACACCAAGTACTTAATCTGAGGTGGCCAGTATCCAGTCATTAGTTAGAAGCTATGCTGATATGCCAGCTCAATCCCCATATTTGAGAAAGTATTAAGATGTGTGAACCATGCCGAAACCGGTTTGGCTCAGTGGATAGAGCGCTGGCCTGCGGACTGTAAGGTCCCAGGTTCGATTCTGGTCAAGGGCATGTACCTTGGTAGTGGGCATATCCCCAGTAGGGGGTGTGCAGGAGGCAGCTGATCGATGTTTCTCTCTCATCGATGTTTCTGACTCTCTATCCCTCTCTGTAAAAAAATCAATAAAATATATTAAAAAAAAAAAAAAAGATGTGTGAACCAAAAAGAATGTAATTAAACTCTAGTTTCTGATTTTGGGAAAAGGAAATGGACCTGACTTTCTAAAAAAAAAAAAAAAAAAAAATACCGCCGAAACCGGTTTGGCTCAGTGGATAGAGCGTCGGCCTGCAGACTCAAGGGTCCCAGGTTCGATTCCGGTCGGGGGCATGTGCCTTGGTTGTGGGCACATCCCTGGTGGGGGGTGTGCAGGAGGCAGCTGGTCGATGTTCTCTCTCATCGATGTTTCTAGCTCTCTATCCCTCTCTCTTCCTCTCTGTAAAAAATCAATAAAATATATTAAAAAAAAAATACCTGTACCACAAACATCAGGTTTCCAAAAGTGACCAAGATTTAGAAATCCTCGGGGAAATGCTAAGTATTTTGGTTATGCTAATACTTTTAGTTTGAAATAAAAGACTGATTCCAGTGTTGAGGAAATAATCTGACATGGGAACCCAGATTTATATAAAAAAACAAACAAGAAAAGTCCACTACCATATAAAAAATTTTATGAGACTGAAGCATCCAGCATTAAAAAAAACACAAAAAAAAAAACAATTTAGTCAATTATGTTTATTTATGCACCTATTTTTAAATCTTTACAAATTTCGATTACAAATAGAAATGCTGCCCTAACTGGTTTGTGGAATTAAACTCCATAGCAAAATAAACATGAACCACACTGTGGTGCTTATTGTTACATACTGATATAACTTGGATTATGCTGACACTACATCAAGGTATTAGCTCATCAGCTTCACACATTTATTTCCTAGATAAGCTGATACACACCAAATAGCAAGGTAAGATTTGAACCCTAGTAACAAGATTCCAGAAATTAACACCCATGGGTAAGAAGCAGTCAAGATCAGCACGGGGTTTTAACATACATACTTGGGATTTACACAGGCAAGGATCCTAGACCCCAAAGGGTTTTTTTTTTTTCCCTTTATGATCAGTTCTGCGGTTAGGTATGCTACTGAAGTCTCAGAAGTGATCCAAAGAGATTCCATAAAGGCATAGTTAAGGACATAGAACATCTGCCCTCAATTGAAGGAGTTGGTAGCAAAAATGGGTTCCATATGCCATATGCAACATACGCCAAAAGGAGATCCGGCTGCTTGAAAACACTAAGAAAAGCAGTGGCCAAGGGAAGCCGGCCATCCCTTCTCTCACTAAAATGCATCAAATAAGACACATATGTCAACCAATTCTGAAATAACATACCTGGAACGAGACTGTCCTCTCATTACCCATAAGATGGTGGGCAGGCAGTAGTTCCGTTTGTATCATACTTGCAGCTTTTCAAGCATAAACATAAGTAGGTATTACTATTTCCCCAGGTGTCATTTGCAGTAGCTAAGACGATAGCATGGTAATAAACACCATACTTTACAGTATTATTTAATACACTGCTGTTTAACCATACATAGAATAACCCTTTAATAGTTTAGGGGAAAATCAACTAGAATAAATCTGAGAGATGGTTTCACTTTGCCAAAAAACTGCTCGGTTTAGTTATTCAATTAATGTTAATTAAATGTGTTATATTATACCAAAACATCAACCTAGAGATACATAATGCAATATCCCACCCTCAAAAGCAAAAGTACAAAAACTATGTTTTGTTTTCTTCCATTAGTGCATACTAAAAATTATTTGTGAAAGTGTATCCTGGCCAAAGCATCTCCTCTCTAGATCTTTAAAAAACCTCCCCCATCCCCACCGCTTTACTTCTATCACTATTTAACAATAGGGGAATGTACATGTCTCAAAATAATAAATTACAAATATACACGAGGAATCCATAGCCAAGAGCAAATTCCTAGATGACTATGAGTTATAGAGTTAGTGGTTTTAATTATCTGCATTTCTGAAATAAGCTTGGCAGAAAAATAACATTTTATCTCTTGGCCAAAAGATATTGCTAGATATCTTTCGGATATCTTTTGGAAAACTAACCACCTTGTTGTACAATGAAAAGAAATTCAATTATTGTGAGAGACAAAAATGCAATTCACGACCCAAAAAAATAAGTAAAATACTGTACTATATTTACTTCTCCCTGACATTAGTAGTTAACATTTTGCTAAATGGCATATGCCTTTTAAGGGGCTAAGTATATTTTATAGGGTGAAAAAAATTCTAACAGTTCAGTTTCATCTAAACACTAACAATAAATTACCAAATTTATTGCCCCCCACCTGCATAGCTCAGTGGTTGAGTGTTGACCTATGAACCAGGAGTTCAATTCCTGGTCAAGCAGGCCCTAGGTTGTGGGTTGGATCCCCATTAAGGGGCATGCAGGAGGCAGCCAATCAGTGATTCTCTGTCATCACTGATGTTTCTATCTCGCTCTCCTCCTCCATTTCTCTATGAAAACAATAAAAGTATATTGAAAATATTGAAAAAAATTAAGTAAAACACATAAATAAAAATATGCCATGATTTATGTATCAATTATACTTCAATTTAAAATTAATTTGTTAATTAACTAGTTAATTAAAAACTATAAAGTGCATATGCCACGGAAGACTCAATATTGTAAAAACATCAATCTCGCCGAAACCGGTTTTGCTCAGTGGATAGAGCATTGGCCTGCGGACTCAAGGGTCCCAGGTTCGATTCCAGTCAAGGGCATGTACCTTGGTTGCGGGCACGTCCCCAGTAGGGGGTGTGCAAGAGGCAGCTGATCAATGTTTCTCTCTCATCGATGTTTCTGACTCTCTATCCCTCTCTCTTCCTCTCTGTAAAAAATCAATAAAATATATTTTTTTTAAAAAATCAGATACTGTACAGAGAAAAGATGGCGACCGGCAAGAAGGTAGGGAGAGAGAGAGTGTGAGTGAGGAACCCATAGAGGAGAGTGTAGACGTGTAGACGTGTGTGGTGTGTGTGTGTGTGTGTGTGTGTATGAGCTAGGGTCAGTTAGATTCTGCAGGTCTTCCAAGGGGCTGCCTAACCGGGCAGTCCTAGACGGCGGAGCCCTGCGCACAAAGCGGACAATTTTCGGCGGCTGGTGCGGACGCGGAGACCACGCCATCTTGAGAAACAGAGCTACCTGAGACTCGGATCCTGGCTTCTGACACAAACCAGGACCCTGCAGCCACTGGGGACAGAGAACTGCTATCACAGCTTCACACGAAGAAACAATAAGAATCCAGACTTCCCGGCAGATTCCCGTGAGTCAAAGAGCCTATCCCCCTCCCCGCAGGCGCGCGTGGATAGCGCCATAGTAAATGATAGACACGCCCCTCGCCCAAGCTGCAGAGCTTTGCACAGGGACGCGCTCCCCCTTAGGGAATTTGGCGCGCAGGACAGAAGCAGCTCACCTTCGGGGAAATCTGTCAGTGCGCACATACGGCTCCCCTTCAGGGAATTGGGGGGAATTTGGCTTGCAGGTCACAGCTCCCCTTCGGGGAATCTTAGAGCGTGCACAGAGGGGCTTCCCTTTGGGGAATTTGGCGTGCAGGATGGACTCCGCCCCTCTTCGGGGATTCTGGGAGAGTGCACGGAGGCAGCTCACCTTCAGGGATTTGAGAGTGTGCGCGCTAGCCGGTTTGGCTCAGTAGAGAGAGCACACACAGGACGCAGCTCCACTTCAGGGAATTTGGCACGCCGGACACAGCTGCCTGGGATCCCTGACTCACAGCACATTCACACTAAGAGCCAACGAACCCAATTGTTGGTGCATGCACACACAGGGACCCTGATTCTCAACGAGAAACCGCACAAGGCAACAGAGACTCTGACACTCAATTCTTGGTGCAGACACAAGGAAACTCTGACTCCTGGCACATGCTAAGGATTTCATTTTCGGCACATACCAACAGTGTGGTGCAGACAGGGCCCCTGATTCTAAGTGTGCACATGAGTCCATACGGAACACTGGGGACACTGACCCTGGGCAAGTCTGGTTCCCACCAACCAAAGGCAGCCACACATCCTAGTGTCAGAGCACTTCAGTGAAACTCAGGTGGAGCGAAGTCCCCACAGCACACGGCCCAGGTCCACGCAAACGGAAGCGTGAGCTTTCTGGTGATAGCCAGAATGGGGAAACGAAATAACTCACAGAGGAAAGAAAATGTGGAGTCGCCAAGAAAGGAAATTAGTGAAACTGAAGCTTGCACCATGACCGAAAAGGAATTCAGAGTAATGGTCGTGGAATTTATACATCGGATGGATAAGAAAATCAACAACTTATGCAAGAATAAGGAAGAAATGAAAAGTGATATAGCTACAATCAAAAACACCATGGAAAGTTTCAACAGTAGACTATAAGAAGCAGAGGACCAAATTAGTGAGTTAGAAGATCAGGTACAGAAACAAGCTCAATCTGAACAGCAATTGGAGAAAAAAATTGAAAAGCAGGAGGAAAGCCTAAGGGAGCTTCGGGACAACATGAAACGAAGTAACATGCGTATATTAGGGTTGCCAGAAGGACAAGAAGAGCAGCAGGGATTAGAAAATCTATTTGAAGAAATAATGACAGAAAACTTCCCGGATATGGGAAAGATAAAAGTTACGCAAGTACAGAGAGCCCCAAGCAGGATCAACCCCAAAAGACCCACACCAAGACATGTCATAATTTCAATGGCAAATATAAATGATAAAGAGAGAATCTTAAAGGCGGCAAGAGACAGACAGAGAGTTACCTACAAAGTAACACCCATCAGATTGTCAAATGATTACTCAACAGAAACACAACAAGCTAGAAGTGAATAGAAGGAGGTATACAAAGTGTTGCAAAGCAAAGGACTGAATCCAAGAATACTATATCCAGCAAGACTATCAATCAAAATTGAAGGGGAAATCAGGAGCTTCGCAGACAAAAAAAGACTCAGGGAGTTTATCACCACCAAACCAGCAATGCAAGAATTGCTAAAGGGAATACTGTAAAAAGAAGAAATAAACAGGTAAGAAGGAATACAGACACAAAAATAGATATGACTACAAACAAATACCTTTCAGTAATAACTTTAAATGTAAACGGACTAAATGCTCCAATCAAAAGACATCGAGTGGCTGAATGGATAAAAAAACATGACCCATATTATGCTGTCTACAAGAGACCCACCTCAGAACAAGAGACTCACACAGATTGAAAGTGAAGGGATGGAAAAATATCTTTCAGGCAAATGGAAATGAAAAAAAAGCTAGGGTAGCAATACTTATATCTGACAAATTAGACCTCAAAGTAAATGCCATAACAAGAGATAAAGAAGGCCACTTCATAATACTAAAGGGAGAAATCCAACAAGAAGAAATAATTCGGAGGGAGGACCAAGATGGCGGCATAGGGCGGACGCCTGATTCTTGCATACCCCAACAATTTTGAAACTACAACTAGAAAACAGAACGGACACCATCCAGAACTACCGGAGGGCTGGCTGAGCAGATGCTCTACAACTAGAGTAAAAGAGAGGGGGATGCGGGATGACGCTGATGCCAGTGAGCCAAAGATCTCACTTTAAAATCCACGGCTCTGGAAGATGGTGGCGGAGTTGAAAGGCTGATCTGTTGCCTCGCATGGCAGTTTCGGAAATACAACTAAAAGATGGACTGGTGAGCGTGGCGACTCCTGCTCGCAACTCCCCAGGCCGGGCGGCTGCTCCTCTCTGTCAGCACCTCAGCTGGGGCCATGAGCTCGTGGGCGGCCGCGGCCGCTGCTATGGCGGCGGCGGCGGCCGCGGACTCGGCGCAGTGGCTCTCGGTGAAGGAAGAGACCATCTTTCTGCAGGACGGGTCCATCCGTGTCACCGACCTGGCCGAGCTGCCCAGTGAGATCCTCGGGGCCCCGGAGGCCGCCGACACCGACTTGGAGGATTTTTAGGATTTCAAGTCCTTTAGCCATTTTGAGAGAGGAGAACCAAGAACGCGGCAAAGTTAAACAAATGAACTGCGCCGCGCACAGCAATTTCAAAAATACAACTGGAGGACAGAGCGTCTGCCTCCCAGAACCACAGGAGAGCTGGCTGAAGGGTGGATTTACAGCTAAGAGGGAAGAGGACAGAGCGAACTCGGAAGGGATAAGGTGCGGAGGCGCGTGGGTCGGACTGGTGGCGGGGGAAGGGTCGTGCGGCTTTTTTTCCAACCCTAGGGGAGATTACCTCCCCATCACCCTGAAATCCAGCTTCTGGGGACTCGCGGGAGACCCAGACGCCTGCGGGGAGAGGCTGGACTCTCGGCCTTCGTGTCGGAGAGTGGGAGTAACTTCCTTGCGGAGGTGCGCCCAGCAATCAGTGTTTGCTGCGCTGGAGTGCGGAACGAGGGGGCTTAGAAACGTGGAAAGCAGAAAAAGCAGACTTGCAGCCATTGCGGTTCGCCACGCCAGGGCCTGGTGGCGCCCTGAGACCCCGCCCCGCCCTGAGACCCCGCCCCGCCCTGAGACCCGCCCCGCACGTTTTGCAGACCCACCTGGGCTCCAAGCAGCGGCTTTTGCATGTGGGTGGCCTGCCCTGTGGCAGCTGGACCAGATGAACTGCGGTTCTAGTCGGACTGCTCCAGGGCCGCTTAGACAGGAGGAGGAAACTGCAGTTTTTGCTGTAACTCCTGCTGAATGGCCTCAGACAGTAGCTGACCTGCACCCCACTGGAGACCCAGAAACGAGGGCATCTAGTGGTCGGTGTGAGATGACACCAGATTTCAACCACTCGCATAAGGGACACATTCAAGAGGCAGAGTCAGTGAGCGCCAAAGCCTTGCTGCAACAAGATCCGGCCCATAAACGTGTCTCCTGCACAGCAACTCTTCCTTTATAGACACAGAGGGTCCTCACGGACAATTGGCCAGGAGGACAATTCCTCCCAGTGACACCAACAACAATCAAGACTTAACTATACAAAGGAGGACCAAGATGGAGGCATAGGGCGGAAGCCTGATTGTTGCCTACCACAACAATTTTGAGACTACGACGGGAGAGCAGAGCTGACACCATCCAGAACCACCAGAGGGCTGGCTGAGCAGATGCTCTACAACTAGAATAAAAGAGAGGGGTACGCGGGATGATGCTGATGCCGGTGACCCAGAGATCACACTTTAAGAACTACGGCTCAGGCGACACAATGGCAGCCAGGAACGTGCTCAGCGCAGTTCCCCCGGCGGTCTCCGGCTGAGGGGATGGCTCCACTCGCTGCCGAGCACGAACAGACGAGCCCCTGAGAGACATGGGGTGGGAGACTCCGCGCTTGCTGACCTCCGAGTCCTTCAAGAATCTCAACGCCCCAGAAGCGGCCAGGTGCGCACGCTCGGCGACTGGCCACCGCTGCAGACTCAAGGGCCGACGCAGCGACCCTGGACCAGCCCGCCACCGCGCACCAGGCACACCGGCGCTTCGCCAAGCCCACAGCCCAACGAGTTCTGTGGGAGCCGCCCTGGAGCTCTGAGAAAATGGCCGAAGGAATCGCTGAGAGGGAATTGACCAACAGGAATTGGGATCAAGAAGACGAAACCCCGTTGGGTCCCGGGTCCGGGTGAGGCCGCGCACCCTGGGTCCGGGTGAGGCCACGCGCCCCTGGGTCCGGGTGAAGCTGGATCCCGGGCCCGGGTGAGGCCGTGTGCCCCTGGATCCGGGAGAGGCTGGGTCCCGTGTCCGGGTGAGGCCTGGCGCACCTGGGTCCGGGTGAGGCCACGCGCCCCTGGGTCCGGGTGAGGCCACGCGCCCCTGGGTCCGAGTGAGGCCACACGCCCCTGGGTCCGGGTGAGGCAACACGCCCCTCGGTCCGAGTGAGGCCACACGCCCCTGGGTCCGGGTGAGGCAACGCGCCCCTCGGTCCGAGTGAGGCCACACGCCCCTGGGTCCGGGTGAGGCAACGCGCCCCTCGGTCCGGGTGAAGCTGGATCCCAGGTCCGGGTGAGGCCATACGCCCCTGCATCCGGGAGAGGCTGGGTCCCGGGTCCGGGCGAGGCTGCATACCCCTGGGCTCGGGTGTGGTCACACACCACTGGGTCTAGGTGAGGCCTCACGCCCCTGGGTCAGTGTGAGGCCGTGCGCCCTTGGATCCGGGTGAGGCCACGTGACCATGGGTCTGGGAGAGGCCACGCACCCCTGGGTCCGGGTGAGGCCACGCGCCCCTGGGTCCGGGAGAGGACACACGTCCCTGGGTCTGGGTGAGGCCACGCGGCCCTGGGTCCAGGTGAGGCCACGCGCCCCTGGGTCCGGGTGAAGCTGGATCCTGGGTCCGGGTGAGTCCGTGCGCCCCTGGGTCCGGGTGAGGCCACGCGCCCCTGGGTCTGGGAGAGGCCACGCATCCCTGGGTCCGGGTGGGGCCACGCGCCCCTGGATCCGGGTGAAGCCACGCGCCACTGGGTCTGGGTGAGGCCACGCGCCCCTGGATCAGGGTGAAGCTGGAGCATCCCGGGTCCGGGTGAGGCCGTGTGCCCCTGGATCCAGGCGAGGCTGGTTCCCGGCTCCGGGTGAGGCCGCGCGCACCTGGGTCCAGGTGAGGCCACACGACCCCTGGGTCTGGGTGAGGCCACATGCCCCTGGGTCCGGGTGAGGCCACGCACCCCTGGGTCCGGGTGAAGCTGGATCATCCCGGGTCCGGGTGAGGCCGTGTGCCCCTGGATCCGGGTGAGGCTGGGTCCTGGGTCCGGGTGAGGCCACACGCACCCAGGTCCAGGTGAGGCCATGCGCCCCCTGGGCCCGGGTGAGGCCACGTGCCCGAGTCCAGGTGAAGCCATGCCCCTGGGTCCGGCCAAGACCAAAACAGAGGGTGTCAGACCTGCATTACCACCATTTGTCCACCATCCAGAGCTGAGGGGTCAGTACCAACATATACACATAAGGAACTGGTGGACATTGATATTGGGTCTCAAAAGAATGGTTGGTCCAGAAAGAAACTCACTACAGACTGATTCATTTGCCTGTCAGCATAACTATTATTGCTCGTCTCACATTCAGTTCTTATAAGTATATCTCTAGTAACACATGATCTTGCTCATCTAGGGGAAATGATGAACAACATAGACTGATGAACAAGAACAGAACCAGAAACAGGGAGGCATCGATCGGACTATCGGGCCTCAGAGGGAAGATAGGGGAGGGTGGGGGAGGGGGGAGAGATCAACCAAGGGACTTGTGTGCATGCATATGAGCCTAACCAATGGTTAAGTTCAACAGGGGGTTGGGGCATCCGTGGGAAGGGGTGTGGGATGGGAATGGGGGGATGAGGACAAATATGTGACACCTTAATCAATAAAGAAATTAAAAAAAAAAAAAAAGAAGAAGAAATAATTCTGGTAAACATATACGCTCCCAATATAGGAGCACCCAAATACATAAAAAAACTCCTGGAGGATATCAAGGGAGAGATTAATAGCAATACAATCATAGTAGGAGACTTTAATACCCTACTATCACAATTGGACAAATCCTCTAAACAAAAAATCAGCAAAGAAACAGCAATCCTAAATGACTCACTAGACCAGATGGAATTAATTGACATCTTCAGAACATTTCACCCCAAAGCCACAGAATATACATTCTTCTCAAGTGCACATGGGTCGTTTTCAAAGATAGACCATATGCTGGGTCACAGGCAAAGTCTCTTCAAATTCAAGAAGATAGAAATTATATCAAGCATCTTCTCAGATCACAGTGGCATAAAACTGGACATCAACTACAATAAATACAATCCAAAGAAATCAAACAGGGGCCACGCGCCCCTGGGTCCGGGTGAAGCCACGCGCCCCTGGGTCTGGGTGAGGCCACGCGCCCCTGGGTCCGGGTGAAGCTGGAGCATCCCGGATCCGGGTGAGGCCGTGTGCCCCTGGGTCCAGGTGAGGCCACGCACCCGCTGGATCCGGGTGAGGCCACGTGCCCCTGGGTCCGGGTGAGGCCACGCGCCCCTGGGTCCGGGTGAAGCTGGATCATCCCGGGTCCGGGTGAGGCCGTGTGCCCCTGGATCCGGGTGAGGCTGGGTCCTGGGTCTGGGTGAGGCCACACGCACCCAGGTCCAGGTGAGGCCATGCGCCCCCTGGGCCCGGGTGAGGCCACGTGCCCCTGAGTCCAGGTGAAGCCGTGCCCTGGGTCCGGCCAAGACCAAAACAGAGGGTGTCGGACCTGCATTACCACCATTTGTCCACCATCCAGAGCTGAGGGGTCAGTACCAACATATACACATAAGGAACTGGTGGACATTGATATTGGGTCTCAAAAGAACTGTTGGTCCAGAAAGAAACTCACTACAGACTGATTCATTTGCCTGTCAGCATAATTATTGCTCGTCTCACATTCAGTTCTTATAAGTATATCTCTAGTGACACATGATCTTGCTCATCTAGGGGAAATGATGAACAACATAGACTGATGAACAAGAACAGAACCAGAAACAGGGAGGCATCGATCGGACTATTGGGCCTCAGAGGGAAGATAGGGGAAGGTGGGGGGAGGGGGGAGAGATCAACCAAGGGACTTGTGTGCATGCATATGAGCCTAACCAATGGTTAAGTTCAACAGGGGGTTGGGGCATCCGTGGGAAGGGGTGTGGGATGGGAATGGGGGGATGAGGACAAATATGTGACACCTTAATCAATAAAGAAAAAAATAAAAAATAAATAAAAAAAGAAATCAAACACATGGAGACTAAACAGCATGCTATTAAACAAGGACTGGGTCACCAGAGAGATCAAAGAAGAAATAAAAAACATCTTGACAACAAATGACAATGAAAACACAACAATCCAAAATCTATGGGACACAGCGAAAGCAGTCTTGAGAGGGAAGTTCATAGCTCTACAAGCCTATTGCAAAAAACAAGAAACAATGGTAATAAATTACCTAACCCTACAACTCAAAGAGCTAGAAAAAGAGCAGCAAGAAAAGCCCAGTGTAACCAGAAGGAGGGAAATAACAAAGATCAGAGCGGAGATAAATGACATAGAGACCAAAGAAACAATACAAAGGATCAACAAAACCAAGAGCTGGTTCTTTGAAAGGATAAACAAGATTGATGGACCTCTAGCCAGGCTCACCAAGAAGAAAAGAGAGAGGACCCAAATAAACAAAATCAGAAATAAAAGAGGTGAAATAACAACAGACCCCGCTGAGATACAAAGGATTGTTACAAAATACTACGAACAGCTCTATTCCAATAAACTGGACAACCTGGAGGAAAGGGACATATTCCTAGAAAAATACAACCTTCCAAAAATCAATCAAGAAGAATCTCAACAGCTCAATAGGCCAATAACTATGGACGAAATTGAAGCAGTCATCAAAAAGCTTCCGGCAAACAAAAGCCCGGGGCCTGACAGCTTCACAGGAGAGTTTTACCAAACATTCAAGGAAGAACTAAAACCTATCCTCCTCAGACTATTCCAAAAAATTCAAGAGGAAGGAACACTTCCAAGCTCCTTCTATGAAGCCAGCATCACCCTAATACCAAAACCAGATAAAGACAACACAATGAAAGAGAATTACAGACCAATATCCCTCATGAACATAGATTCCAAAATCCTCAACAAAATTCTAGCAAATCGGCTCCAGCAGTACATCAGAAAGATCATACACCATGACCAAGTAGGATTTATCCCAGGAATGCAAGGATGGTACAATATCCGCAAATCAATAAACGTGATACATCACATAATCAAATTGAGAGATAAAAATCACATGGTGATATCAATTGATGCAGAAAAAGCATTTGACAAAATCCAACACCCTTTCTTGATAAAAACTCTCAACAAGGTGGGAATAGAAGGCTCATACCTCAACATAATAAAAGCTATATATGATAAACCCACAGCAAACATCATACTCAATGGACAAAAACTAAAAACATTTCCCCTAAGAACAGGAACAAGACAGGGATGCCCACTCTCACCACTCCTGTTTGACATAGTACTGGAAGTATTAGCTATTGCAATTAGACAAGAAGAAGAAATAAAAGGCATCCAAATTGGAAAAGAACAAGTAAAGCTGTCTTTATTTGCAGACGACATGATATTGTACATAAAAAATCCGAAAGACTCCGTCAAAAAACTAATAGACTTAATAAATGAATTCGGCAATGTAGCAGGATACAAAATTAACGCCAAGAAATCTATGGCCTTTCTATACACCAATAGTGAAATTACAGACAGAGAGACTAAAAAGGCAATCCCATTTACCATCGCACCAAAAAAATTAAGATACCTAGGAATAAACTTAACTAAGGAGGTAAAAGACCTATACACGGAAAACTACAGGACACTGAAAAAAGAGATAGAGGAAGACGTAAACAGATGGAAGAACATACCATGTTCATGGATTGGTAGAAGCAACATCATTAAAATGTCCATACTACCCAAAGCAATCTATAGATTCAATGCACTCCCCATTAAAATACCAACGGCATATTTCACAGACCTTGAAAGAACTCTCCAAAAATTCATCTGGAATAAAAAAAGACCCCGAATAGCCACAGCAATCCTGAGAAAGAAAAATAAAGTAGGAGGGATCTCAATACCAGATTTCAAGCTGTATTACAAAGCCACTATTCTCAAAACAGCCTGGTACTGGCACAAGAACAGACATATAGATCAATGGAACAGAATAGAGAATCCAGATATTGATCCAAACCACTATGCTCAATTAATATTTGACAAAGGAGGCATGAACATACAATGGAATAAAGACAGTCTCTTCAATAAATGGTGTTGGGAAAATTGGACAGACACATGCAAAAAAATGAAGCTAGATCACCAACTTACGCCATACACAAAAATAAACTCAAAATGGATACAGGACTTAAACATAAGATGGGAAACCATAAAAATACTAGAGGAATCCACAGGCAGCAAAATCTCAGACATATGTCAAAAGAACTTCTTCACCGATACTGCCCCTAGGGCAATGGAAGCTAAAGAGAAAATAAACAAATGGGACTACATCAAAATAAAAAGCTTTTTTACAGCAAAAGAAACTATCAACAAAACAACAAGAAAGCCCACTGCATGGGAGAACATATTTGCAAATGGCATCACTGATAAAGGTTTAATCTCCAACATCTACAGGCAGCTTTTACAACTTAATAAAAGGAAGATAAATGATCCAATAAAAAAATGGGCAACAGATCTAAATAGAATCTTTTCCAAAGAAGACAAAAGGAAGGCCAAGAGACACATGAAAACATGCTCAACATCACTAATTATCCGAGAGATGCAAATCAAAACAACAATGCGGTATCATCTCACACCTGTCAGAATGGCTATCACCAACAAATCAACAAACGACAAGTCTTGGCGAGGATGCGGAGAAAAAGGAACACTCGTGCACTGCTGGTGGGAATGCAGCCTGGTGCAGCCACTGTGGAGAACAGTATGGAGTTTCCTCAAAAAACTGAAAATGGAACTCCCATTTGACCCAGTAATCCCACTTCTAGGAATATATCCTAAGAAACTGGGAACACCAATAAGAAAGGATATATGCACCCCTATGTTCATAGCAGCACAATTTACAATAGCTAAGATCTGGAAACAGCCTAGGTGCCCATCAGCAGATGACTGGATCAGAAAACTGTGGTACATCTACACAATGGAATATTATGCTGCCATAAAAAAGAAGGAATTCTTACCATTTGCAGCAACCTGGATGGAATTGGAGAACATTATGTTAAGTGAAATAAGCAAGTCAATGAAAGAAAAATACCACATGATCTCACTCATTTATGGATAATAAAGAACATTAAAAACTTGAACAATTGCCGAAACCGGTTTGGCTCAGTGGATAGAGCGTCGGCCTGCGGACTGGAAGGTCCCAGGTTCAATTCCGGTCAAGGGCATGTACCTTGGTTGCGGGCACATCCCCAGTGCGGGGTGTGCAGGAGGCAGCTGATCGATGATTCTCTCTCATCGATGTTTCTAACTCTCTATCTATCCCTCTCTCTCCCTTCCTCTCTGTAAAAAATCAATAAAATATATTTAAAAAAAAAAAAAAAAACTTGAACAAAAAGATAGATACAGAGGCAGTAAAGCATCAAACAGTCTGTCAAATTACAGCAGGAAGGTTAGGGAGAGGTGGGGAAGATAAGAGATCAATCAAAGGACTTGTATGCTTGCATATATGCATAACCAATGGACGCAAAACTCTGGGGGGTGAGGGCATATATAGGAGTGGGGTGGGGGGGACAATGGTAAGATATGTACACATATAATACCTTAATAAAAAAAATTGGGGAAAAAAAACCATCTCTCCAAATTAATGTATACATTCAACATAATCAAAAATCTTAACAAGGTATTTTGGTAGAAATTTACAAATTAAACATATATCTTTATTAATTTCTGAGAGGAAGGGAGAGGGAGAAAGAGATGGAAACATCAATTATGAATGACAATCATTGATTGGCTGCCTCCTGCATGCCCCCTACTGGGGATCAAGCCCACAACCCGAGTATGTGCCCTTGACTGGAATTGAACAAGAGACCCTTCAGTCCGCAGGCTGATGCTTCATCTACAAAGCCAAACCAGCTAGGGCGTAAAACTTTTTTAAAAAATATTTTTTTTATTGATTTTAGAGAGGACGGAAGACAGAGAGAGAAATAGGAACATCAATGATGAGAGAATCATTGATCGGCTGTCTCCTGCAGGCTCCACAATGGGGATCAAACCCACAACCCCGGCATGTGCCCTAACGGAGAATCGAACCGTGACCTCCTGGTTCGTAGGTCATTACTTAACCACTGAGCAGTACTGGCTGGGCCAAACTAAAACATTTTAATGAAAATAAAAGAACAGCCCCAGCCAGTTTGGCTCAATGGATAGAGTATCAGCCTGCGGACCAACGGGTCCCAAGTTAGATTCCAGTCAAGGGTATGCACCTTGGATGCAGGCTGCTCCCTGGCCTGGGCCCTGGTCAGGACTCCTGCAGAAGGCTACCAATTGATGTGTTTTTCTCACATCAATGTTTCTCTTTGTCTTTCCCTCTCTCTTCCATTCTCTCTAAAAATCAATGGAAAATACTCTTGAATGAGAATTAACAAAAACAAACAAAATAAATAAATGTGATTAAATGTTTTTTAAAAATATTTAATTTTAAAAAATGAAAATGAGCCCTAACCTGTTTGGCTCAGTGGATAGAGCATTGGCTTGCTGTGTGAAGGGTCCCGGGTTCGATTATGGTCAAGGGCATGTACCTTGGTTGCAGACACATCCCCAGTAGGGGGTATGCAGGAGGAGGCTGATCAATGTTTCTCTTATCGATGTTTCTGACTCTCTACCCCTCTCCCTTCCTCTCTGTAAAAAAAAAAAAAATCAATGAAATATATTTTAAAAATGAAAAAGAACAAACAAATAGCCCTAGCCGGTATGGCTCAGTGTCGGTCTACAGACTGAAAGGTCCTGGATTCAATTCCAGTCAAGGGCATATGCCCGGGTTTCTGATTCCATTCCCAGTGGTTGCATGAAGAAGGCAGCCAATCAATGATTCTCCGTCATCATTGATGTTTCTACCTCTCTCTCCCTCTCCCTTCCTCTCTGAAATCAAAAAAAAAAGGAAGAAAAAATAATCAAACAAAATAGCCCAAATAATCACTGAAGAACAAAACTGAAGGAAGAACTTACATTACTAATTAATAAGGCCAGTTATAAAGCCTGGTAAATAAAGATAATTTAGACACAAGGATAGACAAAAAGGCCAATAAAACAAAGTCTAGAAACAGATCCAAAATAATCAATCTCCTGACTTATGATAAAGTTGACATTGCAATATCAGGGAAAGGATGGTCATTTCAGTAACAGTGCTGCTCAAGTAGATGTATATATGAAAAAGAATGAATCTTGTCTCCTATCTCACACCATATATAAAAGTCAAGGCCAGATATATTGTACATCTGGTGCCAGAAACCGATCATTGTCTCACTAACAGAACGATGTGGAAGGCTGGTCATCCTTTAAGCTCTAAAAGGTCAGAGCCAAACCACTTCTATCTAATTAAGACAATGGTAACTGAGGCAACTTCCCCACCAAATAATCATGTAAACCCTTACTGATAAGATAATCTTCCTGTTACTGGAATTACCTGTCTAAGGGCAATGGGTGTATCCCAAACCTGAATAAAAGGGATGGCAAGGCCAAAGCAAGGCGGCAGTCCTCCCACTAGAGGTGGGCTCCCGCCTGGCCACCAATATTCCCAAGTTAATACTTTTCTAGTTTCTTTTCATTTGTGTGCGGCCTTCTCCAGAACCCGAACCCTGAACCACGCGGGATGTGAAAGGGGTTCCCACAATCTATAGGTAAAGATATCCATAATTATTCACCAAAGAACTTTTATCAACAAATCTTAATGAACTCATAAATCAAAAATAAAAAGGCATCCTTCACTGTGATCTATGGAAAGTCAACCCCAAGGGTTTGAAAAAGAAAATAAATGAATAAATAAATAAATATTTTTAAAAGATACAAAAATAAAAAGGCAGAAGAACCCAATTTAAAAATAGACAAAAGACAGGCACTTCAAAGATGATTTAAATAGCTAACAAGCATATGACAAATACCTCAATTTCATTAGACATCAAGGAAATGCAGTGTAGTGATGCAACTACACACTCAACAAAATTATTAAAATAAAACAACAAAATAGCAAGTGTTGTCAAGCATGTGGAGCAAGTGAACTCTCAAACACCTCTGATCAGTCATAATCAGAACTACAGCTGTTTGCTAATATCTACGAAAGTTAAACTATGCATATGCTTTTTTTTTTATTATTGATTTTTTACAGTGAGGAAGGGAGAGGAATAGAGAGCCAGAAACATCTATGAGAGAGAAACATTGACCAGCTGCCTCCTGCACACCCCGCACCGGGGATGTGCCCGCAACCAACGCACATGCCCTTGACCGGAATCGAACCTGGGACCTCTCAGTCCGCAGACCGACGCTGTATCCACTGAGCCAAACCGGTTTTGGCAAAACTATGCATATTCTATAACCAAGAAATTCCACCCATAGAAATATACTCAATAGAATGCAAACATGTATTCACCAGGCATTTATGATAATGTTCATAGTAGTATTACTATTCATTAACAGCATGTATATCATAAAAGGCTAATATGCAAATCGACTGAACAGAAGAAGGACCGATCACTATGACATGCACTGAGCACCAGGATGCAGACGTTCAATGCAGGAGCTGCCCCTTGGTGGTCAGTGCGCTCCCACAGGGGGAGCGCCACTCAGCCAGAAGCCCTGAGCCTGGCTCAGGACTGCAGAGTGCCGAGCACAGCAGCGGTGGAGAGAGCCTCTCCTGCCTCTGCGGCAGTGCTAAGGATGTCTGACATAGGCCCAGGGGAGGGGGCCTATGCCAGCAGTCGAACATCTGCTGAGGACTCCCAGACTGTGAGAGGGTGCAGGCCAGGCTGAGGGACAACCCCCAGAGTGCACAAATTTCATGTACCAGGCCTCTAGTACACATATAATGGAATACTGTACTAGAAAATGACAATGACTGTCTATAACTATAGGCAACATTATGGATAATCTCATAATCATAATATTAAGCAAAAAGAGCCACCCCAAAACAAAAGGATTATTAAACAACTATTCCTTGCTCTCTCAGAAGGAGCTTCCCTTGGAGAGCCTCTTCCTGTGGGATCGGTAGGTCTGTCTACTGCCAGAGTTCAGTAAAACAACCACCTGACACACTCTTCACAATCAGCTTCTGCCAGTGATCCAGGTGACCTTTTGGGGCAGGAGGAGCGCAAGAAAAAGTGAGAGAACATGAATATCATCAAGTATAGGACAACCCTGAAGTAGAAAATAAACAGAAATAAATTAATTAAAACTGAATTTGATCTGAAGAGTATAACCACAATGAAGGGCAAGGATGTTGTGAGTATGCGAGACAGAGAATGAGAGAGAGAACTAATTTAATTAACTTTTGAGCACAGCACTGACATTCCAATAACCATGATCGCATCTATCATCAAGATCTTTCTTAAAAAAAAAAAAAAAGATCTTTCTAAGTACCATGCTCCACTAAAAACAGCTGCCTGCAGTTCTGGGGCTGGACAGAAAGCAGAAAAGCCTGGAACAATTGTGCCAGAAAATAAAAATTTACTCAAAAAATGGTTGAGGACTCCCAGAGGGTGGTTCAGTTGGTT
Source organism: Ia io (assembly GCA_025583905.1). NCBI lineage: Eukaryota > Metazoa > Chordata > Mammalia > Chiroptera > Vespertilionidae > Ia > Ia io. The sequence continues at coordinate 42,019,787 of JAJQQW010000012.1, read as the reverse complement.
GCAGAGTCCTCCCATGCACCAAAATGTCACAGTTCGATTCCCAGTCAGAACATGCCTACATTATGGGTTTTATCTCCAATCTCTGTCTCTCTCCAAAAATCAATTTAAAAAATGAAAAACAACAAAAAATGGCTGAGGAGCTCCCTGGCCAAATTTGGGACAATTTCAGCATCATAATAAATAAATGATAATAACTTATTGAATATAATAAAAAACGTACACGTTCATACTGAAATAAATAGTAAGCAAGGAGGAAAAGCTCTTCTTAATGTTACATTTAGAAGAAATGATGGAAATAGAGAATTACCATTAGGCAAAAGTCACCAGTAAATGCTAAAACTAAGGAGTGAAAGTTTGAGGGGCTAAATACATGATCTGCACTTAGGAAAAGTAGCATAGTCATAAAAGACAAAAATTGAGGAACTGCTTTAGGCCAAAAATAAAGACAAAAAGTCCATGGTATGATTCCATTTATATCAAACTCTAGGTAATGCGAATATAGTGACAAAGACATTGTTTGACGGAGGCGACAGGATGCAGGGTGGGGGTTGGAACAAAGAAACTTTTGCCAGTCATAGGTTCTGATTGTGGTAACAGTTACACAGTGCATGCAAATGTCGTATTTGTCAAATTACATACTTTAAATATGTGCAGTTTTTCTATATCAATATCTCAATATAGTTCTTAAAATTTCAGAAACTTTTCCAGATTAAAGGAGTTCAAGAGGACATTTTCTTATAGGGGAAATATGAGTAGTCTATGGGTTAAATAATAATTTTGATAATATAAGAGATCAAGAGGCCCGGTGCACCAATGTGTGCACGGGTGGGGTCCAGCCGGCCTGGCACCAATCGGGGCACATTAGGGTTGGCCTATCATTGGCTAGCCAGCCCGCCCAGATCGGCTGGGGGGAGGGGCCGTGGGTGATGGGCCAGCGGGCCTTTGGGGTTGGCGACTGGGGAAAGGCTGGGTGGGGAGAGGGTTGCAGGCCAATCAGGGTGGTGGGGGCCCACTGCGGGACAGGGCCAGCCAGAAGAGGGGCTGCAGGAGGTTGGCCAACTAGCTCCACACACTATTGGGGTTGCGGGGAGATTAGAGGCAGGACCAGTCACAGGGAAGGGCTGCAGGCTGATCAGGGTGGCGGGGACCATAAGGGGGAGACCATCCGGGGTGGGGCCAGCTGGGGAAAGGGGCTGCAGAAGGTTGACTGGCCAGCCCCAAGTATTGGGGTTGGGGGGCTGATTGGGGGCAGGGCCAAACATGGGGAGGGGCCGTGGGTGGTGGGCCAGCTGACCCCGCCCCCAAATGGGGTGGTGGTGCCAACCAGGGAGCAGTGGCCTGGGGGAGGGGCTAGGGGTGGTTGGCCAGCCGGCCCTGCGACTGATTGGTTGGGGGTGCCGGTCTGGGGTGGAGCTGGGGCTGCGGGCCTATCAGGGTGGTGGGGGCCTAGCGGGGGCGGGGACGGCTGGGGGAGGGGGCTACAAGTTGGCCGGTCAGCCCCGCCCCCTATTGGGGTGTGGGGGTGATAGCCTATTGTTTTTTAAGAAATACACTCTTTGGTGTGTGGAGATAAAGAAATATTGTGTCATCAATTTGATCTGGGAAAAAAATAGATTTGAGACAGTGAGACAGGGGAGATAATGAGACAAAGTAAAAAAAAGAGAGACAAAGTAGTATGTTAAAATGTCATCATTGGGCTGAAAGACATACCAAATTCTCTATTTCTCTGGTAAGTTTTCAATAACTCTGAATTATGTCAGTATGAAATACTTTTTAAAATACATTTTTATTGATTTCAGAGAGAAAGAGAGAGGGAGAGAGAGAAACATCAATGATGAGAGAGAATCATTGATCGGCTGCCTCCTGCACTAACCACACTGGGGATTGAGCACACAACCCGGGCATGTGCCCTTGACCAGAATTGAACCCAGGACCCTTCAGTCCGCAAGCCAACGCTCTGCCCTCTGACGCTCCTCTGAGGCTCCAGCTAAGGCTAAAAGATTTTTTTTTTAAATGTTTTACTTGATTTCAGAGAGAGGAAGGAAGAGGGACGGAGAGATAGAAACATCTGTGATTCGAGAGAAGCATGGATCGGCTACCTCCTGCACCCCCCTGAAATTTTTTTTTTTTTTTAATGAAATATGTGGGCCAGCCAGTGTGGCTCCATAGCTGAGTGTCCACCAATGAACCAGGAAGTCGCGGTTCGATTCCCGATTAGGGCATACGCCTGGGTTGTGGACTTGATCCTCAGTGGGAGCCATGCAGGAGGCCGACAATCAATGATTCTCCCTCCCCCATTGATGTTTCTATCTCTCCCTTTCCCTTCCTCTGTGAAATCGATCAGTATCTATATAATCAGATGCAGTGTACGGCACTTGGGAGATTATGACCAACAGCCAAAGTCATTCATCCATTAACAAATATTGTGTTTCTCACACTGACAGAACTTTACAATAGTGTCCACTTGCTTGTCAGAGCAAGTTTATATATGTAAACCACACACTCACATCTAAATTTATAAACTTGATGATTTGCATGGCAAATAGATTCATCTATAATTGGAAGGCACTAAAAGTTTTGCTCTAGTTTCTTTTGATTTGTCAGATATACCACACATACAGATGAGTATTAAATGTATTTAAGTAGGAGAATCAGGATTTCAGAAAAAACTTAAACTGCACTAATGAGAGCTTGTTGTTCAACATCCTGGCTTCCCTGCTAGTTGCTTCACTCACAACTATATCTCCCCTCCACCCCCCACCCCCCCCCACCCCGGACCTCAGCAGTGCACAACCCAAAGTAGAAGTGCAATAAATACTTGCTGATAATAAAGAGAACTTGTTCCAGTAAGAGATAAAGGCCTCAACTGTAGTAGTGGCCAAGAACATGGAGAGGTAGAAGTGCTCAGATCTAGTAGAACGAGAAAATCAAGAAGAATGAGTGGAAGGCCTCGAAGATGACGGAATTTTCCCTCTTGGGTGACCATGCAGTGAGCCGTTGCGCCATGTAATGTAAGAGGAGTAGTGAGTTTAGGAAAGAGAGCAAGTTTGTTGATTCGTGTTAGAGATAGAACATCTTTGGCAATGATGTCTCTTGGCAAAACAGGAGCTTTCAAGGGAGGTCCCTCTGCTGGAGAAATTGCTGCTAAGTGTTTTAGATGTATGTTTGTAAAACCTGAAGTTACTGGCAACATTGTGAATGATTCTCATATTGTGAAGATTCTTGAGTAAAGGAAGATTATTCATTGCAGTAAGATTTGAAATAAAATGCTTTAGAAACACCTTAATTAAATATGCTTGGTCAAATGTCCAATGGGGGTGGGGGTGGGGAAGAGAAAAAAAAAATGTCCAAATGGCTCAGTCAAATAAGTGTTTTTGGACAAAGAATTTAAGTCAAGAATGAAATAGACTATTTTTCTCGTTGCTACAGAGAGAGCAAGATGGGTCACCAGAAACTCTACTGGAGCCATCGGAGAAAATTCGGCCAGCGTTCTCGTTCTTGCAGCGTCTGTTCAAACCAGCACGGTCTGATCGGGAAATGCGGCCTCAACATGTGGCACCAGAGTTTCCGTCAGTACCCGGAGGACATAGGCTTCATTAAGTTGGACTAAGTCAGTGGTCGGCAAACTGCGGCTCGCGAGCCACACGCGGCTCTTTGGCCCCTTGTGTGTGGCTCTTCCACAAAATACCATGTGCGGGCGTGCATGTACAGTGCTATTGAAACTTTGTGGCCCATGAGCAGAAGTCGGTTTTCCGCGCGGGCGAGTCTATTTTGAAGAAGTGGCGTTAGAACACTCAAGGGGCCAAAGAGCCGCATGTGGCTCGTGAGCTGCAGTTTGCCGACCACTGGACTAAGTGAACTTCCATGAATGGGTCATTCAAGACATCTATCTTACAATAGAATGCTATCTCTTCGTACATAAAAGAAACTTCAAATATATACATATTTTTAAAAGGATGAAATAGAAAAAGGTTGACGAGTTGTAATGTCGACTAGTAATTGGTTAAGGTCATCCTGAAGTATCGCGGGCCCCTAATCCATTATGACTGGTGTCCTTATAAAGAAGACACATTGGGACATAAGTAGGCGCACAGGGAGACTGCATGTGAAGACTGCAGTTATGCTGATACAAGCCAAGGAACTACCAGAAGCTAGGAGAGAAAGGCCTGGAACCGATGCTTCCCCAGCACCTTCAGAGAGAGCACGGCTCTGCCATCACCTTGACTTCAGACTTCTGGTTTCCAGAACTGAGACAATACATTTCTGTTATTCTACGCCACTAGTTCGAGGTTCTTTGTTATGGCAGCACTAGGAAACCAATGCACATGTGGGAAAGCTAGGTTACTGCAAAAAGAATCTGCCCACGGCAGGAGGGAGGTGGCCAGGGAGAGGTCAATGGGGGAAAAAGGAGACATGTTTAATACTATATGTAATACTTGAAACAATAAGGAATTTAAAAAAAAAAAAAAAAGAATCTGCCCACAGAGGTGTTATAGAGTTGTACCTCTGAAATTTATAATTTTATTAACCAATGTCACCCCAATAAATTAAATTTTTAAAAAGGAAAGAATCTGCCTACAGTGTAACAACATACTGAGACTCTGTTCCACTCAAAGGGAGAGAATTAGTAAAATTCCTATATAATAAAAGCCTAATATGCAAATCAACCAAATGGCAGGTGCTCAATGCAGGAGCTGCCCTCAGCCAGCAGGCCCCAGGCCAGCCAAGGCAGGTGCCTGAGGGGTGTTGCCTGAGGGGTGTCCCCCCAATCACCATACCAATTGCCTCACATAGGGAGAAAACCAGTGATGAAGGTGGTGAGGCGATCGGGGGGCGGGGCTTACGAGTGGGTGGCGCCAGGCTGGCCAAGGTAGGTGTCAGCAGGGGGCCCCCAATCGCCCCGCAGGTTGCTCCGCAGATTGGACTTGATCACGGGTCAGGCCTATGGACCCTATCCGTGCACAGGTTTCATGCACCAGGCCTCTAGTATGAAATAAAGCTTGCCACCAGCCTTTAATAACCACTCCAAAAGAAGGGCTTTCTGCTCTTAAAACCCATTGCATTGATGGAAGTGTGTCCTGATATGGCCGTTTTGGAGGACAGTTTAACAGTACCTATCAATAAAGTATACATATCCTATGACACAGAAATTTCATTCATAGGATTCGATCATACATACATACCTGCATTAAATGCAACCTAGCTTTTCTACAAGTCCTGGTCAGACTCCCCAGTTTTCTGAAAAGGACACCCACTCTACCTCCGCCCCAGGAACCTGTCCTTAAAGGGTGACTTAGTCGACACTATTTTGCTATTTGTCAGAGGAAGGAACATCAAACTCAATGCCAACCAATCCTTACAACTCTCATTTCCTTACACACAGATATTAATGGAGGACTGCCAGGAAAACATGGCATTCATCCTTTCTTTTTAAATGCAACCTTTTGAGTCAGCCAGACACTAAATTCTCAATACTTTTAATCTCGTCTACCATACCTGTATTTGTAATAGACATAAAATAAATATTAACTTCACCGAAACCGGTTTGGCTCAGTGGATAGAGCGTTGGCCTGCAGACTGAAAGGTCCCAGGTTCGATTCCGGTCAAGGGCATGTACCTTGGTTGCGGGCACATCCCCAGTAGGGGTTGTGCAAGAGGCAGCTGATCAATGTTTCTCTATCATCGATGTTTCTAACTCTCTCTCTCCCTCTCTCTTCCTCTCTGTAAAAAATCAATAAAATATATTTTAAAAAATAAAATAAAAATAAATAAATATTAACTTCAAAGGAGTGAGCTAAAAATCATAAAACATCTTAATTGACAGGTGTTTTAAAAGTCTGAAAAGCAAGTTTGAGTATTAACTAAGCTCCATATAATCCTTTAAGTAAAGTCTAAGTCAACCAATACTTTTACCACCTTAGGTTCATGAAGACCAATGTCTATATATCACAGGGAATATTAGGACATACAGGATCCCCTTAATCAGAGAGTAGCAAAAGAGATGGGATCTCTCTCTGTTGCCCAGACTAGCATGGCTATTCACAGGTGATCAGCACAGTTGTTTTTGTTGTTGTTGTTGTTTTATATATAGGGCGTAATATCACAGGAAGGTCACGGTATCCTGCCACCCGTGAGGAGTAAGCCCAAGTTGCTGTTGGATGTGTTTATTACAAAGGAGCCATTCTTCAGGCGCTCTGCTCTCTCCACATCCAATAGCACCAATTTTGACATGCTTGTTTCTGCCCTGGGCTGGTTCACCTCTCCCCTTAGGTAACCTGGTGGACCCCAACTCCTAGAAGTCACCATATTACTGCCACACTTAGTACAGGCACAATAGCCCAGCATCCAGGCTCCAGAGAGCCTCCTGCCTTAGTTTCCAGAGACTCTGGGACTTTAAGCACACCAACTGTGCCAGGCTCAGCTTCTAATGACCATCTAATCCCAAAACCCTGTGAGATACGGAGAGTAGGTAGAAATCACCTGTCAAAATTGAGAGGAAAGCTATATTCTGTTATACCTCTAAGGCAAAGTTTCAAGATTAAGAATGCAAACAATTTATTGTTTCAAAAGAAGTTTAATTCAAGCCCTGGCTGGGTAGTTCAGTCACGCAGTATGCCAAGGTTACGGGGTTACAGGTTTGATCCCTGGTCAGGGCACATACAAGAGGCAATGAATGCATAAATGAGCAGAACAACAAAGTCATGTTTCTTTCTCTCTCTCTCTCTCTCTCTCTCTCTCTCTCTCTCTCTCTCTCTCTCTCTCTCTCCCTCCCTCCCTCCTTTCCTCCCTCTCTCTGCCCCTCCTCTCTGTGTAAAATCAATTTTTTTTAACATATTTTTATTTAAGGGAAAGGAGAGAGAGAGATAGAAACATCATTGATGAGAGAGAATCATTGATCGGCTGCCTCCTGCACACTCCCCACAGGGGATCAAGCCTGCAACCCGGGCATGTGCTCTTGACCAGAATCGAACCCAGGACCCTTCAGTCCTCGAGCCAATGCTCTATCCACTGAGCCATACCAGCCAGGACTAAAATCATATATTTTTAAAAAAGGGGATCATAAAAAAAAAAAAAAAAAAAAAGGAAGTTTAATTCCTCTGGTTTCTCAGGCTACAAATAAGTTAATGAATTTGTTCCACTCTTAATTTTTCAACCTGTATCTTCCAAAAAAGACACATACTTAGCCAAATGAGGCACAGTGGAAATATTTACAAAATCACATTTCATACCATTTCCCTGTGTCTCTATCAAATTCTACAATGAAAAAACTGTATGTTCTGGTTTTCTTAGACAACTTCTAAAAATAAGCTCATGTGTCAATGTACAAGACGTACTGCAGGTAGGTCGTTTCTAATCGATAACTTAAAGCAACATTTTACACCCCAGTAAAAGGCTACAATATTGCGCTATCCCCACACAGATCCCTCTATCAAGTCTCCCAGTTCCTTGGGCATTTACTCACCTTAGGCACAATTCCGGGTAGCTTTTTTTTCAGTTCCTCACATTTCCTCTTCTTACAGATCTGGTGGCTGTTCTTTCTGTTTTTGCAGTAAGTACATTCGCCACAGTTGGCCTTCTGCTGGCAGGGCTCACAGACCCCACATCGCTTCCGTTTCTTCTTTTCCAAAGTAGGTAGCACAGTTGTGTGGGAAGGAGAAGAAGAGGTACTGGCAAGTGACACCAGCGTAGACACCATGGTGGCGTCGATCTGGGAGCTCCCTCCTTCCGATTTGCTCGGACCAGCCTGGGAGTGTTGGGCAAGGTCCTGGGAAACATGGTGGAGTCCTCCCTCAGGGGCTAATGCGAATCCCTGAGTGTCAGCTGGTGGAAAGCTTAGATGGACTTGCTTCTCATTCTCTACATTGTTTATAGCCATGGCTGGAGGTTCAGAATTTACCTCTGAGTTTGAGGTTGGTTGAGGAGTGTGACCTGAGCCCAAAGATAAAATCTGCATAGTACCTTGGACCTCAAACCCATAGGAAACCGTGCTCTGTGGATCAGGCCATCCTGGGAGGGCATTGTAGGTAGCAACTGGGTTTAGAGGAGCAGGAAGAAAGACAGATGGGTCTGAGGCAGTACTCCCACCCACACCAAGGATTTCCTGATTGAGGATAGCACCAAAGACCTCTCCTTGGACTGAAATAGCACCAGAGATCTCTGGTGGGTCTGGGGTCTCACCCAGAGCCTCTCCATGAACCGGATTGACACCAGGAATTTCCCATTGATGTGGGACAGCACTAAAGGCCTGTCCTAAGACTGGGGTGTTATCAGGAACTTCCTGCTGGTCTGGAGGACCCTTGAGGACCTCCAGAGGATCTGGTTTAGCACCAAGGGTTCCTTGTTCTGAACTTGCCAAGAAGAGTTTTAATAATGAGGTAGAATATACTGACCCACCAATAGACAAATAGTCCCGAAGGTCCAGTTCCGGTACCACCGTATTAAAGCTGGAGGTTGGGCAGCAATCATGTTCCCTTTGGGTGGGATCCAGGTAAGAATCAGATAGCTTAAGAGATTCTACTTGTGAACCCAAATCTTCTACCTGAATGCTGCTGTTTCCTTCAGAGGTAACATTAAGGTCTGCTCGCTGGGGCGAAGGAGCACACAGAGGGTCCTGGGCAAACATTCTAGGGGAATCACTGGTATCATCCAATGTCTCTTTAGAGAGCAGTCCTTCACCACCGTGTGTCCCTTCCAGTGCCCCAGAAAGGATCTCTGCCGCAGGGCTACTCTGAGTGGGAAAATTTATTTTGGAATCCTCAACCCTTTGGCACCAAGACTGGGCTGTCCCTTGGCACTCCTCTTGAACTAAAGATGCATTTTGTATGTCAATTAGATTCTCTATATCAGGAGGGATGAGGGGGTCTTGTGTTGGTACAGAATCATTCTCTGAGGCCTTTACCTTACGATCACACTCATGTTGCTTTTCTAAATTCTTAGGAGGTGAAACTTTCTTGGGTTTGGCTATGACCACTGGGGGTTGGGAGAGTCGCCTGCTAAGGGAGGTTCTTCGGAGAGTCATTGTAAACCCATTGCAAGTTAAGGACTCCGGGTTCCGAAAAAGAGCCTCGGCCCTTTCCAAATTCATTCGTGCTGCGCCAGCTCTCGTCAGGAGGCTTCTGACGGGCATGGGTGGTGGTTTGGGTTCTGTTTTTTTCTTAACATCTCTTTCTTGAAGGAATTGCTTTAATTTTCGAGGGCTCATTGTCTTGCCTAATGTCACATTTTTGTTGATTGGCTTGAAGGTCTTCTTCAGTTGACTGTTTTTCTTTTTGTTTAGATCTTCCCTCCTGACTAATCTGGAAGGCTTTGCGTGGCGGGATCGAGACATGGTTATGGAGTAGGAGGAGAAAATGAAAGGTCACGGGAAGCAGAGTCATTGGTCCTTCGGAAGGTCTCACTTTTGAGAAGAATCTGGCTGCACCATGGTTGGGCTTACTCGCACAAAGTGTGGTCTGAAATAACAAAAAAAAAAAAAACATTGGAGGTGAGTCTTTTTGCAATGCATTCTCCCATTTGAAACAGAACATTTACTAACAATTATTAATTAAAATTAGGGAACTGGAATTTTTACTGCAAAAGATATAGTAAACAGAAAAACCACTAACATATTCTTTAAATTCTAGATTCATAATAAAGCTACTTTATTTACTATGACAACTGATTAAGTTGATGAATTTCTTTGAATAAGGTAAGCATGGGGGTTTCTTTAGATCAGAAACCACACTATTGTTGTTACATGGAGTTTAAAGCTCAAATCCCAATCTTCACAAATTTGGATACGGTACATTAAAAAAGTATTTCTTGCCCTAACTGGTTTGGCTCAGTGGATAGCGTGTCAGCCTGTGGACTGAAGGTTCACGAGTTCAAGTCCAGTCAAGGGCATGTACCTTGGTTGCAGGCTCAACCCCGGCCCTGATGGGGATGCATGTGGCAGGCAACCAATCAATGTGTCTCTCTCACATTGAGGTTTTTCTCTCTCTCTCTCTCTCTCTCTCTCTCTCTCTCTCTCTCTCTCTCTCTCCCTCCTTTCCACTCTCTCTAAAAAAAAAATCACGCCATTTTGGACCGCGTGACCTGGCAGCCGCCATGTTGGCTGCATGGCTTACAGCTCCCCTGGGGGCTGCCATTTGAATTAGCCAATTGCAAAAGACTGTGCACCTGAGCTCAAATCAAGAGCAAAGGACAGGTCACGTGCGTCAGGGATTATAAAGCCAAGCAGACAGTCTGCTCAGTGTGCACGCTTCCAGACCATGTGTGTGCACCCTTCTACGTAGAAGTGAATATGTTTGCCTTGCCAAAAAAAAAAAAAAAAAATCAATGGAAAAATATCCTCAGGTGAGGATTAACAACAACAACAATATTTCTTAATCTCTTTCCTCAGCTCATCACCACACAGGCTGAGGTATCATTGGTTTGACAGCAAAGCTGGTCTAAAGCCAGAGGAAGAGGCTTATATAATCCAAGAAACTCTACTCCTTGGAGATACAATAATATTAAAACCACATTTCAACTAACAAATTTTGAGCTTTTCACATGCACACAAAAAGAATATAAAATCTTAGAAGTTAGTGTTCACAGATTAGGTTACAAATAAGACTAACTGGTCCAACAAGTAACTGTTGAGAACCTACGATGTATAAGGAAGGCTCTGTGGTGGGCGTTGCCCACATCCAGAAATGATATGCCTCTTTTCTTTCACCCGACTTAATCCAAAGACTGCTGGTTCTAAATGTCCTTCTACCTAGGGTCCCAAGTGTCTCATGATGAATGCCTAGGCAAGGACATTGGAAATAAGGAGAAAATGAAATAATTCAAACAGCTAAGGATACTAGGGCAGCAAGAAAAGAGGAGAGAAGGAAAGGGGCTGACCAAGAGCCATCATCGATTGCCTTCATCTCCTCAGATTGCCTACCCTGACCCAAAATCAGACCAAGATATGAACGAGAGTGAAGCTCACCATACAAAATACATCAGTAGACTCTCCAAAGATCACAAAATCAACACTCTGACAGCAGACTGGGCGATGCCTCTCCAACCGTCGATAGGTTGTTGGACTTTTGAGAAAGCATGGTGTAAGAGAATGGTTACCCAAAACTGGTCTGCAACCAAGTGAGCAACAGTCTGTGGCAAAATGAGAGAAAGAAAATGAGACAACATCAAGTTTTTCATAAAGTTGAATTTATTCATTTTAATCAACTCTCCAACTGAAATTATGCCTTCCTGTTTCCTCTCATTGAAATGTCCTTTCTAAAAAATGTAATCAAAGTCCTTTGGTGAAAGTGTCTGAGATAGGCTCATTTTATTAAAAATGTTATTACTTTTTTTTAATGCTATTATTTGACAGCCCTCTATCATTCTCAAATTTTGCTTTTGTTTTTGTTGTACTGACCCAATCCAGGGAATCCTGGGATACACTGGTTGGTTTAGTGCCTAGACCCCTTGTCACAAAAGCCTTAGATTTGAACCTGTGATCAGCAGCTATGTTTTTCAGCAAACCACTTAACTGAGTCAAAGTTTCTGCATCTGAAATGAAGTTGTTTTGAGGCATCAATGGGCGCCTACAGGGAAAGCCTAGTGGCGCTAGTTTCATTCTTGTGATATCTGAGATTGAAGGGGAAGGTAGGGGAAGAGGCTGAAGGTAGGAGGGAAGCGGGGGAAGGTAAGGCCTTTGGAAAGATGCAGACCTGGCTTCAGTTTCCAGATCAGAAACACTACTGGCCATTGCTTCTACCAAATTCCTTGGTCCCTCTACAACCTCAGTTTCCTTATGTGTAATAAGATAGGAAGCATAATAGTACCAGCCTCACTGGTAATTATGAGAATATAATAAGATGTTATGTTTAAAGGCTTAGCACAGGGCTGGTAATTAATAGGTGTTTAATGCACGGGAGATTAAAAAAAGTGTTCATAACTCCAAAAAACAAAAAATAAAAGAAAAAATAGGCTAAAAGGTAGTTATTATTATTATAGATCCAGTTTAACCCAGTCTGACATACCCTGCAAAGCAAAATCTAGTTCTTTTGTTTCCCACCTAATACACTGTAGATTACAACTATATGATCACAGAGCACAACAGAGACAAAGCATTTTGCCTGTTAAAAGACTTTTTAAATAGACAGTAATGATAACATTAACCCCAAGAAAAATAACATTTTGATAAATCTGTGCCAAATACAAACACCAGGCCAGAGAATGCTTCATTTGAGTTCTTGGCATCTAAGCTCACTGTTTTATCCTTTTTCTTAAAAAACAATATATATATATTTTTTTTTGCCCTGGCTACTTTAGCTCAGTGGATAGAGCATCGGTCTGAGGACTAAAGGGTCCGGGGTTTGATTCCAATCAAGGGCACATGCCTGGGTTGCAGGCTTGATCCCCAGTAAGGGCCATGCAGGAGGCAGCTGATTGATGATTCTCTCTCCCTTCCTCTCTAAAATCAATAAAAATATTAAAAAATAATAATTTTTTTTCGTCCTGCAATAATTCTTTGGCTATGAAAAACTATCAGATATTTTCTCCAAATGTTTTTGGGAAAATGCACGGATGGTCTTTCTTGTACCAACAGCTTTAGAAAACAAAAACCATTCCACTTGCAATCAATCTCCAAAAAGTCAGCAATCTTTTGTTTTGTTTTGTTTTTTCAGATAATGAAAAGCAATCCATTCCCTTCTCTAGAAATTCAACAATATCAATATTAGCTTTCTTTATCTCTTGTATCAAGAACATGTTGCTAAAAATGTGTTAGGAACATATAATCCAGGCATTGTAATCATCCATGAAAATTAAAATTCATACATGAAGGCAAGTAATCTGGATATGCCAGAGGGTGTCGTGGGATCTGCTTTTAAGAGTAGTTTATAAATCAATCTGTCTCTTACATACTCTTTTATTTTTAAATTGAAGTGCTTTAGAAATTCAGGCTTGTAATTAAGATAATGTTTACCATTCAAACCTTATCTCCTGAAAAAGAGCCAGACAAGGAAATGGAAAAGGTATAAAGCAAATGGATTGGGGAAGATGTGGCCTCTTTAAATGATAACAGCCTTTTTATGAGATGATGAAAGAGGCCAAAGAGCCCTGAAAAATCCAGCTGCAGGGGAGGAATCACTGGGTACCACCCAGCCAAAGAGACAATCACACACAAAATAAGATTCTAATTTTATCACCCTTGGCTCCACTAATGAAACATAACCTTCTTCAGTAATGAGCCAAGTTATTCCCAAAGCTGAACTCTAGAAGAGGAAGCAAGATTTTGGGGTTTTTTTTTTTTTTCTGAAATTTGTGAGGGGAAAAATGTAGTTCATTCATAAAATAGGTCTATATTTAAATGTGAAATCACCCTACATATCTCCTTAAATGTATTTTTCTTAATAATTTGTAAACATTATTAATTGCTCCATTTTCTTTCTCTTTTCTTGGGGGGGGGGTGCTTTTATTCATTGTAGAGTATTTAAGTTACACAAAAATTACATTTATAATTGAATACTAATTCCATTTTTCATTTCTAATGAAAACTGACATTTCAATTATTTCTCAAAGTCAGTTTTAGTCTATCCTAGGAAATATTCAAGAGTCTGAGTGCTACAGGATAATATGATGGAAGCAGAAAATAACAGGACGGTGTCGCTGTTATTGAACATATATAGTAGGCCCATGAGGGGAAACCATATGCAATTAATTGACTCTATCCTGAGTTCTTATTTTTCTGGAAGAGAAAACAAAATGAAACAACCTACACTCACCCCCCAAAAAAATTATGGGATTACTTATTTAACCAATCTCTTCACCAGAGGGCAGCAAGACACCTAACCCACAATTGTTTTTTAAAAAATGTTTCTTAAAATATCATTGTGAAATAGGAGACTGGAATGTATGAGATCCAAACATTATAGGCCAAGAGATAAGAGGCCAACTCATACTTTAAAACATGAAGCAACACCATGCTAGCATAGAGAAAGTAAGGTTAAGGACAGACTGAAGAAGTAGCAAGAACAGGCCCCAGGATGAATATGACAAACTGGCCTGTGTAAGAATCTCATTATTCACACAAATGTTATAATTTTTTTTTAAATGTTTTTATTGATTTTTTCCCCCAGGGAGAGGGATAGAGAGAAACATCGAGAGAAATATCTGTAGACTGCCTCCCGCACGCCCCCTACTGGGGATGGAGTCCGAAATCCAGGTGAATGCCCTGACCCGGAACCAAACCGGTGACCTCTAGCATTCACATTATTTAAACTTACCTAACCAAATTGATCAACAGGATCTGATTTTTGCCTCAATGTTATTTGAGCTTACTAAGTAGTCACAGTCTTACTCTTAACAGAGCCTTTTTTATTTTATTTTTACAATTACTGAACTAATCAACTTGCCTAGAAAATGAAAGGCTGACTTCCTAAACTGGATCAATTGTCTGTAAAGAACAATATGACAGCACCATGTCAAAAAGTACTCTCTCACCTATATTCCTCCCTCCTTCTGGATCTCCCAAATTCCCCTGGGCAGGAAGGGGCTGAACTGATGTAATCATCCAGCCCGCATGTCAATTTAAAATTATATTGCACTCCTTCTCACTAGCAGCAGTGGCCCAATGAGTGGCGAGTATTTGCATATATATAGCAAGTTGCAAAAGTAATGCTGATTTCATAATCACTCCATTCAGCTCCTGGGAACTGAAAGCTACTACTGCACTTGACTAAGAAAGAGAAGACTTAAAAAACATTTATTTTTAAAAGGCACCACCTAGCTTAGTTTCCTCCAGTAACTAAGTTCTACATCTAAAGGGAAGAGGAGGTGGGCGGGTTGCTAGCTGTTCCTAGATAGTTTCTACCACAGGAAGTGTGAGAGCCCTCGCACATGGAAAGGCTGTTCAAGGAAACTCACTAGAATACCAGCAGATTTAGTCAAAGGCTCCTTTCCATATGTAAAACAACCCTGCTGCCCTGCAGAGAGCAAGAAAAGGGCCAAAAAGGGCCACAGAACAGGGATGGGAGAAGTTAAAATGGAGATGGAATGACCCTTCTAAAAAATAAGAAAAGCATAAAACACATTGGGAAGGAGAGGAAAAAAGCTTAAGAAAATGCCTAAAAAGAAAAAAATTCCTTTAAAAGGCCAAGAGACTGAGAAAGGGAAAGAAATGTACAGTAATGAAACTAGAATATTAAGCCGACAACTGGGATTAAAGACTAAAGGCAGAAAAACAGGAGGAAAAAAGGAATTTAAATATACAGAGAGAGAAAGATAAAGACGCACAGAAGAGGGTGGGGGAGGGGAGACACAAACCAGATAAAGAAGATTGGAGCAGGAAGAGAAAAGGAACAAAGGGCAGAAACCATGATGATCCAAACCTCCTGCCCATCCATTCTGGTAGACCAGAGCTGAAAGCGCTGGTTAACTCTCATTCAGATGGTGAGTGGTGGACCCAGAGCTGTAGGTCTGAGCCACTAATCTCCTCAAAGAAAAAGGAACACTGGATGGGAACTCCCATAGAACTTGATTCTGAAGATTCATTGAAATCAGAGCAGGGCATGCAGCACTGTCAGAGGCTGACAAGCCACCTTATTAAAACCTCTTAATCGGGGAGGGAAGGGACTTGGTTTTTCACCTGCGTAGCCAATACCAATAAAATCAGGAAACGCACCCAAACTTATGTTACCTAAGCGTGAGTAATACGGACTGAGCGCCAAATATCTCCTTATTTACACACCTATCTGCAAGAACCCCCCTCCCCTGGTTTAATTGTAGTCATAAATTCCTAGTATGCCCTAAATAACTCTTACCCAAACTGGCTAACAAGAGCCATTTCCATATTCTGTTTAACATCCTGGGGCCCAAGGGAGGCAACATTTTTATTTCACTTGAGGTGGTTGGAGGGGGAGGGGTGAGGGAGGAGCACGTTTTGGTTCCCGGCGGACCCGAGGTGGCCGCCCCACAGCGCCGCCCTGCCACCCATCCGCGCGCGGAGCGCAGCGCACCCCGCGGACACCAGCGAGCGCACCTCCCCTGTCCCCACTCAAGATCTTGGGGCACTTTTCAAGCATCGCTCCACACACGGAATGATGTGGACGATGCAGAACGTCTTGCGCCCTCAGTGGGGCCGGGGAGAGCGGGAGGGGCGGGGGGGGGGGTGATACATTAATTTTTACTGAGTCAGAAATGCCCCATTTGGGTTCCCCGTTCACGTGGTAGGAATATAGGGACCGCACACAGCCTCTCCAGAAGCTAAATTGGTTGGGAGGGTGGGTGAGAGACGGAGGGGAGGAGAGGGGGAGAGGGGAGAAGGGACGGGAGGGAAAAGGGGAGAGGGAGAGAGAGGGAGAGGGGGAGAGAGGGAGAGGGAGAGGGAGAGAGAGGGAGAGGGGAGAGGGGGAGAGAGAGAGGGGAGAGGGGGAGAGGAGAGAGAGGGGGAGAGAGAGAGAGAGGAGGGAGGGGGGGGGAGGGGGGAGAGGGAGAGAGGGGAGGAGAGAGAGAGGGAGAGGGGGGAGAGGGGAGGGAGGGAGAGGGAGAGAGAGGGAGAGGGGGAGGGAGAGGGGAGAGGGGAGAGAGGGGGAGAGGAGGGGAGAGAGGGAGAGAGGGAGAGAGAGGGGGGGGAGAGAGAGAGAGAGGGAGAGAGGGGAGAGGGGAGGAGAGGGGGAGAGGGGGAGGAGAGAGGGAGAGAGGGGGGAGGGGAGAGAGGGAGAGAGGGAGAGAGGGGAGAGGGGAGAGAGGGGGGAGGGGAGAGGGGGGAGAGAGGGGAGAGAGGGGAGAGGGGAGAGGGGGAGAGAGGGGGGAGAGGGGAGAGAGAGAGGGAGAGAGAGGGGAGAGAGGGGAGAGGGAGAGGGAGAGAGAGAGGGAGAGAGGGGAGGAGGGAGAGGGGAGAGAGGGGAGAGGGGGAGAGAGGGGAGAGAGAGGGGGAGAGGGGAGAGAGGGAGAGGGGAGCGGGGGGAGAGAGAGGGAGAGGGGAGAGAGAGGGAGAGAGGAGAGAGAGAGGGGGAGAGAGAGGAGAGAGAGAAGGAGAGGGGAGAGGGGGAGAGAGGGAGAGGGGAGAGGGGGGGGAGGGGGAGAGGGGGGGGGAGAGGGAGAAGGGAGGGGAGAGGGGAGAGAGGGGAGAGAGGGAGAGGGGGGAGAGGGGAGAGGGGAGAGAGGGGAGAGAAGGAGAGGGGGAGAGAGGGAGGGAGAGGGAGAGAGGGGAGAGAAGGGAGAGAGGGAGAGGGGGAGAGAGGGAGGGAGAGGGGGGGGAGGGGAGAGGGGAGAGGAGGAGAGAGGGAGAGAGGGAGAGGGAGAGAGGAGGAGAGGAGAGAGGGGGAGAGGGAGAGGGGAGCGGGGGAGAGAGGAAGGAGGGAGAGGAACAGGAAAGGGGAGAGGGAGAGAGGGACCCGGCCGGGTCTCAGCCTGGACCCCGCCATCCCGCAGCGGCCCTCACGCGTGGCTCGGCTGGTCCGGCACCCGTGCCGCGCACCTCCCACCCCGCGGGGCCCGTCCCGGGATACCGCCTCAAAGGGGCTGAAGTGACGGCCGCGCCAATGCCTTCGGCGACCGGGCGGCCCTCGAAAGAGTTTGTTAAAAGCCATTTTGGCCAAACACTCATTCAGCTGCCTGCCCCTTCCTCCCGGACCCGCGGAACTCCAGGTCCAGGTCACCCCAGACCAGCTTCCTCCCGAGAAGCGGCGGGCGGCAAGCGCCAGCACGGTCCCCCCAGAGTGTCCCCTCTATCAGCCTGGGGAGGCAGAGCACTTAGAGGCGCGCTTGGACGCCAGACACCCCGAGTTCCCCACCGAAGCTTCCCCGGACCCTTCCCTCCTGACCCCGAGGCGCCCCGACCTCCGACTCTCCCTAGAGGCGCCTCAATCGCCAGCACCTCAGGGACCCCTCCAGGCCACCCTGCCTCCCACCCCAGCCCGGGTCCCAGCCGAGCGCCGGGTCCGCGCCCGAGGCGCCGCGCCGCCCGCGCCAGCCCCACTGCGCCCCGCAGCCGGGCCTCGGGTGACGGCCGCGACCGCCGGCGGGGGCATTGTTCCCCACCCCCAACAAAGCTCCCCAGGCGGCCCGGGGTGGGGGGTCGCCGCTGGGAGCCTGCCCACCCTGCGGCCCCGGAGACCCGCGGACTCGGCGCCCCCGTCCCGCAGAGGAGAGCGCCGCCCCCCACCCCCCTCCGGCCTGGGCGTGCGGGTCCCGGCGCCCCTGCCCTCGGCGGGGTCCCAGCTCACAGGGGCCGACCAGGCTCCCCGGGCAGCGCGCGCCCCGCCGGATCCAAGCGAACTTTCCAACTCGCGCTGGTCCCGACTTCGGAGCCCGGTCCCCGGTCCCCGGCGGGCGCCAGGGCGCGGGCGGGCCCGGGACGGACACCTACCGGCTCCGGGCACGGTCAGGGCTCCAGCCCCCGGGGTGGCCGGCTGCTTCCCAGAGCTCCACGGGGGAGAGGCAGGTAGAGGTGCATGACTGGAGCGGGGCAGGCGCGCGTCCGGGGGGGCAGACCCGTGAGCAGAGCGGCCAGCGGCTGCAAGCACCATGCGGTACCGGAGCGGCCCCTCCCGGCCAGGTCAGCCCCCCGGAGCTGCAGTCTCCCCCGGACAGACCTCAGGGAGTGAAGCTGGGGCTCTGCCTCCGCTGGACCCTGCACCGCTGAGTGAGAGGCAAAACGCGAGCTGGATTTCCCCAAACTGGAGTTGGACTACCCCCTCGACCCTCCCCCTCCCCTACGCCGTCCCCTTCGCCCTCCCCTTTGCCCTCCTCTCTCCCTCTCTCCCTCTCTCTCTCTCTCTCTCTCTCTCTCTCTCTCTCTCTCTCTCTCTCTCTCTCTCTCTCTCTCTCTCTCTCTCTGAGGTCAAAGCAGAGTATTGGAGAGGGAGAAAGGTGTCTAGTCAATTATCTTTTTTTCCGAGGTGCTCTCGAGCTGAGAGAAAAGTTTTAGGGTCTCTAAGTTGAATGTCTGTAGATACGTAAGGGGGTGCCAGGTCAGACATGACACCACGGAGCAATATCTGGGTCGCTGGCGATGGAAAACTGCCCTCAACACCAAAGACAGACGCCAGAAGAGGGTTGTGTCCCTTGACTCATTGCTTCAAGTCTGCAAAGGCCGTCATAACATTTTCGTTAGTTATTTAAGCCCTGTTCCTTGAGGGTGGTCTTACTTATGGATGAAGAAAGTAAGGTCCAGAAAGAAGTACGTTTTTAAAAATATATGTATTTTCACTGATTTCAGAGAGAAAGGGAGAGGGAGAGAGAGAGAGAGAGAAACATCAACGATGAGAGAGAATCATTGACTGGCGGCCTCCTGCAAGCCCCCGCACTGGGGACCAAGCCCACACCCCAGGCATGTATATGCCCTTGACTGGAATCGAACCTAAGACCCTTCAGTCCACAGGCCAACGCCAAACCAGCCAGGGCAAGAAGTAAGTTTTCAGCATTAGGAGGAATAGTCAGTGGCATTATGCCAAAATTAAGATTGGGGCATCTGAATTTCTTCCAAAATGTTTGGTGGCTGTTGCTTCTTCCAGCAGTCAGTCATTACACAGACAAGGGAGTCCGACCTTTAATGGGGGTCACAGTGCTGAGGAAAATTATGTTCATGGAACTATCATTCTTCTTAAGTCAAACTTCAACTGAAGGCCTAGCTGGTTTGGCTCAGTGGATAGAGAGTTGGCCTGTGGACTGAAGGGTCCCAGGTTCAATTGTGGTCAGGGTTTCAGGCTTGATCCCCGGTAAGGGGCATAAAGGAGGCAGCCGATCAATGATTCTCTCTCATCATTGATATTTCTATCTCTCTCTCCTTCTCCCTTGCTCTCTGAGATCAATTTAAAAAATATATTTTAAAAAATATCCAACTATTGCCCTAGCTGGTTTGGCTCAGTGGATAAAGTGTTGGCCTGTGGACTGAAGGGCCCCAGGTTCAATTCCGGTCAAGAGCACATGCCTGGGTTGTGGGCTCAATCCCCAATGGGGGGCATGCAGGAGGTGGCCAATCAATGATTCTCTCTCATCATTGATGTTTCTATCTCTCTCTCCTTCTCCTTTCCTCTCTGAAATCAATAAATATATATTTAGCCCTAACTGGTTTGGCTCAGTGGACAAAGCATCGGCCTGCATACTGAAGGGTCCCAGGTTCAATTCCAGTCAAGGGCACATGCCCGGGATGTGGGCTCCGTCCCCAGTAGGGTGCGTGCAGGAGGCTTCTGATCAATGATTCTCTCTCATCATTGATGTTTCTATCTCTCTTCCCTCTCCCTTCCTCTCCGAAATCAATTTAAAAATGTATTAATTAAATAAATAACTATATATTTAAATATATATATCCAACTATTATTAAAAAAACAAACACTTCAATTGAAGACAAAGAGTCATTCTATCATTGCCTTCCACATCATGTTACCCCTATTCTGCACATAATTTTTATTCTTTGTTATACTTCCTTTAATAAGCATTACCAGACTCTTCTTATGAAAAGGTCCTACATTTTCAACCTTTCTCACTGATTGGTTCACTCTAGGAACTAGGCCTACAGTGCTAAATAAATTTGCCTGTTATCCAGGAAGAACACACATTCCAGGCTTGCAAGCAGAGCAGACAAGTGACTGCACCACTGTGTCTCCAATGCTGCAGTCAGACCTGGGTTGGAAACGTCAGAAATGTAGCATTTGAAATAAATCTTACCCGCCAAAATGGACTCTTCACAGCCAATGTTTCCCAAAGCCTAATTGTGAATAACTTGTCAGAAATAATATCTTTGGACCTAGATAAAAAGAATGTTGGGAGAGTTTGAGTCGAAACTTGATTTTCAATAAAGAACAAAAGGGAAAGGACTGTCATGAAGTTGCAATATCCTGGCTTTTGTTGATTCATTTAAAGGATTCACTTTTAAAGGTATTGAAATGGGAAAACCACACAAAGACTTGGAAAGCTGTCATTGTGGCCCTCAATCTCTTCATTCCGTAAGTGTGAGTTGAGTCGGTGCTATGTGCCAGGCACTGTTCTAAACTCAGAGCGAACAGCCGGGAGCAAAACGAAACCTCTTCACGTGTAGAGCATGCATTGGGTCATGGGATGGGAGTGAGGGGGGAGAAGATAAAGGCAAATATGCAGAATATAGATAGTGTGTCAGGTGACCACAGTAAGAGGGAGGGGAGATTGAAAAGAGGACTAGGAGGACTAGGGAGGGTTGCAGTTTTAAATACAGCAATCAGCTCATTGAGTTGATCTGAAAGAGATAAGGAAGAAGCTGGGAGATTTTTATGCATAGAAAAGAGCAAGGGCAGGGCAGCCCACTCTGATGCAGAGAGCTTTGTTACTTTACCTTCTCTAATAAAACTCTGCTTTTCCTCAAAAAATAAAATAAAATAAAAAGAGAGAGCCAGGACAAAGGCCCTGAAGGTGGGATTGTGCTGTGGCAACAGAACTATTTCACAATAGTAAAAAATGTCTAAGTGACCATTAAAAAGAAGGAAAAAGATAGATTGCTCCCACTGGCCGATTTTGGGACAATTTGGAATAGAAATAGAGCTTGGAAAAACAAATTTGGGAGTCGTCAGTATGTAGATGATATCTAAAGGTATCTAATGCCACCTTTATATCTGAGTCTTAAAGATATTGCCTAGTAATAGCAGGTCCATCTGAACCTGTTAGAAAAGGGGTCTGATATTTATAATAGAAACAAAAAGTTTGAACAAGTCATGGAAAACTAAATAATAAAATGAGGTATCTACCCAAGGAGAAGGGAAAATGTAATTATTTCCAGTCTTCAATATCCAAGAATAAATGTTTAAGAAATTTCCCTCTATCCTTACCTTTTACCCTATTCTTCCTTAATAACAAAGTAAAAATTTGTCTTATTTCCAATCATCTCACTAGAAAAGAGATGGAAATACACATAATATGGGTATTGGAACTGAGCTTCTCTAATTTCCTGAGGACAGAACTCTAATTTCATCTTAGCTGCCCTGCTTATTAATTACATTGGGCAGTGCCCTAGGGAAAATATATATATATATACTCCCCTCAAACGCGCGCGCGCGCGCACACACACACACACACACACACACACACACACACACACACACACAGTATTTCTTTCCTAAGGAATATAATCTCTCTGCCCTGGCCGGTGAGGCTCAGTTGCCTGGGCGTTGTCCCTTGCATTGAAAGGTTGCACTGAAAGATTGTCATAACAATTCCAGTGGTAACCTTTCCAACCTAATCATTCTAATCGTCCTCTCCCAAACTCAACCTGGAAGCACCCCCACTTGGCCTCCACACCTGCATTATCCATTTTCTCAACTGCTCTGCAAGCAGCAGAATTCTATTGGCGCCTTAGCCAGCTTCAAAAGCTTAAGTCCTAGCACTGGCCGGTGTGGCTCGCTGGGTTGAAACATCACATCTGCCAGTGCACCAAGAGGTTTCAGTCAGGGTGCCTGTGGGAGGCCGAAGGTCTTTCCCGCTCTTTCTCTCTCTTTCTCTTTCTCTTTCTCTCACTCTCTCTCACTTCTTCTCTCTGGAGTCAATTTTTTAAAAGTCTTAAAAAAAAATCTTAAGACCTTAATACACCAGAGGTTTTTGTTAGTTTGCTTGCTTGCTTGCCTGAGGTCTTTATTACTTCTCAGCAATCCTTACTTTGGGAGGTTTTTTTTTTAGCTTCTTCCCGCCATGGAACCTGTTCTAAGTCTTCCTTTTGCTCACCTCCAAATCTGCCCATAGTCCCAGGCTATCAAGAGAAACCCTCAAGCAATAGATTTCTTATTTACTTTTCCCTTCCTTCTTCAGCAGTACTATTTCCTTCTTAAGTTTCTTCCCTGCTATATGGCTGCCCATTAACTTGTGCCTTTGAGCCCATAGTCTTCCTGTTACTTTATTTAAGCAGTTTTTACTTCATTAGTGAGATTTCTGTTCTAGCATCTTCAGTCTCAATTTCATTAGCTCCTTCTCTGGTGTTTAGAGGTCACCTCCGGGATCGAGCCCGCAACCTGGGCATGTGCCCTTGACCGAAATCGAACCCGGGACCCTTTAGTCCACAGGCCAGTGCTCTATCCACTGAGCCAAACTGGCTAGGCTACTTCATCTTAAAATGCCTCTTCCCTGGAATTCTGTGACACTTATAGCCCACCCTAGTTCCTCACCTGTATGTCCAACTAAAATACCTTCACCATCTTCTCTCTCTGGTTACTCTCTCCTTCAGAACTCTCTGGCACCTCGAGTACTTCAGGCTTCCTCCTGATCCAGCAAAAGATTCCAAAGCTGAATCTCCAGCCCTGAAGGTTTTGCTCTGTAAACTCTAGCCCATTAACTCTAACGTCCCAAGCTATGGGCTTTGTTCCTTTCATTTTCACCTGAGACATGCTCAGACCTGCTCTACTCTGAAGCTTCTTTTTCTGTCTACATAGTAGGCACTTTAAAAACAACTGACAATTATTTCTGGACATTTTCTTCCTCCCCACTGAAAATTCATTTAAAGCTATTTAAAATTTTTATTGATTTTTAGAAAGAGAGGGAAGGAGAGGGGGAGAGAGAAAGATAGCACCATCAGTTGCCTCCTGCACACTCTCTTATGGGGGGTGGGGGAATGGAGCCTGAAACCTGGGCATGTGCCCCAACTGGAATTGAACCAATGGACCTGCAACCTTTCTGTGCATGGGAGGATGCTCAACCAACTGAGCCTCACCAGTCAGAGCCCCAGCCCTCTTGTGGAATCCATCACCAAATCCCATCCATTTTATCCCTTTGTGGACAAAAAGGGGCCACATAATAACCTGACTAGCTCAGGGAAGGCCTGCATGGTGGCCTTGCAAACTCAGAGACCTAAAGTAACCACAAAGGATGGTCTGAGATTAAAATTTTAACTAAAAGCAGTTTATGGTGGGTAGTCATGTCCTAGGCTGGTATCTTCCCTGACAAAGATCATCTTTACCTTAACTAAGTCTGCCTACTGTCTCTTGCATCAATGATAACATTCTTTTGGAATGTCAGGGTAACTTCCCCTTTTCCAGACCCCACAGGGCACAACCAGGACCCAGGAGAGACCATAAATCCTTTCAGTGTTTTATCATGTCAGTTGTTGACTCTTAACTCTCCTGTACCCACCTATGTAAAAGATATATGTGTCTATCATCTTATTTTTTATACAATCCCAGAAGTTTCCCCACTTTGCTTTCTCCCGACTCCCTAATCTATCAACAGTGAATTTCATGTAGCCCACTTACATCTCCTCTTTTTGTTAAAAAAAAAATTATTTTTATTGATTTCAGAGAGGAAGGGAGAGGAAGAGAGAGAGAGAGAGAGAGAGAGAGACACTAATGATAAGAGAGAATCATTGATCAGCTGCCTCCTGCATGCCTCCTGTTGGGAATGGAGCTTGCAACCCGGACAACCTGGGTTTGTGCCCTTGACCTGAATCAACCTGAAACCCTTCAGTCCTCAGGCCGACGCTCTATCCACTGAGCCAAACTGGGTAGGGCTATCTCTTCTCTTTTGATTGTAATATATAGAATTGTTGTAGGCGGCAGGAATGGCACCAGTTGTCTAACTGGTGGGGTCAGACCAAACCTGGGTTCAGCAACCTCAGTGCTTGACTTCTGCTAGGAAAGAATTCACAGCCAAAACCCAAACTATCAGAGAACATTTATTTGATAAAATCACAGAGGTAGAAAAAATAATTCCTAGAAGAAATGGGCTTAGGAAACAAGTTATGGAGGTAAAGGAAGAGCCCTTGGAGTTTGGAAGTGGGGAAGCTAATGGTAAGGTGCCTGGGACAGAGAGGGGGAGAGGAGGGGAAGGGAAAGGCGTTGGCACGCTCCTGGGAGGGAGAGTCGGGGTCCTCTGTCCTAAGGGTGGAGATTTTAGGGGAGGCCCCAGGGGGAGATCTTAATAGAAAATGCAGCAGTTTTCCAGGTGTGTCCTTTCAGGGTTATGGTTTCCACTGATTGATTGACCAGCACCAAGGCAGGGGGTCATTATTCGGTGCAGCTGGTCCGGAGGTCAGCCATGGCTGGTTTTGTTGATTATGGGGCCTGGAGCAGAAATGCAATTGAGGCATAGATGTTATCTCTAGGGAGGAAAGGTCAGGGGATTCAAACCTCCTGACCAGCCTTTTGATAGGGGAGGAAAATTCACCCCAGGGGCAAGGTCCCGCCCTACAATTGATTGTCCAGTACTTGGCACCTGGCGCTTTCCACCCTGATGACCTTGTGTACCTGGCCCAACGTCCTTGATCTGCTCATGTCGGTCTAACTGCCTACCACAGACTAAGGTGCAAAACTACCATTCTCTGGAGCATTATCTCAGTCTGTTGAGATTCTGCTTCCCGGCACTTGTCAACAGTTTAGCTCAAATAAACTTACAAAAGTTCTTCCCGGGTTTGAATGTTTCTTATGTTAACACCTTCAGTGTATCTCAAATTCATCAATTTCCCTTCATTTCCATGTCCTTTACTTTAGACCAAGTGCCACATCTTACAATAGCCTACTTGTCCCTATTCCATATCCAACCATAAGTACAATGATCTCTTTTTAAAATATATTTTTATTGATTTCAGAGTGGAAGGGAGAGGGAGAGAGAGAGATAGAAACATCAATGATGTGAGAGAATCATTGATGGCTGCCTCCTGCACGCCCCCCACTGGGGACCGAGCCCACAACCCAGGCATGTGCCCTTGACCAGAATCGAACCTGGGACCCTTCAGTCCGCAGGCCAAAACTCCATCCCGTTTGAGCCAAACAGGCCAGGGCAGAATGATCATTTTTAAAATATATATTTTATAAATTGATTTCAGAGAGGATATAAGAGGAAGAGATAGAAACATCAATGATGAGAGAGAATCATCCATTGGCTGCCTCCCAGCCCTCACCCCTCACCCCTCACCCCTCACCCCTCACTGGAGATTGAGTCCAAAACCCAGGTATGTGCCCTGACCCCCTAGGAATGGAACTGTGACCTCTTGGTTCATAGGTTGCCGCTCAACCACTGAGCCACACCGGCTGGGCCAGAATGATCTTTTTGAAACATATACCTGACCATGACAACCACAGCTCAACATTTTGGCTTCATGTTGCTTTTAGGCAAATGACATGACTCCTTATAGCTACCATTGGCTAAAAGACTTCACCTATTTCTCTGTCTCATATCACAAACCTACTTCTTCCCACTAGCCACAGTGGCTTTCTTCTCTACTTGCAAATGAGTAATTCTACTCTTGTAAACCAGTACACTTTATTTGCAGACAAGTTTCATTCTAGGCAGGCAAGAGCCTCTATAGATCTCCAGTCTAGTAGCTCCCTCTGTTGTCTTACACATTTGTCAGTGGAAGTGACCTGCCTGATCCCTGGATGACCTTTGAATTTTGAACCTTGAATCTGAGTGTGGTAATGCATTCTAGGTTATGATCAAACCTTGAAGATACTGACCTCCCTCACCATAAGCTTTGTTTCCTTTTTCTGGGATGCTTTTTCTTTCTCCTTTCCTCAGTTATGCCCTAGTCATCCTTCACCTCTTGAGTTCAAGCGTCACTCCCTTAAGGAAGCCTTCTCTAACCTTCTAGTTTAGGTCAAATGCCTGTTTTATGGTCTTATATCTTCATGCACTAAGCCTCCTCTCAGAAGCACTTACCCCAGTTTCAATTTTACATGAATTTCTGTGATTATTTGATTAAAATCTGTCTCTCCTTCTGCAGGGGTGGGGAATCTTTTTTCTGCCAAGGACCATTTGGGTATTTATAACATCATTCACGGCCATACAAAATTATCAACTTAAAAATAACCTAGTTGGTTATCTCAGGATAGAGCGTCACCTGCAGACTGAAGGGTCCCAGGTTCGATTCTGATCAAGGGCACAAGCCCAGGCTACAGGCTCAATCCCCAGTGGGGGGTGTGCAGGAGGCAGACGATCAATGATTCTCTCTCATCATTGATGTTTCTATCTCTCCTCTCCCTTCCTCTCTGAAATCAATAAAAAATATATATTTTTTAAAATTAGCCTGCTATATTTGGTCGAACATTTAATTAACTCACTTCCAATTCCTTGACAGGGCCAGACCAAATGATTTATCAAGCCTTATATGGCCCTTGGGCAGAATGTTTCCCACCCCTGCTCTACAGTGTAAGCTCCCTAAAGTATTGGGACCAAGTTTTCATTTACTATTGTATCTCTGAGCAAGAAATGCCTATTGGACACATAAAAAACAAATCAGGTCAGTTCTCTAAGTAACTATTAGTTCTATATTAGTTGCTATATCTACATTGAGATGATGCAGTTCCTCTTCTGAAATATTCTTTCTCCTACAACTGCCTGGAAAATTCTTACTCATATTTTCAAGTTCAGCTCAAATCTTGAGTTTTTCCTAAACTCCCACCCCTCCCAAAGAACTGGTTTCTCCCCTCTTTGTACTTTACAATACTCCATGCATACCCCTACTATACAGTAAATTATACTTACTTTTTAGTAGCTGCTTGCTCTTTTACAAAAGTTGTTTTGTGTGTGTGTGTGTGTGTGTGTGTGTATGTGTTTATATATTTTTATTGATTTCAGAGAGGAAGGGAGAGATAGAAACATCAATGATGAGAGAGAATCATTGATTGGCTGTCTCCTGTATGCCCCCTACTGGGGATTGAGCCCCTAACCCAAGCATGTGCCCTTGACCAGAATCAAACCAAACCAGGGGCCCTTCAGTTCACAGGCCAACACTCTATCCACTGAGACAAACTGGCTAGGGCTATGTTGTGTGTGTGTGTGTGTGTGTGTGTGTGTGTGTGTGTGTGTGTGTGTGTATTGATTTCAGAGAGGAAGGGAGAGGGAGAGAGAGATACAAACATCAGTGATGAGAGAAAATCATTGCCTCCTGCACACCCTGCTCTGAGGAGTGAGCCAGCAACCTGGGCATATGTCCCTGACCAGAATTGAACCTAGGACCTTTCAGTCCGCAGGCCAACACTCTATCCACTGAGCCTAGCCAAACCGCTAGGGCTACAAAAGTTTTTAAAAGAACTTTATCATATTCATTTTAAAAAATATATATTTTTGTTGATTTCAGAGAAGAGAGAGGGAGAGAGAGATAGAAACATCAATGAGAGAGAATCATTGATTAGCTGCCTCCTGCATGCCCCCTATTGGGGATCAAGCTGGCAACCCAGGCATGTGCCCTTGACTGGAATCGAACCTGGGACCCTTCAGTCCACAGGTTGATGCTCTATCCTTTGAGCCAAACCGGCCAGGGCCCATATTCATTTGTATATTTTGACTATCTAACATAATGCCTGACACACAGTAGGTAGATAGACAGTAAATGTTTATTGACTGAATGAATAATGCTCTGTTCTGCAGGGCTAGGGGTGCACTGACCAAGGCAGTGAGAAAAATATAGTACCTACTATGTGCTGAGCACAGTGGTAGGTACTATGCTTAAATGGTCTTATTTTATATTCACACCATATCTGGGGGGAAGGATTGCCCATTTACAAATTAGAAACTGGAGAACAAAAATTAAAATTAGAACTACCTGCCCTAGCCGGTTTGGCACAGCAGATAGAGAGTAGACCTGTGGACTGAAGGGTCCCATGTTCGATTCCAGTCAAGGGCACATGCCCAGGTTGCAGGCTCGATCCCCAGTTGGGAGCATGCAGGAGGCAGCCGATCAATGATTCTCTATCTCTCATTGATGTTTCTATCTCTCTCTCCCTCTCCCTTCCTCTCTGAAAACAATAAAAATATTTTTTTAAAAATTAGAACTACTGGAGGGCAGCTCCCAGGATGCCTACACTGTGTTCCCCTACCCCGCCAGCCTCCTGACCGGACCTAGGCTCTGGCTGGGCCCTCACTCCAGGAGCCACCCTGTCTTCTGAGTGGAACGTCACAGAGTTCTCTGCAGAGACCCAAAGCAAGATTGGGAGGGTCCCCTGAATCCCACCTGCAAAACAGGCTTAAGAGCCCTGGTGCCTGGATTCAAACCCCAGCTCTGACACTTAGAAGTTTGACATTTAGAGATATTTGCTTGAAGCTAGGATACCTGAACTTACACCCCACTCATCTCCTGAAATGCCGGTTAGTTCTGAAGGAAGTGGATGATGTCCAAAGAGATTTATGAATCTGAGTGAGGGAACAAGAGGAGACAAGTTAGCATATACCAGGGATGCTGCCTCAGAGATTTTCCTGAAGAAAGTGGCTGATGGCCTCACTTCAGGATACATCACCTCCCACTTCCCTTCAGTTCTGCTTTTCTCCACCGCCCCAAATCATCTTGATTCTTGTTGTCAATGTCGTTGGAAACCACCTCTTTTGACTTTAGTCCCAGAGCCTCAGAATATCAGGATTTGTGGTTTGAGTTGGATTTCTGCTTATTTTTAATTGTGATAATTGTAGCCGTAGAAACAAAGGAACAAAGTCATCTCTAGGTGCAAAGTTGTAAAAACTGTTTCTAAGAAAACAGGTTTTGTTACAATTTATTTTTTTCCATCTATATGGCAAGTTTTGTTGTTGTTGTTGTTGTTGACAGTATTACAGATGTCCCCCATTTTCCTCCCTCTACCCAGCCCCCTCCCTACTCCTACTCCAAGCCTTCACCACACTATTGTCTCAGTCCGTGGGCTATGCATATATGCATATAAATTCTTTGGTTAATCGCTTCCATTCCCCGCCCCCCCCCCCCCACCACCACCACACACACACACCCTCTGAGATCTGAGATCAGCCAGTCCTTTCCATGCTTCCAAGCCTCTGGGTCTTTTTTTTTTTTTAATTCTCACCTGAGGATATTTTTCCATAGATTTTTAGAGAGAATGGAAAGGAGGGAGGTAGGGGAGAAAGAGAGAAACATCTATGTGAGAGAGACACATCTATTGGTTACCTCTGCAGGCACCTTGACCTTGGCTGGGGATCCAGCATACAACCAAGGTACATGCCTTGACCCAGAATCCAACCCACAACCCTTCAGTCCAAGGGCAGGCTGACACTAACCACTGAGCTATACCACCTGGGCATCTATTTAGGAAACTCAGTACTGTTTTCTACAGTGACTGCAGCAGCCTGCATTCCCAACCTGCAGTGTACTAGGGTTCCCTTTTCCTCATGTCCTCACCAGTACTTGTTTGTTGATTTATTGATGGAAGCCATTCTGGCAGGTGTAAGGTGATGCTTCATTGTCATTTTAATTTGCATCTCTCTGATGATTAGTGACGTTGAGCATTTTTTTTTCATAGGTCTCTTGGCCATCTGTATGTCCTCTTTGGAGAACTGTCTATTCAGGTCCTTTGCCCATTTTTTAATTGGATTGTTTGTCTTCCTGGTGTTGAGTTGCATGAGTTGTTCATATATTTTGTAAATTAACCCCTTACCAGATGAATCATTGGCGAATATGTTCTCCCATACAGTGGGTGCCATTTTCTTTTTTTTTTTTTAATTTCTTTATTGATTAAGGTGTCACATATTTGTCCTCATCCCCCCATTCCCATCCCACACACCTCCCCACGGATGCCCCAACCCCCTGTTGACCTTAACCATTGGTTAGGCTCATATGCATGCACACAAGTCCTTTGGTTGATCTCTCCCCCCTCCTCTCACCCTCCCCTATCCTCCCTCTGAGGCCCGATAGTCCGATTGATGCCTCCTTGTTTCTGGTTCTGTTCTTGTTCATCAGTCTATGTTGTTCATCATTTCCCCTAGATGAGCGAGATCATGTGTCACTAGAGATATACTTATAAGAACTGAATGTGAGACGAGCAATAATAGTTATGCTGACAGGCAAATGAATCAGTCTGTAGTGAGTTTCTTTCTGGACCAACAGTTCTTTTGAGACCCAATATCAATGTCCACCAGTTCCTTATGTGTACATGTCGGCACTGACCCCTCAGCTCTGGATGGTGGACAAATGGTGGTAATGCAGGTCCGACACCCTCTGGTTTGGTCTTGGCCGGACCCAGGGGCATGGCTTCACCCGGACTCAGGGTCACGTGGCCTCACCCGGACCCAGGGTGCGCGTGGCCTCACCCGGACCCAGGGGCGCGAGGCCTCACCCGGACCCAGGGTCACGTGGCCTCCCCCAGGCCCAGGGGCATGTGGCCTCACCCGGGCCCGGGACCCAGCCTCACCCGGATCCAGGGGCACACGACCTCACCCAGACCCGGGATCCAGCTTCACCCAGACCCAGGGGCGCATGGCCTCACCCAGACCCAGGGGCGCGTGGCCTCTCCCGGACCCAGGGGCGTGTGGCCTCACCTAGACCCAGGGGTGTGTGACCACACCCAGGTCCGGGACCCAGCCTCACCTGGATCCAGGGGCACACAGCCTCACCCGGACCCAGGATCCAGCTTCACCCAGACCCAGGGGCGCATGGCCTCACCCGGACCCAGGGGCGTGTGGCCTCTCCCAGACCCATGGTCGTGTGGCCTCACCCGGATCCAGGGGCGCACGGCCTCACCCGGACCCAGGGGCGTGAGGCCTCACCTAGACCCAGTGGTGTGTGACCACACCCGAGCCCAGGGGTACGCAGCCTCGCCTGGACCCGGGACCCAGCCTCTCCCGGACCCAGGGGCATATGGCCTCACCCGGACCTGGGATCCAGCTTCACCCGGATCCAGGGGCACACGGCCTAGTGGGTGCCATTTTCATTTTGTTGATGGTTTCTTTGGCTGTGCAGAAGCTTTTCAGTTTGATGGAGTCCCATTTGTTTGTTTTTTCTTTTGTTTCTCTGGCCATAGGAAATGTATCAGCGAAAATTCTCCTGCATGATATGTCTGAGATTTCACTGCCTATGTTTTCTTCTAGGATTTTTTTTTATGGCTTTGCAACTTACATTTAAGTCTTTTATCTATTTCGAGTTTATCCTGTGTATGGGATAAATTGGTGGTCTAGTTTCATTTTTCCCCCAACATCATTTATTAAAGAGACTGCTTTTACTCCATTGTCTGATCTTGCCTTTTTTGTCAAATATTAATTAGCTTGGGTTGATTTCTGGGGTCTCTGTTCTGTTCTGTTCCACTAATCTATATTCCTGTTCTTGTGCCAGTACCCGGCTGTTTTGATTACAATGGCTTTGTAGTATAGTTTGATATATAGTATTGTGATCCTTCCAACTTTGTTCTTTCTCAAGATTGCTGTGCTATTAGGAGTCTTTTTTGGTTCCATCTAAACTTTTGAAATATTTGTTATAGATCTGTGAAATATGCCATTGGTATTTTTTATATATATTTTATTGATTTTTTTACAGAGAGGAAGGGAGAGGGCTAGAGAGTTAGAAACATCGATGAGAGAGAAACATCGATCAGCTGCCTCCTGCAGGCAACTTACTGGGGGTGTGCTCACAACCAAGGTACATGCCCTTGACCGGAATCCAACCCGGGACCTTTCAGTCCACAGGCCAACACTCTATCCACTGAGCCAAACAGGTTAGGGCTATGCCATTGGTATTTTAATAGGGATTGCCTTGAATCTATAGATTGTTTTGGACATTTTAATTATGTTAATTCTTCCAATCCATGAACACAGTATATGCTTCCACTTGTTTGTATCTTCCTTTATTTCTTTTTCAATGTCCTGTAGTTTTCTAAGTACAGGTCTTTTACCTCCTGGGTTAAGTTTATTCCTAGGTATCTTATTATTTTTGTTGCAATAGTAAATGGGATTATATTTTTAGTTTTTCCTCCTGAGAATTCACTATTAATGTATACCAGGTAAAATGCCATCCTTTTCTGGATATTAATTTTGTTTCCTGCTATCTTTATATTTTAATCTAATCATTCTTATCACAAAGAGGGAAACCTTCTAATCAATTATCTTAAAAATAAAGCCTTGACTCTCCTTATAACTAATAGTAGAATGTAAGGCCCAAACTATGTAGGTACGTTAGACTATATGGCTAGCATGGAAGAATGCTTACTGATTTGAATAAATGAATACTAGTAATTCTTAAAAATGCAGTGATTTCCTTCTTAATTACTCACGCTTTCTCACTTTATAATCTGTTTCTAATGAATAAATAAAAAGATAAAAAGATATATGTAATAATGAATTTCAGATATATGTTTGTGGACTAAGAGAAATTCATATTGCAAAAACAGTATGATTAAAAGTAATGATAAGCCCTGGTTAGGTGGTTTAGTTGGTTGGAGCATCGTTCTATGCACCAAAAGTTTTTGGTTTCAATTTCCGGTCAGGGCAGGGTTCAGTGTCCAGTTGAGGCCTGTACCAGAGGCAACCAATTGATTTTTCTCTCTCATTAATATTTCTGTCTCTCTTTCTCCCTTCCTCTCTCTGTAAAATCAATAAAAGCATATTTTTAAAAATGTTTTAAAGGATATATGCACTCCTATGTTCATTGCATAGTAATCTTCAATAGCCAAGAAATGGAAGCAACCTAAATATCCATCAATGGATGTTTGGATACAGAAGATGTAGTACTTGCCCAGCTGGTGTTGCTCAGTGGTTAAGCATCGACCTATGAACCTGGAGGTCACAGTTCAATTCCCCATCAAGGTACGTGCCCAGGTTGCAGGCTCGATCCCCAGTGTGGAACGTGCAAGAGGCAGCCCATCAATGATTCTCTGTCATCATTGATGTTTCTATCTCTCTCTCCCCTCTCCTCTCCTCTCTGAAATCAATAAAAAAATATATTAAAAAAAGAGATATAAATTTAAAGTTACAAAATATGGGAATGTAAAGTACGGTATAGAAATTATAGTCAATAATGTTATAACCGCATTTGTGCACTGGGGGCATTCCTCAGCCTGGCCTGGACCCTTTTGCAATCTGGGACCCCTAGGGGATATCCACCTGCAGGGAGCTGGCCTAAGTCAGCAGTCAGACATCCCCCAAGGGGTCCTTAGCGCTGCCGGGGAGGTAGGAGAGGGTCCCGCTACTGCTGCTGCGCTCGCCAGCTGTGAGCCTGGCTTCTGGCTGAGCAGTGCTCCCCCTGTGGGAATGCACTGACCACCAGGGGGCAGCTCCTGCATTGAGCATCTTCCCCTGGTGGTCAGTGCGCATCATAGTGACCAATTGTTCTGCCGTTCAGTTCGGTTGATTTGCATATTAGCCTTTTATTATGTAGGATGTATGATATCAGGTGGGTACTAAATTTATTGGGGGATTGTAACCAAAATCCAAATCAGCTGACTGCACCACAAAAACCAACTTGTAAGACAGATGCTGGCGAAGAAGGAAAGAGGTTTATTCAAATGCTGGTCACCTGAGAAGAGGGGGAACTCTTGTCATAAAGCTCATCTCAACATCTCAGTGCAGGCAGAGGTTTTTATAAGGAGGAAGAGGGGAAGCAGAACAAAAAAATTAAGGAGAGGGGTTTGACAAGTTCTCTATGTGCAGACCACCACAGCCCATTCTAGTAAAGACCTCAAAACTGGTCAAGTGATGGTCTGGTGTGGGTCATTATCCTGGTTCTCCAGTTGAAGGTCACCAAATCTTCTGGAACTGGGATGACTGAAGGTCAGAGTCTGCATCTTTAGAAGTTAGTTCCTAGGATTCTTATACAAACCAGTGATGGTGAACCTATGACACGCGTGTCAGCACTGACACACGTAGCCATCTCTGATGACATGCAGCCGCATGCCGAGGATGAAACATTTGCTGCTCCTGAGGATGAAACATTTGCGACTAGAGTCTTAGAGTTAGTTTTTTCTTCAAAGTGACACACTACCCGAGTTATGCTCAGTTTTTTGGCGAAGTTTGACACACCAAGCTCAAAAGGTTGCCCATCACTGAAACAAACACTAGAGGCCCAGTGCAGGAATTTGTGCACCAGTGGGGTCCCTTGGCCTGGCCTGTGGGATTGGGCCAAAACTGGCTCTCCAACATCCCCCAAGGGTCCCAGATTGTGAGAGGGTGCAGGCCAGGCCAAGGGACCCCACCAGTGCACGATCGGGGCCGGGGAGGGATGTGGGAGGTTGGCCAGCTGGGGAGGGACCGTGGGAGGGCTCCAGGGCATGTCCGGCCCATCTCGCTCAGTCCTGATTGGCTGGACCTCTACCTACTGGTTGGAGCGTCTGCCCCCTGTGTGGTCAGTGCATGTGATAGTGAGCGGTTGAGCGGCCTTAGCATATCATTAGCATATTATAGTATGATTGGTTGAATGGCTGCCCAGACAACTGGACACTTAGCATATTAAGCTTTTATATATAGGACTAGAGGCCTGGTGCACAAAATTCATGCACCGGGGCAGAGGGGGGTTCCTCAGCCCAGCCTGCAACCTCTCCAATCCAAGACACCTCAGGGGATGTCTGACTGCCAGTTTAGGCCCGATCCCAGTTGGACATCCCTCTCGCAATCTGGGACCGCTGGCTCCTAACTGCTCACCTGCCTGCCTGCCTGATGCCCCTAACTGCTCCCCTGCTGGCCTGGTTGCCCCTAACCACCCTTCCCTGCCAGCCTGGTCGCCCCTAACTGCCCTCTGCCTCAGTTCCCGCCACCGTGGCTTTGTTCAGAAGTATGCCCAGATGGATGTCTGGTCTAATTAGCATATTACCCTTTTATTAGTATAGATGCTGTATATATGCAAGCCACATATTAGTCAGATTCAGCATTTCAGATACAGAAACAATGTCAAAAGAATCGTGAGGAGGGTTATAATTTCCCACTGTTATAAGATCACTTTGTAAGTTATATAAATGTCTAATCACTAACTGTACAGCTGAAATGAATATAATATTGAATGTCAACTGTAATTGAAAATAAATAATTAAATAAATAAAGTAACATAAATAATATAGGGGATTCCACACCTCCCAAAAATAAACCGAAGATCAGATATGTAATAAGTCCTTATGATCACTTACCTACTAAATAGAGAAGCAGATATTTAATATTCTGTTCTTTTTCTTTTTCCTTTATTTTTAAAGTCTGCTCTTTGATATATATTTTTTAATAGATTTCAGAGAGGAAGGAGAGAGAGGGAGAAAGAGAGAGAGAAAGAGAGAGAGAAATATCATTGATGCGAGAGAATCACTGATCAGCTGCCTCCCACATTCCCCCCACTGGGGATCAAGCCTGCAACCCAGGCATGTGCCCTTGACCAGAATTGAACCTGGGACGCTTCAGTCCACAGGCCAATGCTCTATCCACTGAGCCAAACTGGCGAGGGCTCTACTTCTTTATTTTTCTTTCTCTTCTTTTTAAAATATATTTCTTATTGATTTCAGAGAGGAAGGGAAAGGAAGAGAGAGATAGAAACATCAATGAAGAGAGAACATTATTGATCAGCTGCCTCCTGCATGCCCCACACTGGGGATTGAGCCCACAAACCCCGGGCATGTGCCCTGACCAGGAATCCAACCTTAACCTCCAGTTTCATAGTTCGACACTAAAGCACTGAGCCCTGATAGTTGGGCAATACTGCTCTTTCTTACTAGTCTCTATTGTTAGAAACTTAATGTACAAATTTGATGAGCTATAAAAAGACTTGACTGGAAAATGCCAGTTTTCATTTTTGTTTCTTTTTTTAAAAAAATATTTTTTAGCCGAAACCGGTTTGGCTCAGTGGATAGAGCGTCGGCCTGCGGACTGAAAGGTCCCAGGTTCGATTCCGGTCAAGGGCATGTACATTGGTTGCGGGCACATCCCTGGTAGGGGATGTGCAAGAGGCAGCTGGTCGATGTTTATCTCTCATCGATGTTTCTAGCTCTCTGTCCCTCTCCTTTCCTCTTTGTAAAAAATCAATAAAATATTTTAAAAAATTTTTTTTATTGATTTTTTACAGAGAGGAAGGGAGAGGGATAGAGAGCTAGAAACATCGATCAGCCGCCTCCCGCACACCTCCTACTGGGGATGTGCCCGCAACCAAGGTGC
The DNA here is from genome assembly GCA_025583905.1 of Ia io. Lineage (NCBI taxonomy): Eukaryota > Metazoa > Chordata > Mammalia > Chiroptera > Vespertilionidae > Ia > Ia io. The sequence goes on along the minus strand of JAJQQW010000012.1, from coordinate 41,983,052 downwards.
ATGCCCTTGACCAGAATCGAACCCGGGACTCTTCAGTCTGAAGGCCAATGCTCTATCCACTGAGCCAAATTGGTTTTGGCAATCCCTGCTTTCTTGATGAACCTTTACCTCATGTTCATAAACTTCCCACCTGCCTATTGCACACTAGTCATGGAAATCTGATGTCAGAATCAATGTAAGAATACCTAATATTACTTCTAGAGTCAAAATTAGTCAGAATTACATCACATCATGCACTTTATTTTAAAATTTATTAATTTTTAGAGGGGGAGAGAGAAACATCGTTTTGTTGTTGTTGCATTTATTTGCACATTCATTGATTGATTCTTACCAAGCATCCAAGCTGAAACCTTGGCCTATTGGGATGACATTCTAACCAACTGAGCTACCCGTCCAGGGCTCATACAATTTCTTTTTATTTTTTATTTTTTTATTATTATTATTTTTTAATATATTTTATTGATTTTTTACAGAGAGGAAGGAGAGGGAGAGAGAATTAGAAACACCGATGAGAGAGAAACATCAATCAGCTGCCTCCTGCACACCCCCTACTGGGGATGTGCCCGAAACCAAGGCACATGCCCCCGACCGGAATCGAACCCGGGACCCTTGAGTCCACAGGCCGGCGCTCTATCCACTGAGCCAAACCAGCCAGGGCTCATACAATTTCTTAAGATCTAATTACCTACAGACAAAAATATAACCAGTCTGCTCATCCTCGGTGCACTGACTACCTACTCCCAGCCATGCAGTTTTGTTTTCTCTGCTTCCAGGCCCTCTGCCACAACCATACTCTGCCAGATCCTACGTCAAGCATCCAACTTGATGCCCCTCTTTGTACTTATTGGAGTGGAGGTACTGGGACAGCACTGTATGTCTTGTGTCTTGCATTGTTCAATCCAGATGTCTGTTGGGACAGAACCCTGGAAAAAACTGGGTCCCAATGATCAATACAAGTTGTACTCAGTGAATGTCGATGAAAACAAACTGAAGAAAGAAAGTCCAGACTTCGAAATGAAATGTTTCATTATAAAGCTGCTTAGAATGAAGGTCTTCTAAAAGCCATCTGCGCAATTTTCCACTTAACCAGGAAATATTTCCCTTCCAAATGTACAAAATCATGTTGGTGTATTGTGTTGGGATTTATACTGGTTAATAAATATTTGAAGCTTAAAAATATATATAAACAAAATATGCTTTAAAAAATTAAAACCATAAAAATAGTAAATACATAAATAAATAAAAAGGGAAAAAATCAAACCATATAAAAAGTGTACAAAAAATAATAAAAGAGTGTACAATGAAAAGTGAAAATTGAAGTTCCCCCATTCTTTTTTTTTTTTTTTTTAATATATTTTTATTGACTTCAAAGAGGAAGGGAAAGGGAGAGATGGAAACATCAATGAGAGAGAATCATTGATCAGCTGCCTCCTGCACGCCCCTCCTGGAGATCGAGCCTGCAACCAGGATATGTGTCTTGCCCAGGAATTAAAATATGACTTCCTGGTTCATAGGTTTTGATGCTCAACCACTGAACCACACTGGCCAGGCCATCTATTCCCTTTTTATCACTATGTTTTTATGTTCCCATCAGCCCTCTTGCCTGGATTGTTGCAAAAGTTTCATAATTAGCTTCCTTGCTGTCAGATCTGTAAGTGTTTGCCTTCCCAATTGTCCTATTCATCTCTCCCAGATTAATTTTTTAAAGCATAGCTGTCACCAGCTTCTTATTATCCACTGAATTAAGTCTAAACTCTTTAGCCCAAGATTAACCAAGATTAAAACTGTGCATGATATAACCTTGCCCTCCTTTTCTAATGTTATTGGTCAGTGGTCTGGTCTGCCATACAAGTGTTGGGGAATCATGAAGAGGGGCTCAAGCATCTTAAGATAAGCAAACTTGACTATTTTTTGGGTCTTTGGACATGTTGAATTTTCCTGTGTGTGTATGTGTTTGCCTTGGTGGGAACATAATAAAAACATTTTATATATAATATAAAATAAATAATAAAATAAAACTAAAACAGAAAAAAGAGATAGTGAGTTTTGGTAGGGATGATGCTGAAGTGGGTGGTAATTTTAAATATAATAGCCAGGAAAGGCCTCCCCCAAAAAGGTAATATTTGTGTAAATACTTAAAGGAGAGGAGAGAATGAGGAAGTTACATGAAATATCTAGGGGAAAAGCCATACAGGCCTAAAGAACAGCATGTGCAAAGACCCGGAGGGGAGAATGCCTGGTATTTATGAGGGACAAAGAAATCAGTGTGACTCAAGGGAGTCCTAGTCCTAGGATTGGAGGTCAGAGATATGCTAAGGAAACCAGTAAACCACTGTAAGAATTTCTGGAAGTGATCTGTAAAGCCATTGAAGGGTTTTGGGATAAGATGTGACAGATTTGTTTTAGGTCTTAAAGGATTGCTTTGGCTGCCATATTGAGAATAGACAGTAGGAGGCAAAAGAAAGCAGGGAGACTAGGAAATTAATAAAAATTGATGAACTGAGAATGGAGTTACTATTTAATGAAATAAAGAAAGGCTGTCGTGAGAGGACGACGACCCTCTTTTTGGAAAACTGTGATAACTGTTTAGGATACCCAACGAAAACTTAAGCAACGAGGAGCTTATGCCCCTACTGTGGACAATAGGACAGTGAAGGCATCAACTGGCAGACAAGTCCTAGGGAGAAGAAGGAGGAGAGAGAAAGAGAAACATGGACGAATCTCAGTCTGAATATTCCCTGTTCTAAGTCCTACTTGTAATCAGGAAATACCACCCCTAGACACCATCACAGCCTCCTTTAGTGCCCAGGCCTCATCATCCCTCTGACAGAGAGCAAGGATCTTTTGGCTCTGAAGGAAAACGGCGCCCCCTTTCAGCAGGTAGCAACTACAGAAGAGACCCTGTAAGAATTCAGTAGCAGCCCTAGCTGGTTTGGCTCAGTGGATAGAGCGTCAGCCCGGGTTGCAGTCTCAATCCCCAGTGTGGGGCATGCAGGAGGCAGCCAATCAATGACTCTCATCTTTGATGTTTCTGTCTCTCTTTCCCTCTCCCTTCCTCTCTGAAATCAATAAAAATATTTTTTTAAAATCCTGAGGGGGGAATGTTAGAACCCCAGAGCAAGGATGATGGGTCAGGTACAGAAACTCACCAGGGCAGAAAGCTCCAGATGCCTAGCAAGGGGCAAAACTGGGAAAACAAGAACCTTGCCCCCAGGGCAACCTATCCTCCCCTAGCAGATCACTGGTCATGTGGTTTGGACCCCTGATCTTTCTTATCTCTGGTCAAGTGGTTTAGACCCCCTAACCTTTCCTCCCAAAAGATAACATTTAGGCCTCAGTTGTATTTCAGCTCTAGGCCCAGAAAAGCAGCAAAACCAGACAAGTGACACCGTGGCTGCCTCAGGACCAGCTGGATTGACTAATGACCCCCTCGCCGGGCACAGACCAATCACTGGAGCTCACAACTCTGAAAGCACCTACCTGGAAAGCTGATGAGTATTCTATTAAGATCCTCCCCTGAGAACTTCCCTAAGATTTCCACTTGCAAGAAAGAGAGAAATACACTCAGGACAAAGGATCCAGTGCATGCTCTCCCTCCAAGGAGCACACCTATGCCATTCCCCCACAGGAACATATCCCCTAACCTCTAAGGAACTCCATGAGACTTGCAACCAGGGGCGCAATGGACAGCGGCTGCTCATCCTGGGCTAACCCCCTGCATCTGTCTCCAAGGCCCCTTTTTTAAGGGTAGCCCTTCCCCTTGGATATCCCCACCTTCCATCCCTTTTTCCTTAAATAAATTCAATTTTCTTTAAAAAGTAAAATAAGAAGAAAGAAAGGCTGTCATTGCCTGATTTGGCTCAGTGGATAGAGTGTTGGCTTGTGGATAGAAGGGTCGTTGGTTCGATTCCAGTCAAGGGCACATATCTGGGTTGCAGGCTCCATGCCCAATGAGGGGGTGTGCAGGAGGCAGCCGATCAATGATTCTCTCTCATCATTGATGTTTCTACCTCTCTCTCCCTCTGCCTTCCTTCTGAAATCCAATAAAAAAATATTTTTAAAAAGGCTGTTGGAGTAGCATGTTTGCAAAGGAAGATGAGAAATTTCGTTTTGGATATGATAGATGCCAATTAGATATACACATGGAGATATTGAAAATATAAACCAATACAGTTGGGAAGTGGGTGGGAAGGGCTGGAGATTGGGAGTCATCAACATATAGATAGTATTTTAAAAACTATGAGGTTAGTGAGAGATTAAAAATGGCGAGAGATTAAAAATGGCCGCATGGACATGCCCCCCGCACCAAATTGAAATTATAGCTAAAATACAGAAAAACTTCCTGAATAATCAACGGAAGACTCTCCGGCGAGAACGCTGAGGACCGAACGTGGAGACCACATATAGACTGGAAGGAGGGGTGGAGGCGAGAAAGGGCTGGCTGGGCTCTCACAGACAGAAACTTAAGTGCCAGAGAGATTTCTCAGCTGTGGGGGGTTGCCACTGAGAACCCTGGGGGCTAATCCCCAAGCTGAGAGCATCAGAACTGAGAAGGTCACCCACACAACATCTGGCTGTAAAAAGGAGGGGGGTTGCTGTCTGCCGAGGAGAGAAGGCTGGACATTCAGGCACCCTCTTGAAGGGCCAATGCACACAATTGCCTGTGGAGCCACCCACCCTGTGCTCCAGCAGAGGGAAGGCAGAGTGGACTGGAGCGGTGTGAGCAGAAGCCGGGATCAGGGGCTCTGGGGTGGGAGCTCAGAAGGCAGACACTAGGGCAGTGATGGGCAACCTTTTGAGCTTGGTGTGTCAAGCTTCGCCAAAAAACTGAGCATAACTCGGGTAGAGTGTCACTTTGAGGAAAAAACATTATTTCACAAATGTTTCATCCTCAGGAGCAGCAAATGTTTCATCCTCAGCATGTGGCCGTCTCAGCGGCCGCGTGTCATCAGAAATGGCTACGCGTGTCAGTGCTGACACGTGTGTCATAGGTTCGCCATCACTGCACTAGGGTTTCCTGAGCCATCCCCTCACGCTGCAGAGGTCATCTTTCTCATGCAGACATTTGCTGTACTGGAGACGTTGCCTGGGGGGAAGACAGTTGACCCACCCTATTGGAAAACACCTTGCCCCTTAGGAGACTGAGAATAACAATTAGCCTCTAGGCAGAAACAGTATTTGACACTGTCCTGTACTAGAGATTGAGAGGCATAGCAGATCTACCTAATAGATAGTCACAATCCCAAACAGGCAGCCAAAATAAGGAGACAAAGAAACAAACCACAAATGAAAGAACAAGAGAATTCACCAGAAGAAGAGAGAAACATAATGGAGATAAGAAATTTATATGAAATACTAGTAGAATTCAGAATAATGATGTTAAAGATGCTCAACAGGCCCTGGCCAGTTTGGGTCAGTGGATAGAGCATCAGCCTGCGGACTGAAGGGTCCTGGGTTCAATTCTGGTCAAGGGCACATACTTGGGCTTCGGGCTCGATCCCCAGTCAGGGGAGCGCAGGGGGCAGCCGATCAGTGATTCTCTCTCATCATTGATGTTTCTGCCTCTCTCTTCTTCTCACTTCCTCTCTGAAATCAATAAAAATATATTTAAAAAATAATAATTTAAAAAAAGATGCTCAACAGCATGAAAAAAGATATAACTATGAAAACAGAAATAAAGAATGATATAGCACAAATAAAGAACACATTGGGTGCTTTAGCTCCAAAGAAAAAGATGAAAAGGCATTGTTCCCAGGGAATATGGAAGGTTTTGTCACTTGAAATGAGGTTGGTGATGAGGAAGATTTGGAATTTCAGAAACTTCATAAATCGGGCATGGCATTTAAATCTGGTGACAAAAATGGTGATGGATGGTTTGGTTGAAATTAAGGTAGACAAGATCGAGGTGCTTGATCAAGAAAATGAAGGAGTTTTGGAAAATGGAATTAAAAATGAGGAAAATACAGAACCGGATACTGAATCTGCTGAGAATGCCAATGATCCCAACAAAGACACAAATGAAAATGCAGATGGCCGAAGTGATGAAAACAAGGAGGACTATACAATGCCAGATGAGTACAGAATTGAACCATATCAACCCAATGTTCCTGTTGGTATAGATTATGTGATACCTAAAACAGGGTGTTACTATAAGCTGTGTTCGCTCTTTTATACAAATGGAGAAGTTGCAAAGAGTGCTCATTGGAGAAGCCTTCCTCATTATCAGAAATTAAAGAAATTTCTGAATAAGTTGTCAGAATGCAGGCAGAAGAAGGAAGCTTAAGATGTGCAAGAAGCTTAACGATTTCAAAGAAAATAACAGTTCTTCATTTTTAATGTTAACCTTTTTTAAATACAATACTGAAAGAAGAAAACTATTGTGCTCTTTTGTTTTAATGGAAACATAATAGATGCCTGCTCTTGTGTTAAGTGTTATAGCAAAAAACACATATACGATTAAATTTATGAGGAATTTTGCTTTATCAGAATGGTAATAGACAAGTACTTTGTAGAAATTGACTTTATAAGCTACTTAAGACAACTTGCATCACTAAAAAAAGATACATAGAACTATTCAAAGAAGTAAAATTTAGAAGTTCTAAGTTTCAAAGAAAGGTCAAAACTTTTTTTTTTTTTAATATATTTTATTGATCCTTTACAGAGAGGAAGAGAGAGGGATAGAGAGCCAGAAACATCGATGAGAGAGAAACATCGATCAACTGCCTCCTGCACACCCCCTACTGGGGATGTGCCTGCAACCAAGGTACATGCCCTTGACCAGAATCGAACCTGGGACCCTTGAGTCCGCAGGCCGACGCTCCATCCACTGAGCCAAACCGGCCCTGGCAGGTCAAAACTTTTTATTCCATTCAATAAAGAACGAAACCAATTGTATTGTCATTACTTTTCATCAGCAACATTCCACCTTTTATTTTTAAAAAAATATATTTTATTGATTTTTTTTTACAGAGAGGAAGGGAGAGGGAGAGAGAAACATCGATGAGAGAGAAACATCAATCAGCTGCCTCCTGGGAAGTGCCCACAACCAAGGTACATGCCTTTGACCAGAATCGAACCTGGGACCCTCGAGTCCACAGGTCGATGCTCTATCCACTGAGCCAAACTGGTTAGGGCAACATTCCACCTTTTAATCTGAGCCTTGCAGACTTCATTTGGTGCTTGAAACTTTTTTAAAAAATTGCATTTCATTTTTGATAAGTTAATTAACTGAGCTTAGCAATTAAAACACAGGTGCAGTTTTCTTTTAATGTTATACTGTCGTTTCGATAATAAGAAATATTAAGTAACTAGCTTTAGACTTTGTATTTTTCCCACCTAAAGTTTCTGCTAGATTTCGTATTCTAGTAGTCAATGTATTTTCAGTGAAATGTAAAAATATGCCCATTCTCTTTGACCAGTATTAATTCTATAGACTTTATTGCTTGTCACTTGAATCCTGTAGCTGTCATACATCTGGTATAAGCAACATTTGATTATTGAAGTGTGTAGACCATCTTTGCATGTATAATCTGTGTTTACTTGTAACTTGCTGGTTATATACTGCTTATATCTGTGGATTCAAGTTTCTGAAGTGAATACCAATAAAAACCTAAGTCATGTTAAAGGAAAAACAACTATGAGGTTGGCTAAAATTTCAGAAAAAGTAATTATAGAGTGATATAAGGACTGAGCCCTGGGACAGTATAACATCTGTAGGTTGGGGAGTTTAGTAGTAACCAGCTGAGCAGATGGAGGAGAAATAGTTGCATGTTTAAATTACTGGACCTGTCAATTACTATCTATATCAACTTTTCATTCTTGATCTGGATTTGAGTTTGGAGTTGGGGCCGTTAAGTGATTAATTAAGTCTGTAAGGTATATCTCATTGGGAGTGGAAATGGAGGAGGAGAGGTATACCAGTACAGCCTATAAGACAGGGGAAAAATACACATTAGCACTAGAAAATGGGGCAGTTTTGCTAGTTACATAATTTAAAAATATAGACACTTCTCTTTTGATGTAACATAAAAAACCTTAAGGAGCTTTTTCTTTATTTTTTTTTATTGTGATAAAATATACTTCACATAAAATTTACCATTTTTAAATATGAACTCAGTAGTATTAATTACGTTTACAATATTGTACAACCATCTCCACTTTGGGGAGCTTTTGATTCTTTACATTCGACATGTGAACTATAAATAATCACATTATTATATGGGTCTGTATTTTCTGGTAGAAATTTAAAATTGGGAATATGGGGGGAAATAAACTTGAAGACTAGACTCATCATTAGCGATGGAATGTGGCTAGAAACATCTTGCAGAGGCATATCCATAGAAGAGAAAGGGTAGACAAGTGCCCAGTAATTAGGAAGGCTGGAGCAATAAGTAATAATAGGTAATTTATGAGACGATAAAAGGTCAGAACAACTTTGGTCACAAAGACTAGGAATGAATTTTTTTTTTTAAAAGGCGGCCCTTGTTTTCTGAAAAGTTGTAGTTTCCTTCTGTTTTAATATGTTTTTATTGATTTCAGAGAAGAAGTGAGAGGGAGAGAGAGAGAAACAGCGACGATGAGAGAGAATCATCCATCCATCGGCTGCCTCCTGCACGCCCCCTACTGGGGGTCAGCCTGCAACTCCTGGCAGGTGTCCTTGTCCGGAATCGAACCCGGACCCTTCCGTCCGCAGGCTGACGCTCTATCCACTGAGCCAAACCAGCCAGTGCTAGGAATGAATTTTGACCAGAGTGGAACCGATGAGATACTCAACGTAAGAGAATTGTGCCCAAAGGGGTGGTTAAAAAAAAATACAGTGGGCCAGGGAGCAGAAGCTGGGACTTTCTAAGTTTAGGGCAGAGGTTTGGGTTGGGTGGGGAGCAGAGCTCCGTGGAATCTGAGAGCTAAGAAGGCACGCATTCAGAAAGGCCTGACAAGGCATAAGTATTGGTGTAATTGGTAGGGCTCCAAAGAAAGAATAATCTGCCTTAGCAATATTTCTTTGCAAGAGGTGGTGGGGGTGGAGTGAATGCTGAGTAGGGGGTTCGACGGGCAGAAAGTGAGGTTTCGTGAGCTCTGAGAAGGCGGAGCTGACTTGGCGGGAGATGGCGCGATGTCAGAGGTTCCTAGAAAGAGGCCGGAAGCAAAGGCTGGCGCTGGACAGGGTCCATCGTAGGGAAGTCAGAAGACAGCCCGCCGGGCGGGTATAGGTCAAAGGTCCACACAGGTCAAAGGACGGGGGAGAAACTTCTGGGTTGGACCGAGTGGCCCGTCCCGCCACGCTTCTCGCCTAGCGCGCCTGAACAGAGGGGGAAGCTACGGGTCCGGGCACCTCCGCTTCCGGCCGAGGTCCCGCCCCCACCGCGCCCCTGTACGTCATCAGCCCGCGCCCCCCGGCGCCGCGGGGTGTTGTTCTGCCCCGCCCTCGCGGCGGTCGGAGCCGTGTCAGTGCCGGCAATGGCCGTGGCTCTGGCCCTCGGATTGTAAATTGGCGACTAAAGCTTCCGACGCGGCCCCGGTCCCGATGGCGGCGGCGGCGGCGGCCCTGGCCGCGGCCGACCCGCCTCCCGCGATCCCGCAGGCGGCAGGAGCCGCAGGGCCCACCGCCCGCCGAGACTTCTACTGGCTGCGCTCCTTCCTGGCTGGAGGTGGGTGTCCGCGGGAGGACCCGGCCACGCTCCGCTCGGGGTGGCAGGGGCAGGCCGGGGGCTCGCGGCCGCCGTGGCATTCTTGGACAATGGCTGCTTCAATGCCCTGCCAGAGGCTGTCACCTTTTTCTAATAATCACTTGACTAGTGACAACAGGATCCTGGGGAGGAAGGGTCTGGAGCTGTCGTGGAGCGGCTGGGGACGTGGAAGGGCAGACCCAGGCACCCATTCTTCAGGGCTGGGTGGCAGGGAAAAGAGGGGAGTCTCTTACAAAGACCCCAGGATTTCAGTGAAACATGCAGGGCACTGCTTTCTTGTAGAAAGACCATAGGGGGCTGAGTGTAGAGGTGAATTTTGCTGTTTTGCTTAAAAGAAAACAAGAGCTTTATAGACGTGATTTGGGAAATTATGCAAAACTGTCGGCAACCAAAACTGGTTCCAGTGATTCTGGTAAACTCTGCCACTGCTACTTGGCAGGTAGCGGGTGCAGCCCTACTGTTGGTTTGACTGTAGGGCCAGGAGGTTCATATTGTCTCTAAGAAATGTCTTCTGCCTTCCCATAAAGAGGTGTTTCAGTCCTTACCCTTTCTTAACTGGTTGTGTGGGTTGTCATCACTTACTTGTTAAGGCTAAGAATTAAAAAAAAAAAAATTCAAATTATGATGACTTATAGGAAGATAATATCTGTCTGCTGCAGTAATTTTAAGAATTTATTCTGCGGCTGGAAAGGACATTCACTTATTTATAAAAGGAACATTTGAGTGCCTGCTGCATGCTCATTGTACATCAGGGAGCAAAACAAAATCCTGGAGTTTACATTGGTTGAGGAGAAAGACAATAAACAAAATGAAAAAATAAGTTATATAGTATGTTAGAAGGTGATGAATGCAATGGGAAGAAGTAAAAAGAAGAATGGGGCAAGGAAGTGGAGAGGCCAAGTGGATGCATCTGTATATATAAAACCCTAATATGCAAATAGACCCAACGGTGGAACAACAGAACAACCGAACAACTGGTCACTATGACATGTGCTGACCACCAGGGGGCATGTGCGGAACATGGCAGGTGTTGGCAGCATGCGGCAGAGCGCGGAACATGGCATCAGCCACTGTGGGATGGTGGAGCAGGTGATTGGGGGCGCCAGACCAAGGCGGGGCTCTGGTTGCTGTCAACAGGGCGAGCCTCTGGTGGTTACTGAAAATTCTTTGCTTGCGCGCCGCAGTCCCGCCCACCACTCGCACCTGCTGTTGGCACTGACACTGCTCGCACCTGCTGCTGGCGCCGGAGCCTCTGCTTACACCTGCTGCCAGCGCCTGGCGCCAGCCCTGATCAGCGGGTGCAAGCAGTGGCTGCCGGTCCCGATCACCCCTCAGGGCTTATCCACCTTCCCCTGCTCCTAAGGGGCGATCAGGGCTGGCAGCCACCGCTCACACCTGCAGCCGGCACCGGAGCTGCTGCTTGCACTTCTGCGGTGCTGGCCCCGCTCGCACCCACTGCTGGGCTGGCCCCAGTCACTCTGCGCTGTCAGCGGGTGCGAGTGGGGCCAACGCCATCAGCGTGTGGGAGCGGAGGCGGCAGAAGTGGGGCTGATGGCAGAGAGGGGACCAGGGTTCGTGTGGTAGAAGGGGCTGGGCAGGGGCACCGAGGATGGGCCGAGACCCGCCCCTGTGCCCACTGCAGCCTCATCGCCCACAGTTCCTTTCAAGGGGCATGAATTTGTGCACTGGGGCCCTAGTATTAAATAAGCTAGTCGAAATAAGTCTCCTTTGGAGGGTGACACTTGAGCAGACTTGAAGAAGTGAGAGAGTTTAGCTAGTTGATGGCTAAGGAGGAGCATGTCCAGGAGGAGAGAAAAGCTAACGCAAAGGCTGCAAAGGCTTCAAAGTGGGAGAGGGCCTCCTCTGTTCAAAGAACAAGTGGTGTTGATGGGGGAAGGAGGTTAGAGATGTAAAAGGGAGACAGAAATGGAAGGGCCTTGCATTCCATTGTAAAGATTTTGACTTTTACTTGGAATGAAGTTGGGGGCATTGTAGGCATTTTTGTTGTTGTTGTTGTTTTAATGCTGTAGGAAAGGCGAGTGGCAGCTGCAGGTATTATGCTAACCTGAGCTGTCAAAGTCTCTCCAGGTTGGTCGCACATGCAGTTGGAGAACCTGTGGCTACAACCAGACACAGCCCTTGGAAACATGCTGGCCATTGCAAATCTTGAGCAGGGAAGTGACATGATATGACATATTTCACAAGGATCACGTTGGCTTCTCTGGTGAGAATAACTGTAGGAGGGTAGATATGGAAGCAAGGAGACTAGTTTGTAGGTTATTGCAGTAATTCAGATGATGGATAGTGGCTTGTCAGGTCAGTAACAGGAGAGGTGGTGAAAAATTGTGATAATCTGGATATAAATAGAACAAATAGGATTTTCTAACAGATTAGAAATGGGATAAGGAAGATAAGTCAAGAGTGACTCTTTGGGTTTGAGCAGCTGAAAGGTTGTGCTCGTTGGCTGAAATGGAAGACTGTGGTTGGAGCAACTTTCATGATGGTTGTAGCAGGGAGATGAGGAGTTGAGTTTTAGACATGTTACGTTTTGTGATTTGATTAGGCTTTGAAATAGAATCATGGTATATGTAGGTGAGGATAGCAGCCAGGACTCTTTATATACATACTAGAGGCCCGTTGCACGATATTCGTGCAAGAATAGACCTTCCTTCCCCTGGCTTCACTCCCAGCCGCCCGGGGCCTCCCGGGAGCTGGCACGTCCCCACTCCTACCGGGAGCCAGCACGTCCCCGTTCCCTGGCCGCCTGGAGCCGGCAAGTCCCCACTCCCCACTCGCCTGGGAGCCAGCAAGTCCTCGCTTCCCGCTCGCCCAGGAGCCAGCACCTCCCCGCTCCCGGGCCACCTGGAGCAGAGCCGGCAAGTCCTCGCTTCTGTCTGGAGCACCACTCCAGTAGCTCCCTCCCTGCCCTGTTTCCCCTCATAGCAGGCTTCACGCCACTGCGTGCCTACATATGCAAATTAAACCCCATCTTTGTTGGGTTAATTTGCATACTCACTCTGATTGGCTGTGGGTGTAGCGGAGTGATGGTTAATTTGCATGTTTCTCTTTTATTAGGTAAGATATATATACACATACATATATATATGTTTTTTTTAAATATATTTTTATTGATTTCAGAAAGGAAGGGAGAGGGAGAGAGAACTAGAAACATCAAAAATGAGAGGGAATCATTGATCGGCTGCCTCCTGTACGCCCCCTACCACAACCCAGGCATGTGCCCTTGATCGGAATCAAACCCAGGACCCTTCAGTCCGCAGGCCAATGAGCCAAATCAGCTAGGGTAAAAACAGGACTCTTTTATGCTGCTGGTACAACCAATTTGGAGAACTAGTTGGGCAGTTACCTATGAAACTGAGCATTTGTATGATATGATCCAGCAGTTCCACTCCTAGGTATATTTCAACATATATATTTCTGTTCATGTCTATGACATTCATGGTAGCCCAAACCCAGAAGCAATCCAAATGTCCATCCATGTTATAACATACTAGAGGCTAGTTGATGGGTGTCCCTCAGCCCTGCCTGTGCCCTCTCGCAGTCTGGGACCCCTCAGGGGATGTCCGCCTGTCTGCTTAGGCCCGATCCCAGGAGGCAGTCAGACATCCCTCTCGCAGTCTGGGGCTCTCGCAGTCCGGGACGCCCCTCACTCCTTACCGCCTGCCTGCAGCAGAGGGGGCAGAGGCTCCTGCCACTGCCGCTGTGCTCGCCAGCTGTGAGCCCGGCTTCTGGCTGAGCAGTGCTCCCACGCACTGACTACCAGGGGGCAGCTCCTATGTTGAGCACCTGCCCCCTGGTGGTCAGTGCATGTCATAGCAACAGGTTGTTCTGCCGTTCAGTCGATTTGCATATTAGGGTTTTATTATATAGGATTACCAAAATATGGTATAATCATATGATGAAATATTATGCAGCACTGAAAATGAATAAATTCCTCTCACATGCAACAATGTGGATGAATCTTACAATCATAATATTGAACAGAAGAAGCCGGACACAAAGCAAGCCATACTGTGTGGTTTTATTTGTATAAAGTTCAAAAACAATAAAAAGTAAGTCCATGTTGTTAGAAGGCAGAAAGCTGATTGGTTATTTCTGAGAAGGAGGGACAAATAGTGATTATGGGAGTGCAGAAAGGACTTCTGGGAGTCTGGTAAAGTTTCATGATTTGAAACTTGGTTTGGGTGGTCCTTACATGATTGAATTCACCATTTGTAAAGTGGCATAATTAAGATTTGTGCACTTTTTTCTATGTATCTTACAGTTAGTTACCAATTAAAATCTACTAAAAAGAGGAAAAGAATTAGAGGCAGTAAGTATCTGAAACTGCAAAAGAACCTGTGGTCTTTTTTAATCCTCACCCAAGGATATTTTTTCCATTGATTTTTAGAGAGAGTGGGAGGATAGGGGAGAGACAGAGAGAAACATCAATGTGAGAGAGACACATGGATTGGTACCTCCTGTATACCCTGACCAGGGCCGGGGATGGAACTTGCAACCAAGCTACATGCCCTTGACCAGAATCAAACCCAAGATCCTTTAGTTCATGGGCTGACATCCTAACCAATGAGCAAAAAATGATATGACATATTTCAAAAGGATCACTTTGGCTTCTCTGTTGAGAATCACTGTAGGAAGGTAAATATGGAAGCAAGGAGACTAGTTTGTTTTAAAATAAGGTTTATTAAGGTATAATTTATACACAGTAAAATTCACCCTTAATTTAGATGCATTTTCTACTCTTGATATTTTCAATTTACAATAGGTTTATCAGGATATAGCCCATTGTAAATCAAGAATCATGTGTAGCCAAAACCGGTTTGGCTCAGTGGATAGAGCGTCGGCCTGCGGACTGAAGGGTCCCAGGTTCGATTCCGGTCAAAGGCATGTACCTTGGTTGCGGGCACATCCCCAGTAGGGGGTGTGCAAGAGGCAGCTGATCGATGTTTCTAACTCTCTATCCCTCTCCCTCTCTGTAAAAAATCAATAAAATATATTTTTTTAAAAAAAGAATCATGTGTACATGTAAGGTGTCTTAGTTCATTTGGGCTGCTCTAACAGAAATACCATAATCTGGGTGGTTTATAAACAACAACATTTATTTTTCATAGTTCTAGAGTCTGGGAAGTCCAAGATCATGGAGCCAGCAGATTGGCATTCTGGTGAAGACTAGACAGCACCTTCTTTGCTGTGTTTTCACAAGGTGGAAGGGGCCAGGGGTGTCTGGGGCCTCGTTTATAAGGGCACTAATCCCATGGTTAGTGCCCTAATAATGGTTGAATCATATTATGTTTTATAAACATAAACATGCAGAATCCTTAGGTTTTAGAACCCATTCACCTCCTAAAACCCCGCCTCTGCATGCCATCACATTGGGAATTAGTTTTCAACATATGAATTGGGGTGGGGGAGGCAGCACAAACAACAGAGCAAAAAAGTCTTTATACATTATTGCCTTAGAAGCATTCCAGGCTAGTAGGGCTGTCCTGTATGTATGTTACTATCATCCAAATGACTGCACAGTGGCATATTGTAGGGGCTAAACACATAATTGCTGAATGTATGAACGAATGATTGAATTTTATGGTAAAAGTTGTTTGTTTCAATGCAAAAGTTATACAAACGAAGAGGCGGTTGCTTCAAATAGAGCCTTACAGTTGAGTAAATACCTTCAAGTGTCTCTATAACCACATGTAGCAAGATTCCCAGTGTTCATCAGTTATTAGGAGACAGATTTACACGCTTCAAATTAAATTAAATTAATTAATTAATTAAAAATATTTTTATTGGTTTCAGAGAAGAAGGGAGAGGGAGATAGAAATATCAATGATGAGAGAGAATCACTGATCAGCTGCCTCCTGCACGCCCCTTACTGGGGATTGAGCCCGCAACCCGGGCATGTGCTCTTGACTGGAATCAAACCTGGAACCCTTCAGTCCACAGGCCAGCGCTCTATCCACTGAGCCAAAGTGGCTAGGGCCAAACTTAATTTTAAGTATGACATGTTCATTTAGTAAGTTACAGAGAACGAGGGCTAATCATCTGCTCATCACTTCTACTGGGCAGTGGAAGAACAAGTGGAAGATCAGAGGGTGTATGTTGGCTGAACAAAATGATTTCCACCTGGAAAGAAATGGTATGCAATTTTTCCCTAACCTCTTACATTTTTTTAGGTATTGCAGGATGCTGTGCTAAAACAACAGTTGCTCCTTTGGATCGAGTAAAAGTTTTATTACAAGCTCACAATCATCATTACAAACATTTAGGTGAGTTAATAGATGCTAAAGAAAAAGATGAATGAAAACTATCCATCTGCAGGCTTGGTTTCCGTTTGTGAATTATAGTAGAGGATCCAAAAGGGAATTAAAGTTTGGGGGCACATTTTACAAGGGATATCTCTTATCCAATTTAGTCTTTTCATTTGCAGTAGTGGTTATCCACTCTATTATACACTGACTAGAGGCCCAGGAAATTATTTTCTTTTGTTAAATTATTTTCTTTTGCTGATATCATCTAAACCAAAATCTTTGCATCATTGAATCATTGTTTATTGGGATTAACGTGTCACATCCTTGACAGACACGTTAACAGCATAGTCTGATAAAAATAAAATAAAATCAGTGATGGAGATATGGTTTATTCCTTTAAACACTTAGTTAAGTATGCCTTCTAGAAATCTTAGTGCAAGCAGAATCCAGTGCAGTTAGTATATATGGGTAAATGTACATTACTAAAAATATATGAAGCCCTTAGTTGTTCTTTACAAACATAAAAATCCATTTAAGTAACATGGACACTAATAATATATCATTGCCCTGGCCAGTTTAGCTCAGTGATAGAGCATCGGCCTGCAGACTGAAGGGTCCTGGGTTTGATTCCTGGTCAGGGCACATACCCGGGTTGCGGGCTCCATCCCCAGTAGGGGGTGTGTAGGAGGCAGCCGGTCAATGATTCTTTCTCATCATGGATGTTTCTATCTCTCTCTCCTCCTTTCTTCTCTCTGAAGTCAATAAAAATATATTTTAAAAAATAATATATCATTGATGGTAGTAATCATTTTTTGGAGCCTTTTTGGAGGACATTTTTGGTAAATGCATCAAAAAGATACATTCTTGCCCAGCAAGTGTGGCTCAGTGTTTGAGCATTGACCCTTGAATCAAGAGGTCCCTGTTCAATTCCCAGTCAGGGCACATGCCTCGGTTGCGGGCTTGATCCCCAGTAGAGGACATGCAGAAGGCAGCCCATGGATTTTTCTCTCTCATTGATGTTTCTCTCTATCCCTCTCCCTTCCTCTTTCTTTAAAAAATTCATAGAAACATATTTTTTTAAAAAACACAAAAAACAAGCCTTTATTTAAAAAAAAAGAAAAAGATTCTTCCTTTCCAGCCTTGCAATTTTAGTTCTAGGAGGTTATTTTAAGGAAGTACTAATCAGAAATGTGCTAAAAAATGTATATATGAGAATCAAAGCATTATTTATGTTAGTAAAAAAAACAAACCGAGACAAAGCTTTTAATAATAGGGAATTGATTAAATAAGAATTATTTAGATAAATAAATAAGTCCATATTATAGACTATTTTGCAATTATAAAAATTATAAAAGTATTCATTGACTATGAACAATGTTCATAATGTATTAGTTAAATGTGGAAATATTACAACGTGGCAGAATCATATTGCATTTTATATAAATAAACGTGCTTAGACAAAAGGCTAGAAGGACAAACGTTAGAATTAGTGGTTAATATTCAGTGGTCAGATTAGAGTAAATTTTTTTCCTCTAAGCCTGCGATTTTCAAACTTTTTCATCTCATGGCACACATAAGCTAATTACTAAAATTCTGCGGCACACCAAAAAAAATATATTTTGCTGATCTGATGAAAATAGTATAATTTTGATTCATTCACACTGGACGGCTATTGTTGTGTTGGTTGTAATTTTAAAAAATGTTTTTATTGACTTAAGAGAGAAAGGAAGGGAGAAGAAGAGAGAAACATAGATTGGCTGCCTCCTGCACGCCCCCTACTGGGGATTGAGCCTGCAACCCCAGCATGTGCCTTGACCAAGAATTGAACTGGCAATCTCCTGGTGCATTGGGGCAACATTCTAAACCACACTGACTTGACATTTTTTTATTTGACAATCTAAGGGAAAAGATTTAGTGCCCTGACTAAATAGTCAGGTATTGCATGTTTTAAAATTTTGGGACACACAGGTTGAACATCACTGTTCTAAGTTAATTTGTAATACATGTTGAATATACATATATTACCTTTTCAGTTAGAGGAAAAAAGATTTTAAAAAAATTAATGTGGACAGAGACCAAGAAAGAAATTAGGTTGAGGCAACTAACTCAGACCACTTCATTGCTTTACAGTTTCATGCTTCAACTGATAGGAACGATGTATGCTCTGCTGTGCAGCATCCTATATAATAAAAGCCCAATGTGCAAATCGACCGAATGGCGGAACAACCAGTGGAACGACTGGTGGCTATGACCACCAGGGGCAGACGCTCAATGCAGGAGCTGCCCTCAGCCGCGGGCCCCAGGCCAGCCAAGGCAGGTGCCAGCAGGGCCCCCCCCCCCATCGCCCCACCGGACGCCCCACAGATCGGCCCTGATCGCTGGCCAGGCCTAGGGACCCTATCTGTGCACAAATTTCGTGCACTGGGCCTCTAGTCAGTGTATAATAGAGTGGCTAAGAATCAATTATTATTATTTTTTGAAGATGCCACATACTTTTTTTTTTATTATTGATTTTAGAGAGAGAGAAAGAGAAACATCTATTTGTTGTTCCACTTATTTATTCATTCATTATTTGATTCTTGTATGTGCCCCAACTAAGGATTGAACCCACAACCTTGGCTTATCGAAACGAGTCTCTAACCAGCTGTGCTACCCAGCAAGGGCCAATTATTTTTTCAGTGGGTTTTTTAAATGTGATTTTTCTAAAATTTTTTTGAATGGATATTTATATCTTATATTAATTGTAGCTCATTTTCTTGTCATTATTTTTAATACTAATTTTTTACTTAAAATTGAAAGAAAAAAATTGCTACCATATCTGTCCAGCAAAGCATTCTATATCTTCACAGTGTGCTGCTCATGTATAGAAAGAATAAGACCTTTGAATTTATTGAGAGATTATATAACTGAAAAGGAAGGAAGTTATTTTCTTTTGTTAACTAAATTGAAGGTGAAAATAAGATGAATTATTTTACTCGGTATCTTGGAGTGCTTTACAATGACCCAACATAGGAATGTCTGAGCAGGGTTGTTTTATTCCTTTAATCTTCTCCCCATGCTGATCTTTGTTAGTTTGTTTAATGATTTGTAATCATTAGATTATATACTGAGTGGCCAGATTATTATGATCTCTGAACGCATAATAATCTGGCCACTCATTGTGTAGCCTATATAATAAAAGGCTAATATGCAAATTGTCCCCTTGACCAGGTGTTCGACCAGCAGGCAGGCCGGGCAACGGCCCATGTCGTTCTCCCCCCGCCCCCTGCCAGGCTTGCCGGACCCCACCCATGCACGAATTCATGCACCGGGCCTTATATATATATATATATAAGTATGTGTGTGTGTGTGTGTGTGTGTGTGCGCGTGTGTGTGTGCGTGTGTGTGTGTGTGTGTGTGTGTATACACACACACACACACACACGCACACACACACACACACACACACGCACACACACACACACACACACACACACACACACACATACTGAGTGGCCAGATTATTATGCGTTCAGAGATCATAATAATCTGGCCACTCAGTGTATACTCACATTAGATTTCATGCTCTCTAGGACTGAATGCCATTGGTTACAGTATACTCTACAAAGTATGCAAATTTTGAAATAGAATTCTTGGGGAGATTGAGGTATCTTTAAAATATACAAGCCATTAAAAAAAGGTGTTGGCTTTTAAAAATTATTATTTTTAAATATATTTTATTGATTCCAGAGAGGAAAGGAGAGGGAGGGAGAGAGAGAAACATCAGTAATGAAAGAGAATCATTAACCAGCTGCCTCCTGAATGCCCCCACTGGGGATCGATCCCGCAACTCAGGCATGACCTGAATCGAACCCTGGACCCTTCAGTCCGCAGGCCAACGCTCTATCCACTGAGCTAAACCAGATACAGCAAGATGAGCTATTTAAAAAAAAAAAATATATATATATATATATATATATATATATATATATATATTTTCAGAGAGGAAGGGAGAGGGCAATAGAGATAAAAACATCAATGATGAGAAAGAATCATTGATCAGCTGCCTCCTGCACGCCCCACACTGGGGATCAAGCCTGCAACCTGGGCATATGCCCCAACCTGGAATCGAACCTGGTTCATAGATGGATGCTCAACCACTGAGGAACACCAGGCTGAAGATGTGCTATTGAATAAAACTTCTTTAGCTTCTTTTAAAAAGTGTGTTAACCATTCATTCTTTGGGGTTTTGCTACTGCTCAGTGAGTGTGTAGTGAGGGCAGTACTGCCAGTGCCTAAACCAAGGGTGGGGAACGTCCGGCCATATAAGGCCTGAGAAATCACTTGGTCTGGCTCTGCCAAGGCATGAGGAGTGAGTTAATTAAATGTTTGACCAAATATAGCAGGCTAAGTTTTAAGTTGGTAATCTTGTAATGGCCTGTGAATTATGTTATAAATATTCAAATGGCCCTTGGCACAAAAAGGTTCCCCACCGCTGGCCCAAACAGTACATTCATATCAACGAGAATTCTGCTTTACCATCGTGCAATTTTTGGGAAAAATAAATAGCCCGCCCGGCATGGCTCAGTGATTGATCTATGAACCAGGAGGTTACGGTTGGATTCCTGATCGGGGCACATCCCCAGTGTGATGGGCTCGATCCCCAGTGTAATACATGCAGGAGGCAGCCTTCAATGATTCTCTCTCATCATTGATGTTTCTATCTCTTTCTGCCTCTTCCTTCCTCTCTGAAATAAATAAAAATATATTTTAAATAAATAAATAAATAAAATTCAAAACGAGCCTAGTGATTTACTTTCATATTGATCAAATTTTTGTTTCAAAAATTTGGAAAGGATCTTGAATTTAAATAGTTTAATAATGTAGCCCGGCTGGTGTGGTTCAGTGGTTGAGCGTGGACACATGAACCATGAGGTCACTGATTCCTTTCCCAGTAAGGGCACATGCCCAGGTTTCAGGCTCAATCCTCAGTAGAGGTCATGCAGTAGGCAACTGATCAGTGATGTTTCTCTCTTATTGATGTTTCTCTCTCTTCTTCTCCCTTCCTCTCTCTCTAAAAATCAATAAAAGATATTTAAATACTTTAATAATGGAAGTATTCAGTAATATGTTTATTGGAAGTCTGTACTACAAATGGGATTAGTGATTAATCTTTTTCTCTTTTATTTATTAGTTTTTACTTTTTTTTGCATGTATAATTATTATTATTTTTTCCTTATTGATTAAGGTATTACATATGTGTCCTTATCCCCCCTAATCTTAATAGAATAAACATGTCAATATTTAGGATCAGAACTTAGGCCTTTATCAGTATTCTTAATTAAAGTGTCCTAATAATGAAAATTTGCTCCCAAATTTAAATTGCTTTAATAGTTTTTTATTTGTTTCTCTTATTTAGCAGTATTCTTTTTTTTTAAATATTTTTTTATTGATTTCAGAGAGGGAGGAAGAGGGATAGACAGATAGAAACATCAGTGATGAGAGAATCATTGATTGGCTGTCTCCCGTATGCCCCACAACCTGGGCATGTGGCCTTGACCGGAATCAAACCTGCGACCCTTCAGTCCACAGGCTGATGCTCTATTCACTAAGCCAAACCAGCTAGGGCTATTTAGCAGTAATCTCATGTAAACAAACCACACATGTATCTGGGCAGTCTGGGAAACCTTTTCATCCTTCCAGATAGAGTTGATCATCTGCACTGCTGTGTATAGACCTTGAATATATTTCTGTTATTAATATTCTCTAGATTGCTATAGTTGAATATAATTTGTGATAATTATAAATATAATTTGTAGCTGTTTTTGCTATTATATGTTTTATATTTCTACATGCAGTATATGTATGTAATTTGAGCAAGTGAGGTATTTTAAGTAGTATTAACTTATATAGAAATTACTATTCATATAATTCATCAAACAAAATTATATTATAAATGATGGCATTAGTGATTGTCATGAAAATTTGAATTTAGATAGTTTTCTGTTTTAATATTTTTTTTCTAAAAATAGGAGTATTTTCTACATTGCGTGCTGTTCCCCAAAAGGAGGGATACCTTGGATTGTATAAAGGGAATGGTGCAATGATGATTCGAATCTTTCCCTATGGTGCAATCCAGTTTATGGCATTTGAGCACTACAAAACGGTGAAGTTTTGTTTTCTTTTGTTTCCTTAAATATTATGCTTAGTTGAGAAGGCATTTGCTTTGGCCTATAAAGTTACTTTGGAAGAATGGCTAAATTAATGCCTTTTTGAAGGAATAAGACTTGTGATAGTTTAAAATTTAAAATATAACTTGGTTTTGAAGTTATCTATTCCAGAATTGTTAGTCATTTTTGAGAAAATTGTTTATATTCACACTTATGAAGAAGAGCTAAAGTATCCTTCAAGTAGATAATAATAAATGTTAAAAATATTAATAGCACTTTAATGTGCTTTTTGTGTCTCAACTGTAGGAGAGGAACATTGTGACTTTTGATTTTCTTATTAAAATGGCAAAATCATATTGTAAAAGTTTGTTTATAAATAATGATTTAATAAATTAACAGCTTTTTCTGTCTTACTCATTGATCAAGTTTGTTTTTTTAGCTGACTGAAAGTTTATCTTCTTAAATATTCAAACATCTTAACACAGAAGGGGGTTAAGTATGTTAAATTTCACAGTGTATCTTTTTTTTAATGACTCCATTTAAAATTTTTATTATTTATTTTTTATATAGAGAGGGAGAGAGAGAAACATCGATGGGTTGCTTGCCATAAGCATCCTTCCAGGAATGGAATACATAACCTGGGTATGTGCCCTGAACTGGAATCAAACCTGCCACCTTCCGGTGTACGGGATAATGCTCCAACAACTGAGTCACACCTGCCAGGGCTCACGGTGTATCTTAAAATGAAAAGTAACCATTAGGGATGGGACAACATTCTAAGCTAGTCTGTCAGATAGAATGGATGCCCTCAGTATATTAAGACTGCATTGTCTGAAGAAGCATTTTATTCCTACTGCTCCCATTCACACTTTATTTGTGGTCATCAGTGTGTAGTACATTCAGCAATTCTAAGGTAGATGCTCTGTAAAAGTATAAAATTAGAGCAGAGGCTATAGAGGAAATATCTGACCTCTTTATAATGTGATAGAACACTGTCCCGCTTCCTGTAAGTGTGCTCATTTCACTCCCATTTAATACTAATTTTCTTTTTACTAGTTCTGTAACTCTTTTGAAGTAAGTCCTCATTATTAAACAGTGAAAAGGGGAGCATTTTAAAAATGTCTTATTTAATTTGATGTGTTTGGTTTCTAGTTCATTACTACAAAGCTGGGAATTTCTGGTCATGTGCACAGATTAATGGCTGGATCCATGGCAGGTAAGAGGAGTGGGTATACTTTATTTCTAACAAATTTAATTTGGTTTAGCTGATATGTGTGATGTTGATTCAGTAGCATACATTTGTTAGCTTTCTATATTCAATTATATAAGAAATCATTGATATTTCTACTCAAAACGAGCATTTTACATTAGGAGATGGTAAGGAATGGTCTAAACTTACAACAAAGGAAAAAACACACCATACAGTCTCTTTGACAATCTCCTTCTGAAAATGTTTTTACTTTGTTTTTCTTTTTCTTTTTAAAATATATTTTATTGTTTTTCTTTTTCTTTTTTAAATATATTTTTACAGAGAAGACGGGAGAGGGATAGAGAGTTAGAAACATCGATGAGAGAAACATCGATCAGCTGCCTCCTGCACACCTCCTACTGGGTATGTGCCTGCAACTAAGGTACATGCCCTTGACCGGAATCGAACCTGGGACTCTTCAGTCCGCAGGCCAATGCTCTATCCACGGAGTCAAACCGGTTAGGACTTGTTTTGTTTTTCTAAAAATATTTTAAAATTATAACGACTGTAGCAACACCTACTCCTATACAATGAAAATAGTTTCACTCCCTAGAAGCTATCAGTATTAATAATTTCTTATGTATGCTTTTTTCTAACCCTACCCTATGGGATAAGAACTTTTCTTTTAGTTATCTCAAGACTCTTTCAATATCAGTACATAGATCTTATTTTATTAAAGAATTGTGTTATATCCTTTTTTTGAGAGGTCAAATTTCCTTTTATTTTTAGAACTGTTATATTCTAAGGTAATGTACTGTCATTTATTTAATCAGTCCCCTATTGATTGACATTTGGGATATTTTCAGTTTCTGTTTTACAAACAACACATTGTACTTGTGTGACTATATCTGTAGAATAAATTTTCAGAAGGGAAATTGCTTTATCAGAGGGTATGTATATTGCCGGGAGCCAATTTCAGCATGTCATAATTACAAGAGTTTTATCAAAAGGTTGATGAAATTTGGGGGCTCAACAAGGGCTGAGTCACATATATAATTACCTGTTGGAATAGCTAAAAGGGCACTTCCCCCAAACCTGAATAGGATGATTGCTTGCTGCCAGACAGCTCAGGGGATCTTAATCCACATGATATTGCCTCCTGTTGGCCAAACACCTGAACAGCTGTAGGCTATTCCCCAATCTGACAATGCTTCTGTAAACCCTACCCTTCGTAATCTACGCACAGTCTTTCTCCAGATTGCTGAACCCTCCTTAATGCTGGGACAAGAACCCTGGCAGTATATTTAAATTTTGATAGACATTGGCAAACTGATCTCCATAATGCTGTCAATGGCCTTTTCCCCTACATACCAACACTGGGTTTTATAAAAATTTTAATACATGGAAATTAATCATGAATAAGGTTGATCAGCATTTCAAACTTTAGTGACCATTTGTATTTCTCTTAATGACCATTTGTATTTCATTAAATATTCATTTTTATGAGTTTTGGAATTAGGACATGTGTTTTCTTTTCTGTGAAATATTGCTATTTTATTTCCCAGTTTTAGATTTGTCTTTTGACCTTACTTGTGTTTTAGAAAAGTTAATCTAAAAGTTGTTTTTAAATCCCTCATATAGAAGTTTTACATAGCCAAATGCATTAGTCTTTTTCTCTGTGGCTTTAAAATTTTGTGTTGTGCTTATAAATGCTTTTCCCTGTCCTTTTTAAAAAATATTTTTATTGATTTCAGAGAGGAAGGGAGAGGGAGAGAGACATAGAAACATCAATGATGAGAGAGAATCACTGATCGGCTACTTCCTGTACACCCCCTACTGGGGCTCTAGCCCGCTACCCAGGCATGTGCCCTTGACCGGAATTGAACTCAAGACCCTTCAGTCTGCAGGCTGACACTCTATCCACTGAGCCAAACCAGACAGGGCAATGCCTTTCCCTTTCTAAGAGCAACAGTTATTTGCCAGGTGGCCAGATGGTATAGAAATATTTGAGTATTTTACATTGGCATGGTGGTACTGGTGAGTAATATTAGCTAACATGTATTGCTCAGTTGCTATGTGCTCACAGACCTGAGCCTGTGACATGTCATCTTGCCTATTGCTATGGAGATAGTCAGTTTTTCCTTCTGATATCTTACGTTGAAATAGACAAGTTATAGAATTTACAAAATACTCGTGACCCATTTACACTGTACTGGGGATCAGTATAGTGCTAACAGTATATCTTCACAATGGGAAGAGCTTGAAAAGATTTTATAAACTGACCCTTTACTTACAAGGTTGTTTTCAGCTGATGATATTATGATAAAATTGTATCAATATCACCTTTGATTTCATTAGGTTTTCATTGCTATAATTTGAGAACACAACAAATGATAGGAAATATGACATATATGATGTCATATAATGATAGGAGAGAGATATGTGTCAAAATTTTATTGTACATTTAAGTTTCTACTTTTTTTCAGGTATGACAGCAGTTATCTGTACTTACCCTCTTGATATGGTTAGAGTTCGCCTAGCATTCCAGGTGAAAGGGGAACACACTTACACAGGAATTATTCATGCATTCAAAACAATTTATGCAAAGGTATATATTTACTTTTCTCATCTATACCATGTCTTTTTATATTTAGGAAAATATTTTGAATATTATCTAAATAATTATTCTATTATTTATAAGTAATTGATAATAATAATATTTATGAAAACACATCTGTGTTTCAAGGTGGGTCCCAGAATAATATTTTTGTTATGATGTATGCTTTTTTCCCCTACTAATCCTCACCTGAGGGTTTTTCTTTTTTTTTCTTTTTAATATATTTTTATTGGTTTCAGAGAGGAAGAGAGAGGGAGAGATAGAAACATCCATGATGAGAGAGAATCACTGATCGGCCGCCTCCCGCAAAACTCCCACTGGGGGTCGAGCCCACAACCCAGGCATGTGCCCTTGACCGGAATCGAACCCGGGACCCTTCAATCCGCGGGCTGGTGCTCTATCCACTGAGCCAGACTGGCTAGGGTTTTCCATTGATTTTTAAAGAGAGTGGAAGGGAGCGGGAAAGAGAGAGAGAGAGAGAGAGAGAGAGAGAGAGTGTGTGTGTGTGTGTGTGTGTGAGAGAGTGAGAGTGAGTAACATGGATATGAGAGACATATCGACTGGTTGCTTTCCACACGCACCCGACCAGGTCCAGGGATGGAGTCTGTAACTAGAATCAAACCCGGGACCCTTCAGTCTGAGGGCCTACACTCTATCCACTGAGCAAAACTGGCTAGGGTGATGTATGCTTTGTAAAACATTTTTACTTATTGATTTTTTTTTTAGAGAGAGGGAAAGAGGGAGAGGGGGTGAAAGAGAAAGCGAAACATTGATTTGTTGTTTCTCATTTATGCATTCATTGATCACTTCTTGTATGTGCCCTGACTGGTGATCAAAGCCACAACCTTGGAGTATCAGGACGATGCTTTTACCAGCTGAGCTACTAGGCCAGGACTATAATGTATTCTTTTGTTCTTTGATGTGTATCATAATGAAAGAAATATAATCTTCTGTTTTCTTCATTCAAAAGGAAGGCGGTTTCCTTGGATTTTACAGAGGCCTGATGCCTACTATATTAGGAATGGCTCCATATGCAGGTATGTTTCAAATTTAGCAGAATCTTGGTTTTTTATTTTCTTCTAAGAATGATTTTTTAAGTTTAGCATTTTATATATAAGCCATTAATCTGTCAGGATTATTTTTTTCCTCCTTAGGGTAACCATTTGACCAGCACCACTTATTAAGTAGTCCCTCCTTTCCCCAGTGATCTTCAGTGCTACTTCTTAAAACAATAATAGCGTGCAGTTTCATAAGTCTTTATATTTGGTAGGACAAATCCCAGGACTCTATGCTCCGCGCCCCCCCCCCCCCCCCCCCCCCCCCCCCCCCCCCCCCCCCCGGAATGTAAGAACTGTAGATATTTTGTTATTCCATACACTTTGGTATCAGTTTTTGATGTTGCAAAGCACTCTTGTTGGGATTTTGAATGAAATTTCATACAGTTTCTGGACATTTTTGCTAGATACAGTCATAGATACCTTATAAGCTTTGTCTTTTAGAAAATTACATTTTAAGTTTATTGCTTGATTTAATTTTTACATGATCTTATAACTTGCCATTATCCTACTTGTTGATGTTATAGCCACCCACCATGTTACTTGTAGATGTTTTGGATTTTCTGTGTGGACAGTCTTACATCCTGTGCAAATAGTGTTATTTTTCTTCATCTAATTCTTATTTTTTAAAAATTTACTCATGTTTGTCTTATCCTACTATACTAGCTAAGGACCTACAATACAGCAGTGAATAAAAATCCTGATCCTGGGCATTTTGGCTCATTACTGATTTTATAGGGAATATTTCTAATACTTCTTCATTTAGCATAATGTTTACTGTAGTATACCACTTACCAGGTTCAGGAAGTTTTGATAAGAACTTTTAGATGAATTGGTGTTGAACATTGGCAGATAACCCTTTTCTGCATTTACTGAAGTGATAATATAGTTTTCTCCTTTAATGTGTTAATATGGTTCATGATATTAACGTCAACCCAAATTGGTTGTGATGCAGTGATCTTTTTATATCCTGTTGGATTCAATTTGCTGTGTTTTTTTTTAAGTTTTACACTTATATTTATAAGTGAGATTACTTTGTAATATCCTCAAGATCTCATACAATAAATTAAAGAGTATTTCTTCATTTTCCATCCTCATGAAGAATCTGTATAAAATGATTAGAATTACCTTGTTTCTTGAAAGTTTTAATTGTGGGATAATTTTTAAATACTGGCTTAGTTTCTTGAATGATTATAGGGTTGTACAAGTTTTCATGTCATTTTTGGTAATTCATACCTTTACTGTTTTGTGCTAGTTTTCAAATTTTTTTATTTTTTAAAATATATTTTTATTGATTTCAGAGAGGAAGTGAGAGAGAGATAGAAACATCAATGATGAGAATCATTGATAGGCTGCCGCCTGCACGCTCTCTACTGGGAGGGAGCCTGCAACTAGGCATGTGCCCTTGATTGGAATCGAACCCGGGACCTTTCAGTCCACTCTATCCAATGAGCCAAACTGGCTAGGGCTAGTTTTCAATTTTTTATTAAAAGATTTTCCTTTTTTGCCCTGTCGGTGTTGCTCAGTGGTTGAGCATCGACCTCTGAACCAGGAGGTCATGGTTGGATTCCTGGTCAGGGCAAGGGCACATGCCCGGGTTGAGTGCTTGATCCCCAGTATGGAGCATGCAGGAGGTAGCTGAACAATGATTCTTTGTTTCTATCTTGCTCTCCCCCTTTCTTCTGCTCTGAAATCAATAAAAATAGATGAAAAATTTTTTTCATTTTTATTTTATTTATTTATTTATTTATAGAGAGAAAGAGAGATGAAGGGAGAAAGAGACAGAGGGAAAGAGAAACATCAATTTGTTGTTACACTGGTTTAGGCATTCATTGGTTGATTCTTGTATGTGTCCTGATTAGGGATCTAACTCAAAACCTTGGTGTATCTGGACATTGCTCTAACCAACTGAGCTACCTGGCCAGGGTTTTCCATATTTTTTCATAATTTTTCACATCTGGTCTATCTATAGTTATGTCCCACTTTTCATTTTTGTTTATATTTTTCTCTAGTCAATTTTATTGATTTTTGTTCATGTCTTAATTATCACCTTCTTTCTCTGGGTTTATTCTTCAGAGAACAAACCTTTATGTTTGTTTTCTTTCCTAATGTAAGCATTTTTCTTCTAAATACTGCTTTAGCTGCATCCAATGAGTTTCCTTTAGTTGTTTTTACTTAAAATTTGGACATTTTTAAACATATTCAAAAGTAGACAATAGTGTAATGAACCACCATATACCTATCACCTAGCTTCAATAGTGATCAACTCACGGTCAGTCTTACTTTAACTCCTAATTACTCCTTCCACCTTCATCTCAAATTGTTTTAAAGCAAATCCACTTTATTGCATCCTCAATATATCTGTATTGAGCTCTTTAAGCTTTTTTAAAAAGCATGACCTCATACCATTTGAAACTTTAAAAAAAATTCTGAGTAGCATCTAGTCATTGTTCAAATTCCTACCCACCTCATAATTATTTTTTGGCCACATCCAAGTTAATATTTGCCTGGTATATATTTTTTCATCTTTTTTATTTTCTACTTTTTCATGTCTTTATGTTTTAGGTATTTCTTTTGTAATCATTTGTAGCTATATATTTTATTTAATCCAGTCTGTAAAATATTTTAATTGTCAGTTAGTCTACTTAATTGTTATTGTGATTGTTGATATATTTGGACTTGTTTCTATACCTTGCTATTTGATTTCTATGTGTCGCTTTTCTTTTTCTTTTTTAAATTCCTTTCTTACCTTGTTTGCTTATTTTTCTAAATCCTTACCCCCTTACTCTTTTTTTTAACCTTCCTGAATGTATTTATTTAAAGATTTTTTAAAAATTGATTTTTAGAAAGAGAGAAAGGTAAAGGGAGAGAGAGAAACATCTATGTAGGAGCGAGATACAGATCAGCTGCCTCCTGCACTGCCCCCTGCTGGGGATTGAGCCCTAAACCCAGCATGTGCCCTGAGCAGGACACAGGACAATGCCCAACCAACTGAGCCACACCAGCCAGTCTCCCTACTCTTTATAAATATACAAATTTATTTGCCTTCTCCTATATTTCATGGTCTTTAATAATGAGCTTATTACTTGATCTTAATCTCTGAGTTTCAGACTCAGTGATTCCTTCTTCCATAGGACCAATGGCAGGATCCATCTCAGTGGCCCTGCGCTATTGGCTTCAATATGGACTTGTTATACTACCCTCATGGGCCCAGCTTATATTTTTGGAAAGTGGTGGTTCTGGGGCTTCTTGGAGACCTCATTCTTTTTGCATTCCCGGCAATGGATATAGTTGTTCTGCAATGACAAAGTCCCTCAGAATACATATATTGCCATTATGCTAGAAGCAGAGCTCTTTAATTTTTTGCTATATTTTCTTGTCTTTATATTTTTGTTTTTGTTTTAGTTTTCAGTTTTTAAAATATATACGTACATAGTTAATGTCTATATATATAATTTCCTTTCTTAATTCTTCCCCATTTTGCAAATATTTTTTATATTTTTGAATACTCTTCACAAACATAGTTTTAACTTAATTTTATTTATTTAAAATATTTTTATTGATTTCAGAGAGGAAGGGAGAGGGAGAGAGAGATAGAAATATCAATGATGAGAGAGAATCATTGATTGGCTGCCTCCTGCATGCTCCCTACTGGAGATCAAGCCGCAACCCAGGCATGTGTCCTTCACCGGAATTGAATTTGGGACCCTTGAGTCCACAGGTCGATGCTCTGTCCACTGAGCCAAACCAGCTAGGGCAAACACAGTTTTTATTAATTGTGTCGTATTTCACTAAATATGATTCTACATAATTTAAGTAGTTCTAATTTTTTTACTTATGTTTATTTTGCTGGGAACTTTCTTGTTGTGAGTTTTTTCTGTATTTAGATTAAGTTCTTAGAATAGATTTCCCAAATATAAAAGTGTATGAATATTCCAAAATTATATATCATCATTTCAAAATACTATACGATTATAAGAATTTTGTATAAAGAATAAATGTATATATTGAGGTATTATCCTGGACAGAATTTTTGTAAATGCTTATTTGTTCTTAAGCATAAAGTATCTCTTTAAATATGTTTTTAAAATTTAGTAGATTTCAGAATGTCTTGATTAATACTTAGGTGATAGGAATGCTTGAATTCTATTCTTGATTTTATTAATGTACAACTTTAATAGGTCTATTATAAAATCATGTAAATTTTCAGCAATATCACCTTCATATTACCAATAACTTAATTCAATATTTATCAGATTTCATGTGCCTTGGGAGTCAATATGAACATTTGTCTCATGGTCACAACTCTTCCTTGAAGACAAAATTAGATGCCAAGTTAAAATAAAAATGCTTTGTCACTTCTGAATTTTTTGCCTCTATTTTACGTTATCATCATTATTGTTATTATAAATAGAAGTTGACATATTTACTTGTAATTATTAATCATGGATTTAATATTTATTCATACAAAACCTTGGAAAATAGTTCAATTACATTTCTATATAAGGTGGCATTATACTCACCTTTGCCCTTATTCAGTGAACTGAAGAATATATTAGTGTGTGAAAATCAATGCTATAATTTTTTATAGGTGGTAATTTTGTTGTCTTTAGATTACTTATAGATATTATTTTTTTTTAATCTTAGAGAAAGCCAAATATCAGGAAACAGGAAATGCATAGTTTCCTGAGTTAATTGGTTATTTTGTAAGAATGGTGTCTTTTCACAGCTCATGTTCTGTTAAGCATCGTGGTGAATTTATATTTTGTTTTTCAGGTGTTTCATTTTTTACTTTTGGTACCTTAAAGAGTGTTGGGCTTTCCCATGCTCCTACCCTTCTTGGCAGACCTTCATCAGACAATCCTAATGTCTTAGTTTTGAAAACTCACATAAACTTACTTTGTGGTGGTGTTGCTGGAGCAATAGCACAGACAATATCGTAAGTTTCTTCATCAACTTAATTCAGTCAAATTACAGTTACCCAATCCTGATTTTCAGCATTGGTTAATCATTTTTTTCTAATAGATTATTAAAACACATGATTCCTTGCAAAATATGTCTTAATTTAATACGTTTCTTTTCAGACGTGCCTGCACTTTTAGCATATTATAAATAATTTAGTGCCAAATTGACCAAATTAGTTTTAACCCACCCAATTTCCTGTCGATTAATTTACAAGAAAGAAAGGTAGAAAGAAAACATTGAGTATAATCTTCATCCATATTTTCTCATGAATTCACCTAAATGAAGTTTCTGAATTTTGAGCCATTTATGTGTTTGTGTGTGTAAGGTACAACTTCTCTTGCACTAAAATCTCGAAGGCCTGCTTTGTCAGACAGTGTATGAGGCACTGGGAGGCTCCCTGAAGGAAAAACACAGTTATTGCCTCAGGAAACCTATACTGTTACTGAGACAGTAGCAATACAATGGAGTTACATGTTAATTTAAGTGCTGGTAGAAACATAAAGGTATTATTATAAAGTACTTGGAAAGGTGGCTTCAAAGAATTTCTCTAGACCAAGAGTGATTGTGTAGATGAGATAAAAGAGGCAGGAATACTGAGAATTAGAAACTTTTCAGGTATAGGAAGAAGAAAAGCTGTCTGTGACTAAGGAGTATCCTGTAAAACAGGAAGTAGTAGTATCAGACTCAAAACAGAGGATCCAATGGAAAAAGAAAAGTCAAAGTAAGACAAGTACTGAAAACTAAGGTGTTTATTAGATTTTGCAATTGTTACTTTTGTGAAAGCAAATTTGGTGTACTTGTGTGTGAGAACAGATCACACTAGATTGAAGGTAAAGAAGAAGATATGTGTGTGTGGTTTACTTTTGGAAACCTTGCTGTGGGATCTTGTTCATATGCAGAGATATGATCACCTCTGGCTGTTACGATTCTCTTCTTGGTTTTACTGCCTTTTTTCTGTATTACTTCCAACTTAGATCCTTAAAATCTGTCTTCTCTTTCCCACTTCTCTTCTTAAACTATGTTCTATACCAGTGGTCGGCAAACTCATTAGTCAACAGAGCCAAATATCAACAGTACAACAATTGAAATTTATTTGGAGAGCCAAATTTTTTAAACTTAAACTATATTGGTAGGTACATTGTTATTAACTTAATTAGGGTATGAGGTATTTTATGGAAGAGCCACACTCAAGGGGCCAAAGAGCAGCATGTGGCTCGAGAGCCGCAGTTTGCCGACCACTGTTCTATACCATTAATTCTTCACAGATTCAGTGGCTCCTTCTCAGGTCTTTTACTCTCCTTTCAACTGTTCTAGTTCCTTGGTTTTTTAACAGTGCCCTCTCTTGTCAATCACGCTCCTTAACCTTCCCTTTTTCGGTACTTTGCTGCTCATGTCCTCCTCTTCCTACCTATTGGTGTAGACCTTTGCTCTCCCCTTAAATATCTAGAATTAGCTTATCTGTCCTGATGGTTTCAATGGTCACTTCTCTACAGATAACCAGTTCTGTTTAAGTCTCCATTATTGACTCACTGTTACTTCCCTGGCAAGCTCTTGGATATTTCTACTTGGACTTCTACAGTCAGTGCCAACTCTGTAATTCAGGTATTCCTTTCTTTCCTCTTTGTATTGATAAACATTGACCTTCTAGTCCTAGTAATACCTTGAAATCATTTCTCACATTTTACATATCTGTGTAGTCGTTAAGTCATCATTTTCACTTCAGAACATTGCCTACAGTGCTATTTTCTTTCTTCCCCAATGTTATTTCCCTAGTTCTGATCCTTGTACTTTGTCTTCTTACATCCTCTCCTTTATACTAATCAGTTTCTTCTGCCCACATCTTTTCCTGCTTGGAAACTGAATTATTCAGGTTGAGGTTTTGGTCCCTTTACCCTCATGAAGTTTTTTCCTCTCCCCAAACCCCATTAAAAAAATAATTCCTGGAAATGCTGTTGAAGTACATAGGGAATTTCACCTATTAGTACTGTTATTTATTGAACTGCTTGGTTGGTGCATGTTTTTTTTTAAAAAAATTTCATAATAAATTTAAATGTATATAAAAGTATATGATTATTTTTTGTCATATATCACTTATGTATATATTAGGTACCATGAAGAAGTTTGAGTAGGAAAGTAGAAAGCAGCTTTGTAACACTGGAAAGACTCAGTTTGTTAAAATTTTCTTACCTTAATGCTAGGATAACAGTACGGATTTCATACAGTTGTTGTGAAGATGGAATTGTTTAGCATAGGACCTAATATAAGTAGTCAATATTAGCAAAATAAAAGTAATTTTAAAAAATCTCCTGGAATCCTACTCTGAAAAGAGATTACTTTTGTATATTTTGTTTCAAGCAATCTTTACATAGAATTTTCTCTGTCCTCTAAATGTAATTCACTATAGTGTAAATTATATTTTTGGTTGGTCTATTGTACACAAGGGATGTGGTGACTATTCTTAGAGTAAGTTTCTCAACTGGGGTGATTGTGACTCCAGTGAACATTTATTAATGTCTGGAGACATTTTTGGTTGTCACAACTGGGGGAGTGCTACTGGCATCTAGTGTGTAGAAGCCCGGGATGCACCTGAACATCCTACAATGCACAGGACAGCCCTTCACTGCGAGGCATCCAACCCCAAATGTCAATAGTGCCAAAGATGAGAAACCCCGTCTTAGGTTACAAACGTGAAAAGCACCCTGTTTGTTTCTTCAGGAAGTGGCATTTAGTTTGGCCTTGAGGAACGAATAGAACTTGATTCTGTGGTGGGATAGAAGAACCATCTAACCTGAGGGAACCGCATAAGCAAAGGCCAGGAGACCTCTGTATTGTCGATTTATTTTATTTATGTGCCTGTATCCCGACTCCCAGATTAGACAAAACAATAAGAGAATAGGAGTACATTATTTCTTAGCATATATAGGGCTTTGTATTCAATAATTGTTGAACAGAAAACTAAAAATCATTTTTAAGTCTTGCTTTTTTGTTCTTTCAGCTACCCATTTGATGTAACTCGTAGGCGAATGCAATTAGGAACTGTTCTTCCAGAATTTGAAAAGTGCCTGTAAGTTTTCCATTTGTCACTGTTTCTTTTCTTTAGGAAATGTAATGTTTAAAGTAAGTAGTGAGATAGTACTGTGTCTCACCAGTAGTCTACAACTCCCATTTTGTCTCCCATAGTTTAACTTGATTACCTTGTAAAATTTAAAAAATATATATATTTTTTATTGATTTCAGAGAGAAAGGGAGAGGGAGAGAGATACAGAAATATTAATGACCAGAGAGAATCATTGATGTTATATAATTTAAATTTTTCTGGTAGCCACATTAAAACTTGTATAAAAATAAACATGAAATTAAAAAATATTTCTATTTAATCTAAAATATAACTTCAATATTGCACTATTTTATATCCCTTTTAAAAATATGCTTTTATTGATTTTAGAGAGAGAGAGAAAGGGGGCAGGAGAGAGAGAAAAAAACATATATAGGAGTGAGATATAGATCAGCTGCCTCTAGTGGGGATTGAGCCCACAACTCAGGCATGCGCCCTGACTGGGAATCGAACCAGCAACCTCATGGTGCATGGGTTGACACTCAACCACTGAGCCACACTGGCTGGGCAATATATCCTTTTTTTATTCTAAGCCAGAGTGTATTTTATATTCATAGCACATCTCAATTTGGATTTGCCACATTTAAAGTCTGGTGGCTACCATTGTTGCACAGCTCAGCTCTATAATACTATCTAATAAAAGAGTAATATGCAAATTGAATGTACCTCTGCTACACCACAAGCCATGCCTACCAGCCAATCAGGAGTGAGTATGCAAATTAACCCAACCAAGATGGCTGCGGCCACGGAGCATGCAGGAGGCTTGGGTTTCCCCGGCAATGGAGGAAGCCAAGCTTTCCACCTGCCCTGGCCAGCCCAGGCCTCCACTCAAGGCTACAAAGTTTCAATTATAGAAGATAAATAAATCCCAACAAAATTGGCGGCAGCCACGGAGCTGGAGAGAGCAGGAGGCTTGAGTTGCCCCCGGCGATGGAGGAAGCCAAGCTTCTGCAGCCCTGGCCTGCTTTGGCCTCCGCTCAAGGCTACAAAGTTTCAATAATAGAGGATAAATCCCAGATACCAGGGTCTCCGCTTGGGTCGCTGGGGGTCGTGGCCGGCCTGCAAACCACCACAGGCCCCCTCACCCAGGCTGCCCCATGCCCCAAGGGAACCCCCCACCCTGATCTGGGACACCTTTCAGGGCAAACCAGCCAGCCCCCACTCATGCACCAGGCCTCTATCCTATCTAATCCTATCTAATAAAAGAATAATATGCAAATTGACCATCATTCCAACACACAAGATGGCTGCCCCCATGTGGTCAAAGATGACTGCTCCCATGTGGACACAAGATGGCTTCCACAAATGGCCAGCAGGGGAGGGTAGTTGGGAGGGACCAGGCCTGCAAGCGAGGGCAGTTGGGGGTAATCAAGCCTGCAGGGGAGAGCAGTTAGGGGTGACCAGGTTGGCAGAGGAGGGAAGTTGGGGGCAACTGGGCCTGCAGGGAAGGGCAGTTTGGGGGACCCAGGCCTGCAGGGGAGAGCAGTTGGGGGGACCAGGCCTGCAGGGGAGGGCAGTTAGGGGTGACCAGGCCTGTAGGGGAGGGCAGTTAGGGCCAATCAGGCTGGCAGGGGAGCAGTTAGGCATCAATCAGGCTGGCAGGGAAGTGGTTAGGGGGTGATCAGGCTGGCAGGCAGAAGCGGTTAGGGGCAATCAGAAAGGCAGGCAGGCAAGCAGTTGATAGCCAGCAGTCCTGGATTGTGAGAGGAATGTCCAACTGCCCTACCTGGATCGGGCCTAAACGGGCAGTTGGACATCCCTCGAGGGGTCCCAGATTGGAGAGGGTGCAGGCTGGGCTGAGGGACACACATCCCCTTGCACGAATTTCATGCACCGGGCCTCTAGTTTTCTATAAATATTTAGAAGCAGCCCTGACCAGTTTGGCTCAGTGGATAGAGCATCGGCCTTCCAACTGAAGGGTCCCAGATTCTATTCCAGTCAAGGGCATGTACCTTGGTTGCAGGCACATCCCCAGTAGGGGGTGTGCAGGAGGCAGCTGATCGATGTTTCTAACTCTCTATTCCTCTCCCTTCCTCTCTGTAAAAAATCAATAAAAATATATTTAAAAAAATATTTAGAAGCATTTCATTTGATTGGTGATGTGTTATCCCTCGGGAGGAGCAGAATGTTTGTTCAAGACCTTGAATGGCCTGTGTTGACCCAAAAGATTTTTTGAAGATTTGAAAAGTAAAGGCAGCCCAGCTGGTGTGGCTGAGTGGTTGAGCATCAACCTATGAACTAGGAGGTCCTGGTTCGATTCCCAGTCAGGGCATATGCTTGGGTTGTGGGTTCGATCCCTAATGTGAGGCGTGCACGAAGCAGCCGATCAATGATTATCTCTCATCATTGATGTTTCTAACTCTCTCCTCCCTTCCTCTCTGAAAGCAATAGAAAAATTTATGAAAAAAGAAAAAGATTTTCCTTAAAAAAAAAAAAAAGTAAAGGCAAAGCCCAAAATATTGGTTTGAAAGGAAAGAAAACACCATTTGAAACAAAGTCTTTATTGCCCTAGCCAGTTTGGCTCAGTGGATAGAGCATCAGCCTGTGGACTGAAGGGTTCTGGGTTTGATTTCAGTCAAGGGCATATGCCCGGGTTGTGGGCTCGATCCCCAGTAAGGAATGTGTAGGAGGCAGCCAATCAATGATTTTCTCTCATCATTGATGTTTCTATCTCTCTCTCTCCCTCTACCTTCCTCTCTGACATCAATAAAAATATTTTTTAAAATATATATTTAAGAAATTTAAAAAGGCCCTAACCAGTTTTGCTCAGTGGATAGAGCGTTGGCCTGCGGACTCAAGGGTCCCAGGTTCGATTCTGGTCAAGGGCATGTACCTTGGTTGTGGGCACATCCCTAGTAGGAGGTGTGCAGGAGGCAGCTGATTGATGTTTCTCTCTCATCAATGTTTCTAACTCTATCCCTCTCCCTTCCTCTCTGTAAACAATCAATAAAATACATTTTAAAAGAAATTAAAAAGACTACATCAGTATTTCAGATATTATTATAGAATAGTGTTGCCAGTAAATGTCATAGACACAGACAAACAAAATATATGTAATTAATGAGCCCAGCAATTCTTTGCATAGTGTTTGTATGAGTTTGGGATTAATTGCAGTTTTATTGTGAATTTTTAGCTTGTTTTAGCGCTTGTGTTCCAAAAACTATTAAAGATGTCATTTTCGCTTCTTTTTAAAATGCTATTATGGATCTTAAAATGAGTGGGCCTAAAGGTGTCATCTTTTTAACTATTGTCTTTCAGTACCATGCGGGAGACTATGAAGTATGTCTATGGACACCATGGAATTCGGAGAGGATTATATCGTGGCTTATCTCTGAACTACATTCGCTGCATTCCCTCTCAAGCAGTGGCTTTTACAACCTATGAACTCATGAAGCAGTTTTTTCACCTCAACTGAAGAAAAAAATCGTGATTTCCTCTCCTTAGTAAATTCTCAGAGGGAGAAATAAAATGTTACTTTAATTTGGGGGAGAACATTACTTGAAGGGGGACATTTACCCTCTCAAAGGAACCACTGGTATTTTAGTACTTGATTTTTTTATCATTACAAATCAAAAGTGCTTACTATACCTTTTGATGCCAAAAGTTACCCCACAGAACTTTGAAAACATTTCCTAAACTGATGCTGGCTAATCAGTTAGGTTATTTGAAAGTGTTATTTGTAAGTAGAACTTACTTAAAATGGGACTCAAGAGGTTGTCATTAGTTTTATCATGCTGTTCCAAGCTTTTCATTGTAATCATGATTTTCAAAGACTCTAACATTGTTTATTATTATTATAACAAACAGGCTTTGCAGCAAAATAATGAAAACTGAACTTTTAAGTTATATAAGCTGTAGCTTAGAAGCCGGCATGGAAATATTATTATTTCTTTTCTTACAATTCTCCACTGGATAAAAGGACAAATATAGTTCTCTTCACTTTTTCAAAAAACAAACATTGTATTTAAAAAGTAGCCATGTAGAGACTCAACAAGTGAAGAATTTTTCAGGTATTGCTGAAATGTTATGACCAGATACTATGACTGATTTAAATATTTTAAAAAGTCAACGTATTTCCCAAAGGTAGTAATAGTAAGTACTGACTATCTGCTCTCAAAACAGATTAACATTATAGATTTGTTTGGTTAGATGATTTAGTGTATACTAGAAAATTTATTTCAGTACACTATGAAATATCCATTAATATAGTTGTGAATGTCAAAGACTGTTTCTAAAATATTGTCATGATACATCAACTAGTTCTTCCATGTAAAATAGTTTGTGTAATATAAACTTAAGTAGAAATGTAAAAATCATTTGAATTGCTATTCTTTATGTTAAAATGGTTTAAAATGTAAGAATTCCATTTATTGTGTTTAGAGTACTTTTTATGTTTTATTATAAGCATGACAGAAATGGGAGGGGAACAGTTACAGTGTTGTCCTCAGAAATAGCGAATTGTAGAATTGATGTGATTTTTTAGACATTAGAAAACTAAGTTGAAAGTGTTATTTCTGCTTCAATTTTTACTTTTGCATAAAAGATTTCTTGTCACACTTTGGTAAAATTTAGATGAACTGGTTTCATTTTCAAAGTGTTTATTTTAAAATAAATATGTATCTTTATATGATTTATAAGTGTACATGCAGGTATAAGTACATGTGTTCCTAAAACCATTTTGTATATTTTCATTTCTGGATTACACCGTAGCTAAATATTGTTATCAAATCTCAAGATAATTTAAATATATAAAATAAGTATTCAGTTATGTCATAAATAAAAAGGATTGCAGGTATTTTTTAAATAAAAAATTGCATTGTATCTTTTTTCCCCCAGTGATCTTAGGGCGGAAGGGAGACAGAGAAAAACATTGATGTGAGAGACCCATGGATTGGCTGTCTCCCACACTCACCCCCGCCGGGGATGAAACCCTCAACCTGGGCATGTGCCCTAACTGGGAATTGAACCCATGACCTTCCAGTGCACTGGGAACAGGTTGGCTTGTCTAGGCAGAAGGCGGGAGCATATAGTTTGGGACAGATTTATGAAGCCTGTTTTCCAAAACCAAAGGCGAGAGAACAAAGCCGCCTTCCCCCCAGGGGCTCCGGTCCAGGTGCGGTGCTCCTCGGGGAGCCGCCGGCGCTGGAGGCGGGAGGCGCTGGGGGCGCAGTCCGCGCAGGGCACTGGGGCCTCGGCGAGTCGGCGCATGCGCGGCGCCTCGCGGGCGGGCTGTGCTTTCTCTTTTCAGTGACGACGGCTTCCCCCGATTTTACCTGGCGGCCGTTTTCGGTCTCCGTACCTGGAATGGAGCAGCTGGGTGACCTGGAGCTGCTGATGGAGGAGACTTTCGGGGAGGAGGCTGAGCCGCCGGCAGAGCTGTGAGCGGAGCGGGGGAGGGTCCGGAGCAAAGCGGGAGATTTGAAAGGAAGGAGCGGGAGAGGCGGTCGCGCGCCGCACGCGTTCCCAGCGCGGGGGTCTGCGTCCCCGGGTCCTCTTGGGGCCCACACCGGCCAGAGCCTGGAGACTTTCCCTTGTCTAGCGGTTCATTATTGCCCCCGATTTCACGTCTTTCCCGAATTTGGAGAGTCCCAGCCGCTTAAATGTCTTCATAAAAGGAAATTGCGAGTTGCTTTTCTCCATGTTTGGTTGGAGAACTCGGCACCCTCACCTCGGTTTACATGGGCGGGGGGCGGGGGCGGGGGCACGACCCACAGCCGTGGGGTGGTTTTCTTCAACAGCAGCAACACGGGTGCTGATTACTGGTAACGGATCTTTGCGTTTGGGGTTTGGGAGATCCTGAAGGCGTCCCAGCTGCCTTGGGAAATGTGTGGGTTAGGTGAGTGTGGAGGTTCCAAAATAATAGAACCTAGGATGATGACAAAGGCCATTTTAGAGTAATGTTTAAAGCGTTTGGTGTTATAATTGGAGAGATGATGACTTAGGACTCTGTTGGAGTCTTACTGCAATCAAACAGCAAAGACTTACGAGGAATTTAGTATTTTCTAGAGGAGAGCTTATTTTGCATAGTTTTCAGGCGGCTAGGATCCGTGGATAAAAGTATTGTGATACTGACTTGCCCATTATAGAAGATATTTCTGAGTTACTTTATGAAGGAACGAGCCACTGTAGTAGGTTTGCTTTCTGTGCAATGCAGGGGCTGGTTGATTCCCAAAGAGATTTCATAGAAGGATTTCCTGCATTAAATAGTACATTGGACTAGATGATTTCTATGTTTGCCCCTAATTTAAAGATTAATGCAATTCTGTGGCTCACAGCCCTATAATAAACATCTCTTTAAAAAAAAAAAAAAAAAGTTTTTATTGCCCTGCCTAGCCGGTTTGGCTCAGTGGATAGAGCGTCGGCCTGAGGACTGAAGGGTCCTGGTTGGATTCTAGCCAAGGGCACGTGCCCGGATTGCATGCTCCATCCCCAGTAGGGGGCTTGCAGGAGGCAGCCAATCAGTGATTCTCCTCATTGATGTTTCTCTCCCTCTCCCTTCCTCTCTGGAATCAATAAAAAAAATATTTTTAAAAAAGTTTTTATTGATTTTTAGAGCGAGAAAGGGAGAGAGAGAGAAACATTGATGTGAGAGAGAAACATCGGTTGCCTTCCATACACACCCCCACAGGGTTTTGGACCCGAAACCTGGTAAGTGCCCTGCCCAGGAATGGAACTGGCAACCTTTTGATGACTGAACCATCTGAACCACAGTTGGGCCAAGCATCTCTTTTATTTACAAAAAGGATAGTGTCCAAAATGGTCCCTTTTATTTGTACTTGGAGACAGTTTGCACAAGTGGTGGAATGTGTTGTTTAATTTTTTCAATTTCTTTTTTAAAAAAAATTTATTTTGTTTAAAATATTACAAATAGTAGTACATATGTCTCCTTTTTTCCCCCATTGACCTTCCCCCGTCAGTTTCTCTTTAATCCTTATAATCATGGAGCTTATATTTGGAAATATCCATGTCTTAAGTATGTTTTCAATGGCACTGCTTCTGGGAAGTTGTAATAGGAGTTCTGCTATGTCTTTGCTCTCTCAATTTTTAACCATTTTAGCTAATGGTCATTGTGGTAAGCTTCCCAGAGGAGACAAACCTGAAAACTAGAAGATTGGTCTGTAGATAAAGGAGACTGATGGCTTCTTATTTCATGTTTGTGCTACACTGTGTGTGTTCTTTAGATTTCAGAAGGTGGAAGCTTCCTCTTCTAAAACAGTCCTGAGCCGAGGCGTAGATAACCGGTACCGGGTGCTGGCAGTCAATACTGTGCAGAATGAAGAAGGAAGACACGAAAAGCACCTCATCATCACTGCTTCCCAGTCGCTAGACTGTAAGGAACTGTGCATCCTTAGGAATGACTGGTAATTTCTGTGTGACTTCAAGCTCTGACCTGGCAGGTTCTTAAGGATTCCACCTTAAAGCCCATCACGTGGATTTGTGTGGATGTTACTATGATTTAGTTACTAACAGAGGGGGTAGTTTTCAAGCTGAACTAATTCCACATAAAACTTGTGCCTCTTACCCCAGGAGCATGTCAAGTCCCTTATTCCAAAAGTTGATTTTTATTGTCATTTGAAACGACAAAGGGGCTTATTAAATGATTACATCCTTTTCCCAGTACTTTCTGTTTTAAGATTACAGCTTAAAACTCATATTCTCACAAGGAGCAAAATGAATCACAGCATAAGAACATGATTTGACCTTATCTTTCTCTACCCAAGTAAAGTGTGGTATGCGAGGGGTGACGGGGAGATGCAGCAAAGTCAGGTCTAATTTTGCCTAGATTTTCTGTCGAGGCTGCAAGTTGGATGGTATGAACTAGATAAATATGATTTTATTCTTGCTACATTGCATTTGGCTCCGTGCCTCAAGACTCATAGAAGATGTAGATGCTATGTAAGTCTTAAGAATGAGATAATGAAAAAAATGAGATAATTAATTATTAAAACATCATCTGTAATTGGAGCTCTGTGTTACACCATTAAAGATTTGATAGCTTTGGATAATGCTAACGCAGCTCTCCTTTCTGGGATTAAAGGAAAACCCATGCGTATTCTCAGGTGTGTTTTAATAAGCTTAAATGTAGGAACTGAAACGGTGTTGATACTTTGCTTTATGTGTAGGTGCTCTGTACCAGTAGAGCCAGGAGACATCATTCATCTGGAGGGAGACTGCACATCGGACACTTGGATAATAGATGAAGATTTTGGATATTTGATTCTGTATCCAGACATGCTGATTTCTGGCACAAGCATAGCCAGTAGTATTCGATGTCTGAGAAGAGCTGTCCTCAGTGAAACTTTCAGGGTGAATAATACAACAGCTACAGTTTCTGCAGGATTTTAGAGTTTGTAGAGCACTTTTACACTTTCTTTTTTTTTCTTCGAGGCTGGAAGAGAGGGAGGGCAGTGTGGTCTACCTGGGGTGGGGGTTCGGAGCAGCAAGGGAAAGCGGGGTGGGAGGAAGGGGTAAGGGGCAGGAGTCACTTTTACACTTTTATTTTACTTAACCCTTCCAATAATGCTGTGAGGAGATGGTATTAATCAGCTGCATTTTATAGATGAGGAAAATCAGGCTCAGAGATTTTAAGTGACTTGCTAAAGTCATGTAGCTAATAAGTGGCAGTGCTGGGACTCAAGGCCATGTGCCTGACTCTTTTTGAATCTTGTTCAACACTAATAAAAATTCTAATGATAAGAAAATGAATTTAGTGATAAAAATTTAATACATCTAGCTATTTCCAAACATCGCTTCATGTGATTCCATTGCTTTTCAGAGAGAGTGGAAGGGAGGTTGGAGGGGTGGGGGAGAGAAAGAAAGAGAAACATCCATGTGAGAGATACACATTGACCGGTTGCCTCCCACACGTTCCCCAACTGGGGCGGGGAGTGAACTTGCAATCCAGGTATGTGCCCTTGACCAGGAATCGAACCCTCGAACCTTTGGTTCTCCAGTCGGCACTATAACCACTGAGCAGCACCAGCCCGGGCAGAACCTGAGTGTTTATTTGTTAAATGTTTACTCCTTGCTCTGGCCGGATGGTTCAGTTGGTTGCAGCGTTGTCCCATACACGGAAAGGTTGCAAGTTCAATTCCATGTCAGGGCACATACCTAAGTTGTGGGTTCAGTCCCTGGTTGGGCTTGTATAGGAGGCAACTGATTAATTGCATTGATGTTTCTCTCTCTCTCTCTAAAAAAATAGTATATTCAGGTGAGGATTAAAAAAAGTTTCTTCCTCCCAGGGTGTTGTTTTAATTATACAATTAATCTACATGTAAGTAGAAAACCAAAATTACAGCTGAGCAAGAAGAGCTAAAGAAGGCAAAATATCTAGGTAGATTTTTTTCTAATAGTGTTAGTTGCTACTTATTTGTAGTTTAGTTTATCCACTTTTTTTCTTTAGTTGTGGGAGAGTATCAGCTTCTCTCTTAATCATGTATTATAAGGTGGACCTAAATATTACTCTATTAAAAACTTTTATTTTGAAATAATTCAGACTCAACATCAAATTTACAAAAATAGTACAAAGAGTTCCTCTGTAAGTTTTTAAAATTCCTGATGGATGGTTTGGTGGACTTTATCTAGTTTTTGGTTAATAAAAGAGTTACTTGAAAAACACTTCCTTTTTGAGTAGAGAGAACGTTCTTGCCCAAAATCTCTACTGTAAGTTAACATTTTATGTTTCAATAATATCTTTTGCTTTCAAGAATTTGTAAGCTATGCCTTTATTGACCTTTTCTATTTGGACAAGTTATAAAATGAAATTAGAAATGAATATATTAAATATTTGAGAATATGTTGAACTTTGAACATATTGGTTAATTTTAAAAATAGAAATGTAATGATTTTTTTTTTAAAAAAAACAACCTCTCATACTTGTAAAA
The DNA here is from genome assembly GCA_025583905.1 of Ia io. NCBI lineage: Eukaryota > Metazoa > Chordata > Mammalia > Chiroptera > Vespertilionidae > Ia > Ia io. The sequence goes on along the minus strand of JAJQQW010000012.1, from coordinate 41,938,126 downwards.
TAATTCAGGTCATTCTGAATAGAAGAAAGGGAAAGTCGCACTGGCCGGTTTGGCTCAGTCTATAGAGCGTGGGCCCAAGGACTGAAGGGTCCTGGGTTCAATTCCTGTTAAGGGCATGTACCTTGGTTCCAGGCTGGTGTGTGCGGGTCTGGGTGCGTGTGGGAGGCAACCAATCAATGTGTCTCTCTCAAATCAATGTTTCTCTCTCTGTCTCTCCCTGTCCCTTCCACTCTTTCTAAAAATCAATGGAAAATATCCTCTCGTGAGAATTAACAAAAAAAGAAAGAAAGGGGAAGTCACTTATAATTCCTCCCACCAGAAAAATACACTGGTTGATGTTTTGGTATTTGTCTTACTAGTACACTTTGGCTATGGTGGTTTAATGGGTTAGGTAATAAGTATACATTCACGTCTGTTAATATGTTGTAAAATAAATTTTTTTTTTGTTTTTTCTTAATAGAGCTCTGATCCAGCCACACGCCAAATGCTGATTGGTACTGTTCTCCATGAAGTATTTCAGAAAGCAATAAGTGATAGCTTTGCCCCAGAAAAGCTACAAGAACTTGCTTTACAAACTGTTCAAGAGATAAGGCATCTGAAAGAAATGTAAGTAGTTACAAGAGGTACAATTTTATTATATAATTTCTCCTAGAATCTATAAGGTACTTGGCCATTTTACTATTCAGTGTAAATTAGTGTAATACTAAAATGCAGATTCCAAAGTTGCAGTCCCCCCTTCCAGTTCTGTGAAGAGCTTCTAAAATTGCACAACAGGAACTCTTTGGCTAAAAATAGCTGAATTTTCTGTACAACAGACTCTCAGAGAGTGTGGAAAACGTTTTGCCTTACCTTTAGAAACAGTGTGACACGCTGAAAATTGTCTGGGTTTGGAGGTCAGACCTCGTTTGAAATTCTAGCTTTGCCAGTTTGATGGCTGCAGAAGTCACTTAAACATTCTGAAAACGGCGATAATATCTAGTTTGCATTTTGTGACAATGGAAATAATGTATGTAAACCCACAGGTGGTTCCTCACTGCGTTTTATGAGTGACTGACGACCTTCAGAGGGTTTGGCATGTTCTGCTGTCTGTTTCTTCCTTGACTCCTTCTGCAGTCCATCTTTCCTCATAGCCATGTTTTCATTATTGATGATTTTGGTTCTGACATCAATCTATTTTCCCAGATAGTAATTCTATGTTTCACTGTTTATGTGGGGAAAAATGTGTTCCAAAACTTCACACAATGATTTGGCAATGACGTGTAATCTAGTGTCATAAAACATTTCGGGCCGCTGCCGTGTGCCCGGCACTATGCTGTGCTTTGACGCGTATCTTGAGTAGTCTGATAGCAGCTCGTTATAAATGAAGAAACGGAACACAGAGAAGTTGTCACTTGTTCATGACCACATTCACAGCATTCAGATTATAAATAGATTTAATAAAGGTTTTGCTTTAAGAGTTCCGTTTATTGCCTATTTGCCACTTTGCATTTCAAATTTTGAATTTTTTTGTCATACCCTAATCAGCAAATGATTACCTTATCTGTTGTATATTGGATTGATTATTGCCCTGAAGCCAGTCACATCAAAACTTAGTGGCTTAGCCCTGGCTGGTTTGGCTCAGTGGATAGAGCATCAGCCTGGGGACTGAAGGGTCCCGGATTCGATTCCAGTCAAGGGCACACGCCCAGGTTGTGGGCTTGATCCTCAGTAGGGGGCGTGCAGGAGGCAGCCAATCAATGATTCTCTCTCATCATTGATGTTTCTCTCTCCCTCCCTCTCCATCTCTGAAATCAATAAAAATATTTAAAAAGCCAAAACCGGTTTGGCTCAGTGGATAGAGCATTGGCCTGCGGACTGAAGGGTCCTGGGTTCGATTCCGGTCAAGGGCATGTACATTGGTTGCGGGCACATCCCTGGTAGGGGGTGTGCAGGAGGCAGCTGGTCGATGTTTCTCATCGATGTTTCTAGCTCTCTGTCCCTCTCCTTTCCTCTCTGTAAAAAATCAATAAAATATATTAAAAAAAAAACAACACAAAAAAAGTAGTGGCTTAAATGGCAAACGTCTAACCTGCTACCTCATAGTTTCTGGAGGTCAGAAACTCGGAGGTGGCTCAGTGGGTTGGTTCTGGCTCCGGGTCTCCCATGTGGGGCGGCAGTCATCTGGGCTTGCCCAGTGCAGGAGGATGACTCACATGGCTCTTTTTTTTTTAAAATATATCTTATTGATTTTTTACAGAGAGGAAGAGAGAGGGATAGAGAGTTAGAAACATCGATGTTAGAGGAACATTGATCAGCTGCCTCCTGCACACCTCCTACTGGGCATGTGCCCGCAACCAAGGTACATGCCCTTGACCAGAATCGAACCTGGGACCTTTCAGTCCGCAGGCCGATGCTCTGTCCACTGAGCCAAACCGGTTAGGGCTCACATGGCTCTTGTGTGGAGGCCTCAGTACCTGGTTGACTGTGGGCAGGAGGTCTCGTTCTTCGCCACGCGGGTCTTCCATAAGGCTGCATGTCCTCATGCCATGGTGGCTGCTGCTTGGAGGGGAGAGTCCAAGAAAGAGCAAGCCGGAAGCACAGTGCCTTTCTAACCTAGTGTTTGAATTGTCACGGCTGCTTTTTTTATTCATTAGATGCAAGTCACTAAGTGCAGCTCTCCCTTAAACGTAGGGGAATGGGGTGCCATCTTTTGAAAGGTATGTCAAAGAACTTGTGGACTTCTTTTAAACCACCTTGGGTGGTTAGGTATCAGGCAATCTGATTCATCCAGAACCTAACTTGTATATAGGAATGAAAGAAAACAGGGTTTCTGAGCAGCCTTGCTTAGAATTCATATTGTTTATGTGTTAAAACAACCCTTGTTCACTTCATGTCGTGAATATCTCTCTGATACCCTTAGCATCTGTTATTTTTCACTGATAGCTAACATTCTTATCTGGTTTCTGAGATGCGGGAGAGGCACCTTCATAGTCATATAACATGTGAGCTGATAGCTTCATTACAGTATAGGAAAGAGGAAACTTTAAAATATGTAAGAACTGTCCAGCCGGTGTGGCTCAGTGGATAGAGCATCTGCCTGCGGACTGAAAGGTCCCAGGTTCGATTCCGGTCAAGGGCATGTACCTTGGTTGCGGGCACATCCCCAATAGGGAGTGTGCAGGAGGCAGCTGATTGATGTTTCTCTCTCATCGATGTTTCTAACTCTCTATTCCTCTCCCTTCCTCTCTGTAAAAAATCAATAAAATATATTTTAAAAAAAAGTCTACTTAAGGAGTTCATGACAATGAAGAACAGTTCCCAGATAGCTGGAGAAATTTATTTAGGAAAAAGATTATTCACTTGTACAGGATTTTTAAAAAAATCTTATTTCTAAATAGGGCATAAATTCATGTATACCATATGCTACTATAATAGTACAAGAGTGTGTACAGTAAAACGTAAGTCCTTTCTATCCTCATTTTCCTCATCATGCAGTTCCTTTCCCCAGAGGCAGCCACTGTTGTTTTCTTATATGTCCTTCCAGAGATTTCAAACATTTATATGTGTGTTGTGTGTGTATGTATTTATCTTTATATTTTGTTATGTAGATGGTAGTACACCATGAACATTTTCGTGCACCTAAAAATTAAATCTTTTTATTTATATATTTTTTTAATTGATTTTAGAGAGGAAGGGAGAGGGAGAGAGAGACAGAAACATCAATAATGAGAGAGAATCATAGATCAACTGTCTCCTGCATACCCCCACTAAGGATCTAGCCCACAACCCGGGCATGTGCCCTTGACCAGAATCGAACCCACAACCCTTCAGTCCACAAGCCAACACTCTGTCTACTGAGCCAAACCAGCCAGGGCTGAGCTATCTCATTTTTAATTAACCTTTTGCACTCGGATGTCGAGATTAAAATTACTCTTTGAATGTATCAATAATTTGAAATACAAAAAAATCCAAATAAATAAGTTTGTATGAAAAGAAACTCCAGTTTTTTGTTGTTGTTTTAAATATATTTTATTGATTTTTTACAGAGAGGAAGGGAGAGGGATAGAAAGTTAGAAACACCGATCAGCCGCCTCCTGCACACCCCCCACTGGGGATGTGCCCGCAACCAAGGTACATGCCCTTGACCAGAATTGAACCCGGGACCCTTCAGTCCGCAGGCTGACGCTCTATCCACTGAGCCAAACCGGTTTCGGCGAAACTCCAGTTTTTTATTCTACTGCCGCGCTTTGTAAAATCTAGGGTATTTAAAAAATTAAATCCCGAGTAGAATAAAGGAATCAAGAAAAAAGCAAGCGAGTGCAAATGGTTAATAGTGGCATAATGTATCATATGGATATATCATAATTTATTTAAGCATCCCTGTGGCGTTTCAGTCTGCTTTTATTAGCAATGCTATAATAAATACCTTTGTACATTCTTTATTTCATAGCTATGCGGGCATATATGTTGGCTCAATACTTAGAAGTAGAATTGTTGGGCTAGAGGATATACACATTCACACATTTAAAAATATTTTTATTTGGAAATAATTTTAAATTTAGAGAATAGCTGCAAGAGTAGTACAGAGAACATCCATATACTCTTCACTTGTATTCACCTGTTGTGTGTATGTGTGTGTATACTTTTTCTAAGATAAAGTGGTATTCATCATGGAATACATAATGGGCTGTAAACCATGAAGACACCAGCCATTGAGCAGGGCCCTGGATATCCTGGGGCCCCCGCTGCAGTGGGCAAAGCTGGCCTTGCTCACTCTTCCTTCAGGCCTCTTCTCCCCTATCCCCTCTGTGGTTACTAGAGCCAGGCATGTGGTGACAGCTGGGGGTGGGGCCTCAGTGCCTGGCGTGGCAGCCTGTTGCTGGCCGAGGACTTTGCTCATGACATGTTCTTGCTGATGCTGAGCCAGGTGGGCTCAGGGCTCATGTCCCAGAGGTAAAAAACCATGATGTATATTTACGTGTGTATTTCCTAAGAATAAGGATTTTCTTATATGTAACCACAGCATAGTTATCAACTTCAGGAAATTTAACATTGATAGGATACTTTTGTCTGATTTGTCCACATTTTCAGTTTTGCCCAATAATGTCCTTTATAGCATCTTGCCCCCTCCTGCACAGGACCCAGTCTGGGTACACTTAAAGTTGTTTTTTCTTTAAGATTTTTCCTTCTGTTTTTCTTTTTTTTAAGTATATTTTATTGATTTTTTACAGAGAAGAAGGGAGAGGGACAGAGAGCTAGAAACATCAATGAGAGAGAAACATCGACCAGCTGCCTCCTGCACACCCCCTACCGGGGATGTGCTCGCAACCAAGGTACATGCCCTTGACCGGAATCGAACTTGGGACCTTTCAGTCCGCAGGCCGACGCTCTATCCACTGAGCCGAACCGGTTTCGGCTACACTTAAAGTTTTGATATGTATTGCCAAATTGCTCTGTATAGGCATTGCCTCAATTTACATTTCTGCCAGCAATACCTGAGTCCTTGTTTCCCCACATTCTCACCTGCATCCTCTGTTATCGACTGGAAGTTGCCAGAGTTCAAACAGTCTTTTGCAAGCATAACCTTTGCCTCTGTCAGACGGAATGTGGGATCGTTTGGGACACTGGTGTCAGCAGTCGCTCCCTGGCTTGAGGGATTTCAGCTTCTCTCTCAAGCTGAGGTTCCAAGCCTGCTCAGGAGATGCTCTCGGCAGAGCTGGGCTGCTCATTTTGTCTTCCTTGCTGACACAGCTCTTTCAGAGGACTGACAGGGCTCTGTTCTCTCCCTTTTTAAGGCTGAATAATAACGCTGTGTACATATAGTCCACATTTTGTTTATCTATTAGTCCATAGGCAGTTGGGTTGCTTATTTGGATGTTTTTGTCCTTTTTTACTATTTTCATATTTACGCTTTAACATGTATTCTTTTACTTTACAGGTACCGCTTAAATTTGAATCAAGATGAAGTAAAACAAGAAGTAGAAGAATATCTTCCTTCATTTTCTAAGTGGGCTGGAGATTTCATGCGTAAGCATACTTCAACTGACTTCCCACAGATGCAGCTCTCTTTGTAAGAAACCACTTTGTTTATATAGTTCATGTGTTTAGACCAGGATTCTGTTCTGTATTTTGAATTAAAGCTTTTTAAAGATTGAGTTATTGCAACTAGCCTTTTTGTTTGCTTATTTTACAAATTACAGTCCTGAGTATCTTTCCACTCTGGCCAGGGCTCTTATACTTTTTAAATATCAATTTTATATGATATAAACTTAAACTTCTTCTAACGCCACTTTTTCAAAATAGAAAATGTATTATTACTAGAAAATGTATCCTTTTCATGTAAGATTTCTATTTCTAGTTTTTTATATGGCGTTGAGTCTACAATAGGATTAATAAAAGTTAGCTGTTATCTGAATTTTCTTCTGCAGAATGACCTACTGCTCTAAAAATAAGTAAATCTTAGATAGGAGAAGTGTAAAAGGCTTTAAAAGTTATTTTCATCTCTCCAGGATTGTCATAGGGGTGTAAGTGTTGGATGATCAAACTCATTCTTACCAGGTTAATATGGTGTTACATGAAGGAACACATCCGTTGCTACCTAGGGTGCAACCACATGCAAGCAATTATATATCAATTTGTAATAATTGTATATCAGAATATTCAAATTGGTATTGTGGCTCCAGCAGTTCAAGTAGCGAGACTTGCAGTAATCTAGGCCTGAGGAAGTAAGGGCCAGGGTGGGAAGATTGCAATAGCAATGAACTGAAAGGGACAGATGACAAATACAAGACAATGTATATTACATGAGTTGGAGCCTATAGGACTGGTTCCTAAACTTGAGTGTGCATCAGAATTGCTTGGAGAGTTTGTTAAACAAATTGCTGGGCCTCACCCGTTAATATTTCTGATGGAGTAGGTCTAGAGTGGGGCTTGAGAATTTGCATTGATCACAAGTTCCCAGATGATGTCAGTGCTAGACACTTTGAGAACCGCTGCTGTTAAGGTATATAGACCCTTTCCCATCCCCACATTCTCTGAGTGTAGTGAAAAGTCAATGGTAGCAGATGAGAAGTGAGCTAAGTATTCTAATTAAGTGTTTTTGTGTTTTGTTTTTAGGCCAAGTGATGGTGGTAACAATAATGCAACATGTAATATTGAAGTCATAAAGTCATTGGATATTGAAGAAAGCATTTGGTCCCCTAGGTTTGGATTAAAGGGCAAGATAGATGTTACAGTTGGTGTGAAAATTCATCGAGGATGTAAAACCAAATATAAAATAATGCCATTGGAACTTAAAACTGGCAAAGAATCAAATTCTATTGAACACCGTAGTCAGGTATATAAATCTTAATAAGAAAATTGAATATTTAATAGATTTAAAAATGTAGTCTGCTTTATATATTTTGGCTCAATTTAGGTAATGTTTTGAGTTTCATATAGTACTTTTCAATTTGTGATACATTCAGAGTACTCAAATTGTCTTATACATGTATATACATGGCTACAGCAGAAAGTTTTCTCCAGCAAAAAATACATCAGCTTAACTTGTCAGACAATATTGGCAAGTTTATGTTGCCAAACTAGCAGTCTAAACAGATGCTCCTAAAAAAAAAAAAAAGAATACCTTGGTCATGTAAGTTGGGGAAACCAAGTATATTTGTAGATATAATGATGCACATTAGCCTATTAAAGTTTCTGAGAAGTCTTAAAGTAATATGGTTTGTTTCAGCTATGTTTAACCTAATATTTCCTAAACCTAATTTACCATGGAGCTGTTGTTTTCATGTAACATCTACACGGGACACTCTTTAGAAAACATCAGTGTAGCCTGGCTGGCATGGCACAATGATTGAGCATCGACCTATGAACCAGGAGGTCAGGGTTCGATTCCCGGTCAGGGCACATGCCCAGGATGCAGGCTTGATCCCCAGTGTGGGATATGCAGGAGGCAGCCCATCAGTGATTCTCTCTCATCATTGATGTTTCTGACTCTCTTTTCTTCTCCCTTCCCCTCTGAAATCAATGTAATTTTCAAAATGGAAATAGCTTAATTGACCTTTTGATTTTAAAATTACAGTATTGATTGCAAACCATATATGGAAAAGCAGAAAGTTAAAGTTAAAGTTTTATTTGACAAAATGTACACTGTTTTCACAGCTGGTTCTGTATACACTGCTGAGTCAAGAGAGAAGAGCTGATCCGGAGGCTGGCCTGCTCCTCTACCTCAAGACTGGCCAGATGTACCCTGTGCCTGCCAAACATCTCGATAAAAGAGGTTGAGCTGTTTCCTCTCATTTTACTTCTCTGGGTTTTGTTTGTTTTCCCCTTCAACTGTTAGTACAGTAGGTTTGGTTCCAGATCACCACAATAAAGTGAATATCGCAGTAAAGCGAGTAACATAAATTTTTTGGTTTCTTAGTGCATATAAAGGTTATGTTTACATGATCCTGTAGTCTATTAAGTGTGCAGTAGCATTATCCTCCCATATAATAAAGGGATAATATGCAAATTAGTCCTCACACCCTCACAAGATGGCTGCCTACGACCAGGCTGGCAAGGGGGTTAGTGAGGGACGACTGAACAAGCAGGCTGTATGGGACGACCAGGTCGGCAGGGGGGTTAGTGAGGGGCGACCAAATGACTGAACAGCAGGCTGCATGGGGCAACCAGGCCAGCAGGGGGCAGTGAGGGGTGACCAGGCCAGCAGTTGGGGGCGACCAGGCCAGCAGGGGGATCAGTAAGGGGTGACCCAGCCGGTGGGGGCGGGGACAGTTGGGGTCGACCAGGCTGGCAGGGGCATTTAGGAGCAGCCAAGCCGGCAGGGAGGGGACAGTTAGGGGTGACCAGACCAGCAGGGGGACAGTTAGGGGCGATCAGGCTGGCATGCAGAGGCAGTGAGGGGCGATCAGGCTGGCGGGTGGGGGCAGTTAGGGGCAACCAGGCAGGCAGGTGAGCAATTAGGAGCCAGCAGTCCAGGATTGTGAGAGGGATGTTCGACTGCCAGTTTAGGCCCAATCCCGGGGATCGGGCCTAAACCTGCAGTTGGACATCCCCCAAGGGGTCCCGGATTGGAGGGTTGCAGGCTGTGCTGAGGGGACCCCGTGGGTGAATTTTGTGCAAATCTGTGAAGTGCAATAAAGTGAAGCACAGTGAGACAAGGTGTGCCTGTATTTATACCTGACAGTAGCTCACTGTACTTGCTAGGCCTAATACAGGTTTTAATTTGTAGTTATGGTATTTTCCTAAAATATTTTTAACAATATACAGTATAGTTGAAAACATTAACTTTTTAAAGTTTTATCATATAAAACTTTAATTTCCTTCCCTATACTTTAGATAATTGTATTTATCCTTAGCATTCAGCAAATAAAGCACCAACTTCAAAATTTGTACTAATTATGAGATACATGATTGTTGAAAGAATTTATCAAGTGAACAAAAATTGGAGGAATCATACCAAAGTGTTAACAGTGGTTATTCTAGAGTAGTGGGAAAAATGAATGTTGTTCTTTACTTTTTTTAATGTTTTTAAATCTGAAAGTTTTATTTATGTAATGGAAAAGATATATAATAAACTTAAAAGACACCTGTCCTTCCCCCCCAAGTTAGAATTAATTAATTAATTAATTAGTCCTTTTTCTTCCTCTCCCCCCATAGAATTATTAAAACTAAGAAACCAGATGGCATTCTCTTTGTTTCACCGTATTAGCAAACCTGCTACTGGAAAGGAGAAGACAGAGCTTAATCCTTTGCCACAAATAATTGAGGAACAGCAAACCTGTAAATATTGTTCACAAGTGGGTAACTGTGCTCTTTATAGCAGGTAAACACACTGTCTTCCAAAAATACTAATTTCATTTAAGTATGTACCCAACTTAAAATGATTTAACATTCCTGGCTGGTCTGGCATTGATGATTTCATTTTAGCCATTTTCTGTGTGTATTTGTAAAATGAAGGGATTAGGAAAAAAAGCACAGTTCTTATTTTGTTTAATCCTCACTCGAGGATATTTTTTCCATTGATTTTTAGAGAGAGTGCAAGGGAGAGGAAGAGACAGAGAGAAACACCAATGTGAGAGAGATGTATCGATTGGTTGTCTCCCACATGCCGCCAACCAGGGTCAAGAGCCTGCAACCGAAGTACATGCCCTTGACTGGGATCAAACCTCGGACCCTTCAGTCTGCATGCCGACACTATCCACTGAGCCAAACTGGCTAGGGCTACAGTTCATCTTCTATATATACAAAAGGCTAATACGCAAAGTGTCCCCTTGGGAGTTTGATTGCTCGCTATGACATGCTCTGACATCAGGGGGTGGCACGGAATGAAGGAAGGCCCTGGCCAGCAGCTGGAAGACCCTGATCGGCCCTGATTGCTGGCCAGACCTAGGGACCACCGGGCCTCTAGTATTTTATAACAAGCCTATTTCCTTGGGGAACAATAGAATGCTTTTTGAACTTTGGTTCAGAAAGATGTAGTACGTAGTATAGGCATTTTGAATACAACTTAAATGGTGTTTTACGAAGTCTTTCCCTTCTTAGTTGCTATTTTAATTTCAGGCCTTTTGTAGTTTAAAAAAACAGGGAAATTGTTTCTTCCAGACACAAAGTTTGTTATGATCAAGTGGCCTTGAATTTTATGTTTATTTTATTACATGTGGGAAGTTTTTAGCTCTTACAAACAGTCGTTTGTATTTATACCTTCATAGGCCAGCAAAAGGACATAAAAAAGTAGTTAGATGTAAATACAGACTAGACAAGATCAAATCAGAACCAAAATTCTAATTCAGCCTGAAAATTCACAGAAAGAACTTTAAAACTATTATATCAAAGGACCTCTTAATGGCAGAAGACTGAACCATGGGAAGCTGGGTCCTTGACAATAAGCACGTTGTTTTGAAATCGTGTGTTTTATTCTCAATGTCTTGTAGGCTGTCCTATGAGATATTTGTTTCCATATAAAAATTTAGAAATTAGCATTAAGCAAAATGAAATTCCAGGTAATTCTCCTAGTTTTTATGTTGACTTTCCTGTGGCACAGAGCTGGCTGTACAAATATTTTGACTTTGAGAAATGCAGTTGTACAAAAAGCCAAAACTCGCTACCAATAGGAATGAAGACTAGAGTATACCAAGTAGTTGTTAGGGGCAGGGTCATCGAAGGCAAAATAATGCAGTATTGAGTTTCTTAAGCATTTTGTTTTGTAAAAAAAGCCATTTGGCTTATAGAACATTGAAATTACTTTGAAAGAAAATTAGGGGCTGTGGTTATAAGTTAGGATGATCATCATTATATGTACTTACTTTAGAAGTATCTCATTTCATAGCCACCAAAATATTTTATACACATGTCTGAATTGGAGCTTTATCTTTAGAGCAGTTGAACAACAGATGGATGACAGTTCAGTCCCCAGTGGCATGCTGCCCAAAATAAAAGAGGAAACGCAGCACCTCAAGGTTACACACTTAGAGTATTTCAGCCTGTGGTGTCTAATGTTAACTCTGGAGTCAAAATCAAAGGATAATAAAAAAAATAACCAAAATATATGGTTGATGCCTTCATCAGAAATGTAAGTACTACATTTAATATAGTAAAATTTCAATAATTTGGATTAGTTAGTGGGATGGCATTTGGAATTCGTGACAAATACTGGTTATATTGTGTGTTAAAGACATGCAGTTTCATATATTCATGCTAACTCCAGATGGCTGTCAGTGAATTGTTTCCGAGTAGAGCACCATTGTTAGCTATTTTCAGTAGGAAAAATATGCCTCAGGAAGTCTAATTTTAAATATATTTTTTGATTTCAGAGAGGGAAGGAGAGGGGGAGAGAGAGAGAAAGCATCACTGATGAGAGAGAATCATTGATTGGCTGCATCCTGCACGCCTTCTACTGGGGATCGGGCCAAACCCAGGCTTGTGTCCTGACCTCTTGGTTCATGGGTGGGCCCTCAACCACTGAACCACCCCGGCCGGGCAAAAATGTAAACATATTTAAATAAATTATTTGATACAGACTTAAATTTTCTACAGTTGGTCAATCTTATATTTTGTGAGATCCATTTTTTTTTTACAGGTTACTTGTAAAGTTGCAGCTTTGTATATCTTTGCACTGTATTTTTCTTTATGTAATATTTAGTTGCTTTTCATCTATTTGTTTCTTTCCAGAATGAATATTGATAATAATGCGACTTTAGAAATAATTGGATCATTATTCTCTTAGTACTAGACTTTAACACAGAAAACATCACAGTGGAGAATGTTTGAGTAGTTACACATAGACGACCTAAGTACAGTGACTCTGTCAAGTGCACGTGCCAAAAAGCTTCTGAAGTTGCTTAGTGTTTAATAGTAGTGCCTGCGAGATTGTAAATGCTCAATATTTATTTCCTAGAAGCAGTGGAATTATCAGCTTGCTTGCTACTATTTTAATAACAGCAATTATAAATCCTCATGTAAAACTGAAGAAGTAGGATTTAGGAATGGGTTATCACTGTTGTCTTTTGTGATGTTATGCGCAGGGGGTGGGGGTGTCCTTTCAGGATCAAAGTGCTGACACACAGGTTGCTCAGAGATCCCAGCCTGTGCGTGCAACACAGGAGGTGCTCCCTAGCGCTTGTCTAGCGGCCTATTGGTGGGAGATTGTTTCCAAGCTAATAGAATGTTCCCTTCGCATTTCTAAAATTTTATTTAAAAAAAATATATATTTTTATTGATTTCAGAGAGGAAAAGAGAGAGGGAGAGAGAGATAGAAACATCAGTGATGAGAGAGAATCATTGGTCAGCTGCCTCCTGCACACACTGGGGATCCAGCCCGCAACCCAGGCATGTACCCTGACTGGGAATTGAACTGTGACTTCCTGGTTCATAGGTCGACGCTCAATCACTGAGCCACGCCGGCCAGGAGCATTTCTAAAATTTTAGTGTGGATTGTGGAATATGTAAAAATGACAGGCTCAATATTAGCATTAGAGTTTTGGGGGGCCAGACAAACAAGAAAATTGGGGGAAACGGCCAATACAGTATTTATATATGTGATATAAATGGAAGCTTTCTCTTTCTACTCCATAGGGAGCAAAGTGGCAACTGCATTGGAAACCTGATTAGGACAGAACATGTAAAGGCAGTTTGTGACGGACAATATTTACATAATTTCCAACGTAAAAATGGCGCCATGCCTGTCACAAATCTAATGGCAGGTGACAGAATTATTTTAAGTGGAGAAGAGAGAACACTGTTTGCTTTGTCTAGGGGATACGTGAAAGAGATTAACCTGACAACGGTAACCTGTTTATTAGACAGGTAATGAAATCCTCCTTTTTTGGGGGGGAGGGAGAACAGCTTTACTGCGATGTAATTCACATGCCATACAGGTTCATCCATTTTACATGTACAATTCAATGGTTTTTAGTATATTCAGAGTTACACCCATCACCAGAATCAATTTTAGAACATTTTCAATCTCCCCATGAAGAAACCCTGTGCCCTGTAGCAGTCACTCCTCCAGCCCTAGACAACCCCAGCCACCAGTTTCCTTTCTGTCTCTATAGCTTCACCTGTTCTGAACATTTTATGTGATGGGAGCGTACAATATGTGGTCTTTTGTGATTGGCTTTTTTCATTTACCCTAGTGTTTGTGTTTGTTTTAGCCTACTATTTTGAGATTCATTTTCATGTACCAGTATATATCAGTACTGCATTTCTTTATTTAAAAATTTGAGGTAAAATTCACAAAACATAAAATTGACCATTAATTATTTTAAAATGCACAGTTCCATGGCATGTAGCACAGTCACAGTATTGTGCAGCCAGCACCTCTCTCTGGTTACAAGACACTTTCATCACCCTGAAAGGAAACGTGCCCATTAAGCAATCGCTTTCTACTCTCCCTCCCTCCAGCCCCTGGCAACAGCTACTCTGCTTTCTGTCTCTATGGATGGACCTCTTCTGGATATTTCTGTAAATAGAACCACATAACATGTGGTGGTGGGTTTTTGTTATTTTTGTTTTATTGGTCTGTCTTCTTTTAGCATGTTTATGAGGTTCATCCATGTTTAAGCATTTATCAGTACCCTCATTTTTTTTTCCCTTTAGTTCCTTATTTCTTTTTATGCCTGAATAATATTCTGTTACATCGATAGACCACATTTGTTCATTTATTCACCAGCTGATAGACATTTGAATTGTTTTCACTTTTGGGTGTTATGGCTAGTGTTACTATAAATATTCACCTGCAAATTTTTATGTGAACATATTTTTATTGCCCTTGTAGATAAGTCTTAGTGGAATTGCTGGGTCATCTGCAAATTTCCTGTTTGACATTTGAGGGCCTTCCAAATGGCTGAACTTTTCTTTAGTGCATCACGACCCATAGTGCTAATGTGGACATAGTCTTATCTAATTCTCACAACCACATGTCCGGTGGGCAGGATAGATAGCCTGTGTTAAATATGTAGCTTATTTCTCCTTCTTAGCATTCTGGCATTCACCATTTTGTTCTTTCCCTTAAAAAAAAATTATTCATTAATAGTTGTGATATAAAGTATATTTATCTCAGTTCAAACAAACAGGTTGATTTAAAGAAAAATATTAAGTAAATAGTAGAATAGTTGCTGTAAAATTTTGGGGCAGAGTCTAATATCCATGTTCATCAATATTCATATCTTCTCTTCCTATACTGCCTGCTTTCCCTGCTTTGAAGTGCAGGCATGTGTCACCATTTCTTAATGGATGGAGATGCAATGACTTCTGGGTAACTCAATGGAAATGGTATCCATTTTAATAGCTATTTTGGCCCATTTGCTCTTTTAGCAGATAGTAATATCTGCTAAAACTTACTATGTTAAGTGAAAAACATTCATGTACATCTGTTTTGCTGTTTTAGGAACTTGTCAGTACTCCCAGAATCAACTTTGTTCAGATTGGACCAGGAAGAAAAAAATTGTGATATAGATACCCCATTAGGAAATCTTTCTAAATTGATGAAGAATACTGATGCCAGGTTTGTAACAGTGAATGAATCTGAATTTTACCCCACTTTCCTAAGAAATATTACTAAAAGCATTTTTTCTTTTCAGCCAAAAACTCCGAGATTTAATCATTGACTTTCGTGAGCCTCAGTTTATACCCTTCCTCAGTTCCATCCTTCCGCATGATGCGAAGGACACAGTTGCCTCTATTCTAAAAGGTATGCTGTAATCAGCATGTCTGCTCCCAATGTTTTTTGTTCTATTTATAATTTAACCTACAGTCTAGTATTTTAATGATTTATATGCAGTTACAATTATTACACAAAGTCTGGAAGTAGTTTACATATATTTTTTAACATCACCATATTTTCTTGCTTTGCAAAGATGTATTGGATAAACTTGAATAGAGGCTGCTTTTCTTATAAAAATAGTGAATTTGTTCATTGAAATTCAGTACACTTTTCTCTGTTATTTTTACATTTAAATGTAGGTTTGAATAAACCTCAGAGGCAAGCCATGAAAAAGGTACTTCTTTCCAAAGACTACACACTCATCGTGGGCATGCCTGGGACAGGAAAGACAACTACAATATGTGCTCTTGTAAGCTCATTGTTCTTTTGCTTAGAAACTAAATACAGAAATCAGCTTCTCCTTTGTTCAGAGAATGTGATGTTTGAGATCAAAAGAGTTAAATATTGCCCGACTGGTGTAGCTCAGTGGTTGAGCTTCAACCTGTGAACCAGGAGGGTACAGTTCAATTTCCAGTCAGGGCACATGCCTGGGTTGCAGGCTCAAACCCCAGTGGAATCAATAAAATATATATTTTAAAAAAGAGCTGAATATTAACTCAAAATGCCTTTATTTCAAATTACCTTTTTAGAATGACATGAGAAATAGAAAAACTAAATGACCAATAGTTGTAATCATGTTGCAGATTCCTTGCATTTTGGATTGTCTAAGGTCTCTCTATGTTGGTGGCATATGTATCATTGTATGTTTTCCTTCCTTTTAAAAAATGATAAATTATATAGAGGTGGTTGAAATAGATTCTTCTTGTTTTTTTTTCATATTGGCAAATTTCTGAGTAGTAATTTACTGATTAATGATAATGATGGTAGCAAATATTTATTGATTGATACTGTGTGCCAGGCACTATTGGAAGTTCATAAGTATTCAGTTTTATTACTTTCCATAATACTTTCATAACACATTTTGGCCTTATAATTTTAAAAAAGTTATTTGGTTCAACTCTTAGATATGCTTCCTATTAAGTTTTCTAATTCTATTAGAAAAACATAAGCATGTTAAAAATGGTCTGGAATTAAAAGTAATGCTCTTTTCCTTTCTCTTATTCATTCTTAGGTAAGAATTCTATATGCCTGTGGTTTCAGTGTTTTGTTGACCAGTTATACACATTCTGCTGTTGACAATATTCTTTTGAAGTTAGCGAAGTTTAAAATAGGATTTTTGCGCTTGGGTCAGACTCAGAAGGTACATCCAGATATCCAGAAATTCACAGAGGAGGAAATTTGCAGATCAAAGTCCATTAAATCCTTAGCGCTTCTAGAAGAACTCTACAATAGTCATGTAAGTACAGCGTGGTATATGAATGCTGATATTAATTTCTGTAGCCAGAATGGGGAGAAACAGCACTCTGGGAAATTCAGTCACACTGACCACATTTGACATGATTAATTCAGGTAAACTACAGGACCAGTTTACTAATTTATTGTTTGTTTGCTGACTTGCTTCGGAATGAAATGAGGTTTTTGGTTTATTATTCAGGGATCTCATCTAGTTTAAAATATCCTAGTAAAGGAGAACTCTGCTTCTCTCACAACACTTCTGACACTTACCTACCTGGAGTTACTGCAGACCCCTCAGCTTCAGAGCTTAGTCCCACAAGACTGCCCCCCACTTCAGTTCTAAATTGCAAGTCAGGGCCTCTTGTGCTTCTGAACAACTAGCTATAAATCGGGGCTCCCATGACCCCCTCCTTGGGTTCGATAATTTTCTAGAATGGCTCATAGAACTCAGGAAGGTGCTTTTCTTACTACTACTGAACACATCTTATAGGATGCAATTCAGGAACAGCCAAATGGAAGTGATGCATAGGGGAAGGTATGTGGGTAGGACCATGCAGCGTCTGTGTCCTCTCCAGGTGAACCACCCTCCCAGCTCCATGACGTGTTCACCAAACCCTGTGGTTTGGGGTTTTATGGCGATTCCATCATATAGGTGTGATTAATCATTGGCCGTTGGTGATTAGCTCAATCCTCAGCCCCTCTACCCTTCATGGAGATGGAGGGATGGGTGAAAGTCCTAACTCTATAATCACCTGGTTGGTTCCTCTGGCAACCAGCTCCAATCCCAGTGTCAAACCTTCATGCAATAAATGCTGGTTTGGTTGCAAGGGGCTTATCATGAATAACAAGAGATGTTGTTCTCACCCCTATCAGGAAGTTCCAAGGGGTTTAGGAGCTCTGTGCCAAGAACCAGGAGGAAGACCAAGTATATACTTATTATTATATCACACTGTCACACCTAGAAAACTATTAATCGGGATTTTTTAGTGAGTTTGAATTTAGAGGCAATGGCACACGAACAGTCTTGTGATTTTTCCTTTCTATATAGAACCTAATTTACATTTTATTATTTAGTGTCTATATATTTTTACTGGGAAGTCTTAACTGGTATTTTTATCTTTTATTTTATTTTATTTTATTTTTAAATATATTTTATTGATTTTTTACAGAGAGGAAAGGAGAGGGACAGAGAGCTAGAAACATCGATGAGAGAGAAACATCGACCAGTTGCCTCCTGCACACCCCCCACCAGGGATGTGCCCGCAACCAATGTACATGCCCTTGACCGGAATCGAACCCGGGACCTTTCAGTCCGCAGACCAACGCTCTATCCACTGAGCCAAACCGGTTTTGGCTTATCTTTTATTTTTTAAAAATATATTTTATTGATTTTCTACAGAGAGGAAGGGAGAGGGATAGAGAGGTAGAAACATTGATGAGAGAGAAACATCGATCAGCCGCCTCCTGCACACCCCCTACTGGGGATGTGCCCGCAACCAAGGTACATGCCCTTGACCGGAATCGAACCTGGGACCCCCTCAGTCCACAGGCCGACGCTCTATCCACTGAGCCAAACCGGTTACGGCTGGTATTTTTATCTTTTAAGAAAATCATCTAGCCCTAGCCAGTTTGGCTCAGTGGATAGAGCGTCAGCCTGTGGACTGAAGGGTCCCAGGTTCGATTCTGATCAAGGGCACATCCCTGGGTTGCAGGCTCAGTCTCCAATAGGGGACATGCAGGAGGCAGCTGATCAATAATTCCCTTTCATCATTGATGTTTCTATCTCTCTCTTCCTTTCCCTTCCTCTCTGAAATCAATAAAAATAGATTAAAAAAATTCATCTAGCCCTGGCCCATGTGACTCTGTTTATTGAGCATCGTCCCACAAAAAGATTGCCAAGGTCACCTGTTTGATTCCTGATCAGGGCACATGCCAGCATTGCAGACTCAATCCCCAGTAGGAGGCTGCAGGAGGCAGCCAAATAATGTTTCTTTCTCATATTGATCTCTCTTTCTCTTTCTCTCTCCCTGCCTCTCTCTCTTAAATCAATAAAAACATTAAGAAAAAGAAAAGAAACAGCTCTAGCCAGTGTGGCTCAGGTGGTTGGGCATTGTTCTGTGCAGCAAGAGATTGTGGGTTTGATTCCCAGTCAAGGGCATATGCCCGTGTTGCAGGCTTGGTCTGGCAGGGGATGTGCAGGAGGCAGCTAATGGATGTTGAGCTCTTACGTCAATGTTTCTCTCTCTCCTTTCTCTCTAAAAATCAATAAACTATATATATAAAAAGAAACATTATTAAAAATAAAATTAAAAATAATCTAAAATAAATTAGATTTAATAGGTTTTTTCTTCAACTCCTTTGTCTAATATCTATGCCAGTTATTTTAAAGTTTTTGAAAATTAACCTTTTTATTTTGAGATAATTATAGATTCACATGCAGCTGTAAGAAATAATACAGAGATCATGTATATATCCTTTGCCCATTGTTTACCATTTTACAAAACTGTAGTAAACTCACAACCAGGATGCTGACATTGATACTGAATAATTAGTCCAT
Source organism: Ia io (assembly GCA_025583905.1). Lineage (NCBI taxonomy): Eukaryota > Metazoa > Chordata > Mammalia > Chiroptera > Vespertilionidae > Ia > Ia io. The sequence goes on along the minus strand of JAJQQW010000012.1, from coordinate 41,919,035 downwards.
TACCACAAAGATCACTCATGTTGCATTTTTATAACTACACCCATTTCTTTCCCACCCCACCCCTGCTTAGCCCCTGATAACCACTTAACTGTTCTCCGTTTCTACAATTTGGTCATGTCAAGAATAGGGAGCCTTATAAACTAGGGACAGTTGAAGTCTATGCCCCCCTCCCCCCAATTAGGCCTCTGCTAGCATCGGTGGGGGATGAAGCCAGTTTTGTTTTTTAAATATTTTGTTTTTATTGATTTCAGAAAGGAAGGGAGAGGGAGAAAGAGATAGAAACATCAATGATGAGAATCACTGATCGGCTGCCTCCTACACACCCCTCACTGGGGATCAAACCCGCAAACCGAGCATGTGCCTCGACTGGGAATTGACCCGTGACCTCCTGGTTCATAGGTCAATGCCCAAACACTGAGCCAAGCCAGCTGGGCAAGCCACAGTTTTTTCTTTATATATATTTTTTAATTGATTTCAGAGAGGAAGGGAGTGGGAGAGAGAGATAGAAACATCAATGATGAGAGAATATCATTGATCGGCTGCCTCCTGCCCGCCCCTTACTGGGGATCGAGCCTGAAACCGAGCATGTGCCCTTGACCAGAATTGAACCCGGGACCTTCCAGTCTATATAGTCCAGTATTCTAGCCACTGAGCCAAACCAGCTAGAGCCACAGTTTTTTCTGTGGTGTTTGGCTAGAGTAGAGTGGTTATTGTATAAAAGCTTTCTATCTACTTGGCTTCCCTTTCCTGTTACTTTGGGTTTTGTTGGAGCTGTTTTTGATTGGTAAATTTGAGAATTGTTATAATGTACGGAAAGTTTACTTGATTTTTTTCAATTTGTAGTAAAAAATTAAATATTTTTGCATTCTATGTCTCAGAATTAAATATTGGGGTGTTCCTGTTATTGGGGACAAAATCTTTTTAATATATTTAAATTTCAAAAATGGGGGGGAAAAAAGAAATTACATTTCTTGGACATTAAATAACTGATCGGTTTTCTTTGTTTTTAGCTTATAGTGGCAACAACATGTATGGGAATAAACCATCCGATACTTTCTCGTAAAGTTTTTGATTTTTGTATTGTGGATGAAGCCTCTCAAGTCAGCCAGCCGGTTTGCCTAGGGCCCCTTTTCTTCTCCCGGAGATTTGTGTTGGTGGGGGACCAGCAGCAGCTGCCTCCCCTGGTCCTCAACCGCGAAGCAAGGTAAGCAGACACTGAAGCTTTGGTGTTAAACGGGATTCTTTGTGAGGGACAGTCACAGCACACTGATACGCCTGGATTTATGTCGGCAGGGCTCTTGGCATGAGTGAAAGCTTGTTCAAGAGGCTGGAGCGGAATGAAGATGCTGTCGTACAGTTAACTGTGCAGTACAGAATGAACAGGTATGTGTAACAGTGTCAGCTTCGAGTGATGTGCATGTTCGTCTTCACCTGCCAAGGCTAAAATTATTTTTGTAATCCCTTAGTAAAATTATGTCCTTAAGTAACAAACTGACATATGAAGGAAAGCTGGAATGTGGGTCCGACAAAGTGGCCAGTGCAGTGATAAACCTGCCGAACTTTAAAGACGTGAAGCTGGAGCTGGAATTTTATGCTGATTATTCTGAAAATCCTTGGCTGATTGGAGCATTTGAACCAAACAATCCTGTTTGTTTTCTTAATACAGACCAGGTAAGAAACCAAACTTTTTTCCTTTCAGTCTTTCTCCTTTTATCCTACTATTTAAATTCCTGTTTTCAGTAGCAAATGCTTCATTTAAATTAAAAAAGCTTCATTAGCGCTTCTCAGTTAAAACTAGTATACTCTTAGACACTTTTGCAACACACGCAATATTTTGTTGTAGATCCAGTATCGTTGGGGGAGATTTTTCTGAGGATCAATAGATGTCAAAATTGACTTTTGAAGCAGGAAAGCCTGAGAATGAACTCAAGTGTATAATTACATTTTCTAGAAAAGAAATTGGCATTAATACTATCAAAGGCTAGGTTCACCAATAAAGAGAAGATAGGATAAATTTTTGTCCTTTTAAAGACTTTGAAGAAAATAGACTTTATTTTTCTAGAATAGTTTTAAGTTTCTCGGCACAATTGAGCTGAAAGTGAGGAGGTTTCCTGTGTACTTCCTGACCCCACATATGCACACAAAAACCTCTTTACAAACTTGGCATTAAACAAAAATCTTCACAAGGTCTTAAATGACTTAATATTTCTAGTTCTTAGTTAGATCAAAGTTTTGACCCTATATCCCTTGTAATTTGTTTTATATAGTGCTTCTCAGCATTGATTTGGAAATCTTTACATAAGTTCAAATAAAAATATAGTGGCTACTTATATGTATGCATATTACTCTAAAATGTATCAATTGTTATTAAGATGGGTGGAGTTAGCTGATGGTTAAAAATAGGTTTCACTGTAAAAAAAAAAAAAAAAAGGGTGTCACTGTGCATTGTGCAGACCCTGCTGGAATTTTCATCCTCTTGAATAATGGCCAGAGTCTTTCAGGTTCAAGAATTAACAACTAAGAGCAGGCAGATTCTGGGAAATTTATTCAGATAAGCTAATATCATAAACTATCGTTCCCGTTGCAGGAAAAATCCTGCAATAGGGTTTCCTGCTGCACTCTACCCTGCCCCGCCTGCTCTCCTGCCTTCTCCGCCAGCCTGCCTGCTCTCCTTCCTTCTCCCCCAGCCCCGCCTGCGCTCCTCCCTTCTCCCCTGCCCCGCCTTCTCCGCCAGCCTGCCTGCTTTTCTCCCTTCTCAGCCAGCCCACCTGCTCTCCTTCCTTCTCCCCTGGCCTGGCCTCCACTCCTCCCTTCTCCTCCCCCCGGCTTGCTTGCTTCTCCGCAGCTTTGCTCCCTTCTGCAGCTCTTGGCTTTCTTTCTACACTGTCTTGGTATGCAAATCAGCCACCATCTTGGTTGGGATAATTTGCATACTCATCCTGATTGGTTGGTGGGTGTGGCTTGGGTGTAATGAAGGTGCGGTCAATTTGCATATTTGTCTATTATTAGGTAGGATAGCTGCTTTTATAAACCACAACTCCAATTTATTAGTTATAATTTACCATTGTTTGCCTTACCAATAATGACTCAAGTTCTTTATTTTTGCTCTTCAGGTTTTTTCTTTCTTAGCATCAGGATTCCAAATAAGTTATATTGAAAGTAATCAAGGTTAGCCCTGGCTGGTATGGCTCATTGGCTGAAGCATCAGTCCATGCACCAGAAGGTTGCAGGGTTTTGTTTTTATTATTTTTTATTGATTTCAAAGAGGAAGGGAGAAGGAGAGAGAGATAGAAACATTAATGATGAGAGAGAGTCATTGATCAGCTGCCTCTTGCATGCTCCACACTCGGGATCGAGTCCGAAACCTGGGCATATGCTCTGACCGGGAATCAAACCATGACTTCCTGGTTCATAGGCCGATGCTCAACCGCTGAGCCATGCTGGCTGGGCAAGGTCACAGGTTTGATTCCCATCAGTGTGACCAAGGTTCAGTCCCAGTTGGTCTCTCACATCATTGATTCTCTCTTTCTCTCTTTCTTTTCCTCCCTCTCTCAAATAAAAAAATAATAAATAAATAATAATAATGAAGGTTAATTAGGGATGTGTAGGAGCAAAATAGTCCTTGGAGAGTTTTACCAGGTATTGTAGAACCTGGGGAACTTTATCTGCTCCATTGTTTGTATAAAAGGCAACAAGAAAATGGAAAGAGCACAGATATTAGAGCCAAATCTAAGTTTTTGTTTTGCTTTTTAAGATTTTTAAATTAAATTTAACAATCAGCGAGAGGGAGGGAGAGAGAGAGAGGGATGTGAGAGAGAAACATTGATTGACTGCCTTCTACACATCCCTTCCCGGGAATGAGTGTGCAACCCAGGCTTGTGCCCCGACCAGGAATTGAACCAGCAACTTTTCAGTGCATGGGATTATGCCCAACCAACCGACTGAGCAACACTGGCCAGGGCCAGATCTCCATTTTGATTCCTAGTGCCACGATTTATTGGGAGACCTTGAGCAAGTTCCTTATCTTTTCTGGCCTTTGATTCCTTAAAATAGGGGATTGCAAAGTAAAGCAGGTGAAGACCAATGTGTGGTTTCATTCATAGAAACTTCAGCCTGAACTGTGGTATGTTTAAGATGGTTGCTTCTGGATGGCTTTCTGAAAACGAATAATCGCATTCATTTTTGTTAACTCTTTTTCCTTTTAGGATGAGGAAATTTTCAGCTGTCTCCACAACTGACAGTGCAGTCCCTATAGCTCCCTGTGTGCTCTTAACTTTAGAGATTGTTTTATAAGCAGGATGCATATTTTTCTGTTTAGATTCCAGCACCAGAACAAGTTGAAAAGAGTGGTGTGAGCAATATAACAGAAGCCAAACTCATAGTTTTCCTGACCTCAATTTTTATTAAGGTAATTTAGAATTTTATTTTGAGGGCAAATTAATATTTGCAATGTCATAGGATGTTAGAATGCAAGGAACTTAAGATATAGTAGCATTTGCCCTTGTTTATTAAGACAAGAGGATGGAAGCCTGATTAATTTTGAGAAAATTTATCTCAGACATGTAATTTTTTTCCAGTTTTTTTTTTATTTCAAGAAAAACTATTTTAAATATAACAATGTTCCATGCAATAAACCTTAATATTTCAAGAAAAACAATCTTAAATATAAAATGTTACATGCAATACATTAATATCTCAAGAAAAATGATTTTAAATATGATAATGTTATATGCAGTAAACAATTATTCAAGAAAAATGATCTTACATATAATAATGTTACATGCAATAAACATTAATATTTCAAGAATAAAAGGATTTTAAGTATACTAATATTACCAAAACTGTACTAACATAGTATGATATCACAAAAGTTGTAGGAAATATTAAAAATCTGCAAATAACAGAATTGCTTCTTCTTTTTTTTTTTTTTTTTTTTAAATATATTTTATTGATTTTTCCCAGAGAGGAAGAACGAGGGATAGAGAGTTAGAAACATCGATGAGAGAGAAACATCTATCAGCTGCCTCCTGCACACCCTCCCACTGGGGATGTGCCCGCAAGCAAGGTACATGCCCTTGACTGGAATCAAACCCGGAACCCTTCAGTCCACAAGCCAACGCTCTATCCACTGAGCCAAACTGGTTTCAGCAGGATTGCTTCTATTATATTCAAGTATATGTATATATTTTCCCTCTGGCTCTGTTTTTGTTCATCAGTTTATGTTATTCATTATATTCCACAAATGATCATATGATATTTATCTTTCTCCAACTGGCTTATTTCGCTTAGCATGATTCTTTTAAAGTCTGTTCTGTTGGATATGAGTATTGCTACTCCAGCTTATTTTTTCTTTTCCATTTGCATGGAAAATTTTTTTCCATCCCTTCATTTTCATCCTGTGTGTGTCTTTTGTTTTGAGGTTGGTCTCTTGTAGACAGCATATAGTTGGGTCATGTTTTTGTATCCATTCAGCTACCCTTTTGATTGGAGCATTTAGTCCATTTACATTTAGGGTTATTATTGAGAGGTACTTATTTATAGCCATTTTAATTCTGTATGGCTAGGGTTCTCTCTGTTTCTTCTTCTCAGCAATCCCTTACTGCAATCCCTTTAGCAGTTCTTGTAATGCTGGCTTGTTGGTGAACTCCTTTAGCCTTTTTTTATCTGGGAAGCTCTTTATTTGACCGTCTATTTTGAATGCTAACCTTGTTGGATATAGTCATCTTGGTCTCAGATCCTTGCTTTCCATTACCTTAAGTACTTCATGCCATTCCCTTCTGGCCTGTAGAGTTTCTGATGAAAAATCAGGTGTCAGCCTTATGGGAACTCCTTTGTAGGTAACAGTTTTCTTTTCTCTTGCTGCCTTTAAGATTCTTTGTCTTTAATTTTTGGCATTTTAATTATGATGTGTCGGCGTGGGTCTGTTTGAGTTCTTCTTGCTTGGGGTTCTCTGTGCCTGCTGAACTTGTGTGACTTTTTCTTTTACCAGGTTAGGGAAGTTTTCTACTTTAATTTTTTTTCTTTCTTTTCTTTTTTTTTTCCTACTTTAATTTCTTTAAACACCTTCCCTATTCGTTTCTCCCTTTCTGCCTCTTCTGGCACATCTACTATTCTAATATTGTTACATTTCACATTGTTCCACAGCTCCCTTAAGCTGTCCTCCTGTTTTTTAATTTTTTTCTTTTTGATTCTCTAATTGAGTTATATTTTCAACTCTGTCTTCTAATTGACTGATTCGATCCTCAGTTTCCCCTAAACTGCTGTGTATTCCTTCCAATGTGTTCTTTATTTGTGTTATGTCATTCTTTATCTCAGACTGTTTTTTTCATAGTTACTATATCTTTTTTTTCATACTGTTGAGCATTTTTAACGTCATTATTCTGAACTCTGTTTCAGATAAATTTCTTATCTCTGCTTCATTTATCTCTTTTTTCTGGAGAATTCACTAGTTCTTTCCTTTGGGGGTTGTTTCTTTGTTTCCTCATTTTGGTTGTTTGGGTTTGTGATTATGTTTTAAGTAGATCCTCTATCTCAGACATGTAATTTTTATAATGGCATTTTGGGTTTCCTTTTAGGATAGCTTTTTGTAACATCAAATAATTCTGATTGTGTCAATATAGTGCTGCACTCAGTATGATTGGGGATTGGAAACTTCAGTGTAAGGGGTGGCAGAAAGTGAAATGTATTTCTTTATACTCTTTTTGTATGGCGGCACTGTTCTATTAGCATGCAAACCGTTATACTGCCATGAGCCTCTAAAAATCAAGGCAGCAATGTTTGAGGAAATTATTTCATCTCAGGAAATGTGAATGTTGATTTAGAACAAATTCAATAATTGTATTTACTCCTTGTGATAGGAATATCTATTATAAACATCAATTGGGCACATTATGTAGTAAACATTTAATTAAGTAAATTTAGTACTATAGTAAAGCTTAAATTACAAAAATTAAGAGTTTAAATTTTGAATTGTTTCCTTTTCTGTTTAGGCTGGATGTAATCCCTCTGATATTGGTATCATTGCACCATACAGGCAGCAGTTAAAGATCATCAATGATTTATTGGCACATTCTTCTTTTGGGATGGTTGAAGTTAACACAGTAGACAAATACCAAGGAAGAGACAAAAGTATCATTCTAGTATCATTTGTTAGAAGTAATAAAGATGGAACTGTGAGTTAATTGTTTTTTTCTGCTGATTTGTCTGGGACACCTTTTTTCCTCTTTTTTTTTTAGGAAATTGTGAAAACACAGAACATAAAATTTACCACCCTAACTATTGTTAAGTGTATCTTTCACTAGTGTTAAGTATGTTCACACTGTTGTGCAACAGATCTCCACAATGTTTTTTTGCAAACTGAAACTCTATCCCCATGAATAACAAACAACTCCTTAATGCCTTGTCCCTCCAGCCCCTGGCAACCATCATTCTAATTTCTGTCTCTATGAATTTGACTACTCTAGGTACTTTATATAAGTGGAATCATATAATATTTGTCATTTCACAAGTGGCTTATTTCATTTAGAATAATGTACTCTTGGCTCATTAGCATGCTGCAAAATTTCCTTCCTTTTAAAGGCTGAATAATACTCCTTTGCATACATATACCACAATTTACTTATCCATTTATCCATGAACACACATTGAGTTGCCCACACCTCTTGGCTGTTGCATTTGGGGCATTTTAACTATAAAGGCTTCCATAGACATACTTTTAGATTTGTAGATAATTCCAGTTTTTGTTGTATGGTTGTTTTGCATTTTTACCTCTTCTTGATTCATTTTTCTTGACTATGTGATAACTCCATATGGTTTTACAAATGTATGTAGTAAAAAGTCTCCCTTGTACCCTGTTCCTCTTGTACTCAGTTCTTATCCTCACAGATAGTCGCATTTTTAGTTTTATGGATAACTTTCTAGACTTTCCGAGGCATTTGCAAGCAGATGTGAGTCAGTATTCTTAGTTCCCTCCTTTTCACACAAAAGGTACTACGTATACTATTCAGGACTTTGCTTTTCCACTTAATAAATTAGCTTGGAGATCTTTTCATGTCAATACTATATAGAAAGAGATTTCATTCTGTCCTGATTGTTGTGTAGATTTCCATTATATATACATGTCGTGGTATATTTAACCCCTCCCCTGGTTCTTCTGCTTTTATTACTGTTACAAACAATGCTACTGTAAGGGGAGATAGCTCTACTTTAAAGTTTTTATTGTATGTATTTAATATTTTTAAATTATAGTGAGGATCTCACACTCAAGATAAAATATTTGAAGTTGACATTGTGGACAAGTTTTGCCATCTGTCTAGATTTTTTAATGTGTTGAATCTTTTGCAACATATATATATTTAATAACACAATAACCTTCCCTAGTGGTCTAGTGTTTAGGATTAAAAGTAATAAAATAGTTCAAGACAAATTACGTTTCTTGCCAGAACAAACTCAAATATATGAAAACTTAAATAATGGAAAATTCTATTTCTTTCAGCTTGGTGAACTCTTGAAAGATTGGCGACGTCTTAATGTTGCTATAACCAGAGCCAAACATAAACTAATTCTCCTGGGATGTGTGTCCTCACTAAACCGCTATCCACCTTTGGGGAAGCTGCTTTGTCATCTAAACTCAGAAAAATTAATATCCTTTTCGTTTTCTACATGGTCACATTTGATTGTGCTATTTTGAGTACTTTACTATGTACTTGTATAAATTAAAACTCAATGTCTTGTTTTTTCCATGTGCATATTTCAAAGGTCTGATTCTACAAAGGGGAGAGAGAAAACAATTCATAGGAAGTAATTTTAAGCAGATTCCTAGACATATCTAGGAAAACTGGATATCTCTTCTGGGTCCTCTCACCCCAATTTATAAACTTTTTAAAAAAATCTAGGACAAAGCATTATATTAAAAAATGGAGCCCTGGGTGGTGTGGCTCAGTTGGTTGGAACATCCATCCACCTGTACACCAAAAGGTGGTGGGTTCGATTCCTGGTCAGGGCACATTTGGGAGGCAACTGATCGGTTTCTCACATTGATATTTCTCTCTCTCTCCCTTCTCTCTAAATCCATGAGAAACATATCCTTGGGTGAGGGAAAGAAAGAAGTATTTCATGCCATATTTTAGTAAAAACAAATCTTTTTTAAAATCCTCACCCAAGGATATGTTTTTATTGATTTTAGAGAGAGGAATGGGGCGGGGGGGCGGGGGTGGGAGAAAGAAATATAATAGATGTGAGAGAGAAACATGGACTGGTTGCCTCCTGCACATGCCTGGACTGGGGGCCAGGCATTGAACCTGCAAGGGGTACAAGCCCTTAACCAGGAATTGAACCCTCAGCCTTCAGGCCGAGGACCAATGCCCTAACCATTGAGCAAATCGGCCATTTTGTTGTATGGGAGAATGCTCCAAACAACTGAGTCTCCCGGCCAGGGCAAAAATAGATAATATTTTTAAAAAATCATATGAATACGACTTGGCTGGGTTTTCTCAGTGGTTAGAGTGTCGGCCCATGGACCGAAGGGTTGAAGGTTTGATCCCTGCCCTGGTTGTGGTGCATGCGGAGGCAACCAATTGATGTGTCTCTCTCACATCCATGTTTCTATCTCTCCTCCCCCCCCTCCACTCTGTCGGAAAATCAATGGAAAAAATATCCTCAGGTGAGGATTTAAAAAAAAAAAATATATATATATATATATATATGAATATGTTAGGCTAAGATACATAAACCATATTGCTTAAGTACATTATTATCCATAGAATGCCATAAAAATCTTTGTAATTAGCAGTCCTGTAAACTAAATTATAAAATATTGAAGTCATAAACCTTTTTATCCTATCCTATATAATAAAAGGGTAATGTGCAAATCGAACGGTAGAACGACTGGTCGCTATGATGCGCACTGACCACCAGGGGGCAGATGCTCAATGTTGGAGCTGCCCCCAGCCTGGAGGCCCCGATCACCTGATTGGGTCCTGCTGACCAAACTCTCGGTCCCTTCCTGGGACTGGCCAGGAGTGGGTGGCGACGAGGGGCGGGGCCGGCTGCCGGCAACTGGGGAAGATGGCCCTGATCGTAGGCCAGGCCTAGAGACCATACCCGCACATGAATTTTGTGCGCCAGGCCTCTAGCATAATTCTATAGTGTGTTAAATATATTCCTTAATTTATTTTACATCATTGATCTTCCATCAGGAGAACATGAAAGTCTTTGTTATATATTGGATGATTTTCAAAGAAGATGAAGCCCTGTTTTCCTTGCATTTTTCATATTAGCATAGTAATCTCTAGCAATTGCCTATTGTTAATAATTTGGGCATGCTGTAAAATCAGTGCCTGGTTAGGTGGTAGAGATAACTTTTATCCCAAGGCTATGAAATGGTGTAAATGTACTTTGTTCAAAGTTCCAGGGTTTTTTGTTTGTTTTGTCTTTGTATAATGTTGTTAAACATAAAGTTTTATCACCATACTATTTATTTAGCACTATTTATTTTTTCAGTTTAGGTATACTCAAAACTGAATTTATATTACTATATACATGTTTTTGTGTGACCTACAAAGAATGTGCTGCCCTAGCAGGTTTGGCTCAGTGGATAGAGCCTCGGCCTGTGGATTGAAGGGTCCCGGGTTCGATTCCCGTCAAGGGCACATGCTCAGGTTGTGGGCTCAATCCTCAGTAGGGGTCGTGTAGGAGGCAGGCAAACAATGATTCTCATCATTGATGTTTCTGTCTCCCTTTTCCCTCTCCTCCCCCTCCCTCTCTGAAATCAATAAAAAAATATTTAAAAAAGAATGTGCTAAATGTTTACCTGCTTTAGAAATGGATTCTTTTGGGATCTGATGCCTAAAATTTCAAAATTAATTTGATTTTATACATTTTTATTATGTTTTGTTTATTTGAAATATAGGTAAAGAAAATTGATTTCTTTTTCATTTAAGCACAATCTTGTGATGAGAACATAGGTGTACATTTTATATTTATAATTTTGATTCTTTTTTTAAAACTTTGTTTTTATTGATTTTTAGAGAGAGGAAAGAAGAGGGATAGAAAGATAAAAACATTGATGAGAGAGAAAAACATCATTGGCTGCCTCCTACACGTCCCTTATTGGGGATGGAGCCTGCAACCCGTGCCCTGATGGGAGAATCAAACTCATGACCTCTTGGTTTCTGGGTCAACTCTCAACCACCGAGCCACACAGGCCAGGCTGGTTTTTGGAAGTTTTTTTTCTAGTATGTTGAGGTCCCTGATCGAAAGGCCATTTTGCTGTTTTTCACCCCCTGACTTTTGCTTCCTGGTGTCAGACATGTTTTTGTTTTTGTTTTGTTTTTTAATATTTTTACTGATTTCAGAGAGGAAGGGAGAGGGAGAGAGATAGAGACATCAATGATGAGAGAGAATCATTGATTGCCTCCTGCACACCCCCTACTGGGGATCGAGCCCGCAACCCGGGCATGTGCCCTTGACCGGAATCGAACCCGGGACCCTTCAGTCCGCAGGCGGTCGCTCTATCCACTGAGCCAAACCAGCTAGGGCCAGTCTAAAGATTTTAGGAAAAAATAGCGTCCTATACATGGAAAACTACGGTATTTTCTGATTCTGTCTTGCTCTCCCATTTGTTATTTTTAGTATTCAATATTCTAATATAGATTTTGATATAAAAGAAAATAATTCTTATTCTTCTTTAGAAATTTTGTTTGCTGAATTGATGACAAATGTAAAATGTATGATCCTTATTTCACCTATTAATTTCATATGCCCCTTTGTTTTGGGGTATTACTCAATTTTTTCTCTATAAAAATTTTTTTGGAAAACATAATTATCTCAAAGTTCTTAATTATGTGTATGGTGACCAATTTTAACCCTGGTGTATCCATCTTCTTGGGGAAAGCTCTAATTTCTCTCAATTGCTTCTACCTCACATGTTTTTTAAAAATTGTTACTGGGAGTTTTTATTAAATAAATTGTTTTCTACCATTAGATTGTACTGTGTTAATTATTCATACTGAATAATAATTAAGTTCATCGTTGCCCAGCACTTTTTTTCTGGTACTGACAAGAGAAATAATGCTCTAATGATGAAACCAAGGAGTATTGACATTACATAACAGGATCCTAAGATAATGTCAGTTCCTGGGAGTGAGATGAGTAAGAAGTTTTTTTGGTTTAGGCAGTAGTTGCTTCTTTATAAGCGTGTATGGCCTATAAAGTAAAGCTCTATGGAAGAAGAACCCGAGGAAGAGTTCTCAATTCTGTCATTCGTGAGTCTGTCTTGGTTACAAGATTCTAGCCACTTAATTACTGTTATTTTTTAATTACACACACACACACACACACACACACACACACACACACACATAATATATATATATATATATATATACACACACACACACACACACACACACACACACACACACACACACACACCGTATTTTCCGGCGTATAAGACGACTGGGCGTATAGAAGATTTTCCTGGGTTAAAAAGTCGTCTTATACGCCGGAAAATACGGTATATTTTTTTTGCCACCGAAATGTTTATTTTTGTTTTAATTAAATGTATTGGGTAACATTGGTCAACATGTACGTATAGGTTTCAGGTGTGGGTTCTATGTTATAGGATCTGTATGTTACACTGTGTGCTCACCACCCAAAGTGAAATCTTCTCCTGTCACTGTATATTAGGACCCACTTCTTCCCCCACCCCCTTCCCTCTGGCAACCACCACACTGCTGTTTGTGTTCACAAGTTTCAGTTTTATATCCCACATATGAGTGAAATCATATGGTTCTTAACTTTTCCTGACTTTAAAAATGTATTTTTATTGCTTTCAGAGAGGAAGGGAGAGGGAGATAGAAATATCAATGATCGATCCCCACTGGGGATTGAACCGTGACCTCGCAGAGGGACCAGAAGGGAAAGACATAGCCTTTCTTACTGACCTCTGGCAGCCCCTAGTAGCCGGTCCGGTGAGTTTCTGGACTTGGCAAGACTAGGCTAGGTGCTTATCTAGCAGAACCTAGATAAGGGAAAGGCCTTTAAGCAGACCAAGGACAAACAGCCTGGTGACGCTTGTTAGCTATCAAGGACGTGGGAAACACTCCATTCGTGCTGCTGTGCTCCTCGGACTGGGAGGGGGAATTGGGCCATATCCTGGCCTGACCCTACAATAGGTCAAGAGAACAATAGGCTCAAGACTTGAACAGTCTCTTTGCAAAAGAGAATCTCCAAATAGTAAATAAACATGAGAAAAGTGTTCAATGTCATCAGTGTGCCAAATATAAAATAAACCCAGCATACAATCACCTATCCACCAGATTGGCCAAAAATGAAGAAATTCGAGCATTAGAATGGAGATGGAGTTACAAAAAGACTACATTGCTGATAGGAGTGTTAATTTTGAGAAGAGTTTTGAAAATAATTTGGCATTATCTAGTAAATTTAAGAAAGGTATAGCTAGTAAATTTAAGAAAGGTGTACCTGATTTCCAATAATTCTATTATTAATTATACTAGAGGCCCAGTGCACGAAATTCGTGCACGGAGGGGGTTGTCCCTCAGCCCAGCCTGTACCCTCTCCAATCTGGGACCCCTCGAGGGATGTCCAACTGCCCACCGGGATCGGGCCTAAACGGGCAGTCGGACATCCCTCTCACAATCCAGGACTGCTGGCTCCCAACTGCTTGCCTGCCTGCCTTCCTGATTGCCCCTAACCACTTCTGCCTGCCAGCCTGATCACCCCCTAACCACTCTGCTGCCAGCCTGTTTGCCCCCAACTTCCCTCCTCTGCTGGCCTGGTCACCCCTAACTGCCCTCTCCTGCAGGGTTGATCACCTCCAACTGCCCTCCCTTGCAGGCTGGGTCTCTCCCAACTGCCCTCTCCTGCTGGCCATCTTGTGATGGCCATCTTGTGTCCACATGGGGGCAGGATCTTTGACCACATGGGGGCAGTTATATTGTGTGTTGCAGTGATGATCAATCTGCATATTACTCTTTTATTAAATAGGATAGAGGCCTGGTACAGGGGTAGGGGCCAGCTGGTTTGCCCTGAAGGGCGTCCCGGATCAGGTGGGGGTTCCCTTGAGGTGTGGGGCGGCCTGAGCGAGGGGCCTGTGGTGGTTTGCAGGCCGGCCACGCCCCCTGGCAACCCAAGCGGAGGCCCTGGTATCTGGAATTTATTTTCCTTCTACAATTGAAACTTTGTAGCCTGGAGCAGAGCCAAGCCTGGGGCTCCCTCCGAGGCCGGTAGCCATTTCTGTTGGGGTTATAATTGAAACTTTGTTGCCTTAAGCGGGTGGGCCCGGCCAGGGTGTGCGGAAAGCTTTGCTTCCCCTGTTGCCAGCGGCAACCCTGGCCTGCTCTCTCAAGCTCCATTCTGCCGCCATTTGTTTGAATTTGTTTACCTTCTATAATTGAAACTTTGTAGCTTGAGTGGAGGCTTAGGCCTGGCCAGGGCAGGCGGAAAGCTTGGCTTCCTCTGTTACCTAGGAAACCTTGCTCTCTGTGCCTGTAGCCATCTTGCTTTGGGTTAATTTGCATACTTGCTCTGATTGGATGGTGGGCATGGCTTGTGGGTGTGTCGGAGGTATGGTCAATTTGCATATTTGTTTATTATTAGATAGGATGCCTTTAAGGCTGTTTTGCATAGAGGCACCAGGATGTATGTACAACCTAGAACAGTGATGGGCAACCTTTTGAGCTTGGTGTGTCAAACTTCGCCAAAAAACTGAGCATAACTCGGGTAGTGTGTCACTTTGAGGAAAAAACTAACTCCAAGACTCTAGTCGCAAATGTTTCATCCTCAGGAGCAGCAAATGTTTCATCCTCGGCATACGGCCGTGTGTCATCAGAAATGGCAGTGCTGACATGCGTGTCATAGGTTCGCCATCACTGACCTAGAACAACCCAACCTGGAAACTCCTCATGGACGTAGATAATATGTTCAGCAAGTGAAACAAGTAACAGAATTCATAGTGTTATTTCATTTGTGAAATTTTATAAATAAACTACATTGTTTAAGGGCACATACTTGAGTGGTAGTAACATACAGAAAAGCAAGCAAAGGGCCCTAGCTGGTATGGCTCAGTGGATAGAGCTTCTGCCTCTGGACTGACTGAAAGGTTCAATTTCAGTCTGGGGTACATGGCCGGTTGAGGGCTGAATCCCCAGTAGGGGGCGTGCAAGGAGGCAGCCAATCAATGAATCTCATCATTGATCAATGATTCTCTCTCATCACTGATGTGTCTCTTCCCCTCTCCCTTTCTCTCTGAAATCAATAAAAATATATTAAAAAGAAAAGCAAGGAAATGATTCTTTTAAAAGTCAGGATAGTCTTTACCTGGGGGGGATTGTGAGTGAGGGGTGCCTGGTGGCCTTTCCCGGGGAGGATGCTCACTCAATCTGGCAGCGGTTACACAGCTGATCATTTTATGATGATTCTTTAAACTGTGTATATGTTTTGTACATTTTATCCATGGATGATCACCTCACAATAAATAAAATTAAAAGCCGAAAGCAGTAAAGAGGCATAATAGGACTTGATAATGGCCAAAGTGATGACGAGAACACATCGCCCGATTTTCACGAAATACCTCGGCCTGTTTCTAGGGACTGCTGATCTAGCTGACAGCACACCTTTCCCAGCCCGACACAGGGCCATCTGACCAGGAAGTTTTTCCCTCGCCCTTACACGAGAGGACGCTGGCTTTACCCCGACACCTGTTCCCTTTGATTAGTAAAATGGTGCCTCATTGCTTTTCTTCACCATTTAAAATTTTCAGTTATAGTTGCCATTCAATGGTATCTCTGTGTCAGGCGTACATCCTAGTGGTTAGACATTTACATCATCTGCGAAGTGACCCCTCCATCAGTCTGGTGTCCTCACTGCTTTTTGTGAACCTCGGTGTCAGGTAAACAGCCTAGTGGTTAGACATTTACATCATCTGCTGAAACCCGGGCGGGTGCTGGTAAACCCTCCGGGTGCAGGTAAAGCGGGGCGGGTGCTGGTAAACCCGGGCGGGTGCTGGTAAAGCGGGGCGGGTGCTGGTAAACACCCGGGCGGGTGCTGGTAAAGCGGGGCGGGTGCTTTTTGTGCTGGTAAACCGGGGCGGGTGCTGGTAAACCCGGGCGGGTGCTGGTAAAGCGGGGCGGGTGCTGGTAAACCCGGGCGGGTGCTGGTAAACCCGGGCGGGGCTGGGTAAAGCGCGGGTGCTGGTGGCTGGTAAAGCGGGGCGGGTGCTGGTAAAGCGGGGCGGGTGCTGGTAAAAGCGGGGCGGGTGCTGGTAAACCGGGGCGGGTGCTGGTAAAGCGGGGCGGGTGCTGGTAAAGCGGGGCGGGTGCTGGTAAACCCGGGGGCGGGTGCTGGTAAACCGGGGCGGGTGCTGGTAAAGCGGGGCGGGGCGGGGGGCGGGTGCTGGTAAAGCGGGGCGGGTGCTGGTAAACCGGGGCGGGTGCTGGTAAACCGGGGCGGGTGCTGGTAAACCCGGGCGGGTGCTGGTAAAGCGGGGCGGGTGCTGGTAAAGCGGGGCGGGTGCTGGTAAACCGGGGGTGGGGTGCTGGTAAAGCGGGGCGGGTGCTGGTAAAGCGGGGCGGGTGCTGGTAAAGCGGGGCGGGTGCTGGTAAAGCGGGCGGGTGCTGGTAAACCGGGGCGGGTGCTGGTAAAGCGGGGCGGGTGCTGGTAAACCGGGGCGGGTGCTGGTAAACCCGGGGCGGGTGCTGGTAAACCCGGGCGGGTGCTGGTAAACCCGGGGCGGGTGCTGGTAAACCCGGGCGGGCTGGTAAACCGGGGCGGGTGCTGGTAAAGCCGGGCGGGTGCTGGTAAACCCGGGCGGGTGCTGGTAAACCGGGGCGGGTGCTGGTAAAGCGGGGCGGGCGGGTGCTGGTAAACCCGGGCGGGTGCTGGTAAAGCGGGGCGGGTGCGGGGGGGTGCTGGTAAAGCGGGGCTGGCGGGGGCTGGTGGTAAAGCGGGGCGGGTGCTGGTAAACCCGGGCGGGTGCTGGTAAAGCGGGGCGGGTGCTGGTAAACCCGGGGCGGGTGCTGGTAAAGCGGGGCGGGTGCTGGTAAAACCCGGGGGGTGCTGGTAAACCCGGGCGGGTGCTGGTAAAGCGGGGCGGGTGCTGGTAAAGCGGGGGGGTGCTGGTAAACCGGGGCGGGTGGTAAAGCGGGGCGGGTGCTGGTAAAGCGGGGCGGGTGCTGGTAAACCCGGGGGGGTGCTGGTAAACCGGGCGGGTGCTGGTAAAGCGGGGCGGGTGCTGGTAAACCCGGGCGGGTGCTGGTAAACCGGGGCGGGTGCTGGTAAACCGGGGCGGGTGCTGGTAAAGCGGGGCGGGTGCTGGTAAACCGGGGCGGGTGCTGGTAAAGCGGGGCGGGTGCTGGTAAACCCGGGCGGGTGCTGGTAAACCCGGGCGGGTGCTGGTAAAGCGGGGCGGGTGCTGGTAAAGCGGGGCGGGTGCTGGTAAACCCGGGCGGGTGCTGGTAAAGCGGGGCGGGTGCTGGTAAAGCGGGGCGGGTGCTGGTAAACCTGGGCGGGTGCTGGTAAAGCGGGGCGGGTGCTGGTAAACCCGGGCGGGTGCTGGTAAACCGGGGCGGGTGCTGGTAAACCGGGGCGGGTACCGGCAGGCCGTCGTGCTTGGGCTGCGTAAACAGCGCCGGTAGACCTCCGCCGGCTGCTAATGCTGCCGATTTTCTAAATGCCTTTGCTCTCCAGGAGCCTGCGGAGACGACAGGGAGGCAGTCAGGTGTGCGGGAGGAACCCCGCCGCCCCCGGGGCCGAAAACGTGTGCACGCGGCCCGCCTCCCCGTGGACGCGCACCCTCGGCGCTCCCGGGTGCCGCCCTCCGGCGCCCAGACCCCGGGCCCCTCCGCGCTCCGCCTCCCCTTCCGGCGCCGCTGGGCCCGAGGGGTCCGCGCAGGCGGCTTCCCTCCCGCGGCCGCAGGCCCCGGGGCCCCCGCCCCACTCGCGGCGCCGCGCCCGCGCCCTCCCGCCGCCGGGAGCGCTGTGGGCCGCCGGGCCTGGTGCTGACGCCGTGGCGGCCGCCGCGCACCCGAAGGGAGCCGCTGGGGCCCCGGCAGTCCCCGCCCGAGAGCGCGCCGCCGCCGCCGCCATGGGTAAGGGGAGCGGCCGCTGCGTCCCGCGTCCTGGGCTGGAGGCCGCGCCCGACCCGGAGGACTGGTGGTGGTGGGCGCCGAGGCTCCGGGTCGGAACGGGGGCCGGAACCGGGCCTGGGGCTGGGCGGGGGCCGCCGGGGACTCGGGGGCGCCCGGGGTCACCATGGCAACGCGCGGCCGCCCAGGTGCTCCCGTCCCCGCTCTGGGGCTGAGGGGTCGAGGGCTCCGGGTCCGACAGTTCCGGTGCGCGTGGACAGGGCCGGCGGGTGCCGCTGCCGGGTCGGGGGGCAGCTGGGGCCGGGCGAAGACTCCCCGGTTTGGGGGTGGCGGAGGGAAGACGCGGCTCGGGTTTGGCCGGCGGGGAGGGGGCAGCGACGGCCGCAGCGCCCGGGTGAGCCCTCCGCGGGGGTCCTGGGGCCCCCCGAGCCTTTGGACAGCCTTGCTGGGGAGAGATGGGGAGGCAGCGTAGGGGCTCTAGGCCCCGGCAAGATGCGGGGACCGGCCCTGAGCGCGGCTTGGGGGCCGCGACCCGCAGGACACGTCCGCGAGCCGGGGCGCGGCCCGGCCCGGCCCGGGGGCATCGCTCCTCCGCGGAAGCCGCCGGCGCCCGGCCCCGACCTGCCCCCCGCCCGCCGCTGCGAAGGCGCCCTTTGTCTGCTCGTCGCAGCGGATGGTGCTGAGCTGTGTTCAGAAAAATGGAGAATTTCCATAGAGGGTGAAACACCAAGCGGTCTGGTCCCCGAGGGGGGAAAAAAAAAAAAAAAAGAAAAAAAAAGGGAGTCCTAGCGCCGTGCGGACTGAAGAAACGATGGTGGAAATTTCCCACCTGCTCGCTGCTCGGTCGGAGCAGGTGTGGCTGTTGGCGTTCGGTGCCGGGCCGGCCGCGGCCGGAGCTGGGATGCTGGGTCCTCGGGCACCGGGACCCCTGGTTTCGGGGGAGGAAAAGCCGGCGCTTGGTTGACCGGGGCGGTGAACTTGTCAGAGGGTGGAACGCTTGGCTGAGGGCTGTGTTTTCCTGCACCTCGTTTTGTCGTCTGTGTCTGCTGGCGGCCCTCCTGCCCCTCGCCGCAGGGATGCGAGTATGGGGTAGCCTGTGAATGTCTGAGCAAACTGCGCATACAGCTTGTGGGGAAGAAAAGGTACCTTTTTGTCCCCTGAAAATATCCACGGAGACGGGTTGTTTGAAATGTACCTGGTAACTTGTTCTTCACCTGAATCAGCTGCGTGGAAGAACCTTCCTGTGACGTTGGGAAAAGGAAGGAGTCATGCAACATAGGCCGAGAGTTGTCATGAAAAAAAAAAAAAAAAACACACAAAAAAAACCCCCAAAAACAAGATAGTTAAAATGAGTGGAGATTGAATGGCTTCCCCTGTACCCCCTCATTTGTCAGTGTGTTTTTATTTACTTGTCATGATTGTTACGCGTAATACTGGAATCTTAGAATTTTAACTACCTTTTATTTTGTTGCCAATGTGATTCTGGACATTTTTATATGTTTGCCTTGGAATTCATCTTTGGATGGGTCCTGCTAGCCACCTTTTTGCATGAGACCCTTCAACAGGTTGTCTATTAGTCTAAACTTACCTCTACAGAAATTCATGAAAAAACACACACACCAAAAAACCTCATTCTCCCTGTCAAGGGGTACCATAAAAGTAAGACCAACACCAGAGACTAGCCGGTTTGCAGGATCTTGGGGATAGTTCATGAACTTGGACTGGAGTGGGCATGATAGAGTTCTAGAGTGTAGGTGAGAGACAGAGAGAGAAGTTGTAGGTTAGTTAGGAAGACTCATTTGTCCACCAAGGAAACGCAAGCAACTGTTGGTTTTATAGGGGAAGGAAAGGGTTTGTACTAGTATATTGTTCAATGTCATGTCTTGCAAATGAAGTTGGACTCCTTTCTTGTGCTTTCAGCTACAAAAGACCCCACAGCAGTGGAGAGAGCAAACTTGTTAAACATGGCTAAACTGAGTATCAAAGGACTCATTGAATCTGCTCTCAGCTTTGGCCGCACTTTGGATTCTGACTACCCCCCCTTGCAGCAGTTCTTTGTTGTTATGGAACATTGTCTGAAACACGGCCTTAAAGGTATCATTTTTAAGAATTAATTCACTTTGAGATCATTTTCCCCCTCCCCCAATCATAAACATCCTTAGAAATGTGGTATTTTTGAGGCCATAATTACAGTTACTTTATATTTTAAAATACTCGGTGGGTTGGTTTTGGGAGAAAATGTCCTACTGTTTTATGTTTTGAAATGGGTGGTCTTAGAAAATGCTTACTTGATTGTGTTTGGTTAAAAAGCATATTTAATTTTTAAAATTTTCAACATACCCTGAATTGGTTTCCATCTTCTAGGACATTTATGGAATTATTTAAAAAATGTTGAATTTGGTGATTCTTATAGGAACTCTTCTGATTAGTTTGAGCCCTATCGAACAAATACTAGTTGATTGTTGAGCCCGGCTGGCATGGCTCAGTGGTTGAGCATCAAGGTATGAACCAGGAGGTCCTGGTTCAATTCCCAGTCAGGGCACATGTCCAGGTTGTGTGCTTGATCCCAGTGGGGGGCTTGCAGGAGACAGCTGATTAATGATTCTCTTTCCTCATTGATGTTTCTATCTCTCCCTCTTCTTTCCTCTCTGAAATCAGTAAAATATATATATAAAATAAAAAAAAAATTAAAAGAGTTGATTGTTGAAATCTAAACCTCCTTAGTGCATGGGAGCATGTCTTCTGGATTGGATTGTTGTAGAAGTGTGAGTACTCCCTGAAAACAATGATAATAGTGAATATTCTATACAGTTCATATTGAATAATGTGTGTAAAATATTTGTATTATATTCAGTTATTTAACATATGTTGTGTAATAACTCTTCTTTTACTTAAAATAACTACTTCTTGCCACAGCCTTTGTGGCGGGGTTCAGGACCTGAAGGAGGGGCCAACACACAAATGCAAATACTATACAAGAAATAGGAATTTAGAAGGCATTGGGGGCCAGGTGGAGCCTCTTTCTTGAAGACGCACACCTACTTCTGGCCTGGTCTGCTATTTTTTTACTTGACTACACATTTGCCCTTTAGCAATGCATACAGGCATATCAAAGTAAAGTTTGGTAAATAGTAAAAGGATTATCAGGTTAGGGAATTGCCTTGAGCCACCACTATCTCAACAGACAAGGTGCTTAACATCAGCCCTGCTGAAGCCCAAGGTCCATCGGCCTTCCGAGTTCCTTGGTGCATTGACAATATTGGCAAGCGGTGGCTTCCCGCACTTCTAATAACAGTGGTTGGCAGTTTTGGTCGTTAGTTCTATTATCAGCATCTGTGTAGAGGGCTGTGTAAGTTTTATTAAGGTGACTATTACAAAGGAAAAGAAGCTGGTTTTTTGTTTGTACTTGGAGCCTAAGTAGGTTAGGATGGCTTATGTTCTGACTGTGGTGCGTGAAAGTGTGGGTTAATTTAAAAAGCAAAAGAGGATATTTATCTAAACATGGTTTTAATAAACTGAGAAGGAGTCTTGGCACCAAAATTTGAGAAACCCTATGTGACGTTATTAATGTACTCATTTCTTTTTCTTTAAAATTTTTTAAAATTTATTTTTATTGAGATATAATTGACAAATAACATTATATTAATTTCAGGTATACAACATAATGATTTGATATTTGTATATGTTGTGAAATGATCACCAAAAGTCTAGTTAACATCATCACCACATGTAGTTACAAGTTTTTTTCTTGTATTGAGAACTTTTAAGATTACTTTCTTAGCAACTTTAAAATATAGTACAGTATTATTTAAGGTTATATATTTATTTTCCTCTTGTAGCTTATGTTTGTGTACATTGAAGAGAAGATTAGAAGCAGCAAAAGTGGGTCAGATTGGCAGCTAAGAGCAACTCATAAGGAAATATTCAAAAGGGTCTCCTATTAAAATGCAGCAACTTCTCATTATTGAGGTGGTTATTCATGTATCATTTTAAACTTTTTAAATTTTTTTATTTATTTCAGAGGAGGGGAGAGGGAGAGAGAGAAACATCAATGATGAGAGAGAATCATCGATTGGCTGCCTCCTACACACCCCCGAATGGGGATCGAGCCTGCAACCCCGGCATGTGCTCTTGACCGGAATCGAACCCGGGACCCTTCAGTCTGCAGGCCGATGCTCTAGCCGCTGAGCCAAACCAGCCAGGGCTCATATATTTTTTTTTTAATTAAAATTTAAAAAAATACTTTTATTGATTTCAGAGAGGAAGGGGGGGAGAGAAAGAGGGAGGGGGAGGGAGGGAGGGAGGGAGGGAGGGGAACATTAGTGATGAGAGAGAATCATTGATTGGCTGCCTTTTGCACTTCCCACACTGGGGAATCGAGCCTGCAACCTGGGCATGTGTTCTGGGCAATCAAACCTTGACCTCCTGGTTCATAGGTCAATTGAGCCATGCTGCCCAGGCTATACTTCTTAAATGTGATCATCATATACACTTCTACAGACACTGAAGGTCTAATCATGGTAATTTTTTTCCCTCGTCGGGTTTTTCTTGTTTGTTTGATTTTATCTACTTTTTAAAATGTATTTTTATTTATTTCAGAGAAGGAGGGATAGGGAGAGAGAAACATCAATGATGAGAGAGAATCATTGAGCGGCTGCCTCCTGCACGCCCCCTACTGGGGATCAAGCCCACAACCCAGGCATGTGTCTTTGATTGGAATAGAACCTGGGACCCTTCAGTCCGCAGGCCAACGCTCTAGCCACTGAGCCAAACCAGCTAGGGCTAATTATGGTAATTGTATACAATACAGTAGTATTAACTATAGTCATCATATTATACATTACATCCTCATGATTTATTTGGCTACCTTCATTCATTTTATCCACCCCTACCCTCTGCCTTTGGCAATCACCAGTCTCTTCTCTGTATCTATGAGTTTGTTTTTGTTTTTTAGCTTCCACTTTTTAATTAAAGGCTTATGATAATTTAAAAATTATGTAAGTAGAGAAATCTACTCTTTTTGTACATGTATCAAATAACATAGAAGCACATAGAGCAAAAACAGTTTCCCTTCATTCTCCTCCCTAAAGGGGATTTTTGTCATTCTTCTAGCTCTTTCCTTTTGTTTCTTCTTTCTTTTACTCTAAATAGAGTTGTGCTATAAGTGTTATTCTGTGACTTCCCTTTTCTCCTCTCCTTAAAAAAACACAACATGATGGTGTGCATGGTTTGGCGATCTGTCCATTTATGTAAGTGTCCTTATCACACTTGTAGTGGTTGTATACTGTTTGATAGTATATGTATACCATAACTTTTTAAGTGTTCTCCTCTTAATGTACACTTAGTTTCCAGTTTTTTACTATTAAAATTGTGCTGTAAGGTCATCGTTGGGTATATATGTTTGTGCACATGTGCTAGGATTTCTTTAGAATTCCTAGGTATAGAATTACTGGGTCAAAATAGGCAAATGGCATATATGAAGGTTTCACTAATTTATCAAATAACAGTGAATGTGTTTGTTTCCCCACATTTTTGCCTGTTCTTGATATTATCAGTCTTTTTGAAAAGTTCCTTTTTATTTTAAAAAGTAGCAGTAACTTAGATATTTATTTCCCCCAACCTGCTGAAATGGAATTTGCCAAAGAGGGTCAAAATAATTTAATTTTTAAACTCTTTTCTGAATTTATTTTCCTTTATTTCAAAGAATAACACGAGGCATGTCCTAGCAGTCATAAAAACTATTTTGTGCCGATTGATTTTTCTCCCCCAAGGAAAAGTTGCTTATCTTTGTGATTGTCCACGGCTGGTGCATATTATAGGCACATGGGATCTTCGGGAGAGCTGGTCAGTCTTAAGAAAGAAATGGATAGTGATTTCATGGTTTTATATTACCCAAATCTCAGAAGAAAATAAAAAAAAGTAAAGCCACAATTTTTTCATGTTTAAAAGTAAAGTGACGTTTCATTTGTCCTTGGTTTACTTAATCTTACCTAATAATAGACAAATATGTAAATTGACCGTACCTTCGCTATGCCCACAGCCATTCAGAGTGAATCAATATGCAAATTAACCCACCAAAGATGGCGGTTAATTTGCATACGAAGGCAGGCGGGCAGCACCATGGCCTGCTTCCGGGAGTACGGGTCCATCGGGAGCGGAGTAGGCCCTGGCGCTGCCCACCCCATGGCTGGGGAGGCGGTGGGGTGGGCAGCGCCAGACTGTACAGGAAGGGTCCGGGTTCATCGCCGCCCAGGGGAGGCGAGGCTAGACCGCCTAGCTGCTCCCAGGGTCCCCTGGGATCATCGCCGCCCCGGGGAGGCGAGGCCGGACCCGCCTAGCCGGCTCCGGGGGTCCCTGGGAGCATCGCCACCCCAGGGAGGAGAGGCCGGACCCGCCTAGCCGTTCCCGGGGGTCCCTGGGTGCATCGCCTCCTGCTGCTCCCAGGGGTCCCTGGGATCATCGCTGCCCACCACTCTGGACCTGCCTAGGCACTCCCGGGGGTCCCTGGGAAGATCGCCACCCCGGGGAGGCAAGGCCGGACCTGCCTAGCCGCTCCCGGGGGTCCCTGGGACCATCGCTGCCCGCCACTCTGGGGGGTCCCTGGGAACATCGCTGCCCTGGGGAGGTGAGGCCGGACCGCCTAGCCGCTCCTGGGGGTCCCTGGGAACATTGCAGGCAGGGGGTTGCTGAGACCCAGACCTGGCCTCTGGCCACAGATTCATAGCTTCACGGAGACCAAGGGAATCTGCCTCATCTGCAGAGAGACAGAGGTTCTACAGTGGCCCGAAGACGCCGGTGAATGGTGAATATAGTCAATAGTGTTGTAATGATGGTATGATGCCAGGTGGGTACTAGAGCCCTGCCAGGGATCAAGGGACATGGAAGGACTCCAGGCAGAGGGGCAAGGACCCTCACCCCTGAGACGGGGGTTGAGGGGTGGAGCCACCTCAGTGGAGGGGTGCTGCACTGCAGGGTACTGGACTGACTGATGTGATTCAGAGAAGCTCCCAGTGCTAACTGGCCTTTCTCAGGCAGGCTTCACACTTCAGAGGCAGTGACTCCTGCTCCTGCCTTGACCCAAAAGCAAGCCCGCGGTGCCCTGCCCCATGGCAGAGCATGCCTAGGCAGTGAGTGCGAAGCCTTCCACCTGCTCCGGAGAAGCAGGGGCAGTAAAGAATGGGGGGCAGGGGACGGGGAGAGGAAAAAATGTGGAGCATCTGCAATGCAGAGGTGCTCAAGAAAGAGGCTCGGAAGCCTGACTGGAAGGTTTGTTCTGTTTGCTGGGTGGCTGCCCCTTAGGAAGCGCAAAGAGCATGGCTCTGAGGGCTTCCTGTGTGCTGAGTCAAGTTCCACAGCCAACTGGAACTGGCCTCAGTTTCCTGGTCTGTAAAATGGATGAAGCGTGTCCCAGTGCCTTCAGTGAGCTTTGATGGCCAATTGAGATACTATATAAAGAAAATGAGGGAAGAATTGAGAAAGAAAAGGAAGGACGAGCAACACAAAAGAAAGACTGGAAGGAACCTGTAAACCCATTGTCACTTAAATAGGGAATATAGTCAATAGTGTTGTAATGATGGTATGATGCCAGGTGGGTACTAGAAATATCAGGGAACACTTTGTAAAGTATATGATTTTCTAACCACTATTCTGTAACTAATATAAAACCTGAAACCAATACAAAATAATATTGAATGTAAAGAAATGAAAATTGGAGTGAAATTTTTATAAATTTCAAAGTTTAAATAAAAGCTGTAAAGGAAGGAAGGGAAGAATAAAAATAGTGTTTTTCATTTTAAAGAGTTGTCTTTATATGGTGCTTTTATACTTTTCTAAGTCATTATCTCATTTTAATTTCGGGGCAACTTAAAGACAAGATAATTGTTCCCTCCACTATTCAAAGAAAGGAAATCTTGGTGTCTGGTCCTAATGATTCAATCGTCAAGCCCTTATTGTAAAGCAGGGTTATTAAAATTTTCTGTGCAGGGTCATATCTATACTAATAAAAGCCTTGGGGGTGATCAGGCCAGCAGGGGAGGGTATTTAGGGGCAATTAGGCCTGCAGAGGAGCAGTTAGGTGTCAGTCAGGCCAGCAAGGGAGCAGTTAGGGGGCAATCAGGCAGGCAGGTGAGCAGTTAGGAGCCAGAGGTCCCGGATTGTGAGAGGGATGTCCAACTGCAGGTTTAGGCCCGATTCCACAGGGATCGGGCCTAAACCTGCAGTTGGAGATCCCTTGAGGGGTCCCATATTGGAGAAGGGTGCAGGCTGGGCTGAGGGACACCCTCCCCAGTGCACGAATTTCATGCACCGGGCCTCTAGTAAACTGATAAAGATCAACCTTTATTTTGGTACTGGTAAAGAATGAGCCCTTATTATAGTATTTTTTTTTTTTTTTTACTGTAATTACCTGCCTGCATATTTCTGATAAGGACAAATATCAGGATCCTGGTTAACAGGCTCTTCTTGATCAACAGGGCTGTGTGGTGATAAAAGAGGTAAGGTCTGTGAATAATTGTATGTTGTTAGATATGTTGAAAGTAAATATTTAAAAGGAAGTACAGTTATATACATATGTTGAAGTCATATTCATCATATTTTCTTTTTTCAGTAAGAAAATCATTTTTGAGTTATAATAAAACTATCTGGGGTCCTTTGGAACTGGTGGAGAAGCTATACCCAGAAGCAGAAGAAATAGGGGCCAGTGTCCGGGATTTACCTGGTCTTAAGTAAGTAATCTTATTACTTGTTCATTTCTAACCACAGAAGTGTGTGTGTATATATTAATATTTTTATTGATTTCATAGAGGAAGGGAGAGGGAAAGAGAGAGGTAGAAACATCAATGATGAGAGAGAATCACCGATTGGCTGCCTCCTGCATGCCCCCCACTGGGGACCAAGCCCCGCAACTCGGGCATATGCCCCTGATGACTAGAATCGAGCCCGGGACCCTTCAGTCTGCAGGCTGACACTCTATCCACTGAGCCAAACTAGCCAGGGCCACAGAAGTATATTTACTGTTCCTTAAAAGTACCTCACATTCTAGTTTATCTTCTTTCAGCCTTAAATAGCTTTCTTCCATTCTCTCCTAATAAAATTCTGTTCAATCTTTATGGTTTAGCTTAGATTTCATTTCTTTTACGGTTTTATTAGTCCTGTCAGTAAGAATTTACTGCTTTTTTAAATACTCTTATCACTATAGTCATTCCTTATTATGTCACCCACTAGAGGCCCAGCGCACAGAATTTGTGTACAGATACAGTCCCTGCAGGCTGGGGCAGCTCCTGCATTGAGCGTCTACCCCCTGGTGGTCAGTGCACGTCATAGTGACTGGTCGTTCCACTGTCTGATCAATTTGCATATTACCTTTTTATTATATAGAATTTTAATTCATTGTAATGCAGGAAGTTGCAAGTCCTTTTAAGGTAGGATGTATCAATTATGCATTTCTGTTTCCTGAATGTTAAGCTATTTTGCAGTAATAGGCAGTCAGTCAGTAACAGTAACAGTTTGTTGGAGACTGATTAGGCTAAATCCAGGCAAAGGCTCAGGAGGTTTTGAGTCTCAGATAAGCCATTTATGTAACACTAGAGGCCTGATGCACGAAATTCATGCAAAGGGCTCGGCCCCCGCCACGGTGGCGGCTGCCTCTGCCTTGGCCCCTGCTGCTGTGGCTTTGTCCGGAAGGTTGTCCAGAAGGACGTCCGGTCTAATTAGCATAGTACGCTTTTATTATTGTGGATAAGACATGTACAACTTACTTTCTTTCTCTGAAAATTAGGACCTATAGAGTCCCCTGCCTGTTTCACTGGACAAATGTATATGAAATGTCCTAAAAGCTGAATATTCTAGCTAATAACTCAAGAGTGTTGAAATTTTTGCAGTCATAAAGTGTTGTTAAGGCAAAGGTCTTACACTTGTCATGATTAGTTTCAGGTGTACAGCATAGTGACACTTGATGTTTCTTTTTTTTTTTTTCTCTTAATGTATTTACATTGATTCAGAGAGGAAGGGAGAGGGAGAGATAGAAACATCAATGATGAGAGAGAATCATTGATTGGCTGCCTCCTGCACACCCCCTACTGGGGATCGAGCCCACTACACCGGGCATGTGCCCCTGACTGGAATAGAACCTGGGACCCTTCTGTCTGCAGGCTGATGCTCTATCCCAGGCATCCTCAAACTACGGCCCGCGGGCCACCAGCGGGTGTTTTTGCCGTTTTGTTTTTTTACTTCAAAATGAGATATGTGCAGTGTGCATAGGAATTTGTTCATAGTTTTTTTTAAACTATAGTCCGGCCCTCCAACCGTCTGAGGGACAGTGAACTGGCCCCCTGTTTAAAAAGTTTGAGGACCCCTGCCTATCCACTGAGCCAAACCGTCTAGGGCTGCTTTTTTATCTTTATAAATGATAGAACTTGGATAAGAGAGGTCTGAGATTTAATATTTAAGGACAGTTGGATAAAAGAAACATTTGAAAAATAGCAAGAAGCCTGGTGATTTCTCTCTAATTAATTACCAGTGTGGCACCTTCTTAGCTTTGTTATGCTTTTTTAAAAAAGATGTTTTTATTGATTTTAGAAAGAGGAAGGGGGAAGGAGAAAGGGGGAGAGAAAAAGATTGATGAGAAAGAGAAACATAGATGGGCTATCTCCTGCACGCCCCCTACTGGGGATCAAGCCTGCAACCCTGGCATATACCCTGACACGGAATTGAACCAGTGACTTCTTGGTGCATTGGACCGAAGCTCAACCAACTGAGTCATACCAGTCAGAGCTGTTATATTTTACATTTGGATATAGTGTTAATTATTTTTTGAAGGCATTGCACTGCCCTATTGATGTATTTTGCATATTCATTTTGTAGAAGGCTAAGTCCATCTGACAAAATATTTCTTGTAGAAATAGTCTCACTTTTTAGAGAGTCATTTCTCTCAAGGCTTTAAATCAGGCGTCCTCAAACTACAGCCCGCGAGCCACATGCGGGTGTTTTTGCCGTTTTGTTTTTTTACTTCAAAATAAGATATGTGCAATGTGCATAGGAATTTGTTCATAGTTTTTTTTAAACTATAGTCTGGTCCTCCAACGGTCTGAGGGACAGTGAACTGGCCCCCTGTTTAAAAAGTTTGAGGACCTCTGCTTTAAATGGTACCTAGATGTCCTGCAGGTGCAAACTTACCTTAGAGATTTAAATAGCTCACAGGGATTGGTTTGCATGCTCAAAGAAGCTAGTTTAAAACTATAGAAACAAAGACAAAAATATGATAAATTGCCTTTTTTAAAAATTGTACCTCAACAGAGGTAGAACATATGGTTTATGTTTTTTGGGCTGGGACTGTTTTCTTACCAGTTGGTTTTACTTTTTAGGACCCCCTTGGGTCGTGCAAGAGCATGGCTTCGTTTAGCCCTCATGCAGAAAAAAATGGCTGATTATCTTCGTTGCTTAATTATTCAAAGGGATCTCTTGAGGTTAGTACCATTAAATCATGTTCATTTTCATTTTTTATTTCATTGATATCCTGTCTCCCAAAAATTATTAAAGATGTGAAAAAGGACTTGTAAAATACAATAAGTTGGCATAAAACAAAGGGAGGTGTGAAATGAGTGAGAAAATCATGGTGGAGATGTAACATTGATTAGGAACTACCCTAAAAAATGATAAGGAAAAAATTTATATTTCTAAGTTAGTTTCCTTTTTTAAAGCCTAATACACATATTTTTTTCTAACTTAGTTAATTTTATGAATAAAAATATAGGTGAAATTTGGGGCTTTAATTCAAGGGATCTCTTTTTAGGTCTTGAATATCCAGCTACTGCTTCAACTGTATTGTGGGCTTTCTTTAAACTATCAGTTTAAATTGAAAGCTAAGTGCTTAAGACAGACTTTCAAAGTAAGATAATCAGTTCTTAAAGGGAGTGGGGCCCATGGTAGCCCCTCAATCCACCCTTGTTCTTTTAGAGTGCCTGTCTGATGTTCTGGAGAATTTTGTCATTTTTGGTTTTACTTATGACTCCAGTTCATCTTCGTTTACCCATTTTGTAAATGAGGATGACTATATTTTAAGCACCTGCAATTTCTCAATAATATTCTGAAGTGATTAAATACTATACATGGGATTTTTAAAAAAATATTTTTTTAAATTGATTTTAGAGAAAAGGGAGAGAGAGACATTGATTGGTTGCCTTTCCCAAGTGCCCCAACCAGGGATCAAACCTGCAACCAGGAATCGAACCTGCTACCTTTTGGTACAGTGCATGGACGATGCTCCAACCAAGTGAGCCACACCAGCCAGGGCTACATTGGATTTCTTGAGGGAGGCATGAGACAGTGATAACTAGTTCTCTGAATATAAATCGTCAAATATAGTTTTTAAAAAAATATTTTTCTTGATTTCAGAGAGGAAGGGAGGGAGATAAAAACATCAATGATGCGAGAGAATCATTTTATTATTATTTTAATTTTCACAGTGAATTCTATGAATATCATGCACTAATGATGGAAGAAGAAGGAGCAGTAATTGTTGGGCTACTGGTTGGCCTGAATGTGATAGATGCTAATCTGTGTGTAAAGGGAGAGGATTTAGACTCACAAGTAAGTAGAAGTGACTAGTACCAAATGCAGAGTGTTTGCAGTTTGCACGGTTCCTCTCTCATCCAGGTCTTACTCTATCAGTTGTAAACAGTGCTGTTAAACAGTAAAGGAAAATTAAGAATGAAATTTATTTGTATGTTAAAGATACATCTGATATTTCTCCCTTTTAAATAGAAATAACTTTATTTATAAATTCAGGTTGGAGTGATTGATTTTTCCATGTATTTAAAGAATGAAGATGATATTGGAAATAAAGAAAGGTATGATTTCCATAAGTTACTTCATATGTATTTTTTATGTGGCTCTTTATAAATCAGTATGAGGTCCATCTATTTACCATGTGGTTTTTATTTCCTTTATTTGTGTGTATTTCCTGCTTTGTTTAGTTTTCACTCCCATTTGTAAGCTTTACAAAGCAAAGACCACTGGAAGGAGGCTTTAGAATGATGTGTAACTTCTGTTTTACATGTTAATAGTTAACAGACCCATTTTAATAGTTAGTTGTGTTTTGTGATAAAAGGGATGAAAGCTTATTCACAAGCTTACATATGCTGGTTTATTTCAAGAGCTAATTGTGTTTGTTTATTTAAATTGTTTTTAAATTTAAAATATACTTATTCCAGTTACTATAAAGGAAGGATAATTATGTAATATAATAGAGGTGCTAATTATTGCTATGGCAGTTATAATATGTAAATGTATCAAAGTAACATGTTGTATGCCTTAAATTTACAGTGTTATATGTCAATATATTTTAATAAAAAATAAATCATACTGATGCAAAAATTTTAAAAATATACTAATGGTACTGTTAAATCTAGTATTAGTAAGTAATTTAATAAAGATTATAGTTATTTAGTACACAGTTTACTGCTACATGATTTTGAAGTTTCTTAAATTTTACTTTAAAGGCAAAATAATGTTTTACCATTATGACTTTACAACAATTTTAGATGATATAGACATTATTTTTGGCACCCAATAAATACCTTTCCAATGAGCACAAAATTACTTTTCTCCCCTCTAGGAATGTTCAAATTGCTGCCATATTAGACCAGAAGAATTATGTTGAAGAATTAAATAGACAACTGAAGTAAGTGTTATGGATACTTGGAATACTTAGTGCATTTATGACTATTGTCTTAGGGTCCCCCTCTTTTCAGGCCAGCTTAACCCTATTCCCTCTACACATCTTTGAGAAGGGGTTAAGAAGACAGAGAAAATCTAAATTAAGTATATAGAGAATTATTGGAGATAATTCATTTTCAATAGAAAATAAGTCAGATTTTAAATAATAATCTTCAGAGGATTCAAAAATAGAATTTCTTACTTATACCTATACCCTTAAAATAAAGGCTAGCCCTGGCTGGTTTTGCTTAGTGGATAGAGCGTCAGCCTGTGGACTGAAGCGCCCCGGGTTCCCTTCTAGTCAAGGGCACATGCTTGGGTTGTGGGCTGGATCCCCAGTAGGGGGAGTGCAGGAGGCAGTCAATCAATGATTCTCTCTCATCATTGATGTTTCTATCTCTCTATCCCTCTCCCTTCCTCTCTGAAATCAATAAAAATATATTTAAAATAAATAAAAAATAAAGGTTAGATAGGGTGGAAGCTTATATCATTTTGATGGTTCAAAAATTCATTGAAACTGTCAGTTAATACTCAATCTGGGAAGAATGTCTGAGATCTGTTTGTATGTCTAATGCTATATAATAAAACCCTAATATGCAAATTGATCGAATGGTGGAACTACCTGCAGAACAGCTGGTGGCTATGATGCGTACTGGCCACCAGGGGGCAGACGCTCAATGCAGGGACTGTCCCCTGGTGGTCAGTGAGCTCCCACAGAGGGAGTGCTGCTCAGCTAGAAGCCAGGCTTATGGCTGGCGAGCACAGAGGCAGTGGTGGGAGCCTCTCCCACCTCCGCTGCAGGTGGGCGGTAGGAGTGAGGGGTCCCTGACTGCTAGAGGGATGTCTGTCTGCTGGCTTAGGCCCGATTCTCAGGGGACATCCCCGAGGGGTCCCGGACTGCGAGACCCTCCATGTCCCCCCCCCGCCCCCCCCAGTGCACGTATCTTGTGCATTGGGCCTCTAGTAAAAGTATTATGTGAGTCAATAGGTAATTTAAAATTTCTAGTAAACCTCATTAAAAAGGTAAAAAAGAGACATGAAATTAATTAAAAATATATTTTATTTAACCCAAAATAGTACAATTTCAACATGTAATCAATATAAAAATTATTGATATATTTTAACTTTTTGGTACTATCTTCAGAATCCAGTGTATATTTTACACACAGTACGTTTCAATTTGGCCTAGTCACATTGTAAGTACTTATTGTAGCCACAAATGGCTTATGACTACTATACTACATAGCACAGATTTAGTGAATATTTGCTACATAGTTAGAAATGGACTGTTCTCATTATTTAAAAGGAATAATTAGTAAAAATGGCTATCTCTGGATGATGGGATTATGAATAATTTCTATTTTACTCTATACTCTTCTGTATTTTCTGAATTTCACTGAAATAACATGTATTACAATCTGAAAATACAATTAGACATTTTCCCACTGTAGAAAAACTAATAAGCAGTAACTCTTGCTTTCCTCTGAAGTTGGAGAGATAGGAAAGATCTTTTTTTTAATATTTTAAAAATTGATTTTTAGAGAGAGAGGGAGAAGGAAGAGAGAAACATTAATGTGAGAGCCAAACATTAGCCAGCTGCCTCCTGCCCACCCATACTGGGGATCAAGCCTGCAACCCTGAGCATGTGCCCTGACTGGGAATTGAACCATGACCTCCTGATTCAAAGGTAGATGTTCAGCCACTGAGCCATGCCAGCCAGGCAGTGTCTTCTTTTTTAATCACGGAGTTTTAATAATAGATATAGGAGATATATGTATATTTTTTATTTCTGAGATTGTATTTCTAAGTGCAATCTTGTATTGCTTAATTATTTTCTTTTAAACTTTTACTCACTTTTTGGGAACAGGCAATATATTCCCATGGTTTGAACTTCAAAAGGGACATTAAATGAAAAGTCTCCCTCCCCTGATCTTCAACCCCATCTAGCTTCTCTCTTAGGGAATAATTAACATACTATGTTCTGATGAATGCCTCCACAGATATGCAAATAAACAAGAATAAGCATATATTTTCTTATTTTTTTAATTAAAAAATGATTTTAGAGAGGAAGGGTGGGGTTTGGGAGGGGGAGGGAGGGAGAAAGGGGGTGGGGAGAGAGAGAGAGAGAGAGAGAAAAAACATTGATTTGTTATTCCACTTATTTATGCTTCTTGTATGTGCCCCCACTGGAGATCGAAACCGCAGCCTTGGGGTATTGGGATGACACCAAACTGAACACCTGGCCAGGGCCTGCATATATTTTCTTATATTTCTCACCTTCCCCCAGTTTTTTACTCATAAGGTGGCATTCTGTACTTTGTTTTTACCCAACAGTTTATCGTAGAATCTATTCCATTTGGTTCAAATGAGCTGTCTCAGTTCTTAAATTATGTGTGTGTTAATCAGGTACTACAATACTAATGCCATACTTTTGTATGTTTTTATGTATTAAAAACATTTCATTGTTTTTCTAATTAGAAAATAGTTCTGGTACTTTTAGAATATTTCAAAAGTATAGAAACAGATTTTTAAAAAGTAGAATTCACCTGTTACCTCTCACTAAACCACTATTGAGAGTTTACTGTTTTTATAAGTGCTTCTTTGATTATTTTTTAACTAGAAGCCTGGTGCACAAATTCGTGCATGGGTGGGGTCCCTCAGGATGGCCTGCAGGGATTGGGCCCCACCTCGTGTCCCCAGCCTCACAGCCCTGCCTGGCATCCTGCCTTGGTCTGGCGCTGCCCCCTCACCTGCTCCACCATCCCTCCTGTGGGGTGATCGATTGGGGCCAGGCTCCCCCACCCAGCTCCCTCAGCGCCTGGGAGCTGGGCGGCGACCCCATCCCCTGCCGTGGCCACTGGTCACTGTCTGCAGGGCGATTGGTGGGGCGATCAGGCCCCCGCTCGCACCTGCCTTGGCCTGGTGCCACCTGCTCACCTCCTCCACCATCCTGCTGTGGTCCCGCTCTTGTCACCTGCTATCAGCGCCATGTCACTGACGCCCGCCATGTTTCGCACTGCCCCCGAATTCGTGCACTGGGCCTCTAGTTTAATATAAATAGAAAAACATTTTTCTTGTTTCACATCTAAACTAAAATGCCCATAGTTATTTCTGAGGCTGTTATAAAATTTTTTGAATCTATTGTAGATTTCTACTATAATATATATAGCATATTACATTTTATTAGAGAAAGTTTGAAATGGTAAAATCAAGCAGGACTTGAAAATTAGACTCAGTAAAATGTATAATAATGCCCAGTCTTGATTGATTTAAACAGAAATATAAAAAAGTTCTTTCATGTAGTGGAACCTGATTTTTTACTATATCCTTGAAAGATAGGGTGTTTGCTTAGCTTCAGGCTGACTGGGTACCTGATAGTAGGTATCTCATATTTGCATTTCTCAAAAATGGTGATTTTGAAGGTCTTTAAGTTATTATGAAAGTGGAGAGAGGTAATAGAATGGGGTTTCTGTTGATGAATACTGTTTATAAGCTTCATTAAAGTTTATCCTTTAAAAATAATTTTAAATTTAGTTTTAATAATACTTAGTTATCTTTATGTGGAATTTCCACTTTTAAATAGTATAAGTTACATGTAAAAGGGACCCTAAAAAGACAAAAAATAATGAGCAGCATCAAATGAAATTTTAATAGAAATATTGGTTCTTTTGCTACAGTCTGTATTGTTCTAGTTAAATCAAGTTATTCTGACTTAATGAAATTTCTCACACTAAAAAATTCAGACAGGGCCTGAGTTGGTTTGGCTCAGTGGACAGAGCGTCGGCCTGCAGACTGAAGAGTCCTGGGTTCGATTCCGGTCAAGGGCACATGCCTGGGTTGCGGGCTCGATCCCCAGTGGGGGCATGCAGGAGACAGCCAATCAATGATTCTCTCTCATCATTGATGTTTCTATCTCTCTCTACCTCTCCCTTCCTCTCTGAGATCAATAAAAATATATTAAAAAAAAAATTCAGACAGGGCAGTTGGTGAATGTCATTCAACATAGAGAATCCAGGATAACATACTTTTTCTTGCCTTTGTGAGTGAGTTTGAATGAGTTTTTTCTTCATTAATTTCAGCAGCACAGTCAGCAGTCTCCATTCAAGAGTTGATTCATTGGAAAAGTCAAATACTAAGCTGATTGAAGAGGTATTATCATCACAGTCCTAGTATTGGTGATGCTTTTTCATTTTCAGTATGAATGTGTGAAGCACATACATATTGTCATTAGGATGATGCAATACTTGTAATATAGTTGTGATTGAGACGTTTGAGAGAAACCACATATCTCAGGTGAATCTGAATTGTTTCGAGATACTCAACTTCTAGAGATGAGCTTCAAAGATGAAACTCAGAATACTCTTCTGTAAATAAGCTGTGCTTCTCATTTTAAATCTGGATGACCTGAAATTAGAAGGTGCATATTTCTTATGTATTAAAAACATTTCATTGTTTTTCTAATTAGAAAATAGTCCTGGTACATTTAGAATATTTCACCTATAGTTAAATTACCTGCCAAAATGATACTCTCCCTCTTGTTCCACTAGTCAGATTACTTTTCTTTTCAGGCATGATCATATTCACCGTTTCTCAACCCTCTAATCTGTAAAATTGATCCCACGTGCTCCAGTTTTCTGCATTTTCAAAGTGGCTATCTGGTGGTCCAAGAACCAGAAATTTATATTAGTTCTTTTTTTTATACTATTTTTATATAACTTGAAAAAATATCTATCAAACCATAGATGTATTGCTCTATATATTCAGAATTATTTTGGATAGAGGAAGAAATCTGTTATTTTATTAGTGCTATTTTCCATATTAATTGAAATTATTTCTTTTAAAACTTGCCCAATTTTTTCAAACCAGGGAACACCTGGTTGTTTGCATGTCTGCAGTTAAGAATGCATCTTTGTTTTGATAGTTTGGGATCATCAGAAAGAGCTGCTCACTGGTTCGTGCCTCCTCTTGGCCTTAGGCACACTGTGAAGTTCAAGTTGTATCCCTGATAAATTATTCAGCAATTTACTTGCGAGCCCACATTGTGGAGTGGCCCCTGCTTCCCTTTCCTAGGACCCTTCTTTTTATTCTGGGCCTCAGAGCCAAGCCACTTAGCCATTCATGTTTAATTCCGATGATGAGAGCTGACTCATACTGGCCCTGGTCACTCAGTGTGCCATGTTTCACAGGATATCCTATTTGCTTATCATGAATGTCATTTTCAATGATAGTGAAACTTTTTTTCCTTACGGATATTTCTGTCTGTACACAAGTCTTATAGTTTAGTTGTTTAACACATAATTCTTTATATGCTTACTTAGCCCCTTTATATTCAGGACATATTGTAAACCAGATAAGCATAGTATGTTTCGATTGACATAGTATATATCCACTAACAAAAGGAAATAGTAGAAATTAGTAAATTTCTTTCATTGGTATCTTGGGATAATAAGGGCACATTTTTTTTTATGCAAGTTTATGTAGCTGTGATTTTTACTAGCTTTAGGATTTTATTTTCTATTATTGATAGCCGTGAACATAACCTGTAAAGCAAATATAAATAAAGCTGTTTAAATTTTTTTTCTTGCCCGTTTCATAATTTTTAGTTAGCAATAGCAAAGAATAATATCATTAAACTTCAAGAAGAAAATCATCAATTACGAAGTGAGAATAAGTTGATTTTAATGAAAACACAGCAGCACTTAGAGGTAAGTATAGACAGACTGCAAACAGACTGTCTTGTGTCAGAAATTGTTACTTGTTGGGACTTTGGTATAGATTGGGTATTTCTGTGCTGTGTTAATAATAGTGATTATAGAGTAAAAAGCTTTCTTCCTAGGTTACCAAAGTGGATGTGGAAACTGAGCTTCAAACATACAAGCATTCTCGGCAGGGGCTCGATGAAATGTACAATGAAGCCAGAAAGCAGCTTCGAGATGAATCGCAGCTACGACAGGTGGGATACATTGAAGTTATATGAGTACATTAATAACAGTTATTGTTACTATTATTATTTACTCTTAAGCAAGCACTACTTAAAATCTCTTTCAGCCTTATTTTCCTCAGTGGGATAGCAATCAATCTCATTCCCTTAATCCCCTCAAATTCTTTAAGTTCCCATTGTATCTGTGTTTTTTAAACAGTGTTTTTAAACTGTTACTGTCTGTGTTTGTGAAATAAATAGATTGTGACCAGCACTACAAAAAAGGAAACAGAATAAAATGACGTATTCAAATATTAGTAGAATCATATTTTAAATTAATGTTTTACCTTTTTAAATTATGAAATATAATACCTACAGAAAAACACAAATAGGTTAGAATGTAAATACCTGTGTAACTACCTCCCAGGTCAAAAAGAGAGCATTGTCAGCCTTTTCATCCCTTTGGCTATTTGTCTTTAATATTAGGAAACATCTTTTCCTTCTGATGTAAAATTCTTTAAGCAAAAATTTTGAGTTATCTTGGCTTTCACTTATATGGACTACTTCATTTTTCTGTCCAAGGAAAGTCAATACTGAGATTTTGAGGCAAAAAATATTCATTCATGAGCCAGTAGAATAGTAATAATTGACAGAGTGTTAGAAGTTCTTTCATTTTAGCAAAATATATATTTATTGATTATAAATAGAGAGAAGGACAGAGAGCGACAGACAGACAAAGAAAAACATCAATTTGTTGTTCCACTTTATCTAGGCTTTATTTGTTTGCTTCCTGTATGTGCCCTGACCAGTGATGGAATCTGCAACCTTGGTGTATTAGGATGATACTCTAACCAAATGAGCAACCAAGCCAGGGCTGCATTTGAAAATGTTTAGAACTAGAAGCCCGTTGCACGAAGTTTCGTGCAATAGACTTTCCTTCACCTGGCTGCCAGCACGTTTTCTGCCAGCACCAGTTTTCCTCTGGCCACCTGCCGATCGGAGCGCCTCCGAAGGCTGGGGGTGGGATTCGGGAGGCGCTCCGATCGGCGGGTGGCCAGAGGAAAACTGGTGCTGGTGGAAAACTGGTGCTGGCAGCCACGCAATCGGCCACCCCGAGTTCCGTCACCGGCGCCTTCCGCCGGCCCCATGGGTCCTCCTGCAGCGCCGGCCGTTTATGCCGGCAGTAGGAGCAGGGGGCGGGGACTCGCGGACTCGCGAGTCCCCACCCCCCGCTCCTACCGCCAGCCAATCAGCCACCCTGAGTCCCGCCCTCCGTGCCTCCAGCCAGCCCAATCGTGGGCGTAGCTGGAGTGATGCAATTTGCATATTACCTTTTTATTATGTAGGATGTTGTTATAGGGCCTGATTTATTCCCTTCAGTGGAGCTTATAACTCAAAAGGAGTAGTCTACATATTGAACAGAAACTTTTGTTGTTGTTAATCCTCACTCGAGGATATTTTTAAATTGATTTTTAGAGAGAGTGGAATGGAGGGGGAGAGATAGAGAGAGAGAAACATAAATGTGAGAGAGACACATTGCTTGCCTTCTGCATGTGCTCCAACTAGGGCCAGGGATCAAGCCTGCATCCAAGGAACGTGCCCTTGACCAGAATTGAACCAAGACCTCTCAGTCCCCGGGTTTAGCTCTGTCCACTGAACTGGCGAGGGCTAGAAACTTGTGTTTTTAAATCCTCACCCAAGGATATGTGTTTTTTTTTATTGATTTTAGAGTGAGGAAAGGAGAGACAGACAGGAGAGAGAGAGAGGAGAGAGAAACATCGGTGTGTGAGAGAGGCTTGGATTGGTTGCCTCCCATATGCACCCCGACCGAAGATTGAACCCTAAACCTTTTTGGTGCACAGGAGAACACTCCAACCAACTGATCCATCTTGCCAAGACTGAATAGAAACTCTTTCTTGGTCTCACTAACTATTGTGTATCTGACTTTTGACATCCTGAGGTGGCATCTGAACTGAGGATATATTGCAATTACAGGATGTGGAGAATGAGTTAGCTGTACAAGTTAGTATGAAGCATGAGATTGAACTTGCCATGAAATTGTTGGAGAAAGATATCCATGAGAAACAAGATACTTTGATAGGCCTTAGACAACAACTAGAGGAAGTTAAAGCAATTAACATAGAGATGTACCAAAAGTTGCAGGTAAGGAATGTTCTTAAATTCTTGGAATTTCTTGTTATATAAATTGAAAATGAATATTTGTATACAAGGTTTGGTTTTTAAGAGATGAGCCTATTTTAACTGCCATATTGGTTATAAAAAGCAATGAGGTTTGTTTTATTTCTAAATGGAAGCTTAAGAAATGTAGCAATGAAAAAAGTATCAAAGAACTATAAAAAATCACCTATCTGAATTTGTTTTTTAATGCTGAAAGGTTAACAGCATGAAGGTTAAATCTTTTGGGAAAACTCAGTCTAAATATGCAAGACATTTTTTGTGAACTTTTAAAAAAATATATTTTTACTAGAGGCCCGATGCACGAAGATTCGTGCAAGCACAGGCCTTCCTTCCCCTGGCTGCCGGCACCGCCTTCTCTCGGGCCTGGAGCCGCTTTTCCGCCTTCCCTCACTGCCCAGAGGCCCTGAGCTGCTGGGGCAGTGCGGATTGCAAGTCTCCTGCCCTGCCCCCAGCCACTCAGCACCTGTGTATGCAAAATCAACCCGCCATCTTTGTTGGGTTAATTTGCATACTCCTGATTGGCTGGTGGGTGTTGTGAAGGTACGGTCAATTTACATCTTTCTCTTTTATTAGTGTAGATTGATTTCAGAGAGGAAGGGAGAGGGAGAAGGAGAGAGAGAGAGAGGAACATCAGTGAAGACAGAATCACACTGGAGATTGAGCCCATAACCCTGTCATGTGCCCCGACCAAAAATCAAACCCCCTGACCTCCTGGTTCATAGGTCAATGCTCAACCACTGAGCCATGCAGGCTGAGCTTTGTGAACTTCTTTATACAGTATAGTCCTGAGAAAGATTTGATTGAAATGCTTTACTCTAATGATTGTGAATTCTCTAACAAAGTGACATTTTTGTTAAGTAGACTAGTTGCCAAAATCCCTTTACAATTTAATTTGAAAAATAGTGTATGTTGCAAGAGCTTATCCTGTTGTCTTCCAAAAACATTGAAGGCTGTTTCCTTTTCCTTTACTATCTTTTAAATGAAGACTGGTAGTACTACTGCTTAATATCATAGGAGTATTTTAATCTATAAATTAACTCTGCTCATTTCAAAGTAACAGTCCCATAGCAGAACGGTATACAAAACTTACAAATATTCAGGGTTAAAAATCAAAACCACTATAGCTTTTATGTTTTTCTAAATAGGGTTCCGAAGATAGTTTGCAAGAAAAAAATGAAATAATTGCCCGACTAGAAGAAAAAACCAATAAAATTACTGTAGCCATGAGGCAGCTGGAACAAAGGTATAGCATTTCCAGTCTTAGTTTCTTTTTCTTTCTTTCTCCCCGTTTTCTTTATTCAACTCTGACATCTGCCACAAGAAAACGTTAAGGAAATTTAGGTTAGGACATGTTTTTCTTTTAGCCCAGCAGAATTTTGCCTTTTTTGTTTTGGTTGTTGCATGGAATCAAGTTGCTTTATATGAAGCTGATTCATTTGAACTTGCCATTTTATATGTATATATTTAATAGGCCTAATATCAGCAATTTCATGTGGTTCAATCTATTACGTTACATAAAACAAATACACAAACAGAAACCTCGAAAAAATGTAAAGTGAACAAAATTCATGGTGGAATTGTTCCTGATTGGTTTCCATGCATATTGGTTATCATATCCTTTGTCATTCACCATCTCTCTATCTGAAATCAAGCTTTCTGAGTTGACAGTTGAGTTGTGTTTTCTTTGAGGTAGGCTCCTTAACCCAAG
The DNA here is from genome assembly GCA_025583905.1 of Ia io. NCBI lineage: Eukaryota > Metazoa > Chordata > Mammalia > Chiroptera > Vespertilionidae > Ia > Ia io. Next base: position 41,877,391 of record JAJQQW010000012.1, on the reverse strand, counting down.
AGATAATTTTGTTTAAATTTAATTGTTTTATATTGGCATTTTTCACTTTTATTGTTGGAAAATGTAATGTATTTCCATTGACCTGTCATGTTGGTGTCAACATATGTCTTATCATTGCTTTCTTTGAATCTACTTATGAAAAACATAACTATTAATGCTTTATTGACATGAATATTCTTTTATTGACATCCTCTTTCTTCTTTTTTCTTTTTTGTTTTCTTTATCCCCATTTTTACATTTTGAACATCTTTATTACCTTTTTCTGTCTTTGATTTCTGTCCATTCCATTATGAAGTGACAATGATTTGTTAACTCAAACTAGGACAATTGCAATGTCATTGGTGAAATGTGCCAGCAGTGACACTCAGGACCAGTACAAGCTGGTCAAAGATATATCTTTCTAAAAACCAACCACTGTATTTAAATAGACTAAAAGAGAATCAACAATTTTACAATATATTAAATAGAAAATAATTTATGCTATTAAGTCTTCTAAAAGGGTGTTAGGGACCCTGTACACTTCTTGATCGGCTGCTGTGTTAATACACTGCCATAAAGCAGAGTGGATGCACTTGGATTTCCAAAACACATCCCTTAGTCCCTGTGCACAAGGGCTGATTTTGAGTATTGACCTTTGGAGGTCAGGATTTTAAAATGCAGTTTTATCTTTTTTGCTACTTTTTGATGGAAAATATAAAAATTTAGTTTAAAAATAAGTTAATCAGTTTCACAATGTGTTGGCACAGATTCACACCCCCCCCCCCACTATTGGTCCCTTCCTTGCCTGATGGCTCTTTTACTAATTTTAAAATATGTTTAAAATAGTTTATAACCCAGATTGGCCATCATCTTGTGCTTTAGCCCCTCAGGTTTTTAGTTCCCCTTGGCACTCTTCTGTGATAGCGCAGCTTCATGGCCTACCTCACAGTGACTTTTCTTTTAGCTTCTATAACATGGAAACACTTGTTCCCCTACCCCCCACCTTAATATTTTAAATTTAGAGATAACTGGACTGTTACTCTCTTTTCCTTAGAAGTAGCCTTCATACTTCTGAAATATGTGAGGGTTGCCCCATTGGTATGGTTTTAAGGAAGAAAAGAAGAGGCAATATTTTTGGTTAGTTGAATAGAAATTTCTCTTAGGATTCTCTAAAAGGAATTAATGTCTCTTGAATACTTGGGAGATATTCTCTTATAAATATATTGAAGTTACATATAAGAAATCCTAGATGGCTGTAGGAGTCAGGGAGTGGAGCTAAGCACAGGGAGAAGCAATGCCTTATAAATAAAAACAGAAAAAATGGAAATCACATTTTTAGCCAGTTTTTAAAAATGCAATGATGAGGAACAAAAATAATCTCTAGAGAATGTTGCCAACTAGTACTAAATTCTTTTAAATCTTAAAACACAAACATACATATACATACAGCTTTGGCATAATTTAGTAAATGTGTAATGATCCTATGGGGAGGACTAAACTATTATTTGAAGTAATTGCAGGTCTTTGCTCTTGGCCTTGTTAGCACACTTGATTCCTGGTGTACACATCCTAACATAATATATGACAATGCGGTTTCTTCACCTAGTATAGACAGAAGTACTATGCTTTTCATGGTTTTGTAAAAAGACAGTAACATACCTATTATACTTTGACAGTTGATTCATTATGCTCTACAAAAGTGGTAAAGGCTGTATTGCTTTGCATTGTTAATTATAAACAAGAAATAAAACAAATTTGAAGATAGTATTCTGGGCATATTATATGTTATATTGAAAAAAAATCACAAAACAATTTTTAGACATTGTGTGGCTCTTTCACGTTTGAGTTTGTGAGTTTTCCCCCAAACTTTGTTTTCATTTAGAAATGTTTCTATTTCCCCATTTTTCTTTTATTTGTCTTCTTCACCCTTTTACACCCTAGTTCTAGCCTCAGTTTTACCCAAAGTTGATTTGAATTACACCAGATTGCAGCAAGCAGAGAAGGCGCAACTAGAAGCTGAAGAAGAAGATAAGAAATATCTACAAGAATGTCAGAGTAAATCCGACAGTCTGCAGAAACAAATCTCTCAAAAGGAGAAACAGCTGTGAGTATTTCGCTCTTGGAAAAAAAAATATTTGTATTAATGTGATTTCCATGCGCCCCTCTTTCTTTTGCACCTGTGGTAAAATATATTTTCATTTATTTAATGATGCCAGCTGGATTGTAGAGTTCTTAAAAATAAAAAAATTAGATAACATACTTAGATTAAAACTTGGTTTTTACTACCTTTATTGCTTATAGAGCGCTTTCAACTGTATTGCTGTCTTTTTTGCTCAAGGAGAGTTTTATTTCTATTGTTGTTTATTATTAATCTGATGGCCATTGTGTTTCTAAATACTAAGTATAATAGGCCTTTGTAACTCCAAGGAACATCTATTATCAAAGAACATGATGTTTTCTGAGAACATTTTTATGAGTACTTCATATGATAGATCTGTATATAGCTAAGTAAGAAGGATTCCAGTATATGTCATTGAGTTGAAAAAAGAAAAGTTGCAGACTGTATGCTATGCTAAGTATTATCTTATTTTTTATAAAATTAAAACTGCATATGTGTATACTTATATATACATAAAAAAGAGTTTATAAAGAATACAGATCTGGGATTGACAGGGATATTTTAATTTTACTTTATAAACATTAGTATTTCCTCCCAGTAAATATATATTACTTTTGTTATTAAAAAAAACAGCCCTAACCGGTTTGGCTCAGTGGATAGAGCGTTGGTCTGCAGGATGAAGGGTCCCAGGTTTGATTCCAGTCAAGGGCATGTACCTTGGTTGCGGGCACATCCCCAGTAGGGGGTGTGCAGGAGGCAGCTGATTGATGTTTCTCTCTCATCGATGTTTCTACCTCTCTATCCCTCTTCCTCTCCCTTCCTCTCTGTAAAATATCAATAAAATATATTTTAAAAAACAACAGTAGAAAGTAGAGTTATGTATTATGTGTAACAGATCATTAAACAAGACCTCATATCACGTCTGATATATAACTTGCTAAGCTGCCTTAAGATCTGTTGGTTGAAATGTTAGGTTCTCTGTTCTTACTGATTTTTTGTCTAGCAGATCAATTATTGAAAGAGAATTGGTTAAATTTTCTATAATTTCGAGTAACTTGGACTTAGATATTTCTACTTTCAGGTCTATCAGTTTTTGTTTGTTGTATTCCGAAGTTTTGTTGTTTAGTGTCCACACATTTAGGATTGCTATGTCTTCTTAGTGAATTGACCTTTTTATAATTATATAATGTGCCTCTTTGTCTTTGGTAATTTTCTTTGCTTTGAAGTCTGAATTAATTTAGCCACTTCTGCTTTCTTTTGATGAGTATTTTTATGTAGTAAACAAAAGATTAATGTTTGCATTTTTCTGCCATTTTACTTTCAGCCTAATCTTTATTATTTTATTTGAAGTAAGTTTCTTATAGTTCGGTTTTTGTCCATTCTGCCAGTCTCTCTTTATATATATAATTTTAAAAAATTGATATCAGAGTAGAAGGGAGAGGGAATGAGAGACAAAAACATCAATGAGAGAGAATCATTGATCGGCTGCCCTCCTGTACACCCCCTAACTGGGAATCAAGCCCGAAACCTCCGGGCATGTGCCCTGACTGGGAATCAAACTGTGACCTCCTGGTTCATAGGTCAACGCTCAGGCACTGAGCCACACCAGCTGGGCCAGCCTCTCTTTTAATGATGTAGTTAGCCCATTTGTATTTAGTGTAATTGTTGATATTTTAGAGCTTAATTCTGCTATTTTATTATTTTTTTGGTTTTTATTTCTGTTTTATTTTTCCTGCCTTCCCATGGGTTACTTGAACATTATTTAGAATCCCTTTTTGATTTATCTGTAGTGTTTTTTAGTGTATTACTTTGTATAGATATTTTTTAGTGGTTGCTCTACACATTATATATTGCAACTTTTCACAGTCTACTGGTAACATTTTATTACTTTGAGTGAAGTGTGGAAGCCTTACCTCTACTTTATACTCTCTCTCTCCTTTATAATATGACTTGCTTAAGTATTTTCTCTACATAATATTGAGAAGCACATCAGACAATGTTATAATTTGTGCTTCAACCTGTAAACATAATTTAGAAAAATTTTTGTTCTTCATTCCTGATGTTCCAAGTTTCTTATTTGTGTCTGAAAAACTTCCTTTAGCCATTCTTTGAGGGTAGGTCTGTCTGTTGACAACTAATTTTCTTATGTGTCCCCCCCCACTCCTGCCCCAGTGGAAAACATCTTGATTTCACCTTCATTTCTGAAGAATATTTTCAGGGTATCCTTAGAATTCTAAATTGATCTTTTTGTTCAGCACTTGAAAAGTGTTGTGCCACTTTCTTTTGGTCTTCATAGTTTTTGCTGAAAAATAAACTGTCATTTTAGTTGTTCTAATTATTCTCAAGATTCTTTTTTTAGATTTATCCTATTTAGGCTTTGGTCAGTTTCTTGAATCTTTACGTTTATCTTTACAAATTTGGAAAAATTTTGGCCATTCAAATATTTTTTCAGTTTCACCTGCTTTCTCCTCTCCTCTGGGACTCTGAAACATAAATGTTAGATCTTACTTATTATTTTTCCTATATTTTTATTGAAATCAGGAACGGAGAGGAAGAGAGAAACATCAATGATGAGAAAGAATCGTCGATCAGCTGCCTCCTGCACGCCCCACACTGGGGATTAAGCCCACAACCTGGGCCTGTGCCCTGAATGGGAATCGATCTGTGACCTTCTGGTTCATAGGTCAACGCTCAACCACTGAGCCGTGCCAGCCGGGCAGATCTTTTTTTAAAAAAGTCCCACAGGTCCCTGACACTCTCTTTTAATTTTTTAGTCTGTTTTCTCTCTGTTGTTCAGATTGGATAATTTCTGTATTGAAGTTTATTCTTTCCTCCTCATCTTCCTTCCCTTCAGTGAGTCTATCCAGTGAGATTATTATATGTTTCAGTTCGAAGATTTCCATTTGGCCCTATATTTCCTTCCTTCCTTTCTTCCCTTTCCCTCTTCCTTTTTTATTTTTGCTAGAACTTTCTATTTTTTTTCCATTTGTTTCAAGCATGTTCTTTTTTTTTTTTTTTTTACATTTAAATTCTTTATTGTTTTAAAGTATTACATAAATCTCCTCCCCCCCCCATTAACCTCTCCCCGGCCACCCCTACCCCCCAGCACATGCCCCTCGCCCCCAAAGCATGTTCCTAATTGATCATGGGGGTATTTTTATAATGGCTGCTTTAAAATTCTTGTCAGATAGTTCCAGCACCTAGAACAGTCTGACATGTTGGCATCTATTTTTTTTTTTCTCATCCAAGTTGAGATTTTTATTTTCTGCGTGTGTTTTTTTAAATTATTATTACATTTTGGACATTTGGGGACTTGAGACTGCATCATATTTAAATCTTATGTTTTAGCAATCCTCCACTTAAACCACACCAGCAGGGGATATGTCTTTATACCAAGTGGGGTTAGGTGCTCAGGACCATCCTGGATGGGATGGAGAAGGTGCCTAACTACTGGGCAGGGATTGAAATCTGTGCTTTCCACTCAGTCTCCACCAACACTGTGGAGAGAGGGGGAATGGAAGTTCAGGCTTCCTGCTTGGTCTCTGCTGACACCATCCCGGAGGGGACAGGGAGCGGTGCCTCATTACCACAGCGCAAGGTAGAACTCTAGGCTCCCACCTGGCTTTCGATGCCTTGTTACCGATGCATGAGATAAAAGTGCAGGCTCCCATGTGGTCTCCACTAATAGCGTAGGGGGGTTGAGGAGAGGCTCCTCACGACTGCTGGGTGGTGGTGAGGGTTCAGCTGCCCTTGGCCTCTGATGTCACCACAGTGGGGATTGGAGGGCTACCTCATTATTGTCCAGTGAGGATGGAAATTTCCACTTGGCTTTGCTGACAGTGGTCAGAGCCTGTGTTTTTCCCCCTCTGGTATTTTGCTGGAATAGGGCATTTATTGTCAAAAGGGTTTCTACCATTCTAGGCTGTCTCTTCCCAGCTCTTTGACAAGAGAGAGCATGCCTTTCTTGGGACTTTTTAAAAAACTGAGACTGTTGCAGTTTGTGGGTTGCAGGCGGCTTTAACACTCAGTCTGAGCTATATAGGAGGCAAAGAGAAGCTCAGGGAGCTCATCACCATGTTATGCCTTGAGTCCTGGGGTTTTGTTTTTTTTTTGCTGGTCTGCCTTCTTTACCCATTTCAGAATTTTATGTTTGTTTATATATAATGTCCAGGGTTTTTAACTGTACTTTGTTGCAGGATATATTTCATCTTGTCCAGAATCAGAATTCTAAGTTCCTTTTAAATCTACCACAAAAATAACATTTCGAGAAATTGGTGTGTAAAATAAGGCTTTAGGGCAGGGAACAAGACATTGGTTGAAAACTTGCATCATTTGTACATTGTGAAACTAAAACCCACACCCAAAACAAAAACAGTAAGCACTTTCTTAATTTTAAGATTTTCACAAAAGGACTACCAGCACTTTCACAACAATCACCAGGGGCATTTAAGTGAACAAGTTTATTAATGATGCCAAGGGTTTTGTTGTTGAAGCCCCTGTACCTTGCCAAATGGAAAACAAGGAGAGCCAGCCTGGGACATTTTGCCAGTCACTGGAATACAATCTTGAAACCCTGGTACTCTGTGTTTCTGAGTTACTTTTCTAGAGTTTGACAATTATGTAGGTAAGACAAATCTGATGTATTTTTCTGTAGTGACCCCTAACCAAAGGATGACCTAAATAATGTTACAAGGGCCTGGCCCTTTTTCTATAGCACTAACCTACTTAATAAGACGTGGGTATAGCTGATGAAACCATGGAAGTAGTTTGGCCTCTCGGTTGGTGCCATTTTGGAGAGCATGGACATGTTAAGAATTTGGAGATCAGGAAGGATCTCTGATGACTCAGAAAAAAATTGGAACCATTACTATATAAATGGGCTGTTGGGACTTTAAAAAAAAACACACATTTTGATGACTATCCTTATCTATTTTTGGTATTATGTTATATTTATATTACGTAGTTTTGGTTTTTAGAAAGGGGATCATGCTACATGCTCTTTAGTATCTTGTTTATTGTATTTACATATCACTCAATATAGGTCTACACCATCGTATCACAGTTAACCTAAACAAATCCTTTAACCTGAAAAATTATGCTTTATTGAGTTTGCATATCTTTGACTACAAGTGATAGCTTGCATTTCTTACACTTGATCTTAGCCAAAAGGCCGAGAAGCGATAACTTGCATTTCTTTATTTTGTGAATTGTCAGTTTCTAATTATTTTTTTCCCTTCGTGATGTTCAGCTTTTTTTTTTGTAAGAGTTCTTTATTTATTCTAGGTTTTTCTATAGTGCAAGTTTTCTAAAGTTTATTAATTTTTAAACATTGTTCATAGTCTACTCTTTTTATTTACAAAATTAAAATTTTTATAGTTACATTTTCCCCTTAAAATATATTTTATTGATTTTTTACAGAGAGGAAGGGAGAGGGATAAAGAGTTAGAAACATCAATGGTAGAGAAACATCGATCAGCTGCCTCCTGCAACACCTCCTACTGGGGATGTGCCCGCAACCAAGGTACATGCCCTTGACTGGAATCAAACCTGGGACCCTTCAGTCTGCAGGCCGACACTCTATCCACTGAGTCAAACCATTTAGGGCCCTTTTTTTTCTTTATGATTTTCTGCTTTTGGTGGTCAGCATGTTTTGACAATATATAGTAATTAAAAAAATTTTTTTTAATTTGTTTTTTCACTCAGAATTTTTTTTTATTTTGAGAGTATATTTACTAAAGTTGGGGACAGTGAAACAAGGAAGGGCTTAGGATGGAAGAAGCAACATGAGAGATCCTAGGCGGTGCTGCGTTGGCCTTCTAGAACGTTATAGGAAAGTGAGCCACACAGGGCTGTGGACTCCCTGAGAAGTAAAAGTCACAGTGACAAGTGACCCAGGCAGGGCTGCTTTAAGCTCACTGAGAAGTGAGAAAAGGGGGCCTTGGAGACAGGTCCAGAAGCTTTGCCCAAGATGAGCTGCTGCTGCCCATTGCTCCACTGGATGCAAGTCTCAGGGGGACCCTTAGAGTTTAGGACATGCACGCCTGTGGGAGAGGAAAGGTGTGGGGACTGCGGGGGAGGGAGGGGAACTCGCTTCACTTAGTTTTTCTGATTGTGGATGATGGTAAGGCCACTCAGTAAGGTACTATGTACTTTGGTTACTTCAGTGTTAGTAATATTATATTTGCCCCTATGTATTCCTTTTAAATTTGTAGTAAAATAGTATTTATCAACAATTTGTAAATTCTATTTTGAGGTATTTCTTCTCATCAACTCGAATTATCAAATCTGAAGTTTACTTCACTGAAAAAGAATGTGGCTGTAAATGGAAATGCTAACTTGAATGAGGAAATAGAAATAATAAAAACATTAACACAAAATAGTAAAATAATGTAATATTTTCAGTATTATGATATATTGTAATTAAAATGTAAAGTATTAGAAACTGGAGCATTATTAATATATACTCCCGTTATACCTACTTCTGAGCAATAATTATTGAAATGAAGGAATTTCACAACTTCTGTCTCGTCAGCTAGTGCCTGTTGTTAGAATGTTGAAGTTGTGCTTTCAAATGTGGGCTGGCATTCCCAGGCAGTGTGGATTTTCCCGTGTCTCCTTGGTCTTACCGTGCTGTGATTGGTCAGCTTCCAACAGTAATCAAAGTAGCTCTTTGCACCACAGCACGTTTTTCTATTACTGATGTTAAACTGATTTAGTGGGTGCTGTAATTTTTATATCAGAAGAGTACTTTTCATTAGATGTTGTAAAATTTTTCACATGGCACAGAAATGTAAATAAAACCCCATATTTCTCATACTACACTGTTACTGTAACTAGTTGTAATAGTATAGTGTGGCCTTAAAATGAATTATAAAGGCAAAAATAATCAACCAAAAAGATGCTCTTGTTAAAAAATACATACAGCTGTCATGTGAGCAGCAGTACTGAGCTTCTGTTTGTTTGTCATTCAAGGGCACAACTGGAAACTGATTTGAAGATTGAGAAGGAATGGAGGCAGACTTTGCAGGAAGATCTTCAAAAGGAAAAAGATTCCTTATCTCATCTTAGAAATGAGACCCAACAAATCATTAGTCTTAAAAAAGTAAATGGTGGTAAAACTTTTAAAAATTTCGTTTTGATGAAAGTTATTTATAAAGAGAATCAAATCATAATTTACATTTATAGTAAGGAAACACTATACTAGTCATCTTAAAAAAATATCAGGAAGGAGCCCTAGCCGGTTTGGCTCCGTGGATAGAGCATCCGTTGTGGGCTCAATCCCCAGTAGGGGGCGTGCAGGAGGCAGCCGATTGATGATTCTCTCTCATCATTGATATTTCTATCCCTCTCCCTTCCTCTCTGAAATCATTAAAATTATATTTAAATACATATATATATATATATATATATATATCAGTAAGGAGGTTAAATGAATAGAAAATAGTTGATCGTTGATAGAGCAATTATGAAAGAGCTTTGGACATAATTTTTTTTATTTTTAAATTTATTTTTATTGTTGACAGTATTACAGATGGCCCCCATTTCCCCCTTTTGCCCTCCTCCACCTCCCCCATCCCACCCCACGCCTTCATTGCACTACTGTCTGTATCCACGGGCTAGGCATATCCTATATAATAAAAGCGTAATATGCAAATCGACCAACCAGCGGAACAACTGGTCTCTATGATGCGTACTGACCACCAGGGGGCAGATGCTCAATGCAGGAGCTGCCCCCTGGTGGTCAGTGCGCTGCCATAGAGGGAGTGCTGCTCAGCCAGAAGCCGGGCTTAGGGCTGGCAAATGCAGCGGAGGTGGCCTCTCCTGCCACCGCTGCAGGCGGGAGGTAAGGAGCGAGGGGTCCCGGACAATCCCAGACTGCAAGAGGGATGTCTTACTGCCAGCCGGGGATTGGGCCTAAGCTGGCAGGTGGACATCCCCTGAGGGGTGCATGAGTCTTGTGCACCAGGCTTCTGGTATGCATATAAATTCTTTGGTTAATCTTTTCCTGTCCCCCCTCCCCTCTGAGATCTGTCAGTCAATACTGTTTTTTATAAAAAGCTAAAGGATTTGTGTTCCTAATTAATGGTATGTATATAATGTGGAGTTTTCTTGTTTCTTTTAAATTGCGTTGTCTGTTTTTGTTTTTTACTGTTTTGAAGGAGTTCCTTAACCTCCAGGATGAAAATCAGCAGCTGAAAAAAATATATCATGAAAAGGAGCAAGCTCTTCAAGAACTTGGCAACAAACTTAGCGAGTAATTTCTCTTTTTTCCTTCAACTAAGTAGTCATTGATTTTTATTAAGTGTGCCAAACCAAACAGGCAGAAAAGTTTAAATATAGAAAAGAAAGATAAGAACTATTAAAAATAGCTCTAACAGGTTTGGCTCAGTGGATAGAGTGTCGGCCTGAAATTCAAGGGTCCCAGGTTCGATTCTGGTCAAGGGCATGTACCTTGGTTGCGGGCACATACCTGGTGGGGAGTATTGATTCTGTAAAAAATCAATAAAATATATTTAAAAAAAAAGAGAACTATTAAAAACAAAACCAAACAAAAACTTTGAAGATTAGCAAATAAGACTATAGGGTAGAGAGATTTTATTAAGTTTTCATATTAGATCTTGGCTCTGAACATTTTCTAGGAGATAAAAGCTAAGACTTTAATTTCTTTAAATCAGAGTATTCAGGAGTTATATTTTTCTGAGAACAACAGAAGCCAAGTTTTAAAAATATCTGGAGACAGCTTTTGCAGAGTGTTTTGAGAAGGAGCCAACACTGTGGGAAGTGAAGGGTATTGTATCTTGTCTGGAGTAAGGGCTTGGCTTCATACGGTGTGGTTGGTTTGAAATGTTGTTGCGTTCCTACAAAGACAAGAGAAATGTTCTGTCTCACATATTCCTCTGCGTTTCCTGTGGTCTGCGTTTTGCTTAAGATGGGATTCCATTAAGAAGTTTGAAACCAGTTTCTAAGGGCAGGAGAAAGAGTAGTTTACTAAAACCACAAAAGGAAACATTAGCTTTCTAACAGTTTTTATTTCTGCAAATTGAAAGAACAGCTGCATTGTGATTCTGGCATCCATTTACTCACACTTTGAGCCAGATCCAGTGCTAAGTGCTTATTACCTTTTTTCCATTCATTCATTTGATAAATACTTGTTGACTTTCCGCTATGTGCCAGGCACTATTCTAAATGATAGGGACTCAACAATGAAGAATCCCCACAACAAAAAATATGTTTACATTTAGTAAGATCATAAAGGTTTAATATTAAAACATTAGAATAGTTAAACAAGGAATGTGTCTTACTTTTCACCCATCTCTTTCAACACAAGAAATTTTATAGTTTTATTAAAAGCATGATCTTTTGACTGTTCAGATAGCTGAATTCAGACTTGTTTTTTCCTTTAGTTCATTGTTTCTCAAATTTTAGTTTTCATGAAAATTACTGCTCAAGGTCAGATACACTTAACAGTCTATACAGAAATGTATTGACTAAGGAATTTTCAAGGATTATTTTGACTACTAAATGTTTTCATTGTAAACTGAATTCTTAATCCCTGTCTAACTCAGCTATATGCATGTTTTTCTGAAGTTTGTGCTTTTTTATTTTTTTATTTTATTGATTTTTTTACAGAGAGGAAGAGAGAGGGAGAGAGAGTTAGAGACATCGATGAGAGAGAAACATCAATCAGCTGCCTCCTGCACACCACCCACTGGGGATGTGCCCGCAACCAAGGTACATGCCCTTGACCGGAATCGAACCCGGGACCCTTGAGTCCGCAGGCCGACGCTCTATCCACTGAGCCAAACCGGCTTTGGCTGTGCTTTTTTTTACTTAAGAATATGTGTTAGAAGTTTTTCCATCTCAGTACATAAAGATATTCCTTAGGATGAATGTGCTATCATTTTTATTATATTTATTGATTTAGAGAGGAAAGGAGGGAGAGGAAAACATTGATTTTTAAAAAATATATATTTTATTGATAGTAGAGAGGGAGAGAGGGAGAAGCATCAATGATGAGAATCACTGATTGGCTCCTCCGGCATGCCCCCTACTAGGTATCGAGCCCACAACCCAGGCACATGTCCTTGATAGGAATCGAACCTGGGACCCTTCAGTCTCCAGGCTGATTCTCTATCCACTGAGCCAACCCAGCTAGGGCGAGAAAAATATTGATTTGTTCCACTTATTTATGCATCCATTGGTTGATTCTTGTTTGTGCCCGGCCTGGGGATCCAACCCCAGTCTTGGTATATTGGGACAACGCTCTAACCAACTGAGCCACCTGGCCAGGGCCACGAGTGTGCTATCATTGAAACTGTTCCTATTTTTAAAAAACTGTTTCTAATTTTTAAATAACCCTGCCCGGCCAGCATGGCTCAGTGATTGAGCGTTGACCTATAAACCAGGAGGTCACAGTTCAATTCCTGATCAGGGCACATGTCTGTGTTGCAGGCTTGATTCCCCCCATGGGGAGCATGTAGGAAGCAGCTGATCAATGATTCTCTCTCATCATTGATGTTTCTATCTCTCTCTCCCTTCCTCTCTGAAATAAGTAAAAACATATTTAGAAAAACACCACCACCCAGTATTTCTGTGAACATCTTTGTATGTATATTTGACATATCATTATATACTTTATTAATGAGTAGATCTAAAAAGTTTATAGAGATGATTGCTGGGCCAGAAAGAATGTGCTTTCAAATTTTTTGATAGTGCCAAATTATCCATCGCTTCCAATGTTAAACCCTTCTCCAGAAAGTAGGAGAGAATGTTTATTTTTGCCAGTTTGATCCCTGAAAATACTATTTATACTTCTTTAACCATGAGCAGGGTTGAACTTCTGTTTTGTGTTCCATTTGTATTGGAGTTTATATACTTTGCACATATTTTGGTTGGATTGCTTATCTTTTTCTTATGGGACCTTTGTAAATTAATTGTTGTACACAGCATACATCTTTTCCCCCCACTTAGTCATTTGTCTTTTTACTTTATTTAGGATATGTGTAGTTTTTTCCTTGCTAATGTTTGAATTTTTATGCGGCAGCTTTATTAGTTTTCCTTTTCTGCTTATGAGACCCATGGTCCCTAAGATATGGATAGGGCCAATTGTGAGTCAGAACACATTCTACCTTTGTCAACTTTAGTCCTCTTCTGCAGTGACGAGAATTTAATCAGGGCTGGAGGAAGGACCAATAGCCCTGTGAGTTTTCCCAGACTGTATCACTTTATCTGCTGAACTACTCTTCTTTTTCATCCTCTATTCCTATGATTACATGTTATCAGATTGAATTAAGTAAAAATAAACTCCTCCCTAATACAAAGGATGATGAATATCTCTTTAAAAATTTGTTGATGATGAGGGCCCGAGGTTGGCTCAGTACTTTAAAACATTTTTTTTTTAAATTGAGTTCAGAGAGGAAGGGAGAGGGAGAGATAGAAACATTAATGATGAGAATCGTTGATCAGATGTCTCCTGTGTGCCCCACACAGGGATTGAGCCTGCAAACCGGGCATGTGCCCTGACTGGGAATCGAATCGTGACCTCCTGGTTCATAGGTATATGCTCAGCCACTGAGCCAAGCTGGGCTGATAGCCCTTTTCTTTAGGATATTTGGCAGTTTGTATTAGAGAGAGGCAAGGTTTTTAGAGTTCATATTTGTGAATAAAGGTATTTTAACCAGCAATATAAAAAGTTAAAAAAATTTTTTAAATGGTGATAGATGATGATTTGACTTTGGGTGGTGGGCATACAATGCAATATACAATCATGTATCATAGAATTGTACACTTGAAACCTATATGATCTTATTAACCAGTGTCACCCAATACATTCAATTAAAGTATTACTATTATATCTTCCATAATTTCTCCTCTCTTTTGCACCTGTTAGACAAATAATGTGTATAATGGTAGCATGTGGACTTTGTGGTCACACAGACCAGGGTTTGAATCCTGGCTTCCCCAGTTACCACTTCTGTGACTTGTTACAAATGACTAAACCTCATCAGAACTCACTTTCTTCATCTTTAAAATATATTTTTTAAAAAGATTAAATGAGATTATGAATGCAAAATTTATAGCATAGTGTCTGGCATACCATAAGCCAAAAATGATAGCTAATTATTAATACTAACATTGTCATAATCACATGAAAATGTCAGTATTCTTTTAAAAAGCAATTTTTAAAGAATACATTTTTGCTTTCAGACAGAAAATATAGGATAATGTAAAATATAATCCCACTAGGCAAAGATAATTAGAATCATGTATGATATACAATTTTATATTCTGTGTAAAAGCAGTACCTTTCTAGTGAATTATTAGATGTCCTATATTTAAATATATATATTGAAATTTGGACTTATTTGTAATCTTTTTAGATCAAAACTTAAAATAGAAGATATAAAAGAAGCCAACAAAGCATTGCAGGTGAGTAGAAAGTGTTTTCCTCAAGGTATATATATACCTTCCTAGTCCCAGTCCCCTCAACCCCCAGCCGCCCAGGGCCGCCCGAGGCTCAGGTAACCAGGGCCGGCCGAGGCTTGCGCTGCTAACAGTGGTGGCAGCAGCAGAGCTGTGATGGGGGTGTCACCTTCCCCTGAACACTGGGTCGCCTCCCGCCCCTGAGGGCTCCCGGATTGTGAGAGGGGGCAGGCCGGGCTGAGGGACCCCCCTCTAGTGTAAAGTCTTCAGTAGAAGGTAAAGACGTATAAATATAAGGTATATTATTGAATCCCAGGATTTATAGAGGCAGAAACGCTGAATGGGGAGCCTGTGTGATGGGGATTCAGCTCTTCCCTGTACTTTTGGAACCACATTTTAATTTTCTTCATATTGGAAATGACCTTGCAAATAATTTTGTCCATTTTCCTACAAAGTGGGGCATGACAGAATGAAATTGCCTTTGGAGAATCATTGAGTTCCTATGCCAGTATATTACTAGTGTTTCCTCTTCTTAAATGGGCTTATGAATCAAACATAGGGTTGCTTTGAATGTTGGGTAGGTTAAGATATGTGAAAATGATTGGTATAATTTATCAGTATATGGTTCTGAATGCGTTCGATGGATGAAAGAATCCCTTATACAACATAAATAGTCTGAGTACTTCAGTGACAGATGGCTTCCTTCTGCATAAGCTACCCATTTTGCTTTTTTATCAAAGTGTTACATGAAAATAATGTAAAAAGTCAGATAGTGCCAGAAATAAGTTATGGTAGCAGTCTCTTGTTCTTCATCCTCGTCCCTTATGCACCTTAGGTCCGTCCTCATAAAGGGAACTACTTCCAATTCTTCTAGCTTCTCCAGGCATTTATCCCTGTTTCTAAATAATATGCAGTATACAGGCAGTCCTCGGGTTATGTCGGATTCGATGTATGTTTCGTGGTTATGTCGCCATCTCATTTATAAAAAATTCCATTTCGATGTATGTACATATGTGCTTTATGTTTTTTATTATTTACCACAAGGTCAGGAATTATCATCTTTTAAATTTTTTTTTACTGTTTCACTTCATTACTGATGTGTATGTGCTCCATGTGAATGACGTAGGTGGGTTCCGACTTGTGAAGATCACGTTATGTCGCACCATAGGAACGGATCTCCAACTTAACTAGAGGACCTACTATATATTGTTTGCTCTTTATTTAAGATCTATTTTAGACCTACCTATTGCCTGGTTAACATGATGGATGAGTTTTGCTCCCCCTCACTCTGGTGTGTCTTCTTTCACTGTCCTCCCAGTATAATTAAAATTTTTGTGGAATTCACTTAACATTCTCCCCCCTGCCCCCACTTAAATTTCTTTATTACAACTAAATACTGTTCTTTGCTAGGCCAAGTAATATATTTTAATTATATTTTTTCCAGCTTTTTATTTCTGAAGTTAATGGCCTTTTATTTTTAAAATTTAGTTGTATTTGAATATCAACATTTTCTTATACCTGTATAAAATGCTTGATATTTTGCACATGGTAAATGAATCAGGTAATTGGTTTGTTCTTTTTCTCTTTCAGTCATGCTCTCTGCTCTACTGCCATTCTTAGAATTCCCTTTACCTTTTTCATGTTAGAACTGTTACCTGAATCCTGGAACTTCCTTGGTTTACTCACTTGTTTTGGTCAGTGCATCCTTCAGTATCTTCTTGGAAAATGGTGAATCCCAAGATAAAGACTTTAAGAATTTGCACATCTGCATATGCCTTTATTTTGCTCTTTTTAAGGAGATGGGTAGGAATGTTTGCCCTACTGTTATTTAAAGACTGTGAAATATTTTTCAGTTAGAAGAGGTAGTATGCAAATTGACCATCACACCATCACAAAGCAGGCTGCAATGGGGCGACCAGGCTGGCAGGGGGCTGAGGGACAACCAAATGACTGAACAAGCAGGCCATGTGGGGCGACCAGGCTGGTGTGTGTGGGAGCATGAGGGGCGACCAGGCAGGCAGGTGAGCGATTAGGAGCCAGTGGTCCAGGATTGTGATAGGGGTCCTGGATTGGAGGGTGCAGGCTGGGCTGAGTGAGGGGACCCCACTTTCCTCTGGGGCAGTTGAGTTTCTCCAGAAAAGGATAACTCTGTCCTGTCTGGTGGTTGTGGTGTGTAAGTTGGGTGACTTACATTCTGGAAATTGGGCAGAGAAAAATAGCTATTTGTTTGCAGAATAATAGTTTGTTCTCTTATAGTCTTGGCTCAGCTTGTAAACAGCCATATTTTCTAGAGAAAGCAACTACAGCTCTCTGGACTGCATTTTCTCCTGTAAAATGAGAGCTGTAGGTGCTGATCTCAGCCTGTCCTTGGGAGACAGGCAGGGTAAATTCAGTATTACTCTAAAGTCTGAAAAGTCCAGTTCTGATGTCAGAAAGGTTTTCTCTGAATCTAATGGTGCTGCTTGGGAATCTGCTTCACATCAGGTCCTCCATCCCTTACAGGCAAAGCTGAGCAGGAAGGAAAGCTGCTTCCAACAGGTGGCTTTGGGGCATTTGGTAAAGCACTTCCCTTTTTTATGGTGCTCAAGTAGGACTGGATTCTCTCTTTTTTTTAAATAAATCTTTATTGTTCAGATTATTACAGGTGTTCCTCTCCCCCCTCTCCCCCCCATACTCTTTTAAGGTGCCATGTTGTGCTTAAGAAAAAAAATCCACAATTCAAATAATTTGATTCTTTGCAGGTGGTGTTGGAGCTATCTGGTTTTTAAAGCCCTCCCTTCTTACAATCCTGTGTTCCGAGGAGCCTTAGACTGCCTCAAATGAATTAACCCAACACGCTTTGTTTTCTGCTAGGAGATAATGCTAGTTATTAAGACTGTAAAACAGTAATATCTGAAATTAACCTTGTGATTTTTATCTGTAAATGCTTAGTCCTTTTTCCTTTACAGTTTTGTCAGGAATCTTGGAGGATTTTTCTCTAGTTAGGTGATCAAGGTCCCTATGCCCCAGAGGTCAGAAGCATAGAGGACTCTCCACCTGGGTCTTTTTATCCTAAAACTGACACCATCTAACAAAGTTGCTTTTATAAGGAAAAAATGTTCTTCCTAGACAAGATCTGGATTGGTTAAGAATGGGTCAAATTAAAAATTTTAGGTAAGAAATTAACTCCCACCTGTTTTAAGACTCCTTACATACACTTTCTACTAAGGTTTACACAGTAGCTATTAAATTTGTGTTATAGAACTTGAGGGAAACTAATGGCCATGTGAAACTGAATTTAAGGTGAAGTCTTAAATATCTGATTTCCAAATTCTCAAGTTTTAGGGAATTACTGTATAAAGTAAACCTAATGCCAAACTCAAATGCATTTCAGTGAAAATTTGCCCTTAATTGTTGTTAGACTCATCTTTAAGGTCCTTTCCTTAAAGAAAACTCCCATTAGTAATAGGTTTTTATTTTAAAAAACTTTTTCATGGAAATATAAACATATAATTGTAGAATAAAAACAAACCATTATTCAGTTTCAGTATTTACCTACATGTGGCTAATCTTGTTTTATACATATACACAACCCACATCCTGTCCCTCCTGATTATTTTGAATCAAAGTTCACACGTTTAACCCTTTGCACTCGCTTGCTTTTTTCTCGATTCCTTTATTCTAATGCTAACCGTGTCGAGTCACACTCGACATCTGAGTGCAAAAGGTTAATTTACAACTATTTCAGTATATCTCAAAGAGAAAGGACTCATCTAAAAAATTTTTTTTATTGATAGAAACATCAATGAGAATCACTGATCAGCTGCCGCCTCTAACGGGGATCGAGCCCACATCACAGGCCATTCCCTGACTGGAATGAAACCGGTGACCACCTAGTTCATAGGTCAATGCTCAATCAGGAAGCCACTCCGGCCGGGCGAGACTAATTTTTGATTCTGCACCTGTATACATTCCTATAAAGTGTTCTTGGTTGAAAATGTTTCCACATGTAATTTAGTATTACCAATTTGAGCATTAAATTCATTTTTTCTTCCTACTAGGGACTGGTTTGGTTGAAAGACAAAGAAGCAACTCATTGTAAGCTCTGTGAAAAGGAATTCTCACTCTCTAAGAGAAAGGTAAGTGAAGTAGAAAGTGAGTCCAAAAGTTTCAGTGCAAATATGGCTTTTAATTTTATTCATACTTTTTTCTCTCGATTTCCTCTTCCCAATAATAGCACCACTGTAGAAACTGTGGGGAAATTTTCTGTAATGCTTGCTCGGACAACGAACTGCCTTTGCCTTCTTCCCCAAAGCCAGTACGGGTTTGTGATCCCTGCCATGCGTTGCTGATTCAGAGATGCTCATCTCATTTGCGCTAAGGTTCTAAAGCACAGCCATCACACGGCAGTACTGGTGGTAAACGTTATGGGTGAGCACGTGCACTGCATACTCAGACAGCCCTTCTTCAGCAGCTTCCAGACAGTGTTGGCACCAGTTTTATCTTCACATCTTCAATTATTGGGAATTACAAAGTTGTATACTGTTATTTCCTTTCCATTATTAAAAAAAAATTTCAACAGGGCATGCTTTAAAATAACTTCAACTTAATTCCTAGTTCATGTAATAATCATGTAACTCTTAATAACATTGATAAGGCCAGATAGCATAGCTAACACAGTTGCCTTATTTTATAAAGGCCTTCTTAAAAATAGGGCTTCAGATTTTCTTCTCCAGATCGCCAAGTTGATATTTGATGGTGCCTATAATTTTCTTAATGCACTTTAAAGCTTCATGGTTCTCAGAGAAAGATGGGAAATGTGTAGAATTTTTTATGTTAACATTCCAACGGATTTTCAATTAGCTTGGTAAAGCGTCAACTATATTTATTTGGCCCTTTGCTCACGTTGCATTAGAAAAGGCCAATATTTTATGCTGTATTTCCTTTGGGTCTTGCTCCTAAAATCAGTGTTGTAGTTGCTATCTTTCAGATACAGTGGGTTAAAGAGTTTATTGTTTTGCCTCAACCTTTTCCTTATTTTGAAAGGAAGTTTAAATCATCATCCTTTTACCTTAAGTTGCTATTTGCAGATCTTTCCAGTAATTTTGTAAGCATTAATATTGCAGTGGTCTGCTACTGCATATAGAGTAAAAAATTTACCACATACTGAGCACCTCTAAACCAGGGTTGGTTAGCAGATGAAGATGTGGTCTCAGCCCTGCCACGAAATACATACTTGAACCATTTCAAGCATGAGATTGAATAAACACTAATCTCATTGTATTGCTTATAGCATATACAAGAATTTAATTTTTAAAAAGCAATCACTTGAATGGTATCACTACTAGGGACCCTACCTTTTTTTTTTTTTTTAAGTCAGATTTTAGCCATGCACTTTACCCCTGTGAACCTTTCAAACAATGTGATATTAGAATAATCTTACTCCTAGGAGCAATTGTATTTAGTGAATTTAATCATGGCTACCCCCAACCCCCTAGGATGGGGGTTACTTATTTTGCAGGATCTTTTCCTCAGAGTACATACTTTCATTAAGTTTAAAAATTATTTTTTTAAATTGCCAAAGTATGAAACTAGTATTTTACTTAAAGATTTTTCTCCATAATCCACTTTGAGGTCTTCTGGCAGAACCGACAGATTTTTAGGTGGTCTTTCTTGAATGCTCTGATAGAAATGTTGAAGAGATAAATTATATTATTGAAACTGTTTTGTATTGCTGGATGAACACATTTTATGATACTAAGTGTTTTTTATTAATGTGCTTAGAACAAATTTTAAGAAGTGATTTTTTGCTTAAATTCCAAGGCTGGCTAACTATGATTTTTAGTCTCTCCTTCAGTTCTTTGCTATTCAAAACTCTTGTATCACCACTGAGTTGAGATTTTTGTAGGCAAGCTTTTGACACAATAATACAATTTGATCCATTTAGTTTTGGCTCTTAAAAAACAAAACACATACCAATTTTGAATTTTATGTTACAGAGCTTTTCATTTGTACTTTGTGAACCTACACTTTTGTTTTTCAAGGAAGATTTGCAAACTTCACATACCATTCCCTCATCTAGCCAGTACTACCACGATAATGCTATCATGGTGCCAAGGAATTGTGATTGTAATCCTTCTACCCTGTAATGTTTTAAAATAAAATGTGAATTTTATAATACAAATAAAAGATTTGAAAACTTATCCTGCTTTAGAAGAGCAATTTTCATTGATAACATTATATAGTTTTACTCATGGGAAAATAAAAGCACATGTGACCTCTAAAATTTTAGTAAGAGACTAAAATGGGTAGCTAAGAGAGTAGGTACAGGCATTAAGATGAAACGTTGCTTAGTTGACGGGCTATCACAGCTATCTTCTCTAAGGCAGAAATCACTTTGTCTTATCTTCAGTTAGACATATTAGACATATTTAGTACCTTTGATTTATGATCAATAATCGACACAAAGCATTCTAGGACAGACGCCATACTATTATCTCCCACATTGATATTTATTACATTCTAGCAAAAACAAGTAACAAATTCAATAACTGAATTCACATTAACAGGTTTCATTTTGATCCATTAGCCAATCTGGAAAAAAGCCATATTGATCAAAGGGATTAAAAGTAAAAAGCACCTTTTCCTTGCTACAGAGTATTTAACACAATGGCCCTGAAACTCCAAACAGATATCTGATACAAAATCCAACTGTAGGATTCTCATTTTAATTAAGACTACAACATGGACTCGTCTCTTACATTTTTAAAGGTTATTTATACAGTTATTAAAAACATGTTTTAACTATTGGGCTTAAACTGAAAATACACCTGTGAGAACTATACTCCATAGTTAATACCTTTGCACTGAATTCTCATGTCACTTGGAACCTTAACCTAGTCTAAACTTGAGAGAACTTACAACTATCACTTTTTGGAAACATTTTTTTGGTACTTCAGACAAGTGTGAGGGGATTTTATTCTAAAATCCAGGGCTAGAATTTAAACTTCCAACACTCCCATCCTTGGGTAACACAATTATGAATATTCAGAAATCCAGATACCTCATCAACATTTCAGAGCTATGCCTGATAAGTGACATTTGAAAAAGGTTAATATAGAATTAACAGAATTTGTACTCCTGAACCCATCTAAACCATCTTTAGGTTTTATATTTACAGTATTGTCCAGGAGAAATTAAAGTTATTACACACTTTTTCAAGCTCTATTCCACGTGTCTCATTAAGATTTGCAGCTTATGCAGAGGTGAATCATTGTTCTCTAAAATTACAACTACTTCTTGTAGAGCTAATAATAAAATACACCAACCCAAATCTTATGAAAGCAGCACATTCTTAGGAGTAACTAGTATATAAAAAGTATCAACATCAGTGGTTTGAATATAAAAATTTATTTTAAGTGAAAGTATGCAACAAATAAAACCTACAGAAACAGATTTTCCCATCACAATCTGTTGCTTTACCAAATGAGATTTGAGAAAACATTCCTTCAGTCATTATAAAGTTCTTAAAATACAAAAGAAATGAAATCTGTAAGAAAGTCTAGTCGACCAGATTCTGTTGTCAGGACTATTATGTTGGTGGTTTTGCTCTAATACATCCCACGCCATCCACCTCCACTCATGCCACCTTGCCCATAGTAACCTCCACTGCCTCCACCACCACGACCTTAGAAAAAAAGACATTGAGTGTTTAATAGGAGGTTACCAAAGTAGAAGACAGTCTGCACCACATATGGGGGCTAACAAACCGAACCAGAGTAACCAAAGACACTTACCATAACCACCCAGGCCATCAGGAGTCCCGTATCCTCCACTGTAATTGTTCCCCATTCCCATTCTTCCAACAGATCCATAACCACCCTGATTATCTTTAAAAACAAAACAAACAAGTTTGAGGTTGATTGCTAAGTGTCTAACTCAACTCCATTTACTTTACAAAACTATACATACCCATTCCATCTCTGCCGTAGCCTCCCATTCCAGAACCTCCCATTCCAGAGCCGCCTCCAGGAGTGGAATTCAAGAAGAGTTCAATGTATCGATGTTCTTTAGGAAAAAAAGAGTAATAGGGAAAATGATGGGTCAAATTTATCCAAGCATAAACAGGCTGACTACCTAATATTAAACCTAAGTATATGCTTACAGATTGTGAGGGGAGTGATAAAACGAATGCTGGACAGAGATAAAATCTAGTTTTGTTCAAACTATATAATCTTGAACAAGTTTCCTTATCTATAAAAAGGACTGATACACTATTTCAGAACCAGCTGGTACACTTCTTAAAAATATATTCCAGGCCCAATCATAGAACTGAATTAGAATCTTAAGAGTAATGTCCAGGAAAACTTTTTTTTTTTTTTTTTTACACAGAGAGGAAGGGAGAAGGATAGAGAGCTAGAAACATCGATGAGAGAGAAACATCGACCAGCTGCCTCCTGCACACCCCCTACCAGGGATGTGCCCGCAACCAAGGCACATGCTCTTGATTGGAATCAAACCTGGGACCTTTCAGTCTGCAGACCGACACTCTATCCACTGAGCCAAACCAGTTTCGGCCAGGAAAACTTTTTTAAGTACCAAGTGATTCATGTGCAGCCAAATTTGGGAATAACTGGTCGAAGTACAATTAAATGGCTTAAAAAACTGATTTGATGACATGAAGGAATAACTTATCCAAGTCGATCAACGTATATGTTAAGAAGTTGTACTGCCCAGCTGGTGCTGTTCAGTGGTTGAGCATCAACCTATGAACCAGGAGTTCACAGTTTGATTCCCAGGCAAGGTACATGTGGGCTCGGTCCCCTAGAGGCAGCCAATCAAGGATTCTCTCTCATCATTGATGTTTCTCTCTTTCTCTCTTCTTTCCTCTCTGAAATCAATAAAAATGTGTGTGTGTGTGTGTATTTAAAAAGTGATACTAATTTGCAAAAGGCGTGAAACTCAGACAAGTAACAGACCTGTTTCCCCCTTTTAACAACTTAAGCGATAATTACCTGTCAAGTACTAAGAGTCTGAATTAATGCTTCAATATAAAGTTCCCTAGAAAGCTATGAAAGTCTGAACTTATAATAAACAAGTTCACACCTAGGAAATAAGCTAGCATGCCAAGAATAGTACTTACGCATGTTATTCTTATCTTTAGACATGGCAGCTACTGCATCTTCATGTGTCACAAACTCTACGTCTGCTTCTCCTGTTGCTCTGCCATCAGCTCCAATATCAATATGCACTCGTATTGGATTTAGTGGTGAGAAGAACTAAAGTAAAGAAAAACTTGTTACTTTTATATTACCAAAATTACCACATGCCTTTGTTTTTGTTCATTAAGACAACCCTTCTACTGCCCTGTTGGAAGGCTAACAATTACATCAACACTAGAGGTTCTAAGAATATAAGACCACACTTAGGAAAACACAGATACCTGGAACTTAGGCCAACAGGTTCCCAGTAGGAGTTAGAGCAAAAATTTTCTTTAAAAGCTACACAGTAAATACTCTTGGCTTTGTAGGCCACTGGAAGCCCAGTACTGAATGGCTATTGGGCTGAAGTTCGCTGATTCTCTAACCAATATGAAACCAACCAGTTTCAAATTAATAGCAGCATCTATTTCCATTATTTTCAGTTTGCCATACAGCCTAGAATGCCAAACCAAACTACATGAACTTTTCACTTGTTAAGATATATTTATACTTTAGAAACTCCACACAAGGGAAACAATCTCCCAGTCACCACCATGACGCTGAGCAGTCTTTTCACTAAATTCTTAACTGGACTTTGTAACTGTAGCATTTACTTGCTTGAATCCTATGTAGGTCCAGCACAAAATGGACACAAAAATATTCATCAACTACTGAAGGTATATATAGTCACATTAAAGGAATTCTGATATTAAAATGAAAACAAGAACATTAAGAATGCTTTAAAAAAATGTAGATCCAGAATTAGTATAAAACCACTAATTACTAAAATTACTCACATTAGCAATGTCATTTTCAGTTGCACGAAAAGGCAATCCTCTCATATGTACAAAATGACCACCATGAAAACCTGAACTTGCATCACCAGCTCCACCATAGCCATGTCCTCCCATACCTAAAAAGACATTTCCAGATCATAAACTGGTACATGTAGAAAAGCATTTCAACAAAATATTTCTTCCCTATACACATCTTTTCCTGTTTACAGCTTTTTGACAACCCCAAGAGATTTTAACCTTTTGCACTCGGATGTTGAGTGTAACTCGACACGGTTAGCATTAGAATAAAGGCATCGAGAAAAAAGCAAGCGAGTGCAAAGGGTTAACACTTATAGTTGTTCTAAACATCAAATGGAGAATTTACCAGTAAGTATGTCTATATGCAAATTATCTGCTACAGTGTCACGTCACGACTGGATCAGCAGGCTGTGTCCCTGCCCTCTGCTCAGGCAGCTGCAAAGCCCGGGGTAGGACAGGATACAATAGGAAGGAATAAGAAAGGAGAGGGAGAGGAAGGCAGGCCTGCATGTAGAAATACAGAAAGGGAACCCCCAAAAAAAGACGCAGGAATGTAAAAGTAAATGCGGAGCTGCAAGCAGGAGGGGTGCGCCCGGTAAGGGGCAGGGCGGGAGCCCCTGGGACGGAGTGGTGGACGGTGCGAGGCCTTCTGGGCAGAGGTGCTCCTGCTTCTCGGCAGCAGCAGCAGTGCCTGGGCCCCGGCCACCCTCGCTAGGCCGGGCGTCCTGGGAAGCGGGGGGGGGGGGGGGGGGGGGGGGGGGGGGGGGGGGTGGTGGTGGTGGGTGAACAACTGGCTGGGCTGGGGATTAACACCCCCCCCGCCCCAATGGAAGCTTTAAGGAGGGAAGGAGGCAAGAACTTTATAAAGGAGCCAGTAGAGAGCAGAGTTAAAGAAGGAAAGAGGATGTATAAGTGAACTATAGGAACTATAATGAAAATCAAGTATAGTTGTGTACTGGGGACAGATTTTAAAGTAGGCGTCAGAAAAGAAAAAAGATAAATGATAGCGATTAGGCAGGTAGATAGATATTAAAACAGTGAAAGTAGAGAAGAATGTATGGGGAAGGTAGGATGAGAAGGAGGGAGGGAAGAAAAGTTTTAAAGGGGAGCCGGTAGAGCTTAAAAGGAGAATAGGAAGAGGGAAGAAATGGAGTGAGCTAAGCAGGTGTGAGGGAGAAAGTGAAGAAAAAATTAAGGTGGTAAGGAAGGAAAAGGAGTGGGAGGGCAGGGGTAAAGATAAAGGAAAGAAGGATTGTGGGGAGGGAGGGTAGGAGATAGATGGGAAGAAGGATGGAACAGAAGGAGGAAATTAGGAGGAAAGAAAAGTTTATAAATGATGAGTCAGTAGGAAAAAGTGTTACATAAAGGGGAAAAATTTTGTGAGGGAGAAGCCAATAAGAAGTCAAATACAGCCGAAACCGGTTTGGCTCAGTGGATAGAGCATTGGCCTGCGGACTCAAGGGTCCCAGGTTCGATTCCGGTCAAGGGCATGTACCTTGGTTGCAGGCACATCCCCAGTAGGGGCTGTGCAAGAGGCAGCTGATCGATGTTTCTCTCTCATCGATGTTTCTAACTCTCTATCCCTCTCTCTTCCTCTCAGTAAAAAATCAATAAAATATATTAAAAAAAAAAAAAAAGTCAAATACAATTGTGTGTGAAGGGAATAAGACTAAAAAAAAGATAATAGGGGAGACCAGGTCGGCAGTTAGGGGGATCAGGCAGGCGAGTGGTTAGGAGTCAGCGCTCCTGAATTTCAAGAGGAATGTCTGCGGGATCGGGCCTAAACTGGCAGAAGGACATCCCCCCCAAGGGCTCCTGGATTGGAGAGGGTACAGGTCAGGCTGAGCCCCTCCCCCATGCACGAATTTCATGCACCAGGCCTCTAGTATAAAGGCCTATGTAGGAATACACTAAAATATGCCTGAATTGACTTTACCAAAATTCACCTAAAAATGAGTATGTCTTTGATATTTAATTTACCTCTTCCATCTCTCATTCTGTCATCAAAGCCATCATTTCCATAGCCATAATTATTATAGCCACCATAGTCATCAAAACCTCCATAACCTGTGTAATTTGAGAAAATACATGAATACTTTAAAGAGATAAATTTTATAGTTTACAAAAGCATACTCTATATAAGCAGTTTGACTAAAGTATTGCAACTCCCAACTTGTGAAAAAAAAAGTTAACACCTGGTAAAAATTAAAAATCTAAAAAGGATACATTTAGACATTTAATTTCACCCTGATGCCAAGAAGAAAATGTCCAAACGTGCCAATATCTTCATTTTAATTTCTGTATACATTATCTAGGTGTCAATATGTGCATCAATCAAGTCCCACAGCTGGCCATGGGAATCCGTATTTTCATGAACAGGTTTTAAAACCTAGTAGGTACTGAAATTACTGCCATTTCTGTATTTCTTGACAAAGTGTCAGGAACATTAAGAAAATGACAACAGAACCTTTGTTCATTAGATACACATACCACCATCATATCCATCACCTCCTCGTCGCATTCTGTCATACATACTTCCACGCCCAGCTCCATAATAACCCCCTCTTCCTCCTATTGGTCTATCATATGGTCCTGGTCGCTGGCCCAGCAATCTTCTTGGTGGATCATAAAATCCTTTGATTTCACTCCTGCTACTTCTGAAGATCTCAATATACCTATTTAAAAATGGTTTAAGGTACTGGTTTCAGCTTAAATGTATTAGAGTAAATAAGATATTGGGCAAAATGCAATAAGTTTTTCTGTATCTAGATACATAACCCAATTTATCCTAAATACACCATAAAGTTAACATTTTTACACCTACAAACTTAATAATTAATATATTTAAGTTTTACATAGACAAATCAATCATCTGAGATATAAATATAATAATTTTAGCTTGTTTCCTTAAGCACAAGATAGATGTTTAGAGAAAATAGTTGATTATACAAAAGCATTTATCAACAACATCCTACAGAGAAATGGAAACAATCTAATTTTAATTTAAGCAAACTATTAGCATTAATTCCCCACCCATATCTGTAGTTTCCAAGTTAAATTATCAATTCTTTTAAACTATCCCAGAAAAATGTTACTGGTACCCCCCACTTAAGCAATAGTGACCCACAACCCCCAAAAATAAAAATTTAACACCATCCCAAACTCTCCATCCCCACCTGTGCCCTATTCTTTCCTTGTGTTTCCCCAGAGCATTTTCTGCTATCTCCTTTGAAGCAAACTGCACGAAGGCCTCCCCTGTGCTTCTCCCCTGGTAGTCCATCGTCAATGTTATCCCATTTGGCACGATTTCCAACCCTTTAACCCAAGGACAAATAACCCCATCAAGGGGAACAGTGTTAAAGGCTGAAACATTCCCATCTGAATCAAATATTTAAAACAACTCTAAACAAAACAAAACAAAGTACTTAGTTCCCCATCACCCCATAATACAAATGGAAGATTTTTTTTCAAAAACTGGATTACACAAAAGTTTTGTTTTTTTTTTGCTACTAATGTCTTTATAAATTACATACTCTAACAGCCCACCTATATTACATGGAAAAAAAAAAAAGCTGAAATCAAATTTAACTATGCTCCATCTTCTAATTCATGGTTCATTTCATCACACATAATTACTCAATTAAGTTTATTGCACATTAGTTAGGTTTTACATATTCTATATATTCTGTATTAAATATTAACTGGAGCAAATTTCATAACTATACATTAACCAAGATATATTCAAATTAAAAAGTCCCCCAAACAAGCAAATGGGTTTTGTAAATTAAAACTGAGTAATAACATAAAATACTACTAAACTTTGACTAATACTAGAGGTACCTTGAAAGAACTGAACTATTTCCTCTTTGCTGCAACCAAATGGCAGTCCACGAAGTCGCACTGTCCCATCACTAGCGTCATTTGGACCATTATGTTTCATAACCCAATCCATCTCAATACCGTTTGATTAAATGCTATAAAAAAATAAACAAGCACATAAAGCAGTCAATCAAAATATACTCTTGTCAGAGGTACTGAAGAAACACCTCTCAGTGGTGCACAACAGGAAATGTAACAGGACTCAATGACTCCAATGACAATGCTACAACATAACACCTTTCTGTTTTGGGTCGGGCAAAAAAAGATTGGGAAAGGCAATGAAACCTGACCCCTCCCACCAAAAAGCACTCAATTTCTAAGGATCAAATATTATATATTGCCTAATTTTGAGTAAGTTTACTTAATTCCACTCTAAGTCTTCTTGTTCAAACTATATTTCCTAACCTGTCATTTAGTATCAACTCTACCTTTGCCCCATCTCTCAAATTTTCATTCATTTTCCATGTTTTATTATTCACTTGAATAGTTTTGCAAATTCTTTAAAACCTGATCACTCAAAAGATGCACATAAGTACCACCATCCACTCACATTAAGAACCCAAGCCAAAAGTACGAGTACTTCTTTGATGTTGGAAAAAAATGGCATCATAAAAGTGTAAGTTTATTAGATGCACTATAGTTCTGAACATATCCAATTTTTTGAAGGGGAAAAATTTTTAACTCTATTTTAACAAAATCTGGTTCACACACTCCCCAAGATTAAGTTTTAAATGATTAAACTAGGTTGAATTTCAAAAATGGAGGTAAAAAGGCCACTTAAGTTACTGAACATACTATATTAAAAAAGTTACTGCTTTATTTTTAGACACAAATTTTAAAAAATGACAATACATTCACATTCAAAAAGTATTAAAAAGGGTACAGTGAAAAGACCTCTTTCCCCTCCAAAAAGACCCACCCAGCCACCCAGTTCCCTTCCCAAGACAACCGTCCTTCCTTATTTTAAGATTCCAGAACACTTTAAAGAGGCTAATGCAGAAGTCCTTCAGCTGCAGAAACTTACCAGAGCTTACAAATTTCATTATGCAGCTGTAGGAATCCTACTCACCTGGTTATTTCAAAAATTTCCCTCACCACCTCCTCCCCTGTAAACAAAACAATTTGTTCACTCGATTCCTTTATGCTCAAGAATTATTTCATACCAACAGGATTCACTAATACTTAATTTCACATGATTGAATTTATCAGTGCAACTGTTAGGGGCAGCATTTACAAAGAGTGAAATTCCCCTGCCTAGAATTCTTGCATTTAAAATAAACTAATGTAGAATTTCCCAAATGCGGTTATAAATCAAATCAGCTCTGCATAGGAATAACTTCTGGTGCCCGTTCTTTATTGTTGCTGTTACTTTTTAAATATTTTTATTGATTTTTAGAGAGAGAGGAAGAGAGAGGGAGAAACATCTATTGGTTGCCTCCTGCATGCCCCTTACTAGGGACCAAGCCTGCAACCTGGGCATGTGCCCTGACTAGGAATCGAACCGGCAACCTTTTGGTGCATGGGAGGATGCTCAACCAATTGCGCCGTACCAGCCAGGCTGCTCTGTTATTTTTTTAGTCCTAGACAGAGATCCCAAAAGTGAGATTATGCATTTTTATTTGACATTACAATTAATTCTTATGCACACAAATAACTGGTATGGACTTAATTTAAGAGAAAAGAAACTGGGCTTGAATCCCTAAAGTCTGTCACTCACTGGGTCCTTAATTTAAGCAAAGTACTTAACCGCTGTGTCCAACTGTAAAAATGCAGCAGTGCTGCCTATACTTCACTGGACCACTTTTAAGAATTATTCAGTGCCTGGTCTGCGGCGTGATAACCACTCAATGGTGGCCATTTTAAGGGCACCGTAGAACTAATGAAATGTACCACAAAATAACAGGTTGAACCTCCTAGGACAGAAAAGTATTGTCTTAAAAGGACAGTTTCATGTTTCCTTGGAAACTGTCTAAAGCAGAGGGAAAAACACTGTTCTAGTAGCCCTCAAAGTAGGCCTCAAATCAGTCTGGGGGGAAAAAAAGAGACATTTTGAAGATCTACCATTTTCTTAAACTGTTGTAAAATCAATCAATCAATCAAACAAACAAAAAAACCAGCACCAACTTAAAACAGCTGTTTCCTATGAAGAGTGATTTAAGGACAAGGGAAAAAGTGGAGATTTAACATTACACATCAATTCCTCATTAGAAAAATCTAAGAACTTTGCAAAGTCAATCTAATCTGTTGTGAAAAGATGTTATTAGTATGGTGCTTTTTATCATTTAGCATTTTTTCAATGTGAAGATACTGTTTTGGGAACAAATACAAAAAAGCTGAACATAGATTACCTTTACTACAAGCACTAGTGAGCCAACTAGTTTTGATTTTTGGGATCAGTTACGCCAATGGGAGCCTATATAAAAACAACAAATAAGGCACAACATCTTTAAAAAACACTAACTCTGGTCGGGTGGGCTCAGTTGGTTGGAGAGTCTTCCCACACATCAAAAGGTTTCGGGTTTCGGGTTTGAATGCCAGTCAGGGCATGTACAGGAAGCAACTTTATTCGATGTTTCTCTCCCCCTCCCCTCTACTTTCTCTAAAAATTAGTAAAAGCATCCTTGAGTGAGCATTAAAACACACACACACACACTCCAAAGTTAACACAATTTTAAATTATGGAAAAGTTAAGCAGATTCAGAGGAAACATTTAAAAGGGCGATTCTTCATCACCTGTGTTCACAGAGTACACAATAAACGGAAGCACACACTATTATCTCTTTAAAACCCAAAAATTGAGTCTAGAATTCTACTTAGAAAACCAAAACGAACTTTAAAGGCATACAACCAACTTTGGTACCTTAATAAAGCTGTCTCAGAAACCACCTAGCTTTTACTAATTATTCAGGATAATCCATCTCCTTTCTTTGCAACAGCATCATGGCCAATCACAATTGTTTTAAGATTTCCAAGTGTTAGCACCAATTAAAAATACCAGCAGTTGAAATATTAGGACAATTTTAGTGAGTTTTGTCTGAGACTTTAGTTCCTTAGTAAAAGCATCTAACAGATTATAACAAATTATACTATCTTATTAAGCATACAATACAAAAAGGGTTTGATGCATCAATAAATAACTGTCTAAATGACAATCCTCTGGTCCTAAAAATTGAGAATGAACTTCAAATTTCGGCAAAAAATTTGGTGATATGTTAATTTTAAATCATTCCCCCTTTCAAAGTGCTCACTCAATTAAAAAAAAAAAAAAAAAGGCACACCACTAATATCTAAAAGAAGGAATAAAAAGGAATTTGGCCGAGACCAGTTTGGCTCAGTGGATGGAGCGTCGGCCTGTGGACTGAAAGGTCCCAGGTTCATTCCGGTCAAGGGCATGTACCTTGGTTGCTGGCACATCCCCAGTGGGGGGTGTGCAGGAGGCAGCTGATCGATGTTTCTCTCTCATCAATGTTTCTAACTCTCTATCTCTCTCCCTTCCTCTCTAAAAAATCAATAAAATATTTTTTTTTTTAAAAAGGAATTTGAATGAGTTTTTTATTACATTCAGCCACTTGTTTACTAAAACGAGGACATAAAACACACACACCCTCTCTGTTAAAAATTTAAAGGCAATTTACATGGATTTCCAGATTATGATGCAGATGAGGGCAGAAAAAAGATTTCTAGGGCAATCATATTAGGAAAGCTGTTATATATCAAAGCCCCCAAAGTAGACCAACTTCTTGTAAAGATTCATACGAATTAGTGGAAACTCTTCTTCCCCTTTCCTATTGTCTTCAGTGCAAATTTCCGACCCCGTTCTCCTGTGTTCTAAGGACCAATCATCCCACTCTATATGGACTGGGCTTTAGTTTGTCTCTCTGTTGAGTAGGCCTATGCTCTTGTTCAAAATATTACGACAGTTCTACACTAAACAAAACAAAACATGCCCAAAGAAAATAAACACCAATTGTATTTTTAAGTCATTTTACTTCTACAGCCTAATCCCGCCCCCCCCCCCCCCCCCCCGTCTTCGAACAGTAACTCAATTCCTATACATAGGCCCATGTTGCCTTCACTGACTGCTTTAACTTCTTTCCAAATGCAAACGCCTGCTTCAATTCTAACCCAGGATGTGCCAAACTACACAAAACCATTGCTCAACTACCCCACTCCCGCCCCAAAGTTCAATAAGCCTTATCACACCGTTCACTGGGCCCAGACGACCTACTGGAAATATCCATTTCACATTCCTACTTAACCAACCACCCATTTTTCTCCTCACAAACCAATTACCCACAAAAATCTTCAAATACGTTTAAGATAAGCGTGAATAAAAAACAAAAGCAAAAAAAAAAGAAAAAAAAAAAAACCCGTCGGAAAATGAGTACGTACTCTTTTCGAAGTTCCAAATCTGGACTATAAGGGCCGGCTAAGCGTCCTGTATTCCTCCCCGGAGACTTTGCGTTTACCTAGCTGCCCTCGAGACCGGAGAGCTAGGGAGAGCACGCCCCTCCCCCCGCCGCCCCGCCCGGCAGCCAAGCCCGGCTTAAACCTGAGCCGCCGGGCGGCCGATTACAAAGGAGGCCCTGCGCCTCCTTTGTCCCGGGGACTTGGGAGTGGAGCGCCTTCGTCGCCATTGGCTTTCCTCCCCCAGCGCCAGCCTCTCTCACCTGGAGAATCTGCGTCAGAAGAGACTCGCAGTCCCGCCAGCCCAGGCAGCCCAGCCGAGACTGCGGAGGGAGGGAGGCCGGGCCCATCCCGCGCCATTTCCGATCGGGAGCGCGCCCGCCAGCCCCAGGTCGCCCCCACCCGCTGCCCGGCCTTTCCCTGCTCGCTCCGCTCCCCACCCTCACCCCTCCAGGGCGCCCGGACCATCCTCCGGCCTTCCAAATCAGTTTTCGGAAGTTGAGGAGCCGAAGTAGAGAGGAAGGGCGGGAAGCCGAGGCGGCCGCGCCACCGTGCCCAAGATGGCGGAGGCCAAACCAGCGGGGAAACGGGGAAATGCTGGATGACCCCCACGCCGGGCTTCGGTTTCACTCACTGAATTCCACATTAACGGGTCCTCCCCCCGACATGCCGCCCTCCCCCCCCCCCCCCCCCCGTGAAGTGGGAGATCGCCTGGGAGGCGCAGCCTGGCCGTTTCCGAGCGGCGACCTCCACACTCCCCCTCCCCCCCCCCCCCATCTCTCTCGTCCTTCTCCCGACTCCGCTCACGGAACCACCAGCCCAACCTACCCCCTTTTACTTCAGATACCCTGTCAAGCGACTGCAGCGCCCGCGGGGGCCGGCCGGGAGGAAGAAGTCGCTTTCCTCGTGTAGCGCTCCCACAACGGTTCTTCCAACCGTCTCCGGCGGAGGCTACCGCTGAGGGAGCTGCGCAGCAGAGCGGCTGGCTTGGGGGATGGGAGAGAGCGAGCGAGGAGGGGGTGGCGGAGCGAGAGCAACGGAGACCGGCCGGCGTCGTTCTCGCGAGACGAGAGCGTTGGTCCCGCTTTGGCGCAGCCGGCAGGTAGTGCGCTTGCGCGCCACTAGGGGCCTTGGTTGGACGCGGCGAGGAGCCGAGGCGGGTCCCGTTCGAGAAGGGGCGGAGAGTTCCGCTCGTCTCTCCGACGGCACAACCATCCAAGTCTCAGAACCCGCCTTTCTGGCCTCTTGGGGGGGGGTCAGTGGCCGCAGGGGTCCTGCCCGCGTGTGTTGAACGAACTGGGGTGTCTTGGTTTGGAGCGGTTCTCCGGTCCTCTGTGCCCCCCAGCACAAATTCCAGCAGGGTCCCGCGCTCACCCTAGCGTCACCTGCGTGGAAAGGCGCCGCGTGGTGCAGCCGCCAAACACTGGCAAGGTTTTCCTTGTCCACCATGTTTGCATCATGCAGTAAAAATAGCTGTTGTTCGACACGGGGGAGATGCGGGTATCCAGCAGACCGTCTGGGGCCTGGGGTCTGGGGCTCCTCCGTCCTCGCTCTGGCGCTGCGGCCCCGCTGCCCCACAGCGGCCCTCGTCTGGGCGGCTTCCGGATTGATTCCCTCCCTGCCCCGTTTCCTTGCAAATCTCACCTCGCCTTCGCTTTCCTCTCGCCTTTCACCTCTCGCACTTGATCCTCTGAGTGACTGGCTCAGCGCTTACGGCCCCCTCGGGTTTTCTATATCGAGCTTTGCATTCTTGAAAGTAGTGCGTACAAGTGACACCTAATAAATACCTTTTGGTTATGCTCACATACCACCAAGGTTCCTAGTGACACCTATTTTTTTGTGTATGTTATTATTTTAAAAAAAGAAAAGCAAGCTGAATTTTGGGGAAGGATGAAGGGCAGTCATGGTAAAGAGATCAGTGCAAGTTAAGGCCCAAATGTAGGAACGGACATGAAGTGAGAAGGGGGGAAACCAACGTGTAGAACTTCAATACCCAGTCAGACCATGCTTTGTACTGCGGACATTGGGAAGCCTGTGGAGGGTGGGATAGGGGGCACAAAGGGTGTTAGTAGTGAAGAAACTTGAATAATTCCACCCCGCCCCCCCCCCCCTCCCCATGAGATCTGGAGTGTGTAGGATGGACCCAGGAAGCTAGTTACCTTCAGATAATGGAAACTTCCATTTCATGACTTTAATTCAACCTCAAATCTGCTCAAGACAAGTGTGGGACAGAGTCTTGAGCTTGCCCCTGCACCTTTCCCATGCCCGCCGCTTCCCCCCAGAGGTCTCACCAAGCTCTCAAAGCCCCCCTCACCCCCGTCTTTTGCCTCTGTAACTTGTTTCCTGAAGCCCATTTCTTCTACTGCTCAGTTCTTCTACCTCTGTGACTTTCTAAATAAACGTTCTCATATAGTTTTTTAAAAATATATATTTTATTGATTTTTCACAGAGAGGAAGGGAGAGGGATAGAGAGTTAGAAACATCCATGAGAGAGAAACATCGATCAGCTGCCTCCTGCACACCTCCTACTGGGGATGTGCCTGCAACCAAGGTACATAAGAAAGGCAAGTGTGGGACAGTAAGAACTGGCTAAGCCATAGTGCTGTAGTGCTTTTCTTGAGCCCACGCTCTCAAAATGCCCCCCAGAGAAAGGGGGAAGGTACTGTCTGGTCATCATTACAAGAGACAGGAAAACAAAACCAGGATAATAACAATAGCTCCCATTTATTGAGAACTTGCTTGAGCTAGGTGCTGTGCTCAATTCACCGACTCTTTGCAACCTTGAAAGATAGTAATTCTTATTATCCCCAGTTTACAGATGAGGTGCCTGAGTTTAGAGAAGTGAAGGGAAAAAAAAAATTGCCAGGGCCACACCGGTAGTGACAGAAGCTAGGATCTGAACCCAGGTGGTTTTACTCCAAGGGCAGGGTCATCATTTCAGGCGAATTGAAGTTACTTCCCCTAAAAAACACTGGATTTAACAGGAGACCTGCAGTTAACCATTAATTGGCTGGAGACTTTTAAATAGGGCTGAAACTTGATGTTCTGATGTCACTGACACTACGAGCACCCCACCCTCTTCTTTTTAAACTAACTGCTGTGTTAGTAAAGACTCCAAGATCTCACACTTCAGATGGAGTTCTTTCCTAGTTTCAAGTCACATCCCTACTTTATCCTTCCAGTCTTTCCACCTGAATTGGTAGATGGAATTCTGTAATCCATTTCATCCCTTGCCTGAATTGGAACAATCTATTTACTGCCCAGTTGAGTCTGGCATTCTTTCCGCATACTTACTTTGTGTAGTTAGGCCACAGTCCTAAAAGCATTGTAATGGTTTTTTATCACCACACCTTGATGTTTTCTTTGGACATCATTTCTTTGTAGTGTACACTCTGCTGTTTGCCAGTGTGAGTGCTTAGGAAGAACTTGAAGCTAGTACATGTAGAAGCTAGTACATATATTCCTTTTGCTTTTTTTTTTTTTTATTATAGCAAGTAGGAAGTTTTGAGTTTTGTTTTTTTTTTTTAATATATATTTTATTGATTTTTTTACAGAGAGGAAGGGAGAGGGATAGAGAGTTAGAAACATCGATGAGAGAGAAACATCGATCAGCTGCCTCCTGCACACCTCCTACTGGGGATGTGCCCACAACCAAGGTACATGCCCTTGACCGGAATCGAACCTGGGACCTTTCAGTCCGCAGGCCAACGCTCTATCCACTGAGCCAAAACGGTTAGGGCAAGTTTTGAGTTTTTAAAAAAGTGTACTATATAGGGGTAAACCTAATTTTATTTAACTTCCTACTTTACTATTTTTCTAAAAAAAAAAAGGCTATCAACTATTCCCATTTCCAAGTTGAATCCTGTAAGTACGGCTTGGTGCCCACTGCTCCAATGATCCCTACAGAATGGTTTCCAGCTGGATCTTCGTGGAATTGTTTCCATAGAGATGATTAGAAATAAGGGCTTCCAGCTGCTTTTTGTTTTTTGTTTTTTTTCTATTTGTCTTCCTTTCAGTCATTTCAGTGCTTTCCTATAAGCATAGAGATCAGAGGGACCCTGGAGAGGATCTTGTTAGAGACCATAACAAGAGAAAAGATGAAAAGGGAGAAGGAAATGGAAGTACCTACACCACCCAGAGGAAAACAAGACAATGAACATGTGATCATGTATTACACCATCAAGAGGAGAGGAGAGGAAAATTCCATGCAGAGCCTAAGAGAAAGAGAAAGATACAGAAATCCAGAGATTGCACTTCTGAGGGAGGGAGGCATATTACCATATTTTCCGGTGTATAAGACGACCCCCAACTTTTCCAGTTAAAATATGCGATTGGGATATACTCGCCGTATAAGACTACCCCGCTTCCAACGCACACCAAATAAAAATTTAAAAAACATCAGATTTGATTTCAATATGGTAATTTTAATTCAAATGCTTATGACATGCAGGTACTTAGCAGGAAAACTGTCACTTATAAACATAAGGCTGTTTGTCATCAAACATGTAAATATACAATGGTGCAAGTGGATTAAACTTTTCCTAATTCACTCTAAAGCTGAAAGGAAGGATAAGACAATAAACCCATGGGAGCTGCCATGCTGTTAGTTTTCTAAGCTGTCAACCAAACTGGAACTGATGATGATAGGAGGAAGATAACAAACAATAGAGAGAGAGCAAGTGCCAGGCAAGTCCCTGTCGAGTTAGCCCATCATAACTGCAAGCTACGGTATTTTTACAGGTTTTGCTGGCATGACAGTTTCCCTTTAAAAGCCTTCAAAATCCTCCTGTTCATCATCTGATATCATAAGTACATCAATGACTTCTTGTGATACATTCGTAAGGCAGTCATTGTATGGATCGAATGGTGTGATCTCAGCTTCAGCTTCCTGTTCATCTTGCCAGAAGTAGTCGTCCTCCATACCATCTAATGAATTTGATATGCCACACTTCTTGAAAGACTTGATTACTGTTTCTGCATCAATATCTTTCCAGGCTTTTATGACAAACTTGCACAAAACATCCAGCTGTGGAGCACGCATGTTTCCCCCTTTTGTGAATGACTTTTCGCCGCTAACCATCCATTCATTCCACTGTTCTCGAATGCGATCTTTAAATGTGTTTTTCTGGGCACAGCGCCACTCTATCTCTTTTTCCCATACCCCGGGCGTCCCGGACACCTGCAGCTTGCTACGCCCTTCACTTACACCTTCCTGGTGAGGAGCCCCCTCACTTTGTCATCGGGACCGCATTAAGTCACTTCTTTCCACGAATCCTGGTGAGTGGATTTTCTTTTATCCGTACTTGTACAGCGCCGCCCTTGCTGCTTTCATACGGTCACCGCATACAGTGGGGGGAGCTCAAAAACAGCCGCGGCCGCATCCCCGCCATATGCGGCGAGCACCTGGCTGCACTCCATTCATTTCAATGGAGCTGGACGGAGACCATATGCAGCACAAAAAGGAGCCGCCCGACCGGAGACACTTGCGGTGTCCGTCTGGCTCCACTGAAATGAATGGAGTGAGGCCGTTTTTTGAGCTCCCCCCTCCGTATGTGGCGACCACAGATTCTCCAGTCCGGCTCGGACGTTCCAGCACCTGCCCTATAAGACGACACCCGGTGTATAAGACGACCCCTGACTTTTGAGAAGATTTTCCTGGGTTAAAAAGTCGTCTTATACGCCAGAAAATACAGTAATTATTTATGTTTGGAGTCCGTCAGAAATGGGAGTTTTTGGTAAATAGTTGTTATAATCCTAGAGTGAGGTTATCCTATGATTCCTCTGATTCTTGGAAAATATAAATACTTAAAATTGACTAAAGAGGAACAATTAAAATTCTTGGAAAATACAAATAATTGAAATTGAGTAAACCCAATGGAATAATACATAAGGAACAAATTCAAAATGCTGTCAAAGAATTGTTTTTTGAAAAAAACTTTAAGCCCAGAGTTTTATTCCAAGTAACTTTTTCAAAGTTTTAATAAAAATTCCCATTGTATATAAACTGTTGTACAACAAAGGAAGAAAACCATTGCGATTGTTTTTCAAGGCCAGCCTATTCCTGATACCAAAATGTAACAAAAATGATAATGAAAAAAAACACACACACACACCCTACAAATCAATCTCCCTCATAGTGAGAAGTAATAATTCTAAATAAAATCTATTAAGTTATTATATCTAGTGGTGTATTAAAGAGTGATGCACCATGAACAAATAGTTTATTAAACCAATTAAAAATGTTTTACCCCAGGAAATCTAATATAACATGTAAAAGAAGAAAAATATGAGAATTTCTACAGATTTTCAAAAGCTAAAAGTGAATATTCATTAATAATTCTTGAAATCATAGATTCCAAAAGAAGGAATTTCCCTTAATTTGATATGGAAAAACCTAACTCAAACCAAGAGACAATGCTATTTGTGAAGGTAAAATGAGAAGGACATTCTTATTAAAGTTAGCAATAAGGGAGAAGATTTACTAATACCACTGATATTTAATATTGTTCTGGAAATTCTGACAAATGAAATTGCTATAAAGAATGAGTGCACTTATGGAAAGGAACATAAGTAGTATCATTATATGCACATTATAGAAATGTCCATCAAGAACAAATAATCAAGTTCAAAATGTACATTAAACAAAGTTGTACTTATAATAGAAATATACTTAGAATCTATACAGCAAAAAAGAAGATATTCACAATAATAATAAAATATGAACTACCTAAAGGTAAATATGCAAAGTAATTTCAATCTATTTGAAGGAAAAAAACCTATAAAATTTCACTGAGTGCTATAAAATAAATGAGGATAAATGGAATGGTATTAATATACCCATGTATTTGCTGATGTAATATTACAAAATTTCAATTTCCTTAAATTAACTTTTAAGTTTAATGTAATTACAAAAGAGTACAGATTATAATTCTCATATTTTACTTTGGAGGCAAGTTTTAACAAAAATGAATCTAAAATTTATCTGTAATAGCAAATGGACCACAAGAAAATTTTAAAAACAGAAAGCAAAGGAGGGGAGCATTTGTGTTGTGCAGTATTATAATATTTTAATTTTACAATAACAAGTGGCTTTATACCTATGTGCAGATTGACAAACAGATCTCTGTAAGGAAATGAAGAGCCCAAAAAGTGTATTTTAAAAAGGTGGAAATTCAAATCAGTAGGGAAAGGAAATATTTTTTTTTTCATAAAAGGGTTCTCAGAGAGTTGATTAACAATTTGAAAAAAATACCACAAAATAATGAATCTAAATGATATGGAATTTTTGGACTGGAACACAGATTCTTTGTCCGCCGGAATTGAAGAATGAATCCACAGACAGAAAGTGGTATAATAAAGGTGGACATTTATTGAAGAACAAGTACAGACTCCCACATGGGGAGAGGGAAGGAGTCCCACAGAATGGACTCCCACGCAGGGAGGTGGAAAAGGGCTTATAAAGGCTGCCCATCCTGGTGCCTTGATATCCTCTCTGATTGGTCACTATTCCCTTAGACTGGTTACTATAGTAACTCCTGTGCTCAAAGGTTGAACCTCACTTGTGAGGTTCTCTCCCCCCACCCCTCCTTCCCTATTGTTTTCCTATTCTCTTTGGGCTTTCTTATTCTCCTTCTGAATGAAGGGCTTCCTTCTCTTTATTTTGTAAATATAGACCTTTTGCTGTTCCCAGTTTCCTCAGTCTATGGAATGTACTTGTTGCAGCTTTCCAGCTCCCCTATTCTATGGAAATATACCTTCTGCTGCTCTGCAGCCATGCTTTCCCCCATGGTCCTCTTAATTTCCTTCTAATATTTCCTAAACCTGTCCTATTTTACCCCCAAAATTCATATTTCATAAATATGACATTACAAGACAGCTAGAGAAAGGTAAATATATGAATCTGAGATAGAAAATAATTTTTTTCTATTATATTGGAAAAGATTGGTGGTATTGACTCTAAAAATGTAATAGCTTCTGTATGTAAAAAGATGGTCAAAATTGCTTTTTTCAAAACTCCATGCAGGTCCATATTAGCCATACAAACCTGACAAAACTAGCTTAGTGTGTATAGCCCTTGTCCTGGGACATTTGTAGAAAGTTATCAGCAGCACTTGTTTAAAACTGCAACTTCCTGGGACAGCAATAACAATTGGAAAAAGTAATTTTAAAAATTAAGGCTGAAAAACTTAGCCTGGCTGGGGTGGCTCAGTGGTTGAATGACTGGTTTGATTCCAGTCAGGGCACATGCCAAGGTTGTGGACATGGGGTGTGTAGGAGGCACCCGATCAATGTTTCTTTCTCATTGATGCTTCTATCTCTCTTCCCCGCTCTCTAAAATAAATAAAATCATATTTTTTAAAAAAGCTGAATAACTTAAAAGTAGAAACTGGAGAATTAGGAAGCTCTAGCATTTTCCTGGGAATCTAAATGGTCACATGCATGTGTGCTACTCAGGAAAGACCAGAGAGGGTCCTAATCTTTCACCTCTGGCTGACCTTGTAGCTCTGCAGCAGCAATACTAGTAAGTAAAGGCTAAAAAAAGAGTTAAGTGCCTGAGGGTTGAAGATGTGCCTCAACATGCACACAAAGCCTCTCCACACTAGCTGGTGGACTTACTACTTCCAGGCATTTGAGCAATCTTTATCCAGTCACTAGTTGACCACTTAGCTAACCAAGCTGAGGATCCAGTGACCACACACAAGGAATACAGGCTTTACAGAATTTGTTCATAAAATTCACTAAACAAATAGCAACAAAAAAACTAGCAGTGACAATACACTGTGAGTGATGAAATCTGATTTTCAGAGTTGCCATATTGTATTATTTAAAATGTTCAGTTTCCACAAAAATTTATGAGAGCTAAATGTAAGAGCTAAAACTATTGTTAAAAAATATAGGCTTACCCGGGTCCGGGTGAGGCCGCGCGCCCCTGGGTCCGGGAGAGGCCACGTGCCCCTGGGTCCGGGTGAGGCCACGCGCCCCTGGGTCCGGGTGAGGCCATGCGCCCCTGGGTCTGGGTGAAGCTGGATCCCGGGTCTGGGTGAGGTCGTGTGCCCCTGGATCCGGGTGAGGCTGGGTCCCGGGCCCGGGTGAGGCCACGCGCCCCTGGGTCTGGGGGAGGCCATGCGCCCCTGGCTCCGGGTGAGGCCACGCCCCCCTGGGTCCGGGTGAGGCCACACGCCCCTGGGTCCGGGTGAAGCTGGAGCATCCCGGGTCCCGGTGAGGCCGTGTGCCCCTGGATCTGGGTGAGGCTGGGTCCCGGGTCCGGGTGAGGCCGCGCGCACCTGGGTCCAGGTGAGGCCACGCGCCCCCTGGGTCCGGGTGAGGCCACGTGCCCCTGGGTCCGGGTGAAGCTGGATCCCGGGTCTGGGTGAGGTCGTGTGCCCCTGGATCCGGGTGAGGCTGGGTCTCGGGCCCGGGTGAGGCCACGCGCCCCTGGGTCTGGGGGAGGCCACGCGCCCCTGCCTCCGGGTGAGGCCACGCCCCCCTGGGTCCGGGTGAGGCCACGCGCCCCTGGGTCCGGGTGAAGCTGGAGCATCCCGGGTCCGGGTGAGACTGTGTGCCCCTGGATCTGGGTGAGGCTGGGTCCCGGGTCCGGGTGAGGCCGCGCGTACCTGGGTCCAGGTGAGGCCACGCGCCTCCTGGGTCTGGGTGAGGCAACGTGCCCCTGGGTCCGGGTGAGGCCACGCACCCCCCTGGATCTGGGTGGGCTGGGTCCCGGGTCCGGGTGAGGCCGCCAGGTGAAGCTGGATCATCCCCTGGGTCTGGGTGAGGCCGTGCGCCCCTGGGTCCCTGGATCCGGGTGTGTGCTGGGTCCCGGGTCCGGGTGAGGCCGCACGCACCTGGGTCCAGGTGAGGCCACGCGCCCCCTGGGTCCGGGTGAGGCCACGCACCCCTGGGTCCGGGTGAGGCCACGCGCCCCTGGGTCCAGGTGAAGCTGGATCATCCCGGGTCCGGGTGAGGCCGTGTGCCCCTGGATCCGGGTGAGGCTGGGTCCTGGGTCCGGGTGAGGCCGCACGCACCTGGGTCCAGGTGAGGCCACGCGCCCCCTGGGTCCGGGTGAGGCCACGTGCCCCTGAGTCCGGGTGAAGCCATGCCCCTGGGTCCGGCCGAGACCAAACCAGAGGGCGTCAGACCTGCATTACTACCATTTGTCCACCATCCAGAGCTGAGGGGTCAGTACCGACATGTACACATAAGGAACTGGTGGACATTGATATTGGGTCTCAAAAGAACTGTTGGTCCAGAAAGAAACTCACTACAGACTGATTCATTTGCCTGTCAGCATAACTATTATTGCTCGTCTCACACTCAGTTCTTATAAGTATATCTCTAGTGACACATGATCTCACTCATCTAGGGGAAATGATGAACAACATAGACTGATGAACAAGAACAGAACCAGAAACAAGGAGACTATCGGGCCTCAGAGGGAGGATAGGGGAGGGTGGGGGGAGCGGGGAGAGATCAACCAAAGGACTTGTGTGCATGCATATGAGCCTAACCAATGGTTAAGTTCAACAGGGGGTTGGGGCATCCGTGGGGAGGGGTGTGGGATGGGAATGGGGGGATGAGGACAAATATGTGACACCTTAATCAATAAAGAAATTAAAAAATATATATATAGGCTTAAATATAGGATTAAGCAATGATTTATTTTATTTTTTTGCGGGGGGAGAACCAAATGCTTTAATAAGAAGCCCCACAAATGTGGGAGCCAAGGAGCAGGGGAGGAAAGGGACCAGGAAAAAGTCCAGTCTCTGACGCTTCAGTCAGGTGGGGGCTGGGGGGTGGACCCACAGTGAGGGCAGCCCCTCCTCTTGACCTCCAGGGGGCGCCACGCAGTCTTCCCAGCTCAGCAGGCATTTTGGGAAAGAAGGCGCTGCTGGATACCCTCCTGATGTGAGTCCCGAGTGTTAGGTTGAGGCAGGGGCGAAGTCCACAGCCATGCAAGCATCTGCAAGGTAGATGGTGACAAAGATAACTGGCCCCTTCCCAGACCCTTGCCCGCCTTCCCAGACCCTTGTGCGAGGCAGGAATTCCACACCTCTCATGCCCTCCACCCTCCCCTCACTAAACAGCTGTATAAAGGAAGTACCTAAGCCCCCTTTTTGGCGCGAACTTCCCTGGCCCACCCTCGGGACCGCAAGATTAAAA
Organism: Ia io; assembly: GCA_025583905.1. Taxonomy (NCBI): domain Eukaryota; kingdom Metazoa; phylum Chordata; class Mammalia; order Chiroptera; family Vespertilionidae; genus Ia; species Ia io. The sequence goes on along the minus strand of JAJQQW010000012.1, from coordinate 41,833,433 downwards.
CCTCCCCCCCTTTTCATCGCCTGGACTCTGTGTCTTGTTTCCTGTATCACAAACCTTTCACCGAGCAGAGGACGCCTCCGCAGTGTGCACGCCTCCCTCCTCGGCTGGACCAAGTCCTCTCACCTGCACACGCAGCGGGTGTGTCTGGCACCGCTCTCCCGACCTCTGGCTCGTCTCCAGCACCACGCGCCCGGCCTTCCTGGAGCTCCGCACCTTCGAGTTGACTGTGGCCCTTGCCTTGGTCCACAATTTTAAAAACTATAGTGGATGGACTTTCTTCTTTTTAAAACGAATCTTGATGGTGGGTAACCCACAGCATGTGAATCTTAAGAAGGCTCGGAAGGCCCTTCTAGCCAAGCCCGGCCGGCCCTGGCTGTGGGCAGAGGGAGGGGCTGGGGTGCCACCCTCAGGCTGCCCAGCTCGGAGGCGGCTTCCACGGGCGGCTCCCGCTGGGGCTCCACCCCTGATGGTGATGCTGCTGCTGCTGCTGCTGTGGGTGGTGGGGGAGCCCCCAGGGCCGAGCTGCAGGTCTGGGCTGGGGGTACCTGTCCTGAACTTGATGGACTCCAATGGGGGAGGGGTGGTCATGGATTCCAGGCTGGGTGGGGGCCCGGTCACCTTCAACCACAGGCAGTGTGGGGGCATGGAAGGCTCTTCAGTCCCCCCATCCGATGGCTGAGCCTCTTCAGCCCCCCCATCCGATGGCTGAGCCTCTTCAGCTCCCCCATCGGATGGCTGAGCCTCTTCAGCCCCCCCATCCGATGGCTGAGCCGCCTCTTCAGCCCCCCCATCGGATGACGGAGCCGTCTCGTAGCTTGAGGGAGTGTCGCTGCTGTCAGGGGAGCCGTAGGGCCTTACCTTCACCCTGTGGCCTGGCATCCTGGTTTCCATCAGCCTCAGGATCCGGTAGGTTCCCATCACCCTGTCAAATCTCCGCTCCCTCGCAGACCGCTCTATCTGGTCCGGCTCGAAGCCGAGGCTCTGCATCATTTCTAGGACCTGGGGGTCCAGGGCCCCCCCGGGCGGCTCGCTGTAGGGCCGCAGCTCCTCCTCCTGGCCCATGTTGAGCCAGGGGTGCTGCATGACCTCTTCCAGGGTGGGTCTCTGGCTGGGGTCGACAGTTAGTAACGTTCTAAGGAAATGGCTACCTTTCCTCGTCATGAAGCGGGGGACCTCGAGCTGCCGGGTCAGGACCTGCTCCCTCATCTTTGCGAAGCTGTCCGCGTGGAAGGGCACCGTCCCGGTCACGGTCCTGTACACGGTCACCCCCAGGCTCCAGACGTCCGCTTTCCGGCCGTCGTACGGTTCCTGCTGCAGCAGCTCCGGGGCCAAGTAGTGGAAGGTGCCGCAGAAGGTGCTCAGTTTGCAGCCGTCACTCACCTTCCGACTGAACCCGAAGTCGGCCAGCCTGAAGGTCCCGTCCTCATCCAGCAGGATGTTGTCCGGCTTCAGGTCCCGGTGGGCGATGCCCCGCTGGTGGCAGTACTGGAGCGCCGACACCACCTGCCGGAACGCGGCGCGGGCTTGGCGCTCGCTCAGGGGGCCGTGCTCCTCCAAGTGTTCGCGCAGGTCCCCGCCCCGCACGTGCTCCATGACGAGATACAGTTTGTCCGGGGTGGCCATCACCTCAAACAACTGAGTGATGTTTGGGTGATTCAGGTTCTGAAGAGAATAGACTTCTCGATGGTATCTAGAGGAGCCCTTCAGACTAATGGCTTTCACAGCCACCTCTGTCCCGGTGAGCATGTGCCAGGCCAAATACACCTTGGCACAGGCTCCCTGGCCAATGCTGTCCTGGAGAACATAGTCTCCAATACAGCGCCCCGGGATGGCAGAGGGGGCTGCAAAGTCATTAGACATGGCGACTCCCAAATAACAAAACACAAATGAGAAAAAAAAGGCAAAAACCAGCTAAGGAGTCCAAGTCCACAGGTCACCTCAATCAGCTTCCTGGGCTATAACGGACAAAATCCTCGACCCAGTCAGGGCCTTTTTATAGGAGTGGTTTGCAATTCCATCACAACGGCGCCTTATGAGGTCAGAGCAAGAAATGGACCAATCCCGGCTGGGGAGTGGTTTGCAATTCCATCACAACGGCGCCTTATGAGGTCAGAGCAAGAAATGGACCAATCCCGGCTGGGGAGTGGTTTGCAATTTCACCACAATGGTGCCTTATGAGGTCAGAGCAAGAAATGGACCAATGCTAGCAGGGGATAGACGATAGTGGTTTTCTCACTTTTTGGTCTCATGACCCTTATACTCTGGGAAGAACAAAAAGACACACATTTTTGTTTATTTGGGATATTATATTGATATTTATTTTATTAGGAATAAAAATCTATAAGATGTGTGTGTGCGTGCACACACACACAGAAAAGTCTGACTTATTCTCATACTCCAGTTCTCAGTTCACATATCATCTGCTTAATTCTAAGTTCAGATATCCCTGATCCATCCATCCCTACCTACCTCACTCAGGCCATCACGTTTGCCATCTTCACAGCACCGACCACAGTGAGGCTGATTCTTGTTTACTGTCTGTCTTTCCCAGGAAGGAAGGGGCAGGACTATAGTGTTCCCTGAATTTAGCACAGTGAGTGGCAACAAAATAAGTGTTTAATAAATGTTTGTTCACTGGATTAACAGAAGAGTTTGTGGTAACAAAATATGACCAACTATTAAAGTGATTCTAAAAAACAGTCATGTTCTGTCCGCACTCAGCTTTTGGGGCAGATAAGATGGGACCAAGGAGCGCTAAAGTCTGGGTTTCCAGGTTTGTGGTTGCTCAGTGAGACTGAGGAAAAGCCAGCTGGTAGGAGCCTCGCTGTAAAGATTAAAGGAGATGATTCGTCCTTCCACTGGTACTTGCTAAGGACGAAATAAACTTGGACCTGCAGTAAGGCTGCAAGGTATGTTTACATTTTGAATATCCATTTCCAGATGACACAAAAGACTTCTCTGGATGAAAGACTGTCTACAGAGGTACAAAGGGTGGGGTAATATGTTGGGGCAAATTCCACCCTTTATGGAGGCAGAGAGGAGCAGGCAGCCTTGAGGACACTTTGGGGGAGCCTCTGGCATATTCTATTTCAAACTAATCATCTAAGAAAAATTCCTACTTTCAGTACATTGAATGTTTTAATCACATGTATGTTATTCTAGTAATCATTTTCCTTTAACACTTCCTAAAGTCTCAGCTTTGTGTAAAGTGAATCTTTAGAGGGATTAGCCTGTGAGCTTCTCCCTCTGAAACACTTTTGTTTGTTCATTTTTACCTTACTGCTGTGATACTCAGCTCCTAAACATGATAATCTTTGCTGCTGAGCTGATTGGGACCCAAATGGGGGACATTTCATCAATTCTAGACAGATGTTTACAAGATACAGTCAGAGATTACAAGCAATGATTTCTTAAATATGACACCAAAGCACAAACAATAAGAGTAAAACATGGATAATTTGGACTTCATCAAAATTAAAAACTTTTGAGCTTAAAGGACACCTCAGTTTGTTGAGCACTGTCCTGTGCATGAAAAGGTTGCAAGCTTGATTTCCAGTCAGGGCACATATCTGGATTGAGGGTTTGATTCCTGGTTGGTACATGTATAGAAGGCAATTGAACAATATCTCTCTGCCTCTCTCCCTCCCCCTCCCCCCACTCTCTCTCTCTCTCTCCTTTCTCTTGTTCTCTCTCTAAGCATATCCTCAGGTGAGGATTAAAAAATAAAACAAACATTTGCCAAAATAAAATCCCCCTTAAAAAAAAAGGAAGTGAAAAGACATTCCACAAAATGAAGAGTGATTACTATTTCGTACAAAATTTCCTTTGGGGTTGATAAATTGTTCTGAAATGAGATGGTAATGATGGATGTACAACATGTGATTATATTAAAAACCACTGAATTAAAATATTTTAGGAAAAATTGTTGGAATAAATTTTATTTCATTATACAGGCATATTTTGGAGAAATTGTGAGTTCAGTTCCAGACCACTGCAGTAAAGCTAGTATTGCAATAGAGCAAGTTGTAATCTGTTCGCTGGTGGATGGTCTTGCCTTTAATTTGTAAAACATGCAACATCTGAGAAGTGCAATAAAGTGAAGTGCAATAAAACATTGTATCCCTATCGTTGTATCTCCCATTTTACCTAATCACCTGCTCAGTTTGTCTTTTTAATGTTTCTTCATTGTTATTATCTAAAAACATAGTATAAAAATATTCAAAAAGAATTTTCCCAGTAGTTAATACAATATAGATGGTCACCCACTTAGAATGGTTTTGAAGCATCCATCTTATATGAAAACTGCTGTTTGAAATTTTAACCCTGCTAATTGGCTTCTGTAAAATCTTGCTTGCTAAGACTACTCCCACTTCAGCGAGGCCATTAAATTTTCCCCAGACAAGTTTATCAGTGCTGGCGCCAGGCTAGGCCTCTGGTTGAGGTCTCAAGGCCCAGCACATACGGGCTCTTTAAGACCTTGTGAAAGGGGCCGGGAACACTCCATATTTGGGAGACAAAGAAGGTAAAATCATATAAATAGGGAGGATTCCTGCATGTTGGGGCCCAGAAATTGAGATACATTTTCCTCTGGACCCGCGCGTAATAAATGTAACTCCATCTCTCTAAGTGTTGCTTTGTTCTTCTTCGGTTTTCTATAACATTTTTGGTTCCCTGAACCGAGGAATAACTAGCTTGGCCTTTTGGCCTCCGGTGAATGGGCCAGGTTTGGGGCCCCCGGGGAGCTGGATAGGCCTCCGGGAGGTACCGCTCTGCTGATTTAGTAGAATTGAACCGGGGAACTCCGGGCCCTCCCGGACCTCAGCCCAGGACCCGGCCGGCATCTGGAGAGAGTGGACGGACACTTCTGGACCTGTCGACAGAATCTGTAAGGTAGGGGCCCCGTCGGTTCAGCCCACTCCAAGTGAGTGGAAGGGGGAGCTTGATCACCTCCCCAGAGGCCATAGAGCTTCCTCAGGCAAATTAATCAGGAGTCAGGAATCAGGTGACTGTTTAAACTCTGGGTAAATATCTGGTAGAAGTCAAAAACTCGGACCAGCTAGTATATAAATGTGAGACTCTGGAGGTGAATGAAGGAATTATGAGTTCACTCTGCTGTTTGTTTGTGTGGGACTAGCCAATTTGCTACTGAGAAGGGGGGACTGGACGCAGTCTTAACTCCTCCGGTAGTTTCTCATCAATATGTTGGTCAAGAATTCTGTTCTGGGGCATGGGTGCCTGGAGAGCCCCCAAGCCCGTCTGGGGAGTTGGGCATTGTTTCATTTATCTGCTCAGCTCCAGTTTGGGCTAGTCTACTGAGAGAGTGTGAGTATGGATGTTTGTCTGTCTTGGCATAATTATCTGCTCATTAACTGGTCTGTGTGAAGTGAAAGCTACTTTGTGCCTTCTGGCTGTACACATGAAAGTATGTGTTATCTCTTTCTGTTGTTTAAATTGTTTAAAAATAGGGCGGACCTGCGGTGATGGTCTGCAAACGTCTTAAGCAGTGCTGCTGAGTTATTTTTCTCAGAGATGTTTGCTCTCTATCACAGTGGGAGGGAATCAGCCCATTTAGCTAATAAAAATTTCTCTCTGTTTGTATGTTTGTATAAGGGTTTCAGTTTGCTCTGATTTGTGAATTTGCTGTATTAAATTGAAATTTTAAAGTCCTAATGTTAATTTAAAGGTATAAATTTGTGACATTTCAAAGAACAAAGAACTTTTATTTATGGCTTTCTTATCTCTTTTGGTGTTCGGAGACTTCCAGGGACAGGGCTTACAGCTCCGCAGGGCGGAGAGATTTACAGGCCCTGTCCCTGCCTGTGACATCATAGTCCAACATGGAACTAAGGCTGAAGTTATTATTAACTATCTATGGACCAAGTTAACTCTAGTTATGTGTCTTGTGTAGTCTTTTGTCTTCGTGGTTATATGTTTTGTTTGACTTATTTTCAGTTATTTATTAGGATCCTTATAGAGGACATAACCTGGTCTTTCCCTTCCTCTCTCATCCTGATTCTAATAGCATCTGTAACTGGATTAAAGATATCTTCTTTCAGGAGGCCATCCAGGCTTTCAGTTCGCAAGAAACCTCCCTACACACCCTTATCCTCATCCACTATCTTTTCAGGCTGACTAATTGTCATTTTTCCACAGGTTGAAACTCAGCCTTCAAAAGGGAGGACTGCTACAGCGGTAGTCTGTAGTTTTCTCTGAAACTCCCACTGTAGAAATTGTCTTCCTCTGACTCACAATCAGGAAGGGAGACAAGAAACTGGACTGGGGGACGGGAAGGGTGGGGAGGGGGTGGTCAGAGAAATCAAGAGTGGTAAAGGAGGAGGATTTAAGATCCTCTAGGAGTCTAGGGGCTTAGAGTAAAAATCTATGAGGGAAAACAACGGTTACAGATTTGAATGAGAAAAAAGTATCCTTAAATGTAAAAAGCCTGGTTACATAGGATCTCAGACCGCTTGCCTTATTTCCCCTGCTAAGGACAGAGTAAATGGTTAATGCAGAGAAGGGGAGGGAAGGTGTCAGCAGTTAATTATGAAGCTGGAAGAGATAGGTTTTTGTTTATTTTTACTGGCTGCAGATCGCTCTGCTGGTGTAGGTGTCTTATCAGAACTTCTAGCTGCCCTGGTGATTTAAAACTGGTTGCTAGACAGACTCAGCCCCCAAGAGCCAGATGAAAGAAGGGGGTGTGGGGGGCTGGATGCCTGAGCTGCCTGTAGTGGCCTGGATCTGTAAAAAGCAGCAGATAGAGCTAGTGAAAGCTCCCTGTTTACAAATGTACTGAAAGGGTTCAGTACCTGTTGCTGCTGGAAGAGGAGGGGCTGAGATCCCCTTCCAGTGAACTCCCTTGGGAGAGGCCTGATCGCTTCTCTGCCACAAAGGGGACTGGCGGGAAGACAAGGGGCCTAATACCCAAGGCACTTTCCCTGAACTGGGGAGCCTTCAGGACTTTGAGATTCTCCAAGAGAGGAGGAGTCTGACTGAGGGATGGCAGAGACCCTGTTGGGTTGGAAAAACCTAAGGCCACATGTTAAACTTATAAATTATGGCTTTCTAGGCAGATGTCCAAGCCCAGATATGTAGGGGTTAAGCTGCCTGTTTACAGCAAAACAACTTTCTCCTGTGCCAGAATAAATTTTAGGGAAATTAGGCAGGCTGTGTTTATGACTACAAAGAAGAACTGGCTACCATGCACAGTCCTGACAGTGGCCTGCAGAAAACTGTATAATAGACTTAGATGATGCCTGTTTCTTCATGGACATGTCTCCAGAAATACAAGGGCAGGTGCCCAAATAGGCAAGGAAAATACCCATCTGGTTTTGGTCTCTATTAAAAGACAGTTGGCAGCCTGGATACTGTCTTGCAGGCCTGTGTGGCCATACCCATGTAAGGTGTGGCACAAACCTCAACTTTAGGAAACTTGGGAAGGCCTGTTTGGAACAGAGGGAAGTAGTGAGTACCAGCCCTTTGTTACAGGAATTACAGACCCCGTGAGGTCCTATGACATGTGAGACCTTGTAAAGCAATAACGCTCCCTTAGTCCTTTCTCAGAGGGCATGTCACCCCTCCCAGAGACCATATAAAATTTAAGGACAAGTTAAGTAGGGGGAACCCTACTACAAGGACAGCTATAATTGTCTACTTGAATATAGACACATTTTGAATTTCTCCTTGTCATTTGAAGACAGTTATATTACTCTGAAGAATCCATAGAAAGGACTGACAAGGAAAATCAGAAGATCTTAAAGCAGGTCAGTATATTTTTCTCCTTATATAATTCTTCTGAAATTTGGCAATGCTTAATAAATCATGGCAATATGTTTCTCTGCATAAATTCAATAAGACCGGTTTCTAATAGTGGTTTTATTGACCAAAAACTTTGACTAGAGTGTCATGTTTTAAAGAGCCCTGTCTGAACTCTAAAGACTTGAAGCCAATAAGAGTGCCAAGGAAAAGCCTGGTATCCTGCTTGGGACCCCTGAAAATGGCTGGCACTGGAGCATCAGGCCCATGCCCTACCATCACTGGCGGTTGGTCAGAGTAGAAGGGGAGCAATAAGGACGACTCTGCGTCCCTGCGGAACCCCACACACTGTAGGCCGCAATGTGAAGGAGGGCTACTGAGATGGGCCTTAAAACCTAGGGCAGTGATGGGCAACCTTTTGAGCTTGGTGTGTCAAACTTCGCCAAAAAAACTGATAACTCGGGTAGTGTGTCACTTTGAGGAAAAAACATTATTTCGCAAATGTTTCATCCTCGGCATGCGGCCGCCTCAGTGGCCGTGTGTCATCAGAAATGGCTACGCGTGTCAGTGCTGACACGCATGTCATAGGTTCGCCATCACTGACCTAGGGCGTGGGCCCAGGTGGAGTTGTTGTAGGTGAGGGGTTCACCTAACTCAGCAGATACTACAGGCAGGCCTGACGGCAGCTAGATGGTTTAGCTTCCTAGCCCTACGGGGCACAATAAGATTCAATCATGAAATTCTGGCAAAGGTAGTCAGTTACCATTCTTGTTGTGTTTATGCAAACAATCAGGCCAATTAAATACCATAGGTAAATTAGTCTTTATCTGGCTCTTTTGATAAACATAGAGGTAATTTTGAGGAGAAAAATTATATTTCAATAGAGGTCATTAAAACTGAAATGTTTTCTCTCCCTTCCACTGGATCATTTGTTACAGTTTGTCTCTGCCAGGTCACAAGCCCACCTCCTTCTGTGCCCAGGCCTCATCGTCCCTGTGACAGACAGCAAGATCTCTTGGCTCTGAGAGAAAACTTCGTCCCTCCTCAGCATGAAGCAGCTACAGAAGTAATTCAACGTCCATTTTCCCTAAAAGAATTCAGAGCCAGGATCCTTGAGGTAATATATTAGGCAGTTAGACAGACATGAGCAGAGCAAGGACGATGGGCCAACTTGCGCTACCAGATGTAAGTAAGTATTTAAGACAAGGCGCATAGCCAAAGAGGTGTTCACCCAAAGTCTCAGCCCTTAGAAAAGGCCAGTAGCTTATTTGACCAAAAGACTTGACCCCTTTGCATTTGGGTGACATGCTTGCCTCCAGGCAGTAGCTGCCACAGCTATGCTTATTGAAAAAGCAAATAAGTTAACCCTAGGGCAGTAACTAATCCTAACTGCCCCACACGAGGTCGAGGTTTTACTCCAGAAAACACTAGAGCACTGGATGTCAAACACTTGAGCCACCCAGTTTCAGGCTCTCTAGTAGACAAAAGAAAAATCAGTAACAATTTATACTGATAGCAGGTACACATTTACAACAAGGTAAGGGTTCTCCACAGAAGCAAGAGGGAACCGGGCCACAGATGAAGCTGCCCGGGAGGCTGCCCTAAAACCAGTGGGACCTCTACAGATTCTAGTGACTCTTCCAGATCCTGACCTACCCAATCTAGAAAAGCTAAAATCCATAACCAGTCTTTATTCAAGTTCTTGTAGGCTTTACAGTCCACCCAGGAAGCAATCTAGAAGAGATGCTCTGCCTGTATCAACTTCTGATCTGGTTCATCCCTTCCACCCTGGTGACTCTGTTTGGGTAGAGAAATTTGCCGCCCAGGGACTGACTTCTACCTGGAAAGGACCACCTTCACGGCAGTCAAGGTCAACAGATTCCCAACATGGCTTCATCACACCCGGCTTAAGACAGCCCAGGAAAAGAGAGTCCAGGACTCTTCGGACTCTCTAAAGATTACTCCTGGTCCTCCTTCCGGTCCCTTATCTAATAAGCAAGCCCACTATCATTATTAGGCAGAAAATTAAGATTATAGTCCTCAGGGGTAAAAATATACTACAATGACTAAGAGTCAATGATTTGACTCATGTAAAACCAGTGGGGAATGAAGCATCCATCTTATATGAAAACTGCCGTTTGAAATTTTAACCCTGCTAATTGGCTTCTGTAAAATCTTGCTTGCTAAGACTACTCCCACTTCAGCGAGGCCATTAAATTTTCCCCAGACAAGTTTATCAGTGCTGGCGCCAGGCTAGGCCTCTGGTTGAGGTCTCAAGAGCACATACGGGCTCTTTAAGAACTTGCAAAAGGGGCCGGGAACACTCCATATTTGGGAGACAAAGAAGGTAAAATCATATAAATAGGGAGGATTCCTGAATGTTGGGGCCTGGAAATTGAGATACATTTTCCTCTGGACCCGCGCGTAATAAATATAACTCCATCTCTCTAAGTATTGCTTTGTTCTTTGGTTTTCTGTAACAGTTTCACTTAACGATTTTTTGACTTTACAATGGGCCCAAAATGAAATTAGAGACTGTCCTGAGAACTTTGATCTTTCATGGGCTGGTGTATGGGGTACGATATACTCTTGTGATGCTGGGCAGGGGCTATGACCTGCAGCTCCAAGTTAGCCCCACGAGCATGACAGTAAACAACTTATAGTCTACTGTGTTTTTATTATATTGTCTAATTTTGTTTAACTGTAGGCTAATGTAAGTGTTCTGAGCATATTTGCGGTAAGCTCAGCTAAGCTATGCTGTTTAGCAGGTTAGGTGTATTAAATGCAGTTTTGATTTACAGTATTTTAAATGTGCAATGGGCTTATCAGGATGTAACTCCATTGTATTAATAAGTCGAGGAGTATCTATATACAGAGAAACCTTAAGCCAGCTCCTGATTAATGTATATATACGGAGGTATCATAATCCAAGTGACAAGTTATCCCTAAAAGGTTTATATTCCATTTTAGTGCAGAAACACATGTAAAAGGAGATGGCTGTAACATTTGAAATGATGAAGAGAATGTCTTCTTACATAAGAGACCAAATAATGAGCAGTTGCTCTTAGATGGATGAAGAGCTCAGCATCAGTATGAGATCAGTACTTAGAAGCATCTCTTTTCCTATGTACACACTTGGAGTGAAAAGTGATAGCCTAGGACAGTGGTCGGCAAACTCATTAGTCAATAGAGTCAAATATCAACAGTACAACGATTGAAATTTCTTTTGAGAGTCGAAAACCGACTTCTGTGCATGAGCCACGAAGTTTCAATCACCCGAAGTTACGTGTGCGCCTGCACGTGGTATTTTGTGGAAGAGCCACACTCAAGGGGCCAAAGAGCCGCATGTGGCTCGCAAGCCGCAGTTTACGAACCACTGGCCTAGGACCTCTGCTCTCTATGCATCATTAATAGCCTGATTTAGAGAGAAGGGGGTTTAATAGCAGAACTAACATGGTGTCAACAGTAGTTATAACTGGATATTTGCAGTTGCAGCATATTAGCTAATGATTTGTCAGTAAGTTTTATCTAGTTCATTCTATAGTGTTCAGTTGGCTTTTCTCAATTATTTACTTCATCTTTATGATATTCCCACTCATCTGGCTTTCTTTCCACCGTACTAAACTGAGCAGTATTTTTCACTTTTCTTCTTCAGCTTTTCTTTCTTTTCCTGATCACTAAATGTTGTTATTTTTTCTTACTTACACTACCTTTTTTAGTAACCTCCTTCAACTTCATTGCTTTGAATACGAGTCTATATCTTGAAGACACTCAAATGAATATGTCCAGCTAGGTCCTCCCCCAATTGCCTCTTTTTTTTTTTTTTTTAATATATTTTATTGATTTTTTTACAGAGAGGAAGGGAGAGGGATAGAGAGCTAGAAACATCGATGAGAGAGAAACATCGACCAGCTGCCTCCTGCACACCCCCTACTGGGGATGTGCCCGCAACCAATGTACATGCCCTTGACCGGAATCAAACCTGGGACCTTTCAGTCCGCAGGCCGACGCTCTATCCACTGAGCCAACCGGTTTCGGCCCAATTGCCTCTTAAACATTCACACTTGCTATCTAATAAATATTTAATCATTAATATAGCTATATAACAATTATTAATTCCTATCCCACCAAATCTACTGCTCCTGAGGCCCTTATCCATTTCAGTAAATGGCACCACTGGTCACCCGATTTCTCCAATTAAAGATGTAAGAGTATTACTTTCTTTCCTTTCTCACACCAACATCAGTAAATCCTATGGACTCTGCCTCCACTTTGATCCTCGTCTCTCCATCTGCTCTGCTACAACTCTCACTTAGCCATTTCTTAGCTTGACCGCTATAAAATATCAACTGGTACAGCTTCCACTAAATTCTTCCACTTTTTAGCAGCATCTACTAAAGCTGAATATATCATTCCCTATGACCCAGCAGTTCTAGGCCTATATATACATAGACACAGCAGAAATACATTCACCCAAAGACGTGAACTAGAATGTCATTGTTCATAATAGTCCCAAACTGGACACTATCCAAATGTCCATCTGCAGTAGAAGAGATAAATTAATTTATAGTGTAATCACAAAATTGTATACTTTACTGCAATGAAAATGAATAATTTATGACTATATACAACAATGTGGATAAATCCCATAAACATAAGATCAAGCCAAAGAAAATTGACAGTAATGAAAATACACAGCCTGATTACATTTGTATAAAGTGAAAAATATGGAAAACTACCGTAAGTTATGCTTTTAAAAGTCAAAATATCTTTGAAAAGTGTGTGTGTATATGTGGGGGAGAGGTTTGACTATAACTGAGAAGAAAGAATTCTGGGGTGCTTGTGATGTTATGTTCTTTGATTTGAGTGTTAGTTACATGAGAATGTTCAGTTTGCAAAAATGTATCAACTTAATACTTGTTTGTATTTTCTGTATAGGTATTATATTTTAACAAAGACTTTAAAATTTTTTTCTAAAACATAATTCACAAGCATAAATGTAAGAAATAAAACTATAAGACTCTAAGAAAGTCATCTACATGACTTTGGGTTAGGTAATAATTTTTAGATATGACACCAAAAACACAGACAATAAGAGAAAAACAAATAAATAGGACTGCACCAAAACTTAAAATTTTATGTTTAAAGGAATTGTAAGGCGAGAAGACATCCTCAGAATGAAAGAAAATATTTGCAAATCATATATCTGATCAGATTTATATCAAGAATATATAAAGGATTTATTCAACTCAACAGTAAAAACAAATAATCCAATTGAAAATGGACAAAGGATTTGAATAGATCTTTCTTGAAAAATGTATACCCCTGGCCAATAAGCATATAAAAGATACTCAAACGTAATTAGTCATTAGGGAAATGCAAATAAAAACTACAATAAGATACCACTTCACACCCACTTGTATTGATATACAGTAAAAATATAATATTGTTTACTGATAAACAATAACAAGTGTTTGTAAGGATGGATAAATTAGAACACTGCTGTTAAGAATGTAAAATGGTGTAGTCAATTTGGAAAATGGTTTGATAATTACTCAAAAAGTTAAACATAGAGTTACCATATGACCCAGCAACTCTAGACCTAAATAATATACTATATGCAAGAGAATTAAAAACATAAGCTCATACAAAATCTTGTACAGAAATATTCATAGTAGCATATTCATAATAACCAAAAATGCAAACAACCCAAATGTCCATGTAATGATGAATGGATAAACAAATTATAGTATATCCATACAATGAAATATTATACAGCCAGAAAAAGAAATGAAGTACTAATGCATGTAACAGCATATATGAGCCTTGAAAACATTGTGTTAAGTGAAAGATGCCAGATACAAAAGAACAAATATGGCATGATTCAATGTATAGGGAACGTGCCAAATAGGAAAATTCATAGAGATAGAAAGTAGTTTTGTGGTTGCAGGGAATATAGAGAAAAAAGGTCTGGGGAGTGACTCTTAATGGGTATAGGATTTATTTTGGAGGGAGGCTATGAAAATGTTCTGATATTTGTGGGGATGGTTGCAAAACTCTGTAAAATATACAAAAGACTACTTAATTGTAGTTTAAAGGGTGAAATTTTTGGCATATACATTTTATCTCACAGAGCTGTTACTTTAAAAATCTATAATAATAAAAGTGTAATATGCTAATTAGACAAACAGCAGAACAACTTTCTGGATGTCATTCCGGACATCCTTCTGGATGAAGCTGTGATGGTGGGGCTGAGGCAGAGGCGGTTAGGGGCAATCAGGCAGGTAGGTAAGCAGTTAGGGGCAATGAGGAAGGCAGGCAGAGTGATTAGGGGCAATCAGGCAGGCAGGCAGAGTGGTTAGGGGTGATCAGGCAGGCAGGCAAAGTGGTTAGGGGCAATCAGGCAGGCAGGCAAAGTGGTTAGGGGTGATCAGGCAGGCAGGTGAGCAGTTAGGGGCAATCAGGCAGGCAGGCAAGCGACTGATCCAGGATCGGGCCTAAACTGGCAGTTGGACATCCCCCAAGGGGTCCCGGATTGTGAGTGGGTGCAGACCGGGCTGAGGGACCACCTGCCCTCCTCCCCCATGCACAAAATTTCATGCACCGGGCCTCTAGTATCCTATAAGATACATGGCTTGGGGTGAATCAAATTAGAAATGTAAAAAAGAAGAAGAATAGCCTGTGTTGACAGAGATGTGCTAAACAGTCATTTTCACATGTTGCTTCTTAGAGTTCTAGAGAGTATTTTTCCATATGTATCAATAACCATAAAGATATTTTACCCTCACCCAGTTGTATATAATATTCTATGTACGTGATCAAATGGCTAGACCCCCTCACCCCAAAATGAATATATCAGTGTGTTTGTTGAAAATTGGAAGTAATCTGATTTTTTCCCAAAAAGGAAGGAAGGAAGAGACCAGAGGGTGAGGGATGTGAAGACCATAGAGGGAAAGGAGTCACACCCATAGTGACCATGTACACCACACGGTTTTGCCTGATGAAGGATCTTGGCTTAAAGAGCTTAAAGGATTTGTCTGAGGCCAGCTAGTGTCCTGATTTCTGTATTAAGCAGCAGGGGCTGGTATCCAGTGCAGGCTCTCTGGGGCAGGCCTCTGGGTTTCATAGGCTTTATCTAATTCATACTTGTTAACAACCCTAGGCCCTGAGAGTACTGTCATCTCACTTTTTAGAGCAGAAGATGGAGTCTTAGAGACTCATGCCTTGTGCAAACACATGCAATAACTGAAATTTCTAGGTAAATAGTCAAATAATTTTGACCTTAGAGATGTCTGACTCCCTCATAATACAGATCAGGAATCCAGTACCCAAAGAGGTAAAGCAACTTGCTTATTGTAGAGCTAAGATTTGAACTTAGGTCTCACGACTCTGTGCTCAATGTTTAAAATAATAGGATTTCTAAATATTAATTTTCCAGATATTTGTTTAAAGTGCCATGTTGGAGAGAATCAAACATATTATGAAGACCAATATAGATCACATTGCTTAATTTATCCCATTTACTATATTTTATATCATCATAAGAGGAGATTTTAATATCATAGTACTTACTACTTGATCTGTTAAAAAATATTGACTTTGTGATGATTATTTCCTGTGTTCAATCAGGTCAATAAATTAAACAGATAGGTCTGTTATTCTAGGTCATTCTTTTTCCCCTCCAAAGAGCTTAAGCCATTGCCCCTTCCCATCTATTATTCTCAAGCTTTCGTTTGCCTATTCAGAATCCAACATCTGCAGCTCTTTGCTGCTCACTGACAACTTCCCTTCCACAACCCTGGTTGCTATTATTGCCTTTGTTGTTGCCAAAGTCCATGTGCCATGAGAACTATTTCCTTTTATTCCACGGAGAGAGATGCTGCTTCTGATCTCTGATCGACAAAAGATGATATCTGGGAATACCAAAATATCCTAATTTGGATTCCTAATCCTGGGCCACATTCCCAGTTTGGGGAACTGTAATAAATATGCCAGCAAAATCATATTCTTTCAAGGATTTCCAAATTTACTCCAGGGTTATCTAGGATAAAGATAAGGTTTTCAGACCCTGCACATAAAAGATGTAAAATTATTACTTAGAACATGTGTTTGGTTCTTTAAAAGAAATAAATTGGGGGTGATTTGGGTATAAATACTGCTATGTAATTTCCTATTTAAATTAAGCAGATTAACTCGCCTTTCCAAACATGTCACTCAATTTCAGCCCTGCCCTGGTCATAAAAAATGGGGAAGAGATGTGTCTATCTTTTAAAATATATGCCAACCATATATTTGGCTACTCAATATGCTGTTTGTTTCGAAATACTGTTACTTCAACTTTGAGCGGTTATCAGCACCATTAATCAACGGATTATTTACTAAACTTAGTTTCCTTTCTTCTCTCCTTCTGAAAAAGATGCAGGAGACAAGTGAAGAAAAGCCAGACATGTGTATTCCATTTGAAACCCATGATTAAAAAGCTTAAAAATTCAAACCAATGTAAAAATACTGTTTTATTTTAATACACTGGAAGGTTTCAGTGAACTCCATTATTTTCACTCACTATTTGCTTGAATAATTTAGGCAAGAAAGCTAAATTACACATAAAGTGTCCAGTTGGAAGAAAAAGTTCATGCACAGCCCTAGGCTACAGCCTCCCCTAATGATGCCTGAAGTCAGTGAAAAGAACTCGTTAGACTGGGAGTAATTTCTCAGGGTTTAATTTTTTTTCTTAAAAGCAATAATGTTCTTATAAAAATCTGACAAATAATACACTAAAAGAAAAGCCACAAAAGAGAGCCTCCAGTTAAGGCCTTAGCCCCTGTAAACTTTCACTTAATCTCATGTAAAAGTTGGTGTACGATATACAGCAATGCATGATGGTTGGCAGCCTTGACTGATCTGATTCCACAGGGAAAGTGCACGTCTTAATTGAACAGAGTTGCTATTTGGCCTCATTAGAATTCTGAAGTTATGGAGTTAAAAAGAGATGCTTCAGGCTTAGAGATAAACTCGAAATTGACTGTGGGAAGGGGATCAGCACCCACTCAGTGTACCATCATTTGAGCAAGTAGTTGCCACTTGCTAGGATATTGTACTTCAGGAGCAACCCATATCATCAAACATTTACAGATTCACTAAAACGTTCACATTTCCTTTACGTGTAACAACAGAGAAACTGACTGCAGTAAGATGACAGGAATACCAAAATGGTACTGTAGTCACCTTTGATTTCTGGGATGCCTTTATTCTTTTCTTAAAGTTACACAAATGTAGAATTTGAAGAATCCAGTTCAGCCCCTTCATTTTACAGATGAGGAACCTGAGACACAGACAGGGGAAGTGATGAGCTCAAGGCTATGTAGTAATGTGTTTGTTTATTCATTCCAAATATTTATACATTGAGAGACAGAGAAAGGAATTCCAAGTAGAGAGATCTGCCTTATGTGAAGGTAAAAAGGTGGGAACCAGCATGGTGCGTTGGGGGAATGAGAGGTACCAATTATTGCCTGTTTACCTCTGCCCCAGCCCCCACTTCTAAGGGAATCTGCACCAGGGCAGGTTAAACAGACAGGCAAGGGCACAGAGACTCTGGCGCTGACAGCCTGAGATTAAACCCTGACTATGCTTAGGAATAGCTATAAAATTTAGGCAGTCACTCTGATTTAGTTCCTCTAACAGTAAAATGATGGTGGTAATAACAGAATCTACTTCTTAGGGTTGTTTTGAATAGATATTAATGCATATAAAGTATTTACAGACATGTCTAACATTTAAGAATTATATAAATATTAGTTATTATTATTAATAGAACATAAGCCCTTCTATATGAATTAGGGTTCCTGGCCACAGGTAAGGAGTGGTAGGCAGTTGACTGTGTGCATCTGTCAAGCAGCCAATGTCCTATAACTTGTGTGGCCTGTGTTTAAAGAGATAAATTGGGCCATCAAAGTAGGGCCATTAAAAAAATTACAAAATGGGACCCCCAACTTTTCCAGTTAAAATATAGCGTTTGGGATATACTCGTTGTATAAGACTACCCCTCTTCCAACGCACACCAAATAAAAATTTAAAAAAACATCAGATTTGATTTCAATATGGTAATTTTAATTCAAATGCTTATGACATGCAGGTACTTAGCAGGAAAACTGTCACTTATAAACATAAGGCTGTTTGTCATCAAACATGTAAATATACAACGGTGCAAGTGGATTAAACTTTTCCTAATTCACTCTAAAGCTGAAAGGAAGGATAAGACAATAAACCCATGGGAGCTGCCATGCTGTTTGTTTTCTAAGCTGTCAACCAAACTGGAACTGATGATGATAGGAGGAAGATAACAAACAATAGAGAGAGAGCAAGTGCCAGGCAAGTCCCTGTCGAGTTAGCCCATCATAACTGCAAGCTACGGTATTTTTACAGGTTTTGCTGGCATGACAGTTTCCCTTTAAAAGCCTTCAAAATCCTCCTGTTCATCATCTGATATCATAAGTACATCAATGACTTCTTGTGATACATTCGTAAGGCAGTCATTGTATGGATCGAATGTATCAGATGGTGTGATCTCAGCTTCAGCTTCCTGTTCATCTTGCCAGAAGTAGTCGTCCTCCATACCATCTAATGAATTTGATATGCCACACTTCTTGAAAGACTTGATTACTGTTTCTGCATCAATATCATTCCAGGCTTTTATGACAAACTTGCACAAAACATCCAGCTGTGGAGCACGCATGTTTCCCCCTTTTGTGAATGACTTTTCGCCGCTAACCATCCATTCATTCCACTGTTCTCGAATGCGATCTTTAAATGTGTTTTTCTGGGCACAGCACCACTCTATCTCTTTTTTCCCATACCCCGGGCGTCCCGGACACCTGCAGCTTGCTATGCCCTTCACTTACACCTTCCTGGTGAGGAGCCCCCCTCACTTTGTCATCGGGACCGCGTTAAGTCACTTCTTTCCACGAATCCTGGTGAGTGGATTTTCTTTTATCCGTACTTGTACAGCGCCGCCCTTGCTGCTTTCATACGGTCACCGCATACAGTGGGGGGAGCTCAAAAACAGCCGCGGCCGCATCCCCGCCATATGCGGCGAGCACCTGGCTGCACTCCATTCATTTCAATGGAGCCGGTCGGAGACCATATGCAGCACAAAAAGGAGCCGCCCGACCGGAGACACTTGCGGTGTCCGTCTGGCTCCACTGAAATGAATGGAGTGAGGCCGTTTTTTGAGCTCCCCCCTCCGTATGTGGCGACCGCAGATTCTCCAGTCCGGCTCGGACGTTCCAGCACCTGCCCTATAAGACGACACCCGGTGTATAAGACGACCCCTGACTTTTGAGAAGATTTTCCTGGGTTAAAAAGTCGTCTTATACGCCAGAAAATACAGTAATTATTTATGTTTGGAGTCCGTCAGAAATGGGAGTTTTTGGTAAATAGTTGTTATAATCCTAGAGTGAGGTTATCCTATGATTCCTCTGATTCTTGGAAAATATAAATACTTAAAATTGACTAAAGAGGAACAATTAAAATTCTTGGAAAATACAAATAATTGAAATTGAGTAAACCCAATGGAATAATACATAAGGAACAAATTCAAAATGCTGTCAAAGAATTGTTTTTTGAAAAAAACTTTAAGCCCAGAGTTTTATTCCAAGTAACTTTTTCAAAGTTTTAATAAAAATTCCCATTGTATATAAACTGTTGTACAACAAAGGAAGAAAACCATTGCGATTGTTTTTCAAGGCCAGCCTATTCCTGATACCAAAATGTAACAAAAATGATAATGAAAAAAAACACACACACACACCCTACAAATCAATCTCCCTCATAGTGAGAAGTAATAATTCTAAATAAAATCTATTAAGTTATTATATCTAGTGGTGTATTAAAGAGTGATGCACCATGAACAAATAGTTTATTAAACCAATTAAAAATGTTTTACCCCAGGAAATCTAATATAACATGTAAAAGAAGAAAAATATGAGAATTTCTACAGATTTTCAAAAGCTAAAAGTGAATATTCATTAATAATTCTTGAAATCATAGATTCCAAAAGAAGGAATTTCCCTTAATTTGATATGGAAAAACCTAACTCAAACCAAGAGACAATGCTATTTGTGAAGGTAAAATGAGAAGGACATTCTTATTAAAGTTAGCAATAAGGGAGAAGATTTACTAATACCACTGATATTTAATATTGTTCTGGAAATTCTGACAAATGAAATTGCTATAAAGAATGAGTGCACTTATGGAAAGGAACATAAGTAGTATCATTATATGCACATTATAGAAATGTCCATCAAGAACAAATAATCAAGTTCAAAATGTACATTAAACAAAGTTGTACTTATAATAGAAATATACTTAGAATCTATACAGCAAAAAAGAAGATATTCACAATAATAATAAAATATGAACTACCTAAAGGTAAATATGCAAAGTAATTTCAATCTATTTGAAGGAAAAAAACCTATAAAATTTCACTGAGTGCTATAAAATAAATGAGGATAAATGGAATGGTATTAATATACCCATGTATTTGCTGATGTAATATTACAAAATTTCAATTTCCCTTAAATTAACTTTTAAGTTTAATGTAATTACAAAAGAGTACAGATTATATATTCTCATATTTTACTTTGGAGGCAAGTTTTAACAAAAATGAATCTAAAATTTATCTGTAATAGCAAATGGACCACAAGAAAATTTTTAAAAACAGAAAGCAAAGGAGGGGAGCATTTGTGTTGTGCAGTATTATAATATTTTAATTTTACAATAACAAGTGGCTTTATACCTATGTGCAGATTGACAAACAGATCTCTGTAAGGAAATGAAGAGCCCAAAAAGTGTATTTTAAAAAGGTGGAAATTCAAATCAGTAGGGAAAGGAAATATTTTTTTTTTCATAAAAGGGTTCTCAGAGAGTTGATTAACAATTTGAAAAAAATACCACAAAATAATGAATCTAAATGATATGGAATTTTTGGACTGGAACACAGATTCTTTGTCCGCCGGAATTGAAGAATGAATCCACAGACAGAAAGTGGTATAATAAAGGTGGACATTTATTGAAGAACAAGTACAGACTCCCACATGGGGAGAGGGAAGGAGTCCCACAGAATGGACTCCCACGCAGGGAGGTGGAAAAGGGCTTATAAAGGCTGCCCATCCTGGTGCCTTGATATCCTCTCTGATTGGTCACTATTCCCTTAGACTGGTTACTATAGTAACTCCTGTGCTCAAAGGTTGAACCTCACTTGTGAGGTTCTCTCCCCCCACCCCTCCTTCCCTATTGTTTTCCTATTCTCTTTGGGCTTTCTTATTCTCCTTCTGAATGAAGGGCTTCCTTCTCTTTATTTTTTGTAAATATAGACCTTTTGCTGTTCCCAGTTTCCTCAGTCTATGGAATGTACTTGTTGCAGCTTTCCAGCTCCCCTATTCTATGGAAATATACCTTCTGCTGCTCTGCAGCCATGCTTTCCCCCATGGTCCTCTTAATTTCCTTCTAATATTTCCTAAACCTGTCCTATTTTACCCCCAAAATTCATATTTCATAAATATGACATTACAAGACAGCTAGAGAAAGGTAAATATATGAATCTGAGATAGAAAAAATAATTTTTTTCTATTATATTGGAAAAGATTGGTGGTATTGACTCTAAAAATGTAATAGCTTCTGTATGTAAAAAGATGGTCAAAATTGCTTTTTTCAAAAACTCCATGCAGGTCCATATTAGCCATACAAACCTGACAAAACTAGCTTAGTGTGTATAGCCCTTGTCCTGGGACATTTGTAGAAAGTTATCAGCAGCACTTGTTTAAAACTGCAACTTCCTGGGACAGCAATAACAATTGGAAAAAAGTAATTTTAAAAATTAAGGCTGAAAAACTTAGCCTGGCTGGGGTGGCTCAGTGGTTGAATGACTGGTTTGATTCCAGTCAGGGCACATGCCAAGGTTGTGGACATGGGGTGTGTAGGAGGCACCCGATCAATGTTTCTTTCTCATTGATGCTTCTATCTCTCTTCCCCGCTCTCTAAAATAAAAATAAAATCATATTTTTTAAAAAAGCTGAATAACTTAAAAGTAGAAACTGGAGAATTAGGAAGCTCTAGCATTTTCCTGGGAATCTAAATGGTCACATGCATGTGTGCTACTCAGGAAAGACCAGAGAGGGTCCTAATCTTTCACCTCTGGCTGACCTTGTAGCTCTGCAGCAGCAATACTAGTAAGTAAAGGCTAAAAAAAGAGTTAAGTGCCTGAGGGTTGAAGATGTGCCTCAACATGCACACAAAGCCTCTCCACACTAGCTGGTGGACTTACTACTTCCAGGCATTTGAGCAATCTTTATCCAGTCACTAGTTGACCACTTAGCTAACCAAGCTGAGGATCCAGTGACCACACACAAGGAATACAGGCTTTACAGAATTTGTTCATAAAATTCACTAAACAAATAGCAACAAAAAAACTAGCAGTGACAATACACTGTGAGTGATGAAATCTGATTTTCAGAGTTGCCATATTGTATTATTTAAAATGTTCAGTTTCCACAAAAATTTATGAGAGCTAAATGTAAGAGCTAAAACTATTGTTAAAAAATATAGGCTTACCCGGGTCCGGGTGAGGCCGCGCGCACCTGGGTCCGGGTGAGGCCACGCGCCCCTGGGTCCGGGAGAGGCCACGTGCCCCTGGGTCCGGGTGAGGCCACGCGCCCCTGGGTCCGGGTGAGGCCATGCGCCCCTGGGTCTGGGTGAAGCTGGATCCCGGGTCTGGGTGAGGTCGTGTGCCCCTGGATCCGGGTGAGGCTGGGTCCCGGGCCCGGGTGAGGCCACGCGCCCCTGGGTCTGGGGGAGGCCATGCGCCCCTGGCTCCGGGTGAGGCCACGCCCCCCTGGGTCCGGGTGAGGCCACACGCCCCTGGGTCCGGGTGAAGCTGGAGCATCCCAGGTCCCGGTGAGGCCGTGTGCCCCTGGATCTGGGTGAGGCTGGGTCCCGGGTCCGGGTGAGGCCGCGCGCGCACCTGGGTCCAGGTGAGGCCACGCGCCCCCTGGGTCCGGGTGAGGCCACGCGCCCCTGGGTCCGGGTGAAGCTGGATCCCGGGTCTGGGTGAGGTCGTGTGCCCCTGGATCCGGGTGAGGCTGGGTCTCGGGCCCGGGTGAGGCCACGCGCCCCTGGGTCTGGGGGAGGCCACGCGCCCCTGCCTCCGGGTGAGGCCACGCCCCCCTGGGTCCGGGTGAGGCCACGCGCCCCTGGGTCCGGGTGAAGCTGGAGCATCCCGGGTCCGGGTGAGACTGTGTGCCCCTGGATCTGGGTGAGGCTGGGTCCCGGGTCCGGGTGAGGCCGCGCGTACCTGGGTCCAGGTGAGGCCACGCGCCTCCTGGGTCTGGGTGAGGCAACGTGCCCCTGGGTCCGGGTGAGGCCACGCGCCCCTGGGTCCGGGTGAAGCTGGAGCATCCCGGGTCCGGGTGAGACTGTGTGCCCCTGGATCTGGGTGAGGCTGGGTCCCGGGTCCGGGTGAGGCCGCGCGTACCTGGGTCCAGGTGAGGCCACGCGCCTCCTGGGTCTGGGTGAGGCAACGTGCCCCTGGGTCCGGGTGAGGCCACGCGCCCCTGGGTCCGGGTGAAGCTGGAGCATCCCGGGTCCGGGTGAGACTGTGTGCCCCTGGATCTGGGTGAGGCTGGGTCCCGGGTCCGGGTGAGGCCGCACGCACCTGGGTCCAGGTGAGGCCACGCGCCCCCTGGGTCCGGGTGAGGCCACGCCCCCCTGGGTCCGGGTGAGGCCACGCGCCCCTGGGTCCAGGTGAAGCTGGATCATCCCGGGTCCGGGTGAGGCCGTGTGCCCCTGGATCCGGGTGAGGCTGGGTCCTGGGTCCGGGTGAGGCCGCACGCACCTGGGTCCAGGTGAGGCCACGCGCCCCCTGGGTCCGGGTGAGGCCACGTGCCCCTGAGTCCGGGTGAAGCCATGCCCCTGGGTCCGGCCGAGACCAAACCAGAGGGCGTCAGACCTGCATTACTACCATTTGTCCACCATCCAGAGCTGAGGGGTCAGTACCGACATGTACACATAAGGAACTGGTGGACATTGATATTGGGTCTCAAAAGAACTGTTGGTCCAGAAAGAAACTCACTACAGACTGATTCATTTGCCTGTCAGCATAACTATTATTGCTCGTCTCACACTCAGTTCTTATAAGTATATCTCTAGTGACACATGATCTCACTCATCTAGGGGAAATGATGAACAACATAGACTGATGAACAAGAACAGAACCAGAAACAAGGAGACTATCGGGCCTCAGAGGGAGGATAGGGGAGGGTGGGGGGAGCGGGGAGAGATCAACCAAAGGACTTGTGTGCATGCATATGAGCCTAACCAATGGTTAAGTTCAACAGGGGGTTGGGGCATCCGTGGGGAGGGGTGTGGGATGGGAATGGGGGGATGAGGACAAATATGTGACACCTTAATCAATAAAGAAATTAAAAATATATATATAGGCTTAAATATAGGATTAAGCAATGATTTATTTTATTTTTTTGCGGGGGGAGAACCAAATGCTTTAATAAGAAGCCCCACAAATGTGGGAGCCAAGGAGCAGGGGAGGAAAGGGACCAGGAAAAAGTCCAGTCTCTGACGCTTCAGTCAGGTGGGGGCTGGGGGGTGGACCCACAGTGAGGGCAGCCCCTCCTCTTGACCTCCAGGGGGCGCCACGCAGTCTTCCCAGCTCAGCAGGCATTTTGGGAAAGAAGGCGCTGCTGGATACCCTCCTGATGTGAGTCCCGAGTGTTAGGTTGAGGCAGGGGCGAAGTCCACAGCCATGCAAGCATCTGCAAGGTAGATGGTGACAAAGATAACTGGCCCCTTCCCAGACCCTTGCCCGCCTTCCCAGACCCTTGTGCGAGGCAGGAATTCCACACCTCTCATGCCCTCCACCCTCCCCTCACTAAACAGCTGTATAAAGGAAGTACCTAAGCCCCCTTTTTGGCGCGAACTTCCCTGGCCCACCCTCGGGACCGCAAGATTAAAACCTCCCCCCCTTTTCATCGCCTGGACTCTGTGTCTTGTTTCCTGTATCACAAACCTTTCACCGAGCAGAGGACGCCTCCGCAGTGTGCACGCCTCCCTCCTCGGCTGGACCAAGTCCTCTCACCTGCACACGCAGCAGGTGTGTCTGGCACCGCTCTCCCGACCTCTGGCTCGTCTCCAGCACCACGCGCCCAGCCTTCCTGGAGCTCCGCACCTTCGAGTTGACTGTGGCCCTTGCCTTGGTCCACAATTTTAAAAACTATAGTGGATGGACTTTCTTCTTTTTAAAACGAATCTTGATGGTGGGTAACCCACAGCATGTGAATCTTAAGAAGGCTCGGAAGGCCCTTCTAGCCAAGCCCGGCCGGCCCTGGCTGTGGGCAGAGGGAGGGGCTGGGGTGCCACCCTCAGGCTGCCCAGCTCGGAGGCGGCTTCCACGGGCGGCTCCCGCTGGGGCTCCACCCCTGATGGTGATGCTGCTGCTGCTGCTGCTGTGGGTGGTGGGGGAGCCCCCAGGGCCGAGCTGCAGGTCTGGGCTGGGGGTACCTGTCCTGAACTTGATGGACTCCAATGGGGGAGGGGTGGTCATGGATTCCAGGCTGGGTGGGGGCCCGGTCACGTTCCACCACAGGTAGTGTGGGGGCATGGAAGGCTCTTCAGTCCCCCCATCCGATGGCTGAGCCTCTTCAGCCCCCCCATCCGATGGCTGAGCCTCTTCAGCTCCCCCATCGGATGGCTGAGCCTCTTCAGCCCCCCCATCCGATGGCTGAGCCTCTTCAGCCCCCCCATCGGATGGCTGAGCCGCCTCTTCAGCCCCCCCATCGGATGACGGAGCCGTCTCGTAGCTTGAGGGAGTGTCGCTGCTGTCAGGGGAGCCGTAGGGCCTTACCTTCACCCTGTGGCCTGGCATCCTGGTTTCCATCAGCCTCAGGATCCGGTAGGTTCCCATCACCCTGTCAAATCTCCGCTCCCTCGCAGACCGCTCTATCTGGTCCGGCTCGAAGCCGAGGCTCTGCATCATTTCTAGGACCTGGGGGTCCAGGGCCCCCCCGGGCGGCTCGCTGTAGGGCCGCAGCTCCTCCTCCTGGCCCATGTTGAGCCAGGGGTGCTGCATGACCTCTTCCAGGGTGGGTCTCTGGCTGGGGTCGACAGTTAGTAACGTTCTAAGGAAATGGCTACCTTTCCTCGTCATGAAGCGGGGGACCTCGAGCTGCCGGGTCAGGACCTGCTCCCTCATCTTTGCGAAGCTGTCCGCGTGGAAGGGCACCGTCCCGGTCACGGTCCTGTACACGGTCACCCCCAGGCTCCAGACGTCCGCTTTCCCGGCCGTCGTACGGTTCCTGCTGCAGCAGCTCCGGGGCCAAGTAGTGGAAGGTGCCGCAGAAGGTGCTCAGTTTGCAGCCGTCACTCACCTTCCGACTGAACCCGAAGTCTGCCAGCCTGAAGGTCCCGTCCTCATCCAGCAGGATGTTGTCCGGCTTCAGGTCCCGGTGGGCGATGCCCCGCTGGTGGCAGTACTGGAGCGCCGACACCACCTGCCGGAACGCGGCGCGGGCTTGGCGCTCGCTCAGGGGGCCGTGCTCCTCCAAGTGTTCGCGCAGGTCCCCGCCCCGCACGTGCTC
Source organism: Ia io (assembly GCA_025583905.1). Lineage (NCBI taxonomy): Eukaryota > Metazoa > Chordata > Mammalia > Chiroptera > Vespertilionidae > Ia > Ia io. The sequence goes on along the minus strand of JAJQQW010000012.1, from coordinate 41,807,040 downwards.
CATGACGAGATACAGTTTGTCTGGGGTGGCCATCACCTCAAACAACTGAGTGATGTTTGGGTGATTCAGGTTCCGAAGAGAATAGACTTCTCGATGGTATCTAGGGGAGCCCTTCAGACTAATGGCTTTCACAGCCACCTCTGTCCCGGTGAGCATGTGCCAGGCCAAATACACCTTGGCACAGGCTCCCTGGCCAATGCTGTCCTGGAGAACATAGTCTCCAATACAGCGCCCCGGGATGGCAGAGGGGGCTGCAAAGTCATTAGACATGGCGACTCCCAAATAACAAAACACAAATGAGAAAAAAAAGGCAAAAACCAGCTAAGGAGTCCAAGTCCACAGGTCACCTCAATCAGCTTCCTGGGCTATAACGGACAAAATCCTCTGCCCAGTCAGGGCCTTTTTATAGGAGTGGTTTGCAATTCCATCACAACGGCACCTTATGAGGTCAGAGCAAGAAATGGACCAATCCCGGCTGGGGAGTGGTTTGCAATTCCATCACAAAGGTGCCTTATGAGGTCAGAGCAAGAAATGGACCAATCCCGGCTGGGGAGTGGTTTGCAATTTCACCACAATGGTGCCTTATGAGGTCAGAGCAAGAAATGGACCAATGCTAGCAGGGGATAGACCGTAGTGGTTTCCTTACTTTTTGGTCTCATGACCCTTATACTCTGGGAAGAACAAAAAGACACACATTTTTGTTTATTTGGGATATTATATTGATATTTATTTTATTAGGAATAAAAATCTATAAGATGTGTGTGTGCGTGCACACACACACAGAAAAGTCTGACTTATTCTCATGCTCCAGTTCTCAGTTCACATATCATCTGCTTAATTCTAAGTTCAGATATCCCTGATCCATCCATCCCTACCTACCTCACTCAGGCCATCACGTTTGCCATCTTCACAGCACCGACCACAGTGAGGCTGATTCTTGTTTACTGTCTGTCTTTCCCAGGAAGGAAGGGGCAGGACTATAGTGTTCCCTGAATTTAGCACAGTGAGTGGCAACAAAATAAGTGTTTAATAAATGTTTGTTCACTGGATTAACAGAAGAGTTTGTGGTAACAAAATATGACCAACTATTAAAGTGATTCTAAAAAACAGTCATGTTCTGTCCTCACTCAGCTTTTGGGGCAGATAAGATAGGACCAAGGAGCGCTAAAGTCTGGGTTTCCAGGTCTGGTTGCTCAGTGAGACTGAGGAAAAGCCAGCTGGTAGGAGCCTCGCTGTAAAGATTAAAGGAGATGATTCGTCCTTCCACTGGTACTTGCTAAGGACGAAATAAACTTGGACCTGCAGTAAGGCTGCAAGGTATGTTTACATTTTGAATATCCATTTCCAGATGACACAAAAGACTTCTCTGGATGAAAGACTGTCTACAGAGGTACAAAGGGTGGGGTAATATGTTGGGGCAAATTCCACCCTTTATGGAGGCAGAGAGGAGCAGGCAGCCTTGAGGACACTTTGGGGGAGCCTCTGGCATATTCTATTTCAAACTAATCATCTAAGAAAAATTCCTACTTTCAGTACATTGAATGTTTTAATCACATGTATGTTATTCTAGTAATCATTTTCCTTTAACACTTCCTAAAGTCTCAGCTTTGTGTAAAGTGAATCTTTAGAGGGATTAGCCTGTGAGCTTCTCCCTCTGAAACACTTTTGTTTGTTCATTTTTACCTTACTGCTGTGATACTCAGCTCCTAAACATGATAATCTTTGCTGCTGAGCTGATTGGGACCCAAATGGGGGACATTTCATCAATTCTAGACAGATGTTTACAAGATACAGTCAGAGATTACAAGCAATGATTTCTTAAATATGACACCAAAGCACAAACAATAAGAGTAAAACATGGATAATTTGGACTTCATCAAAATTAAAAACTTTTGAGCTTAAAGGACACCTCAGTTTGTTGAGCACTGTCCTGTGCATGAAAAGGTTGCAAGCTTGATTTCCAGTCAGGGCACATATCTGGATTGAGGGTTTGATTCCTGGTTGGTACATGTATAGAAGGCAATTGAACAATATCTCTCTGCCTCTCTCCCTCCCTCCCCCCCCACTCTCTCTCTCTCTCTTCCTTTCTCTTGTTCTCTCTCTAAGCATATCCTCAGGTGAGGATTAAAAAATAAAACAAACATTTGCCAAAATAAAATCCCCCTTAAAAAAAAAAGGAAGTGAAAAGACATTCCACAAAATGAAGAGTGATTACTATTTCGTACAAAATTTCCTTTGGGGTTGATAAATTGTTCTGAAATGAGATGGTAATGATGGATGTACAACATGTGATTATATTAAAAACCACTGAATTAAAATATTTTAGGAAAAATTGTTGGAATAAATTTTATTTCATTATACAGGCATATTTTGGAGAAATTGTGAGTTCAGTTCCAGACCACTGCAGTAAAGCTAGTATTGCAATAGAGCAAGTTGTAATCTGTTTGCTGGTGGATGGTCTTGCCTTTAATTTGTAAAAACATGCAACATCTGAGAAGTGCAATAAAGTGAAGTGCAATAAAACATTGTATCCCTATCGTTGTATCTCCCATTTTACCTAATCACCTGCTCAGTTTGTCTTTTTAATGTTTCTTCATTGTTATTATCTAAAACATAGTATAAAAATATTCAAAAAGAATTTTCCAGTAGTTAATACAATATAGATGGTCACCCACTTAGAATGGTTTTGAAGCATCCATCTTATATGAAAACTGCTGTTTGAAATTTTAACCCTGCTAATTGGCTTCTGTAAAATCTTGCTTGCTAAGACTACTCCCACTTCAGCGAGGCCATTAAATTTTCCCCAGACAAGTTTATCAGTGCTGGCGCCAGGCTAGGCCTCTGGTTGAGGTCTCAAGGCCCAGCACATACGGGCTCTTTAAGACCTTGTGAAAGGGGCCGGGAACACTCCATATTTGGGAGACAAAGAAGGTAAAATCATATAAATAGGGAGGATTCCTGCATGTTGGGGCCCAGAAATTGAGATACATTTTCCTCTGGACCCGCGCGTAATAAATATAACTCCATCTCTCTAAGTGTTGCTTTGTTCTTCTTCGGTTTTCTATAACATTTTTGGTTCCCTGAACCGAGGAATAACTAGCTTGGCCTTTTGGCCTCCGGTGAATGGGCCAGGTTTGGGGCCCCGGGGAGCTGGATAGGCCTCCGGGAGGTACCGCTCTGCTGATTTAGTAGAATTGAACCGGGGAACTCCGGGCCCTCCCGGACCTCAGCCCAGGACCCGGCCGGCATCTGGAGAGAGTGGACGGACACTTCTGGACCTGTCGACAGAATCTGTAAGGTAGGGGCCCCGTCGGTTCAGCCCACTCCAAGTGAGTGGAAGGGGGAGCTTGATCACCTCCCCAGAGGCCATAGAGCTTCCTCAGGCAAATTAATCAGGAGTCAGGAATCAGGTGACTGTTTAAACTCTGGGTAAATATCTGGTAGAAGTCAAAAACTCGGACCAGCTAGTATATAAATGTGAGACTCTGGAGGTGAATGAAGGAATTATGAGTTCACTCTGCTGTTTGTTTGTGTGGGACTAGCCAATTTGCTACTGAGAAGGGGGGACTGGACGCAGTCTTAACTCCTCCGGTAGTTTCTCATCAATATGTTGGTCAAGAATTCTGTTCTGGGGCATGGGTGCCTGGAGAGCCCCCAAGCCCGTCTGGGGAGTTGGGCATTGTTTCATTTATCTGATCAGCTCCAGTTTGGGCTAGTCTACTGAGAGAGTGTGAGTATGGATGTTTGTCTGTCTTGGCATAATTATCTGCTCATTAACTGGTCTGTGTGAAGTGAAAGCTACTTTGTGCCTTCTGGCTGTACACATGAAAGTATGTGTTATCTCTTTCTGTTGTTTAAATTGTTTAAAAATAGGGCGGACCTGCGGTGATGGTCTGCAAACGTCTTAAGCCGTGCTGCTGAGTTATTTTTCTCAGAGATGTTTGCTCTCTATCACAGTGGGAGGGAATCAGCCCATTTAGCTAATAAAAATTTCTCTGTTTGTATGTTTGTATAAGGGTTTCAGTTTGCTCTGATTTGTGAATTTGCTGTATTAAATTGAAATTTTAAAGTCCTAATGTTAATTTAAAGGTATAAATTTGTGACATTTCAAAGAACAAAGAACTTTTATTTATGGCTTTCTTATCTCTTTTGGTGTTCGGAGACTTCCAGGGACAGGGCTTACAGCTCCGCAGGGCGGAGAGATTTACAGGCCCTGTCCCTGCCTGTGACATCATAGTCCAACATGGAACTAAGGCTGAAGTTATTATTAACTATCTATGGACCAAGTTAACTCTAGTTATGTGTCTTGTGTAGTCTTTTGTCTTCGTGGTTATATGTTTTGTTTGACTTATTTTCAGTTATTTATTAGGATCCTTATAGAGGACATAACCTGGTCTTTCCCTTCCTCTCTCATCCTGATTCTAATAGCATCTGTAACTGGATTAAAGATATCTTCTTTCAGGAGGCCATCCAGGCTTTCAGTTCGCAAGAAACCTCCCTACACACCCTTATCCTCATCCACTATCTTTTCAGGCTGACTAATTGTCATTTTTCCACAGGTTGAAACTCAGCCTTCAAAAGGGAGGACTGCTACAGCGGTAGTCTGTAGTTTTCTCTGAAACTCCCACTGTAGAAATTGTCTTCCTCTGACTCACAATCAGGAAGGGAGACAAGCAACTGGACTGGGGGACGGGAAGGGTGGGGAGGGGGTGGTCAGAGAAATCAAGAGTGGTAAAGGAGGAGGATTTAAGATCCTCTAGGAGTCTAGGGGCTTAGAGTAAAAATCTATGAGGGAAAACAACGGTTACAGATTTGAATGAGAAAAAAGTATCCTTAAATGTAAAAAGCCTGGTTACATAGGATCTCAGACCGCTTGCCTTATTTCCCCTGCTAAGGACAGAGTAAATGGTTAATGCAGAGAAGGGGAGGGAGGGTGTCAGCAGTTAATTATGAAGCTGGAAGAGATAGGTTTTTGTTTGTTTTTACTGGCTGCAGATCGCTCTGCTGGTGTAGGTGTCTTATCAGAACTTCTAGCTGCCCTGGTGATTTAAAACTGGTTGCTAGACAGACTCAGCCCCCAAGAGCCAGATGAAAGAAGGGGGTGTGGGGGGCTGGATGCCTGAGCTGCCTGTAGTGGCCTGGATCTGTAAAAAGCAGCAGATAGAGCTAGTGAAAGCTCCCTGTTTACAAATGTACTGAAAGGGTTCAGTACCTGTTGCTGCTGGAAGAGGAGGGGCTGAGATCCCCTTCCAGTGAACTCCCTTGGGAGAGGCCTGATCGCTTCTCTGCCACAAAGGGGACTGGCGGGAAGACAAGGGGCCTAATACCCAAGGCACTTTCCCTGAACTGGGGAGCCTTCAGGACTTTGAGATTCTCCAAGAGAGGAGGAGTCTGACTGAGGGATGGCAGAGACCCTGTTGGGTTGGAAAAACCTAAGGCCACATGTTAAACTTATAAATTATGGCTTTCTAGGCAGATGTCCAAGCCCAGATATGTAGGGGTTAAGCTGCCTGTTTACAGCAAAACAACTTTCTCCTGTGCCAGAATAAATTTTAGGGAAATTAGGCAGGCTGTGTTTATGACTACAAAGAAGAACTGGCTACCATGCACAGTCCTGACAGTGGCCTGCAGAAAAAACTGTATAATAGACTTAGATGATGCCTGTTTCTTCATGGACATGTCTCCAGAAATACAAGGGCAGGTGCCCAAATAGGCAAGGAAAATACCCATCTGGTTTTGGTCTCTATTAAAAGACAGTTGGCAGCCTGGATACTGTCTTGCAGGCCTGTGTGGCCATACCCATGTAAGGTGTGGCACAAACCTCAACTTTAGGAAACTTGGGAAGGCCTGTTTGGAACAGAGGGAAGTAGTGAGTACCAGCCCTTTGTTACAGGAATTACAGACCCCGTGAGGTCCTATGACATGTGAGACCTTGTAAAGCAATAACGCTCCCTTAGTCCTTTCTCAGAGGGCATGTCACCCCTCCCAGAGACCATATAAAATTTAAGGACAAGTTAAGTAGGGGGAACCCTACTACAAGGACAGCTATAATTGTCTACTTGAATATAGACACATTTTGAATTTCTCCTTGTCATTTGAAGACAGTTATATTACTCTGAAGAATCCATAGAAAGGACCGACAAGGAAAATCAGAAGATCTTAAAGCAGGTCAGTATATTTTTTCTCCTTATATAATTCTTCTGAAATTTGGCAATGCTTAATAAATCATGGCAATATGTTTCTCTGCATAAATTCAATAAGACCGGTTTCTAATAGTGGTTTTATTGACCAAAAACTTTGACTAGAGTGTCATGTTTTAAAGAGCCCTGTCTGAACTCTAAAGACTTGAAGCCAATAAGAGTGCCAAGGAAAAGCCTGGTATCCTGCTTGGGACCCCTGAAAATGGCTGGCACTGGAGCATCAGGCCCATGCCCTACCATCACTGGCGGTTGGTCAGAGTAGAAGGGGAGCAATAAGGACGACTCTGCGTCCCTGCGGAACCCCACACACTGTAGGCCGCGATGTGAAGGAGGGCTACTGAGATGGGCCTTAAAACCTAGGGCAGTGATGGGCAACCTTTTGAGCTTGGTGTGTCAAACTTCGCCAAAAAACTGATAACTCGGGTAGTGTGTCACTTTGAGGAAAAAACATTATTTCGCAAATGTTTCATCCTCGGCATGCGGCCGCCTCAGTGGCCGTGTGTCATCAGAAATGGCTACGCGTGTCAGTGCTGACACGCATGTCATAGGTTCGCCATCACTGACCTAGGGCGTGGGCCCAGGTGGAGTTGTTGTAGGTGAGGGGTTCACCTAACTCAGCAGATACTACAGGCAGGCCTGACGGCAGCTAGATGGTTTAGCTTCCTAGCCCTACGGGGCACAATAAGATTCAATCATGAAATTCTGGCAAAGGTAGTCAGTTACCATTCTTGTTGTGTTTATGCAAACAATCAGGCCAATTAAATACCATAGGTAAATTAGTCTTTATCTGGCTCTTTTGATAAACATAGAGGTAATTTTGAGGAGAAAAATTATATTTCAATAGAGGTCATTAAAACTGAAATGTTTTCTCTCCCTTCCACTGGATCATTTGTTACAGTTTGTCTCTGCCAGGTCACAAGCCCACCTCCTTCTGTGCCCAGGCCTCATCGTCCCTGTGACAGACAGCAAGATCTCTTGGCTCTGAGAGAAAACTTCGTCCCTCCTCAGCATGAAGCAGCTACAGAAGTAATTCAACGTCCATTTTCCCTAAAAGAATTCAGAGCCAGGATCCTTGAGGTAATATATTAGGCAGTTAGACAGACATGAGCAGAGCAAGGACGATGGGCCAACTTGCGCTACCAGATGTAAGTAAGTATTTAAGACAAGGCGCATAGCCAAAGAGGTGTTCACCCAAAGTCTCAGCCCTTAGAAAAGGCCAGTAGCTTATTTGACCAAAAGACTTGACCCCTTTGCATTTGGGTGACATGCTTGCCTCCAGGCAGTAGCTGCCACAGCTATGCTTATTGAAAAAGCAAATAAGTTAACCCTAGGGCAGTAACTAATCCTAACTGCCCCACACGAGGTCGAGGTTTTACTCCAGAAAACACTAGAGCACTGGATGTCAAACACTTGAGCCACCCAGTTTCAGGCTCTCTAGTAGACAAAAGAAAAATCAGTAACAATTTATACTGATAGCAGGTACACATTTACAACAAGGTAAGGGTTCTCCACAGAAGCAAGAGGGAACCGGGCCACAGATGAAGCTGCCCGGGAGGCTGCCCTAAAACCAGTGGGACCTCTACAGATTCTAGTGACTCTTCCAGATCCTGACCTACCCAATCTAGAAAAGCTAAAATCCATAACCAGTCTTTATTCAAGTTCTTGTAGGCTTTACAGTCCACCCAGGAAGCAATCCAGAAGAGATGCTCTGCCTGTATCAACTTCTGATCTGGTTCATCCCTTCCACCCTGGTGACTCTGTTTGGGTAGAGAAATTTGCCGCCCAGGGACTGACTTCTACCTGGAAAGGACCACCTTCACGGCAATCAAGGTCAACAGATTCCCAACATGGCTTCATCACACCCGGCTTAAGACAGCCCAGGAAAAGAGAGTCCAGGACTCTTCGGACTCTCTAAAGATTACTCCTGGTCCTCCTTCCGGTCCCTTATCTAATAAGCAAGCCCACTATCATTATTAGGCAGAAAATTAAGATTATAGTCCTCAGGGGTAAAAATATACTACAATGACTAAGAGTCAATGATTTGACTCATGTAAAACCAGTGGGGAATGAAGCATCCATCTTATATGAAAACTGCCGTTTGAAATTTTAACCCTGCTAATTGGCTTCTGTAAAATCTTGCTTGCTAAGACTACTCCCACTTCAGCGAGGCCATTAAATTTTCCCCAGACAAGTTTATCAGTGCTGGCGCCAGGCTAGGCCTCTGGTTAAGGTCTCAAGAGCACATACGGGCTCTTTAAGAACTTGCAAAAGGGGCCGGGAACACTCCATATTTGGGAGACAAAGAAGGTAAAATCATATAAATAGGGAGGATTCCTGAATGTTGGGGCCTGGAAATTGAGATACATTTTCCTCTGGACCCGCGCGTAATAAATATAACTCCATCTCTCTAAGTATTGCTTTGTTCTTTGGTTTTCTGTAACAGTTTCACTTAACGATTTTTTGACTTTACAATGGGCCCAAAATGAAATTAGAGACTGTCCTGAGAACTTTGATCTTTCATGGGCTGGTGTATGGGGTACGATATACTCTTGTGATGCTGGGCAGGGGCTATGACCTGCAGCTCCAAGTTAGCCCCACGAGCATGACAGTAAACAACTTATAGTCTACTGTGTTTTTATTATATTGTCTAATTTTGTTTAACTGTAGGCTAATGTAAGTGTTCTGAGCATATTTGCGGTAAGCTCAGCTAAGCTATGCTGTTTAGCAGGTTAGGTGTATTAAATGCAGTTTTGATTTACAGTATTTTAAATGTGCAATGGGCTTATCAGGATGTAACTCCATTGTATTAATAAGTCGAGGAGTATCTATATACAGAGAAACCTTAAGCCAGCTCCTGATTAATGTATATATACGGAGGTATCATAATCCAAGTGACAAGTTATCCCTAAAAGGTTTATATTCCATTTTAGTGCAGAAACACATGTAAAAGGAGATGGCTGTAACATTTGAAATGATGAAGAGAATGTCTTCTTACATAAGAGACCAAATAATGAGCAGTTGCTCTTAGATGGATGAAGAGCTCAGCATCAGTATGAGATCAGTACTTAGAAGCATCTCTTTTCCTATGTACACACTTGGAGTGAAAAGTGATAGCCTAGGACAGTGGTCGGCAAACTCATTAGTCAATAGAGTCAAATATCAACAGTACAACGATTGAAATTTCTTTTGAGAGTCGAAAACCGACTTCTGTGCATGAGCCACGAAGTTTCAATCACCCGAAGTTACGTGTGCGCCTGCACGTGGTATTTTGTGGAAGAGCCACACTCAAGGGGCCAAAGAGCCGCATGTGGCTCGCAAGCCGCAGTTTACGAACCACTGGCCTAGGACCTCTGCTCTCTATGCATCATTAATAGCCTGATTTAGAGAGAAGGGGAGTTAATAGCAGAACTAACATGGTGTCAACAGTAGTTATAACTGGATATTTGCAGTTGCAGCATATTAGCTAATGATTTGTCAGTAAGTTTTATCTAGTTCATTCTATAGTGTACAGTTGGCTTTTCTCAATTATTTACTTCATCTTTATGATATTCCCACTCATCTGGCTTTCTTTCCACCGTACTAAACTGAGCAGTATTTTTCACTTTTCTTCTTCAGCTTTTCTTTCTTTTCCTGATCACTAAATGTTGTTATTTTTTCTTACTTACACTACCTTTTTTAGTAACCTCCTTCAACTTCATTGCTTTGAATACGAGTCTATATCTTGAAGACACTCAAATGAATATGTCCAGCTAGGTCCTCCCCCAATTGCCTCTTTTTTTTTTTTTTTAATATATTTTATTGATTTTTTTACAGAGAGGAAGGGAGAGGGATAGAGAGCTAGAAACATCGATGAGAGAGAAACATCGACCAGCTGCCTCCTGCACACCCCCTACTGGGGATGTGCCCGCAACCAATGTACATGCCCTTGACCGGAATCAAACCTGGGACCTTTCAGTCCGCAGGCCGACGCTCTATCCACTGAGCCAACCGGTTTCGGCCCAATTGCCTCTTAAACATTCACACTTGCTATCTAATAAATATTTAATCATTAATATAGCTATATAACAATTATTAATTCCTATCCCACCAAATCTACTGCTCCTGAGGCCCTTATCCATTTCAGTAAATGGCACCACTGGTCACCCGATTTCTCCAATTAAAGATGTAAGAGTATTACTTTCTTTCCTTTCTCACACCAACATCAGTAAATCCTATGGACTCTGCCTCCACTTTGATCCTCGTCTCTCCATCTGCTCTGCTACAACTCTCACTTAGCCATTTCTTAGCTTGACCGCTATAAAATATCAACTGGTACAGCTTCCACTAAATTCTTCCACTTTTTAGCAGCATCTACTAAAGCTGAATATATCATTCCCTATGACCCAGCAGTTCTAGGCCTATATATACATAGACACAGCAGAAATACATTCACCCAAAGACGTGAACTAGAATGTCATTGTTCATAATAGTCCCAAACTGGACACTATCCAAATGTCCATCTGCAGTAGAAGAGATAAATTAATTTATAGTGTAATCACAAAATTGTATACTTTACTGCAATGAAAATGAATAATTTATGACTATATACAACAATGTGGATAAATCCCATAAACATAAGATCAAGCCAAAGAAAATTGACAGTAATGAAAATACACAGCCTGATTACATTTGTATAAAGTGAAAAATATGGAAAACTACCGTAAGTTATGCTTTTAAAAGTCAAAATATCTTTGAAAAGTGTGTGTGTATATGTGGGGGAGAGGTTTGACTATAACTGAGAAGAAAGAATTCTGGGGTGCTTGTGATGTTATGTTCTTTGATTTGAGTGTTAGTTACATGAGAATGTTCAGTTTGCAAAAATGTATCAACTTAATACTTGTTTGTATTTTCTGTATAGGTATTATATTTTAACAAAGACTTTAAAATTTTTTTCTAAAACATAATTCACAAGCATAAATGTAAGAAATAAAACTATAAGACTCTAAGAAAGTCATCTACATGACTTTGGGTTAGGTAATAATTTTTAGATATGACACCAAAAACACAGACAATAAGAGAAAAACAAATAAATAGGACTGCACCAAAACTTAAAATTTTATGTTTAAAGGAATTGTAAGGCGAGAAGACATCCTCAGAATGAAAGAAAATATTTGCAAATCATATATCTGATCAGATTTATATCAAGAATATATAAAGGATTTATTCAACTCAACAGTAAAAACAAATAATCCAATTGAAAATGGACAAAGGATTTGAATAGATCTTTCTTGAAAAATGTATACCCCTGGCCAATAAGCATATAAAAGATACTCAAACGTAATTAGTCATTAGGGAAATGCAAATAAAAACTACAATAAGATACCACTTCACACCCACTTGTATTGATATACAGTAAAAATATAATATTGTTTACTGATAAACAATAACAAGTGTTTGTAAGGATGGATAAATTAGAACACTGCTGTTAAGAATGTAAAATGGTGTAGTCAATTTGGAAAATGGTTTGATAATTACTCAAAAAGTTAAACATAGAGTTACCATATGACCCAGCAACTCTAGACCTAAATAATATACTATATGCAAGAGAATTAAAAACATAAGCTCATACAAAATCTTGTACAGAAATATTCATAGTAGCATATTCATAATAACCAAAAATGCAAACAACCCAAATGTCCATGTAATGATGAATGGATAAACAAATTATAGTATATCCATACAATGAAATATTATACAGCCAGAAAAAGAAATGAAGTACTAATGCATGTAACAGCATATATGAGCCTTGAAAACATTGTGTTAAGTGAAAGATGCCAGATACAAAAGAACAAATATGGCATGATTTAATGTATAGGGAACGTGCCAAATAGGAAAATTCATAGAGATAGAAAGTAGTTTTGTGGTTGCAGGGAATATAGAGAAAAAAGGTCTGGGGAGTGACTCTTAACGGGTATAGGATTTATTTTGGAGGGAGGCTATGAAAATGTTCTGATATTTGTGGGGATGGTTGCAAAACTCTGTAAAATATACAAAAGACTACTTAATTGTAGTTTAAAGGGTGAAATTTTTGGCATATACATTTTATCTCACAGAGCTGTTACTTTAAAAATCTATAATAATAAAAGTGTAATATGCTAATTAGACAAACAGCAGAACAACTTTCTGGATGTCATTCCGGACATCCTTCTGGATGAAGCTGTGATGGTGGGGCTGAGGCAGAGGCGGTTAGGGGCAATCAGGCAGGTAGGTAAGCAGTTAGGGGCAATGAGGAAGGCAGGCAGAGTGGTTAGGGGCAATCAGGCAGGCAGGCAGAGTGGTTAGGGGTGATCAGGCAGGCAGGTGAGCAGTTAGGGGCAATCAGGCAGGCAGGCAAGCGGCACTGATGATCCAGGATCGGGCCTAAACTGGCAGTTGGACATCCCCCAAGGGGTCCCGGATTGTGAGTGGGTGCAGACCGGGCTGAGGGACCACCTGCCCTCCTCCCCCATGCACAAAATTTCATGCACCGGGCCTCTAGTATCCTATAAGATACATGGCTTGGGGTGAATCAAATTAGAAATGTAAAAAAGAAGAAGAATAGCCTGTGTTGACAGAGATGTGCTAAACAGTCATTTTCACATGTTGCTTCTTAGAGTTCTAGAGAGTATTTTTCCATATGTATCAATAACCATAAAGATATTTTACCCTCACCCAGTTGTATATAATATTCTATGTACGTGATCAAATGGCTAGACCCCCTCACCCCAAAATGAATATATCAGTGTGTTTGTTGAAAATTGGAAGTAATCTGATTTTTTCCCAAAAGGAAGGAAGGAAGAGACCAGAGGGTGAGGGATGTGAAGACCATAGAGGGAAAGGAGTCACACCCATAGTGACCATGTACACCACACGGTTTTGCCTGATGAAGGATCTTGGCTTAAAGAGCTTAAAGGATTTGTCTGAGGCCAGCTAGTGTCCTGATTTCTGTATTAAGCAGCAGGGGCTGGTATCCAGTGCAGGCTCTCTGGGGCAGGCCTCTGGGTTTCATAGGCTTTATCTAATTCATACTTGTTAACAACCCTAGGCCCTGAGAGTACTGTCATCTCACTTTTTAGAGCAGAAGATGGAGTCTTAGAGACTCATGCCTTGTGCAAACACATGCAATAACTGAAATTTCTAGGTAAATAGTCAAATAATTTTGACCTTAGAGATGTCTGACTCCCTCATAATACAGATCAGGAATCCAGTACCCAAAGAGGTAAAGCAACTTGCTTATTGTAGAGCTAAGATTTGAACTTAGGTCTCACGACTCTGTGCTCAATGTTTAAAATAATAGGATTTCTAAATATTAATTTTCCAGATATTTGTTTAAAGTGCCATGTTGGAGAGAATCAAACATATTATGAAGACCAATATAGATCACATTGCTTAATTTATCCCATTTACTATATTTTATATCATCATAAGAGGAGATTTTAATATCATAGTACTTACTACTTGATCTGTTAAAAAATATTGACTTTGTGATGATTATTTCCTGTGTTCAATCAGGTCAATAAATTAAACAGATAGGTCTGTTATTCTAGGTCATTCTTTTCCCCTCCAAAGAGCTTAAGCCATTGCCCCTTCCCATCTATTATTCTCAAGCTTTCGTTTGCCTATTCAGAATCCAACATCTGCAGCTCTTTGCTGCTCACTGACAACTTCCCTTCCACAACCCTGGTTGCTATTATTGCCTTTGTTGTTGCCAAAGTCCATGTGCCATGAGAACTATTTCCTTTTATTCCACGGAGAGAGATGCTGCTTCTGATCTCTGATCGACAAAAGATGATATCTGGGAATACCAAAATATCCTAATTTGGATTCCTAATCCTGGGCCACATTCCCAGTTTGGGGAACTGTAATAAATATGCCAGCAAAATCATATTCTTTCAAGGATTTCCAAATTTACTCCAGGGTTATCTAGGATAAAGATAAGGTTTTCAGACCCTGCACATAAAAGATGTAAAATTATTACTTAGAACATGTGTTTGGTTCTTTAAAAGAAATAAATTGGGGGTGATTTGGGTATAAATACTGCTATGTAATTTCCTATTTAAATTAAGCAGATTAACTCGCCTTTCCAAACATGTCACTCAATTTCAGCCCTGCCCTGGTCATAAAAAATGGGGAAGAGATGTGTCTATCTTTTAAAATATATGCCAACCATATATTTGGCTACTCAATATGCTGTTTGTTTCGAAATACTGTTACTTCAACTTTGAGCGGTTATCAGCACCATTAATCAACGGATTATTTACTAAACTTAGTTTCCTTTCTTCTCTCCTTCTGAAAAAGATGCAGGAGACAAGTGAAGAAAAGCCAGACATGTGTATTCCATTTGAAACCCATGATTAAAAAGCTTAAAAATTCAAACCAATGTAAAATACTGTTTTATTTTAATACACTGGAAGGTTTCAGTGAACTCCATTATTTTCACTCACTATTTGCTTGAATAATTTAGGCAAGAAAGCTAAATTACACATAAAGTGTCCAGTTGGAAGAAAAAGTTCATGCACAGCCCTAGGCTACAGCCTCCCCTAATGATGCCTGAAGTCAGTGAAAAGAACTCGTTAGACTGGGAGTAATTTCTCAGGGTTTAATTTTTTTTCTTAAAGCAATAATGTTCTTATAAAAATCTGACAAATAATACACTAAAAGAAAAGCCACAAAAGAGAGCCTCCAGTTAAGGCCTTAGCCCCTGTAAACTTTCACTTAATCTCATGTAAAAGTTGGTGTACGATATACAGCAATGCATGATGGTTGGCAGCCTTGACTGATCTGATTCCACAGGGAAAGTGCACGTCTTAATTGAACAGAGTTGCTATTTGGCCTCATTAGAATTCTGAAGTTATGGAGTTAAAAAGAGATGCTTCAGGCTTAGAGATAAACTCGAAATTGACTGTGGGAAGGGGATCAGCACCCACTCAGTGTACCATCATTTGAGCAAGTAGTTGCCACTTGCTAGGATATTGTACTTCAGGAGCAACCCATATCATCAAACATTTACAGATTCACTAAAACGTTCACATTTCCTTTACGTGTAACAACAGAGAAACTGACTGCAGTAAGATGACAGGAATACCAAAATGGTACTGTAGTCACCTTTGATTTCTGGGATGCCTTTATTCTTTTCTTAAAGTTACACAAATGTAGAATTTGAAGAATCCAGTTCAGCCCCTTCATTTTACAGATGAGGAACCTGAGACACAGACAGGGGAAGTGATGAGCTCAAGGCTATGTAGTAATGTGTTTGTTTATTCATTCCAAATATTTATACATTGAGAGACAGAGAAAGGAATTCCAAGTAGAGAGATCTGCCTTATGTGAAGGTAAAAAGGTGGGAACCAGCATGGTGCGTTGGGGGAATGAGAGGTACCAATTATTGCCTGTTTACCTCTGCCCCAGCCCCCACTTCTAAGGGAATCTGCACCAGGGCAGGTTAAACAGACAGGCAAGGGCACAGAGACTCTGGCGCTGACAGCCTGAGATTAAACCCTGACTATGCTTAGGAATAGCTATAAAATTTAGGCAGTCACTCTGATTTAGTTCCTCTAACAGTAAAATGATGGTGGTAATAACAGAATCTACTTCTTAGGGTTGTTTTGAATAGATATTAATGCATATAAAGTATTTACAGACATGTCTAACATTTAAGAATTATATAAATATTAGTTATTATTATTAATAGAACATAAGCCCTTCTATATGAATTAGGGTTCCTGGCCACAGGTAAGGAGTGGTAGGCAGTTGACTGTGTGCATCTGTCAAGCAGCCAATGTCCTATAACTTGTGTGGCCTGTGTTTAAAGAGATAAATTGGGCCATCAAAGTAGGGCCATTAAAAAATTACAAAATGGGAAACCAAAAATCTGGGCTAGTTAACAAGAGGCTGAGAGGAAATATGGCTGAGAAGACTCAGGGTTGGGCAGATATTATACCGTATTTTCCAGCGTATAAGATGACTGGGCGTATAAGACAACCCCCAACTTTTCCAGTTAAAATATAGCGTTTGGGATATACTCGTTGTATAAGACTACCCCACTTCCAATGCACACCAAATAAAAATTAAAAAAACATCAGATTTGATTTCAATATGGTAATTTTAATTCAAATGCTTATGACATGCAGGTACTTAGCAGGAAAACTGTCACTTATAAACATAAGGCTGTTTGTCATCAAACATGTAAATATACAACGGTGCAGTGGATTAAACTTTTCCTAATTCACTCTAAAGCTGAAAGGAAGGATAAGACAATAAACCCATGGGAGCTGCCATGCTGTTTGTTTTCTAAGCTGTCAACCAAACTGGAACTGATGATGATAGGAGGAAGATAACAAACAATAGAGAGAGAGCAAGTGCCAGGCAAGTCCCTGTCGAGTTAGCCCATCATAACTGCAAGCTACGGTATTTTTACAGGTTTTGCTGGCATGACAGTTTCCCTTTAAAAGCCTTCAAAATCCTCCTGTTTGTCATCTGATATCATAAGTACATCAATGACCTCTTGTGATACATTTGTAAGGCAGTCATCGTATGGATCGAATTCCGTATCAGATGGTGTGATCTCAGCTTCAGCTTCCTGTTCATCTTGCCAGAAGTAGTCGTCCTCCATACCATCTAATGAATTTGATATGCCACACTTCTTGAAAGACTTGATTACTGTTTCTGCATCAATATCATTCCAGGCTTTTATGACAAAGTTGCACAAAACATCCAGCTGTGGAGCACGCATGTTTCCCCCTTTTGTGAATGACTTTTCGCCGCTAACCATCCATTCATTCCACTGTTCTCAAATGCGATCTTCAAATGTGTTTTTCTGGGCACAGCACCGCTCTATCTCTTTTTCCCATACCCCGGGCGTCCCGGACGCCTGCAGCTTGCTCCGCCTTTCACTTACACCTTCCCGGTGAGGCACCCCCTCACCTTGTCATTGTGACCGCGTTAAGTCACTTCTTTCCACGAATCCTGGCGAGTGGATTTTCTTTTATCCGTACTTGTACCGCGCCGCCCTTGCTGCTTTCATTCGGTCACCGCATACGGTGGGGGGAGCTCAAAAACGGCCGAGGCTGCATCCCCACCGTATGCGGCAAGCACCTGGCCACACTCCGTTCATTTCAATGGAGCCAGAAGGAGACCATATGCGGCACAAAAAGGAGCCTACCGACTGGAGACACTTGCGTACTCGGTCTGGCTCCATTGAAATGAATGGAGTGCGGCCGTTTTTTGAGCTCCCCCCACTGTATGTGGCGACCGCAGATTCTCCAGTCTGGCTCGGAAGTTTCAGCACCCGCCCTATAAGACGACCCCTGACTTTTGAGAAGATTTTCCTGGGTTAAAAAGTCATCTTATACGCCGGAAAATACGGTAACTAAAAATTGGAAATTGGTTAAGATAGTTGTTCACATATTCCTCTAATGACATTCTAAATTGACATAAAAACTGGATTATCATAATCTTTTTGCCTATATGAAAAGCATATAAGTTAAACATAGCAAAACTAAGTTTTTAGAAGTGTGACTAATTAAGGTAGTTAATGCCTTTTGAACACTAAATCTGTCTTACTAATGTTTTGTGAAATGCTTATTCTTGGATTTATATTATATATACCTTCCATCTTTAGAAAGAAGTGATCTTCCTTGTCATGATTCCAAATTATTTCTCAGGACAAGGCTTAATTAACTGTTAACATTCTTAATACTTTTTTGTTTCTTTAAGTCATATAAGTGTTCATCTGGGACTAGGGAAATTCAAAGGTCTCACCCAATTTTAATGATTATACACTAAGTAAGCAAATGGAAATTTAAAAGAAAGAAAGCCCACCTAACACACTAATTTTTGAAAATAATTAAAATTATTGAACATTCTTTTTTGTTCCAGTGGACTGATGTGAAGAATAGGGAAAACAGTTACAAATTATAGCTACTTAAGGAATTGAAATCAAATTATTGTACTGCTTTTATTGTGTCAAAAGCACATTAATAACTTAGAAAGCAGCACAGATAAAAGAGTAGCACACTGTTTCCTGCCCTCCCACCCACATGATTTTAAGCTTCTGACTGGTAGATAAAAATACAGGTTTCATTATATATGTACCTATGCCAATGATTGTTATATTGGGGGTGGATGCACTTTAAGTAACTAATTTTCACCACCATCTAGCCTAGTTATTATGGACCAAGAAATAGAAGAATCAGGAGATAAAGCTCCAAAGATTACCAAGAAAATCAATGGCAAAATTTAGAATTGTCTTCATAATCAGGGAGTCAAACAGGCCTAGGCTCCAACCCCAGTTTTGACACTTACCTACCAGTTGTTTGGTTATGAGGCAGTTAACTTTTTGGAACCTCAGTTTCTTTTTAAAAATTTATTGATTTTTAGAGAGAGAGAAAGGGAGAGGGATAGAAATACCAATGAGAGACCTCATCGATCTGCTGCTTCCTGCACGCCCCCTATTGAGGATGGAGCCTGCAACCTGGGCATGTGCCTTGACCTGGAATCAAACTGTGACCTCTTGGTTGATGCTCAACCACTGAGCCACACCAGCTGAGATGAACCTCTAAAATGGGTTGTTAGGTTGTTATATAGGGTAGTGATTAGTAGTTGAAATAATAAAAATTTCAGGCCCATCCTATTTCATGTGCGTTTGTCATATCATTATTAATAAAAGTGGTTCATTCCTATTAAACAAGGCCTTGCTTGTACCTAGCACTGGATCCGGCTCTGCAGTGCTAGGGTGGTCCTGGGTGGGCTTCAGGATCCTGTCGACTACACCAAGTAAATGTTGATGTAAGAAAAATTCAAACCTGTAGAGAATTTTTATGAGTTTATTTAAATCAAACCGATGACATATGCCAGGGAGCAAGATCTCAAATGATCCCTGGCTTTTGTTTGTAGGTTGATAATCAGCCTCAAATTAGATAATTTTGGCTGAAGTGGGGAGCATAGATATTGAGAGGGGGAGAAGAGAGAAGACTAGGAGGAGGCCCAGCGGAGATGATGAGCACTTAAACTAGAACAATGGTATTAGGGATAGATATAAGAGGATGTCTTTGGGAAATATTTAGGAGCTATTTTCAGCAGGATTTAGTGGTTGATTAGAGGGGCTATGGATGGATGAGTTAAAAAAAAAGATGAATTATTTTTGGTTTAGTGTTGGATTGTAGGGACAGCAACTGACATAGGAAATATAGGAATGTTGGGTATGTTGACTTAGAGATTCCATGTACAATCCAAGTGGATATGTCTAGGAGGAAATTAATATATGCTAATTAACATAGATCTGGTATTCATAAACATATATTTTGCTTTTACATTCTGGAAGCAAACTTGCTATAGAATATGTTGTAAAAACTGGAATTAGAATTTATTAACTTATACTGAGGAATAATGAGGAATGAGAGTTACACTTAATGTAATTACTGATCAGATAGGGTTTAAGCTTGTCATTTTGCTATTGGTTTCTATATGTCTTATGTCTTTATTGTTCCTTTATTCCTTCATTTATTGCTTTTTTTGCACTAACTAGGTATTATATATCAATATACATAATATACTATATATTTATAGTAAGCATGCATTTGTAAGTGTACATAAAAAATAGAAGGATACATATAGAGAGGGCTACAAGATTTTAAAAGTTATTATTTTATTATTCATGGGATTATAATAATCATAACATTAAAAAAAACACTATTTCCCACAATTGCTAAAGTTAAATCCAAGTGTATGTATGTAAAGACATAGATAATATATTTCTCTAATGACTTTGTAGACCCAGTTTTCCTCATTTAATTTCAAGAGAGAGCAAGACTCTACCAGTACTTTACAACTAGATTGATGTCTTTAACTGTAAGACTGTCCAAAAATTCAAAATTCAATATATAAACATGCAATAGAATTTGATAGTCAAATACAGCTTATTTATAGAGTAGTAGAAAGAGCCTAAGCAGTTTTGGCATACATTAAGGATTTTACTACTGCAAAAAGTACTGAATCATGCTTTGCTAACTTAGAAAGGATCATAAAATCAGTTTATAATTTTTCTGGAGTCTGCTCTGATTCCTTGAACTTCTTCTAAAAAAATAAATTTTATTAAGTTAATTGTGGTGACATTGGTTAATAAAATTATATAGGTTTCAATTGTATGATTATATAATACATCATCTGTATATTGAATCATGTGTTCACCACCTAAAGTCAAATCTCCTTCCATCACTATATATTTGAATCCTTGATCTTCTTAGGAGGCAAGAATGTGGGTCTTATTTTCAAGTAGTCAAAGTATTTTTTTTTTAAATTTGGTTGATAAATGGTTAAGTCATGATGATAAGATGTAAACTGTAAACTTACACAGAAAACTAAAAAATTTCCAAAACAATTGGTGTTTGAATATAAACATAGTTTAGGAATTTGGAACTAATCTACAAATATTTTAACAAAGGCAGTGTTTCAGAGCTTCGATTAAGTCTAGGAAATATGTGTAAAAGTAAACACAAAGCAGCTGAGTGCCATATATGTATGATCTTAGTAGCTAGGTGAAACTAATTTGAAAATAAATTTTCATCCAAATATTTTTTTATCCTCACCCAAGGATATATTTATTTAATTTAATTCATTTTTTCTTTTTAAAATTTCTTTATTGATTAAGTTATTATATAAGTGTCCTTATTCCATTACCCCTCCATCCCCCCCACTCATGCCCTCACCCCCCTGTTGTCTGTGTACATTGGTTAGACCTATATGCATGCATACAAGTTCTTTGGTTGATCTCTCCTCCTTACTCCCACCCTCCCCTACCTTCCCTCTGAGGTTTGACGGTCTGATCGATGTTTCTCTGTCTCTGGATCTGTTTTTGTTCATCAGTTTATGTTATTCATTATATTCCATAAATGAGTGAGATCATGTGATATTTATCTTTCTCTGCCTGGCTTATTTCACTTAGCATAATGCTCTTCAGTTCCATCCATGTTTTTTTTTTTTTTTTTTTAATATATTTTATTGATTTTTTACAGAGAGGAAAGGAGAGAGATAGAAAGCTAGAAACATCGATGAGAGAGAAACATCGACCAGCTGCCTCTTGCACGCCCTCTACCGGGGATGTGCCCGCAACCAATGTACATGCCCTTGACTGGAATCGAACCTGGAACCTTTCAGTCCGCAGACCGATGCTCTATCCACAGAGCAAAACCGGTTTTGGCCCATCCATGTTGTTGCAAATGATAAGAACTCCTTCTTTTTTCCGCTTCGTAGTATTCCATTGTGTAGATGTACCACAGTTTTTTAATCCACTCATCTACTGATGGGCACTTAGGCTGTTTCCAAATCTTAGCTATGGTGAATTGTGCTGCTATGAACATAGGGGTACATATGTCCTTTCTGATTGGTGTGTCTAGTTTCTTGGGATATATTCCTAGAATTGGGATTACTGGGTCAAATGGGAGTTCCATTTTTAGTTTTTTGAGGAAACTCCATACTGTTCTCTACAGTGGCTGCACCAGTCTGCATTCCCACCAGCAGTGCACAAGGGTTCCTTTTTCTCCATATCCTCGCCAGCACTTGTCATTTGTTGATTTGTTGATGATAACCATTCTGACAGGTGTGAGATGGTACCTCATTGTTGTTTTGATTTGTATCTCTCAGATGATTAGTGACTGAGCAGGTTTTCATATGTCTCTTGGCCTTCCTTTTGTCTTCTTTCGAAAAGTATCTATTTAGGTCCGTTGCCCATTTTTGATTGGGTTGTTTATCTTCCTTCTGTTAAGTTGGAAGTTTATCTTCCTTCTGTTAAGTTCCCTGTAAATGTTGGAGATTAAACCCTTATCGGTGATGACATTGGCAAATATGTTCTCCCATGTAGTGGGCTTTCTTGTTTTGTTGATGGTTTCTTTTGCTGTGCAAAAGCTTTTTATTTTAATGTAGTGCCATTTGTTTATTTTCTCTTTAGTTTCCATTGCCCTAGGAGCTGTATCGGTGAAGATATTGCTTTGGCATATGTCTGAGATTTTGCTGCCTGTGGATTCCTCTAGTATTTTTATGGTTTCCCGTCTTAATGTTTAAGTCCTTTATCCATTTTGAGTTTATTTTTGTGTATGGTGTAAGTTGGTGGTCTAGTTTCATTTTTTTTGCATGTATCTGTCCAATTTTCCCAACACCATTTATTGAAGAGGCTGTCTTGACTCCATTGTATGTTCATGCCTTCTTTGTTGAATATTAATTGAGCATAGTGGTTTGGGTTGATTTCTGGGTTCTCTATTCTATTCCATTGATCTATATGTCTGTTCTTGTGCCAGTACCAGGCTGTTTTGAGAACAGTGGCTTTGTAATACAGCTTGATATCTGGTATTGAGATCCCACCTACTTTGTTCTTCTTTCTCAGGATTGCTGCAACTAATTGGGGTCTTTTTTTATTCCAGATGAATTTTTGGAAAGTTCATTTTAGGTCTGTGAAATATGCCGTTGGTATTTTAATGGGGAGTGCATTGAATCTATATATTGCTTTGGGTAGTATGGACATTTTGATGATGTTGATTCCACCAATCCATGAACACGGTATGTTCTTCCATCTGTTCATGTCTTCCTCTGTCTCTTTTTTTCAGTAC
This sequence comes from Ia io, assembly GCA_025583905.1. NCBI lineage: Eukaryota > Metazoa > Chordata > Mammalia > Chiroptera > Vespertilionidae > Ia > Ia io. The sequence goes on along the minus strand of JAJQQW010000012.1, from coordinate 41,784,224 downwards.
CCTGTAGTTTTCCGAGTATAGTTCTTTTACCTCCTTAGTTAAGTTAATTCCTAGGTATCTTAATTTTTTTGGTGTGATGGTAAATGGGATTGCTTTTTTAGTCTCTCTTTCTGTAAATTCACTATTGGTGTATAGGAATACCATATATTTCTTGGCATTAATTTTGTATCCTGCTACTCTGCCGAATTCATTTATTAAGTCTAATAATTTTTTGATGGAGTCTTTAGGGTTTTCTATGTACAGTATCATGTCATCTGCGAATAAGGACAGTTTTACTTCTTCTTTTCCAATTTGGATGCCTTTTATTTCTTCTTCTTATCTAATCGCATTGGCTAGTACTTCCAGTACTATGTCAAATAGGAGTAGTGAGAGTGGGCATCCCTGTCTTGTTCCTGTTATTAGGGGAAATGGTTTTAGTTTTTGACCATTGTGTATGGTGTTGGCCGTGGGTTTGTCATATATGGCTTTTATTATGTTGAGTAATTTATTTTTTCAATCCTCACTCAAGGATATGTTTTTCATTGATTCTAGAGAGGGAAGAAGGGAGAGAGAGAGAGAGAGAGAGAGAGAGAGACAGAGAGAGAGAGAGAGAGAGAGAGAGAGAGAGAGAGAGAGAGAGAGAGAATGAATCAATGTGAGAGAGATGGGTTACCTCCCGTATGAGTCCTAACCTGGATGAACCTGCAACCTACGTATGTGCCCTGACCAGGGATAGAATCCACAACCTTGGGGTATCAGGATGACACTCTAACCAAATGAGCTAACTGGCCAGAGCTTAAATTATTTGGGTCATTTGAAAAACACCTATCTGATAGCTGCACCTCAGGTCCAGCCGTTCGGTTGACCACATGCCAGAATTTGCACACACCTGATTATCGGTCGGTTAAAGAAAGGCAAATTGCTTAAACTTTACCTGCCTCAAATTTTCCCTCAGCAATTCGGGGGGAGGTTAAGGCTGTCTTTTTCTTATAGAAATAAAATAGAATTTTTAAAAAACATATTTTATTAATTTTTTACAGAGAGGAAGGGAGAGGGAGAGAGAGTTAGAAACATCGATGAGAGAGAAACATCGATCAGCTGCCTCCTGCACACCCCCCACTGGGGATGTGCCCGCAACCAAGGTACATGCCCCCCTTGACCAGAATCGAACCTGGGACCTTTCAGTCCGAAGGCCGATGCTCTATCCACTGAGCCAAACTGGTTAGGGCATAAAATAGAATTTTAAGGTGTGAGAGAGAAAAAGACATCTCCAGAAATAACTTCTAAAACAAAACAAAACAACAAAAAAAAGAAGACAAAAGAAGTAAGTTCTAGAATTAGATCCTTGGGGTCGAGGGTTGTGGCTCTTTCATGAGCCTCTCCTCTCCCTGGGTGCCTAGCATTGGATCCTGACACCGGGTAGCTGTTGAACTGAACTTTGGATTTCTGACCTCACAATGATGAAGACCAAATCATGAACACTGGCTCCAGCTGGTCTTTATAGCTCATCTCCACCCTGCTATCCACTGCCTCTCCTCTATTTCCACATCCCCAATTGCTTGCTTCACCATTTACCTATGCACTCTACCTAAAATGCCTCTTCCCACCTACTGGAGCTGCGGAACAAATTCTGTGTGGTTTTGGACCCACTCAAATGTCACCTCATCTCTGGAGCTCCCTCTGACAGTCTCCTGGATAGAGTTATTGCTCTCATTGGGGCTCTGAAGCATTTTATCTATATTTTTTTCTTCCATATTATAATTTTTACATTAGTCTCCATACTGGCTAAGAATTCCTTGACAGCGAGCTAGTGACTTGTGCATCATTTTATCCCCAAAGTCTAGCATGCACCGGACATTTAGAAAACACACAGTAATTTAAAAAAATAGAGATTTATTCTCCCTTGTTGAGATTTATTCTCTCTTACCCAAGGATATTTTTTCATTGATTTTTAGGGAGAGTGGGAGAGAGAGGGAAAGACAGAGAGAAACATCATTGTGAGAGAAACATGTTGATTGGTTGCCTCCTGCACAAGCCCTGACTAGGGCCTGGGCCGGGGGAGAAGCCTGCAACCAAGGTACAAGTCCTTGACTGGAATCGAACTTGTGACCCTTTGGTCTGTTGGTCGACACTCTGTCCACTGAACCAAATCAGCTAGGGCTGAGTTTTTGTTTCAGTGATGGTCTAAAAATTATTTTAAAACTTAAGACAAAATTTGTTATGCAATGATAGTTCACAATTTCATGAAACTAAGATTTTGGTTCCTCAAGTGAGAGTTTCTCAAATTCTAGTCCTTGATATATTCTAATGCAGGGGTCCTCAAACTTTTTAAACAGGGGGCCAGTTCACTGTCCCTTAGACCGTTGGAGGGCCGGACTATAGTTTAAAAAAAACTATGAACAAATTCCTATGCACACTGCACATATCTTATTTTGAAGTAAAAAAACAAAACGGCAAAAACACCCACATGTGGCCCGCAGGCCGTAGTTTGAGGACACCTGTTAATGGTTAAGAACATGGCCCTGGAGTTAAGAGTATTTGGGTTCAAATGCAGGCATTACCTAAATGGGTGATCTTGAGCAAGTTCCTTAGATTTTCTGAGCCTCCATTTACTCATCTATAAAATGGAGATTATAATAGTATTGATCCCATGGGGGTGCTCTGAGGATTAAATGCTCTTAGAATCCTATCTAGCACATACGTGTTCAATAAATATTAACTATTATTGTTCTTGGAAATTTGTGCAGCAGTTAGAATTGTGTTGGGCTACAAGTAACACAATATTGGACTATATTAGTTTCCTGTTGCTATTATAACAAATTACCACAAACTTCATGGCTAACAACAACACAAACTTATTATTTTATAGTTCTGGAGGTCAGAAGTCCAAAATAGGTCTCACTGAGATAAAATTAAGGTGTTGCCATGGACTGAACTGTTCCCCTGCCCCGCCCCCCCCCCCATTAATTTGTTAAAGCTATAAACTCTCATATGATGGGACTTGGAGAAGGGGGTTTTGGAAAGTAATTATTTTAGATGAGGTCATAAGCGTAGGGCCCTCATGATGGGATTAACGGTTTTATAAAAGGAGACAACAGAGAGCTTGTGCCCCTTCTCTCTCTGCCATGTGAGGACAAAGAAAGAAGGTGGCTATCTATAAGCCAGGAAAAGAGTCCTCATCAGGAATCAAATTTGTTGGCTCCTTGATTTTAGATTTCTCAGCCTCAAAATTGTGAAAAAATAAATTTCTGTTGTTTAAACCACTTAGTCTATAGTACTTTGTTATGGCATTCTGAACTGACTAGTCCAGATTTGTTCCTTCTAGATGCTCTAGGGCAGTGGTCGGCAAACTCCTTAGTCAACAGAGCCAAATATCAACAGTACAACGATTGAAATTTCTTTTGAGAACCAAATTTTTTAAACTTAAACTATATAGGTAGGTACATTGTTATTAACTTAACTAGAGGCCCAGTGCATGATTGAATCATGCACGTGTAGGGTCCCCTACACACTTTTGCTTTTCGTGGTGGAGCTGGGTGCCTGTCCGCTGGTGCACCAGGCCTTTCAGAAGCCTCCAGCTCGGCGGAGGCTTCTGAAAGGCCTGTTGCCGTAGCAGACAGGCACCCAGCTCCCCCAATTTGATGGTCCGCGGCCGCTGAGGGGGGCTACCCTGCTGTTGAGAGGCACAGGGGGCGGGACTCCTGCCCCCTGTGCCTCTCAATGGCCAGATCCGCAGCCGCTGAGGGGGGCTGCCGCGGACACCTGGCTACCCTGCCGTTGAGAGGCGCAGCTGGGTGTCTGCGGCAGGCCCCCTCAGCGGCCACGGATCTGGCCGTTGAGAGGCACAGGGGGCGGGAGTTCCGCCCCCTTGCGCCTCTCAACAGCAGGGTAGCCCCCCTCAGTGGCAGCGGATCCGTGCCTCTCAATGGCCGGATATGCCACCCCGAGTTCCGCCCCCCAGCCTCCCGCCGCCCAATCGTGGGCATAGTGGAGTGATGGTAATTTACATGTTACTCTATTATTAGATAGGATTAGGGTACTCCTAAGCTGGCCTTTGCTAAAAACTCAAGGGGCCAAAGAGCCGCATGTGGCTCGCGAGCCACAGTTTGCCGACCACTGCTCTAGGGGAGAATTGTTTTCTTCCCTTTTCCAATTTCTAAAGACCACCTATATTCCTTAGCTTGTGGTTCCTTCCTTTGTCTTCAAGCCAGCAACATAGCATGTTCAAATCTCTCTGACTGGGACCTTTCTGCCTCCCTCTTCCACTTTTAAAGACACCTGAGAGAATGGATCTACCTGGATAATCCAGAATAATCTTATTTTAAGGTCAGGTGGTTAGCAACCTTAATCCTATCTGCAACCTTAATTCCCCCATGTAACATTGCATATTCAAAAGTTCTTGGAATTAGGATGTGGACATCTTTGGGAGCCATTATTTTGGCTACCGCACAGACTAACAATAGTTTTTACCTTAAGGGCATTAGTTATTTACTTGAGAAATTTGGAAGTGGGAGCTTCTATATTTATTTAGCAGGTTAACTATATTGTCAAGAACTCATGCTCTTTCTTTCTCAGTCAGCTTTGGCCATGTCTAACTGCAAGAGAATCTGGAAGAGTGAGCATCTGAGAAAGGAGAATGAGATTATCCTGATGGCTTAGACAATCTATGATTTATTGGTAGGCCTGGCACATTGCTTCCCCAAACAAAATTAGAGTTCTTTTAGGAAAAGAACTCTAAGTGTGTATGTGTGTGTGTGTGTGTGTGTGTGTGTGTGTGTGTGTGTGAGGGGGCATAGAAGAGAGGGGGTAGCTATTAAACAAGCAAATGACATTAGCTGTTAGGGTCTCTGAGAACTTTTTCCCCTTTAAAGAAATGTTTTCATTTGAGAGGCTATGCAGTACAGGGTCGGGCAAAAGTAGCTTTACAGTTGTTTGTATGGAAAATAATACAATAATTAATAAATAATAATACAATAATAAATTCTATGTTTTGTGTACTCACAACTGTAAGCCTACTTTTGTCCCATCCTATATTTCTAGATAAAGCACTTACTTGTAAAATTTTATTCTTCTGTATTGAATTAGATTAAAAAAACTTCGAAAGACTATTTAACACAGGGGTGGGGAAACTTTCTTGTGACAAGGGCCATTTGGATATTAACAACATCATTTGTGGGCCTTACAAAATTATCCACTTAAAAATTAACCTGCTACACCCTAACCGGTTTGGCTCAGTGGATAGAGCGTCGGCCTGCGGACTCAAGGGTCCCAGGTTCGATTCCGGTCAGGGGCCTTGGTTGCGCGCACATCCCCAGTAGGAGGTGTGCAGGAGGCAGCTGATCGATGTTTCTCTCTCATCGATGTTTCTGGCTCTCTATCCCTCTCCCTTCCTCTCTGTAAAAAATCAATAAAATATATTTTAAAAAATTAGCCTGCTATATATGGCCAAACATTTAATTAACTCACCCCTAATGTGTTGGTAGGGCCAGACCAAATGATTTTGTGGGCCATATCCAGATGTTCCCCACCCCTAATTTAAACAAACATTATTTTTAAAACTTTCACACAAAATTTATGATCATTATAGAAAAACTAAGGCTCTGGTTGGGTAGCTCAGTTGGTCAGAGCATTGTCCCGATATACCAAGGTTGTGGGTTCAATCCCTGGCCAGGGCACAAATAAGAATCAACCAATGAAGGCATAAATAAGTGGAATAATAAATTGATGTTTCTCTCTCTCTCTCTCTCTCTCTCAATCAATCAATAAAAAATTAAAAAAATTAGACAGTCTTTTCAATGTATATTTTCTCATCTAGTTGAACACATAGGTAGCTGATGGCTGAGACCAATGAGGTTGAAGTTCAATGAGGCAAAAAATGTGTCACTTTTGGCACACCTAAGATTTTTGTAATAGTGTCAATTCTATTAAATTTATGAAAACTATGCTTCATTATCAGAACTCCAATTATTCCTATTGTCTATTCAAATTTTCTAAAATAATAAGAACAATCTATAATAAAATTTCCAAGTAATTGCATAAAGAAATTACAATGTACTGTCAATAATGGTGATGCTACTGAAATGAAAGTGTTGGCTGGCAGATGATACCATCTTGAGAAACCCTAAGTATTTGTCAATCAATGTATGAAAGTCCAGTTTTGATGTACGCACAGCATATTATTTACTAACCTAATTAATTAAAAAAATATTTATTGTGTGCCTGGTACTGTTTTAGAAACCAGGATTATAGCAGTAATGAAAAACAAGAAGAGGTTCTGACTTTATGCTCTTAATAGCCTAGTTAGAATAATCCAATAAATACAAATGAAAACTCAAGGTGTTTTTTATCTATTAAATTAGCAACAGTAGGGCACTCTTATATAGAGTCTAAAATGGTACAGTCTTTCTGAAGATAAATTTAACCGTCTGTGTAAGTTAAGATGTCTACACACATTGACCCCTCCACCCCCAAGGATTTCACTCTTAGGAACTATTATAACTTGAAAAATATTTATGCTATGTACTATTAAGAGGGTAAAAATTCTGATTAAATGCAATGTCTAAAATATTAGTAATGTTATTGCTTGGGGTCAAAAAGTACAAACTTATTAAAGTTAACAAAGGGGGTCAGTTTGTTGTCAGTTTGATTCAAATAAACTCTTACGGGAAATTCTCAAAAAAAAAAAATACAGAAATAGAAATACCTGTGGGTCTGGGAGCTGCCAAGGGGGCTGGGGCCTGGTGTGGGCAGCCAGCAGGGCTTCCCAGGCTGTTTATGTTCTCCTTGAAAACAAGAAATTCGTGTCAGATGGGTCATTTTCTTTTAGATGTAAGCAAAGCACCCTCTAATTTGCTGAATCTTCAAAAAGTACTATAACTTTGGGAGGGAGGAATCCCTCCATTACTATGACAAAGTCCATGTTTCTAGTAAAGCAAAGGAAACACCCTGAATATTAATAGAGTTTATCTCTAGGCAGTGGAAGTACAGGAGATCCTTTTCTCCCCCCTCTGTTTTTCTGTATTTGACAGATTTAAAGTAAAAATAAAGTATTATTCTTTTAATGAAAAGCTTTAACTAATCTGTATCATGAGCTCACAAAAGTCTCCATCTGCAGATTTAATAAAATAACACAAAATTAATTAAAGCATGAGGCTTCTTTGATGATATTAAGTCCAAAAGTAAAAAGAAATGTTGTGAAGGAACCAAGATGGCGGCAAAGTTAAACAACTAAACTGTCGCCATGCACAACAATTTCAAAAATACAACTAAAAGACAAAGCGTCTACCACCCAGAACCACAGGGGAGCTGGCTGAATGGTAGATTTACAACTAAGAAGGAAAAAGAAAGAACAAACGTGGAAGGGCTGAGGTACGGAGGCGCGTGAATCGGGCTGGTGGCGGGCGACGGGACGCACGGCTTTTTTTCCAACCCGAAGGGAGATAAGCTCCCGATCACTCTGAAATCCAGTTTCTGGGGACGCGCGGGGGACCCAGACACCTATGGGGAGAAGCTGGACTCTCGGCCATCGTGTCAGAAAGTGAGAGTGACTTTCTTGCAGAGGTGCACCCAGCAATCAGTGTTTACTGCGCTGGAGCACGGGATGCAGGGACTTGGAAATGGGAAAGGCAGAAAAGGCAGACTAGCAGCCATTGCTGTTTGCCATGCCCTAGCCTAGTGACGCCCTGAGACCCGCCCCACCCTGAGACCCGCCCCACACATTCCGCAAACCCGTCCAGGACCTGACGGCAGCTTTTGCATATAAATGGCCTGCCCTGTGGCAGCTTAACCAAATAAACTGCACCTCCAGTCAGACTGCTCCAAAACCACTCAAGCAAAGAGGAGAAAACTGCAGTTTTTGCTGTAACTCCTGCTGAGTGGCCTCAGACAGTAGCTGACCTGTACCCCATTGGAGATCCAGAAACGAGGGCATCTAGTGGTCGGTGTGAGACGACACCAGATTTCAACCACTCACATAAGGGACACATTCAAGAGGCAGACTCAGTGAGCGCCAGAGCCCTACTGCAACAAGTCCCGGCCCATGGACGTGTCTCCAGCACAGCAACTCTTCCTTTATAGACACAGCGGGTCCTCACAGCCAATTGGCCTGGAGGAAAATTCCTCCCAGTGACACCAACAACAATCAAGGCTTAACTACAACAAGGCTGTACACACAGTCTAAAAAGGGGTGCACCAAGAGTGTGCACCTCAGGTAACTGGGAGGCTGACCTGTTGAACCAATAAGACACCTAGTACACAAAACTACCCTACCAACTCAGGGAAGCAGCGAAAATGAGGAGACAAGGAAACAGATCCCAAACAAAAGAAATGGAGGAGAACAAAAGACTGGACATAGAGTTCAAAACCACGGTTATAAGGTTTTTCAAGAATTTCATGGAAAAAGCCGATAAATTTAATGAGACCCTTGAGAATATGAAAAAGGTTCAACTAGAAATGAAACATACACTAACTGAAATAAAAAATATTATACAGAGACCCAACAGCAGGCTAGAGGAATGCAAGAATCAAGTTAATGATTTGGAATACAAAGAGGCAAAGGACACGCCTCCAGAAAAGCAAGAAGAGAAGAGAATTCAGAAAGTAGAAGATAGTGTAAGGAGCCTCTGGGACAACTTCAAGCGTACCAACATCAGAATTATGGGGGTGCCAGAAGAAGAGAGAAAGCAAGACTCTGAAAACCTATTTGAAGAAATAATGACAGAAAATTTCCCCCACCTGATGAAAGAAATAGACTTACAACTCCAGGAAGCGCACAGAACCCCAAACAAAAGGAATCCAAAGAGGACCACACCAAGACACATCATAATTAAAATGCCAAGAGCAAAAGACAAAGAGAGAATCTTACAAGCAGCAAGAGAAAAACAGTTAGTTACTTACAAGGGAGCACCCATACGATTATCAGCTGATTTCTCAACAGAAACTATGCAGGCCAGACGGGAGTGGCAAGAAATATTCAAAGTGATGAATAGCAAGAACCTACAACCAAGATCACTCTACCCAGCAAAGCTATCATTCAGAATTGAAGGTCAGATAAAGAGCTTCACAGATAAGAAAAAGCTAAAGGAGTTCATCACCACCAAACCAGTATTATATGAAATGCTGAAAGGTATTATTTAAAAGGAGGAAAAAGAAGAAAAAAAATAAAGATAAAAATTATGAACAACAAATACATACCTATCAACAAGTGAATCTAAAAGTCAAGTGAATTAAAAATCTGAAGAACAGAATAGACTGATGAACATAATAGAATCAGGGGCATAGAATGGGAATGGATTGATAATTCTCAGGGGAAGGGGGTGTCTGTGTGGGGGTACGGGAAGAGACTGGACAATATCATATACCTATGGATAAGGATAGTGGGGGGGGGAGGTAAGGGCAGAGGGAAGGGTGGGAACGGGGAGGAGGGGAGATATGGGGGGGGTGAAAGGAGAAACAATTGTAATAATCTGAACAATAAAGATTTATTAAAAAAAATTAAAAAAATAGAATAATTAAAAAAAAAGAAATGTTGTTACATGGTTACGGGTCATTTTAATTTGCTAAGTTTTTTGTAATGAACATATTTTTATAATTAGAAAAAAATACATTCTTTTAAAAGGGTAGTAACATTCATTGGGTGATTATAAGCACATATGTGCCCCTTGGATGTTTCTTCACTTCATCAAAAACATAGCCTAAGCTAGTTTTGGCTACTTTAAGAAAGAATATGATGATGTTGTTACACATATGTACAGTATGAAATGTTAATACAAAATTTGAAAAGAAAATATTCTATTCATTTTAGAGGTTTAAAAAATTAGGGATCACATATCTTTAAATGTAGGGGTGTTAGAATAATTGCTTGACTTTGTATCTGGGAACTGTGAGTTGCTTCTGTACACCAAGTGAAACATTAACTTTCTGATTTTTTTTTTTTTTTTTTTTTGCAACAACAAGATTACCAACGATTGTGAGAGCTCAGAGACAGCGTGCAAGGAAAATGAAGCTCCCTATTTTCATAGCAGATGCATTCACAGCAAAAGCATTTCGTGGAAATCCTGCTGCTGTTTGTCTCCTAGAAAATGTAAGTATTAGTTTGGAAATGCAGTTCTTGGAATTCTAGGTTCCCTGAAAACTAAAGATGTCTTAAAAAAAAAAATCAGGCCTAACTGTTTACCTCTGTGTTTTTTTGTCAAATGATAGCAGCAACGTTTATGTCTGCAAATGGATTTAGGTGAGAAAGCTTACACCTACATGTTTAATTCTAGAGAAATGAGGATTCATGTAGGGAAGGACTAGAGCTCCCTTTTAGCCCTCGGGTTTTCATTTAGTTAGCACCAAATGTGGAGGAGAATAAAATTAGATGGGTTTTATGTGACTAGACATGGCTGATATTACATCTAGCATGAAAGATCCAAACTGCATATTTTTAATCTTACCCATAGTCCATGTAATTATAGATTTTTTTCAGGATGAAGAAATGAGATGTTTTGCAAGGGGTTAAGTAGAAAGATAGAAGGAATTAGTTTACTGAAAGTCTCATTTTAAAAATTGCTTTTTGATTAGGATAAGTATTAACAGGCTAATTAAATGTCCCCTGACCTTAAATGCTTTGTGTTGATCCCTAGTTATTCTTAGGAAGCAAGCCAAGATACCCTTCCATGCAGAGCAGTTAGTGCCAGAGTATGTATACGTGAGAATTACTTCAGAAACAGTAAGCAATTCATGATCTTAAGTAAGTTACTAAGTTGGGCAAAGGCGTGCTGGGGCATTCGTGTGCAGTGAATCCCAACTGGCCTGCACATCGGAATCACAGAGGAGCTTTAAAATTTCTGTGCTCAGGCCTCATCCCAAACCAGTGACAGAGTCTCTGGGGTGTGACCCAGACTGCCCTGTTTGTTCATCTCCGTGTGTGAGTCCAGTGTGCAGTCAAGGCGAGAGAGGCCCCGGTTTCCCTGAGATAGGTGAAGACTGTTGAGTCCTTGGTGTGCTGGTTTTCTTTCCCAAGCAGAGCAGCAAAATGGTGATCAAGAGTTCAAGAGTCCTCCACTCACTTTAACAATGCATTCATTATGCAACCTTGCAGTTGGCACTGGCCAACCACACAGTGCTGAAAGTAATAGTTAACAGGCTTTATCAAGTAACACGATAGTTTGCGAGGATTAGCAAGAGAATAATTAACAACCAGATTCTAAGTCATGAACTTTCTTTAGAAATAATCTGGCAGCCCAGCTGGGGTGGCTCAGTGGTTGAGCATTGACCTATGAACCAGGAGGTCGTGGTTTGATTCCCAATGAGGGCACATGCCTCTGTTGCAGGCTCACTCCCCAATGGGGGGCATGCAGGAGGTAGCCGATTGATGATTCTCATCATTGATGTTTCTCTCTCTCTCCCTCTTCCTTCCTCTCTGAAATCAACAAAAATATATTTTAAAAAAAGAAAAAGAAACAATCTTCAAATACAACTCCACCTTGAGGAATTGTGAAATTGCCTAAAGCTGCTTGTCAAGAATCTCAGTATATTTGCCCATGTTTCCATATATAACATCCTTGAAGAGTTTTGAAAATATTTTTAAGTGATTTATACTCAGTTTTCACTAGATGACAAGGATCAGCATTATTCCTCATTCTTTTATCTCCAGTGTACTCATTAAGCAACAGGGTTAAGGATCTCTCTCTCTCTACCTACCTACCTAACTCTATCTCTCTATCTACCTCCCCATTAAAATATATTTTACAAGTTATTTATGTACTTGGAAAAAGTAGGAAATAAAAATTTAACAAAGAACTTAACATAATTCAAAGCAAAATGCTTCAGTGCAAATGGAAGAAAGAAAAAGATGAGGAAGCCCACGACAGGATACTCTCTTGTCTCCCAATTCACTTCTGGGCCTTGGACCTGTGAGACTAGGCTAATTTGATGGCCTGTCAGAGACAACTGAATAGATATCTGAAGACCAGTTTGCTAGCTTTTCTATTCTGTGGACATGAGAATCCTGTTCTCCTGGATGCTAATTTAACACTTTCCCCAATTCATAATCAGTACAAATTATAAAGAAAGTGTAAGCTATGTTTTCTGCCCTTGGATTCCTTATCCATGGCTGGAGACACAGATCACCTGAAACACAAGTGAACTCAGGAAAATATCAGCGACAAATAGGGCTAAACCTTATAATGCTGACCATAGTTCAGGAGTTTAGCATGTCATTGACATATTCTACAAATATTTATCTACATCTGCCAGGAGCCAGGCTCTGGGCTAGGGCTGGGAGGTACAAAGTTTGTCTGCCCTTGAGGTGCTCAAAGTCTAATGTAAGCCTGATCACTATTCAGAGGCTAAAGGACCAGAAGGTGCCAGGTGAAAAGGGAACTCAGAGGACAATGTTGGATTTTATAGAGGAGGACATGCTTCAGATTTTAAGTGCAGACACCCTTTTTTGTTTTGTTTAAAATTGTTTAAAATTTGACCACGATGAGACTAACCATAGGAAAACTTGGTGGACAGTCTAAAGACTAGGTAATTGCTTTTTGAATACTTGATAACAGACGGCTGGAAGGAAATGGAGTCCCAAGAGCTTTTATAATTTTCTGAAGTTTTGTTTTGTTTTCCTTTAAGGACAAGTCCATTTTTAATGTTCTCACACGAGGAACGTATAACACTGTACATTAGATCAAAAAACAAACAAACAAACAAACAAAAAAACAAATTAAGGGATAAATGGGAACATTTTTGAGTAAAATATTTAAAATCTTAAAATATTGTGTGACAATCCATTTGGCAATAAAGACCACATAGACACATGGAAAATGTATCGAAACAATATTTAAAAAATGAAATAGATACATTATGGTGACAGCTGAGTAAAAAACTACAAAACTCATGACCAACTACTGGATAGGTCACAGAACTGTGATAGTGCTCAGGGGTGATATTTTGTTTATGTTTCTGTAAACCAGCCTTCATAGTTAGTGAAAATAACAGATCAACAGGGTAAGGTATCCCATATTTATTCTTCTTCATATTCTAACAAAGCTTCTGATATATATACATATATATAGTGCCTGTGTGTGTGTGTGTGTGTGTGTGTGTGTGTGTGTGTGTGTGTAACACAAGGTTTCTTAACTGCAGAGCTACTGACATTTTGGACTGGGTAGTTCTTTGATGTATGAGACTGTCATGTACATTGTAAAATGTTTACTAATATCCTGTCCTCTACCCACTAGATGATAGTAGTCCCCCCTTTTCCCTCAATCATGGCAATCAAAAATTGCCCCAGCTGTTTTTCCCCCCCTCTCTTTCTCTCCATTCCTCTCTAAAAAAAAAATAAAAATAAAAAATCCAGCATATAAGCCTAACCAATGGACACAGACAACAGGGGGGTGAGGGCATGAGTAGGGGTTGGGGTTAAAGGCAGGATAAGGACACATATGTAATACCTTAATCAATAAAGAAATTTTTAAAAAATCCAAAAAACCCTGGCTGGTGTGGCTCAGTTGGTTGGAGTGTCCTCCCGTGCACCAAAAAGTGGTGGGTTCGATTTCTGTTCAGGCTACAAACCCAGGTTTCAGATTTGATTCCCGGTCAGGGCATATTTGGGAGGTGACTGATCGATGTTTATCTCTCTCTCTAAAAAAATAAAATCAATAAAAAAGAAAAAAAAATGGCCCTGAGGTTGAGATTCATTGCTTTGAGGGTACCTTTTTAAAAAAGAAGTTTATATGAGTTTTTCTGTTAAAATTATTCATAGAAAACCTTTGCTGTGTGCCCAATATATACATTTATTCCAATTCAGCTGGCATTTACTGGTTGTTTAGTCATTATTCTTTTCAACACCAGTAATCATTGCCAGTGATAGTAAGGAGGATTGGTTTCACACTTAAAAAAAAATGTTGTTTTTAAAATTGATTTCAGAGAGGAAGGGAAAGGGAGAGAGATATAGAAACGTCAATGATGAGAGAGAATCATCGATCAGCTGCCTCCTGCATGCCCCCCACTGGGATTGAGTCCGAAACCTGGGCATGTGCCCTGACCAGGAATTGAACTGTGACCTCCTGGTTCATGGGTCAACACTCAACCAATGAGCAACACCGGCTGGGCTGGATTCACACTTTTAAGGAGGAATGCTTAGTTTTAGTTCCTGAACTACTTGTTGTTCCAGTTTTCCTTATTAAATTGAGAGAACACCCCAAACCCCTTTATAGCTTAGTGAGTTATGCATTTAAGGAAAAAAAACAAGTGTACAACAAAACCAAGGCTTTAACTCATGTCAGGAGGCTTACCACTGGCCGTTTCCAAACTCTGTGCCCTTCCTTAGAGAGAGGCTCACAGGGTGTGACCACGCCCGTCAGAGGCTCCTGGGGTTTCTAGGGAGTTTCAACCTCATATCTATTTTTATGTCCAGAAGAGTGACTGAGGAGTGCAGAGAAGATTCTTCTAGGGCACTGAAAGGTTTTCCTTTTCCCAGTGATTGAGGGAAGAGCAATGCAAAGGAGGAGATGTGAATGTAGGAATTTCTGCTTCCTAAGTATCCTCACTGGTTTCTAGAACATAACCCTCAGCTTTGGGAACAGTGACTTCAGACACATTCAGCCCAATACTGAGCTAATTGCTTTTCATATGTTATCTCATGTCATCCTCACAATCACTCTATGAGCAGGTCTTATTATTACCATCCCCATTTTACAGATGCGGACGCAGAGGCAAAGGAAGGGTAAGTACTTTGCCAGAGGTCACACACTCCTCAGTGGCTGACTTTAGGACCCAACCCCACAACTGCCTGTCTGCGGGGCCTGTGCCTTTAACTACTGTGCTCACTACCATCACTCTTGTAATTCACTCAATACCTGTCTTCCTCATTAGATTGCACATTCTATACGATCCATTATGACTTGTTTCAGCACACCCGGCCTAGCACATGGGAGGCACTACATAAATATCTGTTGAGTGAAAGTAAAAATATAATCAATTAAATTATGGCAAAATCTCTGAAGAGTTCTGGTTAACCAACCGTCATTGGTCTTATGTTCTCCTTGATGGGGCAGGGTGGGGGTATGGGAAGTGAGAATGAGCTTTGGGTTCAATTTGGAGCTGGAGAGACAAGGCATCCGTAGAACCACCAAGATGGCCTACAGCTTGAGTACTGCACGGTGTGGACATAACTTCACAATAAGAAGTCCCAATGCCTCAGAAGGAATCTCTCATTTCTTCCTGGATGATTTAGAACTTTCTACATCCAACTGTTTTTCCTTTGGTGGAATCCATCTGCAGCAGAGGGACAAATAAAGACTGAGAGCAAGTTATATGCAGGCTGTCATATTTCTGAACTGCCACAAGATGGGAGTATTTTAAAACTTTACTCATTTTCTGATAATTAATTTTTTTGTGGGCCTAGTGATGATGGAACCTCAGTGTCCCAATGCAGTACACTGGAACTCAAAAAAAATAAAAATAAAAATAAAATCATGGTTGTTTTGCTGTTGGAAATTTGTCTCATGTGACATTGCCAAAGGGAAATGGCTATTAAAGCGAGAGAATTAACCTTTTGCACTCAGATGTCGAGTGTGACTCGACACGGTTAGCATTAGAATAAAGGAATCGAGAAAAAAGCAAGCGAGTGCAAAGGGTTAAAAGTTGTTGGTTTGTAATTATTATGTGCTGCATTTGAAAATAAGGTTGTAGTGTAAAATGGAAAAATTATTTGAACAAAAATTCAATATTTTAAATGAGTGTTTCTAAAGTTTCTAAAGTTCTTTTGTTTCTAAAGTTCTAAAGTTCTCAAAGTTGAACCAGTATGAGCCTTCTCATGATTCACCATCATCTTGACCTTTGGTTCCATAGTAGAAATTCAGCTGCATATGGTGCATATTGAGGGCTGCTATTACCAAATTTTCTACATTATTTCTATCCCTCAGGCAAATAACAGGTGTCCTGGCACAGAAATTAGTTACAGAAGTTCAAATTGCATTTGATGTCATATGGTAGAGAGGATTAAAGTAAAGCATGTGTTCTAGCTGATGTGCAAAACAGCCCATTTTTGCAAGGAAATTTACTGCCAAAAGATGGTGAGCTTGGCTACAATGTGGGATGCTTTAACGCTTTCAGAGGGTCTTGTCGAGGGAAGCAATAGTTTAAAAAGGAAGGATAAGGATAGGGAGAGTTTGACCAGATCAGAGAGAGGAAGGACAGACAGGCACCACAGGTCCTGCAGCCCAGGAGGCAAACCCAGGAAGACCAGCGCCGGCTTTCCTTTGTCACCCTGCCATTCACTGTTGAGCCCTGTGATTGCAGGTTCTGCACTAGGGAATTAAATGGCTTCCAGTTTCTCTCCGGTGTTGTATGCACAGGCATGTGAGCCAGTTTCCACAGAGAACATTCTATAGGCCATGGCAAGTGCTTGAATTCAATTCTTTTCCCCACCAAATTATAAGAGAAAGTTTATTTAGAAAATGACAGAGCTAGTAGAAGTTAGCCGACTCGGCTGCGTAGGCTCAGGGAAAAGAGACGGAAGCAAAAGAAGGGCCCTTTAGTCCACAGGTTGACTCTCTATCCACTGAGCCAAACCAGCTAGGGCCGTTATCAATTTCTTTTCTTTCTTTTTTTTTTTTAAAAAAATATATTTTATTGATTTTTTACAGAGAGGAAGGGAGAGGGATAGAGAGTTAGAAACATCGATGAGACAGAAACATCGATCAGCTGCCTCCTGCACACCCCCACTGGGGATGTGCCCGCAACCCAGGTACATGCCCTTGACCGGAATTGAACCTGGGACCCTTCAGTCCGCAGGCCGCAGGCCGACGCTCTATCCACTGAGCCAAACCGGTCAGGGCCGTTATCAATTTCTTAAGTGATTTTTCTTTCTATAGGACTATAGAGCTTCTATAGATTTTTGAATATAGTGCTCCTTTAAGTAAACCTCTTGCTAGGATTTTTATATCAGCTGATAGTTTAAAAACCATGACTGATTTTTCACAATAACTACTGTTTTATGCCTTATACGAGTGTATGGAAAGTGTTTCAAAAGAATTTGAAACAACTAAAAAACAAAGTGTGCTTAACTTGCATAACTCAGATAAGTGAATTATGAACTTATTAGTATAAAGTAATAATTCTTATTTCTGGGTTTGGTCAAAGCATAAATTCATTTGTCTTTGGAATTCAAACTATAGCTAGTAAGCATTATGTTGATTAAAAATTTATTTTTATTTTCAAAAGGAAAATTCATATTTCTGACCCATTTTTTCTTAAGAGGAATGTGTGTGTTTGCAAATACATATGTGTATGCATGTGTCTTCACTAAAGTACTATTACTCCCCTTTTAAAGGTGAGAAAACTGAGGCCCCATGAGAGCAAATGACTTGCCCACTTTTGCACTGCTATGAGGGCTGATGCAGATATAAATCCAATTCTGTCTGTTTCCAAAGCCCACATTATTTATATATCATTTTACTTTATTTATTCTTTTAATCTTTACCCAGCGATATTTTTCCATCGCTTTTTAGAGAGAGAGGAAGAGAGAGGAAAAGACAGAGAAATATTGATGTGAGAGAAACACATCGATTGGTTGCCTCCTGCACTCGCCCTGACCAGGCCGTGGGCTGGGGAGGAGTCTGCAACTGAGGTACATGCCATTGACCGGAATTGAACCCAGGACTCTTCAGTCCACAGGCCAACGCTCTATCCACTGACCCAAACCGGCTAGGGCTATTTTTAACATTGTATTTTGAAAAATTAAAAACCTACAAAAAAGTTTCAAGAATGGTACAATGAACAATCATATAGTACCTTTCCTCTAGATTCATTGGTTGTTATAATTTGCAGAGCCCACATTCTTAATCATTCTACCATTTATTAGGCATATCATGATCTTAGGATATTATACAACCCCTGTGTTTAATTTCTTAATCTGTAAGTGGGTAAAATATCTATATTGAGGGTTTTAAAAATGAATATTAAGTGAATAATGTAATTATCCTTTCAGCAAATGTTTATTGAGCCCCTCTCATCCTGGGATGAATACAAAGCACTGTTCTAAGCCACATCTAAGCAAACTAGCACTGTCCGTGCCCTCTCAGAGTTCCCAGTCAGAGGTGGGGGGACCCACAGTAAAGGACACACTAGGGCAGTGGTCGGCAAACTCATTAGTCAACAGAGCCAAATATCAACAGTACAACGATTGAAATTTCTTTTGAGAGCTGAAAACCGACTTCTGCGCATGGGCCACAAAGTTTCAATCGCACTGTACGTGCACGCCCACACGTGGTATTGTGTGGAAGAGCCACACTCAAGGGGCCAAAGAGCCGCATGTGGCTCGCGAGCCGCGGTTTGCCGACCACTGCACTAGGGAGTTTCAGGTGGCCTAAGCCCTGGGAGGAGGCAGTGCTTTTGGACAGAGCAGTCGGGAAGGCATCCTGGAGGAAGTGACCTCGGCCCGAAGCCTGGCCCATGAAAGGGAGTGAACCGTGCATAAACGGGGGCAGAGCGGCCCAGCCTGTCTAATGTGTGTGCCAAGCGTCTTCACCCAACAAGAAGGGGAGACGGAGAAGCTCCCATTTGTGGAGATGGTTGTCAGAAGAGAGCACACGCTCTCAGATAGACTGTGTCATAATCTCCCAAAGGATAGGCCAGGCCAGTAGGTTTTTCAGAGTCTGTTCCAGCTTCGCACACACCTACAGCCCTTCTTCATAAGGGGCCAGTCTTGATCAACGTGCCTGAATTCCCTGGCAATTATTTCCTGTTAAGCATGTGAGTTTTAACATTAATAAGCGGTGTTATTAACTAATGGCAGTCGCTGTCCAAGGACTGAACCAAAGGAGTCTGATTTGTGTTTCTCGAGTCTCAATAAACTTTTGTTTCTAATTTAGAAACTGGATGAAGACATGCATCAAAATATTGCAAGGGAAATGAACCTCTCAGAAACCGCCTTTATCCAGAAACGGCACCCGACTGACAGCTTCACACAAAGTCAGTAAGCTTTCTGGCTCTTGTTTGTTTTTTAAAATATTATTAAATTGATTGGGGTGACTTTGGTCAACATGAACATACAGGCTTGAGGTATGGGTTTCTATGTTACAGATCTGTATATTGCACCATGTGCCCACCACCCAAAGTCCAATCGTCTCCTGTCACCTTAAATAAGCATTCTAAAAAACCGTTCTTGAATGGTAGGAGAAGCTGCTTTTCCAGTGGGAGGGTGATATTTAAGGGAAACGCCCATTTGCTATTTGCACGCAGACAGGAGAGCGAGGGGGAGATTCTGACTTGGTTCTCAGTTAATCTGGGGGCGTGGGGCCGGTTGATTTGAATGTTTCAGCCCCTAACCTAGCACCGAGGATCCCTAGGATGTATGCTTAGAGTTCACTCCTTTCACAACCTATTTCAGCAATTAATTCACGCTGACGAAAAATTCAGAAAAGAATAAGAAAACGAAATGTCTGCGACTCACTTGTACGGGACTGATCTTGTCTCTCTGTGGCTTATCTTTCCCTGAAGGTTCCTGCTTTGGATTAAGGTGGTTTACACCGGCGAGTGAGGTCCCTCTCTGTGGTCACGCTACCCTGGCCTCTGCAGCTGTGCTGTTTCACAAAATAAGTAATGCGATTTTAAAAAATGAACCGATCACTTAGCAAATAGCAATTTTTTTTTTTAATTCTCATACTCTTTGTGATGAACACTGGAATGGGACGTTGCAGAGTTTATTTCATGTAAAATATTATCCAGAATAAAAAACAGCAACCTTCAATAACCTTGGCCTTTCTGAGTACGTGCCAGGCATGTTGGAAAGCCACGGCGTTGTTCCCGGGAATGCCATTTATTATAAATCTGGAGTCTTCGGTTTCTGTGGAGGGGCGCTTACAGGCAGAACAGGTGCCACATGTGATATCGGGGACCCAAAAGGCACACTTTGCCCTCAATATGTCCCTACTCGCACTAAAACAAGAGCTTCTTTACTCTGAATTTTATTTGTTTGTTTATTTATTTTATATTTGTATTGATTTCAGAGAGGAAGGGAGAGTGAGAGAGAGAAACATCAATGATGAGAGAGAATCATTGATTGGCTGCTTCCTGCACGCCCCCTACTGGGAATCGAGCCTGCAACCTGGGCATGTGCCCTTGGCCAGAATCGAACCTGTGATCCCTCAGTCCACAGGCCGACACTCTATCCACTGAGCCAAACTGGCTAGGGCTGCTCTGAATTTTAAAGATTCATGCACCCAACTACTTACATTACAACTACTGCTTGTGAGGATAGGGTGCAGCACCTAATCCTTAATCCTACCAATTTCCATCTAAGCTGCATATACAACAGGTAAAGGTGAGGGCTTTGTGGGAACGGGGCAGAAGAGAGATGCTTGGAAATGCCCTAAACCGGAGCAGGAGGCAGCTATGAACACGTTTAGACAACACAGAGAAGTAAACAGGATGATATGACAGGATAACTGTAAGAAGTGGGGAGTTAGAAAAGGAGGTTCTTTGGAGAACTGCTTTAGATGGGGATAGGAAGGGAAGGGGTTACAGGGCAGGTTCCACCAGGGTGCAGTGCAGATTCCGGGACACATTTGCATGCTGGAGGAATTGCGGGCAATAGTCTTGGGATCAATATTGATAGGGGAGTAAAGAAAGTATTAAATAGAAGGAGAAGTTGAACTGCAAAGCGGTTTTACAGAAATAATAGGGCGGGGAAAAAAATTATGTCCCAAATTTCTGTTTCACCAAAAATGTTATGCACATTGAAGTCAGATATGTGGCTCAAGTTGTATCAGAAACACAGAGGGAGGGCTATCATATCAGCATTTATAGTCTAATCTTTAAATCAAAATTTTATGTCTAGCTTGGTTTATTTAAAATAAACCTAGTTTGTTCATATCAGATTGTTGTTCATAACTTGTATGTTCTATTTGTCATCTATAAACTGACTAGTAGAGCTTATAAGTCTATACTAATTGTAGGTTAATACTTTAATAGAAAACATAGCATTTCTATGAGTCAGGCTGAATTATTACCCTATTTTATTGGTAAACTAAAATTGATATAGATTGAACTATTAACTCACTTTGTTGACGTGGAAATTGAGGTTTAAGCAGGTTAAATAATTTGCTCAAGGGTATAGCTAGGAAGCAGTAAGGAGCTGGGATTTGAAGCCTTGCAGTATGATGCCAAGTCTAATCAACCATGTTCCTGGTTCCCAAATTAGAATCCAGTGAGGGACTCCACTGTGGACCCCAGCAAACCAAACGTGGGCAGCACTGCTAGAGAACCTGAGACAACACAATGGTGTCTGAAACAGACTTATAAGCATACTAGAGGCCCGGTGTACGGATTTGTGCACTGGTGGGGGGCATGGCCTGCAGGATTGGCCCACTGTGGGATCGCCACTCATCCCAGTCAGCGAGTGGCGCTCCCACTGTGGGAGCGCACTGACCACCAGGGGGCAGCTCCTGTGTTGAGTGTGTGCCCCCTGGTGGTCAGTGTGCATCATAGCGACTGGTCGACCAGTTGTTCTGGTCATTCCACCATTCGGTTGCTGGGCTTATATATATATATATATATAAAACAAAGTTTATTTTCCCATTTCATGATTCCTTTTCAAACAGTTTTATGATCGACAAAATAAGACTTTTTTTTTTTTTTTTTTTACTAGAAAATGTGAATAGCACTCTAACCTTTGTCACGCTGAGTGGGGAACTAAAGGCCAGAAAAGCGGAGGATGGTATCGTCCTGGACTTGCCTCTTTACCAGCCCACCCCCAGGTCAGCTCTTTCTAATTAATAAATTGTGTACAACTGACAGAGTGCCTGTTTTATAATGGTTTTGTCTTTTTCCCCATCTAGGACTTCCATGAAGTAAAGGACTTGATAAAGGTTAGTGACAAGAATCAAGCCTGAGCTCATGTTATTTGAACACTTGTTAGTATTTGAACACAAACATTTGGTACCAGTTGATCCCCAAAGACAGGCTTGATACCAGTATCAGTGTTCCAATCTAAGCTTGGATGAACAGTGAACAGTGCATTTGAGGCCTGAATTGTAACACTGAATCTATTCGGTGAGAAGATTGACCAGTTTTCCTTGACTCTTCATTGTCAACATTAGCCTTCATGGTAGGGTGGGGAGAACTATTTAAAGCATGATGGCAGGAAAATGGAAAATATTCAGAGTTCTTTCTACCTTGCTCATGATAGAAAAACTTAACCTGATCTCTCTAAGGCTCAGGGTCAACATTTGCAAACTGGGAATGACAAAGTGCGATTTATCTTCTCACGGGTTGTCATTTTGTGTTCCTAGAAACTGGCAATAAGATTCCCAGCTGAGAATTAAACTTTCAAATCCCATAGAACCCATACAGAGAAGGGCTGGATGACCCTTCAGAGAGACTGGAAGGTCCCGGAGAGCTGGTGGGATCTGGCTGCTGGGATTTGTTTCCAGAGAGAGGGACATTGGTTAGCTGTGGTCACAGAGGGAGACATCCCAGGCACCACTCCAGGTGGAGAGAATCTTGGCCTTGGGACCTGGAGCAGCTCAGTCCCTAAAGAGAGTTAGAAAACCTGAAGCCACCTAATGACTTCCCGACAACTACTTTGCCCACAGCCACTGGTAGTGCTTAAAGGGGCTTTTGTCCCCTCCTATACTCCCTCAGCCCCCCAAGCCAACAAACAAACAAGCAAAACAATGTTATCTATAACTAGGGGCCCAGTTCATGAATTCGTGCACCTTGAAAGGAACTGTGGGCCACGAGGCTGCGGTGGGCACAGGGGCGGGTCTCGGCCCATCCTCCACACCCCCGCCCGACCCCTCCCGCCTTGACCCTCTGGTCCAGTCTGCCAGCAGCCCCGCTCCTGCCGCTGCTGCTCCCACATGCTGATGGCGTCGGCTCCGCTCACACCTGCTGATGGCATGGAGCAATTGGGGCTGGTGCCAGCAGCAGGTGCAAGCTGGGCCGGCAGCCGCCACTTGCACCCACTGATGGCGTCAAGTGATTGGGACTGGTGCTGGGTGCCAGCAGCGGGTGCGAGTGGGGCTTTTGCTGGCAGTGGGTGCGAGCGGGGCTGGTGCTGGTAGCAGGTGCGAACACTTGGCAGGACTGTGGTGTGCAGGAGCAAAGAATTTTCAGTAACCACCAGAGGCTCTCCCTGATGACAGCAACCAGTGCCCTGCCTTTGTCTGGTGCCCCCGCTCACCTGTTACACCATCCCACCGTGGCTGATGCTTGCCATGTTCCGCACACAACCCCTGTGGTCAGCGCACGTCATAGGGACCAATTGTTCGGTTGTTCTGCCATTCGGTCTATTTGCATATAAGGGTTTTATATACAGTATATAGATAATAAAACCATAATATGCTTAATTAGACCAGATGTCCTTCCGGACGACCTTCTGGATGAAGCTAGGCTGCGAGGGAAGCCTGGGTCCCGGGTGCCGGAGGGAAGCCGGTGCTGGCAGCCAGGGGGAGGAAGGCCTACTCTTGCACGAATTTCATGCATTGGGCCTCTCGTTAGAAATGAACAAAATTATGTGTGTGTGACCCTGGGCCTCTCTAAGTCTTTCTTCTGATCTGTAGAGGAAAATACCCATTTGAAGGAGTTGTGTGTTCAGGCACATATTAACACTTGTGAACAATGTCTATCTTTGGCTCGAAAAGGATAAGCTCAATTCCTTTAAAGGCCTCTTTAATCCCCAGGAAACTGACCTTTTCCTTGGGCAACACCTTAAACCCAGAAACCTAACTAAAACTTGGGGACTGGGGACCACGGGTGGGCCTGGCACTCAGCAGATGTTCAGAAAGGTCATTTCCCACACAGGGGATCAAGGACTTGACCCAGGGCACATTCCTGAAAAGTCTTTGGTCTGTCTTCACAGACTGCCATAGGCGACACACGGGTCCAGGACATCCGCTACTCCCCAGACACCCGGAAGCTCCTTGTCCGGCTCAGTGACACTTATGACAGGTGAACGAGATTTTTGGCTTCGTCAGCACCCCATTTATAGCCCTGGCTCGGTCTGGCTGTGCTCTGTCCAGTCAAACCATGATTTCTGCAGCCAGAGAGCTTTGTTCTCAGGTAGGAAGGTATTCCACTTGCTCCTCCTTCTGCTCCTGCTGATGCGCGTGGGTCAGCCACACCCTGGCCTGCTTTACGGAGTCTATGTAGTGGTGGTGGTGGGGTGTGTGTATGTGGAATGGGGTTTGTCCTAATGCATCCCATTTATGACCAAGGTCATTTCTGGAGAACCTGAAAGTGAGCACACAGGATCTGCCGCAAGCAGAGAACACAGGGAAGGTGAGAGGACTCATTCTCACCCTGAAAGGAGAGCCTGGCGGGCAGACCCAAGCATTTGACTTTTACTCCAGATATTTTGCACCCTGGGTTGGTGTGGCAGAAGACCCTGTAACAGGTACTTTTTGACGTGGGTCCTGGGGAGGGTTAAACAACGAAGGGGGTGGATAACAAATAGCTGTTTAAGCGTCGTCCTTCATGTGACCTTTCAGATTGCTTGGGTTTTGAGCTGCCTTTGTTTTCCTATCCCCCCACCCACATCCCTTCACGTAAAAACACAGAATTAAGGAAGTAGGATAGCCCTGGCCAGTGGTGCTCAATGGCTAGAGTGTCAGCCTGCGCACCTAAACGTCTTGGGTTTCATTCCCAGTCAAGGGCACGTACCTGGGTTGCAGGTTCGATCCCTGGCTCTGGTTGGGGAAGGTGCAGGAGGCAACCAATTGATGTGTCTCTCTCATATTGGTGTTCCCCCCCTCCCCTTCCCTCTTTTCCACCCTCTAAAAATCAATGGGAAAAATATCCTCAACCCCTCAACCCCCGCCCCCCTAAAAAGGAAGCAGTATAGCAGAGTTAAACCTTAGTGTCAGACAGCCTTGGTTTGCATCCTAGCTTTCTAGCTGTTGACCTTGGGCAAATGGCTTAACTTATTTTTTTAAAAAGATTTTTGATTGATTTTTAGAGAGGGTGGAAGGGAGAGGGAAAGAGAGAGAGAGAAACATCAATGTGATAGTGAAACATTGATCAGCTGCCTCCAGCACACTCCACACGGCAATTGAGCCTGCAACCCGGGCATGTGCTCTGACCGGGAATTGAACCAGCAACCTTTCCGTGCATGAGATGATGCCCAACCAACTGAGCCACACCTGCCGGGCTTAACTTTTAAACGTTTCCATTCCCTTCTCTATAAAATACAGATAATATCCCACAGGGTTATGCAAATCCAATGCCAGTTAAGTACTTATCACAGTGCGAAGAGTGGGCTGAGCAGCAGAAGGGGGCAATGAGGAGGCTGGCACATGGGATGGTGGCCAGGGCAGAAGGAGGCTGGGCAGACTGTTCTGGTCAGATGGCAGGGGCTGGGATGACTTAGTTACTCTCTGAGGAACAAAACATGTGAAATTCAAAGCTCAGTAAGCAAGCACTTTTTGGATGTCAGGAAAATGCCCAAATGACATCCAAACAGGCCAACTCAATCCTTTCCCCATGGAATAGAAGTTCTGAGTGGATTTACACATGCACAGCTGCTTTACAAAGATTTTAATTGGCACAGAGGGCAAGTTTTTCCCTGAAACAATGCTTTTCTACAGTGGAAAGGTCTTTGGACAGTGATGACCAACCATCTCAGTTTGCTTAAAACTGAGGGATTTTTCAGCATACAGGGCCTTTGGTGCTAAAACCAGGCGAACTGGGAGGGTTGGTCACGCCATGTGGACCTCCCATAACGTTTAGTAAGTTTTCCTGAAGGAGGGGCCCTTCCCATCCCAGCCTTTTCTGCCCCACAGACTTTTCTGACAGTTATTACTTTACAGCTTGTTCTTCATTTTACTATCCATTCTCTGATCTGAACCTTGGGCACAATTATCTTAAAAAATACCTCACTGAAGGACAGTTCTTTTGCCACCAAAATCTGGGAATGTGTGCTTGATGGAAATTTTGGATTTTGTCAGAGTTCCCACCTCTCCTTGCATGTGCATCCCAGGAGCAAATGAATAGTCTTCTCTTGAAGGAGGTAGATTTAAGTGAAGGTCTGGATTTTTCTACCATGGTCTGACAGTGACCTGTAGACAGGACAAGAATGAAAACCTGCAGTTTAATTCAGCTTTCAGAAAGTGTAAAACATTGCAAATGCATCATTTGGAGGAGCTTATCCATACATTCTAAGCCTTCCTTTCTATCTCCATTCATAATGCCACACTCTGCTGTGGCCATGCCAACATAACAACTAACTAGTTGATTGCAATTGCTTATAAATTTACCACAAAGTTGTCCCTGTTTCCCTTGTGCTATATCATAACTTCTCATTTCTTTTAAGGGTCTGCACACACTGTTCTCAGCAGCTACTGGTCCCAAGAACTGGGAAAGAAAGATATGCGTGGTAAGACAGCTCTCTTTCAATTAAAAAAAAAAAAAAAGGCCTAATCTTAAGCTAGTATTCCTTCTCATATGTACTATGCACTTGAAGATATGTTTTGTATCACCAACGTGAAAATGAAAGGTTTTTAAATTCCTTCACCCTAACTTCTCTACTCTAAATATCCTCTACCCCAAACACCTTCTACCCATCTCTCCCAACACATAGACACACTTCTCGAACAGTAAGTGCCCAATAAATGTTTGTTGAGTAAAATTAACTAGCTGTGTAACTTTGGCCCAGAGAAGTTATTTATGATGTGAAGGTGGAGATTGGATAATCAGTAAGGTTCCTTACTGTATTCCTAGCCACAGGGTTGAATCATACAAATTGCTTTTGAACCAAGTCCCCTGGTGATTAATATATATTTTCTCAGGGGCAGAGAAAATGGACCTCAGACAATGGAGGCTACATAGCCCCAATAATCAAATTAGGAGTCCAGCTCTAGAGGTCTTACTCAGTGGCAGGGTTAGGCCTCCGTGAGCCTGATTTGGGGAGAGCAGGTGGCGGCTCATAGATGAGACTAGTTACTCCCCTAAGCACTGAGCTCCAGGAAGGCTGAGGTGGTTGCTTGGTAACCACAATGAATGAATGAGATCCCTTTGTCTAATTCAGGCCTGGAAAGAGACCTCCTAGACATCTTTATCTTCCTAGACATCTAGTTCCTGCATCTATCTTTTCACATGTCTTTGCTTACTCCTAGACAGAGCCAGGGAGGAAGCTGTGGGTGGGGTGAGCCTGGGCATTACATGACATGATAGAGGAAGTAGCTCAGGAAGAGAAGACCTGGAGCTGTGTGTTTTGTGGATGAAAGTGCATTTGTGGCCCCTCACTCCTCAGGAGAACCGGTTGGGCTGGGCAGTACCATGGACAAATTTTATCCTTAAAAAATTTTATCTTTAAAGAATGTATCTTTAAACTGACCTAGGAGGATTCTAGAACTTGTAATAAGAGTTGTCTCACTATTTGCTGTTCATTAAAAAGGGTGAAAATTAACAGACCCAGAAACAAGGAGGCATGGATCAGACTGTTGGGCCTCAGAGGGAGGGTAGGGGAGGGTGGGGGTAAAGGGGAGAGATCAACCAAAGGACTTGTGTGCAAGCATATGAGCCTAACCAGTGGTTAAGGGCAACAGGGGTGTGGGGGCATGTGTGGGGAGGGGTGTGGGATGGGAATGGGGGGATGAGGACAAATATGTGATACCTTAATCAATAAAGAAATTTTTTAAAAAAAGGGTGAAAATTATCCCCTTAATTTGTGACTTGTTTTGTTTTCTCCAGCCTTTCAGTGTTCCTGCCGAGGAGGAGAGCTGGAGATTTCCCTGCGCCCGGATGGCCGAGTTGACATTAGGGGAGGTGCTGCGGTTGTTGTAGAAGGCACGCTGACAGCCTAGAGGCGGCTGGGCCAGATGCTGCTCTCCCCCATGACTGTTTCCATGAAGAAAAACATAAGTGGCTGCCTTTAGTAAGCCTGCATAGTAGTCTACTTAATCCTCATGTTAGAAATAGAAAAACGAAGACATATTAATGGAGAGTTAACGTGTACCAATTAACTATGGAGTTTTGGCTCTACCTGTGAGTGTATTTGAAATATAAGTAAGTAACTCGTAATAGGTAGTCACCTTTGATTGTGACTACTGATCACAGAATGAGGAACAAATGGTTAAAATCAAACCATTTAAATGTAGGTGATTGTGATAGAATATTTTGCAGCCATTAAAAAGATCCAATAACTATGTGGAAATACAGAAAAATATTTCATGATATAATACTAAGAAAGAAGATCACAGATTATAAAATGTTAGCAACGTTATGCTGTCTGAGACTATGAATCTATATGGGCAGGATGAGTCATGAAGACAGTGAAAACAGTTCATATGTGGGGAATAAGATTGGGAATAATGTTAATGTATGTAATAAAAAAAGTATTTCCTTCATTGAAACACACATGTTCAATAACCAAAAATAAGAACATACAAGTAAATAACTAGAAACCCCAGAAATTTAAAAAATGTATATGTATTAGTGTGGTAGTAAAATTAAACACTAAAAGTAATGTAATATCTTTATCTTATATATAGCTTTAGGGTGATAACTTAAAATGGATTCTTCTCTTACCTTAATAAGATGGGTTTTTAACATAACTTTAAATTCACTTAAATCTGTAATATTGAGTGCCTATAATTGACTTTGGGTTGGGGACTTTTTCAAGTCATTACGAGTGTTTCTTTAAGATGATCTCACTGATGGCAGTTCTCGGCCATCTCAAAAACTGCTAGCTGATCAGTTAGAAATTCCTGTCCTTTCCCCCCCCACCTTAATGCTACCATGTTTTCTTTTTTCTTTTTGTTAATCCTAACCATAGGATAGGTTTTTATTTTCATTTTCTAAATATGGTTTTAAAAAAAAGAAATTTAAAGAAGAGCAAGGGAGAGGGAAAGAGAGAAACATGGATGTGAGAGGGGGTAACATCAATAGGATGCCTCCTGCACAGTCCCATCCCCCTCACCGCCACTGGGGATTGAGCCTACAACCCGGGCATGGGCCCTGACCAGGAACTGAACTGGCAACTTCTAGGTTCATGAGATGATGCTCACCCAAATAAGCCACATTGGCCAGTGCCCGCGGATATGTTGTTGTTAATTTTAGAGAGAGGGGAAAGGAAAAAGAGAGAAAAATATTGATGTGAGAGAGAAACATCAATCGGTTGCCTCATGTACGTATGTGCTCCAACCGGGGGTCTAACTGGCAACCTAGGTAGATGCCCTGACCCAGGTGGACGGGATGATGCTTCAAGCAACTGAGTCACCAGGTCAGGGCACCGTGCTTTCTATTTTTATTTGTTTTGCTAAGGCACGTGAGAGTGAATTTATTACAGAAGTAACCTTGTATTTCCCCTAATTTGCAATGAAGAAAATAATTCACTAGCTTCAGTACTTTAGCTTAATGAGTAACCAATGACCCAGCACACACTGCACAGCTCACCACAACCCATGGGTTGGTTCTGACACCAAGGGAGAGAATCATTGGAGGGTCTGCCCAACCCAGGACTGAATTGTATGCATAATTTTATATAAATGCATAGTTGAAAGGTTCTGTATTTTAGCTCTGAAATGTATGCCAAGTTCTTTTTTTTAAATTATATTTTTATTGATTTCAGAGAGGAAAGGAGAGAGATCAGACCATCAATGATGAGAGAGAATCATTGATTGGCTACCTCCTGCACATCCTCTACTGGGGATCAAGCTTGCAATCTGGGCATGTGTCCTGACCGGGAATCGAACCATGACCTCCTGGTTCATAGGCTGACGCCCAACCACTGAGCTGCACCAGCTGGGCTGTATGCCAAATTCTTACTAGCTATTTTTGGGAAACAAGTCCTTGAAATGACTCTAAACTCTTGTTTTTGCATGAAAGTTGCTATTTGAAGCCTCTGAGTTGATTTTTCACCCTATATTTTCAAACCCTATATTTAGTTTTATAAGGGATTTAAAATTTTTCCATTTAGCAATGGACAGCTGAGTCAGAATAGTCAGGGCAACTGTTATATTTAGTGTTCACTCGGTCCACCTGCTGAAGACTGACTGGGTGGCCACGGTGGCGGTAGTGCTCCAGAAGTGGCCCCAGGGAAGCTGGGGCGGGAGTGGGGGAAGCACAAGAACCCCGAACAGATAAAAAGAGGAAATGAAATGACATCTTTAGTCAGCAGGAGCACAGAGCCTCTAGAATTAGCATCCTGTGCTGATATGAGCAGGGCAGGATGGGGGCACTTCAATATCTCTAGTCCTGCTAGGTTTCCCCTGGCCTCTTCTGCTTCTGCCCGCCTCTTGCCTATCTAATCTTACTGAGAGTGGGCACAGGGGTGAATGAAGAGAGATTGTTGGAGATGGATCCCAGCGCTCAAGTGTAACGTTACCATTGATTGAAAAACGCCCTCCCAGCAACGTTGGCATCCCTTGGTAGACTGAGTTACGAGTGGATTACACTAATGTAGGAAATATCTCAATGGCTTAATACAATAAACTTTTATTTGCACTCATATTATGTGCTTAATTAGCACAGGTCAGGAGGGGGTTCTGTCCATTATGGTTCTGCAGGGGCCCAGGCCAATGTGCATTCTGGCACGTCGACATGTGGCCTCCATGGTTGCTGCAGCAGTGGGAAGGAGTGTGTGAAAATTGCATTGGGTTTTGGCTCAGAAGGGATAGGTGTCAATTCTACTCACAGCCTAGCGACCAAAACTGGTTACACAGCCCCCTCTGATAGCAAGGGACCTGAAGAGTGTGGGGAGCTCATGCATATATGCTGTGAGCAGTAAATATAGCTGCCACACATTGGGAAGACTTCTAGACCACTCTGATGGCTCCCCCTTGGTGGCATTACTTGGGTACATTCATCACAGTCTGGGGACTCAGGGGTGCAGGCTCAAAAACCTATCATGTAAATGTACCACATTACATGCAGATTCACATTAACCTAGCGCAGTGGTCGGCAAACCGCGGCTGGCGAGCCACACGCGGCTCTTTGGCCCCTTGAGTGTGGCTCTTCCACAAAATACCATGGCCTGGGCGAGTCTATTTTGAAGAAGTGGCGTTAGAAGAAGTTTAAGTTTAAAAAATTTGGCTCAAAAGAAATTTCAATCGTTGTACTGTTGATAGTTGGCTCTGCTGACTAATGAGTTTGCCGACCACTGACCTAGCGCAAAAAGAATGATAGAGCTAGAATACCAATTGTTTTTGTTGTTGTTAATCCTCAACTGAGGACATTTTTCCATTGATTTTTAGAGAGAGGGGAAGATAGGGGGAGAGACAGAGAGAGAGAGAAACATCGATGTGAGAGAGACACATTGATTGGTTGCCTCCCGCACGCACCCTGACCAGGGCCTGCAACCAAGGTACATGCCCTTGATCTGAATCGAACCCGGGACACGTCAGTCTGTGGGCAACACTCTATCCACTGAGCCAAACTGGCTAGGGTTTTTTTTCTTTTCTTTTCTTTTCTTTTTTGTAATACCAATTCTTAATTTTACAATGAGAAATGTAACCCCAGAATGCTTTAGATCGGAGCATTTTTCTCCCCATGTGCATTTCTGTTTGGGAAGCCAAATTATAATCAGAAAGCTGCTTGGTGACTGTGGAGCTAAAACAAGGAGTCAGCAAAATGGACCTAAAAGGCAGATGCCATTAAGTTATGATCAGCTTTCCCCTTTCACAACGCATTAGAATGCCCTCATACTGCACTTCATTTACTTGAATTTAACTTAATACGTTCAAGGCAGGGCCAAATGTGATTATAGTGTTTAAATATATTTATTTATGAAACAAAAAAGGAAAAAAGACACACAAAAAATATCTTTAAAAAACAAAAAGGCAGGAAACTTTTACTTTTGGAACAACCATGATCCCTAGTTCAAGACCACACTTTTATCTAGCACTCAAGAAAACAGCGATGCATTCCAGCACTAGAGAAACACTGGTATAACTGTCCACTATGTTTAATAGGTTATTTAAAGGACTTTCAAGGATGCTTTTGACAACACCCAATTTTTGTCTTACACACCACGGTAGCCTGTCTCCAAAATGCTCTCAATGATCCGCGCCTTCCGCTGTGCCGCCCCTTCCCACACTGCACCAGGGTTGGCCTGTGTGACCAATAGGATATTCGGAATGGTATGTCCCTTCTGAGATTAGTTATAAAAGACTGTCTTCTGTTCTGGTTGACTTCGGTGTGTGTCTTTTTCTCTTTCCTTCTCTCATCACTTGCTCTGTGGGAAGGATCTGAGGCACCTGCCCAACAGCCACATGAATGAACTTGGAAGCAGATCCCCAGCTCATCAGGCCTCAGATGCCCTCAGTCCTGCTGACGCCTAGACGGCAGCCTTGTGAGACCCTGTGTCGGAGGCACCCAGCTAAGCTGTGTCAGAACCCTGACCCACAGGAACCGAGAAAATAAATGTTCGTTGTTTTAAGTCACTAAGTTGTGAGGTAATTAATCTTGCAGCAACAGATAACTAATGTGCATGCTATCTTTTAAATTTTATTATGAAAATTTCAAGCATACACCGAAGTAGAGAACCTCATATAATGAGCTCCCACGAACTTACCAGATTCAACAATTTTCAACTCATGGCCAATTACTTATATCTCAACCCACTTCCCCAGCCCCCTGGATTATTCCAAAGCAAATCTCACTCAGATATCGTAAGTTTTTTTCATTGCAAATATTTTAGTATTTAGCTCTAAAATATAAGGGCTCTTAAAAAAATAGTAGCCTCAATACCAATACACCTCTATGGAAGACAGACTCTTAAGGTGACCCCCTGATTCCTGCCTCCTCAAGTGCTTGTAACCAATGAAGTATGACAAAGATGATGGGGCACATGTGATTATATGGACATGATTATCTATATATATAAAAGCCTAAGCGACCGGCTGGTAGCTATGATGTGCACTAACCACCAGGGGTCGGATGCTGGACACACAGGCATGGAAACACAGAACAGACTGGTGAATCTCAGAGGGAAGTGGGGAGGGCTGGAAGAGATGAACCAAAGATCTTATATGCATACTA
Organism: Ia io; assembly: GCA_025583905.1. Lineage (NCBI taxonomy): Eukaryota > Metazoa > Chordata > Mammalia > Chiroptera > Vespertilionidae > Ia > Ia io. Next base: position 41,751,281 of record JAJQQW010000012.1, on the reverse strand, counting down.
GAGGCCCAGTGCACGGATTTGTGCACCAGTGGGGTCCCTCGGCCTGGCCTGTGGGGATCAGGCCAAAACTGGCTCTCCGACAACCCCCAATGGGTTCTGGATCGCAAGAGGGCACAGGCCAGGCCGAGGGACCCCACTGGTGCACGAATTCGTGAACCAGGCCTCTAGTGTTACATAAGACTGTAGCACTGGTCTTGTTGGCATCTCTTTCTCCCTTGCTGGCTCTGAAGAAGCGAGGTCCCACGCTGGGGAACTCTCAAGGCAACTGCAGGTAGCCTTTGGAAGCTTAGGGCAGCCTCTGGTCGATAGCCAGCATGAAGACGAGGCCCTCAGCCCTGCAATAGCAAGGAACTGAATTCCACCAAACACCCGAGTGAGCTTGGAAGCAGCGCTTCCCCCCAGCTGAGTGTTCACATGAGACTGAGACCCCAGCCCATCCTGACACCTGACTGCAGCCTTGCAGAGGACCCGCTAAGCCAGGCCTGGTCTCCTGACCCACAGAAACCCATGTGAAATGTGTGGTTTTAAGCCACAGAGTGGGTGGTGATTGCTGTGCAGCAATGGAAAACTATTACAACGTTGAAAAATTAGCAACCATGACTTAATATTATTGAGTATCCAGTTAATATTTCTACTTCCCTGGTTGTCTCACACATTTTTTTACAGTATTTTTGTAAGACGCGGTGACTTTAGCCTGCACTCGTGTGAGATGTGAGTTCACTGTATATAACCTGCCTCAGCACAGATCAGCCTCTCTCTCAGGTCCGACCTGGCTGGGCCCTCTTAGTAACCTTCCCCAGGGCCTCCACTGCTGACCAGCCCTGTCTTTCCACTTTGACCAGAATACAGTCAAGCCATCCCATTCCTTTAATGTCGTCAGAAATTGCCAAATACTCCTGAGGTGGGGGCAGGGGGCAAAAGTGACCACCCTCATCGAGAACCACTGCTTTAAGTTGACATTGTTTTTCTCTTCTCTGATTTTTTATTTTTTTTGTATTTTATTGATTTTTCACAGAGAGGAAGGGAGAGAGATAGAGAGCTAGAAACATCGATGAGAGAGAAACATCGACCAGCTGCCTCCTGCACAACCCCCACTGGGGGATGTGCCCGCAACCAATGTACATGCCCTTGACCGGAATCAAACCTGGGACCTTCCAGTCCGCAGACCGACGCTCTATCCACTGAGCCAAACCGGTTTCGGCACTTCTCTGATTTTTTAAAAATACGTTAACTCTCAGAGGGCAGACTACTACTTTCCAGGTTCTATTCAAGTTGCTGTTACTCCCATGTGTTCTGAAAGTTAGGTGCCCAGTTAGGATCCGAATTCACAGCCTGTGGGGCAGACCCGCTGGTCAGCAATCTGACATGACTGGCAAACTGTACTTTGCTGTCTCCCGTGCATAAGACACCGCGCCGGAAGCTGGCAGGTGGAGAGCCGGGGAACAGGCTGCAAAGGAGATTGGAGAGGAGCTTACAGCGCTCTCAAGGGACTCTAAGTGGGGAGGCCAGGCCCATCCTTTCATGAAAAGACAATGAGCACTTGCACTGGTCAGTGATTAGGGCCTAGGTGTGGCAGAGACACTGAGAACTATGGCAGTCAGGGGCGCACTGAGGGCCGAGGCTTAGAAAGACTGGGGCACGAACAACGATTCCGGGATGAAGTACAGGCATGTCTGGGTGTTGTCTGTAGTTTCTACATCTAGAAAGTAGTTGTTAGGTTCTGTGGTGGCAGAGAGAGAAATAAAAGAAAGTAATTCTTCAACAATCCAGTTGAAGAGGTAGCGTGTAAACACGAGGCCAGAGAAATAAACCTGAAAGATATTTTCATTGTTTTTTAACTATTAAAAAATACAGAAGGAACTTGGGAGTCAGAGAAAGGGTATGAGAAAGGGTAGAACTGTGGTTCTCTAAGTGTGGTCCCCAGACAAGCAGCTTCCATACCACCAGGTGGGGGCTTGTTAGAAAAGCAAATTCTCAGCGCCCCCCCCTCCCCCCGCCCCGCTGCCCCTTACTGAATCAGAAGCTCTGGAGGCAGGGATCAGAAATCTGGTTTTTAATAAACTCAGATGTTCTGGTGTGTGCTTAAGTTGGAGAACCACTGGTGTCCAGGCCTCCAGATTTAGCCAGTGTTTTCTCCTAAGCAACAATTGTCTATGTAGCTCAATAACTTTTAAATGTGCATTCTCTCAAAATCTCCCTGACCGTACCAATATACCTGCTGCTCAGTGCAGTTTTGGAGGAGCTGGAGTTTTTTGTTTGCTTCCAGTTCTGTTCAGCATAGAAAAATTAGCTGTGCTCAGGTGGGAGCTGTTCAGTAATGTGTTGGTAATAAACAGATTAGTTAATCAGCCATGATTTATTAATGATGAATTAATTATACCTGATTGTGCAGTTCTGCTAGCTAAATGGAGCTTTAAAGGACTTATTTTATTAATCATCATGGTGCTAATTGCAGACACTTACAGAAGGATCACTAATTAAACATGCAACCATATGCAGAACAAGTTGGGCTGCTGAGACCTGCAAGAATGAGAAACACTGATTTTTAGGGGAGCTAAAACAAACTTTATTTTGTGCAATATGAGGGAGGTGGCTTAGTAGCGTTAGTCATTCACTTCACATTAATATTGTAAAGCTTTTCCCACGGGAATTGATCCCTGTATCAAACAGTGTATGGCACTGTAGCGAGAGTCTGTTCAAGGGGAAGATTGTTCAGTCCTACTTTGTTTTACACACATGCAAAACAGAAGATTCAAACTGCTCTCCTGAATCTTTGCTAAGCAGAGACCATTGATTGATGGGATGGGACTTAGGGCAGTCCTTGGTGTCAGAGAGCTTCAGGTGAGAGGGAGGTGGTGAACTCTCAGAGACCAGGCACACCCTCTGCATTGGACCACAGTAAGAGGCTTCACAGCTTTGTGCTGTGGGAGCAGAAAAATTAAACTAGACTGTTCAGTCAAAGGGGCATCGGTAAACGCAAGGAGAGTTAAAAAACAGGAAAATGGTTTTCAATTTCTAGCTCAAATGGAAGCCATTTCATGATTTTGCTGTTGTTATATTTGTTTGGAGTTTGCAGCATCTGAACACCATCCTCCTAGCACCTTGGACCGGGAGATTCTCATTGTGAGTAGTGAAGGAGGGAGGCAGTGCCCAACTCCCACCGAGGAAGCCGAAGCTTAGCTAAGTCAGAAAGGACCTCCCGCGAGCCTGGACAAGTACCGAGGAGGTGGCTGGAGGCTTTTGGTCCCTGCAGTGGCTCCTCCGTGAGCTGACCTAGGATCTGATGGTTGGAGAAGCTGCTCAGAATAATGGATGCAGGAATATTTGTGTAATTTTGGTCTATTAGGTGGTACAGTCAAGTCTGTACGGCATGAGCATGTATGGTAAATGTGTGATGAGGATGATAAGGATGATGGTGACGACAAACTTCAAGGTTGTCCTGATTTTTTTGGAATCCCCCATCCTGCACATTCCCTCGCCTGCTCATTGGATTAGGATTAATCATGTGATACAACTCTGGCTAATGAGACATGAGTAAGTTTTTAGTTCGGGGAGCCAAGTGAGGAAAAGAACCTGGGGTGGCCTGGGTCCAGGTGGGGCCACGCGCCCCTGGGTCCGGGTGAAGCCACGCGCCCCTGGGTCCAGGTGAGGCCACGCGCCCCTGGGTCCGGGTAAAGCCACGCGCCCCTGGGTCCGGGTGAGGCCACGCGCCCCTGGGTCCGGATGAAGCTGGAGCATCCCGGGTCCGGGTGAGGCCATGTGCCCCTGGATCCAGGCGAGGCTGGGTCCCGGGTCCGGGTGAGGCCGTGCGCACCTGGGTCCAGGTGAGGCCACGCGCCCCCTGGGTGTAGGTGAGGCCACGTGCCCCTGGGTCCGGGTGAGGCCACGCGCCCCTGGGTCCGGGTGAAGCTGGATCATCCCGGGTCCGGGTGAGGCCTTGTGCCCCTGGATCCAGGTGAGGCTGGGTCCTGGGTCCGGGTGAGGCCACACGCACCCGGGTCCAGGTGAGGCCATGCGCCCCCTGGGCCCGGGTGAGGCCACGTGCCCCTGAGTCCGGGTGAAGCCATGCCCCTGGGTCCGGCCAAGACCAAAACAGAGGGTGTCGGACCTGCATTACCACCATTTGTCCACCATCCAGAGCTGAGGGGTCAGTACTGACATGTACACATAAGGAACTGGTGGACATTGATATTGGGTCTCAAAAGAACTGTTGGTCCAGAAAGAAACTCACCACAGACTGATTCATTTGCCTGTCAGCATAACTATTATTGCTCGTCTCACATTCAGTTCTTATAAGTATATCTCTAGTGACACATGATCTTGCTCATCTAGGGGAAATGATGAACAACATAGACTGATGAACAAGAACAGAACCAGAAACAAGGAGGCATCGATCGGACTATCGGGCCTCAGAGGGAAGATAGGGGAGGGTGGGGGGACGGGGGAGAGATCAACCAAAGGACTTGTGTGCATGCATATGAGCCTAACCAATGGTTAAGTTCAACAGGGGGTTGGGGCATCCGTGGGAAGGGGTGTGGGATGGGAATGGGGGGATGAGGACAAATATGTGACACCTGAATCAATAAAGAAATTAAAAAAAAAAAAAAAAAAAAAAGAACCTGGGGTGGGGTAAGCCAGTTTATGGCATGCATAGGTTTATTTAATCCCCCAATTTTTGGTATATCCCTCCCTCACATGTGCTTGGTGCCCCTCAGTCCAGAGATCTTCTGCTTCATATTCTCCAAAGAAAAAAATCTCCTGTTTTTCCTAGAGCAGGGTGAGGGAATTGCCCAGTGTGTGAAATTTGGCACATATATATTTTAACATGTGTATACAATGTATATCTACCATCTAGATAAAGACAAAGAATATTTCCATCACCCCAGAAGGCGCCTTCATTCCCTTCTCAGTAAAAAACAAACACAACTTCCTATCCCTCCTTCCATAAGGAAACCAATATTCTGTGACTTCTATCACCCTCAATTAGTTTCCTATTCTTGGATTTTTATAAATGGAATCACAGAGTAGATAGTGTTTGGCTTCATTCATTCAACCTAACATTTTTGAGATTTATACCTGCTGTTAAGTTCTTTCTTTTTTTTTCTCTCTATACAATAGTCTACTGTATAATTATGCTACAATTGGTTTATGCCTTCTCCAGTTGATGATCACCGAGGTTGTTTATGAAAACTGATGTGAACATTCTTATATGTCTTTTGGTAGACATAGACATTAATTTACCTTGGATAGCAAGTGTAACTGCTAAGTGAACTTTAGCACATGTCTAACTTGAAGAGATACTACCAAATTGTTTTCCTATATAGTTGAAGGAATTTACACTTCCCTCAGTAATGTGTGAAAGTTCTTGCTCCACATCCTCACTATCCTGGACAGTATCAGCCTTTTAAATTTTAGCCATCTGGGGGGAGTGTGTAATGACAAGCCACTGTAGTTTTAAATTGTACATCCCAGTGAGAACTGGTGTGGAATACCTCTTCACAGGCTTATTGGACCTTGGGAGATCTTCTGTAAAGGTGCCTAAGTTTTTGTCCACTTTGTAATTGGGTTGTGTTTTTTATTGATTTGTAAGGGTTTTTTAAAATATATTTTGGACATGAATCTTTTGTCAGATGTATGTATTACGAATATATTCTCCCAGAGTAGGCGTGTTTATTCACTTTAAAATATATATATTTTTAATTGATTTCAGAGAGGAAGGGAGAGGGAGAGATAGAAATATCAATGATGAAAGAGAATCATTGATGGTTGCTTCCTGCACGCCCCCTACTGGGGGATCAAGCCCACAACCCAGGCATGTGCCCCTGACTGGAATCAAACCTAGGACCCTTCAGTCTGCAGGCCAACGCTCCATCCACTGAACCAAACCAGCTAGGGTTATTCACTTTCTTAATTATGTCTTTTGTTGACAGAAATTATTTTAATAAAGCCTAATTTATCAATTTTATCTTTCATATTATTTTTTTTTGTGTGTTAATCCTCACCCAAGGATATTTTTTTCCATTAATTTTTAGAGAGATTGGAAGAGAAGTAGGGAGGGGGAGAGAGAAACATAAATGTTAGAGAGACACATAGACTGGTTGCCTCCTGCACGCACCCCAGCCAGGGCCAGGGATTGAACCTACAACCCAGGTACATGCCCTTGACCGGGAAACAAACCAATGACCTTTCAGTGCAAGGGCCAAGGCTCTAACAACTTAGAAACACCAGCTAGGCCCATAGTTAGTATTTTTAAGATCCAGTTTAAGAAATCTTTTCCAACCTTAAGAATATTGAGATTTCTCTTATGCTTTCTTTTAGACAACGTATTATTTTACTTTTCATATAAAGATATATGATTTATCTCAATGAATTTTTATATATGGTATAAGGATAAAGGTTCATTCTTTTTCCATACAGATAACAAATTGCCTCAGTACTGTGTATTGAAAAGAACCACTTTCCTCACTAAATTGCGGTAATGCCTGTATCTTAAATCAAATAACTATCTGTGTGGGTCTTCTTTTGGACTTTCTATTCTGTTCTACTGGTCTACTTCTCTATCTTCATATCAACACACTCTCTTAATTAATGTAACTTTATAGTCAATCTTCGTATCTAGAAATGTAAGTTGGCCAACTCTTGAGGATGATGTCTTCCAAATCCTGCAAGATTGCATTGAATCTATAGCTCAACCTGAGGAAAGCTGATTTCTTAATATTCAGACTTCCCTCCAAAGACAAGGGAAACAAAAACAAAAATGGGACAACATCACATTAAAAAACTTCTGCACAGCAAAGGAAACCATAAACAAAACAAAAAGGCAACCAACTGAACTGGAGAAGATATCTGTAAATTACACTTCTGAGAAGGGGTTAATATCCAAAATATAAAAAGAACTCATACAACTCAACAACAACAAATAAAATGAACAATCTTATTTAAAATTGGGCAGAGGATCTAAATAGACATTTTTCCATGGAAGACATATAGATGGCCAACAGGCATATGAAAAAATGTTCAACATTACCAATTATTAATGAAATGTAAATAAAACTACAAGATATCAGTGCACACCTGTTAGAATGACTATTATAAAAAAGACAATACTAGTTTGGTGAGGAGGTTGAGAAAAGGGAACCCTTGTACACTGTTGGTGGGAATGTAAATTAGTGCAGCCACTATGAAAAACAGTATGGAGGTTCCTTTAAAAATTAAAAATAGAACTACCATATGGTCCAGCAATTCCTCTTCTTGGTATTTATCCAAAGAATATAAAAACATTAATTTGAAAAGATAAATGCATTCCTATGTTCATTGCAGCATTATTTACAATAGCCTATATGTGGGAAAAACACATTGTGTCCATTGACGAATAAACGGATAAACAAGATGTGGGATATAGGCAATATTTGATTATCTCTTTATGGCTGAGTAATCCTATATAATAAAAGCCTAATATGCTAAGTGTCCAGTCATCTGTTCAACCAATCAAAGTTTAATATGCTAATGATATGCTAAGGCCGCTCAACCGCTCCCTATGACATGCACTGACTACCAAGGGGCAGACACTCCAACCAGTAGATTAGCTTGCAAGATGGGACTGAGCGAGATGGGCCGAACATGCCCTGGAACCCTCCTGTGGTCCCTCCCTGGCCCTGATCGTGCACCGGTGGGGTCCCTCAGCCTGGCCTGCGCCCCCTTGCAATCTGGGACCCCTCGGGGGATGTCGGAGAGCTGGTTTCGGTCTGATCCTGCAGGCCAGGCCGAGGGACCCCACTGGTGCACGAATTTGTGCACTGGGCCTCTAGTATATAATATTGGTTCTTAAACCAATGTTACCTCAATAAAGTTAAAACAAATGAACAAATGTGAGTCTTCCAATCAGTGAAAATGGATTATCATTCCATAGATCTGTCTTCTTCAATTTCTCTTAGCAATATTTTATAATTTTCAGTGTAGAAGTCTTATACATCTTTCATTACATTTATTCCTAGGTTTGAGGGTGTTTTTGTTGCTAACATAAACAGTATTTTAAAAGTACATCTTCTTTAATTCTGAATATATAAGTACAAGTGATTTTTATATTTGAACTTCTTTCCAGTGAGCTTTCTAAAATGTATTAATTCAGCCCAGCTGGCGTGGCTCAGTGGTTGAGCATCAACCTATGAACCAGGAAGTCTTGGTTCAATTCCAGGTGAGGGCATATGCCCTAGTAGGGGCCATGCAGGAGGCAGGCAATCAATGATTCTCTCTCATCATTGATGTTTCTATCTCTCCCTTCCTCTCTAAAATCAATAAAATTGTTTAAAAAAATTTATTAATTTGAATAGCTTGTAGATTCTTTTGAATTTTCTGCATACCAAGCATGCCATCTATGATTGACAGACACTTTAGTTACTTCTTTCTTTCCAATCTTTTACCCTTTACTTCTTTATCTTGCTTTATTGCATTGTCTTGGACCTCTGGTACAATACTTGAATAAAAATGGTGAGAATGAACATCTTTGTGTTGTTCCTAACTTTGGGAGAAAATGTTTGATACTTCACCATTGAATATGATGTTAATTATAGCTTTCTTATAGATATTTTATATCAAAATAAGGAATTTTCCTTCTATGCTTAGTTGGCTGAGATAAATCTATGGATCCTCTCCTTTATTTTGCTAGTGGGGTGAATTAACTTGATTTTATTTTTAAATACATTTTTATTGATTTCAGAGAGGAAGAGAGAGATAGAAACATCAATGATGAGAGAATCATTGACTGGTTGCCTCCTGCATGGCCCTTACTTGGGATCTAGCTGAAACCCCAACATGTGCCCCAATGGGGAATCAAACTGTGACCTCTTGGTGAATTACCTTGATTTCATAATGTTAAACAAACTTGTATTCCTGGAGTACATCCTAATTGGTGATAATTTTTATTACTTTAAAATATTGTTGGATTCTATTTGTTTCTATTTTGCTTAGAATTTTGAGTTTTTGTTCATAAGAGATATTGGTCTACAATTTTCCTTTCTTATGTCCTCATTAGATTGGTGACGAGTTTATACTGGCTTCATAAAATGAGTTGAGAAGTAATCCCTCTTTTTCTATTCTCTGGAAGAGTTTGTGTAATATTGGTATTATTAATTACTTAAATGTTTGAAAGAAATCCCCAATGCGACTTCAGTGGATATTCTGGTGCCCAAGCTAAATCTTATTTTAGGGATAAAGCACCATCCTCCAGCTGTCCAAATACCTGACACTGACAGCTCAAAGCTGTGTCCCCCTCCGGGAATTACGTCCAGCTGCAGGGAACTGCCTTACCCAATGTAAGCCCCACCCAAGGGGCTAACATGGGAATACGGAGGCTTTGCCTCTTTCCTCAATGATCATTTCAGCTCTAGAGCATGGCTGAGGCCTCAGTTGCAACTGGATTGTGCATCCGTTTTTCCTTCTGCCCAATCCTGCCTTCCTCAGTTCCTTACAGGTGTATCTCTCAAGTGCACGCCATCTGCACCCAGCACTGTCTCCTAGCCACTGCTCTCACTTGGCCAAAGAATTGGCCAAGACCTGAGGGAAGTTTTCACACATCCTTCTTAGGTTCCTTTTTTATAGCAACTGCTCCCCCTCGACCCCCAACCTTTAATACCAACTGACCTCTCAGCCTTGAACTCTGATGTCTACTTCCTCTAACCCAGTGGTTCTCAATGGTCTTAGGCGACCCTACTAGCGGTTCTCAACCTGTGGGTCGTGACCCACAGGTTGAGAACTGTTGCTGTAGAGCCTAAGACCATTGGAAAACACAGATATTTACATTACAATTCATAACAGTAGCAAAATTACAGTTATGAAGTAGCAACAAAAATAATTTTATGGTTGGGGGTCACCACAACATGAAGAACTATATTAAAGGGTTGCAGCATTAGAAAGATTGAGAACCACTGCAATCAGTGAGTTACCATTCTCTGCTGGCTCTACTCCCTGACCCCATGTCGGGCCTAGAACACATCCTTTGGAAGAAAGCCTGGGTGAATGTGGAGCCTTGCCAAAACCGGTTTGGCTCAGTGGATAGAGTGTTGGCCTGCGGATTGAAAGGCCCCAGGTTCGATTCCAGTCAAGGGCATGTACCTTGGTTGTGGGCACATCCCTGGTAGGGGGTATGCAGGAGGCAGCTGATCGATGTTTCTAACTCTCTATCCCTCTCCCTTCTTCTCTGTAAAAAAATTAGTAAAATATATTTTTAAAAAATGTGCAGCCTCCCCTCTCTCAGTGATCACAGCCCTGGATTGGTCACTGCTCAGTGTCTACAACACTTGTTTTGCATATTTTGTCCAGGTTTTAAGTTTTAAAACATTGTGTCTTTTTTTTACAGTAGGCGGTTAAGTCTGATACCAGTTATTCTATACTGGCCCAAACTGGGCATTCTATAACCACTTCTTAAACCACTTTCAACCAGTCCTGGTCTTTCGGCACCCTCACCTCCCAAAATAATTGAAAACAGTGACCCAAATACATACTTGTACACTAATGTTCATAGTGTTATTATTCACAACAAACAAAAGGTGGAAACAAACCAATTATCCATCAACATATGAATGGATAAACCAAATTGGTATATACATACAATGGACTTCCATTTAGTCATAGAAAATTAATGAAGTCTTGACACATGCTACAACATGGATGAATCTTGAAAATACTATGTTAAGTGAAATAATCCTGACACAAAAGGACAAATGCTGCATGATTCTACTTATATGAAATATCTAGAATAGAAAAATTCACAGACAGAAAGTAGATTAGAGGTTACCAAGAGCTGGGGGAAGAGAAGAATGAAGGGTTACTGCTTAATGGTGACAGAGTTTCTGACTGAGGGTGATGAGTTTTGAAAATAGGCGGTGGTAATGGTTGCTGTCTTAGCTGGGACTGCTATAACAAATACCACAGACTGGGAGCTTAAAGAACAGACACTTACTTCGCATTGTTCTGTAGGTTGGGAAGTCCAAGATCAAGGTGCCAGCATATTTATGACAATTATAGGAAGTCACATGATTTCACTTCCGCTACATGCTACTGGTTGAGGTATTTACAAAGGTCTGCCTAGGCTCATGGGGCAGGAACACAAATCTCACCTCTTGATGGAGGGTTGTTAATGTCACAGAACATGTGAGATGGGATATATTTAACGGCAGCTATCTTTGGAAAAATATAATCCATCTACCACCAGAGTATTTGGGGGAATTTCCCATATTCTTGGGAAATTGGGGACATTAATGGTTAATAGGAACAAAAAAATACCTTCATTGAAAAGAAGATGATTTGGTATAAATCCTGAATGTATATGATTATAGAGGAAAGGCAACTCCAGTCATTGAACCATCATCAACAAACATATAGATGTGCTTAGAGACCACCACCAAAAACTTCTGAAATGTTCTTAGACCAGTGATCCGAAAGATGCCTTCAAGGAACCTGGAACATTGAAGTGTCAGCTCTGAAAGACTTTGCAGGCTCTCGAGCAGACTGCACCATGGACCAGCCTGGATTTGTCCACCCTCAGAGTGAGAGTGTTCCTTGGCATAGAGCTCTCTGTCTTCATCTGTTTGGGCTGCTATAACAGAAATGCCATAGACTAGGTGGCTTATAGCCAATAAGCATTTATTTCTCACTGTTCTGGAGGCTAGAAGTCGAAGATCAAGGCCCTGGCAGATTTGATGTCTGGTGAGAGCCCAATTCCTGGTTCACAGGTGACTGTCTTCTTGTCTTCACCTGGCGGAAGGGCCGAGGGAGATCTTTAGGGTCTCTTTTATAAAGGCAATACGCCCATTCTTGAAGGCCCCACCCTCATGACCTAATCACCTCCCAAAGACCCCCACCTCCAAATACAATCACTTTGGAGAGTAGCTTCAACATATGAATTTCGGGAAGACACACATGGTTAGTCGATACCACCTTTCTGGGAAATGCCTTGTAGTTACTGCTTCCTGATGCTGCCAAATACTTCTGGAGAGGCTAGAGTGGCCGTTCCTGGGGATGAGTGGTCTATGACTTTGTGCAAGAGCCGAATGAGGTTATCACAATACCTCTGGGCCAGGTTATTTTAAGTTACAATATCATCAACCAACTGGAGGCTCTTTCTAGCTGAAATCGTGATTTCAGCATAAAGAAAAGAAGAGGTAAGTTAAAAGTGAACACCTGTTCTTCTAAAATTGCTCCACTGCAGGTACCAGCCCCAGAGAGTTGGCAGATGGTTTTGTGTTTCTAAGCCTGACCTTAGCAGCCCTTCATCAATCTTGAGCTGATTGATTCTCAGGAAAGAGGAGACTCCGCTTCCCAGGGTACCCAAGACACCTTTGATTTAGTTACTACCTGAAGACCAATTAATTAGCCCATACTGGTTCTCCTAACAAAGCTAGGAAACACTGGGCACAGCCTGGCGGGGGCAGCTTTTCACCAGCTCATTAATTACGGTCACCGTAGACATGGGTAGTCCTAAAACACAAGGATAAAAGCAGCATTCTGCTCCAGGGAAGACTGGTGATCGCCAAGGCCTGCAGCTACCCTGCGCTGTGATTCCTGTAGACAAAGGGCCCCCCCTATCCTTGTTATTATTTGCTTAATCCTCACTGGAGGATATTTTCCCATTGATTTTTAGAAAGAGTGGAAGGGAGGGGGAGACAGAGAAAGAGAAACATCGATGTGAGCGGGACACCTCCATAGGTTGCCTCCTGCATGGACCCTGACCAGGGCCCGGGATCGAGCCTGCAACTGAGTTACGTACGTGCCCTTGACCGGAGTTGAACCCTGGAACCCTCAGTCCACAGCCTATGCTCTAGTCACTGAGTCAAACCGGCCAGGGCAAGGGGCCCCCATCTTTAAAAATTCTCCATCTAGAAACCACCAATTGCGTCTTCCCTTTAACTTCACTCAGGCTGCCAAGGGGAGCTCACTAGCAATGAGAGAATTTGCCCCTTCACTACCAGGCACTTTATTTTTTAAATTTAGGAGGTTTTACTTAAGTTATTTTTCTTTTTAAGTCAAATGGGATTGTATTTTTTTTAATGACAGAGAATTAATTCATAATCAACTCTCAATTATCCTCTAGACGGGTTATCTGGGGACCCCAACCACGTAGCCAGTTTCCCTTCTTCAGTCTCTCACCTGGCCCCATTTATCTCCTAGTTTCTCCTCAGTCTTCCCTCTTTATTCCAAGCTAGGGAAAACCCGGAAGAGTCAAGTTTGGATATGGAATGTGGAGTGAGTGTGATAAGAATTGAACAGCATACTTACTCGTTTTAAGACCCTTCCTCCTTTAAGAGGCTAACTGTAGTTGCCTTTTGTTACAAAGAACTTCCTCCTCATGACAGATGTTATGTTTTGGTAGTGTTAAAAGATAAACGGACACATATTTAAAATATTAGTTTATTTGAACAAAAATCTGTTCCAATGGGGCAGTGCCAAACCAGAAGTGGTTAGGAACACTCCACTGACAGGAGATGGGGCAAGACTCTTACAGAGAAGACTTGGAAGCTGAGCAAGGAAATTAGGTGGCTATAGTTTAAGCATTATTTGGGAAAGCCTGGTTGGCTGTTTGTGATTGGCTGTCATTAGATTTTGATTTCTTTTTAAAATACATTTTTATTGATTTCAGACAGGAAGGGAGAGGGAGAAAGAGATAGAAAAATCAATGATGAGAGAAAAATCGATTGGCTGCCTCCTATACTCCCTGCACTGGGGATGGAGCCTGCAACCCGGGCATGTGCCCTTGACTGGGCTCAAACCCAGGACCCTAGAGTCCACAGGCTGATGCTCTATCCACTGGTTTTGACGCTCTAGCCAGGGCTAGGTTTTGATTTCTTAACCTGGAGGTACTTTCAGGCTTAGCTTTGGGTTTGCTTACATAGGTGAATATAGCATTAGGACCACCTCAGAGGCCTCCTTGCTTAGTTAATGTAATAGTAGTTATGAATTAAATTTTTTATTATGGGAAAATTTCAAACAAAAGCAAAGCATATACTACAGTTCCTCTTTCTGGCCTCCCTCGCCATGTGCCCTCCCCCATTATTAACTCATGACCAATTTTGTTTCCTGTATGCTCCCAAACCCAGGTGTTCTGTGCTCAATGTTTGGATCCACCCGAAATCCTGTTTCCTCAGCTGAGTATACCCAAGAGGTGACCCTGGGGTGTCAGTCTGTGTCTCCCCCCGGCCTGTGGACCAGGGCTTGAGAACACCTCAAGTGTCACATTCTATTACACTTGATGGGCAACTCTAGGCGTCCTGGTGGCAGGCAGGACAAAAGGACAGCTGTGCTGGGCTGCGCACAAATTAGGGCATCTTCGGAGGCTGTCCTCCAATTCCCAATTAGTTTTCAGGAGAGCTTTAATTATGCCATCCGCATCTTTACTTAGAGTCACCGCCACGCTGGCTTAGGGGGGCAATGAGTGACTGACTAGATTTGCATAATCATTTACCCTAATTAGAATGTCAAAAGTTGGTGACAAAAAGGCCAAGTTATGCTGTAACTTGGTATCATTTTAATTGTCTAATTTCCTATTATTGCAGCTGTCTTCCTTTTTGCATCTCAATCCTCTTTCTAAACAATTTGTAGTAAAAACAAAATGGAAAACAGGACGAATAACTCACTTATATATAGGCTGAACTCCTAAAAACCTCTAAAAGTTTCTTTCCTTTTTAAAAAAAAAATATTTTATTATTTTTTTACAGAGAGGAAGGGAGAGGGAGAGAGAGTTAGAAACATCGATAAGACAGAAACATCAATCAGCTGCCTCCTGCACACCCCCTACTGGGGATGTGCCCGCAACCAAGGTACATGCCCTTGACCAGAATTGAACCTGGGACCCTTCAGTCCACAGGCCAACGCTCTTTCCACTGAGCCAAACCGGTTAGGGCTCAAATTTTCTTTCCTTAATCCAAACCATGATTTTAGCTTCTATCTAAGTTTATAATTGCACGGCCATTTAGATTGGGCACTGGGAATTTAGACAGACACTTAGCTTTGAATCTAGAAGCATGTTCTTCATGTGTGCACACCTGTGTGTACACTTGCACTTTTAAGGTAGTAGAATCATCTTCAGGTTGTCCCATGAGAAAAAATAGTGTCTTTCAATAGTCACTTTTATTCCAATGTTGTTGTTTTTTAAAAATACACCCGAGGATATATTTTTATTGGTTTTAGGGGAGGGAGAGAGAGAAACATCAATTGGTTGCCTCCCCTATGCACCCTAACTGGGGATTGAACCTGCACCCTAGGTATATGCCCTGATCTGGAATTGAATCCCTAACCCAGGCGTCCTCAAACTACGGCCCGCGGGCCACATGCGGATGTTTTTGCCGTTTTGTTTTTTTACTTCAAAATAAGATATGTGCAGTGTGCATAGGAATTTGTTCATAGTTTTTTTTAAACTATAGTCCGGCCCTCCAACGGTCTGAGGGACAGTGAACTGGCCCCTGTTTAAAAAGTTTGAGGACCCCTGCCCCAACCCTTTGAGGTATGGGAAGATGCTCCAACCGAGTTACCTGGTCAGAGCTATTCCAGTGTTTTAACACAAGGATTGGTGGGTAATAAAAATGATTGTAAGATATACTCATTAATAGGTAATATTATTTTTAATAACGTGTAAAGCTTCTATGACGAACGTTTTGGACCACAAGATTTGAAAACTTACAAAGTTTGCTAAAAAAAAAAACCCACACACAGGCCCCCGCCCTCCCCCCCCACCCCCCCCCCCCCACACACAGAACTCTAGGTCTCAAACATAGAACCACCCTAACCCATTAGAGACTGTTTAGGCATGCATCGGTGGTTTCTGGGTCTGGCTGGTGAGCTACTTACCCAGGTCCTAGTTAAATCAGGCATCCTCTGTTTTTTTCCGCCCTCATTCCCTTTTAGCAGCAGGAGGCCACCTATTTAATTAGTTGGGGATGGGAGCATCTGTAATCTCCTGGAGTCAGCTTTAGCCCCAAGGTTGGCTAAGAGAGAGAATCCAACCCCGGGCATGGCTAGCCTCTCCCCTGCAACATATGGGGAACCTGCCACGCCTTCAGCCCAAGTTCCAGCAGCAAGCATTAGTAGAGAGGCCTTCCCCGCTGGGAACACACCCTACAAAGCCAAGGGCAGGTGGCATCACTAGTAGAGGTCGAGCAGTTCTTAGACGAAACAGCATCTGGTGAACTGTGCCAATTGAAAATCAATGTCCTTTCCTGGGTCTGCTCAATTTTATGGTTGTTTGCACAAACTTACAGCCGCTAATGGGCAGGGCAGAGCTCAGAGCATCCTCTCAGGAGCGGTCCAATGGAGTTTGATGTCTTCCCAAGCCACCGATAAGTTGAATTGAAGGGTTTGTTTACTAGAGGCTAATGGTGGGGTTAGCCACTATTTACCCAAGGCCTGGAAGTCTGACCACAGATTCAAAACATATAGTCCTCCAAAGCCTTCCCACACTGTCTCCAGCCCGGGGAAGACGTGTGGCAATACTGAATCACGATGTTCAATCTTGCAGCTCCATGTTAAGCAGGCCAGTTTTCTTTGGATTGATGTAATATTTTTAGTGCTTAAAAGGTTATGTTCTGCAGTCAGATAAATTCAAGTTCTGTCACTCACGGGCAGAAGGACCCTGGGGCAAGTTTGTTAACCTCTCTAGCCCTCATTTTCCTCATCTGTAAAACGAGGATAACAATTGTACCCACCTCACTGGGCTGCTGAGAAGTTCAATAAGATAATATGTTCAAATGTTTTAATTACAGTGCCTACTAATGCACTTTTAATAAATCTTGGGTATTAAAAATGACAATAAAGATAACAATGATAATTTCAGCCAAATATGAACAAGATAGGCCTGTTAAAATAGGCAGGAGCAGAACACTGGAATGAGTAGCACTGGGTTTAAAAATCTTGATTTTAACATTTTTTACCACTGAACTCTGTCGTCTTAAAGTTGTATGGGAAGTCTTTAACTTTTCATTTCCCCCTTGTTCTGACTGATTCGTCTTTCTTGTTTTTCAATAAAGAGGTGAAGACCCGGGCATAATGCTATATGTTTATTCACCCTGTAATGAATGGGCTGCTGCTTTAGAAGCACTTGGTGCCCATCCCCAGGTCCTATCAGAACCAGAAGGCCAGGGAACCCAGAGACAGTCATGGCATGGCTTCTGACCTGCTTCTCAGGCGGATCATTCCCAGGAGAGAGCTGGATAATCAAGATCTAGTCCCACTCCTATGGGAGAGAAACTTCTGTGTAGCTGGGGATGGGGTTGTCCTCTTCAGGGCCAGACACTCTGGTGGAATGTGGGCCAGCCTGGCTGTGTGTCCCTGATACTCTCCTCTCTCCCAGGAGAGGCAGTTTCATTGCAGTGGCCACCGAGGGAGAAGGGGAGAGGAGCCCCTCTGAGTGGGGCTGGGTGAGGAGGACTGGAGAGGAGGCCAGTTCTCCCAGAGGAACAGAGCAACGGTGGTCGGAGAACCGTGCTACAGCCAGAATCACAGCTTCCATGAGATGCTTCATTACTCTTTTTCTTTATCTACAACTTCAGCGGGCCCCGTCACTGGAGCAGTATGGAAGAGTCCTCGTTTTTCTCTAACAGGCACAAACTGCAGTGGTTCCTGGCTCACAACCAATGCCCCCTCCCCCGGCCCGACCCCCGTGACCATGGTGCAGTTTCCGAGGCACAGCTAGAGCCAACAGACAGGGTCCTCTCTCCTGGGTATTTGAAAACTTGACTGGAAGAGACAGGTGGGTTGGAGCAGAATCACCTCATGATAGTCAGTGCTCTGGTGCCAAGAGCAATGGCACCTAAGGTCCCAGGTCACCTTCATTCATGTCTCGCCAGAGAATTGATTATTTAAGCTTCCTTTGATTTAGTGAGCTAATCCCCATAGCGTTCCATACCTTCCTTTAGTTTAAATTAATTAAAGACTGCTTTCATTGAGCTTTTTCTCTCCCAAGAACCTTAAGTGACACTGTTTCCTTAAAAAAAAAAAAAAAAAAAAGCAGAGAAGGGTGAGGCTTGTGATGTTTACAAGTGGTTTAACTCAAAATCTCTGGACTCTCTAACCTTGAGAATTATCATAACAAAATGTCCTCCCTATTAGGCACCTTCAACCACAAGACCTATAAGGCTGCATGGAGAGGCATGTGCCGGGTAGTTAACCAGCTCAATCTGTTCCTTGGCTGAGTGATTTACATCTCCATCTCACAACCTGGGGTTTACATTTGTGCCTACACAAAATGACCAAGTGGGTGTCCTCCAGAATAGGTGACATAGGAGCATTAACTCTTCTAATGCCAGTGGTCTCTGAGGAAAGGCCCCAGGTTCATCTAAGCGGCACAAACCCATGCAGCTAAGTACATTGCTTCTTCTTTATGAGCTACAATATTACCTCCAGTGATAAACAGGAACGGCCTCGCCTGTGCTCATCATCCAGTGAAGCAGGCCGTAGATTTCCTACTTCATTACTGGAAATGGTTTTTCCCATAGGCTCCATACTGCTAACGCATGTTTGGGCACTGGTTTAGACTGAGAAGGCTTTAGCCTCATCTTCTGCAAAAGGCTTCCTCTGAGGATCCAAATGTGAAGTTAGGTCCATTTATCAGTGACAATTCCAAAGCTGGGCAAAACCCCCAAACAGGAGACGAGTCCCCCTCCCAGCTCCCTCATGTAGGGAGATTTTCCACATGATGTCACCAAGGGTTGGGTAACTTCATAGCAGAACTAAAGACATGAGTCCCTGGAAGGTCCAGTTCAATGTCTTCTCTTTCCTGACCATGGAGTGCATTCTCTCCCCATGGCCATGACTAGCCTCCCCCAGAGAGCTGCCCTGGGCACAACCCATCCTCACTTCTGCAGGAGCCATTCAGGGCATCAGTGGTACTGCTTTCGCTTATGATAGCTTTACGCGATTCACCAAAACTCCCTGGAGTTTCCATGTTTCCATGTCATGAATTAGCAGGTACAGCCTTCTTACGGAGCGCCACGCCTGAGGACTAATGTGCTTTCCACTTGGCTCTCCAAGCCTCCTACTCTCCCCCACCGCCTCTCGTGGTAGTTAAAGGGATGGGGCCAGACCAGGTGAAGCAGCTGGGTGTATCTTCAGGAAGGGTTTGGGTAAAACCAGAAAAGGTTGGGAACATCTGGGAACCCAGGACCGCCTCTGGTGTGACTGAACGGCAACAGGGTCACCTCCCTGACCCCCAGGCACTGACGCTGACCACCAGTACTGAAGACGCACTGCTTCTATTCTGAACTATGCTCCCATTTCCAAAGTATCACCAAGTACAACCCTGAAGGAAAATTTTCAACTAATTTCTTTCTAATTTCGGGAGCTCATATGGTATGATGAACTTGCTCTCTCCCTTTTTTACTTTGTATTATGGAGAATTTCAGACAGGAAGAATAGTATAATGAGTCACAATATGCCTATCATTCAGCTTCAACAATGATTAACTCACAGACAATCTTGTTCTACCTATACTTCTACCCATTTCCCTCTCCCTAGATTATGTTGAAGCAAATCCCGCTTATATAATTTCTTGTGGATATTTCAGTATGTATCTTTAAAATATCAAGGCTTAAACAGGCCTAGCCAGTTTGACTCAGTGGGTAGAGCCTCGGCCTGTGGACTGAAGGTCTCAGGTTCAATTCCGGCCAAGGGCACATGCCTGGGTTATGGGCTCAATCCCCAGTAGGGGGCATGCAGAAGGCAGCCGATCAATGATTCTCTCTCATCATTGATGTTTCTATCTCTCTCTCCCTCTTCCTTCCTTTCTGAAATCAATAAAGAAATATATTTTTTAAAAAGATTTAAACAATATAGCCATGATATCTTTATTATACTTAAAATAATTAACAATTCCTTATTATCAAATATCATTATTAAATCAGTGTCCAAATTTCCCTCATTGCCACATAAATATTTTTAGAGTTGACTTATTTGAATCAGGATCCAAACAAGATCTACATATTACATATGGCTGATATGGTTCTAGTCTCTTATCTAATTCCAGCATGGAGGGACCTGGAGAGTATTATACTAAGCGAAATAAGCCAGTCAGAGAAAGGCAAGTATCACATGATCTCAGTTATATGTGGAATCTAATGAACAAAATAAACTGCTGAACAAAATAGACCCAGAGACATAGAAGCATGGAACAGACTGTCAAATCTCAGAGGGAAGGTGGGGGTGGGTGGGTGGGAAGAGATCAATCAAAGACCTCGTAGGCATGCATCTACGCATAACCCATGGACACAGACAATAGGGTGGTCTGTGGTGGGATGCGGGGGCGGGCCAGAAGGGGTCAATGGGAGGAAAAAGGGGACAAATGTAATACTTTCAACAACAGGTCCCCTCTTCACTTTTTTCCCCTCATGCAGGATATTTGCTGACAAACCAGTCAATTGTCCTACTGAGAGTCTCAATACTGGATTTTGCTGATTGCCTCCCCACGGTATCCCTTAACATGTTTCTCTGTCAGTGCAAACTTATTGTTCGATATGGAGGCCTAATAAGATTCAAGTTCCATTTTTTAGTAGGTATACTAGGTGCTGTGTTTTTCCATCAGGAGGGATATACTGTCTGATTCTGTTTGTGTCTCTCCTTTCAATGGATTAATTGGACAATAATTAGAAGCATTCAAAGAACAGAGGTAGGCTATTCACAGCCACGTCCCTACCACCAGGCCTTGGGCAATAAACTGTGTGTCAAGCCAGAGTTCGAATCTGAGCCTGACACCAACGCCCTTCTCTCTATCGGCACTTCTCCCTTTCCGGGCTCCTTGACACACAGTTGAATTCCGGGCTGGCTGCCAAGGGATCAGCGAGCCTCAGACCATCCTCCTCGCCAGCCAGTTTTTTGTCCTGAAAGTCTTCCCAATCCCAACATGCTTCTTCCAGCACATCCACCTGACCCTCAGCACCGTCGGGTAATGTACATGCTCACAAGTAACTTTACAAGAGAGATCTTCAGGACTGGAAGGAATGACTAGAATGTAGAGGAAAGGAGCTGATGCATTGGTTTCAAAATGGTGAGTTAAAAGAGTTTTGAGTGTAAAGATACACAGATATTTTTTAAAAATCAACTACTAAAATGTTTTAAGATGGCCTTCTTCTTAATGTAAAAGTATGAGTTCATCCTGCATTTTCCAAAAATGTTTTCTGTACATACTGCTTTATGGATATCCTCTGAGAGGAAGAGGTTCCATGGCCAAAAATAATTTGGGGAATGGCATGTCCCATTTCAAGAGAGATCATAATCATAGTAAAGACTCTACAAAGTCCTGCAGGAAACCGCCTATATACTAGTAGCTTTGGTTAAACCAGAATTTCCTTTTCTTTGTTGAAGGGTAACAGTTTCAGGACACACACTTTGGGAAAGACATTTTAGGGAACCAATAGAGCTGACCTCTTGGGAAAAGTGAGGCACGGCAGAAAGGGGTCATTGAGGGCTACAGCCAGCACTCTGGACTTCCTTTGACCCATTGAGTCTGGGGACACTTGGGAGATGAGTTAGTAGGAGGTTCTTATAATGGGCTTCTGCAGAAACCTTGTGCCCTAGGGCTGTTTCTTGGGCGAATATCGTCAAGTGTTTAAATAAACTGTTGTCTTCCACCTGCGATGACTTATCTGCCTTCTGCGCGTGGTACCTGGGAGCATGGAGGCAGGAACCAAGGTTACCTGGGCCCCAATTCAGTGTTCACCAGTTAGCAGCAGAGAAAACTTGCTAAGGTGAATCAAGTAACCTAGAGTGACAAATGATATGACAATTGGGCATTAGCTGCTGGGGAACAGGACAAATGTACTGAAAGGAGAGGATTATGGACTTTACTTGGCAACTGAGCGCTGCAGTCAGCAGTCACGTGGGTGCTCCGCGGTCGGCTCCACTGACGCCTCACAAACAGGCAGTGGTGAGCATGCAATCAACGGCAGGTCGGGGTTGGAGGAGCTGACCCAGTGGTGAAATTGGTCTGTGAGGAGGATGGTCAGAAGCCCAGGGTCAGAGGGGTATTGCAGACTTAGGCTCTCTCTCTTCTGGTACTGACTTCCACGGGTCTGATACTGTGTGAGGACATGCAGAAGCAGGAGGCTACAGGTAGGGTGCGATGTGGAAATGATCAAGTGGTCCTGGAGCCAGGGAAGTGTTTGTAGGTTGAGGCCGGCCCCGAGTCGTCTGCTAAGGGAAGAACACATATCCAGGTCTTGGGCGGATGAGAGCTCATGGTAAATGAGGGACCCCACTAAGGAGGCTGAGGGTCAGGTCAGGCCTTCAGGTACCTGAGGAGGAGAACATGCAGTGGGCCAGGGGCCGTTTGCAGTAGGGTTCAAAGAAGAAGGATAGTCAATGAGTCCTCAGGGGTCTCTGATTCACCCCCAGGTATATTAGACACCAGCGATGGCGAACCTATGACACGCGTGTCAGCACTGACATGCGTAGCCATTTCTGATGACATGTGGTCGCATGCCGAGGATGAAACATTTGCTGCTCCTGAGGATAAAACATTTGCGACTAGAGTCTTGGAGTTAGTTTTTTCCTCAAAGTGACACACTACCCGAGTTATGCTCAGTTTTTTGGCGAAGTTTGACACACCAAGCTCAAAAGGTTGCCCATCACTGTTAGACACCAAGCTCAGGGCTAGGAACGAATTCTAAACCACTAGTGGGAGACAGCACTCCAAGGAAACCTCAGACTTGGTTCACAGAAATAGGCTACTCTGTGCCTGCAGATTCCCAGTCCCATTGCCTGCTGTTCGGAAGGGCTGGGGCAGGCTGGGCCTGGCACAGTGCAGCATACATGTCTCAGCACATTTAATGAGCATCTATACTATGTGCCACTCCAGATACTGGGAGCACAGTGCTGACTAGGCCCTGTCCCTGACATCAAAGCTCTTTCAGACAAAACCCAGTGCAGCACAGAGAGCATGGGCTCTAGCAAGAAAAAGAACTGCCTTTTAAGTCTAGGCTGGCTATAGAGCTCAGTGTAACCAGGGTCCTTGGTTTTCTTGTCCACAAAGTAAACACTTTAAGTCCCTGTTCAAAAAGTATTGTGAAGTTATGAACTAGCACCTGGTAAGCATTTGGTGTTTCTTGAAAGTGTTATTTATTTTTTATTTTTTTATGGTGGTGGTACTGGTTTCCTTAGCTTAAGGTCAGCCTGAGTAAGAACTTCAGTCAACCAAGCAGCATAGACATATTTACTGAACACTCTAGCAAGGCCCAGGTATCTAAAATGTGCCCTTCCTTCAAAGAACTTACAAACTATTTAGAGAGACAAAATAAAATTTGTAAGATACCAAGAATAGCAGTTTTAAATATTCACCAGGGTGGAGATAGTTGCAGTGTGATCAACTCTATTTCTAGTGTCTACAGCAGTACCTGGTACGTAGTAAGTACAATACATGTTAGTTGAACAAAGGAATGAAGGGAAATCAGTTTGAAACAATGAGATAAGTTGGTATAAGGTTGCCCAATGAATAGAAAAGAGTACATATGGCTGCCAATGCTGGATTCCACTTAGAGAGAGCCTGGGAATCTGTCTGGTACAGTTGTCTGGCCAGGGAATTCTTTTGCCCCCAGCTCCTTCAGTGAAGGGCAGTAGGAGGCTGGGGCACAGGCAGGGAAGAATCAAACATGATGGTGAGTAGGGATGGGAACACAACCTCAGAATTAAAAGACCTGGGTGTTGGGAACAATTAGAATAACTTGTTCAGCCAAGCTGCTGAAATTGCACAAGGAAACAAAAAAGCAACACCAACTAAAATCAACAAAAACCCGCTTTCCCCTGGGGCAGGGAGCCCGCAGCAGCGGCTGGCCTGGGCCGGTGAGACCTCTGAGCTTTTACTCTGAGCTGACTCAGGTGCTGCCTGAAACCTGGATTGTAATGAGAGTCACCCTTTGGGGAAGTAAGCCACCTGCTCACTGTGAAACAGCGAATACCACACTTTCAGAGCAGAAACAAGAGCAGCAGGCCCGCTGCCACCGCTTTTGGAGGGCATAATTTACCCCCAAAGAGTCCTTATTAGCAGGAGAAAAAAGAGCTGCGTTGATAGGGGAACAGTATCTGCTCTCTCCTTGTGTGTGTGGGGTTCCTCCATCCACCTTTTCCTTCTCCCTTCCTTCACCCGATATTTCTTGAGCATCTATTATGTGCCAGACACAATTCTAGGTCCTGGAGACACAACCAGGGACAGTGCAGAGGAAGAGCCTGAATTCCCGGAGTTTCCAAACAAACAACTAAGGACGTACTAGTAAAGCATCTAACAGAACAGGAGCTGAAAAACACAGAGGAGCCAGCTACGAGAAACCCGGGGAAATTGCACTTAGGGCTGAGGGAGCAACCAGTGAAGAAACTCCGAGGTGGGGGTGAGTATGGGCAGTGGAAGAGCAGTCTTTTGAGGGGGCAGCAGTAAGAGGTGATGTCAGAGAGTTGGGGCCACCAGCCAAAACCCTTCTACCTCCAGAGCACAGTAAAATCTCCACACTCTGAGTTCCTACTGCTAATCAAGTTTTGCCACATGCCAAGGACCGTGGTCCTAGTTTTTCTAATCACATACTCCTACCAGAAAAGAAAAGGCATTGGCATATACTCACCTATATGTACATATGTAGTTATAATGTGTATAGTATAAAACATACCCCAAGACAGAAATGAAAAGAATGAGATAAAATAAATATCAGCAAAATGTCTACTCTTTTCCCATACCCTTGTTTCCCATGCGAGGTAGTTTTTTGGTGTGTGTTGGGTCTTATCTCTACAACTGGATTGTGAATCCCATTAGGCTAAAGGCTGTCTTATCCCTGATGTTGCCCAGCACAGGGCTGAACAGCCCAAGAGACGAAGGCTCTACTTCTGGTGGACACACAGACCATGGAGCACCAGTGTGGAGGTCTCCACTGGGAGGCAGGGATGGTCCTGTGGCTTCACTGTGGCCTGGATGAAAGATTCCTTGTATCAGCCAGAGTCCAACCAGGGAAGCAGAGCCACTGTGAGTGTTACGGAAGAAGGAATCGATATAATAAAAGCCTAAGCGACTGGTACGGTGGAACGACCAGAACAACCAGTCACTATGATGCGCACTGACCACCAGGGGGCAGACGCTCAATGCAGGAGCTGCCCCCTGGTGCTCAGTGCGATCCCATAGGGGGTGCGCCGCTCAGCCGGAAGCCGGGCTCACGGCTGGCAAGTGCAGCCGCAGTGGCGGGAGCCTCTCCCGCATCCGCTGCAGCTCTAAGGAGCAGCGCGCCGAGCGGTAAGGAGCAGGGAGCAGATGGGCAGTAAGGAGCGAGGGCTTCCGGACTGCAAGAGGGTGCAGGCTGGGCTGAGGGAACCCTCCCCCCGAGTGCGTGAATTTCGTGCACCAGGCCTCTAGTTTAATATAAGGATGAGGATGTACACAATTGGGGAAGGAACTAGGGACATAAAGGTCCAAAAAGGGTTGCTTAAGGATCAGCCACTAAGCAGCCCAGACCCCAGTCTGGAAGCCACACAGGTCCAGCTGTTGGAGTAAAACTGGGAGCAGAAGTTGGCTTTTTTGTGTGGCTACCACCTCTGTGAGTTCACAGGAAGCATCTGATAGTGGGCCTGGGGTCGCTGCTGGTCAGCAGGGCTGGCGGGGATAGGGGGAAGGGGGAGAGGGAGCACCGGACACACAATGAGGAGAAGCAAGGAGAACTGGAATCCACCAGCATCTCTGCGTCTCTCTCTCACGGCCTCCGACCTACAACGATGCTCAGAGCACGGTGGCTTCACTTCCGTCTCCCAAAGCGCCTGCAACCTCACTTTTGCCAAACTCAAACCTGAACCACACAGGAGAGCATTCTGAGAAACAGAGCTCCCACCTGGTAGAAGAGTCCCGCATATCCCCAAGACTGATTCCTTTCGTTCTGCTTCTAAGCTCATGAAAAGGACCATGATCACCGACTTGTCTTCTCGAAAACCTCAGTACTAGCAATGGAAGGTCCCTGGATGGTGAGTGCAAGTATTTCAGCCACTGGAAAAGTGAAGCACCCCCTGAAAATTAACCCTTCAAAATACAAGAGTTCACTTAACATCACTGATAGGCTTTTGGAAACTGTGACTTTAAGCAAAATGTCATATAACAAAACCAATTTCACCGCAGGCTAATTGATATAAACAAGAGTTAAGTTCCTCAGAAATATTTCTGGTCACAAAAACACCACAAAACTTCTATATAGATACCAAACATTTGCAATATTAAACATCGAAATAAATGTGAGCTATATATACATTTAAGAAAGATCGATAAAAACAAATAAGAAAATTCTTTTCCAACCTGCTTATTCCAGCTCAGGGTGGCACGTGTCCAGAGGTTCTCCCAGCAGCTCAGGGGCATAAGATGGGAACTCACCCTGGACAGGACGCCCTTTCATCGCAGGGTGCATCACACTCACACCCACACTCACTCAGACTGGGGCAGTTTAGACACTCCAATTCACCCAGTGTGCACATCAGTGTGCACATGTGGGAGGAAACTGGGGTACCTGGAGAAAACCTACACCGACACGGAGAGAATGTGCAAACTCTATGCACACTGTCACCAGGGGACGGAAATCGATTTTTTTTCTCATAAACATTATAATGAAATGACACTGAGTGGAAAGATATTAGAAGACCTACTGTATGT
This sequence comes from Ia io, assembly GCA_025583905.1. Classification (NCBI taxonomy): domain Eukaryota; kingdom Metazoa; phylum Chordata; class Mammalia; order Chiroptera; family Vespertilionidae; genus Ia; species Ia io. Next base: position 41,724,646 of record JAJQQW010000012.1, on the reverse strand, counting down.
GTCTATTACTGTAAAATCAAACCTCACACTCTAATGAAACCACCCAATTTAATACCCAGTAAGGCCCCGAGCAGCCTTTCTTCAGCTTCTGTCTTTGATATTTCAAATGTAGATTGCTCCAATATCAAAGGCAAAAGGAACTCCTTTGAATTTGGCCTCTTCTTCTTGTCCCCTCTCAGTTGATGGACAGACACTGAAGAGCAGGGAAATACAGCAGAAATGAGCTTAAAGGAGGGATGGCCAGTCTGTATCCTGGGTAAAGGCAACAGGTCATTTTGTTTATTTAAACAAGCACCTCTGTTGCATTTAATGCTATGCCAGGCATAGACCTAAGCGCTTTACAAAGATAACTAATTCAATCCGCATATCAGTTTTATGAGACTTGATCTAAGTATTATTAGCCCTCTCTTACAAATAGGGTAAAAGGCATAGGGAGGCTAAGTAAGTTAAGATCACACAGTTGGAATTCACATCATGACCAACTGTAGTTTTCTGTGTAAAAGGTCCAAAATTATCCCTTGAATTCGAAATCTGCAGAAACCGATGAATTCATTTTCACTTGTAAAAACTATTCATAATACACACTATTAGCTGTCATTGAAAGAGTGACTTTCTTAGGGACCAGGCAGAGTCCTTTACAGGTACAAACTCATGTTAAAGCTCACTACTCCCCTGTGAGGTAGGTATTATCACTCCACTTTGCAGATGGAGCAGCAGAAGTGATTTCTGTAAGAGCATACAGCTCGTTGATAGGAGATCCAGGACTGAGAGCTGACTTCAAAGATACAGCTTAGCCCAGATGCTCAAAGGAAGCTAAGTTCCACTATCAAGGAAAATGAATGCAGAGTCCAAACCATGCAAGTCTGACTGCCAAGCCAGAATGTAGTGTGTGAAGTGACTGGGGGTTGGAGAACCACCCGGGGCCCTCTGGTGGCCTGTACTTTCTGAGTCTTGGGCCTGGTGCAGGGTCCCCCATCTTTGTCATCTTTCTCTTGGCTCGTTATTAGTCTCTAACCCTTCCTAGCTTTTGTCCTCCACTGAGATCTCTCTGCATCTTTGAGGGGCAGGGAACAGAGGTACAAGACTTTGCCTCCTTTCCTTTCTCTCCCTTAGTAACTACACAGCACATTATAAAACTACTAGAGGCCTGGTGCACAAAATTTGTGCACTCGGGGGGGTGTCCTCAGCCTGCCTACACCCTCTTGCAGTTCAGGAATCCTCTGGGGATGTCCAACTGATGGCTTAGGCCCGCTCCCTGCAGGGATATCCTTAGTACTGCCACAGAGGTGGGAGCCCGGCTTCTGGCTGAGCAGCATTCCCTCTGTGAGAGTGCACTGACCACCAGGGGGCAGCTTCTGTGTTGAGCATCTGCCCCTTGGTGGTCAGTGTGCGTCATAGCGACCGGTCATTCCACCGTTTGGTTGATTTGCATATTAGCCTTTTATTATATAGGATAAGAACTTTTAACACCTCGCTCTTCTGGTCTTTAATGAAATACAAGTGGAACTCAACTTCATCATTCCTTTGTCTTTTGCTGGTTTACCTCTAAGTCTTTCGGGGACTGAGTCCCCCAATTGCCATCCCCTCCAGAAGGGAGCACTGCTCCTCATTTTCCATATTTTTCTCTGCAAATTTCAGAGTGAACATTTTTTTTTTTTTGCCAAGTGTTTCCTTCTCTTTATTTTAACTGTGTGTTTATTTGGAGAGTTTCCATTTTAAAAATTAAATATGGTTTTTGGATAATAAAGGCATGTTTACCCTTGAACTTATTCTATACCTTTTATGTAATAATTTTCAGCTATTGATCTTTTACCTCTCAAATAAGATTTCTCCTGTTTTTCTACTCCTACAGGTGTAAGCTTCCTCTGTCTTCCCCTCTCTCCCATCTCCATCTGCCAGTTTTGATTTCTGGCCAACCTCCAGCCATACAGCAACTGCCAATTCAGCTGGCAGAGTCATGCCCTCAGTATAGAAACACTGAGGAAATTAGTCTGACATGCATGTTCTTCTGGCTCAAATGGCTATGGGTGTGTTTCTGATAGGAAAGAATCCATTTTGCACTCCTAATCTGGAGCTGGTGTGTGTTCTTTACAAGATGAGGGAATAAAAGTCGTTCATATGGGTTATTTCATGAGGAATGTACTCATTCTGATCAGCATCTATCTATCACTTATCTAATTTATTTTTCAGCCATTCAGTCTGGGTCATTTATTACCTATTATTTTCTAGGCACTGTGCTAGACAGTAGGCTTATAAAATAAATGGCACTGTCCTTTAAGCACAAAATTTCTAATTCTATTCCTGGCACTGTTACTAATGACTTGTCTGACTTTGGGAAGTCACTGGTGGAGCTCAGTGGCCCCATTGTAAACTGAAGGGCTTGTATTAAGTGATCTCATAATTTTGAAACCTCTAAAATCAAAGGACACAGAAGATTGACTTCTTATCCTAATTCAGCCATTACATTGCTCAGTGCCGTTGAGCATAGTGTTTAGTCTCCGACCTCAGTCTCCTCCTCCATAAAATAAATGGGAGGTCCTAGATCAAGTTTGGAAAAAGCGTGTTCCAAGGAACTTTGTTAATAGGCCTCCCAGGAGGGAAAAAGGTCCTGTGTTCAAGAAAGTATAGGAAACACAAGTCAATGGGTTTATTTACTTCTGGACATCTTAGAAACTTTACTGTACCAATTCTGCTCATGGCTCCCCAAGCAAGAGACAGCAAATATGTTTCCCAAACTTATATGACGATGGAATTCCTTTCTCCAGAATCTTTATAGTACTAACAAATCAGCATACCTTTGGGAAATATGTTACCATATGCCTTCTGGGACCCTTTATTGCAGCAGTACTCTCTATCCTTGGATCAAGTTCATGGTATAGATATCTGCTAGTTTATATTCGAATACAGCTGTGCTGTGTGCATCCTGCTTGCTATGTTTCCCTGTCTCTTCAAGGTATGATTTTGCTTCTTTTGGTGCACGGACTATAATCTCACCAACCCTGACTACATGGCCTGCCTGCAAAATCATGCCTCTCATTAGCACTTCGGTCATCACTGTCCAGAATAAGTGCATAGCATGTAGGGAAATATTCCAAAGACAAACACAGAGGCGACTCCTTGGGGGAAAGGGATGAGATAAATGAACATGAGAAATAATAGCATTAGTAGGGAAGATTTCCATAAAAACTCAAAAAATATATTTGACATCTTGGTGACTAAAAAACAGAAGTCTTTCCTGTCACAGGACGACTGTTCCTGACCAAGACTGTTAAGACCCAGAGTAACAGAGCAGAGTGGGTCCATGCGAAAGTCTGTGTTCAGCAGCTGCCATGCTGGAGATCATTAATGTTCAATTGCATTCTATTGTCTTCATGTTACTCAACTTCATTTCACTGTCCTTGCTTCAGCTGGGGATTAATCAACTATTTATGGGAAGACTGGACTTGGAGGCAGGGCAGTCACAAAGGGGTTCCATTCTGCGGCAATGAGGGGGACGCAAGTCCCAGTTAAAAGACTCCTGATGGTGAGAGTTTGTTGGGGATGTAATTAAATAAAAATGGCTGAGAATAATGCTGACAAACCCATATTTCAAAAGGGAAAAAGAACATATTGGGTCTCCCTTTAGAATCCAGAAAGAGTCTGGCTTGAATCTATGTGGAGTGGGTTTCTTTGCCACTTTGCTTTTCCTTAAGAGCTAGAAAGAAGCTGTGATGAGAGAATCAAGCGAATGGATTCTCTGTATAAATCAGTGCATCATTATCAATAGTGGAAATCGTGCTTCATTATTGTCCCTGAGGACAGCTGACACAACTGAAACACCAAGTAGTATGAAATATCTACAGCTTTATGAGGGGGGGGGGGGGGGAACAACCCTTTTATTAGGAGTTACTTTTTAAAAATCTCACAAATTACTTAGATGTTTCCATGTTGCACATATATGTGCATTATGGTTAGTTTTATTAGATTTAAATGCCAAATTAAATCATGAAGGGACCAGCATCCTAAATGTATGTCCCCAAAACATTTATTTACCTATGTCAGGAGAAATAGAGTATAAATTCTGAATTAATTTGCCTAAGTATCCCAACTCATGCAATCCAATTATATAATGAGAATAATATAAATTTTTGACATATCATTAACATCTTTTGATATGTTATAATAAATTATTCTGCAGAAAACGGTCAAATGGTTTGCACAGTAAAATTCCAGGACTGAAATATGCTAACTTGTCCCAACTTAATAGCTAAAATTAAAATGTCAGCACCTTAGATCAGCATTATCCAAAATTGTCACACATCTCGACAAAGCTAAGTCTCCTTATACTAAACGGGTACAGCTCATAATTCCAAGACCAACATGTCCACGCAAATGACTTCTAATAAATTTAAAGCCTCGGTTAAGTTTTTGATATGAGAGCGGCCGGCTGATGTGGGAAAAGATGGGCCAAGCTCTCCCCTCACCCCCACCTTGTTATTCTTTTGGGGACAGGCAGGCCACTCCAGATGGTGCGCTACTGTCGGACATAGCTTTGGAGAAACTTCAACAGACGAGGGCTGTACTGTCAGGATTTTGCTGCGCGTCGTCCCCCCTCCCCCCCTGCCCCCCGCAGTTCCCAGGGTAGGAAGGTGCTGAGCTGGAAGCCGAGGGACGCCCGCCCACCTGCCACCACCTGTTCCCTCCTTCAGCCCTCTCCTATAAATTCTCTCCCCTCCAAGATCCAGCCAGCACGCTCCCACAGCTCCTGCGGAAAGTGCGCTCCTTCCCTAGCTGAGCTTCCACAAAGCTTTCCCCTTCCAGGAAAGGGGGCTCGGGCGTCCCAGGGGACTTGAAAGGCACCCCCCACACTCCGTTCTGCCCCAAGAAGCCTCCCTCCTCTTTTCCACCTTCTCGTTGGGAAAATGACTTCCTCTCCAGCCTCGGCATTTCCCCTAACTCTGGGCGAGTGAAGAGACCTCCAGCTGGTTATCCAGGAGGGCAGAAGGCGGCGCCCGCACTTCCCGCTGGAAACTCTGGTTCCACGCGAGGTGCTGCGTGTGTCACTTACTCGCTAAGGAGAGCCACCTTGGGGAGCCGCTGCACAGACCAGCCCACGCGCACCCCCTCCTTCCCGCGGGGGATGAAGTCCTGCAGGCCCGGCCCCCCCGCGGCCGGGGCGCGCGCCGGGCCCCCGTGCGCGGCGGGCGCCGAGTGCGCGGGCGCGGGCGCCGGGGCCGGGCGGCCGGAGAGCGCGGCGCGCCGGCGGCTGGCGGCCAACGCGCGCGAGCGGCGCCGCATGCAGGGGCTCAACACGGCCTTCGACCGGCTGCGCAGGGTGGTGCCGCAGTGGGGCCAGGACAAAAAGCTGTCCAAGTACGAGACGCTGCAGATGGCGCTGAGCTACATCATGGCCCTGACCCGCATCCTGGCGGAGGCCGAGCGGTTCGGCTCGGAGCGGGACTGGGTCCACCTCCACTGCGAGCACTTCGGCCGCGACCCCTGCCTCCCGTTTGCGGGCGCGAAGCTGCCGGGCGAGAGCGAGCCCTACGGTCAGAGGCTCTTGGGCTTCCAGCCCGAGCCCTTCCAGATGGCCAGCTAGGGCGCGCGGCCCCGCCGGCTGCTGTCCGGGGGCGCGCCCGGAGCCCGCCCCCCTGCCCCAGCGCCTGCGGGGCCGTTCGGCGACCGCGGGTGCGTTCTTGGCATAAAATTAGCAAACGTTCCGGCTACCTTATTTGGCATCACTAGGCTGTGGACACGATGATTTCATTGTCTTTCTTTCCCCCTTCTTAGCAGTAGTTTGCAGATTTCATAGATGGATCTTGTGAATGGTTTTGATTGCTGTGGAAATAATTCCCCCTCTCCCTTTTTTGGACTACTTTGAGGGAAAACAATCTTAAGTAAAAAAAAAAAAAAAAAAAAAAAATCGAAGTAGGCTATACTGCAGCTTTAGTCCTCGGAGAAATGATCACTTCCTTACACTTTGTAAGTTTGTACTGTTCGGGCGAAGTTACAGTATCCATTCCTTGTATGTGCTTAAAACACGGCTACCTTCCTATCGGGTAAATGCGTTTTGCTTAGTGCATTGTGTGCGCATGCATGAAGTAGACTCCCCGCTCCACCCGAGTACATGGCCGTGAATGTTCTGTATTTTTAAAAGCTGTGTATACATTATTAAAATATAGATTTTGTAAAACATGGATAACAACGTGGGTCTGTTTTTCGTGCCAGGTGCCCTGCTAGTTTCCTGGTGGCACTAAAGGCCTAATTGGGGGTAATGATATGGAGTGCTTCCCTGAGCAAAGATGTGGAATATTTAAGTCTAATCACACCAATGGTAAATGTGCTGTTTTGTAATACTACCTTAAAAAAAAAAAAAAAAAGCAAGCTGAGGCTAGTACACATAATTCATGTGAAAGTTTTCTCTGTAATCTTGAAAATAGAGATGCATTTTTCATGTTTTTAATGATTAAATTAATTGAAATATTTAGCTTTAAGAAACTATACAGTTTCTCAATATTTTATTTTCCTTATTAAGCCAATTACTATTAATTCCTTACAAATACCCCAATATATATATTGTTCCTATGTTTGTTCATACATATATATGTGTGTGTATATATGTGTGTGTGTGTGTATATATATATATGTGTGTGTATATATATATATATATATATATATACACACACACACACACACACATACATACAAACTATCACTGAGAGAAATTTTAAAAATGTTCTTTTTGGAAGTAATTTCCTTTTAATCAGCACAAGTTGAGCAATAAGAGCTTCACTATCATGAAGGCTAATCAAGATGGGAGCAAAAGAATACACATGGCATTTGTTTGAGTTACTTTTATAAATGTGCTTACCCATTAGATGAATAAACCAAACCTTAATGTAAAGAGGGACGTTGTGGTCAACAGTACCAAATGCATTTGGGAGAATGTCCTGCTAATAATTGGAATAAGTAGGATTCTTAAGTTCCCTTTGGACCTTGTCACAGTCAACAAAAACGAGATCCCCCAAACCCTTGTTATGGATTCCAACGCCTAACGTTAGATACAACCCTCAATTTGCAAAGTATCTACAGAGAGTCTCCATTAAAATGTTTATTTCCTTAGTTATGCTAATTATCAAAATCAGGGGTCCTCAAGCTTTTTTTTTTTTTTAAGTGCACAACTCAATGGTTTTTAATGCATTTACAGAGTTCTCAAACTTTTTAAACAGGGGGCCAGTTCACTGTCCCTCAGACCATTGGAGGGCCAGACTATAGTTTAAAAAAAACTACGAACAAATTCCTATGCACACTGCACATATTTTATTTTGAAGTAAAAAAACAAAACGGCAAAAACACCCGCATGTGGCCCTCGGGCCGTAGTTTGAGGACGCCTGATCAAAATCCATTTGGTTTGTAAGGAATGTGTCTTCCCCAGCACATAAATTTAAACTTACAAAATCACAAGTGTATCCCTAGAAATCCATAGAGACTAACGATAAATTTCCCTTCTGATATCAGGTAGGAAGAAATGGAAGAGGGTTGAGGACTTTGCTTCTGAACTGCAAATTACAGAGTAAAATGTTTAACCTCAACGGCTCTTCGAAGACGCTACTGTCCAACAGGCAACACAGTTCTGGAAGTGAGGATGCCAGCACCCTTTTCTGGTCACTCTCCATCCACTCTCAGTGGACTAATGACAAGGCTCCGTGCATCTGCTGCCTCACTATGTGGGTACAAGCTTAATTATTTAGACTTAAAAGCCTTCATTAATAACCTCGGTAAATTTGTAGAGTTTGAGAATGAATAAAAGCAGTGTAAAAAAAACAAACAAAATATTGTGTTCACATCCCCCTGCCGGGACTGAATAAATACCTTGTAAAAGAGACCATTATTTTCATTTTCTCTCTACAGCTATAAACAATAAATATTTCTTTTATGGTTATTAGTTTAACAGCTGTTTCTTAATGAAATTGAACAACTTAATTAAAATGATGGGATTCTAATCCAATGCCTCTCCTTCCCCCATTCCCACTCTCCCAAAGGAATGGGAATGTGTCTGTTCAATATTATGCCTTCAGCTGCCTGTTTCTATGTTTTGGAAATCTTTGGAAGTAATTTAGCTCTTACCAAATCCCTAAGCTTTCCACCCAACTTGATGTACTATTTTTTCCCTGGAAGATATTTCAGGGAAATGTAAATGGGCCTCAGTGATCAAATCCAATCTTTGATAAAACTCCTCAAACTATGTTGGGAAATCCATCATGGTTTGTGGATTAGGAGCTCGGATAAAGCAAGTATAAAATTTTTTTTTGAAGTTAAGATATACATCATAGATTTTAGGTTACCAAGCAACCTAAAAGTTGAAAATCCATGTTCTAATTTCAGGATATTGAAATTAAAAAAAAAAATATTTTACCTGGTCTTCCTTTTTTCAGTAAGTCAACAAATATTATCAAGCACCCATACCCAGGGTGGTACTCAAAACCATCCTTGTCCTTGGGTAGGCAGCCAAGAAGGACACACATGAATTAATCAATAAGCAGTCCTAAACAGAGTATAGCTGAATGCTTCAATAGTGCCTGTATTACCATAGGTGCCAGAAGAGCTCATAAGACGGGGCATTCTATATAATAAAAGGCTAATATGCAAATAGACAGAATGGTGGAACAACCGAACAACCGGCTGCTATGACGTGTGCTGACCACCAGGGGGCATGCGTGGAACATGGCAGGTCAACACCATAAGGTGGTGGGATGGTGGAGTAGGTGAGCAGGGTCATCAGACCAAGGCAGAATGCTGGTTGCTGTCATCAGGGCAAGCCTCTGGTGGTTACGGAAAATTCCTTGCTCTACGGTCCTGCCTGGCACTGCTGCTGGCACCAGCCCCGCTTGCACCCGCTGCCAGCACCAGAGCGACCACTCGCACCTGCCGCCGGTGCTCAGCGCTGGCCCCAATTGCTCAATGCCAGCCGGTGTGAGCAGTGGCTGCTGGCCCTGATCACCGCTCAGGGCTTCTCCACCTCCCCTGCTCCTGAGGGGTGATTGGGGCAGCAGCCGCTGCTCGCACACACTGATGGCACTGGTGCCAGCTCCGTTTGCATCCGCTGCTGGCGCCAGCCCCAATCACTCCACACCATCAGCGGGTGCAAGTGGGGCCTGCGCCATCAGCGTGTGGGAGCAGTGGTGTGAGCGTGGCTGCCAGCAGACAGGAGACCGGGGGCCGCGGTGGGAGAGGCTGGGTGGGGGCACAGAGGATGGGCCAAGACCCGCCCCTGTGCCCACCACAGCCTTGCGGCCCCCAGTTTCTTTCAAGGTGCACGAATTTGTGCACTGGGCCCCTAGTTAAATAATAAAAGAAGATTCCTCCTTCACCTTCCCGGAGAGGGTTTGTCAGTTGGACTAGTTACCGTATGTGAGCTTGCCCTGGGTGCCTGCTGCAGGTTGAAGCCCCAAACCCCAGGGCCAGAAGTCTTGAAGAATCGTATACAAATGAAGGGGGCTATCAAAATGGGAAAAGCTGTGGAGGTCTGTGGTTCTCAACTCTGACAGCTCATTAGAATCACATCTCGGGACTCTTCAAAAAATACCAAGCCTGGGGCCTCCAGCTCAAGAACTGATTTAACTGCTCTGAGGTGAGGCTTGGGCATAGATACTTTTTAAATGCTCCCCAGGTGATTTTAATGGGCTCAGGGTTGAGAACCAGTTAATTAAACAGTATCTACTATGACACCATTAACCTCATTACCATTCTTTGTATTTGTAAATGTTAAAAAGGATTAGGCTTTCTTAACAGCCAATGCAGCCAGTTCCTAAGTTGATGAGGTGCCCTTTATATTAATGAAGATCTAAAATTTCTGCTAGATATGAGCCAGATAGCCTTTGTTTGGGTTGTGGTTAAGAGAGCTGCAGGATTCAACAATGAAGGCCCAGTTCACTTAAATTATACCATCTTACAGTAAAAGTGACGTGCTGCCCAGCTGGTGTGGCTCAGCGGCTGAGCGTCAACCCATGAACTAAAAGGCCACGGTTTGATTCCCAGTCAGGGAACATGCCCGGGGTTTCGGGCTCAATCCCCAGTAGGGAGTGTGCAGGAGGCAGCCGATAGATATCTCTCTCTCTCATCAATGTTTCTATCTCTCCCTCTCTCTCTTTCAAATCAGTAAAAACATATTAAAAAGAAAGTGAAGTGCTATTTTTGGACTGAATTTGGCTAGACTTTGGCTAGACACTGCTCTATGTTTTCTTTGGGTGTCACTAAAGGTATCTCTTTTTACTACTTAGGAGGTGAAGGAAATTTCAAAGTGCATATAAGACCATAAACATATGACCTGTCTTCTCAGAATGTATACCCTTCTCTCTGTTCATGAATACACTAGTGTATACAAGCTTCAACAACCATTTTATTGAATTAACATGGGCGTTTGGTTTGCTATTTCATACTGGTAGTGTGTCCAAAAGAATACCTGAGCTGAAAGAAAACCACTGACAGCAAGAACTTACCCATCTCACATTCTAAGTCAGGGAACAAAAACAAAACAAACCCAACAATTAATTGAGAATAAATAACATTTTATTTAATGAATAAAGAAACAGTCCATCACATCCTCTATACTGCTTTTTAAAATATCCATTAAATAACTTCTTAAATTCTTAATTTTCTTTTTCTAGTTACAAAGTTCCCAAACAAAATACAACCCTCAACAAATCTTTAAGAAAGCATGACTAGAAAACAGCAACGGGTGTCATGGAGATGACGTGGTCTACCAGAATACAGTACCATATATCTTCTGAACAAAGACACAGTTGATGCTTACAAACATTTTGGCTTAAGTTATCAGTTCCAGAGACTATCTAACATGCATGATGCAGAGGAACAGGAATAAAAGCCAATGGTTTTCTAGTAATAAAGGCAAAATATACAGTTTATGTAACTCACTCTGACTACTACATTTCAAAGTGACTACTTCAATGATTTTTCCATTAGGATTTCAATAACCAAAAAGTACCTTAGAAAATAAGTTGACTCAAGCTTCCTAAGAGGGAAGCACACCATATCTGTGAGCTTTTTGGGGCCCTGGGTGTTTTCAAGTGGAAAGAACTCATGCAGGAAGAGAAAGGAGAAGTGTTAAGAGGAGTCACTTGATTCTGATTGGATTAGGTTAGCTATGGATGCTCCATGACTCCTTACTTGAAGCGTGGCGTGCGTGCGTGCGTGTGTGTGTGTGTGTGTGTGTGTGTGTGTGTGTGTGTGTGTCCGCCTGTGCGCACGTGGATACATTCCTATGGCAGGAATACATCCTTTGTCAGTCCTTATGACTAAAATGAATCATCGGGGTTAAATTCAGACTTGATGTAACTGTGAATGGGAAAACAGAGACCAAAATATATGCTCATTTTGAGGGTCCATATCTACCTGTTATTCTAACGCTGATTCATTTCACTGTAGGCCATTGACATGCTAGCATGGAACATTTCTTCATTGGGGTCTGGAACTGTACGATGGCGTTGTTTGACTGCTTAAGCCACAAAGGAATACAGGAACTCCTTTGCTATTTCTCTGTGCACTGCCAAGTCATTTTTTCCCCCACTAGCTTCAATCATAGACTCAAGAACCAGAGTTCCCTTTGGCTATTCTTGCCTATGCCAAAATAAATTTCCCCGGAATCTGCCTGCAGAAAGCAGATAGGATATTTCCTGAATTAATTTTTTTCCAGATTTTTTTAAACTGTATACCATCTTGGAGGAAGATTTTGCCATTGTGTATTATCCTTTTAAGAAAAAATAAAGTAGTGAGGCAGGAAAGAAATGTGAACTTTTAAAAAACAAATTAACTACTTACTTGGAAAAATATTTTTAACATTTTATTTAATGAATAAATTTTTAACATTTTATTTAATGAATAAATTTAATGAATTTGAAAACAATATTTCCCTTGGAATAAAAAAAAACTGCTACTACTTTTTTTAGGGTCTCTAAAATAAACTCTTCATAAATATTTATTTATCCTATCCTCCATCCTGGGAAAGATTCAAGTATTTTGCTTATTTTATAGATAAAGAAACAGAGACCCCAGAGTTACAGGAAAATTGGGAAACATGTCTGAAATTCATAGGAATTATTAAAATCCTAATGCTTTTAATATTTTACAGATTTTTATCTTGACAGGGAGGTAATGAAGAGAGAAGGGTCTATCAAGAAATTTAGTGCTACGGATTGAAAAAAGTAAGTGAAAATTAATCAGAAAAGGAGATAAGGTATCTCTGAAATCAAAATACTGAAAAAATAATATTTAATTTACCAATGTACATTAAAAATAAGTTGCATTCAAATTATGTCATTTGAATTGCAGGGTTTTAACTCTCCTTAAAATGCACAGTAAAACCATCTATACTGTGCACACATACAAATTTAGTAATCTTTTGTGTAACTGACTATGGTAGTGACTTCTATAGTCAATACTAGTATATAGATCACTGCATTCTTAAACCACTAACTGTGGGAAATGACAAGAACCTGCCTCTAGTTTGCAGATAACTCACTGAATCTGTGAAGAAATATCAGATTCCTTGGAATTTTGGATCATTGAGCAATTCCCTTTTACCATATAAAAATAATTCATGTTTCTTGTGGGAATTAGAACACCTCGTATTGTGACAAAACTGTACTTGTGTCTCCATTAATTTCCAATGTAAACTGGTCTCAAAAGTCTCACTTTTTAAAGTCTCTATTTTCAGTTAGGAAGCAGAATAAATTTTAACCTTAGATTGCTAAAGGACATTCACTGAGAAGTCTATTGAATCTATTGGATATTTGAGGAAGACCAAAACTCAGTTATCTTTCTGTTGCTCTAGAGATATTTAAGCAGGTTATAATTTATGTAGTAATTTATACAATTTTAAAGATAATTTTTAAAAATCCTTTTTAAAGTCTCAAATATCTTTGTACAGTAAAAAAATCTGTTCTATTGTAATCAAAAAAGTAATTTTTAAACTTGAACAATAGAACTGTTTCCTGCATTTTAAAGAAAAATGTACATTTATTTCAATTCAGCCTTAAAATATTTTCAAGTAATGTTAAAATATTTTAATTTTTATTATAGGGAAACATTTTGTATTCACTTATATATTAAAATCTTCTGGCAAATTAGTGTTTATACACTTTTGTAGTACAGATGACATTTTCTTTGTGCTTACTCTTACCTTTATGGAACAATTCTCAGAGGATTGAAAAGTGTATTCTTTCTCTACTTCTTGCATTTCAAGGCTATTATTGCTCTTTGGAGTTTGACATGGCCATTATTTACATATTAACAAAAGGCAGCGTGTTTATGGTTCTATAATACCAAGTATGCTAACTAATATATCATTAGACAGAATAAGAGGCAAACATATTTTTAAACAAATATGCACATTTTTGCACCACACAGATTTTTGAAAACATAATATTAGCAACTTTCTTTTAGCATATTGATGACCACTGCATTGTCAAAGTTTAGAAGATGCTTGGCATTCTTCAAGCAAAGCTTTAGTAATTAACTTTTTGACATATTGATCCACTGAAGAAAAAACAATTAGTGGTGTAAAGGACTTGAACAAACTCGACTGCAATCTAAGTAACTGTACATCTTACTGGTAAGGCACATTGATTTTCAACTCAACCATCATCAGAAATACTTTGAGGCCAGGTTAACCAAGGACCCTGTAAGGGACCATGAATAAAAGTCATTACAAGTAACTTTGTCTTTTAGTTAACGACCCATTTATAGTCCACATACAAATAGACGCAGGCCAGGATCTCAGCTTGGAAGGCACTTTGGGATTGTGGGGAGGTGGAGGTCCAAAGGAAGCTGTGATCAACAAGGACAATATGGGGGTCTGACCCAGTTAGTTTTCTAGACCTCCTCTCACAGCCTGTTTGGTTTTTTTGTTTATTTGTTTGTTTTGGTACTTAGTCGGCAATTCTATCAATTAGTTGCTGATGGGAGTAAGAAAGCAACTGCTTTTAGAAATGCAGCACCTCTGAGAGGTTAAAGGACTCTCAGGCATTCAGAATTTGTTCAATTGGACTGCTCTCTTCTGAACATCAAGCCAAGATGCATGGAACTGGAGTTAGGCCATTTTGGATCATGAAGCATGCTGACATGCGGACAGGGAAGGGGTGAGATGGGAAGGGTTAGAGCAGGGGGTTATAGAACATGGGATACAGGGCATCTGGGGAGAAAAACACAGGATGGGAATAAATACAGAAAGGACCATAGACATTCTTTAGCTTTGACACATCATAGACACAAAAAAGGGAGGAGGAAGTCTTTCGTCTTCTCTTATTGGCTGTTTTACCTGGATCCTATTGTTGGATCATCACCCAATCAGGCGTAGTAGATTTTGTAACTCAGTCATGAATTAAATGGGTGTTACTGGGTTCACTTGGGAATATAGTATTGGGTGATATGTGTGTAAGAAAATTCATTCTGAGTTTTAAACAACCAATTTACAAGTGAACATTTAGAAGGCAACCTATGTATCATTTGAGGATTATCCAAATTAACCTATCCTTACAAAAGTCAGCTTTTGATTCCTCTGGGAGTTACCCTCCATGCTAAGTGTGATTCAGAGCTATAGCTTCTAGTCTCTTAACCATTTAATTTCTCATTGGCTGCCTACAAAAGTTAAGAAAGGAATAAAAAGGAAAGAATGCATTGAAACCAGTTCCACTATGTGGCAATTCTGATTAAAACCTTACTTTGGTGAAGGGCACTATGTTTCAAAAAGACGGTGTGGTTTTAATGGCCCATTTTCTTTCTCACTTTCTAACCAATCTCCCTTTCTACGACTGCATCATAAAAGCCCTTCCGTTCTTTGGAGAGAAAGGTGCTTACAGGATCAGCACAGCTTTTTGAAACAAAGGGCTAGATGAATTGCACCAACTTTCACTGGTCCATTTTTGCACGTTTTTGAGGTTCTTCTGGGGTTTCATGAACGATACATGTCTAATGAACATTGGACAAAATAGTAGGGCCTAACGAGGCCAAAGTGCATGTTTATTCCTACTTTCCAGGCAGGCACTGCATGGGCAACAGGGGGAGTTCGTTCTTCTCCGATGCCAACCAGACGGCTTTATGGCCTCTGCATCCCTCTGGACCTTTCTGGGTAAGTTCTGAAGTGACCTTTCTGAACCTTTGCTTCTTATTGGAATCACCTGGGGAGCTTTAAAAAGACTGATGCCTTAGGCCACAACTTCCTGATTTGTTAGAATCCCAGGGATTTTTAAAAGCTCCCCAGGAGATTCTAAGGTGCAGACAAGGTGAAGAACCACTCCTCTACACTCAATTCACTTTATATTAGAAACATATTGATTTACATAGAATTTTTTAAAGTTCAATTTAGGTCAATAAATATTTATTGAGTACCTACTCACATAAGGTACACAGCAAACTTTTGACACAGCCCATACGGACAGGTAGCTAAAACCTAGTATAGGAGAGACTGGGCTAGTGCAGAGGGAGGGGGCAGGCAGGTACAGAGAGTCTGTGTTTTACATAAAATACTATACAACGTGCTCTTCTTCCAGATCGAAGACATTTGCTGTAAGGTTTCAAAGAAAATAGAACTGCATTTGGTTGGGGTCTGGGGAGTCAGAAGACGTTTCACAGAGGCAGTGGTCTCTGACATGGCCCTTCAGGAGCAGGGAATATTTCCACAGGTGTCGACAGGGAGAGAGGCTTCCAGGCTGAGGTGAAATTGAGGCATGTGGCTGGAGACCAGGGGCCTGCGTTAAGTGTGCTGCCACCTCGGGTGTGTTTTCTGAGTAATAGGTGGAGCTTTGGGGTCATACCGGAGCAAGCCGTGAATGCCCAGGGTGGCACGGCGGGCACCGGAGTGAGCTCCAGGAGCCACTGGGGGTTGAAACTGGGGAGTAATGTGACCGGAGCAGTACTTTGGGAAGAATGAGCTGATGCTGAGATTTGGGCTGGATTTGAGTGGGGGAGAAACAACAGGACTAGAGGCCAAAAGGCCACTTAGAAGCATTTTATCATGATTGAGGTCAGAACTATTGAGGGAAATTAATGAAGTCACGAAAATCTGACCGCAGGGGGATGGAAAGGAAGGGCAGATTGTAAAAAAAAAAAAAAGAAAAAGAAATGTTTTAGAATTAGCAGGACTTATCAATTGATTGGATAGAGGAAACAGAAAAATAACTTGGACCTTTTTACTTGGATGGCTAGGTGCATGAATAGAAATTATTAAACTAGGTTGAAGAATCATTTACGAAAGGGAGGATGATGGGTCTGCTGAATATGTTGAGTCCCAACATATCCAGGAGAACTACAACTTCTTATATAAGTATTCCTCATTGAAACTGAATTCTCAAAGCAGGGCACTGATTTGTTCAACTCAAAGGGGGGTTCTGTATCTCAGAACGTAAGGCAATATAGAGAGATGGTTTGAGTGGCCACAATCCCAGAAGGGGCTGCTATGCTACTGGCATTTAGTGGATAGAGGCCAGGGATGCTAATAAGCATCCCCAAGTGCACAGGACAGTTCCCCCAAACAAAGAATTATCCAGCCCAAAATGTCAATAATGCTGACCTTGAGAAACCCTGCTTTAACATAATCCAATAGCTTAATTTCAAATGCGGGGGGAGGGGGCTTTTACATTTTAGGTTAGACAGTGCCATCTAATGGCCAAATATAATATTTATCCCAGCTCTCGAACACCAAAAAGCAACAGATTTTAAAAAATATTCAGAAAGCTAGGACAAATAAAGATGAAAAATATCCTCCCATAGAGAACTGTCATTACAGAAATGTGATGGGGAGGCTGGGTGTGCAACTGTGAAGGAGAAATCCTGGAGTCAGAAAGTTCTCTTTGGTTATAGGAGATTTCATAACAGACGCCAGTAGGGAAATAGAACGTCTTGCAGGATGCATTCTACGTGAAATGCATGCTACTTTATTACAGTTGCCCATATTGTTAGCATTGTTTCTGCATACATGAAAATGAAACAAAATCTAATAATTCTGCTAAATAATTGACCGAAACCTTGATTTTAGAGTCATGAAAATATAGGATGAAGAGAACTAGAAATTTCTATTTGATAGTATATATATATATCCATCCCCAAGAAGCAGCACTCTACATGCCTTATATCTTACCTCCTCTACTAGATTGTAAGCTCCTTGAGGCCAGGGACTGTGCCCTATTCATATCTTTGTATATCTCACAGTCTCCAGCATAGCATCTTATATATACACAAATGACTTTTTGAGTGAATGAATTTATTTTTATACTGAAAATCCTTGCCTTGAAGTGAAGAAAATGTCAAGCCTTTCTAAGCAATAACTATTTGTTCACTTAAGTAATTTGCCTGCTGAGGGTGCCCAGCTCAGGGAACACCAGAAACCTGGGCACAGGAGATTGGTAACAGATGCTTCCAGTTCATATCATGTGCTGTGATGAGAAATCCCAGGGCAATTTTTGGCTGGTGTGTGAATGGTAGATTTCTCTATCTAATGTAAGATTCATTCACCCAAAAAAATATCTGTTGCGTGTCTACTTGTGCTAAGCACTCTTCTAGGCACCGGGGATATTGCAGTGAGCTTGTCTAAAAATCCCTTAAGTTGAAAGGCAGGTTTTGAATTGGTGGGTTAGAATAGAGGCAAATTCCCCTTCCCTTCTAGTTTCCCAGTTAGTGTAATATTTTATATATAGACAATGCAATTTGGTTAATGACCTCCTAGCAGTTCACAACTACTAAAGACCTCTCCTTTCACACCCACTGCTCTGCAGGGGCAAGTGAAGAACACTCTCCCGTTACTTCCTCCCCTTGTTTGCATCTCTTTCTTCCTCACTGCCTCACACACTTCCAGACTTTTGGGGAGAGGGGAGGAGCAGGAGGGTCAGTATATTTATGGGCAGACAAAGATGACTCTTGCATAGTTTACAAGTGGCCATTGAAGCTAGTAGTTTAAAAAGTGTCCCCACAGAAGATTTCTTATTGGCTGGTTTATTAGCAACCCCTTAGTTCTAGAGTCTTGGGATATATAAATTCCACTCACCATTGTATAAAGAAAAATGGTGCAGACAGGTGGGTGGAGCCCTGTTTTGGCTATAGAATAAGTGCCCTGTGCAATATTGAGTGTCACAGTGATTTTGTTATCTCAAGCACATTTTGGCACCTTGTTTTGTGGCTCAGTACACCCAGGATAAGCAAAAACGCTTCTCCATGTATGTGACTTGCATGGCATGACCTCCTAATGCTAAGTAGAAGCTGACTTAAGGAAGCCACCGAAACTAAAGCTAGGGATGTAATCAATGAAAGGTGATGGAGACCTCCCATCTTCTTCCTTTTTATTGTTTGGCGAGTTAGTGAAACCTAAGGTCGCTACTGTTTAACTCTTCTCAGCCCAAGCATATATGGCCCCTAATTGCTCCTAGTAGGGTCTAAACATCCCTAACCCAGCATGGGGTAGGGGAGCATGCTAGCTTTTCCCCAAAGCAGTGGGTGGCAGCGGCATGACATCTTTGGTTCACCTGTTATTGTCCTCTCACATTTTTGTTGGAATCTTTAAAAGGCACAGCCCCACATCTCTTCCCCAGCGGAGACTGCAGGCATCCGCAGGGGATTTACACAAAACACTCCTTGCCATAGGCCCAGCAGTGTGGGAACTTACTCAAATCCAGTTGCTTGGGAAACACTGGTTCTGGCTAACCCTCCTTCCCTCTCCACAGTCTGCCCCCTGACACAGCAGGCACCCAGACCTCCTTAAAGTTCATCACTCTCCACCACACTCTGAGAAGAGCACGAATACACCATTGTGCTTTCCATGGAGGAGAAGGCAGAGAAAATGTCAAGTCCTTTACTGGTGAGAGATCCATAGCGACTGCCGCTGGGCCGGATGGACATGGGCGGTGGGATCTGCTGGTGCCACTGAGCTGGAAAATGAACCAAATAACATGCTGCAGTCAGAGGAGTGCACCGCAGGTGTGCATTCTGTTGCCACTCCAACACTTTCTGTGGGGTCTTGGTAAAGCTTTAACATATATCTGGGTCTGCAATAACTCATTTGTAAAAGAGAACAATGAAATCTCTCCTTCCCTGCCAGGAATAGGGAAACTGGGCTAGTGATCTCTTAAACCCCTAATTGAAAAACCCGTGATTCTAATCCAGTAAGATCTGGGACTACAAGAAGGAAGAGTGGGCGCCCAGGTGATTGATCAAAATTATCCCCTCTGACCCACCTAGCATGGGGCCTGTGAGGGGCAGTGTAGAGAGAGCTGTAGGCTCTCAGAAGGTGGAGACAAGAAACCTGTGGAAATGGAAGCCAAAAGATAAGTCCTGACCTCTGAGAAGTACCCACCCCATGCTCTTATCACCCTAATCAGCCATGAGTTATAGCAAGAAGACTGAAAAGTAATTATGTGCCATCAAGCACGGTTCAGGGCAAAAGAGAATGTATGAGAGATCCCACGTTCACCAAGCACTGTCCAAAGGAGACCCTGTTTTTAGCAGACACAATCAGTAGGCGTGTCCCATGGCTTGAACGAACTATCTATCCAAACTGCCCAGTCTCTGCTGTTGTCCCTGATTCAGAAACTGCCACACAGTCTTCTGATTAGGTTTCCAGAGGCTTTGATGTGAAGAAGAGGGAGTATCAGATGAGGAATCATGAGGCTCTGGGTTCTAGAAAGGTATCCAGCATTCCCATTTATAAATTGGTCCTTTGTTCATTTCATTGTTTTAAATCAGTCTTTCAGAGTTTAAATACCTCTGAGTGAATTAATAAGATTAAACTTCAGAAGCTACAAAACCCAGGACAAAACTTACAGTGATTCCATGGAAGAGCCAGCCCTTGGGAGGCCATAGTAAAGAGCTAGTCAAGCCTCTCCCCCAGCCCGCCATCCCTTAGCCTCTCCCTGCTCTCTCTGACATCGCACCCAGTCTCCTATAATTGCTACTATTAGAAGCCCTCCTTCCCACGAGAGAGAGGAGCCTACTGTCCTCATTCCTCAGACAGGCAGGAAGTGGGGTGAGGGACATAGGAGATTGATGTTAGCCCAAGTTTGCCATCCCCTCCTCCACCCACAAGTCCCAACTAAGGAAACAGCGCCTCCTATTGGTGCTGTAGAATCAGGACAGGAACAAGGAAGAGGTGAACCAGGACAAACTGAACTGGGAACTCCGCCACTGAGGGCAGGGTTGGGGTGAGTCATCAGTTTCAGGGTTTATTGGTATGGAGTTGGAGACCTAGTTCCTTCAGATAGGTGAAGCTTGTGAAATGGTTAAGGAACCTAGCCTAGATTAACAAACATATCACTGTCCTCTCTCCACTGGCTTCCCCTGGGGAAAGTACATTAGAGTCAGCTTCTCTCAGAGTTGAGTTTCTTTTCGAGCCTAAGAATAAGGGAAAATAATCAGAAAGCTATATATTTCCTCTAAATATTAGACCTAGGAAAAGAGCAGGCCAAGTCTCCTCCTCTATGGCACTAAAAAAAGGGGGGGGCGGGTATCTGATGTACACCTATAAATAAATAGCAAGGACCTTAGGATCTAGACAATCACTTTTTTTTTTTTTTGGTTAATCCTCACCCGAGGATATTTTTTTCCATTGATATATACTATCAGAGAGAGTGGAAGGAAGGAAAGGTGGGAAATAGAAAGACTGAGAGAGAGACACATCAATTAGTTGCCTCCCGCACACACTCTGACCAGGGCCAGGATTGAACCTGCAACCCAGGTACATGCCCTTGACCAGGAATCGAACCCTTGACCCTTCAGTGCACGGGTCAACACTCTAACCACTGAGCTACGCCGGCCACGGCAAAAAAAAAAAAAGATTTAAAAAGTTGCCTATTACATACAGATGTTGAACCAATGCCAGTACACCTACCATATATATCCAGCCGAGCAGTGCATGACACGATACCGGCTTCGTTCTTTGCTGATAGTGTGTACCATCCAGCGTCTGATTTCTTGGCAGGCTGAATGAGGAGGCAGACATACCCCGTCGTGTCCTGGTGCATACTGGAGAAAAGAAAGAATATATCCATATTGCATCTGGGGGTAGAAACGGCTTGTCAAGGTTTGGGCTCAGGGAAACTTTGGGGACAAATCCAGTGGTGCAGTGTTCCTAGGTGGAGGAAAGGGGAACCCAGCTTAAAGCAAACATCAAAGGCAAGCTTGAGGTAGAAAGAAGTCACAAAAGAGCCACAATTAACCTAGCGAGGCTGTGATGAAGGCTGAGACCTGGTCTTGTTCTCTCGATTGCTCCAACTCCCCACCGGGGCAGCCTTACTTGTCACAACCAAAGTCCAGAAAAATCTCTTTTCCAAACCAGGTTGGACATTTCAACAGGAACTTTGTTAGGAAGTGATGGAAAAGCTTGGTCCCAAGCCCAGAGGAACTGTTAGCATGGAGGGAGTATTTCTTAGTGTAACCAACTGGGCATGTGCAGCATTTAGCTCAATACAGTTCAGGAGCAAATGAGCATGTTCTCCTTCTGTTTCCTCTACATCAGTAGTTCTCCACCTTGCCTGAAGATTGCAATCCCAGGTAATTCCACCAGGATTTCAGGCTGGGTTGAACCTGTTACCTTCATGTAGACCAGTGGTTCCCAATGTGGGGCACACACCCCACAGGGGGGCAATTTGATTTTTAAGGGGGGCAATTCGAGAATGATTCATTAACAGTGAATTTTTGCATTTCTTATGGTTCTAGGGGCCTTATATACAGTATATAAATATATATTGTGACATATTTATGCATTTCAGTTCTCTATTATATGTTTTGAAACTTTATTTGCTATTTTTCATATCACTTCATATTCTTATTTTTATTAATTTTTTTAACAATTTCTTAGTGGTGTCTTCCTCAGTACTTCAACTGTCCTTTCATTCTTTTATTTTTCTCTTTCATGGATGCCATGTTCTTTGGAAGCTTGTTTAGACCAAGCGAATGGCCTTTTAGGCTTCCTCCACGTGAATAGGAGTTCACATTTTGAATAATAAGAATTATATGTCACAGGGGAGGGGGGCATCGGGATTTTAGAGATGCTTAGGTGGGGCATGGCCAAAAAAAGGTTGGGAACCACTGATTTAGACTGAAGTGTGAACTTGAGAATATTCTCAGTTCTTGCTTAAGTTTTACCAGAGAAAAATCCTGACCTATATATACATAGACTTTTCAGATGCCCAAATTCTTTAAAACCTGACAGCTGCAACAGTCCCTGGGACAAATTTCCTTGGCTGTGAAGAAATAATTCTCAGTAGGAATTTCTGTACACTAGCTGCCTTTGTTTGCTTGCCCCCTTGTGGCATAAAACCAAAATGGCAAAGAAATAAAGTTGGTTAGGGAAATCAAGCAAGGCACCCACTGTAAGAAACTTGATCCTTAAAGTTACTTTAAAAACAACCATGTGGTGATGATGGATAGAGAAGGACTTTAACTGCCTTAACATTTTGCTTTGCTTTATTTTATTTTAGCTTATCATCATCACAGAGGTTTTCTGGGTACTAATATGACTAAAGACACACGACAGAAACTATGCTTAGTCTTCATAAATTCTTTGTTCATTTTTGTTTATTTGTAATTTTTAAAATCTTCACCTAAGAATATGTTTTATTGATTTCAGAGAGAGAAGAAGGGAGCGGGAGAGAGAAACATCGATTCGTTTCCTCTCATGTATGCACCAAACCTGCAACCTAGGTATGTACCCTGACCAGGAATTGAACCTGCAACCTTTCGGTGCACAGGAAGATACTCTAACCAACTGAGCCACCCAGCCAGGGCTGTTTTTAATTTTTATAGGAGTTTATTTGAGCCAAACTGACGACATATGCTGAGAAGCAAGATCTCAAGTGCTCCTCCTTAGACATTTTTTTCTGTATATATTTTATTGTTGATAGAATTACAGATGTCTCCTGTTTACCCCCCTTTACACCCGTCCTCCCAGTCCCTCCCCTCTCCCATGTCTTCACAGTTAAAAATGGTGGGACGTTCATACAATAGACTACCCCCCAGCAACAATGAGGAATAAATTCTTGATAGGCACAATAACATGGACATAACTCAAATGCATTCATCTCAGCAAAAGAAGCCAGATTCAAAAGGCTACAGAGAGATGTGGGTGTCCCTCTGAATGTGGGTCCGTACCTGATTCTCTCTCTGGTGCAAGGAATGGTCTCATTGTCCTTCTTCCAGTAGAACACAGGCGGCGGCATGCCTATCACCCGGCACTCCAGCCTCACCAGGTGGCCCTCGGGAACCCCGCTGTTCTGTAGTTTCTCCAGGATCACAGGTGCTTTCTTCACCTCTTTGGCTGAACAAGAGAAGGACCATTCTTGTTTGAACAGTAAATGCCTGGGGGTTCATTTCTCAAAGTCATTCCAGTTCTGGAATTTAGCAGAGTAGACCCCCACCCCCTTAGCTCCTCTTCAGAACACTTCTCACTCCTCCAAGTGGGAGTCACTGCCTTGACAAAAGCTCCAGAAAGGATTAAAAAAAGAAATGAGGAAACTGTCTCTGCACATCCTATCAGAGGCAACACTCAAGCGTCTGGGTCGCACACAGAGGATGCAAATGGTAGGTATGCAATTTAAGGAGTTTCCTTTTTTGCTCAGCAGTAAAATTTGAGAAACAATATATTTTATGTGCTGCACATATCCTCCTTCTTTTTTATAGAAGTTCATTTTGTAAAAGATATATTAATTTTCTTGAACTTTTTATTTGGAAGAAGTTTATAGCTATAGAAAAGTTGAAAGAAGCATATACTACTTTTTAAAAATACACAAATTATACTTCCCAAGGAGGCTTTTGCAGGGGGGTAGGGGAAAACAATTAAGACAAATATACCACAGATCTTGGGGTTCCAGAGTGAATATTTAAGCAAAAGAGCGGGGAAAAGTAAAAGTTGGCAATCAATATATCATTGCAGAATAAACTTGTTCTACTCTGTCAGTAAGAAGAAATCACGAGTGAGAAAAAGAAAAAGATATGTGGGGGACCAGCCACTGGCTTGGAGCGAGGATTAGCATGCTGAAGCCACCCCGATTTCCTGTAGGAGCCACACCTGGGAGAAAGCCCAGCACTCAAATTTGTATGTTCTGAAATTTAATTCTGGCTGGACTACTACCCCGAAAGGCTGGTACCACATAGGTGACAATGATTTGTTGTCCTTTTTGCAGGCGTTCATTTTGTTCACATCATCTTATAAGGTAAAAATTCATTGTCTAGTTATGGACTCAGAATTTGTTGGGCACCTTCCATGTTGCAGGCAGAGTCAGATGCTGGAGATCCACAGAAGAACAGGTCAGAATCTCTGACCTTAGAAGCTCATAATCCTTTCCTGGGGCATGGGAGTGAATGACTACAGAGTAAGTGCTCTGAGAGTGTCTCCTTGCCTAAGTACTATGGAAACAGAGGAGGATGTGCCTAGTGGGTCCTCTGTGCCTCGGTAGTGACATTTTAATTAAGCCTTAGGGAATCAGTAAGAGGTTGTTAGGCAGAGAAGGGCAGGTAGATGGACCATTGATGCAAAGGTATAGAATCT
Source organism: Ia io (assembly GCA_025583905.1). Taxonomy (NCBI): domain Eukaryota; kingdom Metazoa; phylum Chordata; class Mammalia; order Chiroptera; family Vespertilionidae; genus Ia; species Ia io. The sequence continues at coordinate 41,700,123 of JAJQQW010000012.1, read as the reverse complement.
TAGAGAATGGGGTGAGCAAGAGCCTTGTGTGTTCCAGGAGTGATGAACTGCAGGGCAAGTGACTTGAATTTAGTAATGCTCAGTTAATTAATTGGATAATTAATTAATTGATAAATTAACTATTAAAATGACTCTCATTTATTGCATGCATACTAGGCACAAGGCACCCTATTATATTTTTAGCTTACTGATATGTCTTTGAAAGCAATGTACAAAATATGGCCCCTATTACAGTGAAGGGGAAACTGAGATTAGACTTGGTGGGGAAAAGGACTAAAGAATTGTGTTAGAGGCTCTGTATATTTGGGCAATGACGTTGGAAGGAGTCACGTTTAAGGGTCCCAGCAGCAAACCTTACCTACTACAGTGAGCTCCAGACTAAAGGAATTCTGTCCGGTTTTGTTGGCAGCAACACACGTGTAGGTCCCCGCATCACGTTGAGTGAGAGGGTCAATGAGCAGAGAGTGGACTCCAGTCTCTCTGACCAGCATCTTGTGGGAGACATCTGGTAGCACAGGTTGTCCATTGAGCAGCCACGTCAGCTCTGGGGGCGGTAAGCCACTCACCTAAAAAAAAACAGGACAGCTGAGGCAAATGAGAGACTGATGACAGGCAGATTGATTTGGTGGCTGAATTCTTCATCCTTATCTGGCACCAAATAGTGAAAGAAAACATGGAATAGTGAAGAGACATTGGGACAAGAGAGATCTGGATGAATGGCCACATGAATTTAAATTGTATAGTATTTTGACCCCAAATTCAGGTCATAATCTATCTATATATAAAAGCCTAAGTGACTAGCCGACTGGCTGACTAGTAGACCCACTGTTAGCTATGATGTGCAATGACCACCAGGGGGCAGGCACTCAACGTAGGAGCTACCGAGTGACAGCAACTTTGCAGAGTGTCCTCTAGCATTCCGGGACCCCTTGGGAGATGTTGGACTGTCAGTTTCAGCCTGATCCCCACAGGCCAGGCCAAGGGACCCCACCAGTGCACGAATCCATGCACCGGGCCTCTAGTTATAGAAAAAATAAGAATGAAGAAGCTAAAAAGGCCTGCAGTGTCAGTTTCAGTGATGACACCTTGTTCACATATCTACTAAGTGAGAGGAGCCAAGTGAAAGGCAAACATTAAACCAGTGTTCCCAAACCTTGCTGTGTATTATAATCACATGGGGAGCATTTGAAAATCCTGATGCCCACTATTTAACATAGCAATGTTAAATCAGACTCTCTGGGGATGGGACCCAGGCATGGGTATCTGTTAGGGTTTAGGGTGAAAGAAGTAATAGTCAATCCCAAATATTCTTTAGGCATTCATTGGGAGAGCAAGAATCACTAAGAGAAATGGACTTTATGAATGCTTACCCACAAGCCTTTACAGGTTTGCATATAAATTTTCCATCGTACTTTGCATCTTTGTCGAGGCAGATGGAATGATTAAGTTTCTCTTCGTACTGAGAGATATCCAGGCTGCCTAAGTGAACCTCGTTTCTGATCACAGAATTAGACTGTGGAATAGCTACAGGTGATGAATGTTGACTAGCATGAGAAACTAGTGTCTGTTATCATAATTGCCTTGGAGCCATCTTTTTATGATTATAATTTTTATTTTTAAAATATATTTTTATTGATTTCAGAGAGGAAGGGAGAGGGAGAGAGAGAGAGAGAGAGAGAGAGAGAGAGAGAGAGAGAGAGAGAGAGAAACATCAATGATGAGAGAAAATCATTGATAGGCTGCCTCCTGTATGCCCCACACTGGGGATCGAGCCTGCAACCCAGGCATGTGACCTGACTGGGAATCAAACTGTGACCTCTTGGTTTATAGGTCGACACTCAACCACTGAACCATGCTGGTCGGGCCATGGTTATAATTTTTAAAAGGTTCTATCTCACAGCAATTTGCTCCAAGGATGGAAAAGTCACACTTTTGGCTTTATAGTAATAAAGACTTTCCAGGCACCATAAGGAAAATGGAATTATAACACCTCTTTGGTTGTCTTTTACAAACACAGCATTAACTCAATACAATACCATTATGAAGATATAACGATTTAAGCCCTAGCCGGTTTGGCTCAGTGTATAGAGCGTCGGCCTGCAGACAGAAGGGTCCCGGTTAATGGGATTACCTGGGTTGCAGGCTCCTCCCTGGCCCGGGCCCTATTTGGGGCTCATGTAGGAGGCAACCAACTGATGTGTTTCTCTCACATTGATGTTTCTCTCTGTCTTTCCCTCTTTCTTCCACTCTCTTTAAAAATCAATGGAAAAATATCCTCAAGTGAGGATTTAAAAAAAAAAAAAGATATAATGATTTAAAAATTTCACGAAATACTTTTGTCTGGTATTAAACACTCCAAAAGAGCATTGTGGGTGGGTGGGGGGAAGTGATCTCTCTCCCTTCCCCAGTCCCCTCTTCCTTGAAACAAACAAACAAATAAACAAATAAACAAAAAACACCACACAAAACAAATACAAACAAAAATAAGTGCAAACAAGCAAACAACTGCAAAATGTGAACCGATCCGGAACCAAGGATGGATGGGTGCTAGGGTCTACCTTACAGTCGAGCCGACAGAGGCGCCCCTCGTGAGCTACCATATCCCCAGGAGCCTGCAGGAAATGTGGTCGGAAAAAGCGTTCCTGTAGGGGCTCCTTGTCTCTTTCTTGCACTCGGGACCTTCCCCTATAACAACAAAGATGTTCAGGCATTAAATACAGAAACCAGTTTACAAATTTATGACAGTAGGCATGCAGGCATGACTATAGGGCCTGGAGAACAGATTTTTTTTTTTTTTTTTTTTTTTTTGCAGTGCGGTGAGGGAGGGAAAGGATGTTGCTGGACCATAAACAAATAATAAATATAATATTTGTTAGTGGTGTGAAGCTCATGTAAAAAAACAAAGTGGTAAGTATCTCATATGCTGTAGGATTATCTTGTGAGATCTGTAGTCAAATAAACAGGCTTTAGCTTCTTTCTCTCTGAAGTCATTCTGGGTTAAGTGGCTCAGCTCTTCTTGGGTTTGACCAGTTGTTCAAAAGTCTCAAAATAAACAAATATATCAGTATTCAAGTCTAACCTCAAATGAGATCCAAAAGAGAAGTCCTGTTTATTGCCCAGAACAAGGCAGCTGCAATCCCTGTGTCTCTGAGTAATAAAATTTGACCTGCCTATAAATTATGGCAGACCATTAAGATAATCATGAACTTACTGGTTCAGACTGACCAACAGTAACAGCTGTTCTTGAAGAAAAAAAAAAGAGAAGAAGGTATAGTGCAACGGTGGTGAAATACTGTATCTGAAACATGAGTCTCTATTTTTGTTTCTTTGGTAAGTCACATTTAATTCATCCATGTCAGCAACTATGGAATGCTTTGCTAAGAATTTATGGTCGCTATAAGACTCAAGGAAACGCCATGCTTTTTCCTCTTAGTGGTTAGTAAAATCAGAGAAGAAGAAAGCCAAGTGGCTTATTGGAGAAAATTGGTATAGTGGAGACAACAACAACAATATTCAATCTATATGCATATAATCATTAACAGTTTTTACTTTATTAAAGAGAAAATGGTAATTTAATCTAAAGAGTTTGATTTATATGTACACAGGTGCCACTGATGGTTACAAATTTTGAAGTATCAAAAGTGTGTTGTACGTCAGCCTGCGGACTCAAGGGTCCCAGGTTCGATTCCGGTCAAGGGCATGTATCTTGGTTGCGGGCACATCCCCAGTAGGGGGTGTGCAGGAGGCAGCTGATTGATGTTTCTCTCTCATCGATGTTTCTAACTCTCTCTCCTTCTCCCTTTCTCTCTGTAAAAAATCAATAAAATATATATTTTTTAAAAAGTGTGCTGTAGACCAGTACTTCTCAAATTTAGTGTGCTTATGAGTGACTTGTAAATTCTGGGGTGAGGTGTGGGATTCTGCATTTGCAACAAGCTCCCAGGTGACACTGATGCTACAGGTGGAGGACTACACATTAAGTAATGGTGCTTGGGAGAGGCTAGAGAAGGAAGATTCATATTGTCTTTACCTGTGAGACTGACCAGTAGATGTCAGTCGACTGCGAATAGGCAAACTTTGTACCATTAAGTGGCCAGAGCAGCTGATTCTTCCCTAAGAAAATGAACAAGATTAAAATAAGAATTCCACATTTTTTTCAATTTATATAAATTTTTCTGGACATGAACATTATGAACCTAACTATTATAAGTTTTCTTTGGGGGGATAAAAATATAATATGACTCCTTAAATCATTGTTCATATTCCAGGGGGAGGGATTTTTAAGAACACTTTGATGACTTCCATTTTTAAGTTGAGAAATACATAGAGCACAAATGGAAAAAAAAAGAATTTTTGTGCATTTAACCTTATCTGCCGTCACACCCAGAGATCATGGCCAAGTGTTCTTATACTTTCCTCAATAAAGATTACCTTCAAAACTAATATTTTAATAGAAAGAGTGGGTGAGAGTAGAAATTCCTATTCTAATGGTAGTTGAACATATTTATTCAGCCATATCTTTTAGGAAAAGTTTAAGTTAATCTTATTCAGAAAAGGAAAGCAAAATATTATGGCCTTCTAACTTTTACCCCCCAAAAAAGGAGATTATGAGTTTGAGAGATATTCACAAGACTTTGTGAAGTAATTTGCTTTTTCTCTAAATAACAAAAACAACAAATTCTTTGATAGATTAATTTGACTCTTCAAGAGATTCAATGAGTTGATATACACAAGAGTAAGCCCAATAGGCCTGGGATGTGTTCATAGTGAATAAATATCACTAAAGCCCTTTGACAAAGGCTAACTGGTTTTCTAAGTTGTGGTACTATGCTCTAGTTACACACAATCACAATGCTTCTCATTCATTTTCCTCAGTAATCCTTAGTAACTTGCACTTCTCAAGTTATCATTTATAACATCAACTGCTCCTTCCTCAGCATACAGCAAAACTCTGCATCTCCACCTGGGGGTTGGCAGCCATGATGGTATAGTTGCCATCGTCATCACTGGTGGTGGACTCGATGTGCAGAGAACATGTCCCATCTCCTTCTCGCTTCATTTTGCAGTGCTCATTTCTCTTTGAAATCTGCTTCCCATCTTTGAACCAGTAGACCTGAAATGAAAGATAGTCAAGGAGGAAATACATTTTTTTGTACATCTTTAAAGAATAATGAAGTAGGAAGTAGGGTGAGGCAAGGGCTGATTCCCATCTTTATAAGTGACTCATCTCTTACAAAATACTTAGAAAAATTATAAAACATATTAAAAACAGTGTGATATGCTCCTGCACTTATACAATGCTTAAGTTAAAATTTCTATATAATTTAGGATAGAGATAAAGCTTTTGATTATGTACTTAAGTAATTATGAAGTACATTATTTTATTGTACTTCATAATTACTTAAAAAAGTTACCCTTAGAACCAGACGTGTTTTCAGAGGTAAAATAAAGAAAACCAGGAGCCTGAATCTTTTCCCATTATCCTATCCCATTACAGGCTCAAGTCTTCTGCAGCTGCAGATCTCAGGACCTGGAATAGCTCACCTTGCTTGAAAGGATAGTGCGGTTTATTAATGCCAAGTATAATAAGGCCAGGATTCACTCACAAAATTTCTCATCTGGCTAAAATTTGAATATATATATATTTCTCAGGTTAAATTCTGTATGTATCAAGGAGCTCTCTCAAAGAGGGGAAGGGGGTGGGATTTAGTACAGGTTGCAGCTGCCCTCCTCTACATTTCCTGGTTACCTAACCATACATGCTAATACCATGCTAATTAACCTTTGTGAAAGAGTGGAGAGATCCCTTGCCGCAGCCATACTGGGTGTAAATCCTTCTCTCAGCTGACTGCCAAAAAATCTGATGACTCATAAGATTTTTCAGCAGCCAGTGATAATGATATGACATTTTTAGCATTTACCAACCTAACAGTAATGATACAAATATAGCTCACTTTGTACAACAACAGGCACACTGTGGATATTCAATAAGTGTTAAAAAAAAATATATCAATTTGGCAAGAGTGATGGTTGAGAGACTCAATAGCCCAAAACAGAGGATCATGACTAAGAAGGTTATTTTAACATTTTAATAAAATTCTAATTTACCCATAAGTCTGATTTATTTTTGGCCTACTTAACAATCCTATTCTTGACTGTCTCTTTTAGTCAAATTACTGGATTTTGTTAACTTTCTGGTATTGTTTTTTTTTTTTAATATATTTTATTTTTTTTTTTTTTAAATATATATTTTATTGATTTTCTACAGAGAGGAAGAGAGAGGGAGAGAGAGTTAGAAACATCGATGAGAGAAACATCCATCAGCTGCCTCTTGCACACCCCCTACTGGGGATGTGCCCGCAACCAAGGTACATGCCCTTGACCGGAATCGAACCTGGGACCCTTGAGTCCGCAGGCCGACGCTCTATCCACTGAGCCAAACCGGTTTCGGCGGTATTGTTTTTTTTTTAAATATATATATATATATTTTTTATTGATTTCAGGGAGGAAGGGAGAGGAAGAGAGATATAGAAACATCAATGATAAGAGAGAATCATTGCTCCCTCCTGCACATCCCCACACTGGGGACTGAGCCCACAACCCAGACATATGCCCTGACGGAGAATCAAACCCTGACCTCCTAGGTTCATAGGTTGACGCTCAACCACTGAGCCATACTGGCGAGGCTTGGTGTTTTTTTTTCCAATTTTTATTTTTATTGATTTTAAAGAGAGGGAGGAAGGGGGGAAGGAGAAGGAAGAGAAGGAAGAGGGAGGGAGGGAGGGAGAGAGAGAGAGAGAGAGAGAGAGAGAGAGAGAGAGAGAGAGAGAGAGAGAGAGAGAGAGAGAGACATCAAATTTATTGTTCTACTTATTTATGCTTTCATTGGTTGCTTCCTATATGTACCCTGACCAGGGATCAATCTGCAACCTTGTCATATTGGGACGACACGCTAACCAACTGAGCTATGCAGTCAGGGCTCTGATATTGGTTTTTATTCCCCTAGTAGATATTTCACTTGAGTCTGCTAAGGCTTTCTTAAGGTAATGTCTGCAGTTCTGTGTTGTTGCTTTGCCAACTGGCTGGTCATCTTCCCTTACCTTTGGGATAGGTATTCCAACAATTTTGCAGGTGAATGTGACTGGAGAGCCTTCTGTGACTCGAAAGTGCTTAAGTCTTTTGTCAAAGATGGGAGCAATACACTTGCCCGTGGGGATCTCATCATGTTGGATTTCATCATCGGACTCATCAACGGGGGTACGTTCCAAGCGGAATTCTATTTCATTCATCAGTCTCTGCTCAAAGCTTGAAATTTTGTACTCCTGTCAAAATGGCAAACATGCTTCAATTTCAATTTCTATGGGTGAGGTAGAAGGTGTCATTATAATTTGAAAGAACAACTTTTTATGGTTCAGATGTTAGATTTATATTGTGGAACCCCAATAAACCAGACATGTACCATTCCCAGTTCCTCACCATGAGCACTAAAGGAGGTTTCAGTATCTCTACTATAATCCCAAACTGCCTTAGTGAATCCCGATTCCTCACCTTGAGCATGGAGCCCCAGTAGAATCCTGTAGGGAATGGAATGAAGATGGAATGTAATTTCCACAACTACTATTAATGTCCATTTCAATATGTAGAACTGCCTATCTGGTATTTTGGCAAAACTTTTCTGAATTGCATTCTGGTGTATGTCTGCATTACTGATGTCCTGGTTCTACTGGACAGTCCCATCTGCATACTTGAAGAAAATCTGTCTCGAATAAATCTTCCTTGACTCCACCTAGGTCTTCATTACATCTCTCTGCTCCCTTCACAATAAAACTACTTGAAGCAATTTTATATTGTTACAGGATAATTTCCATGCCACCTATTCTCTTGTTAACCTACTCCAATTAGGATGATGTTCTCACTGTTCCACTGAAATTACTGTTGTTAGGGTCTCCAAATTTGCCAAATCCAGTTGTCACTTATCTGTTCTTACCTTACCGGACCTCTCAGCAGCTTTAGATGGCTACTTTCTCCTTTTTGAAACATTTTCTTCTGTTGGTTTTAATGACACCATACTGGTTTTCCTTCTCTTTCTCTGGCTGCCTCTTATCAGTCTTCTTTGCTAGCTCCTAGATAGGTGATCTCATCCAATCCCACAGCTTCAGATACCTTCTATATGCTGATAGCCCCAAGTCCTGTCTCCAAGCCTGCTCTTTCCTCAGAACTCATATGCCTAATGATCTACTCTGTATCATGAGAGTCATATACCCAACAATTTACTCTGCATCATGGGTTGGGTGCCCAATGGGCATCTCTAACTGAGCATGGTCCAAACCATGCCCACTTGATTTCCATCCCCCAAGAGATGCTTCTACCTTGCTCTTTGTCATCTCAGGAAATGGCATCACTACTCATCCACTTGGTTAAGTGGTTAAGCCAGAGTTTCCCCACATTGTCTTTTCCCCACATTTCTAAAAATGTCCAACCTGTACTTTTGTAAAAATGAATTACTAGAAAAATGAAAATTTAAAAGCATTCAAAATTATTATGTTTAATAGACATAAAATTTCTCTGTCAAGTTACTATAGAAATTTCTTAATGGTTACTCTCAATTTCTGTACTTATCCCAAGGTGGAGAGGGGACAGCTTGTAGATTGCCACAGGTCCTCAGACCACCCTTTGAGTACCCACTTAAACCCTAAATCTAGTACTTTTCCTCAATTCCTTTCACTCACTCTCCCTGTCATATTCTGTCAAGCTTAAATGTCAACTCCCTAAAGGAGCCTTCCCAGGCCACTTCATTTAAAGTAACTCGCCAGCCTGGCCAGTGTGGCTCAGTGGTTGAGCATTGACACATGAACCAGGAAGTCATCGGTTCAATTTCTGGTCAGGGCACATCCCCGGTTGTGGGCTTGATGCCCAGGGGGGTGTGCAGAAGACAGCTAATGGATGTTTCTATCTCTTTCTTCCTCTCCCTTCCTCTCTATCTAAAAATCAATGAAAACATATTTTTAAAAATAAAATAACCCTGCACTCTAATTTCCTGTCTAATACCAGTTGCTATCTAGTATTTTTCTTGTTTGCTTGTTTCTTGATTGAAAGATTGACTATCTCTAAGCACTGGAATGTTACTTTCATAAGAGCAGAGATCTTGTTTATCTTGCTTACCACTATATCAACAGCACCTAAATAGTGAATGCCTGCCTCACAGCAAGTACTCAGGGAGTATCTGAAGAATGAGTGAATACATGAATGACATGGGGGCAAGCACTTGTTCCAACGCTACCACATCTTTGAGGAATCCGGAATTTGTTCTGATGATTTTATCAACATGGGGCCTGATTTTACAGAATTTAAAATGTTTGAATTGGGGGATTTAACAAAAGGGACTACAGAAGCAATATGATGAAAATATGCATATTTTTTTATACTGTAAATGTATACATACTGGTTAAATATTTGTTTTACCAATACTAAAAATTGGGGGGATGATGAGAATAGAACACTCAGTGAATTATTTTTAAAATATTAAAAGAATTGAGAGCCCAGAAATAAACACACATGTATATGGGCAAATAATTTGTGATAAAGGAGCCAAAAATAGAGAATGGAGAAAAGAAGCCTCTTCAATAAATGGTGCTGGGAAAATTGGAAAGCCATTTGCAAAAGAATAAAACTAGACTGCTATTTGTCACCATACACAAAAATTAAATCAAAATGGATCAATAACCTAAATATTGGACCTGAAATAATAAATTACATAGAAGAAAACATAGGTACTAAACTAATGGACTTAGTTTTAGAGAGTGTCTTATTAATTTGACCTCAAAGGCAAAGGAAGTAAAAGCAAAAACAAGTAAGTGGGACTATATCAGACTAAAAAGCTTCCACACAGCAAAAGAAACCGACAACAAAACAAAAAGGCAACCAACTGAATGGCAGGAGATATTTGTAAACAACACCTCTGATAAAGGGTTAACATCCAAAATATATAAATAACTCATACAACTCAATAACAAAAAACAAACAATCCAATTAAAAATCGGGCAAAGGACCTGTATGGACACTTCTCCCAAGAAGTCATACAAATGGCCAACAGATATGAGAAGATGTTCTTCACTAGCTATAAGGGAAATGCAAATCCAACTACAATAAGATACCACCCCACACCTGTTAGAATGGCTATTATCAACTAGATAAGTAATAACAACTGTTTGAGAGGTTGAGGAGAAAAAGGAACCCTCATTCACTGTTGGTGGGAATGTAAACTGGTACAGCCACTATGGAAAACAGTATAGAGATTCCTCAAAAAATTATGGCTAGAGTTATCACATGACCCAGCAATCCCTCTTCTGGGTATCGATCTGAAAAATTTGAAAACATTTATTCATATGTTCATTATAACATTATTCACAGTGGCCAAGACATGGAAACAACTGAAGTGTCCTTCAATAGAGGATTGGACAAAGAAGATGTGGTACATATATACAATGGAATTCTGCTCAGCCATAAGAGAAGATGGGATACTGCCATTTGTGACAACATGGGTGGATCCTGAGAATATCATGTTAAGCAAAATAAGTCAGATGGAAAAAGTCAATAACCATATGATTTTACTCATGTGTGAGATTTAATACTGAAAGCAACAAATGAACAAAAAGATAAACAAACAAAAACTCCTAGATGCAGACTACAGTGGTAACCAGAGGGAAGGGCGGTTGGGGGTGAGGTAGTAAAGGGTAAAGGCGGTCAAATATATGGTGATGGAAGAAGACTTGACTTGGGATAGTGAACACACAATACAATATACAAATGTTGTATTATAGAATTGCACATTTGAAACTGTGTGATTTTGTTAACCAATGTCACCCCAATAAATTTAATTAAAATACTATTTGTAACTATGGGGCATATAATTGTAAGCAGATTTTAACTGGAAGTTTCTACTGAGGCACCAAGATGGGCTACATATCAGAAAACAAGTGAGTTGGGAGACAAACTATTTTCCAGAAATTTCAGAGCTGGTGCTTAAGAATAGGTTGGACGATTTAAAGCCTTCACTTCCATCAGAGATACAAGAGTCAGGAGGGAGAAGATCCAGTGAGAGGACTTTGGAGAGAGTTATTAATGTCTGCGCATGTCCTACCTCCACCTCCAGCCCCTGGGTACCTCCCTTTCACCTGAAGTCTAGCAAGGTCTCGCTCCTGCCTAAGAAATCGAGAGTGAAGAGTGAGGTGGACTTTTGTTGGTGGCCAAGCTCAAGGCAGCGTTGAGTGGCCTGCACTCCTGCATTGTTCCAGGGCAGAGGACCGTGATGGCTCTCGTCATGCACACGTGGGTCACACATGACACAGAGCCAGTGTGGGGTCAGCTTTTGTCCCTCCGTGGTTGGGAAAGGAAGGAGTCAGAAATAGCAGTTAGTGAAGTGGGGCAGGAGGGGGCAAAAAAGAGAGAAGCTGGCCATGGTTCCCTTCCTGGCTTTTTAGGTTTATATCTTGCAGAAGTCCCTAGGGAGTGGCTTGAGAGAGGGGGGTTTGTGTGTGGGTTTTAGTTTTCATTAAGGATTGGAGTGTTGGTTACTACCAGGACTGGAAGTTTTGTATTACTGGATCAAGATTGTATTTTTGCAACACAGTAACCATAGAACCTTCTATGAATGAAGAGTGGTCACAATGGTTTTGAGATAGCTTTACATTTGCGATTGCCAGGAGCAGAAGAATTAGCTCATTAGATAAATTTATAGGAATATGGAGAGAAAAAAAATTCTTTTTAGACATACCTGATCAATGTACCACTTATATGATATAATGTATACATTGCAGAGGAGCAACAAAATCAGGATATTGTAGGTCAAAGAGTTTCCAGAAAAGATTTCATAAAATATTTGGGAAGTCGATTCTCAGGAACAAGGAAGCCACGCAATGGTGTGGCTTGTTACTAAAGCACTGATTCTTTACATCGGAGGTGTTAACAAAGATGCAATCTATCCCCAAAGCAGGAATTGACATTTTCTGTGGTGCTTTGCAACTAAGAGTTGGTTATCCCAAGGGTAGCTATTCCTGTTACACATAAATCAAGGTTGTCATTCCAAGTCATGACTGATGGGACTCACGATTTTGTAAGAAAATCTGCGAACACAAGCAATATGTTTAAGTTAAATTTAAAGGTGCTTTTTGCACTGTTCTGCACAAAGGTTGCACTACTGATCCACTGTTGGTGGACAGCACGTTGAGTTTCCAGGACTGGACTTATGTTGCATTCTCATTTTCCCTTGCCTTGTTCCCTTTGCGAGTAATGGCAGGAGTTTCTGTATCACCTGCTCGTAGGTGATGTCTATGCTTAAAGGAAAGAATTTTTCTGTGTAAATCTGGTCTGTAAGGCAATCAAATCAGTAATATATGAGCTATCCTTCCCAGCTTATATGTAAAACCTTTAGTGAAAATGAATTTCAGAGAATTTCAGTTGCTCTATGAAAGAAAACAAAAAGCTAAAAAAAAATTCTCAGAATATGCCATTTGAAAATATAATTCCTTTTTGCCCTTATAAAGATAACCTTCTTAAGGCTGATAATTTGACAACTTGAAACACTTGATTTTGGGGACAATCTGCAGAAATATTCTTCAAATTGGCAGAGTGGTGGGGAATGCTTTCCCTCTGTGGAGAACCACAGTGTGATGACATATCCCAATCACGTATGTCATTGCCCAGGCTCCGGATTTCCGAAATGGGGGCCATCATCAGAAACTCCCTGCCTTGAGTTCATGCTGGCTTCCTCTACTCTGGGCTTCGGGGGCAAATAATCAAATAGGATAAAACCAGCTGGAGGAGCCTGCTCAAGGGTTCCCAACCAACTCGAGGTATAATGTTCACTAAATAAAATCTTATATGTTAGAGAATGTATTTTCTTTTGTCTCAGGGATATCACAGTACGGACAGAGGATAAAATATTCCTATATAAACTTGGAGGGTAACATACATAGGGGATGCCTTCTTTTACTATTTATCTAGTAATTACATGCTACCTTCAATAGAAATAACCAGGCTTCATAGCCTACTTCCTGTCCCTGCTGCCAAGTTCTTAGTAAGCACCTACTATGTGCTAAATACTATGATAGGTACTGGAGATACAATATTCTATAAAACATAGACTCTACATTCAAAGATGTTGGGTAAAAATACTTTAAATCCAAAATTTTTCCATAAGAATAAATAATTACTAAAAGATACACAGATTTATTTTATACTTAAATGTTCACTTAACACCAGTTTTGCTTAATTTCAGATTCTTTTTTTCCCCCTGTGTGTAATTTCAGTGTGGTTTTTAAAGGTTTCTTCTTTTTAATCAGTTGATTAAAATAGATGGCTATCACAGCAAGTAGTATAAACAATTATGTATAACCAGAGTCTGGATAGTCAAGTGATATATTTTCTATAGATATGCAACAAATCCAAAATTTTCTACTTGGTCAAGAGTTTCACTATCCTACCTGAAACTAATGTAAATCCTATTGTTTTGTGTTAATTCAGCAAATATTTACTGAACACCTACTCTGTGCCAGACATAACAGGGGTACAACAATGAACAAGACACCCCCCAATTTCAGCTCCCAGGAAGCATGTGATTGGTGTGTTGTGGGTGGGCCCATGGCAGAGAACATCAGGACCCTTCACTTCCGTGTCCTACGTGTCCAAGTTGGGCAATGTAATGCCAATGACTACATTGTGGAATATTTTTTACAAAAGGGATGGATGGCAACATTGCTCACAAAAGAGGATTTTTATAAAGAATTCATAGTAAGAGATGAAAGAGGTAAGATTTAAATAGAGGAAATGACTAAGCAGCTTAGAGAAGGAGATTAGAGGAACAAAAGGCAGAACAAGAATTAGGCATTTTTCCCCCTCCGCCATACAAGGCAGTATCTGGGAACTGGAGACAGTTTTGAAGAAGCATTAATTTTAAAAAAGGGAGGGAGGAGCAGAATAAAGAAATGGGAAGGTTTTGAGAGAAATGAGGTCAAGGAGGAAAGTTGAAATGAGACACTAAATGTGTGTGTGTGCATGCATATGTTTATGTAGATTTAGAAATTAGCAGTCAATAAACATTAACTAGGTTCAGAACATCATGCTAAGTCATTTGTGAATTAGAATCATTGGTCATGAAGGCTCCATTACACTTTGTGGTCCTAGGTTCCTTTGACTCTCAGATTCACCTTGCTAACCTAAACCATTTAAGTTTTATTGATGTTCAATGAGGATCTACTGTTGTTGAATTAAAAGATACCCTTCAAAATAAGAAGTGATGCAGCCTAAAATCTTGAAATCGGGCACCTTTCTCTTGGCTTATCCTCAACTCAAAGAAACTTTGTTGTCAGTTTAGAAAGCTAAACATTTTAATAAATATGAACATCTGAATAAATATGAACATCTGATGACACCTTTATATTGCACCAAGTTCCAAGAACCAACAAGCAAATGTTAATTGATAATTAGAAATGTCATATAAAACAAGTTAGAGGATAAACACTGGAATATTACAACAGAGAAATGAAAGTGAGAGGTATAGCAAAGAAAACCTATTTTCTAAAAAAATAATTTAGAAGTTTGAATTCTGAGGAGGAAATTATCTGTAATCAATAATATTCATTATTTAGGGACTTCTGATTTATTTTCATGCTCAGCATTGTGTAGTAATGTTAGACCACATGAATGTCCTAGGACAGGTACTATTCTTCATTTGCTTAGGAATCAAATAGGGCAAGAGTCCAGCTTTCTGGAGCTAAAAGTTTTCAAGGCAGAAAACCCCAAACAAATACATACTCTTCAAAGAAATCACATGCTCCCCCTCATATGTGCAGGCCAACATGGAAGTGAGAAAACAGATAATTGTATTCTGTTGAAAACAGACTGCAGGTATAGATGGCTATCAATACATAAGTGTTTCTTTATGATTATTCTCCACTTTTCTAAGCAAATTTTCTTCTTCTTAAGTTTTCTAATGGGCCAGTTCTTCATGACATTTTCGCTATAAAACAATATTATAATATGGTCATCATTTTACTCCTCAAAACTTCCTCAGAATCAACATCTACCAACCTAATGCAAGCGTTCCAGCTCAGACAGCTCCTTAGTTTCCTGAATTGCATTTGTGCAGCTTGGCTTTCATTATCCAAGCATAGAAAGCAATCTAAAACTAATCTCAATAATAATTATCTAAAGAAGAGAGTACTGAGGTGTTTTTGAGACTGCTCTGAGTCCCTGCTATTTGCCCTGAAGTTAATTCACAATGGAGATTTAATAAGGAGTTCTACTTGGGTTTTGGCACTCAACTTATGAAAGTTCATGTTTCTATATGCTCACATTTCAGGTAATTAAGAGAAAAACCTTACTTTCGCCTGAGTTGGGCCATGGATTAGCATGAATCTACCTACAGACTAATCAATCAGCTCGTGTGCTGACCTGGTATCATTTTTACATGGGTTCTAATTGCTGCTTCCTTTCTGAGTTGTAAAAGACATAGGCTGAACACAGTTCTGATTTCAATGTCACTTAGAAGGATTAACAACCACAAATAGATGCCGGTATTATAAGAAAACAAATCTGCACTAGACAGAGCCACATTTATGGGGCTTGAGGGTAACTGTTGTCATAAAACTGAAAAAGGCAGCAGAGTTTCAGGGAAAATGTGAAAGTGTCCTGGACACCAGGCGCTAGTTGTAGTTCCACCACTGACAGTTTGACAACCGTGCCTCAGTTTCTCTATCTAGAAGACAGGAGAGAAGAATAAGTGTCTTGGTATTTGCCTCCCAGAAATATATGTACTTGGTGAAATAATACATGGGAAGTGTAGTCAATCATGGGAAGCTTAAATATTCTGCTTCAATTCAGTAATTTAAAGTCAATTTTATAAAGGTGTTAAGCAGCACATTTTCAAAAGCATCCACTCAGTAAAAATTGCCCAACATATAACACAATTGTAAAATATTGTACATCCATGGGTCCACTGGAAATAAGAGACAGAAACACTAAGGAAAACAGCATATGGTCAGGGGGAACTGGAGCCTCCCTTCCAGTCTTATTTCCAGCACTTATGTCACAAATTCCACAATATTTGGCATATGGTTTTGATTGAAATTGTATGTTTTATTTCAAAGTAGATTCTATCAGTTCCCACGTTGGCAAATAAATCAAGGGTTAGGTTATTAAAATGTAAACCTGCATTTAAAAAAACACATCAGCCCTAGCTGGTTTGGCTCAGTGGATAGAGTGTCGGCCTGCGGACTGAAGGGTCGATTGCAGTCAAGGGCACATACCCAGGTTACGGGCTCGATCCCCAGTGGGGGGCATGCAGGAGGCAGCCAATCAATGATTCTCTCATCATTGATGTTTCTATCTCTCCCTCTCCCTCTCCTTTCCTCTCTGAAATCAATAAAAATATATTAAAATAAATAAATAAATAAATAAATAAATAAATAAATAATAAAAAAATACATCACCTTATAAATTCAAAAATAAATGACTCAAATAAGAAAACAGTCTATCTTGCTTTTATTTGATGGTCACATATGGCTTTCCTCTTTCTCCTTTAGTGTAAACACGTACTAGTAAGCAAGGACTTGTACAGATTGAACCGCAGGATATTGCCTAATGGCTGCTTCACACGTTTCAACAAATGCAAACATTGAGAGGAAATGGTGAGCAGACCTCCAGGCACATTGGATTGAAGGAGTCAGGAAAAAAAGAAGCTTGAACCCAGTTCCTTAAAGTCTAGACTCTAGAGCATCTCAAGCTCAAATATTGAACTATCTCAAAGATGTGATGTTGTCTGCCAAAACCGAGCTGAGGATTGCTCGAATAGGCCACAAACCATCTAGTCTCTCTCTCCTGCTTTAACATATTCTGTTTCAGGTAAACACTTGTAAAAAGGTAAACTGAGTTAACTACATGGTAATCAAGAACTTGAGATCCACGTGGATGGAGTTTACTACGTGACCTTTGGTTAACCTCACTGAGCATGTGATTTCTTTTGAAGAGTATGCATTTGTTTGGGGATGTTTTGGTTTGAAAACTTTTAGATCCAGAAAGCTGGACTCTTGCCCTACTTGATTCCTAAGCAAATGAAGATGATCTGAGCACCCGAAGAAGGACTGAATGAAGCAAAATTATTTTCCTCGCATTGAAATAAACCACCTGAACCCACCAATCTTACCTGCTGGTTGGATCTGACATCACTGAAATTCATTTTTTTCCCCAAGTCTAGAATCACTGCATTCTTAGCTTCACGAATGTAATCATCATTCATTGGCTGGGGAGACTTTGCATTTTTCTTCATTAGTCCCTGGGATGGCCTGTAAAATAAATTCACAGCCAACACACCCGTGAAAAGCACTGGTCAGTGTAGGAAGGCCCAGAAATCAGAGCGGTTAAGATGGCAACAAGACAGCAGGAGTCATCAAGCACTTATGGGGGGCATGCTGTGTGCAAAGGTGGAGCACTGCACAGAGCATCTGGGCTAGTAGAAGTGTTTTCAACATTTTGATTACAAAAATTATTAAAATTGACCATCCCTTTGTCTTAAGGCGCTCGATATCCATGTTGTGTCTAATACACAGGATTATTCAGGAATCCACTAAATCAGAGTCCTGGCCCAGGCCAAGCTGTTTTGTATGTGTCCCTTCTGAACTGACACCTTTTACGTGGAGAAACCTCAACGACACTTACGTGGATGGTGCACTTCTGGGCAGCCCCATGGCATTGGTGGGTGGGATGGCAGGGAGAGAAGGCAGCACGGAGCTGAGGAAAGCCACTGGGTTTTGAATCCGGCTGGTGGGAGAGACAGGACTTGGAGACACACAGCGGGGCTGAAACTGGTGTCCGCCGGCGATGGGAAATGAGAGCGGCGGTTGTGCGGGCTCCGTTGGACCTGGCGGGACCGGCTCGTTTTGGACGGAAACTCCTCCTAGAGGTTTGGTTTGCACGAAGGGGTGAGAAACTAAGAGGCTTTCTTTGCTCACTGTCCTCTGCATGGTTTGAGGAGTGCTGCTCAGGGTGAACACGGGGGAGCCGGACGGGGCCGCGGCTGCCGTGGCGGTGTTGGTATTCGCGCAGGGGAAGAAATGCTTGGGCCGGGCCAGGCTGAACGTCTGCGGTGAGGGCGTCTTCACAGGCTTGCCGGGCGTTGTCCCTGCTGGGGAAGCAATGGAGTTCAAAACACTCATGTTGAAAGGAAACTCCTTAGGAGACGAAGGAGATGGGTTTTGCAGCTGCTGCTGTTCCAGCAGGACCTGGTTGTGAAGCTGCTGGAGCTGGCTGGAGTCGCTGCACAAGAGAGGGAGAGAGAAGGGAGATCACCACAGGGGCATGCCCTGCGGAAAGGTACACAGGCTGTTTACAACTTGGTGCTGAGGAAGAACACGCAACCAGAGCTGCCAGAAATCAGCCAATCCATTTCTTGTGAGTTGTTTCTCCTTCTTTTTAAATCTGTTTTATTGTCCCGAAGTAGGAGAAAGGCCAGTGCGATACATAACCCCGAGGCATCACGCACATTGTATTCTCTGTGTGGTGACTGGTCGACCCTGGAGTGGTGCAACCCAGCAGCCCAATTGTAATGTTTACAAATTAGAAAAAAGACATAGAAACAATGGTCCCCTTTTCATTACCGCTGTCAAACGCTACATACTGTGCAATCCTTTATCATCTATGAAAACTTTGTCTTGAGTTAAACTAAGAATTCAAGTGTATTAGCCACTTGCCATGGAAACTTTCTTCTCCTTTTTAGGAGTGAGCTTTTAAACTGGGAGAATAAATTAATACAATTAAATATTAATTAAACCTTTTTGTTTCACAATACGTGAAAGATTCAGAAATTAGGAGAAGCAGAAATATTTTTCTGAGGTTATCCTTAGAAAAAAATATGTACAATTAACATTGATTCTGCTGGTGTTGACTTTATCAATGGCATAAAAATACAGAACCTTTACATTTTCAGTGGACCACATTCTGTGACTGCTATAGCATAAACACAATGCTACGTAGCTTTCAGGACATGTTTGTATTGCAGTCGGAGTAAAAATTAATCTGATGACTTTGCATAAGTATTTTATTATGGTTAAGGAAATAGAAAAAAATAGTATATGAAAAGGAAGTAATCTTGAAAGATAAGGGTGATAAAAAGAGGCCAGGAAATCATTTGGTATTTATTGATTTTTCTTTTTCCTTAGTTCCCACTGAATGAAAACTAAGAACCAGTTGTTTTTACTTTAATATTCAAATGGCATGTTAGTGCTTATCATTCATTGCAGTATATTAGATTACAGAGGTGGGTTTAAACCTTAATGATATATGAGATATAGTGTCAAATTGTTTTGATTATCTAAGAGTCTAGAAAAATTCATTTGAGAATAATGTCTCTTTTTGTTTGGACAGTATTTTTTTCCCATTTTATTAAACTCTAGCTTGTCCAGAGGGGATTTAAAAGAGCTGTTTGGATTTGCTCATTCAGTACATCAAGACAAGGTATCAATTCCATTATTTGATGGACTTTTATTGAATCTTCTATGTGTCTAGTTTGCTAGGTACTGTAGGAGATATAAATATGCCTCAGATAGTATGAGCTATTCAGGGCTCAAAAATCTTACTATATGTACATGTAACACAAATCATCAGTGGTTATTTACAGATAATGTATGAAATTCACTTACAGTTAATAATTAAGGTATAGCATTAATGAAAAAATAAAGGGAGGGAAGATTAATTATAAAGCATACCAGTTCTAAAATCCTGAGTAACCTGTCTAATTCAAAGTAACAGCCTGCCATAAATTGCTATAAGCTCAGTTGCTCATTTATTGTTGCTGTAAGGACTTCTGAAATCAGCTTTATACCCCAGCTTTCTTCCTGTAGATTTATCAACTTTCTTGGGTTACTTGAATATATCTCTTCTTTTGCCACAACTTAAGCATTATGCTCAAGAATATGGGCTCTGCAGACAAAGAGACATAGGTCCTAATCCTGGCTCTGCCACTCATTATTGTGTGGCTTTAGGAAGTTTCTATACTTTGCTGACCCTGATTTCCCCCTAATTAAATAGGAAAAAGTAATAGACATTGATTTTGTTGTGAGAATTGATAAATAAATGACCAAATACAAATTTGTAAGTGGTCAATAAATGGTGGGTATATTTTTTAGTTTCTGAACTACAAATATCAGTTTAAAGATTTGTAAGAATGAAAATCAGGTTCAGAATTATAAGGATGCTTCGGGAACACAAAAGAATTTCTCAGGGATTTTGAACTGTCAAGATACAATGCCAATGACAAACACAACAAAACAAACTTGGGATACTGTATCCAGTACTTTTGAAAGCAATTTTGGCAACAACAACTTTGGGCAGCGTGTGCTAGAACCAGCTCTGGATGGCTCTGTCCACAATTCATCCCTGGTCCCAGTTCAATGACCTTTCTTTGGTAGCTTGAAATCAGCCATGGTGGGAGGAAATTTATAAATGCCACCCTCAGGGCTTCCCTGCCTCTGCCCATTACTAAAAGATTGGCCAGCACATCACTGATTAGGATAACTGATTCTGAGTAAATCCATCTCCGCAATCAGCTCTTAGCTGTGGTTTTAGCAATGGTTACATCGCTGGCAGCACATTAGAATCACCTGGAGAGCTCAAAAGACAAACAAACCTCATTGATTTAGGCACCACGGCCCAGAGAGTCAATTGGCCTGGGAAAGGATCCAGGCATAGTTATCATTATCTTTTAAAATGTCCGTCAGTGGTTCTTAAACTTTAGTGGGCCCAAGAATTCTCCAGGGCTCTAGTTAAAACACAGATTTCTGGGCCCCACCCCCAGAGTTCTGATTCAGTAGCTCTGAGACTAATTCAGGGCCATAGACTCTGCATTTTATCAAACCTGCAGGTGAAGCCAATGAGGTAAGTAGCAAGGCTCTAGGTCAAGCATGTCAAACTCGTGGCCGGTGGGCCACATGCCTCGTTTATTTAAACTCATGGCCTCGAGTTTGACATGCTTGCTTAAGTGATTCTTGCAGGCATCCAGGACTGAGAACCTCTGCTCTAAAGAGACACTCACCCTAAAGTATAGGCTTCCCCAGTACATTCCATTTTTGTCTGACATTTGACTCACTTTAACTGTTAATTATTGTTTTTTCCTGAGTGTGGAGGGGTGTGTCATGGGGTAGGGTGGGGTGATAAAAGGTTGTAACTCAGGTTGTCCAACTCCAGACCAGTAGTTTGCAACCTGGCTATACATTAAAATAACCTGTAGGGAGATTCTGATTCAATTGGGAGAGAAGGATTAGATATTTTTTAAAAGCTCCATATTTCATTCTAGAGTGTAGCCAGGATAAAAAATCACTGATCTAGACAGCTTGGTATTCAAGCTGAAAATTTCAAAATCTGAATGATCTAGGTTCTGATAATAATAGTGTTTAAAAATGACAGCTTCATGTGGATTCAAGGATGTGCATGTGTGTGTGTGTATGTGTGTGTGTGTGTGTGTGTGTGTGTGTGTGTGAGCATGCACATGTACCTATTCCAATAAAGACCTAAGAGAAATTTTTAAAAAGGCAAAAATATTAAAGAATTATATAGTACTGAGAACTGGATTTTTAGAGGGTGTCACTACATAATTTAGTAGAAAGAATTGTTATATTCATTGAAAGTCTCATGTGGCAGACATTGCTGGCTGACTACTTTGTAAAAGTACTCGGTTTTATTCCTGTAGGAAATAAGTGCCATCTAAAGAATACATTTCCCAGCCTCCTTTGTGGTTAGTATAACATGTGATTAAGTTTTGGCCAGAAGATTGGAGTATGACCTAAGAAGGCCTTTATATATATATTTTTAATTTAAATTCTTTATTGTTTTAAGTATTACATAAGTCTCCTTTTCACCCCATTGACCTCTCCCCGGCCGCTCTCCTAAGAAGACTTTTTAAAAAGAATTTGATATTAAGACCCACCCATTTCTCTTCCTGGTGCATGAAATGCAGACATGATGACTATACCACCAACCTGGACCACGAGGGGACCTAGACAAGTAGCCAGTGCTAAAGATGGCAGAGCAGAAAGATAGGAGACTGGGTTCTTAACAGAGCCACAGTCTATCTGATTCCTTGATTGAAGAGAAAAATAAACCCTCATGTGTTTAACCCACTGTTAGTTTGGGTTTTCTGCAACATGAAACTAAATCTAATCCTATCTGACATACATAATAGCTCCTAAACAGTCCTGGGGTAATAGGAGGCAGTTTTCAAGGAGATTGTATGGGTTATTGTTCCCACAACTCCCTTCTCTGAGAACTCCCACCCAGGCCCCGCAGTTCTGTGATCCATCTGACTCTTCCTCCCTCCAAACACAAGTCCTCTGCACTTGACCAGGCTGGACCAGTTGGTATTTGGAATCCAGCTGTTGAGAACGATTTAGTTAGCAGTGCAACTTGACACAAATCATGATGGAGAATGGGACACACCATGATGGGCCAAGCCATAAACTGATAAATCTTCAAAGAGATAATAGTGGAGTGGATACGCAAAGAGGAAACAAGGAGGCACTTCAGAAGTCAGAGAGTGAGAAGCGGACAGAGGCTGAACTAACCAAGTGATCCCAGCTCCCAGTTCGCCTTCTCTGTGCCGGGCCTGGCTGTTCCTGCATAGATCCCCACAATATCGTCTTCCTCTCTTATTCTTTTAGTGGTTGCAATTTCCTGGGACCAGCAGAACTTCGACAATTCTGGATATGACTTGCTAAGAGGCATATTATGTAACATTTCATTTTATGCCCTGCAATCTGCCTTATGTGGTAGTGAGAAGAATATAAAATGAAACAACAGGAACTGCTTGCCATGAACATCTTGTTGTCATCACTGAGAAACACATGATGGGAGTGCTGATACTGCACATTTTAATGTTGATATTTAAAGATTTATATAATTACAAACATAATTTTTTTCATTTTGATGTGTGGATCAAACAGAACATAACAGTAGTATCATGTTCTGTGTTTGCTTTACTATGGATGAACATCAAACATTGCAACATGTCTCTGGCGGAGCTGGAATATTAACAGTAAGGATGATAGTGGTAGTACACTTAGATTGGTGTAAAGATGTATGGTTTTGAAAACATTTAAAGCATATTTTCTGCCCTAGCTGGTTTGACTCAGTGGCTAGAGCGTTGGCCTGCAGACTGAAGGGTCCCGGGTTTGAGTCTGGTCAAGGGCACATGACCGGGTTGTGGGCTCCATCCCCAGTAGGGGATATGCAGGAGGCAGCCTATCAATGATTCTCTCTCATCATTGATGTTTCTCTCCACCCTCCTCCCTTCTCCTCTGAAATCAATAAAAAATATTAAAAATAAAATAAAACGTATTTTCTCATTTTGTAATTCCCCTTTCAGCTCCATCATTTTGAAGAAGGGAAGACTCAGAGATGCTCTGAGGCACTTGGTTATCCATCCTAGTTTTTACTTACAGTTTGGGTTTGGCCAGGACTGGAGGGGGCTCTTTGACAGGTGAGGAAGGCTCAGGGATTTTTGCTGGCTGTACACTGAATCTCTCCAGGAAAGAATCAGGCCTGGTTTGGTTGGCAGTCACCGTGCCACCCTCAGGAGATGCTTCGCTTCCTTTGTCATCTTCAGGAAGGTTGAAGTGTACTCGGAGCCCGATTCTTGAGCTGGACCGGGGCTCGTTGTGGTTCACCAGAACCCCTTCGAGTTTGGGTTTAGGGGGTTGTTCCACAGAAGGGGGCTGTGGATTGGGTGGGGATGGCTGCTGCTCAATCACAGCCAGGTTGGTGATGGAGTTGGCTGAGTGAAGAGACCCATTATTTCTGAGGTCTTCATTTCCTGAAACAACAATAATAGGACCTCAGCTGTTATCTTACTCAATGAGACTGAGATCGGATTGTAACCCCGAGTTGGGGCATGTGTCCAAACAGATGATTATTCAAATGGGAAAAAACCTTGTCAAAAACAGAGAACATAATCTGGGGCATTAAAGAATGGCGAGGATACAGGGAAAAAGCTGAACTAGAAATCTAAGTACTGTTTTGGAAAGGATATTAGTAGTTTATATAAAACCAAGGAGATGTTTTCTTAGGGAGTGTAATACACAACAGTAGGACAACTGGGGTGGTAGTGGTGGTTATAAATGCAGTAAGAAATTGAAAATTGGATATTGTTCAAGAACACTTTCCTCAATAATTCAATTTTTAAAAGGAGAGCCAAGTTAGCTTTATAAGGAAAGCAGTAAGAAGGAAAATATAAACTTTCCATACTCAAAGTCATGGTCTAAATCAGTGATGGCGAACCTATGACACACGTGTCAGCACTGACACACGTAGCCATTTCTGATGACACGCGGCCGCATGCCAAGGATGAAACATTTGCTGCTCCTGAGGATGAAACATTTGCGACTACAGTCTTGGAGTTAGTTTTTTCCTCAAAGTGACACACTACCCGAGTTATGCTCAGTTTTTTGGCGAAGTTTGACACACCAAGCTCAAAAGGTTGCCCATCACTGGTCTAAATTGTTCTGACTTGTAAAGAGCCCTTACCTCTTACATCCAGCTGTGCGATGCTTGACACTGTGCCGTATTTGTTGCTTGCAGTACATGTGAAGCACCCAGAGTCTTCTGCAAATACTTCAGCAATGACCAAAGTACAAATCTCCTCTGCATGCCAGCAAAACAGAACGGTTACTGACGTAATTATGAAAATGTAATTATGCAACTCACTATCAGATGGTTTTTCTATAAAAGTCAATGTAAGAAGTTGATTGCATTAGTTGTTTGAAAATAATTAGTCCAAACAATTATTTGATTGAATGGACTGATTAGGAGGCTAAATGAATGGAAGCACATAGAACAAATAACTCCACGCAGACAGACTATTGGCAAGAGAATATTATGATAACATATTATATATTATGGATTCTCAAATTGTCTTCTATATTTATGTCACCAGTTCACATGACAAAAATAGAACTGAGGAACAATAAACTTTAAAAAAATCACAAAAACAACTTAGGAGTTAAGGCAAAAGGAGATTTGTATGAAATAAAAGGATTAATAAAACATTTTTTAATCCCAGATTTCTCACTATTTAGGTGAGAAACTTTTGCAGTTAGGTAATTTTAAAGGAAGGCCACAATTTAAAACTGGACAATAAATATTTTGCTTAGTGAAATATTTGAAATTTTGGGTGAAAAACAAGAGAAATGCATTTTTTTCCTTTGTAATATTATGGTAATTCTGTTGGATTACTCCAATACACAGCATGAGCCCTCTCTTTGAATAACTACAGAAGTGATTCCCAGGTAGAACCATATGCTTATAGCCTAAAATTTTTGTAGTTAGATATTACTTGGCAGCTAATGAAGAGATAACTAAGACAGTAACCTAAACCTCCAGTTATCACCCTAAACCTCCAGTTATGACATTAAAAACAAAATTAATAAAAGCATAGTTGCTTTAGGAGACACTTGGCACCTCAGTGTTTCGTGATAACTGAAGTTAATTAGCTGGACAACCGCTAGGAAGGCTGCACAGGAAGCCAGGGCAGACAGCGTTGAGCACCTGCTCAGTAACTACATCCTCTTCCCTCCTTATTAACTGAACCCTAATTGTTTGCCCTCCCTGGAGTGTTCATGTGCTTCAAGTCAAGTTGGCCTTGCCCAGCCTCAGCTGGTGAATTGAGACTGGTGGTGCTAAGCCAACCCTGCTAACTCTATTCTTGATAAGTGATGCCATATGACACACAGTTTTCTGGTCAATGAGATATTAGGGAATTTCTGGGAGATATTTTCTTGTTCTTTACACAGACAAAAGAAAGTGTTATTCCATATTTTTGTCTCTGAATATTGTCAGCTTGCATATAATATCCATAACTATGGCAACTGTCTTGGGTATATGAGTGGAACCAGCCTTAAGAAGATACTCTGAAGATAGCAGAATGGAAAATGGAAAAAAAGGGTTGGCCCCCAATGAACTCTGAGATGCTAAATTAACCAGTCTCAAGACTGCTGCTTCTTAGGGCATTTTTCTATGTGAGAAAATATGTTTTTTCTTATTGCTTCAGCCACTTTTAGTTAGGTCTTCTTTACTTGCTGCCCAAAGAACCCTACATGATAGAGAGGCAGCGTTTGCTGTTGGTGCCTCTCGGTCCTTTTTCTGAGTCCTTGGCCTAAGCTTCCTTCTTTGTGCTCCCCTTTCCAAACATTCGTGCTTTCCTTTTTCAGCGACCTGCTCTCAGAAAATGATCTTTCATTCACACTACACTATAACTACCTGATAAGATAAAGCATTCTGTCTCCAAAGGGTACTTACATTATACAAGGTGGAAGGAATACCTCTGGCTGTGGGATTTTAGATCATGGAGCTGGGAAGGGCAGGATTTGTTTTGGGCAGGGACATCTTTTGAGCGACTCTGAAAGTGTTTTGTATATGAGACTGCCTAGTGAAAACGCCTGCTTTGGATGAATGTATTAAAAGCCTGAAATATTTTCAAGGGGAAAAATACTTCTCTACTAGAAGAATGCAAGAATAAGGACCCTCTGGTCTTTATTATGTATCCCCATGGTGAAGGGCTATGCAACATCTACTTCTGGAATGCCTCCCCATTCAGTTTTCTGAAGAGAGTTATAAATTCCAAGCCCTCATTCTTACCTGGGGGTAAAAATACAATGGGATATTTCAGGGTGATCACAAGGAGGACATTCAGATGCTTTGATTGTGAGTGACTTGTATTTTTTGGAGGTAAGAGCTTCATCTACTTGTCACTTTCATGTCATCTTAGTATCCTTCCAATCAAATCTAATACCATCACAGACATTTTATTGATTCTTCAAATTTCAACACTTGATGCATAAGTTTTCAGAAATATAAGCTGTGAAATTGGACTTAATCTAGCATTATAGAAATTGCTCTGCCCAGTTTTGAAAGATATTCCTAAGAAAAAATCCTCAATACCACAAACTAACTGCATTTATATTAGGGATTGAGTACATATTCCAAATTTTCACATACTCCCCTTCTTTCATTCTTCTACAATAATAGTTAAAGTTGGTTTGGATCTTTTCCCTAAAACTTTATTTTTCACGACCCCATTGTAATGTCAATATGTTTTGTTATATATATCAAACCACTGATCACACACTAATAAATTAAAATTAAAATGTTCTTTACCTGGCTCTGCCATGGATCGAGGTTCTAGAAGAAAATAAATTAAAAGACTTAGCATTTATTTCACTGAGAGGCTATATTTTCATCAGAAGCTTCCTATAGAATTTCATAGTCACTTGCATACTCATGAGTGATTTTTTAAGGTTAAGCTATAATGTTAAGTAAAAGGAGCTAAGCACCAATGACCTCCACAGGGACGAGATGGTTGTCACAGAGGGCAGCAAAAAAACTGCTAACTTAATGATGTTGCTGTACCTTGAGACACATCTGGGTTCCACGTAGGTGAGGAGGAAAAGTTACTGAGTTAGCTGGGATTCAGGAACGACTGGCTTTTACTGATATCCATTCAGCCTTACCTGGAAAATGTTTGTGTAGACTGAGAGATTATTCTTGGTTTGGGGCTCTCATATCCTAATGAAATGTAGAATATACCTCTAAGGTTTCAAATATTAAAAGCCCCAGGATGGGTGACAGGTTCCTTGAGAGCTGGTCCTTAACCTTAAAATTCTTTATCATTCCTGAAAGTGCCTGCTGGGTACTGCATACAGGTGTTCAATTAGTGTTTATCAAATTGCAGGCATTCATTGAGTAGCTGTTGACCTTAGTTACAATCTTCTACACGGATAGAATATTGAAGTATTTTTCTCAGTTTCAATGGTATTTCGAATATATTATTGTTGCTGCTACTGCTGTTAAACTTGATAGTACTTTGATTCATATATCATACTGATCTAAGTACTACTATTTTGTGATCGACAGAAACAAATTAACAAAAAAGCAAGTAAATTTCAATGTATTTAATGCTGAAATGGGTCAAGGTGAAAGCACTTATGTGACAAGAAAATAATAATTAACCACTTCAATATATAGATAAATCTTACAATAAAAAATAAAAACCTAATATAAAAAATGAGCAAAGGATATGAATAGGTAATTTAAAAACAATGAAATACAAAGACCAAATAAATATGAAAAACAGTTCCACCTCACATCTAATTAGTGAAGTGAGGATCAAAAGAAGTATTTCCATTTGGGGCCTATAAAATTAGTGAAGATAAAAAATACTTAATCCCCATTGTTAGTGAAAGTTGTAGTAAAATATAGGACCATGTGTGTCGTGTCCCAATTCAGCTGGGACAAATCTGATTTATTCCTGGGATCTCTGTGTAATTATTAATAGTACCCTCTTTCACACCCCAAAGTGTCCCAGATTGAATGATAAATTATGTGATCATCCTTAGTTTCAACCTTTAGGGATGACATTTTGGCAATATACAGGGGTAGGCAAAAGTAGGATTACAGTTGTTCATATAGAAAAAGACACACAGGTTATGATTATTACAATAGCTTTATTAATTCTGTGTTGCATGCACTCACAACTGTTAAGCTACTTTGCCTACCCCTAGATATTAAACGTCTAAAAAATGTGAATTTACAGTAGTAATTCTAGTACTTTATTTTATATTCTCAAAGATTTTTCTGTTAACATGCATTGAAGCATAGTTTAAAATAGTAAAAATTTGTGAACAATCTAAATGTTCAACAATAGAAAATTAAATAAATATGAAATTGATTGTATTGATCTAATTTTTTAAAGTAAGAAAGGCCTATATTTATTAACAAGGAAAGATGTTCCTGAAATGTTGAGTGAAAAAAATTAATTTACAAAAGAGTATGATTTACAGTTGACATACAATATTACATTAGCTTCAGGTGTACAACCCAGTGATTAGACATTTATATAACTTACGAAGTGGTCACCCCAATAAGCCTAGTATCTATCTCACACCATAAAAAAAGAATATGATTTATTTTTATTAAAAAATATTCATGGGTAGACACAGACAATAGGGTGGTGATGGCTTGGGGCAGAGGGGGAGTTGGGGAGGGCAATGGGGGAAAAGGGGACATATGTAATACTTTCAACAATAAAGATTTATAAAAAAAATTCATGGGAAAAATGTTGGAGACTATACACCAAAATATTAATAATTTGGTTTAGATTGAGGGATTAGGGTTACAAGTGATTTTTAGAATATTTTTATTATATTTAAATTAGTTGTGAAAAATTATAAAAATAAATGCCTAGAATACATTTATAAAAATTAATGATCAGAAAAATAATTTTGAAGCATCAACTTACTTTTCTGTAAGATTCTAAAATCTGGAGAATCTTCTATCAAGGTCCCTTCTCTGTACCACTCAACTTTAGGAGATGGAGCTCCTTTCACTCTGCATTCAAAGACAACCAGCTGACCCTCCGAGGCTGATAAATTTTGTAACATCTATAATGAGAAGGACATTATTAAAACCCAAAAGTGTACATTTTTGAAATCTAGTTCCAGTGCTAAATTTTTTTAAAAGATGCCATTGCCTCTGTATTTGGATTTTCTCCAAATCTTCTACATCTCCAGCAGCTCCAATTTAGTTTATTTTTGAATAAAGGTTTGAATGAAGGTTCACTCTCTTCTTTTTTTTTCCTCTCTGTGCCAGACAAGTTTATTAAAAACTAGACAAAACATTTTGAAGGATTCCAAAAATACTAATTTTTTGGTAAAGTACTTCTGTTCTTAAATGCTCAAGTGGAGTTTGGTTTTCAGAAGTAATAACAATTTTAAAAATCTGCAGTGAGTATTTACTAGGTATACTCGGCATAAGAGTAATGTATTTTTTCCACAGAAGAATATCGCTGTCCACAAGGTGTAACATCTCTGTGGTCCAGTCCAATGAACTAACTGTTTCCCTGGCTTTGCCTTATTTACATTCTGTTGTCCTGGAAATTGACTTTGTTTTGCTATTTTGTTTTCTTTATGTGTTCTTTACAGTATAGCTTCAGCATCTATGCAGGAATATAAACTCTGACAATCTCTATAAAATAATAGTCATATGTGTAGTCTTAGGTCATGGCAAATATCTTGTAATTTTGTGAAGATGTCATTAAATATTTTTCCACACTTCCATAAAAAAAGGTTTACAAAAACCACTTTGAACTGTAAAATATCAGTATATTCCATAATAGACTCTATGGGAGAATGGAACTCACATTTTCCTTTCACATCTAGTCTTCCACTCATCAAGATTTGTGAATCTAAAGTCACACATTCATTTATATAGTAGGTGCTTCATTTGATTATGAAATGTTTCTTTGGCATGTGTGTGAGCATGTTTTTCTTTTTAATTTTGGCCCAAGGATTATAAACATAGAAAGGTTATGATTAACTTCCTCCACAAGCTCTTTTTAGTAACAAATGCTGCAAGGCTTTCTATTATTACAATTTTTGGATCTGCAACTAGGAAATATTGGTTCTTGCTTCAGAGAAGGGGATAGCTATATTTTAAAAATATATTTTTTTATTGATTTCAGAGAAGAAGAGAGAGATAGAAACATCAATGATAAAAGAGAATCGTTGATTGGCTGCCTAATGTTTGCCCCCTACTGGGGATCGAGCCCTCAACCTGGGCATGTACCCTTGAATCAAACCCAGGACCCTTCAGTCTGCAGGCCGACACTCTATCCACTGAGCCAAACCAGCTAAGGCAGGTTGGCTAGTTTTTGTTTATTTGTTTGTTTGTTTCTTTTTTGCTTTTATCATTCACTCTTATAAATATTTTGTGATTGTTTACAGCTCTTGTCTGAACAATTTATGATATTTTGTGCATGGCCATATCATATTTATGGCATTTGTTTAAGGAATACAGGGGTGGGAATAACCACCTGGCTTCAGCTACAATAGGAAACTTTTCTCAGAGGGGTGTGTAAGTTAATATTGGGGCAGCCAGGGGGCGATGTAGTTCAAAGTTAGTGCTTTGTTCTTTGCGTTTCCAAATTTGTTTGCTGAAATAATTCAGGATGGGATTTGCATAGAGTGGTTTCTAAATTAATAAGGAACTATTTGATTAAAAATCTTGTTATTCCTTGTCTACCCTAAACAACATCCTCTGGTGACAAGAATGGAATGCTCTAAGTAAGCAGGGAACATCAACGATTCTTTTTTTTTTTTTTTTTAATATATTTTATTGATTTTTTACAGAGAGGAAGAGAGAGGGATAGAGAGTTAGAAACATCGATGAGAGAAACATCGATCAGCTGCCTCTTGCACACCCCCTACTGGGGATGTGCCCGCAACCAAGGTACATGCCCTTGACCGGAATCGAACCTGGGACCCTTGAGTCCGCAGGCTGACGCTCTATCCGCTGAGCCAAACCGGTTTCGGCACATCAACGATTCTTGAGTGCTCCTGGCAAGCTGGTGAAAGTGCCCTCAACCCTGACATTTGAGCAAATTTTGTATTTAAACAGAAGCTTTGGGGCCTATTGAGTACTTTAGTGGCAGTCAGACATCTCCCTGGGATTCCTATACTAGTATAATTTCATTCCTTCTTGAGGCAAACAAACTAGAAAAACAAACAATAACAACAACAAAGGTGGTGATGGCAGAAGGGATTGAATAAATAAAATATGGCACATTTAACAAATAGATATAATCTGAATGAGGTCAATCTACATGTTTTGACATAGCTTGCAGTTCAGTTCAGATATATAAGCCACTTCTCAATCTGCAGAGGTCACACCAAAGCCCTGTTTGCAAAAGGACCTCCTTGAGAGAATATGCTGCTTACAACTGAGACCAACATTATTGTTATTATTCACTAGACATTGACAGCCAAGACCTGTGTTCTATATCAAAGCCCAGCCAAGATACCTGAGATACTACAGTGTATGGAACATGCTCACTAAATGTCTGTGATATAAGATGGAAGCTCATTCCAGTGTGACATGTCATCAATACTCAGTAAAGGAAGTGCCAAGGGTCATCTTACAAACCACTTAGAAAAAAAATGATTGGAAGTCATGGATTGAAGGGCAATGATAGCTGTTATTGCTGAAAACTGCTTTCCTACAAAAGTCTCATGGGAAGGAACTGGCACACATCACCGCACGTCAGGGTCAGAAACAGTTGCACCATTTGAACATAGTGCAGATGGTGCCACGTTCAACACAGGAGTAGGTCTTGGGCTGTTACTAATGGCACAGTGTGTTCACTGTGTACAGACACAATCATAATCATCAGGATTTCACTGATGACGAATTAAGGCAAATGAAACATTCCCCAACTGGCAAAGGTTAAGTTAGTCTTAAGTAGGAATTACGGATTGGACTAAAGTCACGATAACCAATGTCTTTAACTTCTTGAGGTGAACGGTATCCAAAGTGCAAGTCTGTCTTGTGTGTCATCACCATACTGATCATCTGGGAAGACGTTCTTTGCAGGGTAACTTGACTACCCAGAGCCTTGAGAAGCATGTCTTCCATGGCCATTTGATATTGGATTTTTTTTTTCTTTATTCCCCCTAAAGACACTCAGATGCCACAAAGCGATGAAAGCAATGATTCCTTCTTAGCTGAAATGGAAGTTACTCCCCACAGAATAAACGTCGCTATGTGCCTGCTTTGTGCCGAGTACTGTGCCAAGTGCTGTAAACGTGAGTTGAAAGGACACAGTCCTATAAATACAAGGCAGGGACATCTTGAGAAAGGGCGTCTTCCTTATTGGTTAAAAGATGTCAGCTACAAAGGCTCACATTGTCATTTTCTTCCCTTTTCAATCCAGTTGATACTTTGCACCTTGGAAGATGCTACAAATGAATGTTCTTAGTGCTTTCGGCTGGAATTGGATCAGAGCCGTTTTTACTGATAAAGAACTGTTTGACTGAAGACTCTCTTGCCCCTTGCTTGTCAGAGGTGTCCTGTAACAGCTGAGTCAGAAAAGCCTCTGGAATGTCAGGTTGGGGAGAGGGGCCTGTGTAATCTTCAGAAATCTGGATCCTGTCACTAGTCCAGTTATTTCAGGGTTTCCTGCCTTTGATATTATATAATGAAGCACTCTTCTTCAAATTCTCACTTCCCCTGCCCCCTTCACTTTTCAAATTACTGCTGAAGCAGCTGGAGCCAGGGCTGCTGCAGCCTTGAAAGTCCGCCAAAGCAGCTGCTGTTGGAGAGGGAGCAGCAATAGGAGTAAGATTCTAATTTGATCGTCTACCTCCCTTCACACTCAAGAAGTGTGAGCACGGTTTCCCCCCATAAATAGAGTGAAAGTGTTTTTTGATACTGTATAGAGAATGAAGGATAGTCTATCTCCATAAAATATTTTAAAACATAGGTATCACCTATAATCAGAGCAATGAACTAACATAGAGAACCCCTGTCTTCTCTCAGACTCTACCACTGTTTTGTTGGGCAGCCCTCCTTTTCATTTTAACCTTCTTTAAAAAGAAAATAATATCAGTAATTCCCTATCACCAAAGAAGGCACAGGGAGTTAAATGAAACTCTGCTCTCTGGTGCTTTTTTAAAAATTGGCTTCTTGCCATTACTGTATTGGCAAAGAAATGCTTTGTTGGGCAGTATAGAAAGTGAGTCATAGGGGTTGAAATGCCTGAAGTTCCTAACGAAGTACATAGAGCAGAAATAACCTGAATAAACATATGCAAATGATAGTTATCAGGGCTCATGCCACGTGATTACCATCACCAGTGGCTCTGACTCAGACATTTTCTAATGACACTGGCAGTGACTATGACCTCAATCCTGCCTGTACTGATGGAAACTAACGTAAGCGCGCTGCCACTGATAAGTCCCTCTGGAATCTGAGTCACAGCCTATCCCAGTGCCCTACGTCTGAGCAATTCTGGTCCATTTATGGAGGCAAAAGCATACATCTGAGGGCTGAGAAACCTCATCAGAGTTTGGGTCTTGTATTAAGGACTGTTTTTTCCACCATGGATCTAATGTTTTTGGAGATTTATCTAACAAACAACATATACTAATGATTATTCATTTTCCCATTTTTATTTATCAAAGGCATATATGTATCAGCCAATCAGAGCATTTAATTAGAAGTTCATCAGAATCACCACACAAAGGCAGCTAAACCTGTTACTCTAACCAGTCCATGAAAATGCAATGTAAAGAGTAAGTGTTGAAGTCCTATTGTACTGTTTGGAACAATAAAAATGACTTTGGACCTATTATTACCTTTATGGACTCCTATATAGATATTAGAAATAGGCTTCAAAGTGCTTGGGAGGGACAGAAAAGTAAATAGTTTTATTATTGTGCTGAATGTTGTACCAGAGGTCTGCACCAGGTGACAGATGCAGGGAAGACAGAGATCACCTAGGAAGATTTAAAAGTGAGTGGAAGGAGATAAGGACCCCTCTCTGATCTCTGGCTGGGCAGTTGGTAGTAAGGAAGAGAAAAGAGAAGGAGATTTCAGTTGGGACTAGGTACATATTATTCTGTGATTTAGTTGCTTTTGAAGAGTCAGCACTGTTTCTAGGGTGTGACAAAGTGTCCTGATTTCTGGGGCACTTAAGCTATGTTTTAAGGCTAAGTGACTCAGCCGTGAAATAAGAGACGATTACAGATAGCTCTATTAGCTATATCACACACACACACACACACACACACACACACACACACACACACACACACACACACACACGTCCATTTATAACTCGTCATCAAAGTCTTGTATTTGCCAAGTCACAGCATGTTGCTTTCCTACGTCACATCTTTGAAAATAGCAGTGCTGAAACATCAAAAGCAGGTTACAAGAAGTGAATCTGAAAAATCAAGAGGCATCTTGTTTCCCATATGAATGTTGACTCAACTGATATGGATGTGGATAAGCATGTCTCAGTCTAGACTTTGGTTGATTTTGGAAAACCATCTTGGATGAGCTGATATGGTGGCACCTCCCTAAAAGTGATGTCTGTGGAAGTTGTGGATTTAGCTCTTTCTTTAAAGAAAAGACACAGTTCTTCATTGGAAAAGACACAGTTTTTGCCATTTTGCTCTAAATCATGATTTCTCAGTCCCAGGACTACTGGCAGTTTGTTCTGGATAGGTATTTGTTGTGGGAGGCTGTCTATCCATTGCAGGATGTTCAGCAGCATCTCTGGATGCCAACAGCACAATGTCCCAGATGTGACAACTAAAAATGTCTCCAGACATTGCCAAATGTCCACTGGGGGGTGAGGGGTGGGGTGGAGGGGGATTAACCCTGACTGAGAACCCATTTCTCCAAACTAAAGCATGCTTCTGAGAGGACAAAATCTCTTTGGGCTTAAGTTAGCATTGATACAAACAATAAATTATAAATCCAGTCATAGATTCCATCCATGTAGTCTTCATAATACCAAATAAAAATCCAATGTCACTCAATTTTTTACCTTTTAATTTATTGTCTTATAAAACATAGAAACAAAGTCATTGCTATCTAAGGGAAAAAACAATTGAGTGAGAATTGGGAGAACATGTTTCTAGTCCTGATTCTGACACTAATTCTGTGACTTTAGATAAATTGCTTTACTAGTAAGCTCTCTGGCCCTCCCTTATTTTTTTTTTTATTTGTAAATGAAAGTGCTTAAGTAAAATTTCCAGTTCTAATACAAAGACTATGAGACTCAGAATTAATGCCACCACAATAGTTGATACCAGGCAATAGAAAAATAGGACTCTTTATCTTAGAGTGAGGTTTTATGTTGAGTCTCCTAAGAACATCTACTCCATCTCTTGAGTGCCAAAGACACTCTTTTGGTGCAATTCAATTCTTTTGAAAGCCCTTCCAGAGAAACCTTTGGCATATAAATGGCTAGAAACTTAACACCTGACCCCTAGGTGTGGCTATTGTGTTTAACAGCAATAGGATGCCATAAAGAACAATGTGGTGAGTGGAGAAGACATTTCTTTCATTACACAAACTGTTATTAGAAATCTGAGACTTGAATGACATGGTAACAAATACTAAAAATCCCAAATCCTGTACTGTACTTATAACAGACCAAAATCCTGAGATAAAATCAGTAAATATTGGATCCTACAACTTTGTTTGGGTATTATAGTATATTTAAAGCCATGACAGAAAGAAATAATATTTTCATTACCTTTGTAAACACCGGAGCTGCAATGATAGGTTTTCCATCCAATCCTTGCAAATAGTTAGTAGGGCTCCGACACTGTTAGAAGGGAATGAAGAATAGATTTATTGCCACTAGCATTACTAGATAGATAGATAGATAGATAGATAGATAGATAGATAGATAGATAGATAGATATAACACCTTTACAGAATTTGGTGTGTAAAATTAATCTAAAACCAAAAGACTGACATTTTCTAAATCTATGAATTACAGACTTCAAATTTTATACTACCTTAATCAATAAAGAAATTAATTAAAAGAAAAAAATTTTTATACTGAACTGATTGTTTTTCTTTCTAGATCATGGTGACTGCCTCACATGTGTAATT
Organism: Ia io; assembly: GCA_025583905.1. Taxonomy (NCBI): domain Eukaryota; kingdom Metazoa; phylum Chordata; class Mammalia; order Chiroptera; family Vespertilionidae; genus Ia; species Ia io. The sequence continues at coordinate 41,663,622 of JAJQQW010000012.1, read as the reverse complement.
AACTCTAAATCCCTGAAGAGCTTCCATAGAATTTCTGAGCCTCCACAGATCATAATTTGAAAAACTACTGGATTAGAACTAAAATGTGACCCCTGTGCATTACTCAATGGCTTAGATAAGCAACTGTTAAAATTTTTAAATGGTTTTAAGTCAATAAATATATCAATAACATGTTACAAATATATTTAGAATAGTATGATTTTATATTTTAGAAGTACATGCATACATATATTTTCATATATATGCCTAGAAAATGCATGAAACTATCTGCTAGAAACTATTAAAAGAAGGTACCTCTGAGGAGTAGGGGCAGGGGAGTAGAACCTTAACTAAAGCTTTTACTTAGTATAGCTTCTCTATTTTTCCAGTGTTTTCACTAAGCATGTATTAGTATCATCATCATCACCATCATCTTGAAGGATGAGAGTCTTTAATGTATTAAAAAAAAATAATTTCATGGTTGTTCCCTTAGAAAGTAGAATTCTGAGTGTCTTGGGCCATTGTGTGTAATCAATACTCTAATGCCAATAAAGCTGGAATATTAGGGACTAACTTATAAAGGGTCTCTATGAAATTGCCCATGAGTTAGAGAGTGTGTTTCCAAAGCAATAGGAACCACTGATACCCTACATTAGAAGTACAGATTATCATGATCATGGAAATGAATTGCCCAAGGTCATTATGAAGGTGCAACAGAGAAGAACATGATCATGCCATACAAGATGGTCATGGTCACAGTGCCTGCCTGTCACAGACTATGGCACTTGTGTTTCCCTTAGACTTTTGTACCTGTTGGATGGTTGATACACTCGGCCGGGCCACCACATGCTGGGCTTGGGGTACTGCTGAAGGAATGGCTGCAGAAGTAGTGGGAGGGGGTGACACCTCTTTTGGCTTCTGGATTCTGAGAAATGATTAAAACTTTTATAAAAACAGACCTATCATTGCTTGTGAAAATTCTTTCAGCAAAGTTAGTAACGCTATCCCTGCTTATAGTTAGATATAATACAAGTCTTTGGTCATCAAGATTCCACAAGCCATTACTGAGGGCTTCTTTGCTACACACTTTATTACATGTAAACAGGAAGATGATAAGATATCATTCCTGTCCTTGAGTTAGCTGCTGTCAGTCAAGCTGGGGACTTGTGCATATTCACAACTGAGAATCCAGACGAGTGCTATGATGGAGCATGTGCAGAAGATAATTTTTTGAGATTTGTTTTGCCCTCTGTATTTTCCCTCCCCCATCCATTTCAAGTAAAAGGCCAGGCTTTGTAAATCTTTGCTTCTGGGATTTGGGCATGGCAGAAAGCAGAAATAGCCTGAGTCAATGAGCTCTTCAAGTTATACAAATTAAAGGGATTATTTGAAGGGCAAGAGAGCCAAGAAATATTCTTGAAGAGGCTGCAGAGGGGAGATTATTTTAGTTTTGTGGATCTTGCCAGAGAACTTGAGTCCAGAGGGGATGGTAACCCTTATGATTAAAGAGTACCACTCTTGCTAAAGATATCAGCACCCAAGCATATCAGAAAGCAACAAAGGACTGGACTTAAAGGGGCCTTGAGGTCTGGGACATGGACCTCTCCCTAATAACCTGGGCGGGGAGGGGGATGGGTGGGTAGAAGACGGATGACAGAATGGGCTTCCCTTTTGTTTAGATGTTACCTCTGTCTGTCTCAGCTTCCTCATCTCTAAAATGGGGAAATAATAATTTTTACCTCATAGAATTTTCATGAGGGTTATAAATAAGGTAATTCATGTAAGATGTATAGAGCAGTGTTTAACATCAAATATTATACATATATATATCCCAAGGAGCTTTCCACAGTCATGGAGGAGGAAGGGGACATCCAATAAAGGGTGATTAAATATTTTCCTAGCCAGGCAAGCTGGGGTCTCAGAAGCAGAATTATGTGGTCATACAGAGGCATCCATTTTTTTCTTCTATAGTAATAGAACCCCTGATTTCTTTACATGGCTACTCCAGATAAACACTGAATCTCCCAAACTTCATTGAAGGTAGGTGTGGCCACATGACTACTTTCTGGTCATGGGATATGAGGGATAGTGATGTCTGTGATTTAAGAGAAATGACCTTAAAAAGGGGACAGAACATGCTTTTATTTCTTCCAATTTTAGACTAAGAAGATAAGGCTACACCATAGAATGAGATGAAGCAGAAAGCTGAAAGCAGATTGGAACGCAGGGGAAGGTGGAGCTGTTTTACTAGCTAAATCCATATTTTTATGTAAATGAGAAATAAATGTCTTATTTAAGTTATTATTTTGAGTCTTTATTACACATAACTGAAGCTAAACCCTTTTACAAGTAGATGTAAAGAGAATAAACAGCCCTCATCGGTTTGGCTCAGTGGGTAGAGCGTCGGCCTGCAGACTGAAAGGTCCCGGGTTCGATTCCGGTCAAGGGCATGTACCTTGGTTGCGGGCACATCCCCAGTGGGGGGTGTGCAGGAGGCAGCTGATCGATGTTTCTCTCTCATCGATGTTTCTAACTCTCTCCCTCTCTCTTTCTCTCTGTAAAAAATCAATAAAATATATTTTTTTAAAAAAAGAGAATAAACAAATGAGTTATTTCTTACTTATTAAGTGTGTATATCAAATTTCACACCCATTAGGCTTGTAACTGTGTTATGAGAGCCCTGAAGAGGCAGTGATAAATGTGCAATAGAGGAGAAGTTTATTATAGAACTTGACTAGGTTTTGAAGGCCAGGCAGAGGAGATAAGGCATTCCTAGAAAAGTTAACAGCTTGAAGAAAGAGGTGAAATGAAACATACATTGTTTGAGCGAGATGGCAGTAGTGCAGAGAGCTTGAGGTGGGGGAGTGGAGGAGGAGAGGGAAGGAAAGCCTGGGTGATACTCTACTGAATAAGGCTTTGTATGCCATGCTAAGAGTTTTTAAAAATGTTAGTTTGTTTTGTGTTTTATTTTCCCATAGATAATTTTTTTAAGTCAGAAAAATGACAGGATCAGAATGATCTTTTAGAGAATAACTGGTTGTATTTGGAAACTATAAAAGAGAAAAAGGTTGAAACACCTGTAAGGCGGTGACTGGCATAAAGAGGCAGGAACAAAGGAGGAATTGAACTGAAGCCATGAGAATAAGGAAGACAGTTAAAGGGAGAAATCATTTACTCTGGCTATGAATTTTCATATCTGCACAAAAGCTAAAAGCAAGTTATCATTTCAAAGTAGGAACACAAAGGATTTTGAAAAATAAGACATGATCTCTGCCCTTAAGGAGTAATTACCCCCTGTAGGGGAGGACAGAATGCGCAAACACAGTTAACAGCTCTTTAACCAGTCTTCCAAATATTGCCACTTGTTTCAGGTAGTCTCAAGGAATGGCTCTTGTGTCTGTTTCCAGTTCCCAGGTCTTCTCCCCACAGCCTCCTCTGCCTGAAATGCCCTTTCCTTTCTTATTTGGAGGTGTCTACCTACCGTTCTTTTAAGCCTGAGCTGAAGGTCACCAATTCTGTGTCTCCCTTCCTGATCTCTCTTTCCCTCCTCAACCAATAGAGCCCTTCGTGCCAAGTCTTTTACAACTTGTACATAATTATATCACCGTTTATTACACTTTATTACTCTTACTGTCTATATGCTTGGTATATACCTTTTGCTATATTTGCTATATATTTCATTGCTATATATTACATTCCTGCTAGACTATAAGCAGGAAGGCAGGAAATATCTGATTTTTCTTAGTACGCATTGCATCTAATGAAGTGTCTGGTGTAGAGTAGGTACTTAGTCAATGGTTGTGGAAAGTAATGAATAGATAGATGTAACTTTGTTCAGTACTCATAACAATTGTTCAGCAAAAAAGTCACTTGCCCAGATCACTCACATAAATAATTTAGGATCACCAGGTTTTGTGTTCTTGTAAGTATTATTATTTAGTCAGAAAACAAAGTTTTTTTGAATCACTGGATGTGTGTTTTTCACTCTGTATATTTAGGTATGATGATAATTCATTGGTGATATCTCATTTTTAAAATAGTGCGAAGCCAAAACCGGTTTGGCTCAGTGGATAGAGCGTCGGTCTGCGGACTGGAAGGTCCCAGGTTCGATTCTGGTCAAGGGCATGTACATTGGTTGCGGGCACATCCCCCAGTGGGGGGTGTGCAGGAGGCAGCTGGTCGATGTCTCTCTCTCATCGATGTTTCTAGCTCTCTATCCCTCTCCCTTCCTCTCTGTGAAAAATCAATAAAATATATTAAAAAAAATAATAAATAAATAAAAAATAAAATAAAATAAAATAGTGCGAAGCTTGCCTGGCCAGTGTGGGTCAGTGGCTGAGTGTTGACCTATGAACCAGGAGGTCACAGTTCAATTTCTGGTCTGGGCATATGCTCAGGTTGTGGGCTCCATCCCCAGTAGAGGGAGTGTAGGAGGCAGCCAATTAATGATTTTCATCATTGATGTTGCTATCTCTCCCTCTCCCTTTCTCTCAGAAATCAATAAAAATATATTTTAAAAAATATTGGGAAGCTTGAATTCACAATTACTTTTCACTAATGTGTTGGAAATGGCCTTTTTATTTTGCACAAATAATTGCACATTTACTGAGAAGATTTAGGAGAGCCCATTTTTAACTCTAAAGGGAACTTTTTAAAAACCCACTAGCAAAGCTACTGATGCAAATGGGTCACATGGTTATTGGAAAACCTCTTATGTGGAAAGAGTATGTTTATTCCTCCTGTATATTTCTCTCTTTTAACTGCTATTAAACAAAAAAGCCTATATTTAAATAACTTAATTAAAAGCAATAATTAAATCACAGTAAAATACTGGGAATATTAAAATTAATCTAGGCAAGACTTAAGCAAAATTAGAATTACCGATTCATCTCTTCCTTGTTAGGGTCCCCTTCTGAGTCAGAAGAAGAAGCCCTGAAAAAATAACCAAGATATGAAACTTTTAAGATAATTTCTTAAACTGGTTCCTAGGCATTTGAAGACCTATAGAATTTCAGACATAGCAATGAACTCAGTGTATCCCTACACTAACAAACACCCACTTTTACAGGTAAGGAAATAGATTCTAAGTAGTTGAAGGGCTTGCTCAAAGCCACATGGCTAATTAGTGATAGTGTTCAAATTAACTGGTCCAAATTCCAAGTGTTCTTTATATAAAACACCTGCTGATGCCTTTGGACTAAAAAAAGTCTTTGCAGACATTAATGTGGTGTCCATAAATCCTCTTACTCCTGACCTACCCAGACTAAATAAAAGAAGGGATTACATTGGATTCCAAACATTGTAGATGTAGGTGGATGCTCTTCCGTCTAGTCCTAATATTAACAAGTCATATTTCATCTCAGGAGGGGGTGCTTGAAGCTCTGTTGCCATAAAATGAAAAAAAAAAAATCAGCAATCCAATCTCAGCACTGTTCCCAGAACTTTGATCCTGGATTTACTTCTCGATATAGTAAATTCCAGGGAGATTTATCAGAGCTAAATCTGGAGGCATTTATTGTATTCCAAAATTTTGAGAATGAAAATATACCACACACTTCTATTCACATATTATTCACTATTATCATCATTATTTACAATCTAGTCAATAAATATTTATCAGATACCCACTATGAACTTGGCACTATATTGGAGATATAGAAGAATGAGACAGTACCAGCCTTATAATCTAGTTCATAAATTGGCATTTAAATCATAATAATGCATTATTTAAGTGCTGAAACCAAGGCCTACATAAGGTATTATAGCTGATAAGAGTGCCAACGAATGGTTTCCATAAAAAAAAACACCCCGGGGATGAGATAAATGGAAACAAAACTTTATAGATATGTAAGGAACATAAATTGATTTATTCTCTAAAATTAGTCATATAAATTTTGTGCTGATGTAAATGCCTTTCTAAGGTTCCCAAATGGTCTCCTATCGCCTACCCTTGAATCCCTGTGGTATATTTTCACCCAGGAACCAGAGTGACCATGTTAAAAGCTAAGTCAGATTATGTCACATCTCTGCTCAGAGTACTCCTAGCTTCTCATCTCCCTCAGAGTAAAAGTCAAAGTCCTTGCAAACGACCTACATAATCTGTTCACTTGCCTCCTCCCATCTTGAGCCCATCTTGAACTTTTAACCCACCTGATCCTTTTTTTCTTATTGCCTTACTCTGGCCACATTGCTCGTCTCTTAATAGTAAGACAGGTACACTGCTACTTCAGGGCCAGTGCACTGTGGATTTCTGTGCCTAGAGTTCTTTTCTCTTGAATATCCTTGTGGCTCACTCTTTCACTTCCTCTAGGTCTTCACTTATATGTCACCTAGTTAGTGAGGTCTTCCTTGATCACCCTATCTAGAATTGCAACTTACACACCACACACACACACACACACACACACACACACACACACACACACAAACACACACATACACACAAACACACACACTTTCATACTTCCTATCCCCAATTATATATACTGTGAGATAACAGAAAAATATATATAGGTCACTACCTCTGGTTCCTGGCACAGAGCCCCTAAAACTCTTATAATTTCCTAAGTAATGAGTTCTTTGGAGTATCTCTTGTTTTTGCCTTTGACTCCATTCCTGACACAGGGCTCCTAAAACTCCTATAAATTTCTAAGTGATAAGAGCACTAAATGGACCTTTTGTTCTAATGAGATAACTAGGTCAGCTCCTCTCTGCTTCTTGGATGGAGGCTGGTCACCAGAAAGACTAAGCCATGATTAGAAGCTTGGAATTTTCAGCTCCACCCCCTCCAACCCAGAAGGTGAAGAGGGGCAAAAAATGCCTACATGAGGAAGCCTCCTCAGATATTGTAGGTATAGGTGGATGGGGTTTGGAGAGCTCCCAGGTTGGTGAACATATTAGAAGCTTGGAATCCAGGAGGGTGGCACACCCCAACTCCACTGGGAAAAGCTCCTATGCTCAAGACCATGCCAGACCTCACTCTCTTTATCTTTCCATCTAGTTGTTCATCTGTATCCTTATCATATTGTTTAATAAACTGCTTATCAAAAGTAAATGTTTTCCTGAGTTCTGTGACACACTAGCAAATTAATCGAACCTGAGTTGGGGGTCATGGGAACCTCTGATTTGTAGCCAAGCCAGACAGAAATTGTGGGTAACCTGGGGACTACTACTTGTGACTGGCATTTGAAGTGAAGTGGGAGCAATCTTAAAGAACTGAGCCCTATTGGATCTGACACTATCTCCAGGTAATTAGGAAAAGCTGAGTTAAATTGTAGGATATTCAATTGGTGTCATGGAGAACTGCTTGTTGATGTGGGAAGCTTCCTACCCCCAACACACACTCACACATACCTGTCATATATTTTATTTATTTTGTATCTCATATACTCTATGTCTCTCCATTACAATGTAAATTCCATCTTTCCATGAACCTAGGAATTTTTGTCTATTTGGTTCACTGCTGTTATCCCCACTCCCTAGAAGGGTGTGTGGTAGAATAGGCCATCAATAAATATTTATTTATTATAACTATATGTCTTACCAGTAAATGCCATACTCCAAGAGTATTTTGCTTTACCTTCTATATAAATCTCAGCAGAAGTTGAATCTGTCCCATAGATGTTAGAAGCAAAGCAGGAATAGCGTCCTGTGTCCTCTTCAAAGGCTTCAGCAATGGTCAGTGAGTGCAGATTTCCCGCCTGGACAATATGAATGTCCGGGGAATTTTCAAGCTCCTTGCCTTCACAATACCACCTGCAAGGAAGGGAATATGGGACATGACTGAAATGTGAGAATTAATGACATAGATGGCTTCAGATGTTCCTTAAGAAGAAAACTGTGGCAAACTTAGAGTGAGAACATTAAACAATCCACTATTATGGTATAATTTAATTGTAACTATGAGAAGACCTGGCAATATTCAAATCACATTGTCCCTTATTCTAAAACACAGGAGCAGCAACAAGCTGGTATCCTCAGCTATGACATCACATTGTCCCTTTACTCAGGAAATTAGAAAGTGGTTTCTATGAAGAATGATACAGCCGAAACCGGTTTGGCTCAGTGGATAGAGTGTCGGCCTGCGGACTCAGGGGTCCCAGGTTCTATTCCGGTCAAGGGCATGTACCTTGGTTGGGGGCACATCCCCAGTAGGGGGTGTGCAAGAGGCAGCTGATCGATGTTTCTCTCTCATCGATGTTTCTAACTCTCTATCCCTCTCTCTTCCTCTCTGTAAAAAAATCAATAAAATATATTTAAAAAAAAAAAAGAATGATACAACTGTGAGAAGATGGATGAGAATACAAATACAGCCAACCATGAAGAGCAGGGTCTTTGATGTGGACCTCGGCTTCCCCTAAAAAGACTTACAGCTTTCTACAGTATGCATTAAGTAAGTACTAGTTTAGCTTATTTGAAGATGAGTTGAGTTTGTTCATTCCCTTCTACAAAATTTCATCTGGCCTAACTAAATAAAAATTATTCTGTTAGTTACTTGAATCATCAAAGTAAGGAGGATGGGTCCTAGTCACCCAGGGGTGGCCCAATTCTGGCAAATAACCTAAGTATATTTCTATAAGCTATGGTATTTTATTTTAATTCTATATATTTAAAGTTAGACATTTTTATTATAACACAGATTTTTGGCCAGAAGTTTACACAGAATAATACATAAAATAAAGTTTAAAACGTGGAGGGGAAAGGCCAGGAACACCACAGGGAAATACCGTTTCTCATATAACAGACTGCAAAAGTGTAAAAGTTTGAGCACTGTCATACACTGCTAGCAGGAATGTAAAATGGTACAACTCCTATTAAAGGAATATGGCAATAACTGCCAAAATTGCAGATGCATTTATCCTTTGACCCAACAATCTCACTTGTGGGAATCTATCATTCAGGTACACTTGAATACACACAAAAGGACAAATGTACAGGTACTCATTTAAAGCACAAACGATTAGAAACAACCCATTGTCCATCACTAGGGGACTGGTAAATAAACTATGGTACAGCCACATAATTGAACACTATGCAGTTCTATAAAGAGAATGATAAAGATCACCAGGCATGGAGATGGAAAGAACCCCAAGACATCTAGTTAAATTTTAACAGCAAGGTTAAAACAGTGGGTATGGAATGTTGGCATTGTGTAAGCAATGTGGGAGGATTGAAAAATCAGGAAGCCAAGTAAGTGCCTGGGGACGTCAATGAAAGAAGTCAATCTGTGCATCAGAACCCCAGCAAGTTTCAGGATTTGGAGATCCAAGTTTGGGGATGTGGAAACACACTGAGAGCGAGGGAGGAGACATGGGGCTTAAAAGAGAGTAATTTATTTCAAGTTTGGGAAATGAGCATTTAGACTCCCACAGCTCGTCACATCCTCTCTTCAGTTAGGGGATGCCCCAGAATAAAGGCTGAGTAGCTGGCTGCGTGAGCAGCTGCTCCATATTGGAGCAAGAGGAAGAAAGGCTATGGGAGGGATTTCTCCAGGGGGGAAAAACGGGCCTGATGACTTAACTGCATGGAACAGAATACTTATGAAATGTTTTACAAATGTATTGGAGAATTGAGACAAATCTGTGATGGGACCACAGAACTAAGTACATAAAAAAGCAAGATAGCAATCAACTCCAGGTCAAAATAAAAAGTTGTACCAGCAGCCTGGCCAATGTGGCTCAATGGCTGAACATCGACCCATGAACCAAGAGGTCATTGGTTCAATTCCCAATCGGGTGCTTGATCCCCAGGGGCTGTACAGAAAGCAGCTGATAGATGTTGTTTCTCTCTCATAGAAGTTTCTATCTCTCTATCCCTCTCCCTTCCTCTCTTTCTAAAAATCAATAATTAAAAAAAACACAGACCAGCTGCCATGGCTCAGTAGTTGAGCATTGACCTATGAACCAAGAGGTCACAGTTTGATCCCCGGTCAGTCGGGGCACATGCCTGGGTTGCAGGCTCGGTCCCCACTGGGGACATGGAGGAGGCAGCCGGTCAATGATTCTCTCTCATCATTGATGTTTCTATCTATCTTTCCCTCTCCCTTCCTCTCTGAAATCAATTAAAACAAAAGAAAAACAAAATAAAACATTCATTTTACCCTACTTGGATTAACAGTGAATAATACATCGTAACAAAAAGATAAACATTTTTTTTTTTAAGCAACAGTATGCTATGATTATATTGAGGCAATGCAGGAAGGAACAACAGAGGTTCTGGTTTAGTGAAAGGGGTGCTAAACCACCATCTTTTGGAACAGGAAGTCAGAAAATAGCTAATATCAGCATAGCAAGCAACAATAGATTAATTATTACAGTGGTTCTCAAAGTGTATTTCACTTTCTGTGAAGACAAAACTATTTTCATGTAATACTAAGATATTATTTGCCTTTTCACATGTTGACATTTACACTGATGGGCAAAAGCCACAATGGGTAAAACTGCTGGTGCTTTAGCAGCACAAATTAAGGTGCTGTCAACATTGACTAATGGTCATTGTGTTCTTTACCATCACACTCGCAATCTTAAAAAAGAAAATACGTTTTTACTTAAAAATATCCTTGATGAAGCAATAAAAATCATTACTTTTATTAAATATCAACCTTGAGTCCATTTTTTTTTAATTTTTATTTTTATTGATTTCAATGAAGAAGGGAGAGGGAGAGAGAGAGAGAAACATCAATGACGTGAGAGAATCATTGACCGGCTTCCTCCTGCAGGCCACCTACTGGGGATCGAGTCCACAACCCGGGCATGTGCCCTGACCAGGAATAGAACCCACCACCTTTTGGTGTATGGGACTACACCCAACAACTGAGCTACACGGGTCAGGGTAAGTCCATGTCTTTTTAACATTCTGGATGGTGAAATGGGAAGAAGCATAAAGCATTTCTATTGGATATGAAAGAGCACTTGTGTGATTTTTTTTAGTTGAACTAGGTACTGAAGAGCGACTGACAAATCATGGCTTCTCAGACTTGGGTATTAAGCAGTCATTTTCTCAAAATGTCATTTCAAGTACAAATAACTGATAACATCCTACCTAATAAAAGAGTAATATGCAAATTGACCCTAACTCTGCTACACCCACAAGCCACACCCACAAGTCATGCCCACCAGCCAATCAGGAGCAAATATGCAAATAAACCCAACTAAGATGGCTACAGACACAGAGAGCAGGAGGGAGGCTTGGGTTTCCCCGGTAACAAAGGAAGCCAAGCTTTCCGTCTGACCTTGCCGGCCTAAGCCTCCACTCAAGGCTACAAAGTTTCAATTATAGAAGGTAAACAAATCCAAATAGAAATGGCGGCAGCTACGGAGCTAGAAAGAGCAGGAGGCAAGGGTTGCCCCGGCAATGGAGGAAGCAAAGCTTCTACAGCCCTGGCTGGCCTAGGCCTCCACTCCAGGCTACAAAGTTTCAATTATAGAAGATACACAAACCCCAAATGAAATGGCTGCCGGCCACGGAGCGAGCAGGAGGGTTGGCTCTGATCCAGGCTACAAAGTTTCAATTGTAGAAGGTAAATAAATTCCAGATACCAGGGCCTCCGCTTGGATCTCCAGGGGCCGTGGCTGGCCTGCAAACCACCACAGGCCCTTCACCCAGGCCGCCCCACACCCCAAGGGAACCCCCACCCTGATATGGGATACCCTTCAGGGCAAACCAGCTGGCCCCCACCCATGCACCAGGCCTCTATCCTATCTAATAAAAGAGTAATATGCAGATTGACCATCACTCCAACACACAAGATGGCTGCCCCCATGTGGTCAAAGATCCTGCCCCCATGTGGACACAAGATGGCCACCACAAGATGGCCAACAGGGGAGGGCAGTTGGGAGGGACCAGGCCTGCAAGGGAGGGCAGTTGGGGGCAATCAAGCCCACAGGGGAGGGCAGTTAGGAGTGACCAGGCCAGCAGAGGAGGGAAGTTGGGGGTGACCGGGCCTGCAGGGAAGGGCAGTTGGGTGGGACCCAAGCCTGCAGGGGAGAGCAGTTGGGGGGGACCAGGCCTGCAGGGGAGGGCAGTTAGGGGTGACCAAGCCTAAAGGGAAGGGCAGTTAGGGGCAAACACAATGGCAGGGGAGCAGTTAGGCATCAATTAGGCTGGCAGGGGAGTGGTTAGGGGGTGATCAGGCTGGCAGGCAGAAGCGATTAGGGGCAATCAGGAAGACAGGCAGGCAAGCAGTTGGGAGCCAGCAGTCCTGGATTGTGAGAGGGATGTTCAACTGCCCGTTCAGGCCCGATCCCACCAGGATCGGACCTAAACGGGCAGTTGGCCATCCCTCGAGGGGTCCCAGATTGGAGAGGGTGCAGGCTGGCCTGAGGGACACTCCCCCATCCCCGTGCATGAATTTCGTGCACCTGGCCTCTAGTTTCAAGTATAAATAACTATAACATTTGTTGCCAATGAAAAAATTTGAGCTTTCAAGGAAAAATAAGAGATTTGGAAAACTTGGATCCTCCACAGTAAGTTTAGGGCTTCCCAATACTTAAAGACTTTTTGATGAAATCAATTATCATATTAACAAATGTGATTTTTAAAAACTATCATATAAAAAATGTGCCAACATTTGGCAGGTCTGCATTACTCATTTTCCAAATGACTAATAGGTGATGTTTCTCAGTTTTAATTTCTAATATGATAATTACAGATATAAACCACCTAGATAAAACCTCTCTCTTTTAGGTCTCAATAACTTTTAAGACTACAAAGGAGTTCTAAGAACAAAAAGGTTAAGAGCCGGTGGCATATCATTTAGAAATCTAGAGTTAAAAAAATAGGAAATTGCAAAAAGAGTTGAAAGTGGTCTGCTCTTTAATATTCAACTTTTTATGAAATCTACCTGTATTAATTTGGAAAAGCAAATTTAAATATTTCAAAACCAATAAGTAAATACCTTCCCTTATATAAATACTATAAGGTTATCTCATTTCTTTAGATAACGTTTCTCTTCCTTACCAAAATGAGAGTGGAAACATCCATGAGCAATTGGACAGCCAGGAAGTGATAAGAGGAATGATTCAAATGCCCATACTCTCTGTCAGAAGCATTTTGTCCTTACTCAGACAGCCAGGATGGCTTCAGCCAACCCCAAAGAACAGTCAGTAACATCACTCTGACTTTAACACCATAACTCACTCAGAAATAATGCACCAGTCAGGCTGCCTTTTGAAAAGGTATTAAAATTGATCCAGCTATCCTAAGACTTTTGAGGGTAAGGACACAAAGAAACATCTATCCATGTTAGGGAATGCTTTCATAGAAATGCCCTGGCCAAGCTATGTGTTTTAGAACGCCAAATCCTCATGACAGTTACAGAATAGCAGTGATTCATGGCTCAGAAGAAATGAGTCATTGATCTGGGGAAATAGGGCAGGTCCAGATTATAAAGAAGAGCCCACCTGTAATGCACTAAGGATAGCTCACCGGATCTGCTAACGTGGCTAGCTACAAGCCTAAGAATAAAGACATGGAGGAGACACATTTTTCAGATGTAACACATTTTTCAGACTTTTGGGTTGCATACCACCATTCTGCTGTTCGGTTACTCTTTAATCTAAGCTACGGCTTGAATAAATATGACTCATTGCTTTAAAAACTTAAAAACTTCTAAATGTAATTTGAATGTGTTCTTCTGACTCACCAGTAATAATGCTCATTAAAAGAATGATTACTCAGAGCCTTTCTTTAGTCCAGCTCCTGCCCTTCCAGTGTCCCTGTTCCACCTCTTATTGTTCCCTCTCCTAATGCCATGTTCATTTCCATCACAGAACCTGTATATCACTTATACTTATACATTCATTATGTATATATACCCATTACTGGACAATAAATACCACCGGGCAGAGATGATAATGTCTATTTACCACTTGTTTATCTGGCTCTTGGCCAGATATGGCACATTCTAGATGCTCCAAAAAGTGTTGTATACATGTTAAATGAATGAATTTAAATTAGTATACATGTTAAATGAATGAATTTAAATTAGGATTATTGTAGCCTAAAGTCTGTTTCATTTTTTAAGAAGGTGTGGGGTCTGGAAAAGATCTTTCCTTGATTGTCTATAGCCATCTTTGATTAACAATGCCTGAAACAGCTAAAAGTTAGTATATTTACTTACTGACATGTTCAGCTCTCTCCCTGATCGGAGTGACTCTTCATATACTGAGTGCAATAGGAATATATTGGACAGTATGATAATATTAAATGTTTTCTAACAGAACCCAAAGTTATGCTGGATTTCATGATAAAATTTGGTGTTTTGTATGTCTTGTTTAACTGAGTTAACAAGTTTTCATATCCAACAGCTATTTCCCACTGATGGGAGTATGGAGGTACCAGTGGGGAGGATTTGTCTATGCTTTAACTTTTATTAAAATCTGAATTTTTCTGAGTGGTAACTTTTTGGTAACTTAAGAAAACCATAAATAAAATAGTTGCCTAATATAAACTCATCAAGACTACCCCTTACCACATAGCCAACTTTAGACAGGAGGGAGGATGAATAAATGTGAAGTTGAGAATAATTCCTAAAATAATTTTTAAAGGACTAATTACTTTGAGCAGGGATGACTAGAAACTTTTATTTTCTCCTCTTAGAATTCTTATCTTTTCTTTCTCTCATAGCACTTACTACTGAATTACTGTATAATTCACTTCTTTATTAAATATACTGTTTATTGTCTATTTCTTTCACTTCATCTAGAATAAAATTTGTCAGGAAATTTTGCTTTATTTACTGATGAACCCTAAGTACTTGGAATAGTTCCTGATGCATAGTGAGTACTAAATAAATTATTATTGAGTAAATAAGTAAATGAATATATTACATTTTCTAGTTTTATTATTAATGCAATATACTTGATTTTTTTCCAATGTTATATATTTAAAGTAAGTTTCTTCTCTTCATCTATTTGCTATGTTAATCTTTCTTTCAGAATAAATTCTATTTGTTCAATTTGGAGCCTCTTTTATAGTGTTGCCTCTGTTTGCCCCAAGAATTCCAAGTTTTGTTTGTCATAATAAAATCAATGTTCCTTACCATAGTAACAGAATAAGAGGGAGAAAATAATAAAATAATCTCAATAAAAGCAGAAAAAATTCAACATCAGTCATGATTTTTTTAAATCATAATATTTCTAAACAAAAGGAAACTGTAACAAAATCCTACATAATGGTGAAAAATGGAAGTCATTCCCTTTTAGAACACAAACAAGACTATAGTACCTAGTATTACCACTTCTAGTCAACATTGTACAGGAGGGCTTAGCTAGCTCAACTGAAATATAAGACACAGGAGAATATATTAGAATGTTTATAATAACATTGTTCATATTAGGAAAAAGAAACTGGAAGCAATGCAAATGTACATCAATATTCTCTAGCCTTGCAATTAAATAGCAATGAAAACGAGTAAATTAGAGTTATATGTCAAACATAGATATATATTTTAGGGAAAAATTCAAGTAGCGAAGAATATATACATTGATTCCACTTATATAACATTTTTAAAACATGAAATACTAACATCATTTTTTAAAAAACTTACTATGAAAACTTCCAAACATCTACAAAGTAGAGACACTGGTTTAATGATCCCCATGCACACATAACTTAGCTTCAACAAATTATCAACAAATGACAAATGTGTTTCTTTTATATTCTCCACTTCTCCCCACCTTGGATTATTTTAATGTAAATCTAGGATTTTTGTCATTTCACCTGTAAATACTTCTGTACCGATATTGTTTAGGGTTATAAATTAGTCTGGTTTTTAATCTCAAAACAGATCCTGCCTCAAAGGACTACGTGCTACGGTGAGGTGACTCCAACAGAGTCTGTGAGGGGTGTTCTGTTGGAGTGAAGACTAAGGAGCAGGTGCTAGAATGTTAACTGGAGATTGCAACATCTGGGTCAAGGAACTGAGCAGGGAGAGGTCTCTGGGGGTTGGGAGGAGGTCCCTCCAGGTCAGGAGATCTTTGAAGAAATTGCAAAAATGCTCAGCACAGAAACAAACAGCAATTTGTTAAAACACAGATGTATGGGCCTCACTCCTACAGGGCCTGAGTCAGTAGGTCCAAGGTGGAACCTGTGAATTTGCATATCCACCAAGGTCCCAGGTGACGCTGCCACTGCTGATCCAGGGACCTACTTTAGTAGCGTGTTCTAGGAGCCTCTCAAACTCTAGCCTCTGTTCCCTCTCTAAACTTATATCAAATCATTTCCTCTTTCTCTTTATCTTCTGGTGATGTCATTTTCTTCAATTCCTTTAAGTGAACAATTGTCTTGCTGCCTCAAGAGCTCAAATTTGCTGTTCCCTCACCCTGCAACACTTTCCCTCACACCCCACTTTGCTGGGCTAACTCCTAGTCCTCTTTTATGTCTCAGCTTAAGTACCACTTTTCAGAAAAATCTTCTCTAATATCCTCTCAAGGTTTGGTCTATTTGCTATATGCCTCTCCTTTATCACATTTATCACAATTGTAATTATACAATCATTTGTGAAATTTTTCTTTATTGTCTGTGTTCCTTTCTAGATTCCAGGCTCCATGAGGGCAGGGAAGATTTCTTGTTCACTGCTTTAATTTTAGTGCTTTAATTTTCAGTACATATCCCATTATTGGCACTTAATATTTGTTGGATTAATGAATAAAGGAAGGTATCTAGATTTTTCCAAAAAGAAGAAAAACCCCTAAGTAATGTAATATTTAAAAATATTTACATAATGTTTCACATGATAATTATATATACAGGGTGGGGCAAAAGTAGTTTTACAATTATTCACATGGAAAATAATACAATAATTAATAAATAATACAAGAATAAACTGTGTTTCTCGTACTCACAACTGTAAACCTACTTTTGCCCACCTGTATAATTTCTTATGACATTTTAAAGAATTCTCCTAAACCATTTAAGATAAAGATATTTTTCTTTATAGCTAATTTATTTCCTCAGCACACTATTAGAAAGCATAGGTCCAGAAGTGCCAATAGCAAAACTTAACAGCCAAAGCAGTCATCAACATTTATAAAAGGTAAATTTGTGCTGCTTCAGAAGGTTGCATACAAGCAAATATACTTAGTGTGACCCAGCTGTACATTCCTGGGGAAAGAATTTGGAGTCATGATATATAAAAGGATCATGGCCATTTGCTGTGAATTCCTGTAGACTCTTTCATCTGTGGGTAGCGCATGAGTGTATTTCATTTTCTAAGACAAATCCTCCAATAAACCTATGTCTAAGATTAACAAGCTTTCAAAAACACTAGTGATATAGAATACCATCCCTACAAAACAAAGCATTTTCTACCCAATTCACTTGGAAATCAACAAAGATATGTAAAAATGATTTTTCAATGTGCTAACCTAGGGTTACAAGAACATAAGTAAAATACTGATTATACACAGGAGCACATAGATACAAGGTTAAACCCCAGTTTCCAGAAAGACGTTACATTTCCTTGAAAAAACAGCAAAAGGGTGATTTTCTTATTCCCTGTGGTGTTCTTATATGGCAACCCCAAATGTCTCATTATTATTTTAATGCATTTAAAAATGAATCCTGTGGATAAAAATCTACACTCCTGGGTTCTATGGAGATGTCTTCATTTCTGTGGTAAGCAAGCAGGTAGGGGCTGGAGGGTCTCCCCACTCAACCCTCTTCAATTCCCAAAGCACTAATTTTATCTTTAAAAAAAAGTATGTGTGTGTGTGTGAAATATGTATTGGGTAACATGTAAACAGACTTATTATGAGAAAAAGTGGGAGGAGATACTGCTAGAAGAAGGTTGGAAAATACCATTCCAGTCTAGCACTACTAGAAGTCAGTTCCAAGTATTACCTGTATTTTTAGTCCCTTTGTAATTACAGAGATATTGTGTCAGGCTTTTCCTAGTGTCCAGGTCATCTTGGACTGTTTCCAGTTCCACTGCCTTCTCACTTGACCTTCAGTCCTGCATTTCCGACAGCCTATTGGATATGGTCCCTTCATTTGCTCACATTCAAGTCATCAAACTCCTCCATAAATCATCCACCTCTTGCATTTTCTCAGTCGTTGCCAGTGACCCCATCATTCTCTCAGGTGCTCTGCTTCAAACTTGTGGAGTAAATTTTTTTTAGTTTTCCTTACTAGCTAATCAATCACCAGTTCAGCTTGATTTCTTTTCTCCTAAATATATTGCTCGCTCACGTCTTTTCTCTGTTTTCCTAATGCCCCCATGCCAGTCCTATCAGAGCATTCGATGCCTGGGATAGCTTCCTTTGTAGCCTCATGGCTCCATTCATTTCTGATCTAACTCATTCTTCCAGATTAATGCTACCTAAATGCTCCCTTTCATATTGTCACTTTCCTATACACAACTGTAGACGGTTTCCACTTGTCTAAAGTATTCTGCTTTGCTTTCAAGGCTCTTCAAAGTCATCTGATTCCACTCTTCTTTCTAGTTAGATCAGTCCCGTTCCTGTCACATAAAACTAGTGCCATTCCCGTGTCTGTATCTTCATATGAACATGTTGAGTGGACCTGGCCTAAAGCAACCTATCTCTCTGTCTACTTCTTCAGTCTTTTCCCTCATCTTTTCTCACCTGTTACCCCAAGTTCCTCACATAGCCAAGTGCTTGTGATTCCCTGAAAACACTTGTCTCTGGGCCTTTGCACTTGCTTTCCTCTTCCACCCTTGGTCTCTTCAAACTGAAGTTGCACCTCCTGTGTTAACTCTTATTTATCCTGCACTCCAGGCAAAGTAATCACATCTTACTGTGCGTTGCCATCGCACCCTATACATACTTCTATTATAGCTTTTATTATACAATATTGTAATGTTTTGATTACATTTGGTCTGATCGCTCTTTTAAATTTGAGCTACCTTCTCAGAATAGTTTTAGGCTTGGTTTCAAAATGAGGTCCCTGACCTCTAATAACACACAGTTGTTTTGTACTCCTGGTGAGTCACCTTAGTAAGACTCTAAGTACTTGCTGGATAAACGAATGAGTAAATTTCTACCTAAATCTTCCTCACTCTTCAAGACTTAACTAAAACCCAAATATGTCTCTGAAGCCTTCTTTGACTTCTTTAATCCTCCACCCCTTCTCTGAAGTCTGATCGTTCTTATGGTTGAGACTATAAAAATGAGGATGATTTCTTTAATTGGATAGCAAGTTCCTTGAGGGCAAGGGACATATATCTATACTGTCTCTGTCATTGCACTGGATCATAGTGCTGAGCACATAGTAAAATCTAAATAAACATTTACTTAGAGTATGTAAACTCTATTCTCAGGAAAATGATGACAGCTAACTGTCTATTTGAAAAATTCTAAATTTTTTTCTAAATATAATTGCAGTCATTAAATTAAATACTAAATTCATTTAGAAAATATTTAGTGAATACCAACTAACTTCCTGGCACCAAACCAGTGGTTGGGATTCAGGTATGAATTCTAATAGTAAAAAAATTCTTCCCAGGTAAAGTTAGTATTGCTTCATTGAAGCTGTGTACATTTTTTCCCACTTTTAAATTTGTAAATTTATAATTGGCTAGCTAAATAGTGTTTTTTTTTTCTCTCTCCCTAGGATATGTCACATCTTAAGCCAACTGTCTCACTCTGGACTTAAACCTAAGTTGAGTTTCTTGTTTTCCTCTTTCTTTATGCATTAGTTTACTCAACATTTCTTAGTAAGTACTATAGGCCAGAAGCTGTGCTTGGTGCTCAAGATACATAGGTAAAACAACTAAATCCCTGCCCTCAAGGAGGTCATTTAGATAACTGTATAGAAATTATATTCCATTGTAGAAATAATATTCAAATATTACCTTATGTTGCCTTTGAAAAGCAAAATTCAATATATGAATATGTCTTGTCTTTGGGCTAGGATTCTTTGAATCAATAGACATATATAAATAAAAATTATCTATATATATATATAAAAGCCTAAGCAACCAAACGACCAAACAACTGAATGACTGGTTGACCAGTTGCTATGATGCCACTGACCACCAGGGGGCTGATGCTCAACACAAGAGCTGCCCCCTGGTGGTCAGTGCACTCCCACAGCCAACCTCCTGCAGCCGGCCAACATCCCGCGGTCCCTCCCCCTGGCTGGCTAACCCTGATCGGTCCGATCGGGACTGGGCAAGATGCCCCAATCGGCCCCGATCTCCGGCCAGGCCGAGGGACCCCACCCATGCACAAATTTGTGCACTGGGCCTCTAGTTAGTAATATTAATACTATTTCTGTTCTATCATATGAATATTTTCTAAGAAAAAGATGAGGAACTGCTTATATATCTAGAATAAGTGTTAAATAGTAATGAGGTCATGTTCTAGTGGTAATTAGGTATTAGGGAAGCAAAATAACTCTTACAAGACTCTAAATACCAGCAATTCTCTACAAAAGTAATATACTTCAAGCACATTATTCACATATTATTATAGGGTTAAAGGTAGCAAATGTCACCTTGGGGCTATAGCTATATCCACATTTTGTGGGGCCTGAAGGTCATAAATGTGGAAGTTCTGCATAAAAAAAAAGTTAGAACCTAAAGTTAGGTATAGCTTATGCAAATGAGGAGCCCTGAAGCTTAGGCTTCATCTGCTTCACAGAAAAGCTGAGTGGTAGGCACATAAAAGGTGGATTTTCTCTCTACTCATCTGTCATACTAGGGAAAGGCTTGGACATTAGGAAGAATAGTATTCATTAAGCTGATATCAAAAAGTTTATAATAAATACTTTACCTGTAAAATGAATCTATAAATTGACCTTAGCAACAACCTTATTTTATCTTTATTCTATCAGCTTTTATTCGATTATTTGGCTTTCTTTAAAATTGAAAAAAAAATATCACAGGCATTCATTGAGTATAGATCATAAATACTTTCTTTTTAAAGCTTTAGCCTGTAGACCTGTGCTGTCTGATACCATAGTCATTAGCTACATGTGGTATTGAGCACTTGAAATGTCACCAGTACAACTGAGGGACTGAACTTTAAATTATTTTTAATTAAAAAAACTGATATCAACTCAATTTTACAAAATTGAATATTACAAAAAATTTAAGTAGGTTTAGAATGACTTGTGTATGTCAATCTACTTTTTAACTATTGGTTTTATAAAATCTAAATGTAAATTAATTATTTCCTAGGAAAATGTAGTAGCCAAATTGAGATGTGCTGTAATTGTAGAATTCACACTGGATTTTGAAGGCCTAGTATGACAAAAAGAATGTAAAATATCATAAAAATAATGTTTATATTGATTATATGTGGAAATTATGTTTTCATTTATTGGTTAAATAATGTACATTTAAAAAAGTTAATTTTTCTCAGTCCTTACTTTTTAAAAATGTGGCTACTAGCCCTAGTCGGTTTGGATCAGTGGATAGAGCCCCAGCCTGAGGACTGAAAGGTCCTGGGTTCGATTCCAGTCAAGGGCACATGCCTGGGTTGTGGGCTCGATCCCCAGTAGGAGGCATGCAGGAGGCAGTCTGTCAATGATTCTCATCATTGATGTTTTTATCTCTCTTTCCCTCTCCATTCCTCTCTGAAATAAATAAGAATATTGAAAATAAAATAAATAAAAATGTGGCTACAAGAAAAATTTTAATTACATATATGGCTAACATTTTATTTCTATTGGACAGTGCTGCTTTAAACTCTGACTGTTTTTCTCAAAGGGAGTATATAATTTTTGAAACCACTTACTTAAAAGATAAACTTAGGAGAATCATGGTAGATGGAAAGCAATTACTAAGCATTACTCATGGGGCATTTTTACCTTACTTGAGGTGGTGGAATTCCTACCACTATGCAATCCAACTGTACTCTGGTTCCTTCTGGAACTTCTCTGCTCCATAACTTTTGAGTGAATCGGGGAGGTTGCCCCAGAGGTTCTTCATAGTACAAGGATGACGGTGAAGACCCTGGGGTGGTGTCTCCACCAGCTGCCTCACTGGCAGCCTGCTCAGCCCCACGCCGTTTGGCTTCCTGCTGTTCAAGGGCATGATTCACTTCATTATCTCTAGTATCTGTAGGGATGGGAATGGGAACAGATGATCTTTCTCTTTTTTCTGATAGAGCTGAGAAACTGGAGCTATTTTCCTGCATAACTTTGTTTTGAGATTCCAATTTGCTCTTGTGGTTTTTGCAGGCCCGGGGTCTAATCCTTTTCGAGCTATGGGCTTTGAAAAGGGAGGACAGCTCTTCAATAAAATCAGCAGCCTTATTTAAGAATAGTTTTTTGGACTGAGACTCAGAACTATACTGTGGCCTTGTTGCCTCCGGAGGGCTCTCGTTAGAGCTGGTAGGACTTGGAGAGTTATCCTGGCGGAAGTTAGGGTCAAAACTTGATTTTGATGGGTGTTTCATCTGATCAGAAGAAAGACGTTTTCTAGCTTGAGCTTCATCTGCTTTCTCCAAAGGGTCATGATTGATCGCCAGTCTTGCCAGATTGACACTTTCATCTAATTCTTCTTGGCTCAGAAAAGCTGAAAGATCTGGAAGGTCATCTTGGCTTCCTCCTCCTTCTGCAGCTCCAGAAGGACTGCCAAAATGGAAAGGGTTGGAAGAAGGCTCTGCTCGGCTCCTCTCATTGTTTCCCCGATGTCTGGTTTCTGCTAAATAGCTCTCTCTGAGGAGCTGAGAAATGGAAGTAGAAGCTTCTATGCTGTCGTCTTGCATACTGTGAGAAAATAATAATAATAAGTTTGGATCATTTCCAGAGAACAATAAGTCTATGTTTACTAAAGCATAATGGATTCCTAAGAACTTAAAGCTTGAAGTAAACAATTGCCTAATTTTAATACTTTTATAAAATTTACTATAAAGACTTAAAGATTATTCTCAAATTGTAAAATGAAGAGGAACTGATGAGATTTTATTGAAATTGAAAATAAAAATAAAGGCATTACCACTTTATTAAATTCTTTAAATATAAGTTCAACTGAGGAAGCTATGCTATAGCTATAGTAACATTAAATAAAATTTCTAAATATACTTTTGATAGTATCTGTTAAGGGCTTTTAATTATAAAGTACAGAGATTTGCTCTCCATCCTCTCCCTTTTACCTTGAATGTAATAAAATAATAAAAATTAAAAGATATTGACAACATAATCTCAATTGGTTAGTGAAATTATAAACTTGACCTAGCTCATGAAAATAATGCTTTTGTTTTAAGACTAGAAAAAGTTGTTTAAATTTGCTATTGTTTATAGGTTTAGTCTGCTCTTGAAAACTATAATAATTTAGCCTTTTCAAATAAGATATAACTAATTTAATTTCTATAAAGATATGAGTTAAACCCTAGGTTTTAAAATATCTCTTAAATTAACCTTGGTGAAGAAGGGAGATGGGAGACAGGAAAGTGGGGGCAAGACAGGACACTCCTCACTTTATACCTTTTCCTGACTTTTGAATTTTAATTATATGATCACATTACCGATTCAAAAATAAATTTTTAAAACTTAAGAAAATAGTACAGTACCCATAATTCTAAGTCCCCTGGACTAGAAAGTTTGGTAATGCAAACCAATGTTATATTGTTAATTTTATGTCTATTTATTCATTCACACACTTACTAGAGGGATGGCAAACTTGTGACCCACAGGCTGTTACTCCTCTCTCTCCTCCTTATAAAAGATGTAGCTAACTGATTACAGTACTTTTTCCATTGACCTTGACTTTCTTAACACTCCACTCCATCTGCTACCACCAATCAATCAGAGATGGTAATGGAGATGAAAACTATTTACCATTCTGCCCTAGCTGGTTTGGCTCAGTGGATAGAGTGTTGGCCTGCAAACTGAAGGGTCTGAGGTTCTATTTCGGTCAAGGGCACATGCCCAGATTGAAGGCTTGATCCCCAGTAGGGGGAGTGCAGGAGGCAGCCAATCAATGATTCTGATCATTGATGTTTCAATCTCTCTCTCTGAAATCAATAAAAAAAAATATTTTTTTAAGAAAGCTATTTACCACTCGTAGCTACTAAGTGCTGGGCCTTGTGCTGGGAACATGGAGAGAAAACTAATCTCCTAAATCTTTTCTGGTTTTTATGACAAAACTTATTTCAGTTCACCTCTTATATGATAGTCTCACTTGTATCACAAATAAAACTTCCTAAAGTTCTCAAACTTTTATTTATTTTTTTAAATATATTTTATTGATTTTTTACAGAGAGGAAGAGAGAGGGATAGAGAGTTAGAAACATCGATCAGCTGCCTCCTGCACACCCCCCACTGGGGATGTGCCCGCAACCAAGGTACATGCCCTTGACCGGAATCAAACCTGGGACCCTTGAGTCCGCAGGCCAACGCTCTATCCACTGAGCCAAACCCGTTTCGGCAAGTTCTCAAACTTTTAGAATGTTATCCAAAACTAACCTCTAAATTGGCAAAGTGGGCAATGACCTTGAGAGGGCAATTAGAGATGGCTAAAAGGATTACCTACAGCAAATATTTTCCCACATGCTTGCTGAGCCTGGGATTTCCACTATTGAATCCATTTATTTGGGTGAGATGTCTATTGTGTCTTAATAAAAGGTTAATTGAAAATGCAAAGATATTGGATGGGTACAAAGATTTATCTACAAAGATATTCATCATAGTATAGATGATAATATTAAAAAATTGGGATCATGTCCAATAAGAAGTTAGTTAAATTATGATATACTCATCAGATAGAACTATATGGCTGTGTTAAAGTTTGTACAACTGTGAACAACATACAAAATAGTACATGAAAGTATAATTGACATCCCAATTGAAAATTGGTCTATTTTGTGCATTAACTATGCAGAAGAACAGTTAAAGATATATGAAATCAGGTACAACATGCTATTTGAAAATGTAATTAATGTACTGATTGAAAATGCTTCTCGTTTGTTAATCAACTACTTCATTAGCCTAGTTTGAGTTTCTGTATAGATTTAGATGTGAGGAAGAAAACTGAGTGCTTTATGAATCAGGATGGTCTTCTCCCTATTTGTTGGACTTCACTCATATTGTGTTTTAATGTACCTTTGTCTCTATTTAATATGGCTTTTATCTTGAGCAATATGGAAAGAGCATTGGCCTTAGAATCAGATCTGTTTTCAAATTATGGCTTCATCTCTCAGCAGTTATGTAACTTTGAGAAAATGACTTAACTTCTCTAAACTGGAATTCTCATCTGTAAAACATGGATAATACCTATTTCCCAGGGGAGTGAGGATTAATAACATAATGAATGCAAAGCCCTTAAAACAGGACCCATTATAATGGGCACTCAAACAATATTAGTAAAAATTAATACTTAGGTAGAGGAGATGTTAATGTTGAAAAACTTTTAAAAGGCTTATATTTGGCTCAGTGTGGCTCAGTGGTTGACCTATGAACCAGGAGATCACAGTTCGATTCCCTCCCCAGGTTGTGGGATCGATCCTCAGTGTAGGGTGTGTAGGAGACAGGCAATCAAGGATTTTCTCTCATCATTGATGTTTCTATCTCTCTCTCCCTCTCCCTTCCTCTCTGAAATCAATAAAAATGTATTTAAAAAAATAAAAAGCTTGCCTTAACCGGCTTGGCTCAGTGGATAGAGCGTCGGCCTGCAGACTAAAGAGTCCCGGGTTCGATTCTGGCCAATGGCATGTACCTTGGTTGCAGGCACATCCCCAGTAGGGGGTGTGCAGGGAGGCAGCTGATTAATGTTTCTCTCTAATCCACATTTCTAACTCTCTATCTCTCTCCCTTCCTCTCTGTAAAAAATCAATAAAATATATATTTTTTTAAATAAAATTAAAAAAATAAAAAGCTTATTTTAGGGCAGAAATTGAAAATACTCATATAAGTAATCACTGCTCTCTGCAACTATTTTTTTTTCTTTTTTAAAGAAGCTAATTAATGTGTAAATGTGTGCCTATTCTGATGCTTATGGTCATGAGAAATTATTATGATAATGAAACTTCAGGTATTCAAAATAAAGAATTTCTTTAATATTTTAATGTAGTGTTTATTATCTAACACTTGGAGTTAGATAGATCTGGTTCAAATTCATGTTCTGATACTTCTTAGTTATATAAATTCAAGAAAGTTATTTAACTTCTGTAAGCTTTAGTTTACTCATTTATTAAACAGGTATAATAACAATAGCCATCTCATAGGTTGAAGTAATGATTAAATGTGTTTGGCATTTTGTAAATGTTCAATAAATGGTATTTACTATTATAATTATTGTTATTGTTATTATAATCATTTAACAGCTTTAGCCACATACCAAGGTAAGAAATGGAAGCAGGCTCTAGCCGGTTTGGCTCAATGGATAGAGCATCGGCCTGCGGACTGAAGGGTCCCAGGTTGGATTCTGAT
The DNA here is from genome assembly GCA_025583905.1 of Ia io. NCBI lineage: Eukaryota > Metazoa > Chordata > Mammalia > Chiroptera > Vespertilionidae > Ia > Ia io. Next base: position 41,637,306 of record JAJQQW010000012.1, on the reverse strand, counting down.
CAAGGGCACATGTTTGGATTGTGGGCTTGATCCCCAGTAGGGAGCACGCAAGAGGCAGCCAATCAATGATTCTCTCCCATCATTGATGTTTTATCTATCTGTCTCCCTCTCCCTTCCTCTCTGAAAGCAATAAAAATATTTTTAAAAAGAGAAATAAATGGAAGTAGAACTAGGGAAGTGACTTGATCTAAGGACAAACTTTAAAGAGAAATTTAAATTTTGATTTGTAGTTAATTGAGCATTGTCTATATTCCATTGAAATACATGTAGTTTCATTAACAAACTGAGCTGCTTTCAGATCTTTATACATATTGTCTTTGTTTGAGCTGCTCCCTGTCCCCACCTCCCTTTACTGCCTTACTGGGCCAAGTCCTACATGGTCTTCAGTTCTTAGCTGAGACATCCCCTAGGGATTTCTTCTTTTCTCTGGGTTGGGTACCAATGGGCTCCTAAAGCTCACAGTTCCTACCCCCAACAGCACTTATCACAATATATTAAATTTGGCTGTTTACTTTTCTGCCTACCTCACTTCGTTTTGTACACCACCATCTCTGTACACACACAGCACATAGAAGGTTATCAATAGATATCTATTGAATTATTTTGTTCATTAGAATATCCTGCTAAATCAATTGCTGTTTCTCTTTTTTCTTAATTGCAGGAGAAAATAATATAGATAAATAGAAATCATATTTTCAAAGAAAACTTACAAGTACAAAGAAAAAATATAAGTACATTTTACATATAAATGTAAAATATAAATATGTACATAACATCTAGGTGACTTTCAAATGTAAATTTATTCATAATGGATAAAATAAGTAGTGCAATTAAGCTTTGTTTTCATACCAGAAGTATCAAAGAACATCTGATTATATTCAGAAACCTGGGTTTGTATCTCGGCTCCAACACTGAATAACTTTATAATCTTGAGCAAGTCATCTAATGCATCTGAATCTCAGTTATTCTCATCTATAAAATAGGATAATAACAATTCCATCTCAGAGGGTTCTCAGATGTAAATGCATACATAAATTGCTAAACTGATAAATATTACCTAAAATAGGAAAATGTTTCATTTTCTCTTTCAAGCATTAATTTAAAATCTGTCATAAAGTTTGTACTTTTAACAAGCCCAAGTGCTGTCATGTATACTCTAGCTGTCACTTATTTGTCCAATAAATATTTATTGAGCACCTACTATGTGTTATTCTGGGCACTGTGGATTCAACAGTGAACAAAAGACAAAGTCCCTACCCTGGTGGAGTTGACAATCTGGTGGAAAAGATATAAATATTAAGAAAAATGAAGTCAGGCAAGGGGATTGAGAATGATGGAGGAGGAATGGTGGTGTGCTCTTTTAGCGAAGAAAGTCAGGCAAAGCTTCTGATGCAGTGGAGAAGTTATCCCTGTGACCATCTGGGGGAAGAATGTTCCTGGCTGAGGAAGAGGAAAGTGTCAAAGCCAGGACAGGTAAATGTTTGCTGTGTTTGAGTCAAGCCCAGTGTGCCAGGAGGCGAGTGAAGTCACAAAGGTACAAGGCTAGATCATGTAAGGAATTGCAGACCACAGGAAGGACTTTAAGTTTTATTAAATGTATGAATGGGACACCATTTTAAAGTTTTGAGAAGCAGATGAAATGGTTTTGAAAAAGTTCAACCATAGCTACTATGCAAAAATCAAGTTAAAGAAGGCAAATGCGGAAATAAGCAGATCAGTTAGGAGACTATTGCAATATGCTATGCAAGAGATGGTGGTGGCTCGGATCAATGAGTGGTTATCGGTGGGAAAGGGTGAGAAGTGGTCAGATTTGAGATATATTTTGAAAACAGAGCGAGTGTGATTTGCTGATGGATTGAGTGTGGGATGTGAGAGAAAGAGCAGAGTAAAAGGTGACCACAATAATTACGGCTTGAGCAACTAGGTGAGTGGTGGAATGATTTACTTGAACGAGCCAAGAGCAGGTTTCAAGAAAGGAAATTAAAAGTTCTCTTAGACATTTCACTTAGGGTATTCTTTCTGCTTCTGACAAAATTCAAACTTAGATTTTATGCCATTTTCAAAATAAGAAGGAGCAATTGCCCTTGAAAACAGATCATGGTTGTAGTGAAATGGTCCTAGGTTGAAAATGAAACAATATGGCATAAATAATCATGACAGACTAGTAAATCATGGAAACTAACTTGGCCACATAGAATGCTTATTGAATGTTCTTTACTTTGCTAAGTATCTCTGTTTTTTCCCCTAGGATTTTTCCTGAAAAGAAGATCTCTAAAAAACTTGCTAAAAATGTAAGAATCCGGTTCATACAAACAAAACTTGATGCTAATACCCTTGGGTATACAGTCATGTGCCACATAACAATGTTTGGGTCAATGATGGCACATATATTCAATGATGGTCCCATATAATTACTGTAAAGTAGAGCTAAAACATTCTTATTACCTCATGCTGCTGTTGCTGTGGTAATGTTGTAAAGTTCTAGTGCAAAGCATTACTGTTTGTGCTGTCTCGGGCTATCCAGAAGGGCTAGAAATGCTTGGGGACTCAGCTGGGCCACTACACTTTCCCATACACACTTCCCCTTTCTAAACCAATGTGTCAGCTGGACTGACCCTTATAGTTCTTGTTAGAATACAAGATAGCCTTCAGCAATAACCATTAGAAAACTCTGAACAGAAAAAGCGTTTATTACTTACAGGCCCTGGAGCATACACAATATGCCTTGGGGCAACAGCGAGGTTGCAGGTAGAGAGAGAAAGAGAGGGAGCAGAAGCCTGGCATTCTCTTTTTATTGGAGTTAAGAGTTGGTAGCCTAGGTTTTCATGGGCTCACTGTTTATTGGTTAATTTAAAACATAAAACCAATCCTTGGATGGTTTAGCTTAGTGGATAGAGCGCTGATCCAAGGAGTGAAGTGTCTCAGGTTCTATTCTGGCCAAGGGCACATACCTCAATTGCAGTCTCAATCTCTGGCCCTGTTGGGGCAAATATGGGAGGCAACCAATCGATGTGTCTCTCTCACATCTATGTTTCTCTCTTTCTGTCTTTCCCCGCTCTGAAAATCAATGGAAAAATATCCTGGGATGAGGATTGACAAAAAATATAAATAAATAAATAAATAAATAAATAAATAAATAAATAAATAAATAAATAAGAACCATGCCCTGGCTGGTGTGGCTTAGTTGGTTGGGCGTCATCTCATGCACCAAAAGGTTGCCAGTTCCATTCCCAGTCAGGGCCCAGGCTGCATGCTCCATCCCCCGTATGGGACATGCAGGAGGCAGCCAATTGATGTTTTGCTCTCACATTCATGTTTCTCGCACTCTCTCTTTCTTCCTCTCTCTCTAAAAATCAATTTAAAACATTTATTTTAAGAAAATATACATAAGAGCCATAATTTAAGGCATGGGAAGAGGAAAAAACAAGTAACCCAAATGGTCAGTTATCAAAACCAAGATTTCTAAAACAAAGGCACCTCAGTGGGGTGAGGCAGCTTGGTTATCTAATCTTGAGACTGGCAATGTATTTATTATAGATAGCCTTAGTTTAAGTGGATGCCTGGGTAATCAGGCATTTGCATTACACACACATAAAAAGTCAACTGTCAGGGCTCAGACTACATTACTCATGTGTTTGTGGTGATGCTTGTGTAAATAACCCTACTATGCTGCCAGTCTTATAAAAGTATAGCACATACAATTAACTAAAAGGCTAGAACATCCAGGTTTGTGATGGTCACCCGATGAAATCACCTAACGACGCCTTTCTCAGAGCGTATGCTCGTTAAGCAGCAAATGACTGTATTTCTTTTTTTTTTTTTTAAATATATTTTATTGATTTTTTACAGAGAGGAAGAGAGAGGGATAGAGAGTTAGAAACATCGATGAGAGAGAATCATCGATCAGCTGCCTCCTGCACACCCCCTACTGGGGATGTGCCCGCAACCAAGGTACATGCCCTTGACCGGAATCGAACCTGGGACCTTTCAGTCCGCAGGCTGACGCTCTATCCATTGAGCCAAACCGGTTTTGGCATGTATTTCTTAATTCATGTTAACTCAGCATTACTCTTCATAGTTTTCTTTGGGAAAGCACTTTAGAAATGTAGAGCACTATACAAATTTAAGGTAACTCTTTTCTGTTGATGTGTAATTATTTTGTCCAGGATGTCCTTTTAAATATATATATATTTCAGAGAGGAAGGGAGAGGGAGAGAGAGATAGAAACATCAATGATGAGAGAAAATCATTGATTGGCTGCTTCCTGCATGCCGCACACTGGGGATTGAGCCCATAACCTGGGCTTGTGTCCTGACTGGGAATCGAACCATGAGGTTGACACTCAATCACTGAGCTACGCTGGCCGGGCAATTGCCAGAATGTTCTTTAGGGAAAGAATGATTAACAAAATTAGACTTTGCTCCCTCTCTTTAATGCTGGTATTGACCAGTCTTGTCTTGTCTTCTATACCCCAATATGTCACAGAAGAGAAGTATTTAAATCAGTTCTGGAGAAACTCTTGCTGGGCCAAAAACCAAATCCCATTACATATAGACTAATCGAGCAGAGTTGGGTACATATCATCTTTTTAAAATTTGGCTGCAGATGGAATGCACTTGGAGGGAAATCCTTCTTCATTGTTACAAAATCATCCCCTCACTATGACAGTGAGCATCCCCATCTGTTTTATTTCTAGTCTAATTTTGGTGTGAGTGGCATTGGTAAATTAGTATATATTACATTACTCAAGTAAGAACTTGAGATATATGGAAATACGTCAGTAACAATATGGAAATAAGTCCCATTCTTTTAATTCCTCTCCCAGTTGGTAAGAGGAAAAACAGCAGATAAAATATAGACAAATGAAATGCGTCATTAGAAGAGAATGTTGAAATAAAGAGACAGCAGAGGTGATATATAGAATTAGTAGGAATCTGTTTAATTAAGGGAATATACCTCAAGGGTAGGCATTTTAAATGTGAAAAGGTTTTTAGATAATAGGCCAAAGGTGTGTAAGCCATTCTCTTATATTGTTTTAATCAAATTGGTAAATACAGGAAGTTGGCAAGAAAGTAAAGATTTAGTTTGAATGAAAGGAGGGGAGGTGGGCTACTATGAAACATACCATGTATGTTTTCATACACAGAAGAAGATAATCACATCGAGAACCACTAGTGTAAAGGATACTGAAGCCTAGAGCCCAAAGTTAGTATTTAATCTGAAAGATAGCGAAGAAACCAGTAAAAGTAAATTCTACGACCCATAGAAAGGCTAGTGTAAGGCAAGCAAGAAGACTTCAGGAATCTAGGACCAAAAAAGGGTTTGGTGATAGTCACAAAAATAATAGGCATGGGAAGTTTTACATCGCTCTCAGGATCTTACTATTCATGATGAACTTAAGTTAATATATAGGAAATCCCAAATGAGGAAACTATTCAATCCCCATGAACACAAAGATTCATTTCAAATAAGAAAAAAATTAACATTTTTGTCCTCTCTCGGTCTCTTAATATTTTTGTCATTTTGTGTGTGTGATTAAGGGTTTGAAAAAAGATCCGCCCCCCCCACCCCACCCTTGACATAATACGTGTGCTAGATTGGGAGAGGAGCTAGTGTCCCAAATAGGCTCTAGATTTCAAGATCTAGTTCTAGTTCAAGAACTTGGTGGGAAGGCTCTGTGGGCTCCTCCCACAGTGTGGAGTGTATTGTGGCTCCAAGCAGAGGAATGTGTAGCTTGTCAAGGTGACTCTGATATACATGAGTTCTAAGGACTCTTCAGTGACGGCAGGTATCGTCACACCAACTTTTGTGTCCATCAAAAATGTATCTGCTGAAAATATGCTCTCAAATTTCTAAACAGACCATTCTCTCTTTACTTGGATTGTTTTCTTAGGCAAAAATGCAATGTTCTAGTGGTTTTTAAAGCTCCGTGTCAACTATGAAGCACCATCAAAATTTAAGAAAAGATCTCGCCGAAACCGGTTTGGCTCAATGGATAGAGCGTCGGCCTGCCGACTCAAGGGTCCCAGGTTCGATTCTGGTCAAGGGCATGTACCTTGGTTGCGGGCACATCCCCAGTAGGGGGTGTGCAGGAGGCAGCTGATCGATGATTCTCTCTCACCGATGTTTCTGACTCTCTATCCCTCTCTCTTCCTCTCTGTAAAAAATCAATAAAATATATATTAAAAAAAAAAAAAAGATCTCCATGGTGCTTGATTCTTCTTTATCTCTTAAGAGAGGGAATTCATTAAAACCTTTCCACTTTTTTGCCTTGGCAATAACACCATGAGACAAGCAATGCCTTTGTCACATCTCAATGTCAATGAAGGAAACTAATTGTTCCGGGATTAGCAGTATTATTTGTCTTATACTTTCAGGTTAGTGAGCTGAGTTTATTACTCCTATTACATATAGGAATTAACTGTTAAAATTTTTTAATTTAAAAATTTGTCACCTTTTCATATACTAACCTTAGTTCATTAAAGACCTTTCACAATTAAATCTGATTTACCTGCTGTCCCATTCCTTCAAACGTAAATTTGAAAAACCATCTCTATGATTCCAAAACCATGTCTGCATAAAAACTCATTCAGTTTCTTTTGTTTATGAATTGCAGTTCTGAGTCTATTTCAGGAAACACATTGTAATAGAAACATGTAACGGAGTCTGTATTCAAAATTGATAAGTGGAACACTGGGGTTTTAACACATTGTTATGAGTTTCAATAGCATTAGCCATATTCTTTAAGTGGGAATTAGGACAAACTTCCAGAATTTGGATAGTGTCCAGCTGTTTGTTTCATAGTCCATTATTATAAGATTCTGTAATGATTATAATTTTGTCTCTTGGCAAAGTAAGTAGAGTGCCCATATATTTCAGATTTCCTGGGATGCCCTTGATTTTCATATTTTGCTTGTTGTTAAATCATATGTCAGACAGCATATTTTAATCTTTGTTTTAAATTTTTTTATAGTTATAAGTAAATGCATTCTTAATTTCCTAGAAAAGGATTATGAAATTTTTGTGAACCTAAGAGTTATTATTAAGGAGAGACTAAAAAGGTATGACAACTTTTTATGTTAGAGCCTGTAGAATTCATTTAATCATTACCACTGTGAAAGTAATTGGATCATAGTGATTTTTAGAGAAAGAAAACAGAATAGCTGTTTTATTTCTTTAAAACTAATGCTAGCATTTTTAATAAGTGTGAATAAAAATATGTTGATGCAGTAACAAAATTTCTTAGCATCGTTACTATAATGTTCACTTTGGGGGAATGCGAATATAGATTAACCCACGTTCTCTTTTTCTTTGCTTATACAGTTTTTAAAATATAATGCAAGATGTGCATTTAATTACTGCTAATAGTACAATGTACTGGGCCAAACATTTGCCACTGTCAAGTGTCTTTCTGATGCAGCTGAAGCGCTAGAGAGAGAGAGAGAGAGAGAGAGAGAGAGAGAGAGAGAAAGGAGAAAGAAAGAGCAATGTCCTTTGAGCAAAACTTTCTGCAGCTGTTGTGTACATTAATCCAGGGAGCAGATCTCCCAACTCTAAATATAGCAAGCATATCCTCTTACATGATAAAAAAATATAAAATGCAAGTCTTTCACTATAGAGTAATATTATTTTATATTTTATTTCCTACAAAAAGGAAATAGGCATTGCATATATATTCTCTATACAAACACCATTATTGTAATAAATGAATGTGTGGAAAATTCCAATGATATATGCAGCATGTCGTGACTTCCTCTGTTGAGATATTTTTCCTTAGTACCCAAGTAGGCTCTGATCCCTGGGAATTTCATCAATCCCCTCCAAAATCTTTACATGTACAGAACTTTATTTTACATGTGATATTGTGTCCCATCATACATAATTAGAAAGCTATCCTAGGTTTTACTCTAAATAACAGTATTTAGGCCTCGGAAATATCCCCTTTCCCATTGTCAGTGCCCTGTTATCAAAACACACTTGAGAACTTAAATCTGAATATTACCTTTCTTTTTTTAGTTGACCCAGATGAGGATGTCCAACCCAGGCACTCCACTGTGATGATAATTATCCAAGGAGAACTTTTAGATGAATGCACAGGAGAAAAAGAAAATTCTTCACGCCCTTGGAAATAGAAAGTAGCCGTCCATAGAGAGTGAGGAGTTAACCTTAGTTTCAGTGAAGATGGCTGTAAGAAGCTGGACAACCTGTCACCACCGGAGCCAGAGCATTTGTCAGCTCACAGGTCCCAAGTTATTTTGAGCTGTATAAACCATGTGCCTGTCAAACATTCCACCTGATTGGATAGGAGAAAACTGAGCAAAGGGATTCCATAGCAGGACAGCACCTATGGGTGGTGGGGGGTCAATCAATTTTTCTACCTATAGAATTTCTCTGATAGCTAGAGGCCCAATGTTTATTGATTTTTGTTTGAAATTAATACTAAGTTTATCATACCACATTCCATCTTTCAAAGAACATGGCATTATTTTTTAAATATATCAATATTTTTATTTATTTTTTTCTTTTCTTTTTTTAATTACTTTATTGATTAAGGTATCACATATTTGTCATCAACCCCCCCATTCCCATCCCAAACTCCCCCACACGCATGCCCCCATCCCCCTGTTGTCCGTGATTATTTTTTAATTAATGGGAAATTGACTCTCATTTAATCACTGATACATTTTAGGAAATTTGGCTATGAAAATAAATGAACCAATATGAAGCTGTGAGTTTTAAATGGTTTGTCCAAAAGCTTAGCAAAAGCAGAGCTTAACAATTTTTCACTAACATTAAAAATTATTAAGTAGAGATCACAGAAAAGACAGAGAAGAAAAAAACAACAGCCTTAGAATAAACCCAGTAACAAATCAGTTTGAACATACTTTTCAGAAAGAAAATAATCACATACTATTTAAAAGTCAAAATTACTACTTAATATAATATTTTACAACTCCTATTCATGTGTTAGTATATGGAATAACTTTTTCATATATTATTCTATGCCAGATGTCTTCTTTCATAAGCATTCCTAATCCTTAAAAAGAATCCTTAACCAAACCAACATTTGCTCAAAAACCTACTTTGTCAAAATACAGGTTCTATGATATGAATTTAATACATTTTCAGAATATGAATTTGGAAAGAAAAAGTTAACCCTATGGATTAGTACAAATTAAGAGTGTAATAACATCATCATCATCAATCTTGGTAGAAGCCTGGGTTTTGAAAATTCAGAAAAATGCCATTGGTTGTTGTTGGTTTTTTTTTTAAAGGATCACTCTTAGATTTGGATAGCATGAAATAATTGGTTTAAATCTAGCTTTCTTAAATCACACAATTGCTTGTAGCATGCTTTTCATTAATTCATTCATTCATTCAACAAATATTTACCTAATGTCTACCATGTACTAGGTAGTAGATATAAAGCAGTACCAAAAAAAATATAAAAATTCCTGACCTCATGGAAATTACTAAAAGAGTTTTTATTCTTTTCAGTCATCCTGAAACTCCCTATAGGATATTGAATAGCTATAAAATTTCTTTGTTTATTGTGATCACATCAGAGTTTTCACTACACCTTTTGTTATGAAGCTTTTTATTTATACAAGCAAAATGAAAAAAAAAATCAGGAAAACTTAAATAATCTGGGTTAAAAACAAAACAAGAAGAGCTGAATTATATGGATATGCATTTTCATTATCACAGTAATCCAGATCTTCACTGTACCTAATCCTGTGCTAATCCTAACCTCAAGACTACTTGTGTTTCTGCATTTTCAATTTATGTAGATGTTCCAAAAAATTTTTTTTTATATTTAAAGAGAGGATCTTCTCCCATTATCCCACTCAAAACTTGAGGCATAATCAAGATAAATGCTACCAGGTCTTGGGTAGGAACATGGGAAAGTGGATCCTTCCTCCCTTCCTTCCTTCCTTCCTTCCTTCCTTCCTTCCTCCTTCCTTCCTTCTTTCCTTCCTTCCTTCCTTCCTTCCTTCCTTCCTTCCTTCCTTCTTTCCTTCCTTCCTTCCTTCCTTCCTTCCTTCCTTCTTTCCTTCCTTCCTCCTTCCCTCCCTCCCTTCCTTTTTAAAATATATTTTTATTGATTTCAGAGAGGAAGGGAGAGGGAGAGAGAGAAACATCAATGATGAGAGATAATCATTGATTGGCTGCCTCCTGCATGCCCCCTACTGGGGATCGAGCCTGCAACCCAGGCATGTACTCTGACTGGAATCCAATCATGTCCTCCTGGTTCATAGGTCAATGCTAAATCACTGAGCCACGCTGGCTGGGCTGGAACCTCTACTTCAGGTAGCAAATAGATATGCTACAAGTTGATTCTCCAAAGGAAAATGCTTACAAAAACCGTAAGTAGACACATTTCTACTTCCCTGCAAGCTCTGCCATAAGCCTGGTACTCTACCTTTCACCCAGGCATAGAATTTTGAGGAGACCTATACTGAAATATACAATAGAGTTGGTTGGGCAGTGGGATTAGGAATCAATAGCAACAACTTAAAAAGACTTAAAATGCATAAAAGTTAAATAAGAAAGAGCCGAAAAATTTCTGAATAGCAATAATATTTCTCTTCTCATAGTTATAACATTTCATATGTAGACAGTGTACAAAATTTTTTGAGCTCTTTGAAAAAAAAGGTAGACATAAATATTTTAAATAAACAATACTCAGAAACTGTGGACATCTTGCTTACATCAAACTCATATTGTAGATTCTATATTTTAAAGATTAGTTTCTGCTCCCAGATAATGCAGCCACTATCCTGTGTATCCTCAGTACTAATCGTATAAGCATTATACCAGAAACTACTAGTTCAGATTTTACCAGAACTCATTAGTACAAAGAATAACTTGTAAAACTTAAAAACAATCTAACATAAATAAAAACAAATTTTATAAGTGACCAACAAGCAAAAGGTTACATGTCTTAAGCCTTCCCCATAAAGTTAAGTAGCCCATCCAACACATGCGTTTATTATGGTTTGAACATGATCCTATGCTTGTCTTCAGCTGTTTTCTTAATACAGTCACTCAGCTACAGAAACAATTCATTCACATTGGGATGATCCACAGAATGTCAAAGAATCTGGAAGATCTCTGACAGAGGAAGTCTTTCTCTAGAGGATAAGCATGCGAGAATTTCTGGGCTAGTGGGTTCATAAAAAAATTTTATATTTGCTCTCTCTCCATATTGCAATGGGTTCTAATTCTAAAAGAAATTGCTCACATACACCAAAGTTTCAATATGTTTTGTTTAAAGTTTGTAGATTTTACCCTGGCCAGATAGCTCAGTCTATTGGAGCATCATCCAGTACACCAAAAGATTGCAGGTTTGATTCCAGGTCAGGGCACATACCTAGGTTTTGGGTAAAAACCTATTTGGAGCTCAAATGGGAGGCAGCCAGCCAATGGATGTTTCTTTCTCACATTGATATTGCTCTTTCTCTCTCCCCTTCCTCTCCTCTAAAATCAATTTTTAAAAATGTTAAAATCAATAAAAACATATCCTCAGGTGAGGATTCAAAAAACTTCGTAGATTTATATTGAGGTACCCCTCTCCAATATCAGATACATAAAAAACAAAACCTCTATGTCTTATTTTAAAGAACAGAAGCATGTATATACATTTCTAACTTTTGTTAATGATAAAAATAGTCACACTAGAGACGAGTATTTTACCATCCAAAATGATGTATGTATGGTAGGTTATAAAGGGTCTTATGCAATCCCATGGTACAATGTAATTGAGAAATACAATTAAATCCTTAAACATATTCTTTTTTATCTAAATGGTATTGAAAATGCTTATCTAAAACTAAAACTAAAAACATTTTTAAAACATGAGTTCAAAACCTATTTACTTTTAAAAAATAAAAACATTTTTAAAAACTATAAACGGCCCTGACCAGTGTGGCTCAGTTGGTGTGGGCATTGTCCTGTACACCAAAATATCTCAGGTTTGATTCCCAGTCAGGGCACGTACCTAGGCTGTGGTTTTGGTCCCAGCTGGAGTGTGTACAAGAGGCAACCAATCGATGTTTCCCTCTCATATTGATGTTTCTCTCTCTCTCTCTCTCAATCCCCCCTACCACCCCCCGCCCCCTGCCAAAAGATCCATAAACATATCCTTGGGTGAGGATTAAAAAAACAACTATAAACAGAATACCTATTTTCAAACATTATACTGAAAAATAAATTTTGGGTTACCTGTCTCAGAAGAAGCACCATTCCTACATCAATCAACGAGGATCATCCAAAGACTAAATCTCACTGCCTAACTTGTGTCAGCCACAAAAGTAGCATGAAGAAATGTGATACTGCCCCGACAGAGTAATGAAGGGTATTTACAGGGTTCCGTGGCAGATCCAGGGACAGTCATTTAGAACAGATTGCTCTTTCAGTTCAACTTTAATAACTCGAGTCTGCATGATGTTCTTAGCCTGAAGGGATGGTGGGGGTGGATAATGACTAAGGAAACAGACTTTCTGGATCTCCCCTCAGACTAGATGAGAAGGATAATAAGGATAATATTTTTTTTTAAAAAAGAGCAAAAGGAGTGCACAAAATATCCACACATAGGTTGCAAATGGGTAAATACCTTTTTTGATACAAAACTTAAGATTATGGTAAATATATTTATCAAACTACCTATGGAAAACAACCAATTATTATAACATTAATGAGATAAAAACTTTACCATGTGGTTTCTATGAAAACCCAGTAAGATTTCCATTATTTGTGGTTTTGATATGTAGCACATATCAAAGTTTACAATTTGTAGAAAGTATTATTTTCAAGAAGAAAATAAGTTCCCAGAATTTTTTAAAAGAGCACCCTGTGATTATGATTATGTCACTGAAGAAATCCAGAACAATTAGTATTAAGTGTGTAGTCCTGAAGGTGTACAATTGATTCACACTTTTCACCACATTAATAAATGATTATATTAACACACATGAATATATCATGTAGGTAGAAATGAGGTAACATTCCTTAACTATGTACCAGGCACTATATTAAGCTCTTTATAGACATTGTGCTTTATTTTATGCATTCCTTCCACAATCTATGAAGTAGGTAATGTTATAATTCTCATTTTACAAATGAGAACCTGGGGCTTAGAAAGAAGTTAAAAATTTGCCCAAGGTCACACAACAACCAAGCGACTGAGCCAGGATTAAATCCAAGGCTAATTCTAAACCTATGCTCTTTAACCACTGCAAATACTTAAATGTTCTCATTTTTAAGGTATTTGTGGGGGAAAAAGGAAGGGCAAAAATGAACGTAAAACATACTCTCTCTTTTAGTAAGTATTTTAAAGGAATGCTATGGAGAATTACAAGTTTATAATTTTTCTGACCGAAAACCAACCTTGAAATTCTTTTGTATGACTAAACAAACAAACAAATAGAAGGGCAAATATAGAAGGAAAACACCAATGCTTTCAGATACACTCTAGCTGCAATATTTTAGTTGAGAACATGAATTGATATGCATTAGGCATGAATGCTGAAGGGTAGGGCTTTGGAGGGCAGTCTGAATGCTTTGACAGATCTGGTTTTTTGTTTCTTTCTATGATAGTCATTATGCAGAGACAGTTTAGGAGCTTTGTTGTTTCAAAAGTAAATCTAAATGCTTTGGTTTTATTACTCAGCACATCAATACGGGTCAGTACAATTTTTGCAAGTTAGGGGTAGAAAAATAACAGCTGGCATACTCTCTCTTCATAACCTCAGCACTAAATATCTTAAATACCAGTATGCCAGCCTCTGGGTGATTCTACTCAGATTCTATTTTTGGGCAGCACCGACATTTCAGAAAGCTGAAAACAAAGTTCACTGTTCTTAAGCATGACCCAAATAACCACACTAACACTAATAATGTGAAGGACGGGAAATGGGAATTAACATTTCCTCTGAGTATACTCTACGCTCTGAGCAGCCTCAGTTATCTCTTATTTACTATTCATAGCAACTCTGCAAGGTATTGTTAGCTGCATAGGACAAGGAGGAAACTGAGGCTTAAAGAAGTTTAGCTTTCTCAAAGTTACTCAACCAGTGAGCTGCACAGCTTGGTGAATTCAAACCTAGGCCTTTTAGTTTAAAAATGGATTCTTTTTTCATTGTCCCCTACTGCCTTCTCGTGAAGAATAACGATGCAGGTTAGTTCAAAAATTAAAAAATTACCCGAAGGAGGAAATCCACCATTGTTTTCATATGTATTGATGAGCAAAGGGTTATTAAAGCTATTAATTTGATTTAAGGTCTTGGTGTTTATTTAACAGAAACCAGAAAGAGAACAGAAAAATAGCATATGACTAAGTGTAGGGCTATTTTCACCATGAAGACAATAAAAATTAAAACAGCAAGTGCTGATACACATTTCTGAGAAGTTATCATCTTATTACCTGAAACCTCTCATGAAATTAGTAAATGTTGAATGAAAGCAACTTGTCAAGGAGAAAAGAGTATAGAGGAACATGTTGGAGAATATAAACCAGGGAAATTTCAAATGAATTTGTATTTTATATCCTTAACCAAGTTCACATTTTTATTTGCCTATGAATCTATTCACTTGGTGTTTTCTAGCTTTAGCAAACTTCCTATCAAAGAAAGGCAGCATACCTTAATGTAGGAAGACCTGGAAACCCTTTTTATTCCCTTCTTTTTTTTTTCTTTATTGTTTCTTTCTTATTTTTTTTTTAAACCCATTTTTGTTTTGCCTTTTTATTCATTCTGCTTATCACGCAATCGTTCTCTATTTCAAACTGAGAATGGATTAGTTAAAGCCTAGTCTAACCAGTCTCCTGTTAATATTTCAGGTATCCTCTCCTTTCATCTGCCAACCTAGAAAATAAGCTTTAACTGAAAATGTAGGTGACAATGTCAATAAAATGAATAAATAGACAGACAATGCCACAGACAAGTTTAACAAAAACATTTACTACAGTGTAAACTGAGCTGGAGCTAAGTCTATTTATACAGTCCACTGGCCTGAAATATTATGCAAATTTCAACCAAGAATAAGAAAAGCCTTGGTATAATCACAAATGGGATCTTCCTGAACCTATAAAATATAAACAATCTGTTTTTCTACAGAAATTCTTGTCTCCAGTCAAAAGGTTCTACCAATATTTCCATGCCTTCTTTTTCTTCCTTGCCTTTGTTCAATTTCTTTCAATTACTATGCAATTAGTAATTAGCAATCTAGTTTTTTGCAATATTTCTTATATTGCTGAATTAAACTAATTTTTCATTTATATATTTTATATTTCATCTATTTAATTAGACCAACTCCTTGAGAATCAGAGTCATTTAAAAAATTCTGTAAAGGCTACACAGTTCTAAACTCAAGGCATGGCACAAGATAGGCACTTAATAATTATTTGTTCATGGCATGCCATAAAAAATAATATATTAATTGTTGAGTTGTTCTAAGTTATTTACTCAATTCAACAAATATTTACTGAATACTTATTGTGTGCCAGGAAAGAGCAAATGACCTCAACTCTCAACAACATTAACTGATTTAATTGCAATTAATGGGTTTGGTATTAGTTTAACACAGAAATACTAGTAAGAATCAATTCAAATAAGAAAAGGTGCTAAAAATGATTGGGGGTGTTCACTGTGCACCAGTCACTGACTAAGGAACTATATGTGCTTTGGCTCAGTGGATGCCCACAATTCCTGGGACAATTGGTATGGGGGCCCCTTGCTTTTGGAATAGGCTTGGGGCTGTTTACAGCACCCACCTTACCTAAGAGTTCTTCTCTAGATGCTCCGTAAGAGGCATCCTCCTGAACTATTTTACTACTATTTTTTATAATCACCTTTGTACAACCTTTATTTTATATCAGGTCCTTGCTTTCTGTCTGCCCCATGAAATCAGACTTTTTTTTTGCATCCACAGACTGCTTCTCTTGAGTTTTGGCTTTAAGATTCTACTGCCCATAGCTAGCTGAAGGGCAGTTCTGTCCACTCACATGCCCTGGTTTTGGGGATACAAGCTCAAGTCACAGACTAAACTCCCTGTTTTTCTAGAAATAAAGAGTATACTTAAGACATATGTAAATTTTCTCTTAGATCAAGATTTCAACTATTTGTGACTGACTCCAAATTGAACTTCTTGAAAGGCAGATAAGCCAAAATGAATTATTTAGCAACCCAAGAGACCCTAACTGACTCAGCGCAGTGTCCACACCAACCAAGCTTGGTTGTTTATATGTAATATATGATTTAGTTTAATACAACAACCCAGGAAGTATGGGTCATTATCCCAGTTTATGGAGGATGAAACTGAAAAAAATTATATGCTACTGTGGTTTTTGCAAATTTGGGGATCTGAAAAAGTCTCAGGAAGTATACCTTGAGATTGTCCAAAATATACTATTTCATTATACTCTGTTTTATTTTTTTTAATTTTGTTGGTGAGAGAGAGAGGAGAGAGAGAGATTGATTTGTTGTTCCACTCATGCATGCATTCATTGGTTGATTCTTATACAGACCGAAACCACAACCTTGGCATACGATGCTCTAGCCTGAGCTACCCGGCCAGGGCTATCCTCTTTTTTTATAGAGGAATAAACTGAAGATCAGAGAGAAAAATTGTATAAGGCCACTCAGACTATGATTCATATCCAGGTTTACATGATGCTTCCAAGCCCTAGTTCTTTTCTACTACACCACACCACCTTTCAGAGGCATCCATGCTTGTTAGTAATGTATCTAGGGATTAATTTGAAGAAAAAGAAAACTCAGAAGATGTAGAGTGACAAGAAAGAGAGCTCCAGTGATGTTGATTTAGTGACTCTTTTCCAAGTCCTTCCAAGTCCTTGAAAATCTGGATGATTCCCTCCCTCTGGCTGGTTAAAGAAACAACTTAAAGGAACTGAAGCAACAATAAATAACAAACAATTCTCTCTATGCATATCTATCTGAAAAATTACTAGACATAGTGAAATTAAGCATAAGAGGCCATATGATTATTATATTTTAGGTAGATATTTACTTAGCATTTCATCTTTTCAAAGTTATTTATAACATGTATTGGCTATTATGCTTAATTAAAAAACAAAAACAGAACTGCCCTGGCTTGGTGGCTCAGTTGGTTGGAGCATCATCCTGTACAATGAAAGGTTTTGGGTCAATCCCCGAGCAGGGTGCTTACGGGAGGCAACTGATCAAGGTTTCTCTCTCTCTCTCAAATCAATAAAAACATATCCTTGGGTGAGGATTAAAAAAACAAAAAACAACAGGACTGTTTTTGCCCTTGAATTTGTCTTTATTATGATTGCTTTATACATAGGAATAGTAAGTACTAGAATGGCCTTGCTACATGGAAATGTAAATCAGCTGTAAAACCCAGATTGCATTTATATTACTACTAGAGGCCCGGTGCATGAATTCATGCACAGGTGGGGTCCCTCGGGGTGGCCTGCAGAGATCGGGCTCTGGTTTGCACCCCCAGCCTCGCAGCCCCAGCTCATGCCCCCAGCCTCACAGCCCCGCAGCCCTGCCTGGCACCCCATCTTGGCCTGTCGCCGCCCTCACCTGCTCCACCATCCCACCTGCGGGGCAATCAATCAGGGCCGGAACCCCTGCCCGGCTCCCTCAGCACCTGGGAGCTGGGAGGCGGCCACACCCCTCACTACCGCCACTGGTCACTGTCTGCAGGGTGATCGGGCTCCCACTCACACCCGCCTTGACCGGGCGCCACCCGCTCACCTGCTCCGCCATCCTGCCGTGGTCCTGCTCTCATCATGGCCCATCAGGGCCAGCAGCACCTCCACTGCCGCCTGCTGGCAGGGCCGCGTTGCTGATGCCCGCCATGTTCTGCGCCACCCCCTTGTGGTCAGTGCACATCATAGCAAGCAGTCAAATGACCGCTCAAGGGGACAATTTGCATATTAGGCTTTTATTATATAGGATTACATTACGTTTACATGATCAACTTTGAAAAGAGCTATTTTGGGAAATACCCTAAAATTTATCTATTTGCAAAACTGGAGCAATAAATATGTGCCATATGAGATTTACAACATGCCTTGAGTAACTGAGTATAGAAGACAACTAAAAGAAACACAGAAAATGATTATAGATTATTTTCTATTTCTAGCTGGTAAATATAGCAAATAATATTTTACTAAATCTTAAGAAAATTATTGTGAGAACCAGGTTAATTGATTTTCTCCATTAAAATGATTGCATTGTTTATTAACTTTATTTTAAGGTTATTTATCTCAATGTACTAAAAACTTCCTCCCTAGCTACCATGGAGAATCTCATAAAAGAGGCCCAGATTTTCAAAAATATACTTATCTGTTTTCTAATTTTGCATGAATAGTAGGTGGAAAAAATCCAGTTACTATGTTAACAAAATGAGGCAGCTGGACTGCCTATTTGGTGATCATTCACTCTTTGTGTTGGGATAGAGTGGTTGTCAGGATTTTATTTTATTCGATTCTCCCTTCTTTATTAATGTAGAAAGATAAAGTCAGAGAATGTTTCTAAGTTCAAGTAATGTTTATCTCAAACAACAAAAAATAGATGCCATAAAAGCCATTGTAATATCAAGCTATTCAAGTACCTTAAGTTAAAAATAATGATGTACCTAAATCAAATTTAAGAAAGATACATGGCCTCTTTCAGAAAAAAATAAACTAGTACAGGAAGATGAACAATTTTAAAGTTGAGACATTGACGTGTGCTCTGGTTGAAACACAGAATTTATATATATGTATACACACACACACACACACACACATTAGTGGTATAGTAAGATAGTAAAACAAAAAAATCAAACAGATGTTATAATTAGGCAGAGAGTAAGTATATTCAGGGTTGATTCCAGCTTCACCACTTATTAGCTGAGAAGCCTTAGGCAAGTTATTTAATCTCTATGCCTCAGTTTTCTCATCTCTAAAAAATGGGGAAGCCCAGCTGGTGTGGGTGTGGCTCAGTTGATGAGCATCGACCTGTACACCAGAGGTCACTGATTTCATTCCTGGGCAAGGCACAAGCCCGGGTTGTGGGCTTGATCCCCAGTAGCGGGCATGCAGGAGGCAGCCGATCGATATGTCTATCTCTTTCCCCTTCTCCTTCTCCCTTCCTCTCTCTCTAAAAATCAACAAATACATGTTTTGTTTAAAAATGGGTGAAGTAATAAATAGTACCTACCTCATAGGATTATTGAGATAATTAAGTTAATATTCTTAGAACAATACTTGGCTCCTAGCAAATAGCCAATAAATGTTAGCCACCATTATTACCATTGTTATTGTAAAAAGATATATTTTAAGTGAACATCTTTAAATCTGGCTTAGTGAGGTCACACAGAGTGAGGTGTATACAGTTGCGCTGAGCTGTAAGCTCTAAGCAAAGGCCACAAGCTGAATGGGCCATCTAGACTGATGACTCAGACACAGCAGCAGTTCAGGTTTCCAGACTGATTCAGTCAGTCCTTGGCTTCCAGCCTGACGCTGACAACAAGAATGCTAATTAGTGCCAAGAGTAACTAGTTTTTGTAACATGGGGTGCTGCTCATTAGAGATTGAAATCAGATCGCTTACATCTTGTATAGAACATTAATAGTGATCAACCAAGTTCACATTCAAACCCATGACATAGAGGTAACATGTTTCATATCTGTTACCCTGCTCCCGAACCATCTGCTTCTGAATTCTAAATTCTCAACTCATCCACTGCCAAGGGGCTAAACATAGCTAAAGGATTTAAATTATAATTTGATCTGACAACCACGTATCAAACAAGCCTTCTTTAGCCAATAAGTAGAGTGGTGACAAATATCACCGCAGTACATCCACCCTGTGGTATGTGCTTTATGACAAGAAAATGGCAACTGAGGGTATTGGTAAGTATCTTTACTTCTCATCTGATCTAAGAAAAGATGTCAGCATAAGATTGGTATAAAACTCAGGTAAACAGAACTATTGCTAAGGTTAAGCGATCTGGAGAGGAGGTATCTAGGGAAGTGAAGAATATTTTAGTCTTTCTGTGATTCTGAATTGTCTAATAAATAAATGTTCAATACATATAAACACCATGTGGAATATAATAAAGCAGATTTAGATCTGCTAAATAAATGCTGCTAATGATGATGAACGGGGGCAGACAGGAAAAAAAAAGAACAGCAATGTTTTAAATACTATTATTTAAATGTGGTTACATATTAACACTGTCTTTGAAAAGAGTTTTATTGTGTGTTTTTTATTAGCTATTGCTCATGAGTCCTGTCAGCAGATCTGCTTTAATATTCATGTTTTACATATGAGGAAACAGACATACAAAAAGAATAATTAACTAGAGTTATACAACTCAATATAGCAGGGTCCTTGAATAATGTTGTTTCACTCAAATGTCATTTCCTCCAAGGTCATTTCCTTATTTCCTTATAATGTTAATGAGAAAAATTCCCAGAGTGGGGGCCACTGTCTGTGTGAAGTTGGCACAGTTCGCCCCATTTCTGCGTGGGTTTTCACTCAGGACTCTTAAGTTTCCTCCCACATCCCAAAGATGTCCACGTGAGGTCAACTGGCATCTCTAAGTTGTGTGGGTGCGTGTGGGTGTGGGTGTGATGCACTCTGTGATGGAAGGGCATCCTGTCCAGGGTGGGTTCCCACCTTACAGTGCCCTGAGCTGCTGAGAGAGGCTCTGACCACCTGTGATCCTGAACTGGAATAAAAGGGTTGGAAAATAATTATCCTTACTTGTTTTTATTAATCTTTCTTAAATGTATGTATGGCTTGCATTTATTTTGGTGTTTTGGTTCTTTATTTAGAAGCTTGGTGATGTTTTGGTGAATAGAAATATGCCATAAGAACTTAACTGTTATTTCTATCAATTAGCCTATTGGTAAAATTGGTTTTGTTATAAATCATTTTGCTTAAAGTTGCAGTTTCCAAGAGCTTATCAACAATGTTAACTGAGGACTTGCTGTACTAGAAAAAGAAATTAGGGTATTGAGTTATTATTGGCATAGATTATTTTCTTTATCTTCAAGTTCTTGTGAATTGTGTCCCATACATAAGATGATATGATTTAGGAATTTTTAGAAGTATTTGTTAATTTGTATACATTATCTTTTACCTATCTCTGAATCAAATTCATACCAAAAAAATGAAATGTCTTAGTATAATTCTGTTCTACTTCGATTTTGTGAGTAAAAGTCCTAATGAAAAATCTTTTTGAAAATCTAATCTCCAGTTAACCTACTCTTTTCTGTAAAAAAAATCAGTTATTTTTTATTGTGATATCCTATATAATAAAAGGCTAATATGCAAATCGACTGAACGGCGGAACAACTGGTCACTATGACGCACACTGACCACCAGAAGGCAGACGCTCAATACAGGAGCTGCCCCCGGTGGTCAGTATGCTCCCACAGGGGGAGCGCTGCTCAGCCAGAAGTCGGGCTCACGGCTGGCGAGTGGAGCGGCGGTGGTGGGAGCCTCTCTCACCTCCGCAGCTGCACTAAGGACCCCTTGGGGGATGTCAGTCGAGGGATCTCGGACTGTGAGAGGGTGCAGGCTGGGCTGAGGGGCCCCCTACCCCAGTGCATGAATGTCGTGCACTGGGCCTCTAGTAATATACATAAAATGAAATTTACCATGTTAACCATTTTTAAATGTACAGTTCTGTGGCATTAAGTACATTCATGTTGTACAACGATCACCACCTTCTATCTCCAGACCATTTTAATTTTGTAAAACTGAAACTTTTTACCTACTAAACAATAACTTTCTATTCCCCTCTATCTCTAGATCCTGGCAACCACCATTCTACTTTCTGTCCCTTTGAATATGACTACTTAATGTTCCAGGTAACCTGTTTATGAACATTCAGAATTGTTTTGTGTTTTAAAGAAAGCTTAAGGGGAAAATTCCTTAAACTGTTCATTTCTGATTAGTCTCTGAAGTAAGATTCTGTAAGGGTTCTGCCTTGAGAATCCACACTAGGCTGGTTTTAGGGGCTCTGATTTAACAGAGTTGTGAAACAATTAGTATTTCAGATGGGAGGCAGGACCCTCCAGTCTGCAGTGTGATTTATGATTGGTTTTCCTACCCTGACAATGCCAAGGGTACTTCTGCAAACTATGGCAATGAAGAGTTGTTCACGTGTACTGGCTTCCATGTCTCATATCTTCATGTCTTACATCTTTATAGTTCCAACCACCTCCTTTTTTTCTTAGAAAGCTCTAAAGAACAAGACCCAGTAAGAATATTTCAGGGCAGCCTAATTCCTATCATGGGGAAAATTTTACTTGTGATAAAATACTGCTGGCTATATTTTTAAAGCTTGGGTTTTTCAAGAGTTCTAAGCCATTTTATAATGCTTGAGAGCAAATACAGTGAACTTCAAAGGCTGAAAGCACTGGTTCCTAATTTTTTCAAGTACAAGGATGCCTTTCCAACATTAAAAAATGTTGTGGGTCTCTTAAGTGATGATAAATATAATTTTTAATCTATTGATTTAGAAAATACATAAAAAACAACCATTAATTTAATGCTTATTTCCAACAAATTTATGTTTTACTAATTGTAACACTGTCTAATAAATAGTATGCTTATTCTGTTTCCAGACATGGATTTGTGGACCCTTTACAATTGCTTCATGACCCTACAGGGGGCTTGCTCACAAGAGAGATTACTGATCTAAGGAAAAAAGAACCTTCTAGCCCCACCCAACCTTCTCACTCACTGGCTCTATGATCTTGAGAAAATCATTCCATATACTTCAGTTAACTCATCTTTTCAGTTGCTGAAAAGTGAGGAAATTTTTTTTACTTACTTCAGATTACCATTAGTATAAAATATATAAAGTATTTAAAAATTGAAATGTGATATATAAGATAAAAACTTTTAAAAGCGATATATAAATATGAAAAATTTCATATTATAGGAAAAACATGGAGACATTAGCAGAGAACCTTGGACACTAAAGACTAAAATAGAAAACCTACATAAAATGACTAATTTTAAGGTGTAAATTTAGACATCTTGAGAAAATAACTAACATTCCAATGTAATTATGAGGATGTTTATAAAGAACTGTAATAGAATAAAATTGGAAACACATTTTTTAAACATGGAATAATAATTATGATATATAAAAAATTTAAAGTCTTTAAAACAGTATATGACCTTATTTTATTTATTTATTTTTAATTTATCTCTTAATTATAATTGACATAGACCCTATTTTATTTTTTAAAATTCTGGAGTACAATATTCCAAAAATTTAAATGGTTATGTCTAGGTAGTGGAATTATGAGAGGTTTTTCTCTTATATTTTTTTCTTAGTTGTACTTTAAAAAAAAAAACTCCTAATAAGGATGTATTTTGTTTACATATAGAAAAAAATAGTGAAAGTTTTCCCTCAAGACAACCCCCCCAAACAAACAAATAAACAAACAAAAAAACCTAAAGCCTGGGGGGAGGGAGCAAAATGTAGCTGTTGTATAATTAATGGTATCTATCTATCAAATATATGTGTATATAAATTAACTTTGTGTGTCTATATCTATTTCTACATCTACATCTATATCTACATTTGAGGAGGTAATCAGAATGACCAGTAGGAAAGGGAAATAAAAAGAATCAGCAATGTTCATTTAAGAAAGCCTTATCTGCTCTTGATGATAGAGCTTGGAGCCCTGGTCCAACATGGCCAAATGCCATGACCAATTACCTGCCTTGCTGCAATCCTTGCAGCAACATTCTCATCTCAATTTAGTTTTTTAGTTTTTATTTATTTAAATTTTTTTCTTCTTATTGATTTTTTAGTTTAAAAAATATATTGCCTTATAGATAAAAAATTATGTTGATAGAAGAACATATGTGTTTGTTCTAAAGCCATTTATCTCATTGCAAATTAACAAATTGGAATTCTGGCTGCTATATTGCTCTCTTGGGAGTTTGGTTAATGTAAGTACTTTGCTAAAGGACTGGATCACTGTAAGAATTTTTGATAAACAAATTAGGTTTCTGAGTTTGGACGGTTGAGGACCAGATGATGGAACCTGGTGATTTCATCAAGGTAATTACAAGTTGCAAGGTCTTGTGACAGTCAACCAGTGGACTTCCCTAAGAAGCAGTCTTATAATTCAATGTCTGACCTTTAGCATGAAATAAATACAAGGCAGGTGTGTCTTGGAGACTTTGCCATAAAACATTTCCACAGTATGAACAATGGGGATGGCTTTTAGCTACGATCCAGCACACCTGGATCTGGAGTTGTAGATGAATTATGAACCAGAAAAAGTCAGTCAATTATCCAAAACTGCAGCTGATATCAGCTCGAACTTGAAATTATAATTGGTGCCTCCTAGTCCAGCATATGAAACTGTTTTATAGAGCCTTTATAAAAGTGTCACAAGTGTATAATGCACATATTCATGTCTGAATCTCCCTTCCCTGTTTTAATAAGCACTTATTGAGTAACTAGTATGTTCAAAGTACTCTGCTAGGTTAAGATTTTCTTCAAATCAGTTCTGTATGTCTTATAATATGAGTAAATGTTTAACATTCAAAGTAGGGTGGAGAAAATGTGGCTATTTACTAAGAATCTAATACTTGCCAGGCACTGTTCTAGATGTACTACATCTTAATTCATATATTATTTACTAAAACCTTAGGATATGTACCATGTAAGTTCTCTAATGATATCATAATTGGATGCACTTCATTTCATCAGATCATTTCATCAGGCTATTTATTTTATCATTAAACAAAAATCATCAATTCTGAAAAGCATTTATTAATCATCTAATTTTATATAGAACTGAAGTGCTACCATAACTGAGTAATTTTAGAGTAATGGGTTATAAGTGGTCATTCAGAATGGAGACTGGAGGCAATGACAATTCCCCTTGGTGATGAATCAACAATTAATACTACCAAAAGAGGACTTTTTTCTTCTCCCATTAAGTACTTAGGCATTCCCTTAAAAAAGAAAAAAAAAAGAAAAGATCACAAAAGACCACATATTGTATGATTTCATTTATAGGAAATATCAAATAGGAATGACTGCTAAATGATTATGGGTTTTTTGGGAGTAGGGTGATGAACATTTTAAATTTAATTCTGGCAATGGTTAGAAAACTCTATAAATATACTAGAAAACCACTGAATTGTACACGGTTAGTTGAATTATTGTGTGGTATGTGACTATATCTCAATAAAGCTGACATTTTTTAAAAGTTCTGAATTTTTGCTGTCTAATAAACACAATCCGTCAGACTGGCCCTGTGAGAGAGACACCCTCTTAATAGCATTGGAAGGTTTTACCATTAATCAATTGTAATTTCAAAAAGCAATAGGCAACCAAAAAATTGAATTCCAGAACAGAAGACAGGAACTTATAGAAACTATGGAGAGTGATAGATAAATACTCTGGGAATGACTTATATGCATCATAAAGTAAATCACTGACCTAATCCTTTATGAAATAATAATACTGAGAAAATCCCGAACCCCTCCAGGATTCTGTTGTCTGTCTTTGACCAGCTCAACCACTCTGTACTTCATCCACGAAAAAAAGCACACTGTTGCCCATCCAGCCTATTTGTGTAATTTCTAACCTTTCCTTTTTGACTCTGCAGTATCTTGTCCATTTTTAAATATTACTTGGAGGTACCCTTTCTTCATCCTTCTTCCACCTGGTTTTACAGCCTCCTCTCTGTACTTCAACACTTAAAAAAAATAGCACCTACCCACCCCAGAGAGCCTCATTCCACAAGGAGAAAAGGGGTGGTTTAGTTGAAAACCTTGGGTGAGGATAGATACAAAAAATACTTTTATTGCTCTCTTAAACATTAGATTCCTGGAGGCACCAGGAAATTTCCTAGTAAAATTTACTAGGCAATATTAAATATCTTAGTTGTCCGGACATCCCCTTAAGTTTCCTCTTGCTTTGTCTCCCAAGGTGATTTCCCAGGGAAGGCCTTACCTGGAACAAACTGCAGCGGGGCTCCACCGGCTAAGGAGGTTTCCACCGGGGCTCCCAGCCCCTCACCTCCCTTGTTGAGGGCAGGGAAAGCTGCCTGGATCTCCCTTCCCGGGCTTGCCCATCCTGCTAATTTTAGGCTGCTTCCTCATTTGGCTGCCATGGGTATCAGAGCATGTGGCTCCCCTCCGAGGAGCTATTTTCTCCTGTGAGCCTCACTTGTTTCCAATTTCTCTCCCTTCTTTGCCCACCCCTCTCCACTCTGTGGGGTTGGACTATTTCAAAGTAATAAGTAAAATAGCTTTCAGAATTATGCTAACGTTAATCTGAATTTATTCCTGAATCCAAGGGACCAAGGAAAAATTTTTATATTAGATTTTAGTTGTACCTTCCAGGGGCCATATTTCCAAATCATGTGTATCTAACAAATATTTACTAGGTTTTTACTGTGGCTAAGATGTCGCCTTAAGTCGCAGGGATACAATGATGAGCAAAGCAAATATATATTTCAATCTTGATATCAGACATTTATCAAACTTCCACTGTATTCTGTGCTCTGTGTTAACACCTGGGAATGTAAAAATCAACAAGGTAGAGCCCCTGTCATCAAAGATATTTCAATATACATAGAGATTCAAAGAAGCAGGGCTTATAAATTCCTATTGAGATTTAGATATAATGGATTCACTCATTCATCAAAAAAAAGGGACCTGAGATGATTCTATTAACATAGTACTCTTCTAGGCTTTGGAGGAAATTTTTTAAAAAGTATAATATTGGTCCCTCCCTTAGAAAGATTATAATCGAAACAAGGAACAATTATGCAACTGACAACTATTTAATAGATCTTTATTATATACAAGTTAATAGTCTTCACTTAGGGCTTCTTAATTATCTTATTCCCTTGAGACATTGTTTTGAGAGATTTGTACAAAAATTTTTTTCTAACGATTAATTTTTCATATTTTATTACTCAAAGATAAAAATTTTGGCAACTAGAGCTTCTGACTAATATGAAACAATTTGTATTTGTTCATTCTTGGGGATACAAGTTTGAAAAGACCCAAGTTCCTGACCTTGAGCTAGCAGTCTAGTGAAGAAGACAGACAAGTGATTATGTTGTAATGTGGAAAGTTCCGCAACAAAAGATGAAACCAAATTTGGGGGTGAGGGGGATTTCCCAACTGTTATAGATAGGGCAAGTCTTCATTAAGAAAGAACTGTCTGGCCCTAACAGGTTTGGCTCAGTGGATAGAGCATCGGCCTATAGAATGAAGGGTCCCAGGTTCGATTCTGGTCAAGGGCATGTACCTTGATTGCGGACACATCCCCAGTAGGGGGTGTGTAGGAGGCAGCTGATCCATGTTTTTCTCTCATCGATGTTTCTAACTCTCTATCCCTCTCCCTTCCTCTCTGTAAAAATCAATAAAATATATTTTTAAAAAAGAAAGAACTGTCTGAGTTGAGTCTTGAACGATGATCTCATTAGGTTGAAGGAACAATGTGAAAATGAAAAGTGTGAGAGAACATATTTCATAGCTTATATACTGAAGATAAGGTATGATTTGGAAGATGTGGCAAGAATGAGTTTGCAGATGACAATAAAGGCTTAATCATGTAGGATTTTTAATGCCTAGTGATAAAGACTTTAAGGATATGTGATCAAATCTGCATTTTAGAAAGATCACTTCCATGGCTGTGTGGATGGACCAAAGAGCCAAGACTATTGGTAGTCCACAGTTGTGGCAGAAGTCCAGGCTGGAACTGCTGATAGTTGTAAATAAGGTAGTGTAGGAACAATGAAGATTTAAATATTTATGGCCAAAAAGCCAAGAAATTATGTCTACATATATTATTGGCAAATCAAACAAATTGCTTGTTAACTTAAAGAATAAAAATAAGCAAATGCAATAGACAAAATACATATGCTAAACAGCATCTCAAGGGTCTCCTTTATATCATCTTGAGCATTTTGCTAGTCTGTGGAGCGTGAGGGAGTGAAGAACCTGGTGAAGCTATTCTAGGCAGTCAAAGCACAGATGATGATTATCCAAATATAAACAAGGCATGTCTGAATATATTCAGCTCAAGATTTTTGAAGTGGTGGAGGAATTAATTAACCTTACTGTGATAATCATTTCACAATATATACATGTATCAAATCATCACATTGTACACATTAAACTTACAGAATGTTACATATCAATTTTATCTCAACTAGAGGCCCAGTGCATGGATTCATGTACCGGTGGGGTCCCTCGGCCTGGCCTGCACCCTCTCACAATCCGGACTCCTCGGGGGATGTTGGAGAGCTGGTTTCGGCCCGATCCTCACAGGCCAAGTGGACAGTCCCTTGGCCTGGCCTGCGGGGATTGGACTGAAACCGGCCCAGAGCATGAATTTGGGCATGTTTCCATGCCTGTGCGAAGAGTGTCTGCCCCCTGGTGGTCAGCGTACATCATAGCTACTGGTCAAATGGTCAGACACTTAGTATATTAGCCTTTTATATATATAGATAATGCTGGGTGGGGGGAAGACCACCACAAAATACAGTGAGTACAGACATACCTTGATATATTGCAGGTTTGGTTCCAGACCACTGTAATCAAACAAGTATCACAATAAAGCGAGTTGTAATCTTTTTGCTGTTGGAGGGTTTTGCTTGCAGTTTGTAAAAAAAAAAAAAAGCTGTGGGACATTTATACAATGAAATACTATGCAGCTATAAAAAAGAGGGATCTCTTACTCTTTGGGACAGCATGGATGGACCTGGAAAATATTATGCTAAGTGAAATAAGACAATCTGAGAAAGACAAATATCACATGGTCTCACTTATTTGTGGAATCTAATGAAAAAAATGAATTGACCAACAAAATAAGACCCGAAGCATGGAGGCATGGAAATGTTCTTGGCAAATCAAACAAATTGCTTGTTAACTTAAAGAATACCTAAATGTGCGGTTGGGGGGACGAGAAGAGATAGACCAAAGAACTTATATACTTACTAGAGGCCCAGTGCACAAAATTTGTGCATGGGGGTGGGGGTCACTCAGACCGGCCTGCACCCTTTCAAATCTGGGACCCCTTGGGGGATGTTCGACTGCCGGTTTAGGATCAGGCCTAAACCGGCAGTCAGACATCTCTCTCACAATACAGGACCGCTGGCTCCTGAAACCACTCACCTGCCTGCCTGCCTGATTGCCCCTAACTACTCTGCCTGCCTGCCTGATCGCCCCTAAGCCCTCTGCCTGACAGCCTGATAGCCCCTAACCGCCCTCCCCTGATAGACTGATCACCCCTAACTGCCCTCCCCTGCTGGCCTGATCGCCCCTAACCGCCTCTGCCTCGGCCCCCGCCACCTCCTTCCGGCTTTGTGGAGGACTGGACCACCGGAAAATGTCCAGTTGACCCGGTCTAATTAGCATATTACCCTTTTATTAGTATAGATATGCAAAGCCCATGGACATGGGCAATAGGGTGGTGAAGACCTGGCCGGGGGGGGGGGGGGGGGGTGGCAGTAGGGGCTGGGAGGAAGAGGGTAAAGGGAGGGTGGAAATGGAAGATATATGTAATACTATCAACAATAAAAAATTAAAAACAAAGAAGAACATGGCAGGTAAACTTGTAAGAGCAACTCTAACCCCTCACTCAGGAAATTGCATGAATCTCACTCTTTCCATTATTCTAACATTTTTTATTGTAGGAGGCATGCAGGAAGCATGCAGGAGGCAACACATCTGTTTCTCTCTCTCTCCCTCCCTCTCTCTCTAAAAATCAATAAAAACATATTTAAAAAAATAAAAACATGGGTATCTGCCCATGATTTTTAATAGTGTTTTAAGAAGAAAGCATAACTTACCTCAGAGCCTCTTAATGGTTCTCCTTCATCTGTGTCTCCTTCCTTTTTCTTGGTTGTATCTTTTTTTAAAAATGTCTCTTGGGTTTTTAAGTAGAATGTGACTCTTCATTGGTACAAAAAAAAAAGATTCTTTAAAAAAATTTTTAAAAAGAAATGCAACACATGTGTAGTGGAACAAAGCAAAGCACAGAAAACAAGGTATGCCTGTAAGGATATTCTCTGATGGTGTAGTACTTAAAAAAAGAAAGATGTTTTCTACACCAAGAACAATTCTAATATTCACTACCCCCCAGGATTTCTGTTCTATTGACAACATTATCAGAGCTTGTGAATGAGAGCAGTTTGGAAGCTGCTTTTTGGACGTTAGCTTTCTTTTAAAGATTGAACAGATGAAGTTTGTTGTTTGTTGAAAGTGAACAGCCCAAAACACTTAAACTCACCTCTTAATATACTTATGTTTACAGAGTAATTTTTCTCTTTTTTAAAAAAAGTAAAACAGCCCAGCTGCTGTGGCTCAATGATTGAGCATCAACCCATGAAATAAGAGGTTACTGGTTTGATTGCCTGTCAGGGCACCTGCCCAGGTTTCAGGTTCAATGATCAGTAGGAGGCATGTAGGAAGCATGCAGGAGGCAGCGCATCTATGTTTCTCTCTCTCTCCCTCCCTCTCTCTCTAAAAATCAATAAAAAACATATTTAAAAAAATAAAAACAAAACAGCATTCTTAGGATATATTCTCAGAAGTGTGACCCCTGGGTCAAATGTCAGTTCCATTTTTTTGATGCATGGAACAGACAGTTCTCAGAGGGGAGTCGGGTAGGGAGGATGGGAAGAAATTAAACTAAAGAACTTATATGCATTTATGCATGGCTCATGGACACAGACAATAGTGTGATGAAGGCCTGGGGTGGAGGGCGGGGGGTAGAATTGGGGGAAAATAGGGGACATCTGTAATAAGGTCAAGAGTAAAAAATAAAATAAAAATAAAAAAGTAAAACAACAGCTTGAATTGTATGGATTTTTCTTGGGTAATCATTGCTGTCATTTTAATATAGCTAAACTGCATTTAGATAATGTGGAGATGACAACTATAGTACATCTTTTAGGAACACTGTCCTTCCTAGTCACTACTTCTCAACTATTTCTACTGGCTATCACATCTTACATTGAGACTGTAAGAAGCCATTTTCAAACTCTAATGAAAATCTATTCATAAAATGCTTGTGTTTTATTGATTTTTGGATGATATTTTTGTGGTCTTCTGTGCTGCTTCTGTAAGATTTCTAATGCTTAACTAAGAACCTGAAACGTGTTGTAAATTCCCTTTAGAAAGTGATAAATAAGGTGCACAGCAAGACTGTTTCTTTTATACAGTTGTGTACTTTGAAAGTTAATAAAGGATTTAATAGATGAACATAATCCTTCTGTGCTTAGTTTCTATTCAAAGAAGTAGTACTGCTAATTTGACAAAGACTTGTCAAATTTAGTTTTAGTCCTGATCCTATTTGAAAGAAGTGAGACATGCTTAAATATATACATACATATATATCACCCAAAAATCAATAAAACACAAGCATGTGTTTTATATATATATATGTGTGTGTGTGTGTGTATATATATATATATATATATATATATATATATATATATATATATATATATATATATAATCTTGTCTATTGACTTGATGAAGGTTATATTATTGATTTAAGTTGGTAGGGGACCAGGCACAAGGAACAAAATAAAGTGAACTTTCCAGATTTCATATTTCTGACAGCTAAATTAGAACTTTCCAACCTCAGATATCTTTATAGGACCCTTCAAAATCAGTAGCAACAAAATAGTTCAATTTGCTACCCAAAAGTTTGACTGTTAAGCCCTATAGTTGAGATTCCTCCTCTTTATTGCTATTTTGTTTCTTTTAAAAGAAAAAAGATTCATGTAAGTATAGATTCCACACTTCATACTATATTGTTTTGGTGGTGCTCATTATTAATTAGAACTTGCAGAATCCTCATGTTATGATTGCTGGGATAAAATTAACTTTAAAGCATAATTTGATATAGTTGAGTCTTTGTTTTTAAAAACAATTTTTATTCTTTACTGACACACAAAAGACCCAGGGCATTTTGAGCACTTTCTCTGCTCGGAAAGTATAGTAACTGGAGTAGTTGCACAGTAATTTCAAAGGCTTGAACACATCCCCACATACTGGTCAAGGGCCACATTACATGTGATTTTGCAGGCTTATGCCTATTTCAATGCTAGTTGAATGCCTAATAATTAGGGGACGAAAAACAAACACAAAGAAGTTATAGAGAGTTATAAAAAGAGAGCATTTGAAATATGTTTCAGATATTCTAGGTTACTGTTTCACACTAGAATACTGAGAAGGAAATTGCAGCTAGAATGTAAATTTGGAGCAGGATATGAAGTTAGTATAATTGTGAGAATGAAAGTTGAGAAAAATTCTATAATAAATATCCAGAATTACTTATCTCTATATTATAGATTAAATGGCATAGATTATAACAGAAAATATCAAAGCAAGAAAACTACCAGTGGCCCAGCATTCTTTCCTACATACCTCCCATCACAACCCTGTTAATCCTATTCCCACAGTATGTTTTTATCTACTTTCTTCATTTTTTTAATCTCTATCACAACCTCCTTAGTTCCACCACTATTCTCTCTCATTTGTATTATTACAAAAGCCTGCACAATAATGTATATTCTCCATTATGACCCTCCTCTAATTTAGCAGTCCTATCCAGTTCAGCATCAAATGAAATCTTTTTCTTAACACACATCATCATTGCCCCTTCTGCTGGCATAAAACCCTTGAATAGCACATAGACTAAAACGCCTTAATATGCCCTACTGGATATGGACTCTTGACTACCTATCACCACGCATATCTAGTCTCCCTGTGCTCAACTGCATTTTCTTTCAGTTCCTGGAAAATGCCATGTTCTTTCCTCCTTTAAGGGTTTTGCATTGCTCCCTCCACCTAGAATTGTTTTTCACCCCTCTCTTCACAGGGCTTGATCCTTCTCTTTGTTCTAAGTTGTGTATGTTTTTTCCATGACTAATCTAAGTTATTTATTAAGCTATCTCCTGCCATAAACCCAGAGAAGGGAGATTAGAATGCTCTAGTCATCATTTGATACTTAGGAAAGAAAGTCATCGTAAGGGTCCATACACTTTTCTGGTCCGTGTGCAGAGTAATGGTCCAAACCGGTGTTGTGGTCCCCACTAGGTAGTGGTCCAGGTTCTCTTTACTCATCTTCATAGCCAGTTGGAAGCAGATTCACATGAGGATTATGGAATAGAGTCTAGTTACCATATTCTCAGGGAGAGGGCCTAGACCTGATCTGGGATGGGGGTAGGCCACAAACTCAGGTCTCTCCTACTCTTCTCAGTTTTTGTTGTTGTTTGTTACTGCTTTTTTGAGGGCGAGGGAGAGGGATAGAGATAGAAACATCAATGAGCAAGAAACATCAATGGGTTACTTCCTGCATGCCCCCCTAATGGGGATGGAGCCTTCAACCCAGGCATGTGCCCTGACTGGGAATGGAACTGGTGATCTCTTGGTTCCTGGGTCAATGCTCAACCTCTGAGCCACACCAGCAAAGCGGTGCGCTCAGTTTTAATAGTGACTCATCTTTGAGGCCTTCACTGTCCATTCTATTTCAAGGACTTTCTCTATTATTCTCTATCTCTATCCCCTGTTTGTACCCTTAGTATTTATTAAAGTTTGAAATTCTTTTGTCTGCCTAGTCGTTTTTCCCCCCATTCTATCTCTACTACTAGAATTGGGAAGGCAGCACAGAATAGGCGCTCAGTAAAGACTTATTCAAGAATCTGGTAAAAGATCTGTCTTGTTTACACATTAGGCTGAAGCCATTAATGCTAGCTCAAAGGCCAAGGAGAAATGAATATGGGGCCCATAAGATAGGGGATGAAAAGAGCAGAACTCTCCAGTTCTTAGGGAGGGACCTAAAAAAGTGTGGCTGTGCAACTGCTTAAGTGGAGGCTCTAACCTCAGAGAGCAGGAGCGGGTAAAATGACTAGAGGAGGCTTTCCCAGTTGTCCAGTCAAGGTGATATCTATGATTTGGTGATAATTGGTGACAAATTATTTTGGACAATACCATTTTATCCTTTCAAAGTTAACCAATAAAAGGATTAACCTTGCCACTCATCCTATATTCCCATTGTTGGAACTTAGGTTGTTTTAAATGTTTGGTATTAGAAATAACATTACAATAAAAATCTTTGTTCAGACTTTTATTTCCCTGCCTCTGTTTTTATCTATTCCTCTTACTAGAATTGGGAGAGTGGCACATAGTAGGTGTTCAATAAATATTTGTTAAATGCATCTTGTATTTCTTTAGGACAGAGTCTAAGAAGTGATATTATATAGTTTAGTACACTATCTCACAATAAATATTGCTATTATTATGAACTATTAAGTGAAATTTCCTGTCTCTTAAAACATATTGCCAAATATATTTATTTGTGATCATTTACAATGCTGCCAGCACCCTTAATAATTCAACAATTTACAATGCTTCCAGCACCCTTAATAATTCAATAATTTACAATGTTGCCAGCACCCTTAATAATTCAATAATTTATAATGCTGCCAGCACCCTTAATAGTTCAATAATTTACAATGCTACCAGCACCCTTAATAAATCAATAAATAATTTTTGAGCACATGCTGTAGGACAGAAACTGTATATATAATTGATTATCTACATATTACATATATAATATACATTTATAAATTGTACAACAAAATATCAGGTAATGATAATGGATGTGAAAGAAAATAAAGTAGTATAAGATTACAGAGAGTGGGGGGGTGGTTTTCTGGATAGGACAGTCGGGGAAGACTGGAGAGATGACATGAGTAGAGAATTGAATGAAGAAAGTGAGGTGAGGTCCAGCACGAACAATATGGCTGGATGGAAGGGAGCAAAGGTAAGAGTGGGACAAAATGAATACCTATTTTAGTGGTGTCTCAACAGTCTGAACCTTACTTTTTAAAATGAAAATAATACAGTAGGGAAAAAATATTTTATTTTGTTCTAAATGAAAATTACTTCATTATTGGTGATATGGAATAGTTTCCCAAATTGACTACTTAGAGTTCAAAAGAGATATCTTACCTAATAAAAGAAAAAATGCTAATTGACCGTACCTTCGCTATGCCCACAGCCAATCAGAGCGAGTATGCAAATTAACCAAATATGGTGGTTAATTTGCATACACAGGTGCAGAGCGGAGTGAAGCCTGCTATGAGGGAAAGGGGGGCAGCGGAGGGAGCTACTTGAGTGGTACTTCAGACAGAAGTGAGGACGTGCCGGTTCGGGCAGCCCGGAGCAGGGAGTGGGGACTTGCTGGCTCTGGGAGGCCAGGGAGCAGGGACATGCTGGCTCCCGGGCGGCTGGGAGTGAAGCCAGGGGCCTATTCTTGCATGAATATTGTGCAATGGGCCTCTAGTTAGTAATAATAGCTATCATTTATATATATATATATATATATATATTTTTTTTTTTTAAATATATTTTATTGATTTTTTACAGAGAGGAAGAGAGAGGGATAGAGAGTTAGAAACATCGATGAGAGAGAAACATCGATCAGCTGCCTCTTGCACATCCCCCACTGGGGATGTGCCCGCAACCAAGGTACATGCCCTTGACCGGAATCGAACCTGGGACCCTTGAGTCCGCAGGCCGACGCTCTATCCACTGAGCCAAACCGGTTTTGGCATAGCTATCATTTATAAAAACCACTTGCCAAAGGAGCAAGGCACTGTACACATTACTTTATTGAATCCCTACAACAACCTAATGAGATATGAATTAACATCCCCCACTTACAGAAATTGTGACTGAGGAGCAATTTTCTGTAAAACAGATCATTAGTAAATGCCTGAGGATAGGAGAGAGATTTGAGGAGGCCTGTAGGCTCAAGCTCTGAATCCAGACAAATCAACATCAGAGGCCATATTTCTCATCAATATCTCGTGCTGTTTTTATGCAGAAAATTTACATTATCCTAATACCCCTCTGATCCTATAGTTGTCTCATCTTAAAGATAATCACAGGCTATTTTCTAAAATCTTACACTACAGTTTCATAGATTTATAATGTTAAAAGGAACATCTAGAAATGTCCATTCTACTTTCCATAAGCAAGACCTATCATTAAAAATATCCCAGAGAGAAGAGCAGTTGAGATCTTGCTCTTGGCATATGTTGCCAGTTTGGCTCAAATAAAGTCATAAAAATTACAAAAAAAAAAAATAATTCCAGAGAGATGTATCCATGTGGCAGAGATAGCTGTCCACTAATTCAGGTTTCTCTTCTACAGTATAGAGTAGTACCTGGAACTCAGACAGGGATTGCTTCCCAGGCCCCTTGCATCTAGGTATGTAGTTCTTGCTAATGTTGTATGTGCAGAAGTAATATGTGGCACATCTCAGGTAAGAATTTTAAGAAACTCCCCATGCTCCTATCTCCTCAGGTTCCCAGAAATCAGCTTTCATTTAGTAGGAATATCCACTTGGACTGTTAAGAAGGTAACAAATACACCTTTATTATGTTAAGCCACGCAAATTTTAGTATTGATTTGTTGCAGCTCAAGTATGTATCTCAAAAATTCCTAAGTCCATAACTTCCCCTTTACTGATATATTCTGAGGCATCAAGTCCTTAACATTCAAATCGAAAATCCTGTAAGGGCAATGAAGCTACTAAAAGAATGAAGCATTTTTTGTGTGAGCATTCTCACCATTCCTAATATTTAAATTACTAGAGGCCCAGAGCATGAAATTCATGCACGGGTAGGATCCCTAGGCCTGCCGGCGATCAGCGCCAATTGGGGCCTTCCAGCTGTTCCACACCGCTCTTAGTCAAACTCCCAATGGGACAATTTGCACATTAGGCTTTTATATATATAGATGCTTTCTTTGATTAAAGCATCTTGTCATTTTTACATTTATTTCTGTAACATACTGTCGTTGGTTGACTTGGGTCCCCCAAAGAGATTTGTTGAAGTCCTAATTTCTGCTACCTGAGAACGTGATCTTATTTGCAAAGAGTGTCTTTGCAGATATAATTCAGTTAAAAAGAGGTCATAATGGATTGGGTGGGCCTTAATCCAATGATGTATCCTTTTAAGAGGAAAATTTGGACACTAAGTAATGCTCAGACTGTTGAGGTACATAGGGAAGGCCACCATGTGGAGATGGAGACAGAGATTACAGTGAATGCCAAGGATTGTAGCAACCACCAGAAGCTAGGACAGAAGAATGGGGGCAAAGTTCTCTGAGAGTCCAAGAGGGAACCAATCCTGCTGCCACCTTGATTTCAGACTCCTGGCTCCCATAACTGAGACAGTAACTTCCTGTTGTTTTAAGCCAGTGGTTCTCAACCTTTTTAATGCCGCCACCCTTTAATACAGTTCCTCATGTTGTGGTGACCCCCAACCATAAAATTATTTTCGTTGCTACTTCTTAACTGTAATTTTGCTACTGTTAATGAATCGTAATGTCAATATCTGTGTTTTCCGATGGTCTTAGGCTCTACAGCAGCGGTTCTCAACCTGCGGGTGGCTTAACCTTTTGCACTCGGATGTCGAGTGTGACTCGACACGGTTAGCATCGGTAGCAGCTCGATGAAAAAAGCAAGCGAATGCAAAGGATTAAAATTTAAGCCATCCACGTGTGGTATTTTGTTATGGCAGCCCCACGAAACGAATCCACATACTAATCTGAAATGTGCTTTTCAATGAGATAAAGAAACATGACCTATTGCGGAATTCTTTCTAGGGTCTCAACATTCACCCGTAAGTCACACGTTCTAGCAAAGTCCAACATAAATTACCCAAGTGCCCTTTTTTCAAGTTTCCTCCTTTTTAAGAGGTTAAAACTTCGATTTTTATAAAGCAGGGACTCTAGCCAAGTGCATTACTAAATATTCCCTGAGTGAAGAAGACTCTGCAATGTAAATTTATCTTCCAGGGAGACTACCGCAAGTGATGGCAGCTATCACTATTATCAGAAGCCTAACTGGTGGTGTTGACATTTAATGCCCTTGCCTCAGCCATGGCTATGAATATACCTGTCATCCTCAGGTTATCTCCGGCTGAAGCTGAGAGAAAATAAAAGGCTTCACGCGCGCCTTCACAACTCTGTATTTCATCTGCTACTTAAAATTCTCCTTGGGAAAAGACAGAATGAAATATAGACTGGAACCTATGAGCAGAAAAAGAGATTTTCTTCACTAAAAGGCCCTCGTTCACGTAGAAGCACACCTCCGACGGCTCTTCGCACACTACCAACTTCGGTGTTTGGCACTTTGCTCCCAAAGCGAAACAGCGCACGACGCAGGCGCCCGGGTCGCCGAGTCCGGGGAGGATTCCGGCGCAGGCGCGCGAGGCGGGAAGTGGGCGGGCCCGCACGCGTGCTCCGTGGCTCACTTCCGGCGGGCCCCTCCCCCCCCCACCCCCTCCCACGCCTCGCCACTTCCCCCCTCTCCCTTCTCCCATCCTCTCCCCGAACTCTCCCCACCCTGCGCGCTCTCCGCCCCGCTCGACTCCAGTCCTTCCCCTCCCGCTCCATCCGGGGCGCTGACGGCTGTTTCTGGACTGGACATCGGCGGCGGCCGCTTTTCTCGGAGGAACCCGATAAAGTTTCCCAGGAGCCGGGAGGGGAGCCGCGAGCAGCGGCACCGACACCGGAGGAGCCCTGCACGGTATTCGCCGCCGCGGGTTAGAGGAGGAGGTCCCAGAGCTGGAGACCTGCCTCAGCTGCCGCGCTGCCTCGCTGTCTGGGGAGGCGCCGCCCTCCGTCGCCCTGAGCTTCCCCCGCCTTGAGCGGTCGGGTGAGTCGTTGCCCGGGTGGGTTCGGGGGCGTGTGACGGCGTTAGGAACGGGGCCGGCCGGGCTGGGCGGATACAGGCCAGCCGGGCGCAGGGTGCTTTCTCAGCGCTTCCTCGTGGTGGGGGGCGGGGAACGAGGGCAGGGTCGCGGCTCCCCGGCATGGGGCCCGGAATGTGGCACCTCGCGGGGGAAGGGCCCCCTCGGACCGAAGGCCGCCGAGGTGCCGAGCCTCGACCGCCGGTCTCGGCGACTTCTGCGGGCGGGCGGCTGCCGTAGTTAACTGGTCGGCCCGCGAGGTTGGGTGTGTGCAGTGCAGGCGGGTTTCTCCCCCCCTGGTCCCCCCTGAAGTGCTCTGCGTGGATGTTCGGGAAATTGGGATGGGAATAAAAACTGCTCCTCGTTCCCCTACCTGTTGCTGGCGGGAGCACGCCTTTCGGATACCCCTTCAGACTTTTTAAAGAAAAGGATGGTTAAACCTCGTGCGCTTGAAATCAAGGGGTATTTTCCTGTCCTCTCTTCTTACAATTAAAAAAAAAAAAAATTTTTTTTTTTTTTTTTCCCCCCCGAGGAAACAATGCAGAGCTCTCGGGAACGATCGAGTTCTGGTGTTCCAAAAGAATGAAATCAACCCTCTGTGAATGGATGGGGTCATGGAATGGGAGAGCTTCGGCACTTGGTAGCCCGAACGTAGGAAAGTTGGGTTTTGAAACTTCGCAGGTTCTGTGTAATAATGGATGTGGGTTGTTACTACAACGAGAGTAAGGCTGACCTCCTGGAATTGTGTTATTTTAGTAATGCGATGTGCTTCAAGACCTGTGTAGATTTACATGAAGTGGACTCTGTTATCAGTGTCTTTACAAAGAATACTCAGTGTGCTGGAAAGTTCTCCAGATTTCGCCACCAAACTATCAATGGCCCAGCCCCCATCCCTTTTTTTTTTTTTTTTTTTTTTTTTTTTTTAAAAAGTCGGCAGTGCTGGAGTTACTTGCAGTTTTTTTCCATCCTCATGTAATTGTCTCAGAGGTAGAGATAGGTATTGATTGCCCAGGGGAAATATTTTTCAGTCTCGGTTACCACTCGTAATAGACAATGTTGAATTTTGGGGAGAATCTTGATATTGAACTGCGTACTTTCTTTTGTGAGTATTATAATTATGTACGTTGATTTAGTTTTAAAATTAAAGTTGTAGTGAGGTCGGAGTGTTAACTATTTTTATTTATTTATTTATTTTTATAAGTATGATCTTTGGAGGCGATTGTCTTAAGATTGATTGCCTGGCAAGAGAACAAATTTCTCTAGGGCCTCAACATTGACATGAATTATTGGAAGTCATTTAAATTGTGGGAAATTTAAAGTTTCCATTATTGGTTTTCTATTACAGATAAGAACTTCAGTTTTCTGTTGCGTGGAGGTAGGTATTAGAAGGTTTAATTATGCTGTGACTTGGAGATTTCAGGGTTTTATGTTTCTGAAGTTGGCTAAGTTTTTCACTGTGTAATTTTCTTGATTGTTGAGTAGATGTCTTATTTCTTCCATTGAAATTATTTAAAGCAAAAAGGAGAAAAGGGTTAATTTCATCAAGATACTTAATATTTGTAGTAGAGGATTACAAGATCAAGTAAAAACTAAATGTTTAAACTTTTACAGAGACTCATGGAGAGTGCTAAATGTTTCTATAGCAAATATTTTAAAAAATACAACTGACTGGTTTTTGAAACTGAATGATACTTATATGTAGCATATTGTGAGATAGATTTAATGTTTACTATCTAATGATTATTGTAGCGTTGCAATTGAAAGAGCAACAAAACGTATTTCCTTTGAAGTCATCTTAACTTTTTTTCTATTTCCTCAGCCATAGGGATACCTCCAACTTTCCAGTGTTTCAGAAGGGAGTTTTTTATTGAAACTGGAAGACCTAAAGAATTACAAACATGTTGTGCTGGGGAAATGCATCTTTTGGACAGCTAGGTTTGGGTGGAATTGATGAAGAAATTGTATTAGAGCCCAGAAAAAGTGACTTTTTTATAAACAAAAAAGTCCGAGATGTAGGATGTGGACTCAGACATACTGTGTTTGCTCTGGATGATGGAACAGTGTACACATGTGGATGCAATGATCTGGGACAGCTAGGGCATGAAAAATCCAGAAAGAAACCAGGTAAGTTGAAAATTTGTTACTTCTAATAATTATATCATTTAAGTTTGATATGTCAAATAATTTCTCTAGTCCTAGACTCATATTTTTTGTCAAAATTGAAAAGCAAACCAGGATTTAAATATATCCTTTATATTTACATACTAAGTACTTTATTTTGTGGTTTCCTTTTTTAACTCCTACTGTTATAAAACCTTATTGTATAAAGCTTTGTTTCAGAACATAATTGTGGCGATGTAAACAAATAGAGAAAAATCATTGTTTATATTGCCTACATTATTTAGATTTTTGATATAGAGTATATAGTATGCAGGTCTTTTTTAACAAGTACTATTCAGTGACCTTGGGCAGATTTTAAATGCATAATTGTGTTGTTTTTCATACATTAGAAAGAAAAATATTGATATGAAAGCATTTTATTTTCCTAAAATATATGTCTTCTGTTTTTCTCCCTGTTGTAGCATTTTAAATAACATCTTTTATTCTCCTAATCTAGCACCACTAGCTACTAAAGGTTTTGTGACTCTGAGATGTCCTGATTTTGTAGTAGACATACAAGCAAATTTTAAAATAATTGCAGGGTAATGAGAATTTTGAGGAATCTGGTCACATTTTATTCTGTTTTCCTGGCTATACATATTTTCAAATCAAGTATCACTACACTTAGAAATATAAATAACATTGTTATGTGAATTTTTTGTTTTAATTATAATAAAAAAATTAACTCAAGGTGGTAAATTCAGATAAAACTGCAGCTGTATTTAGTTTTCTTTTAACTTCAACAACATGGCACTTAAGTATACTTTCTGTGGCTGTTTTCTTCTTTACAACTTCATTTTTTAAGAGGTTTCTAGTGTTTATTTTTGAGAGGTTAATGTAGGTATATTAAAGCATTAAATTAAGGCATGTTATTCATCTTTTATACCGTCTTACCACCATGCCAACCTTCACTCTTCTACTTGTAAATGCTGTGTGGTTTTCATCCTTTCCTGTTAGAGTCTTACTCTCTTTTCTTCTGCCTTAATTTGTAATATAATTATTTTGGATGAATGGTAGTAGTGCTTAATAAAGTAGGTTTAATTATTGCAGAACTCAAGGTAAATGGCAGCTTTCTTATATGTACTTTATCTCACTAAGAATATTTTATGGAATCTTACCAGATTTTCATAATATTAGGCATGGAAGTTATGTTGATAGATGTGAACGGGAATTTACTGATAAGTATTTATCACTACTAGAGGCAGATAAATCCTTTACATTTTGCCTAGATTGGAATGTTGCCTCAGGTTGAGATTGTTCATAGTATGGGGCTATTGCTATACTTATATTTAACATGCCCCACAGAAATAACTAAACATATCTCCGTATTGCTTTAGTAATTTCTGAGAGGTTACAAAGGCAAGTAGAAAGTATAAAGCCAGCACATGGAAATTGCCAGTATAGTTACTGAAATTTACTATGCTTTAAAATTTTTAAATGTTAATTGAACAAACACCAACAGTGTCCAGGACAGGGGTAGACACTGCACGAATAGTATAATGATTATATTGCCTGGAACAGCTTTTAACTCTATAGGTAAGATTCTGAGAAACTTAACTAGCTAGAAGCTTCTTTGGGGTTATGCTGACATTGTGATGATTGCATTGTGACATTTATATCACCCTGTTGATTCATCCTGGAAGCATTATTTGGTAATATAAGTTTGGGAGGGTGAGTTTACCTAATATATGATATCTCTTTAGGATTGTCTCATTGTCCAGGGTACATCACATGCTGTAGAGAAATAAAAGGCATGAACTTTGTCTTAAAAATGTTAGAGCCTGGGTTGGGAGTTAAGGCACACATAAATGAAATAACTGGAGAGAATTGAAATTTGACATGATGTGATACCTGCTTTGAGTCTCGGAAATTTAAATGATGGGAAATGTCATTGTGGGATAGAATTAAAGAAAGATTTCTGGCAGACAATGAAATCTTAAGTTCAATTCAATCATTGATCACATAAATAGCCAGAAAATAAATCTGGGGCTTAGAATAACTTGGTTTTTTAAGGGCGGGATCCTAATTCTGAGAAAAGCTTTTTATTACCAGAAGTCCAGTTTCAATGATATATTGAAGTGTACTTAGGTTACAGAGGTAAGAGAAAGTAAAAGTCAAAGAAAGGTGGTTGACTCTGGAAGGGACTTTTTTTGTTTTTATTGATTTTAGAGATAGAGGAAGGGATATATATAGAGAAACATTAATTGGCTGCCTCCTGCACACCCCCACTGGGGATTGAGCCCAAAACCCCGGCATGTGCCCTGACCAGAATCGAACCCAGGACCTACCTATTGGTTCAGGGGTTGGTGCTCAACC
This sequence comes from Ia io, assembly GCA_025583905.1. Classification (NCBI taxonomy): domain Eukaryota; kingdom Metazoa; phylum Chordata; class Mammalia; order Chiroptera; family Vespertilionidae; genus Ia; species Ia io. The sequence goes on along the minus strand of JAJQQW010000012.1, from coordinate 41,594,061 downwards.
ACTGAGCCACATGGGATGGGCTGATAGGGACTTTTAACCTCAGTTTTGATTTAAGGTGCTTGAGTGGAAAATTTTGATGTATTTAATGAAAATTATTTCCCTTTGGGAATAATTTCTTAAAGATTTAAATGTGTGCCTTCTCCAACCCTTTTTAAAATTTGTGAGTTTGAGGACTGAATTAGAACGTAAGTTCTTATTTAATTGGTTTTAAAGTCTTCTGGTAATTGAGTGAATCTGGTTGAATTATAGGACCATGTTATAAATTATAAATATAGTACCTCTTCATCAGAGCTTTAAATGTGTGTGGAGGGAGCTAAGAATTGTGTGTGGTTTTTTTTTTTTTTTTGTTTTTTTTTTTACAGAGGCTGGCTTTGTAACCATATTAAGTATTCTGTAATAAAGAGGAAGGTGGCCTAATTCATTAAGGATAAGATATTGTTGAGAATCATGATAACCAACTGGAGGACTCGGCCTTACAGTGTAGCTAAATGGAATTGATCTATGGCCTATCTGGAGAGGTTTCCATTTATACTTTTTAGAAACCACAAAGGAGTTTTCACTGATTTTCCTTGTACCAAGAGTGCAGATTATGCCCATGGTTCAACTCCGTTCTCTTGTATACGTATACCCCTTGCTATCATTACTAGCTCTTTCTCATTTGCTTCCTTAGAAGTGAACATCTATTTTACTTTCATGTAGAGTCAAGCCTTGGTTCTTGAAATTTCCCATCTTGAACAATTTAGTTCTCTACCAAGTTATTCACGGAAAAAAATGTTTGTTATCGAAGAAAATCTTCGTTCTCAACCTGACAACTCTTTCATGCTGATAAATCAGCATGACAAAAAGCATCGCAGGCCACAAAGGAGAGAATGCACAAGTATGAGTCAGTTACAGCTAAACCTTAACCTTGTTAACATCTCAGGAAATTGTGCTAGAAAATTATTTTGTTTTGTTTGGGGGGTGTGTGTGTGTGTGTGTGTGTGTCTTGTTTGCTTTTTTGTTGTTTTTTGCTATGGTTGCTGATGGAATGCACAGATTAGCACAATTTAATGTCTTTGCTTGTTTTCTTTTTTGTTGTTTTTTGCTATGGTTGCTGATGGAATGCACAGATTAGCACAATTTTAAAATATAAAGGAGCCATCAAGAGTGCTAATGTTGTTAAGCAGGTGAAAGATACAATGATTACAGGCATTTGAAAAACTGTTGTTGATTTGGATAAACAAAAGACAGTTAAGCCAGTGACAGCATTTTGGAGGTCGTGATATGTGAAAAAGCAAAGATGCTGCATGCTGACTTCCTGAAAGATACCTCTGGAAGGAGAGCTGAAAGTGATTTGTTTAAGGCTACTACGGGTGGCTTGATAAAAAAGAAGTGTTTGTTTATACATTAAACAGTACATTAGACATGCATTGTTTGTAAGAAAAGTTAAAACGGAATCACTTGGAGGTCTGGAATGAATGAATTCAATTTACATTATTTTTAATGGGAAAAAATGATTCCGTTTTCGAACAGATCACTTCTCGAACACCCTTCTGTAATGAATTAAGTTCGAGAATCGAGGTTCCACTGTATGCATTTTTCTTTCATAAGAATTATTTTTAACTTTTTTATTTTTTTAGCTAATGGCTTTCAGTTTCTTAATTACTAGCTAACAGGTAAAATTTGGTGGCTGTTTTGCACATATATTTCCATTTCATGTAAGAAACAAGACTAAACTATTTTATGACCATAATTTGTAAGTAACGTGATACAGTTCTGTTAAAAAGTGACTGTTTTGATAACTTTTTATGGTTTGTAAAATACTTTCAAGTAGATTATCTCATTTAATCCTTACAACACTCTTGTATGGTAGCTGGGGCAGGTTTTATGGTCCCCATTTTACATGAGGAAACTGAAGTTAAAAGATTAAGCGACTAACCATCACTAGGCTAGCAAATAAGAGACCATTCCAAATTTAAAGAGAAGTGATTTTAGGAACAATAAAGAAGGTTGAGAGTTCTATTTTAAAGATATAATATTGCACCAACACCAACTAAAATTTTAAATGTATATGTTTTATTCTTGAAATAAAGGCTAACTTGATTAGCAAAGCTAGTAAAGTTTAGAATAGTATGATAAAACTTGTAGCTTGTGCTCAACTCTGTAGAAGATGTAAAAATTATAAGCATTGATTCTGTTTCCTGTAGCCGAGAATGGTAATTTCTTTCTTTTTTTTAAAAAAAATTATATTTTTGTTGATTTCAGAGAGAAAGGGAGCAGGAGAGAGAAACATCAATGATGAGAGAGAATCATTGATCAGCTGCCTCCTGCACGCCCCCTACTGGGGATTGAGCCCGCAACCCGGGCATGTGCCCTGACTGGGAATCGAATACTGACCTCGTGGTTCATGGGTCGATGCTCAGCCAGTGAGCTGGCTGGGCTCATTTCTACTGTTGGGTCATTCCAATAAAATATTTTGGTTATAAGGCAGTAATTACTTGCTTGCCTTTCTTGCTTCATTTTCTGACCTGCTCTCCTTGTTCATAAAACAAAAATCTGTTAATGAACTTCTTAAAATATAATTGTAATTTAAAAAGTAATATAGGAAAATAAATGTGGAAAATAAAATTATTCACTTAAGAGTGGATTAAAAGTACCAAATTATTCCACATATTTCTTATTGAACCAAAGTATGTAATACTAAAGAAGCTCATTATGTTTTATAACTCCTAATTTTAACTGTACCTTCTAAGGAAGTGAAAGATAATGGATGCTATCTGGAGGCTTGCTTTGGACACTTTGAGAAAGGTTAGTGCCCAAGAATCACAGTGTTCAAGGATAGAAACAAAAAAATCATAATGCAAACAGATGACTACTGTTAGAGAGATGTATAATAATACTTTACTTTGTGTAGGACCCTACATCTGAGGAATTTCAAGAGCATTACACAATAACTCATGGTTCCTTTCAAAATGCTTGTGACACAATTTGCAAGAATTATCCTCATCTTAGGGGATAAATTTACGGAGAAATGGCAGCACAAGTTGGTAAGTAACTTGTCAAAACAGCAGTGACTGGTGAACAACTATAAATTGAATCTGAAAATTTAAGTCTACCAGTCTCCTACCTTATTCACTAAATTGTGCTTATGTTTAGAATTATTTATAGTCATATATTTTATTTGAGGCAGATGAAATACTGATGCACAGATTGTTTCTTTGCCATTTTATTTGATGGCTTATTGAAATCATTATTTTACCAAGATCTTGCATTGTGATACCACTTTGGTACTTCATTATACCCTTGTGTGGTATGAAGAATATTTAAACAAACGAACAAAAACCTATCATGGTACTCCCCAGTCTTTTCTCTCTCCTCTGTTATATATCATATTCTGTATCCCTTTGTTGTCTAATGCTATGCTGTGCTACTATCCAAGGCCCAGTCGATTGATTTGGTGGCTAACATTAGAGCTTGGATTAGTTATGTTGTATCAAGTCTGCCATATATCGCTCTGTAGGATGCATTGGTTTGGTAAATGCTTTATAGAATCTTTAATCGGCAGAGAAGACAATAATAGCAGTAGTTGCCTAATCTGAGCAATTTAACAAATAGAGGTTTTTTAAAAGGACTTGGAAGCGATGATTTTTCTCTTTTCATTTGGTATATTAGTGTTTTTATCTGATTGTGAGCCATATACTTTCCTTGAAAGAACCAGGAGTATGGTTGATTTCAGTTCCACAGTTTGGGCATTTATTAAGGATTCTTGTTGCAGATGACGGCATTAGTGGTCTAGTTTCTGTCATCTCCTTAGTAAATATTCTTAGGGCTCCATGTCCGTAATAGGACATACAAATGTAGCACAATTGAAGATAATTTCTTACAAACCCCTTGTATTTTTAAAATTGCTTTGAATAAATCAAGTTTCACTTCATAGATATTTATTTTTCCTAGGTTATAAAGCATATCAGATACTTTGAGATACCTATTAAAACCTAATAGAAGAAATGTATTCCGACATTGTTATACGGATTTTGAAGGCTAGGATTGTGTTAGTAAGTGGAAAAGTGGGGAGTATTAATGAAGAGACTGAATTAGAGAGCCCATGGTTTAATTCCTTTCAGCTTCTATAATTTTTTCCCCCCAGGCTGGTGCAATTTAAAAGGCAGTAATTATTCTTATATCTTAAATGAATTGTGACAATTACATGCAAGAAAAATCTGTGCTATTTACAATTGTATTGTTGGAGTTACTTTTTTAAAAGAAGAATCTCTTAACCTTTGGTGTCTCAGTCGCTAAACCATATTTTATTTACCTGGATTTACTTTAGCTTTTCTTGGCCATAAGGAAAACATTTTAGAATTCTTTAATAATGTGTTTTTCACATTCTTCTTATTTTATTTTTTTCACATTATTTTTAAACTAGAGGCCCGGAGCATGACATTTGTGTACTGGGGTGTGGGGAGGTCCCTCAGCCCGGCCTGCACCCTAAGCCGACAAGTCAGACATCCGCGAGGGGTCCTTAGTGCTGCCGTGGAGGCGGAGAGGCTCCTGCCTCCGCCACTGCACTCGCCAGTTGTGAGCCCGGCTTCTGGCTGAGCAGTGCTCCCCATGTGGGAATGCACTGACCACCAGCGGGCAGCTCCTGCATTGAGCATTTGCCCTCTGGTGGTCAGTGCGCATCATAGCGACTGGTGGTTCTGCTGTTTAATCTGTTTGCATATTAGCCTTTTATTATATAGGATATCCTAGTTATTTCTTTTTTAATATCAAAGTTGTCTCATTTTATTCCTTTGGGAGTGCCAATAGTATTCATAACACAGTTTTAGTGTCTTAAATGTACTAGAGGTCTGGCGCATGACTTTGTGCACCAGTGGGGTCCCTCGGCCTGGCCTGCGAGATCTGGCTGAAGCCGGCTCTCTGACATCCCCCGAGGGGTCCTGGACTTCAAGAGGGTGCAGGCCAGGCCGAGGGACCCCACCGGTGCATGATTGGGGCGGGGAGGGCTCCAGGGTGTGTCCAGTCCATCCAGCAGCAAGCTAACCTACCGGTCGGAGCGTCTGCCCCCTGGTGGTCAGGGCACGTCATAGCAAACGGTTGAATGGCCTTAGCATATCATTAGCATATAATGCTTTGATTGGTTGAATGGCCAACTGGACACTTAGCATATTAGGCTTTTATTACATAGGATTATATATTCTTAGTAGAAAATCGGGGAAATAAGGGATGTAAAAATTCAATCATCTTGCGTAGATAAATACTATTGTCCATTTGACATTTTTTTCTATACTCATAAATGTTTCTGATTACAGAGTAAGAATATGTAACTAGTATCTCAAAAATTTTCCCCCAGTAATAATTTAATAATAATTTAGTATTCCTCCATGTTTTTAAATGTTTAGGGATATTGCTAATGATAACTTAACATTTCATTATTTAAATGTACCAAAATTTACTTGTGTTATATTTTTTTTAATTTCCAAATTTTTGTTAGAAGTAATGCTACCATGAACATATACATAAATTTAGTTTTATTTGCATCTCTGTCTATTTTTTTAGGAAAAAGAACATTTTTAGTTTTAGCAAATGTAGGAGTGATGATTAAATTTATTTTAAAATTTTAAGCACCCTTTTGCCTCACTTTACAAAGTTGATAAGCCCAGAAGATATTTATTTCCAAACGAAAGTTTTAAAAATGTATTCATTTGACAATTTTTTTAGTATAATGTGATAAGTATAATTTAAAGATTTAGAAGTGAAGATAAAACAAGTGCACAAATAAATAGGAATGCATACAAATATAAAATGTACTAACTCTTGCAAGATGCATAAATAGTGCTATGTAAAGAGATGAATATTGTAACCATTTGGGATAGAGTGGATCTAGGTGAGTTTCTATAGGAAAGTTAGCATATGAGCTGGAAGGATATAGTATTTCAATGAGGAAAGATTGAAGAAGAGTATTCTATAGGTAAAGCAGCTCAAATGGCCAAATTTGAGTTACCTAAAATGTCTGAAAATAGCAGGAAGGTTAGAAAGGTAAAAATGAGGTCAGATTATAGAAGCAATCAAATTAGGGAGCTTGGGTTTAATTTGATGGGTATCCAATGATAGTTTATAATAGGAATCATCAGGTTTTATAAAGAAGGGGATAGAATCATTTATGCCTTATCCAAAAGTCTTAAAACCACCCTGAAAAGTATATATTAGCTTAGATTTATAGGTGAAGGAAATACAGTTTCAAGAGGTTAAATGAATTGCCCAAAGTCAAAATTAATAAAATAAACTTACTCTCACTTGTACCTGGGGAAAACAAACAAACAATAAACAAAGCACTCCTAGAAATTGACGAGATAAAGAGACAACAATCCAGCAGCAAAATGGGCAAAAGATATGGATAGGCATTAAACAGAAAAGGAAATAAATACAAATGGCTCTGAAACAAATGCACTCTCTTCAACTTCATGCATACTAAGAGAAATGCAGGAAACTGCAATGAGGTACCTTTTTTTTTTTTCACATATCAGAGTAACAAAAATTTTTAAGTTTGATAATACACTCTATATGGTGAGGCTGTCAGTATACAAGTTTTCATAGGTTGTTAGTATAAATTGATAAATTCATATAGGGTATTTTGCCAGCATATGTCAGAATTACAAATGCATATACCCTTTCTCCCAAAAGTCCGTGAATATAATTCTTGCTCTGATAGCTACATTTGTATATGTACAAAATAACATTAACTGCAACATTGTTTATAATAGCAAAACATTAAAAATGATCATATGACTATCTATTGGGAATTGGTAAGATAAATTATGGTCCATTCAGTAAATGTAAAGTAATGCTATGTAATTGTGAAAAGAATGAAGTTGTTCTTTGTATACCAAAATGGAAAGATATCCAAGATATATTAAGTAAAAGGCAAGGTTTAGAACATTGTATAGAAAGATGTATTTTGGATTAACATATATATTTGTATATACATATGTATTATATTTTTATTTCCTTATTAATACGTAAAAATACCTGGAAGGGTACATACAACTGATAACAGTAGTTACTCTTGGTGCAGAGGGTAGGATAAGGGATGAGAACTCCATTGATGAGGAAGTGGATGGTAGACACAGATTTTTTCTCTGCATATTTAAAGGGTAGGCTCTGGAAATAGAATGCTTGTGTGCATATCCTGGCTCTGTTACTTTTTAGCTGTGTTATCTTGGGCACATTGCTTAGTCACTCTGTGCCCGTGTTATCTTCTATAAAATTAGAGTAATAATGCCAAACTCCTAGGGTGGTTGTAAGGATGAAATGAGATAACACTTGAAGTGCAAAGAACAATGCCTGGCATGTGATGAGTGCTCAATAAATGTTTGCTTAAAAGAAGGAAGCTGTTAATATTAGAGTGGGAATTTAATTTTAGGTGTGCCTTACACTGAAATGGTGATAGGCTGTTTGCATATTTGCCTTCAGATAGATACTGTATTTTTCCGTGTATAAGATGCCCCCACTTTTCCAACCCCAAATTAAGAAATCAATATTTTAAACATAGAACAGAACACATTTTTATTTAGTAATTACCGCAGGTAATGTTTACATACCAATACTCTGATATGATGCAGCATATCACTTTATTCAGCCTCTGTTGCATCACTGCTCTCTTCTTCACTATTAGTTCCACACATACCAATTTCTTCAACTTCTATTGTATCACTGCTGTCTTTTGAGTCACTGTCTATATATGTGAGATCATCCTCATAAACCAGTGGCATTTTCTGAGCTAACGTTACTCATGTTCTCATGGCCAACCCTTCTCTCTTTGTGAATTTGAAGCACCATTTTGCCTTTTCTATAAAATCAATGTTCATTTTGCTTGCAAACATTCTTGCCTGACATTGAATAAGCTTGGTTGACACACATAAGCCACTCTGGTGCTGCTCTATAATTGAAGTCTTAAGCCTCTGCTCCAAATTTGCCCATTTTGCTGGTTTTCCTCTTAAGGCTTTCTTCATTTTTGGCATCTTAATGAGTTGTTCTTCCTGTTTTCTCCACTGTCCTATCAGACACTCAATGGGAGGAGGTCCAAATTGTCTCTCTGCAGCTTTATTTCCATGCTCTGTTGCATAGCTGATTACATTCAGTTTGAATTTTGCAGAGCAAGACAACCGCTTACTGATATTTATCTTTTTATTTTCTGACATCTTTATGGGCTCAGAAAGCTCCGGTCCCTGTTGCGTTTGCACACTCTCCACCTCCACTTCCAATTGCGGCATCAGCTGCTGTCAGTAACAATAAGGCTCATGATTGGAGGAAGCCTGTTTGACAAGGTATGGGCAGCCCTCGGGGCTCCATCCTTGGCTGACTTCCGTGTATAAGATGCCCCTCGATTTACAGTCTAACGATTTTAGAAAAAAATAGCATCTTATACACGGAAAAATACAGTAATACATCTTTTCATTTAGAACTGAAATTCAAGTATTTATCCCAAAAAAATGAGTGTCTTCCTGGTCTGTCCCATACATTATGCTAAGCTTGAAAGTACTTTAACTTCAGACTTCAATTATTATGTTAAAATTGTTGGAGCTCATATTTTTAAAATGTGCCAAAATTAAAAAAAAAAAGTATGTTTGTGATGCTTAGAGGTAATGCTATATTTGAGCAAGATATAAAATGAATTGGATTTCTTTAAGAATACAGAAAAAAAATAAAGGCATTAAAGTCCCTTTTTTTGTTCCTTGGAGAAGCACATAAGTAATGGAAGTTAGCCTCATTTATTTTCCAAAAGTTTATTTAATGATGAATAATTGGAAGATGTTTTAGTCTACTCAAGTTGCTATAAAAAAACTACTATAGTTTCGGTGGCTTGACTAACCAACATATATTTCTCACAATTCTTGATACTGAGGAGTCCCAAGATCAAGGTACTCGCAGATTTGGTGTCTGGGTAGGACTCCACTTCCTGTTCATAGAAGGCTGTCTGCTCATTGTGTCTTCACTTGGTAGAAGAGCTGAGGGAAAGGGCACCAATCTCATTCATGAGGGCTCTACCCTCATGACCTAATCACCCCAAAGGCTTACCTTATACTATCTATCACATTGTAGGGTTATGTATTTTGAATTTGCAGAGGGCACAGGCATTCGGTTTATATCAGAAGGTATATTTTGTGTACTGTATGTGGAGGAACATAGGCACTTGAATAAATTCTAGTTATTCACACTTTAAAATTCTGCCCCTCCCAAAAAGTTAAGCAGACCTTTAAATTGAAAATAAATGCATTTGATTGCATCTCTTTTTTTATGGTTGTAGCTATTTTAATAGCAATGCCAATTTTTTTTTGCTTAGTGTATAAGTATGTTGTTAATAAGCAGGGCATCCACTGTTTACAAGGTGCTTGACTATGGGAGAAATTTATATATCATGAACTGATAAAATGTAGAGAACAAAAGAACATTTTAAATGGAAACCATTGTACTGTGAGTTAGCTATCTCCATCTCTCTAAAATAAACTGTGAAAACAACTCCTCGTCCTTGTTTATTAATGCTTCTTGAATTCCCTCAGATTCACCTTAGGATCTGCTTTCTAGCCCATAGCACCAACATTGATTCAGTTGCCAAATCTTATTGGTTCTTTTCTTAGTAACTCTCACATTTCCTTTCCTTTGCAAATGGCTAAATGCGTGACCTTCAGCTAGTTGCTTTAAATTATTAGGGCCAATAGTTTCCTGCTATCTCAATCTAATATTTACTTTTATACTAATTAGATCATTACTTGTCTATGTAAAAACTGTGGCTAAAAGTTTCTAACTGATGTTTCTGTTCCAATTCATCCTTCCTATTAATTTAGGATTAATCTTCCTAAGGCATATTTCCGTTTCTGTTGAATTTGCCCAGCTGAAGTACCATCTCCTACATCTCCCTGGTCACTGTTGTAAGAACTCAAATTGCATATTTTTGTGTAGTACTGAATGAAGGACAGTTACCTGGCATTCAGTAAATAAGTTGCTTGGCTGTCTTCCTATTTCATATGATCGTTTAGATAAAAATCTCCTTTACCATGCCAACTCCTGCAGAGTAGAAGCCTTACTTTAGTATAGATCTTTGTCACTGTGGTGAGTACACTATGGTACACACAGAAAGGAATATGGGTTTATTGAATGCACACATGGTCAATGTATTTTATTGGATATGCTATAGGAAAGGAAGAAAACTATACATAAGACTCTTGTTTCAATGAATTTGGTGGCCATAAGCTACATTATAACCAAAAATTGAAAAATTGAAACTGTTCTGAAGATGTACATGTTGGATATGATATATTGAAGTTGGTTGGATCTTAAGGGGAAGCAAGAATGAGGCTTGGAAGAAATTTATTATACTCAGATCTCAGAGAGAGGGGTCACTGCATGCCACACAGACATGTGGCATGCAGGGGAAGACATAAGGGTAGGCAGGAGGCAGAAGACAAGAGCGCAGGTTCTGACATTTATTGGGGTTGCCCAGGGAAAGACAAGAATCAACAGTTTAGGATTGGCTAGTTTTAATTCCCCCAGGCTTTGGGTTATAAGGTTGGTTTCTAGTTTCTTACTACCTGGCCCTGGGATGATTTAGGGTAAGGGAAATACTAGCTTGGTGTGTGAGTTAGATAAGGATTTAGTTGGTGTTATAAACTCTGGATTGGCCGGTTTGCATATGAAAAGCATGCTAGTAGGCAAGTTGTTCTCTAGGAATTTGTTCTGAAGGGACAATCTCTTCTGTGCTCTGTAAGCCCCCTCACCCCCACCCAAGTCAGAACATCAAGAATACAGAAAATACGAACATATGTTCATATAATTGATCCTGTGATGAATGGATACCAAATATATGAATAAATAATCTTAAAAACACACACATACATACACAAAACAGAACACAACCTCTGCTAGTATATTTTGAGGATTAGTTCTTTTCTTAAAAAGAAATTGAAGTAAAGCAACTATGTGACATATATATATGTTGGAGTCTTTGTATTTCAAGACTTCTCCTTTTCTCTTTAGAGCAATTAATTTCAGCAGTTCCTAAACAACCAGAAAGGGCTTTTCTTTAAAAAAAAATACTGTAAAGCCCTAAATTTTTATAAAATGTTAAGTATATTTGAAAAATCAATTATTAAATCATAATCATGTTCTTTAAATATTGTTAACAGAAGGGCAATAAATAGGGGAATATTTATATGTTAGTGCCTTGATCTGTGAAGTAGGAATGATGGTACACCCTCCTCATGGTGTTATGAGGATTAAATGAGATTATTAAGTCCTCTAGCAGTGTGCCAGGCACATAATAAGCTCTTGATGTATGCTAACTGTATACCTCTATGTAGATAGAATGCGTAAGAGGGGTATGAACTTGTAGACATACCCATTTGTAAAGAATTTTTTAAATCTAGTTATAGCTCCATATGAATATTATTTTGTGGGCTGTCAACTTAGATATATAAGTCACTTTATATTAACTTTAGATTTTATCAGGGAACTCAAAATGCTTTAATGACTATGGGTTGTACCGTTTCAAATTTCTATTGGTACTAATTTATAGAATAAACGCTTTAATTTTTTTGATGTTTTAGTCTTATTTCCTTCAGTCTCAATTTAGTTTTATAATACACTTTATGATCATTATATGGATTATATTAGAGATCCTTCACAAAGTGTCAGTAAACAAAAACTTCACTTTAGGAATAGGGAAGTACATGCCTTGAGTGAAGTAGCCTTTTGCTTCTTTATCTCTGTAACAAAATTTACTATGGTTATTTAAAGTTAAAAAAAGCATGCTGAATTATTTATTGCTATTCGTGTGTGTGTGTGTGTGTGTGTATATATGTATATATATATGTATGTGTATATATATATATATTTATTTCAGACAGGAAGGGAGAGGGATAGAAAGATAGAAACATCAATGATGAGAGAGAATCATTGATTGGCTGCCTCCTGCTTGCCCCCTACTGGGGATTGAGCCCACAACCCAGGCGTGCACCCTTGTCTGGAATCAAACCTGGGACCCTTCAGTCCACAGGCTGATGCTCTATCCACTGAGCAAAACCAGCTAGGGCTAATATAATCTTTCAAAAGTCAGAATCATAAATGCATTAGCTACACATTCAGTTGTTTAGTTAAATAATTAAAAGAACCAGAAGAAAAAAAATACCCTTGTAGGTAACCAGAGTTGACAATTTAGTATTTATTTTCTCAGTCTTTTTTCTGCATATATATTGGGGCTGAGTGGCTTTTTAAAAAAATATGTTTTATTGAGGAAGAGAGAGGGAGAAAGAGAAACAATGGATATGAACATTAATCGGTTGCCTCCTAACTGGGCATCAAACCCTTGACCTTTCAGTACCTGGGATGATGCTCAACCAACATCAACCACATTGGCCAGGGCTGTGTGTGACATTTTAAACAAGAATGGAGTTACAATAGTGCCTCTTTACTTTAATAAAATACTCTCTTGTGAAAGTTACATTTTTAGAGATGGATTGTTCTTTTTTAGAGTTTGGAGTTATTCAGAGAGAAGGAAAGAAGAAACATTTATAGCAACGAGTAAGGCATGGTAGTTCAGAGGATTTTGAAACTTAAACTCTGGAAGAATTAAACATTGGCAGATAGACAGCTGGCAAAATTACTAAGAAATTGAAATGATGCCTCTTTAAATTAGTTATTTAACAAAGTATATTTCTTAGTTTTAGAATTGTTATCAACATGGCTCTTCCTGGTGTTCATTAACAATACTGTTTTTCGCTCTAACCGATTTGGCTCAGTGGATAGAGTGTCGGCCTGCGGACTCAAGGGTCCCAGGTTCGATTCCAGTCAAGGGCATGTACCTTGGTTGTGGGCACATCCCCAGTAGGGGGTATGCAGGAGGCAGCTGATTGATGTTGCTCTCTCATCAATGTTTCTGACTCTCTTTCCCTCTCCCTTCCTCTCTATAAAAAATCAATAAGATATATTTTTAAAAAAACAATAGTACTGTTTTTCAGACCCCATAAGTTGAACATAAAACATTAACAAAGGTTTTTGTTCTGCAAATAAAACATTGAAAATCATTTAAACTTTGTTAGAATTCATTGTTTTAAAATTCATAATGTAGGATTTTATTAAACTCATAGACCATATTAGAAGTTAAAGTTGATTGGACTTGAATCACACCTGGTAATAATACCAGATAGTCCTTGATTTATGAATGAATTGTGTTATTAAAATCTTTAAATTTTTCTTTACTTATGGAAATTTTGCTAGATATAAGAAGTTTTCAAACAAATCTTAAGACATATTGTACCTAATAATTATATTTAAATGAACTGTAATATTTTCTATAGAAAAATTCATTTGAGTTTTAAATTTGGATGTCAGAAAAATATCTGCACCCTTCAGCTATCCTGACTTGTTTAGTTCTGTTGGTTTATCAGTTCCAGAAAGTTCAGGATAGATATTTGTGGGTAGCATTTAACTTAACTAAAGATAAATAATATCTGATCATAGCCTCTGTTTCCTAGGTAAGAACCTCTTATCACTCCAAGTTAATTATTTCCCTAATGTTTTGATTTTGGGAAAGAGGACATTTGTTCCTGTGGGGTTCATGGGTCATTTTTTAAGTTGGGGGCTTTTTATGCCTTAAAAAGTTCTTTTATTTTTTTCTGATTACCAAAATAATACATGTACTTTATATCTTTTTTAAACTTAAAGAAATGTATGCACTAAGAAATGGAAGTCACTTTCCCCATACAGTCTAAATATGGCTACTACTATTTATATTTTCATGTCTTTTACACTTGTGTCAAAAGACATAATTTTATACACATTTATATAAAGGTCTGTGATTTGCATTTTATTTGACACTAGAGGCCCGGTGCACAGGATTTGTGCACTGGTGGAGGTTGTGGCCTACGGGTATCGGCCCCCATGGGAACACAACTCATCCCAGTCAGCCAAGCGGCTGTGAACCTGCCCTCTGAGCAGCTGCTCCCACTGCGGAAGCAGCTGCTCATCCCAGTCAGCGGCAGCTCCTGTGTTGAGCGTCTGCCCCCAGGTGGTCAGTGTGCATCATAGTGACTGGTCGACCTATCATTCTGGTCATTCCACTGTTCAGTTGCTGGACTTTTATTTATCTACACTAATAAAAGCCTATGTGGTAGTCATGCCCTCACTCCGTAACAATCCATCACCAGGAGGCTGCATGGGTAGGGAATTGGCTCTGGGTGCGCGGCTTGGAGGCGGGTCCCAGTGGTTCCGCTTAGCAACGCCTCGGGGGGTCCCGCAGCTCCGCGTGGTGAGGCCTGGGGGTCCCGCGGCTCTGCGCAGCGCTGAGGCGGGACCCCTGGCTCCGTCCTACCTCTTTGGGGCAATCCATCAAGGAGCCCTGGATGGGTGGGCGGGATCTACCTCTTTGGGGCGATTGATTGCGGGGCTCCCACACTATGAGAGGGCACAGGCCAGGCTGGGCCATCCCCCCCATGACAACCCAAATTTCGTGCACCAGGTCTTGTTAATATGTAGATATTCTTTTTAATAAAAACATCAATTTTTATTACGTAGATATTCCATAACTTATCTACTTATTACTGGAAATCAGGTTATTTCCTGTTGTTTTTCCCCCAATTACAAACAGATTCAATAAACATTGTTTTACAATGTATAATGAGTTCTTAAAAGGAAAGTTTCTGGGTCAAAGGGCATGCATGTTTAGAATTGTAAAGTGTATTGCCAACTTGCTTTTTAAAAAGCTTTTTTTTTGCTCATATTTTAAAGATTTTTTAGAGAAGTGTGTTTTTGCCCATTTCGTGTAAATATTTTTTGCCATTTTTAACCCTTTGGGAACACAGTAACACCACATAAGATTTTAACACCTGTGGATGACAGAGTATGATATAGAGTGACATAATAATGTTTATATTTTTTCTTAAATTGCTGAGTTAAAAATCTTTTGTTCTTGCCTGGTCAACTGAGAACTGTAACAAAATCTTAGCTAGAACATAAGGTTAAATATATACAGTTGATTAATCAGTTACACGTCTGTTAGTAAAAGGGCAGGGAAGGAAAGAAAAGGGAAGAGAAATAAAAAAATATTTTTATTCTACCCTTTTCTCGTTTCAATACTGTAAACAACTTCTTTTTGAGGTATATTTAGTGCCTCATTTTTCACATTTTTGTACTTTTAAAAAAATATATTTTTATTGATTTCAGAGAGGAAGGGAGAGATCGAAATATCAATGAGAGAGAATCATTGATAGGCTGCCTCCTGCATGCTCCCTACTGGGGATCGAGCCTGGAATCCAGGCATGTGCCCTTGACTGGACTCAAACCCGGGACCCTTCAGTCCGCGGCCTATCCACTGAGCCAAACCAGCTAGGGTGCATTTTTATACTTTTTGTTTTGGTGATTTTACAGTTTAAAATGACCAATGCTCTATCCACTGAGCCAAACCAGCTAGGGTGCATTTTTATACTTTTTGTTTTGGTGATTTTACAGTTTAAAATGACCCCTAAGCATAGTGCATAGTGCATAGTGCTGAAGTGCTATGTAGGGTTCCTAAGCCCAAGAAGGCTGTTGTAATTGATTGTATTCCCAAGTAGCCTAAAATAAAATGACTGAAATTATAACTAGAATAATGATGGAGTTTCCTAGAAGGATGGTGCAGTAGTGAAATAAATCAATATTTAGCATCCTTCTGTTTTCATAAGTTTTTAGAGTTTTGCATCATCTTTTAAGAAGGTTTAAAAGAAGCCTGTAGTCACCATCTTTGTAGCTTTTCTTTTTCTTTGTAGCTTTCATTGACCACAGTTGAGAATGCAGAAATTTTCATTTTCTGTCTTTAATGGCAAAGAGAAGAAAATTGACAGAGAAAGAAAGCTATTTCACAATTACTAGATAAATCAGAAAGTGAATGTGGATAGTACCACTGATCATTGAGTTTGGAGATAATTATACATGAATTTTCACAAACTCAAGAATTGAGGGATATATTTCTTAGATTCCAAAGGAAATAGGATGTTCTTATCCAGTTAGTTATTCAACAGGAAAGATTGTATCTTTTAGCATTTTACATGAAGATACGACCTATCCCAGTGGTCGGCAAACTCATTAGTCAACAGAGCCAAATATCAACAGTACAACGATAGAAATTTCTTTTGAGAGTCAAAATTTTTAAACTTGTTCTAATGCCACTTCTTCAAAATAGACTCGCCCAGGCCGTGGTATTTTGTGGAAGAGCCACACTCAAGGGGCCAAAGAGCCGCATGTGGCTCGCGAGCCGCAGTTTGCCGACCACGGACCTATCCTGTATTGGCTAAGATGATGTGTAACAGTATTCTTTCTTATGATGTTTGTGCAACAAAATTTATTTGATGTAGCATGTAAGTGAACAAATGCTGAAATCAGATGTGCATACAAAGGTAATTTGGAGGAAATAGATGAAGTAGAAATAAAAATCATCATTAGATTGACATTTTAATTGGTTTTTATAAATCTATACACAACAATATTTGCATTATGGAGTAAAAAAGAGTATTATCTCCTTAATAAAATGATGTGCCATCAGTTTTAAAAAATACTGCATTTTAACAAAAGTGTAAGAAGAACCAGAAGTAATGATGAGGTAATACTGATTTGCTATCAGTATTTACAACTTGAATATATATATACTAGTAACCCTGAACACGAATCCATGTGCCAGTAGCTCTCTGCGGGGCCTGGCCGTGCCTGCTGCCCAGAGGTCCATTCGCAGTTGGGTGCGGAACGCTTGCCTTGTCGCCAGGGTGATGACACAAGCGTTCCTTCCCTCTCCCCGGCCGCTCCGTGCCCGCTGCCTGTTATGGGACGACCCACAAGAGATGACCACCAGAGACAGAGATCAAAATTTATGAGCCTTTATTAAGCTGGCCATCGACTACAGTTGTAGCACTTCACCGCAGTAAAGGCCGAACTGCAGTGCAGACCACAGTTGTTACAGCAAATTTATACTCAGAAACCACAAGAGAGAGTTAGGATAGTTAGAGTGACAACCTAAAGGTTACAAAAGTTATTTCAACCCTTTCTAAGAAAGTCAGGGCACAGGTGCAATGCCTGGGCACGCTTGGCCGGAGTGTGAACCACCACCTTCCTCTAAACTCCAACCGACCCATTGTTCGGTGACCTACTCCACCTCTCTCTGTCCCAAGGCATCCTGCCTCCAGGCAATGGAGGAGCTGTGCAATGTTTGCAGCTCAGAGGCCTTCAGCGGCTGCTCCCCGGGGACTGGGGGACTCCGGTGGGGCTGAGAGGACTGGGCACGGCCATCTTATGGCTATGGGTGCTGGCATCTTTGTGACGAGTAACAGTTAATTTGCATATTACCCTTTTATTAGATAGGATTACATTCCTCTGTGTTTTTGGTTTCTTTTAATATTTTATTGATTTTTTACAGAGAGGAAGGGAGAGGGATAGAGAGTTAGAAACATTGACCAGCTGCTTCCTGCACACCCCCTACTGGGGATATGCCCACAACCAAGGTACATGTCCTTGACCAGAATTGAACCTGGGACCTCTCAGTCCGCAGGCCGATGCTCTATCCACTGAGCCAAACCAGTCAGGGCTACATTCCTCTAGTTCTTTTCTGTTACTGCTCCTGTCTCTGAAAAATGTATTTTTTCTTTCCCAAGGCAATGTCCTTTACTTAATGTTTTCTTTGCCTTTTTGTGCCTCCCAGAACTAAATGTTTCTTTTTTTCTTTCCTTAAAGAGGAATATTGTGAACTGATATGGATAGTGTTATTTTTCTCAAAAATTTTATATGAACATTGTGAAGCATAAAGTTGAAAGAGTAGCACAATGACCAACAGTTAAAATTTTGCCACATATTTTTATCTGTATATATTTGTATTTTTGAAAAAATTTTTTGATTTCACAGAGGAAGGGAGAGAGAGAGAGAAAAACAGAGAAACATCAGCGATGGAGTCTGCAACCTGGGCATGTGCCCTTTGTTGGAAGCCGCCCGTTGTCCTCACTAGCAGAGAGGTGTGGACAAGGAACCAGGAAGACAGGTCAACCTGGAAGCTCTGAAAGGTCAGAGCCAACCACCCACTGTTTAGTTGAGACAATGGTAGCTGAAGCAACTTCCACCTTCTAGTTTTAAGTAAATTCTTGCTGATTGGCTATTATTGGAATTGCCTGCCTAAAGGCTATGGGTGTATCCCACAGTCTTAATAAAAGGGATAGCAAGGGGTGGAGTCCTTCCCCTTGAGTTGGGCTCCCGCCTGACCCCCAATATTTCCAAATTAATATTTTCTAGTCTCTTTCATTTGTGTGCGGCCTCCTCCATAGCCCAAACCCTGAACCTGAACCCTGAACCACGCGGGACGTGGTGGGGACACTTGCAACTGGCGCCCAACGTAGGGTACCCACAGGTAACTGATACGGGCTAGTTAGTAAAATTTATGTAGCTTTTGCTGGTGCCGTCTCTGGTGATTAACTTCTGCCCTTCCTGGTAGAGAGGAAAAGGGCGCACATTTATAAGTCTATGTTCCTGCTTTTAGGCAAATACCAGAACGGAGAGCTTTTCTTGTATTTCCTTCTTCTTAATGGCCTTCAGCTGAAAATAATCCTTATGCCAAAGTGGCATATTTTGGAGTGGCATACACTGCTACCTTTCAGCACTTGGTGTATCTGTAGGATAATTTCCTGGAGATGGAATTGCTAGGTTCAAAAAGAAAATACAAATATTCTGTTAGGTATTGCCACCTTCCTTTCCATCAAGATTGTTCTATTTTATACTCCCACTATCAAACTCCCACTATCAACATATGAGTGCCCTTTTCCCCAACAGATTAGGTCTTTTTACTGTCTCCAAAATTTTGCCTTTTCCAGAATGTCATATAGTTGGAATCATATAGTATGTAGCCTTTTCAGATTAGTTTCTTTCACTTAAAAGATACACATTTAAGTTTACTCCATATCTTTTCATGGCTTGATAACAACTCATTTCTTTTTAGTGCTGAATAATATCCTATCGTCTTGATGTACAGTTTATCCATTCACGTACTGAAGGACGTTTTGGTTGCTTCTAAGTTTTGACAATTATGAATAAAGATGCTATAAATACCCGTGGGAAGGTTTTTGTGTGGATATAAGTTTTCAAGTCCTTGGGTAAATACCAAGGAGTACAATTGCTGGATCAGTATGATAAGAGTGTTTAGTTTTGTAAGAAACTGCCAAACTGTTCTTTCATAGTGGCAGTACCATTTGCATGTCCACCAGCAATGAGAGATCTATAGCTCTATATCCTTGCTAGCATTTGGTGATGTCAGCGTTTTGAATTTTGGCCATGTTAATAGGTGTAGAGTGGTGTATCGTTTTAATTTACAATTTCCCTAATGACTTATGATGTAGACCATCCTTTCATAAGCTTAACTTGCCATCTACCTCTTTTTTGGTGGGGTGTCTTGTCAGATTTTGGCCTGTGTTTTAATTGGGTTGTTCATGTTCTTGTTGAGTTTTAGAGTTTTTTCGTGTATTTTGGATAATAGTCCTTTATTAAATGTCTTTTGCAAAGATTTTTTCCCCAGTCTGTGCTTATTTTCTCATTCTCTTGATAAATGTAAACTTTCATAATAAAAGATTAAAAACCACATAGAAAAGTATATAAATTAAAAGTGTGTGGCTTGCCTTGCTGGCGTGGCTCAGTGGTTGAGCATCAACCTATGAACCAGGAAGGTATGGTTGGGGCACATACCTGGGCTGCGGGCACAGTCCCCAGTAGAGGGCGTGCAGGAGGCAGCCAATGGATGATTTTCTCTCATCATTGACTAGAGGCTCGGTGTACGAAAATTCGTGCACTGTGGGGAGGGTCCCCTCAGCTGGGCTTGCGCCCTCTCGCATTCTGGGACTCCTCTAAGGATGTCCATCTGCTGGCTTAGGCCTGCTCCCCGGGGCATTAGGCCTAAGCTGGCAGTCAGATAGCCCTCTGGCAGCCCGGGAGCCCTCGAGGGATGTCCGACTGATGTGGATTTGGCCTAACCGCTGCCTCAGAGGCAGGAGAGGCTCCCGCCACTGTCGCTGTGCTCACAGAGCCCAACTTGTGGCTGAGTGGAGCTCCCCTTGTGGGAGCACACTGACCACCAGGGGGTAGCTCTTGTGTTGAGCGTCTGCCCCCTGGTGGTCAGTGCGCGTCATAGTGACCGGTCATTCCCAGTTGTTCCGCTGTTAGGGTCAATTTGCATATTACCCTTTTATTATATAGGATAGGATGTTTATATCTCTTTCCCCCTCCCTTCCTCTTGGAAATCAATAAAAATACATTTTAAAAAATGTATGGCTTTATGAGTTCTAAGTGAACATATTATTTCCTTGTTTATGTTATCAGTCTTTTCACTGCTTTTAGTTTGTTTTGCTATATAACAAATTGAATTTTCTCAAGTGGGTACATGGAATCTCTTCCTCTGTCCTTAACTCAGAACTTACTTTAAGTGTCTTCCAAAATTCCTCCTTGTATCTTTCAAAGCTTTAATAATTCCCATGTCCCTTTTGTATATCTTTTAGCATTTAATCACAATCCTTTATCCTACTTGTTATTCTATATACTGTAAACTCCTTGAGAGCTAGAATTCTTGTTTTATTTGTCTTTGTGTGTTTAGAGCTTGGAGCACAAGAGGTATTATACGCTATTACTGTTTAGTCTGAATGATTGTTTCTTTGTTTCTTGGATTTTAAGTGCCTTTGATTTCATATCCATTGCTCTCTAATTTAGGTACTCTTTGTTTATTATTGTTTAACCAGCCAATCTTATTCATTCCTCTTGTCATCCTAACATTTTCTGCTCTTCACTAGTTACCCTTGAGGATTGTTTTGGAGAAACATTGACTTATTTCTGGGGCCTCTGTGAGAGAGTAGAAATCTCCTGTGTTTTATTTCTTTATAATTAAAACTTACGGGAATGTTTTGATGTAAACAAATGATGCCATACTTCTAAGTCCTTTTTCTTAGTTTTTTTGGAGGACAATATGTTATACCTTGTTTTCTTTTTTTGTAAGTTTCTGCAATATAATTTTATGAAAATATGCATACAAAGAGTGAGAGATTAGTATAATGAACTTTTACTTACTATTCACAGCTTCTTGTTATTAACTCATGTAGTATTATAAGGTAAGTACTTAAAATATTGTTAGAGTTGTACAGATTCCTAGAAGCTATTTAGGGCTAACCTCCCACCCCAAAATGCACGATAGTAATTCAGATACAATTTTAATTTCTCTATACATAGGGATTTAAACCTCCTTGATGTGATCTGTTTCATTATTGAACAGTTGCATTTGTATACAGAGCTAAAATATGCTTCTGAAGAAACCCTGGTTGATTCATTTTAACTACTTCAACATGAGGCTTTCAGTTTAATAAAGACAAACATAGCTGTCTTATTAAGCTAAAAGAATTAATTTTAAGTGGCGTCTTAAAATAATTTGTGGTGGACCCTGGCCTGTGTGTCTCAATGGATAGAGCATCGGCCTTTACATCTAAGGGTAGAGGGTTCGATTCCCAGTCAAGGGCCTGGATTGCAGGTTCTTCCCGGGCCCTGGGGGGAGGAGGGCAACCAATCTATGTGTTTCTCCTTCTCCTTTCCCTCTCTTCCACTCTCTAAAAATAAATGGAAAAAATATCCTCGGGTGAGGATTAACAAAACAAACAAACAAAAACTTGTTGTGGGGTGTATGTAGCTAGTAAACTTCAGAATTTATCAATAATAAATTTATGTTTACTAGCTACATAAACCTCTTATTAGCTAGTAAACTGATAAGACATTGCACATTTTAGGACTAAGGAAACAATTTCACTTTCTTGACTGATTTGTCAGTTGTTACTTATAGTCTTATGAAGGGCCAGTATTTAGAATTAATTCCTAGTTTAAAACGAGCACGTTTTAACCACATATGGAGTTTTTATGTCTTTGATGTTAAAATGGCAGTCGATAAACTGAAACCCATTGGTTGTGGTCACATTGCCTTTCAATTCTCTCCTTAGCCTATCCAGTAGATGCTTCATTTATGAGCTCTGTAAAAAATTTATTTCCTATCAGAAATTGCCAATTCAGATTATTTCATTAAATTCAGAATCACTCCATAGTAGTATCTATATGGAAATGTATGTGTCAGTTATTTTATTATTATTTAAAAAAACAGCCCAGGTTATTTAATTGATTCCCTTTTCAGCTGGACTCTCTTATATTGGTAATGGCTTTGAATGAAGATCACTTTCTGAGAGAATATTTATAACCCTTAACATTTCCCCCAAATGTTCAAGTCACTTAATACAGAGTTTCCCCCAAAAGTATGTACACACTTTAACAGCTCATAGCTCAATTTTGAAAATGAAATGTATTTTAATAAACACTGTCTATATAGTTATTCAAAATGTGTGTATACATTTTTTTGCAATACCCTATATTCTGAGTCAGTCATGCACTATGATATATATGTATATTCCACAATGAAAATTTTGTATGGAACATACTTGCTAGATTTTTCAGAATAACTGAAGTTATACTTAGTTTGTATTTCAGCATTTCCTTAGTTTTCTTATGCAAGATGAAGATTGTGTTTTATTTCCATTGGTAGTTCTAAACTAGAATATAATGTTTTTCTCCTTGATTTCTGTAGAGCAGGTTGTTGCCCTGGATGCCCAAAATATTATAGCTGTTTCATGTGGAGAAGCTCATACATTAGCACTAAATGACAAGGGCCAGGTGTATGCTTGGGGTCTCGATTCTGATGGACAACTTGGCCTGCTAGGATCAGAGGAATGTATCAGAGTACCCAGGTAACAAAGGTGACCAAAAAGAGGTCTTTAATAATCTTTTATCATAAATTTATTATTAAATTATCCTGTATACTTTGGGCATGTAAAAGTTGACACCTATTATTTCTCCCCTTTGAATTCTGAAGTTTACTAGTTAGGTTCTTACCTTTAATTTGGGTAGAGTGCCCCCTTTTTTATATACTTTTGTTTTCCCCCACATATCTTGACTAGCCCAGCTATTGACATAGTAAATATTGATTGGTTGCAGGTTTCTCTACCTTGTTTTTTTAGTATTTATTGTTTTTATTCAGTACAGAAGTTCCACATGCTTAGTGTAAAAAGAATTCAGTTACTTTCCACTTTTTTATATAGCAGTGACCATGATTTAATTTATGTTAACTATTAAAGTCATCATAGAATTATTTAAAAATGAAAAATAAATAATGCTTCATCAGTGTTGTAGTCTTAAAGATTTACATAAGGCATAATCATTGTTTTAATGTTAAAAATTGTAAGAACATGAACATACCTAGGTAAAAATATAAAGGTTTAAATAAAAACATCTAATTTATTTTAGATAAATAAATAATACACAAAGTCATGCTTAGTTTTAAAAATTATACAATTTCTTGCCTCCTTAAATTCTTGCTCTTTCTTCCTACTAATAGTTATAGGGACAAAAGAGAAATCTCCAGGGAACCAAGGAATTAAGCTAATTTTAGGTAGCACTTTTTAAACACACATTTAGATATTTTGTATTTAATTTAAAAATGATGCTTATTTTGGTTTAAGAGATACGAAGTAATAGTAGGATAAGAAAATGGAGCACAGGAACTACTAATATATATCAGAACAGGAACTCATCATTGCTAGAAATGAGTTTTTTGTTGTTGATTTTTTTTCATTAGGGAAAGGTAGCTCTTCTAATAAGCCTGTAACCTTCCCTGTGTTGTAACATATTAAAAGTTTTTTGATCTTTGGTCTAACATTTTATATTTGTTGTGGTAAGGGACTGTCTGTTGAGACTTTGGATACATCACAATCACCTATTTTCTTTATTAAACCTGTAACTAAATTTCACAGACCTCAACAAATTTCTTCCCCCTTGTTTCTTTTGTGATGATAATTAAATACTTGGAGTGGTGAAACAAATAAGTATTCCCATTATGCTTTTAATGTCTCTTAATGATGGTTCTGTTGGGGAAAATTTTTTTTTTTAATTAAGTAAATTCTTTTAGTCATTTCAGTTTTGATATCTTTCAGAAAATGGTAATTTGCAACCAGTGGTTTTTGGCTAGGTAATACAAAGCATTCATGAAAACGTAGTGACTGCACGTTTGTCATATTCTCTACTGCTTTTATTTTCTCCCAAAAGTAATTGTTGTAGAATGGGGTTTTTAATTTAAGATTTTAAAAGTTTTTTGGTTTTAGGATTGAAAAGGGACATACATGTTAGATTTTCTAAGTTAATATTCTCAACCATGGTTCATAGCAGAGCTTTCTAGTTTTCCCTCATTTTTACTCCACTGGTGTCTTAATTCTCACTACTTACATTTTTGTTTCTGTTCACTTCTGTTATACGAGATTTCAGTCAGTAATTGTAGATGATTAGTAAATGGGAAAGAAAGGTAACTAACTGTAAAGAGAGAATTTTATTGTATATCAATTTATTTGAAGGTTGCCCAGTAATAAATTATGTATTTGTGACTTTACTATTTTATGAGCCTAGATGGGGACCTGAAAGAGATCTTAACTTGAGGCCTTTGCTTTAAAATTCTGTTTTTATATTAGTTAAACATCCTATATTAACATTAAGCTGTGTTGTCATTTTTCCTGTTCAAGCTCATACATTTGTTGTAGACTAGTCTGTCTGGTTTACTGTGACATATATGTTGTTTTTACTGATATTTTCAAACTTTAAAGGTCAATTTAATATTTTAGTAAGAATATACTTTTATGAAAGACTGCCAGTAATTTTTTATCAGAAATGTAAAGATTCACATTAGACTGTACTTTCTTGAGAACAAAATCCATGTTTATGCTAAAAGATGAGTATGTAAATTAACTGATACTTTAAATTGAAGAATGTGAAACTAATAATAAATGGAAATTTGAAATTCTTACTACTTTGATAGTCTTTTTCTACTTCTAATTTTGTTACGTTTTGAAATAATCCATTCTTGAAAAAGACTGAAATTATCAGTATCAGTGGTCTCTATAGACCTGATTTTACTATCTTTAGTTTAATGTAACTTGAAATATATACTTTTCCATGCAAACTTTAGAAAAATAATTGTGTTAAATTCATAGCTTATTTTTTAAAGTTCTAGTTATTGGACATATGCAATAAAAAATTATGACAGTAAGGTGTGATATGATCCTTGTGAGAACAGTTGTTTCTGGACTATAGAAATCCAACAACTTGGTCAAAAATCATTTTATTAATTTGACTCAGTTTTAAATACACGTTAAAATGGTTTTAATACTAAAGTCTCGAAGACTTTATAAATTTACTTATCCTTTAACCATGTATTCATTACATACTTTTTGTAAGGCACTGGGGTAGACAGCAGGGATTGTGTGGGTATAAGACACATAATCTGCCTTCAGAGAGCTTAATGTTTAACAGTACACTGGTAATAAATGAATAAGTATATCATTAATTAATAGTGATAAATGCTGTGAAGGAAAAGACACAGGGTGCTATAAGAATGTAATTTTTGAAGTGTTTTATTTGGTTTGCAAATTGGACTTGATTAATTCCTGTTTTTGCATTGCCAATGTTTGATTTTGGTAATTGCAGAAAAATGGGCATTTTGCTACCTTTTAAAATCTGAGGGTACATTATATCCTTCTAACTTGATGGGTTCTGCTAAATTGTAGCAACATAACTTTCAGGTTTTATATTTAAGACATAAATCCACTAAATAAAAATATTTTTAATACCATAATATGGGATTAGAGTAACTCATCTTTCTCCTGCTCAAAATTTGATTTGCTGAAGCTGCCTCCCGAAAATCATGAGTATCGACTCTCTGGTCAGAACTTGCTCCGGACTTTCATTTGGCCGAATCAGGTCAGGTGGCAGTATCAGGTAAAGGGAAATAAGAAACATATTATGTTTGCTTCCCACTTTTTTTCTTGAAAACACTCATTCAGTAAAAACAATAGAATGATCAGGTAAAGGGCACTGCTTAAGAAAAACCTGGGATGTTTGATGCAGTTACTTGATTTTTGTATTGTTTGAGAAATCGTATTGCAGTTAAGGAAAATTCAGAAATGGGAGAAAAAAAGAAACTATAAAAATATAAGGAAAAAAGCAGACAGCAGAAATATGACTGAACATGTCAGTGATAATAAGTGTGTATTGATTAAATTTCCCTGGTTAGGAATTAACCTTTTGCACTCTGATGTCGAGTGTGACTCGACACGGTTAGCATCGGTAGCAGCTCCAGCTCATATGTCGAATTGTATTGAATGTATCAATAATTTGAAATATAAAAAAATCCAAATAAATAAGTTTGTATGAAAAGAAACTCCAGTTTTTTATCTACTGCCGTGCTTTGTAAAATCTGGGGTATTTAAAATTAAATCCCGAGTAGAATAAAGGAATCGAGAAAAAAGCAAGCGAGTGCAAAGGGTTAAGTTGAATGTCACTGATTTAGATGTAAAGCAAAAGGGCTAAAAGGAATTGATTTCATAATTTGTGAATTGGTAGCAATTCACATAATAGGAATGTTTTTAGTTCTTAACCTGATAGAAGAGAACATATATTAAACTAGGCCAGACATCAATTTTAGACAAATTAGATCATGTACATTTGTTTTACAAATACATTAAAGTTTTGTGTGTTAAGCTTTAAAATTTTTTTTTTTAAATTTTGATGATGAAAGAAAACTAAATTGTAAAAGCGCTCTGAGGGACATTTGAGGTATGCACATAGTTTGCTAAATGTTGTCCTTTCAAAGTATTTTCTCATCACGCTTTTAATTTTCTTTATGTCTAGATTTTGTGTACTGACTAACATTTTTGATAAATTGGGCATGTATAAAATATAACATGAATTGCTAGGTTGGTAGGAAACAACTTGTACATAGTAGGTGGTCAAGAAATAGCATATATGAATAGTATTCAGGATCCATTTAATAACTGGAATTAACTGATCCTGATATCTCTTCTTCTTTCCTAGAAATATTAAATGTTTATCAGATATCCAGATAGTACAAGTTGCTTGTGGTTATTATCATTCACTTGCACTTTCTAAAGGTAAGCATTGTTTTTATTTTATTTTCCTTTTTCAGTTTTATTACTTGACTAGAGGCCCAGTGCACTAATTTCGTGCACCAGTAGGGTCCCTTGGCCTGGCCTGCGGGATCGTGCTGAAGCTGGCTCTCTGATATCCCCCGAGGGGTCCTGGATTGCGAGAGGATGCAGGCCAGTCCAAGGGATCCCACCGGTGCACTATCAGGGCCGGGGAGGGATGCAGGAAGTTGGCCAGCTGGGGCGGGACCGCGGGAGGGCTCCAGGGCGTGTCAGGCCTGTCCCAATCAGCCAGAACCCAGCAGCAAGGAGCATCAGCCAGTAGGAGCATCAGCCCTCTGGTGGTCAGTGCACATCATAGGGAGTGGTTGAGCAGCCTTAGCATATCATTAGTATATTACGCTTTGATTGGTTGAACAGACAACTGGATGACCAGACACTTAGCATATTAGGCTTTTATTATATAGGATACTTTAATTGAGCAGAAAGTCCTCCAATTTTGTTCTTTCTTAAGATTGTCCTGATTCTTGATTCTTTTTCATATACATTTTAGAATTAGCTTGACAGTTTTCACAGACGCACAAACTATTGGGATTTTGATTCGGATTGCATTGTCTCTATAAATCAATTTGAGAAAAGTCTTTACACAATGTCTTTTCGTCCCTGAACATGCTGTATCCCTCCATTACTTTAATCTTTTAATTTTTCTCAATAGTATTTTGTTGTTTTCTATGGAGAAGACTTAGACTCCTTTTATTAGACTTTTCTATAGGTATTTCATATTTTTTTGTTGTTGTATGATGTCAAATTATATATTGCTGTTTTATAGCCATGAATGACATTTATTTTTCTCCTAATTGTTTCTTTAGTTTGTTAAATGCTATTCCTTCATAGCTGGGGAAAGTTATGACTTGCCCAACCTCATTTGATTTCACAGATAAACTATTTATAAATAAAAACAGAGAAGGCCAAGATTCCTATTAGCTTTGTTTGATTTCCTTTCTTATTAGTTTAATTTTTTCATATGCCAGCTAAGGATTTGTAACTTGGGTTAAGAAACTGCCATATGTTCATTTTTACCATTAAAAGTAAGTTCCAGTAGCTTCTTTATTAATATTATGTTATTTTAATTTATTAAATGTCTGGTGAGGCCTACTATGAATGAAGCAGTAGGCTAGAGCTGAAGGAAAATATAGATAAGTTAACACATTGTGGACAGATCACGAGAATTCTCGCTTCATATTACACAGTGTTTTACAAAGTATCATACTTTAAAAAGATATTAGCTTGTAAGAACATGTAATAAATAACTTCAAAATGCAATGGGTATTTAATTTTAAAGCATGCCTTTAACAGTTATGTAAAACGTTTTTTGTACTCGTTTAATAGAAACTTATCTGGCCACTGGATAAAGCTAGCAATAAGACTACTGGCCCACAATGTGTTAAGAGACTTACCTTAAGATAAGTTAAGCTTTAGGGAACATACCATCTAGTGGAAGAGACAGATATACAAATAAATAGCTATAGATTAAAGGGGAAAAAAGACACACACACACACACACACACACACACACACGCACACGCACACGCACACGCACATACACTAGAGGGTCCCTTGGCCTGGCCTGCGGGGATAGGGCCAAAACCAGCTCTCCAACATCCCCCAAGGGGTCCCGATTGCAAGAGGCCAGTTCTCGGGTGATACACCTCAGAATCGGGCTCCCTCCTCTCTGGTTCCTGATGCATCACCTGAGAACCACAGCTGCCAGGTCACCACAGCTTGGCAGCTCCTGCGTTGAGTGTCTGCTCCCTGGTGGTCAGTGTGCATCATAACTAGCGGTTGGAGTGTCTGCCCCCTGGTGGTCATTGCGCATCATAGCTACCAGTCAGATGGTCGAACAGTTGGATGGTCGCTTAGGCTTTTATATATACACTAGAAGCCCGGTGCACGAAATTCGTGCACGGGGGTGGTGGTGTCTCTCAGCCCAGCCTGCACCCTCTCCAATCTGGGATCCCTCTCACAATCCAGGACTGCTGGCTCCCAACTGCTTGCCTGCCTGCCTTCCTGATTGCCCCTAACCGCTTCTGCCTGCCAGCCTGATCACCCCCTAACCACTCTGCTGCCAGCCTGGTTGATGCTTAACTGCTTCCCTGCCAGCCTGTTTGCCCCCAACTTCGCTCCTCTGCCGGCCTCGTCACCCCTAACTGCCTCTCCTGCAGGGTTGATCACCTCCAAACTGCCCTCCCTTGCAAGCCTGGTCCCTCTCAACTGCCCTCCCTTGCAGGCCGGGTGCCTCCCAGCTGCCCTCTCCTGCTGGCCATCTTGTAGTGGCCATCTTGTGTCCCCATGGGGGCAGACATATTGTGTGTTGGAGTGATGATCAATCTGCATATTACTCTTTTATGAGATAGGATAGAGGCCTGGTGCAGAAGTGGGGGCCAGCTGGTTTGCCCTGAAGGGTGTCCCAGATCAGGGTGGGGGTTCCCTTGGGCATGGGGCGGCCTGAGCAAGGGGCCTGTGGTGGTTTGCCGGCCAGCCACGCCCCCTGGCAACCCAAGCGGAGGCCCTGGTATCTGGAATTTATTTTCCTTTTACAATTGAAACTTTGTAGCCTGGAGCAGAGCCAAGCCTGCTGCTCCCTCCGCGGCCGGCAGCCATTTCTGTGGCAGTTAATTCACCTTCTATAATTGAAACTTTGTAGCCCTAAGCAGAGGCTGGGCCCGGACAAGGTGTGTGGAAAGCTTTGCTTCCCCTGTTGCCACCGGCAACCCTGGCTTACTCTCTCAAGCTCCGTTCTGCTGCCATTTCTGTTTGAATTTGTTTACCTTCTATAATTGAAACTTAGTAGCTTGAGTGGAGGCTTAGGCCTGCAACAGCTCGCGGAAAGCTTGGCTTGCTCTGTTACCTGGGAAACCTTGCTCTCTGTGGCTGTAGCCATCTTGGTTGAGTTAATTTGCATACTTGCTCTGATTGGCTGGTGAACGTGGCTTGTGGGTGTGTCGATGGTACGGTCAATTTGCATATTAACATTTTATTAGGTAGGACTAGAGGCCCGGTGCATGAAATTTGTGCATGGGGTGTGTATGTGTCCCTCAGCCCAGCCTGCACCCTCTCTAATCTGGGACCCTGTTTAGGCCCAACTCCAGTGGGATCAGGCCTAAACGGGCAATCGGACATCCCTCTCACAATCCAGGACTGCTGGCTCCCAACCACTTGCCTGCTTGCCTGCCTGGTTGCCCTGACCGCTTCTGCCTGCCAGCCTGATCACCCCCAACCGCTTCTGCCCGCCAGCCTGATCACACCCTAACCACTCCCCTGCCAGCCTGATTGACACCTAACTGCTCCCCTGTCGGCCCAGTTGCCCCTAACTGCCCTCCCCTGCCAACCTCATCGCCCCTAACTGCCCTCTGCAGGCCTGGTCCCCTGCAATTGCCCTCCCCTGCCGGCCCGGTCATCCCTAACTGCCCTCACCTGCCGGCCTGGTCTCCCCTAACTGCTCTCCCCTGCTGGCCTGGTCTCCCCCAACTACCCTCCTCTGCAGGCCTGGTAGCCCCCAACTGCCCTACCCTGCAGGCCGGGTCCCCCCCCCCCCCCCCCCCCCCCCAACTGCCCTCTCCTGCAGGCCTTGGTCCCTCCCAACTGCCCTCCTGTGGTGGCCATCTTGTGTCCACATGGGGGCAGCCATCTTTGACCACCTGGGGATGGCCATCTTGTGTGTTGGGGTGATGGTCAATTTGCATATTACCTCTTTATTATATAGGATAGATGCTATTTTGGACAAGGTTAAAGTAAAATGCTAGAGGAATGAAGAAAAAGTGTAGTTAGTTCCAGTCAGTTAGAATTAGTGCCAATAATGAGGGGATATGTATTTGATGCAAGTCTTGAAAGATGAGTAGAATTTATTCAGAATTGGAGAAATGGTTAGAAACAGCCAGGGGAAATGTTGAGAATTGGCTAAGGTGATAGTATTAGTAAAGGCATAGAATCAGGAAACTATTTTGCTTATTTGAGTATTGATATGTGGTTTTATGTGGGTATTGTGAGAGCATGGGAGACATACTCTTACTTTAGTTGAAACTGAAGTAAAAACAAATCTGTTACAAAGGGCCTTAACCCTTTGCACTCGCTTGCTTTTTTCTCGATTCCTTTATTCTAATGCTAACCGTGTCGAGTCACACTCGACATCCGAGTGCAAAAGGTTAAATCCCAAAATAAGGAATTTAGACTTCTATAAGTAATAGGGAAGCTGGCATTCCTATATTATTTATTGTTACTTTGCCAACTTCTCTTTTAATATTTTGGTAGGTATATCCATGATAAATTTAAACCCAGAGGTTTTACTGTTGAGGGCAGTTTTCTATCTTGACGCATAGGTAGGTAATCTTTTGCCTTGTTCAGGTTTAATCTTAGTACAGTGTCTTATTTATTACTTTGACCTCTCTCTCTCTGTCTCTCTCTCTCTCTGTCTCTCTCTCTCTCCTTTTGACCACTTAGTATGAACTTGACACTCTGGAGTGTGCAACATTCAGTGATAAGCAGTACACTACTAGCCCTTATGATACAGTCACACAAATAACACTGTGATTACATACTATGAAAAAAGACTGTAAAGAAAAAAACTTAGGATATTTAGAACATGTAATAGAGTGACTCAACTTAATCTGAGAGATCAGAGAGGGCTTCCTGCTGGGGGAGAGTGGAAGTGAATTAGACAAAGATGAAGGGGAAATTTAGTTGAAAGGAACAGCAAGTGGGCGAAAAATCGGCATTTTTCAGGTGAGCAACATTATCAAATCTGCATTTTTATATTCTATGTATATGTACAAATGCCTGCTAGTATGTGCATAGAATATTTCTGGAAGTACTTATCAGTAATTGATAAAGAGTAGCTATATCTTGGGAGAGAAACCAGAGATCTAATTTTAGAGGGAGACTTACTTTGTGTGCTATTTTATAGTATGAATTTTTAAAAATCAGTTGTTAGTGAATCAGTTATTAGTTTAATGTATTAGTTTTGTTTATTTAATAAAAAAATATGTTTAAAGTTGCAAAAGAGGGTGGCAGTGTGGGGGCAAAAATGATAAGCAGACCGAACTATTATAGGAACCAGGTGAGATTGTGGGGAGTGGATCTATTTGACATACTTTTCTTTAGAAATAAAACTGTATATAACTTGGTGATAGATAATAGATTGATACAAATCTCTGTATAAGGTAAGAGAGGAGGGGAGTATTCAGGATGACTACCTATGTTTATGATTTGTGCTGCTGAATTAGTTACAATGTCATTTACTGAGAGAGGGAACCCTAGGAAGAGGTCCAGGTATGAGAGGTAGAGTGAAGGTCATGAATTGAGTTTGGGATACACTGAGCTGAAAGTGCCTTGAAATATCCAAGTATAGGTGTCAGGTAACAATTGACATGGGTTTATTGCTCAGAGGACATGTCTGGTCTGATAATAAAATTTTGAGTGTTATTAGCATATTATTGATAGCTGAAACCTTGAGCTTGGATGAGTGCCTCTTGGGGAGAAATCATAGAATAAAAGTAAAATCTAAGGAATATTAAAAAGAGATGGTCCTTTCCTGAGGAGCATAAAGTTAATTGACTTGCCATTCATCACTAAAGTCGGTCAACTTAAAGTGTACTAAATATAGAATGTTCTTCTAAGTAATATATTTCCATATAAGAAATAAACTTAATCAAGAGGAATATGTATTTCCAGCTGATAAGAGGAAGAATATCTCAAAATAACTGATGATCTTCAAATGAAACTTTGTGTGTGAGAAAAATCGTTTATTTTATGATTTTTGTTTTACAGCAAGTGAAGTTTTCTCTTGGGGACAGAATAAATATGGCCAGTTGGGTTTAGGCACTGACTGTAAAAAGCAAGCTTCACCACAACTGATTAAGTCTTTGATTGGAATCCCTTTCATGCAAGTTGCAGCAGGAGGAGCCCATAGTTTTGTACTCACCCTTTCTGGAGCTATCTTTGGATGGGGACGCAACAAATTTGGTCAACTAGGTCTTAATGATGAAAATGGTAGGTTCTCATTACTGTAAATGTGCTTTTAAGAAGAGATGATCTTTTGAGATGGCTCAGTGAGCGATGCTTAGTGTCAAAGAGAAATGTACTGAAATCTTCCCTGATAGAGAGGTGGGATGAGAGGTTAATTTTAAAATTCCATTTGATAATAATTTTAGGGGATGGTGGGAGGCCAAAAAAATAACATTTTATCATAAAATAAACTATAGAAATTATATCTGCACAAAAATTCTTTGCTGTTGGATATTCATTAAAAGATAATTGAAAAACATTACTTCAAATTGGTAATAACCACATTATTGGCCAACAGTGGTGAAAAGAAGCAATACAATTATTTTGAAAAGTAACAAATCATTAATCTTTGAAATTTTCAAGGATTTATTAAAATAATCTGGATCATTAAATTAATCTTTAGTTTGGGCTTCACTTTTAACATTGATGCTAGGGTCTTAAAAATAAACATTTGGAATTAAAAAATTATAACTACTTGAAACAATTTGGGATCATGGAATTGATTCATAAAGTTCAACATAATTGTAATAGCAAAAGTGAGTTGTTGGTCTAGTAGCAACTGGTAAAGATAACCAACTAATACTCTCAAAAATAATTAAAAAAATTTTTTTTCTGCATAAGAAAAATAAGGTAGGGCATTATATCTCTTTTTCTTCTAGAAAATAGCAGAAAATATAATTTTCAAAATATGATCCTATGAGTTGAATTACCATGAGGTAAATATAAAGTATGTGTATGGATTAGAAGCAAATAGCTTTCTAATTCCTTGATTGCTGATTGGCATTTAGGCAATTCAGCACTTAAATTACTGTTTTTAAATCCCTCCTTCATCACAGTAGACTAGGAAGGCCTGGAACCCAACTTAGTAGGCTTGTAATGCAAAAATCATTGAATCATGGTTAAAATTAATTTAGTCATCACTGTCCACTGAGCTTGGGGAGCTATTGAGGAAACCCTGTAGAAGAGTTTTAATTAAATATTGTTAACGTCTCTTGTTGGAATTTTCAGATAGGTATGTTCCTAATTTACTAAAGTCACTAAGAACTCAGAAAATAGTTTATATTTGTTGTGGAGAAGATCATACTGCTGCACTAACCAAGGTATTGTACTCCTATAAAACTTCTTTATTATTTCTCATAGAAGTTATTTCATAATTAGTAAATGTTTTCCTAATATGTACATTAAAATGAGTGTTATAGATATTTAAAAAATAATTTATCTTGGAAAAGGACCTAGATTATTATTCTCAAAAACCGTTTACCTTAATTTTCTAATTTGTTTTATGTTATGAAATGTGAATTATAATCTTCTGTTAAATGATGATAATATATATTATTCAGTTTCTCAGCTTTGTGTGAAATACTGCTTAAATAATATTTTGAATGAAAGAATTCCTTTTAGGTTTGTCAGGCTTGCCATGCTGTGTTATCTCTATCCCACTCATGCATAGCTCTGCCTAATTTTAATTTAGCTCCCATTTGGCTTATAAATATAACAAGAAAGCAATCTCATTCACAATAGCATGAAAAAACAATAAAATACTTAGGAACAAATTTAACCAAGGTGAAAGACTTGCACACTGAAAACTACATAAGTCATCAATGAAAGAAATTGAAGAAGATACAAATAAATGGAAAGATATCCCATGTTCTTGGATTGGAAGAAGTAATATTATTAATATCTACACTACTCAAAGTGATCTACAGATTCAGTGCAATCCTTATCATAATTCCTATGTCATTTTTCACAGAAACAGAACAGATAATTTAAGAATTTGTATGGAATCATTAATGACCCAGAATAATCAAAACAGTCTTGATGAAGAAAAGGCTAGAGATATCACACTTCCTAGTTTCAAATTATATAAAAGTAATTAAAACAACTGTACTGACATAAAAACAGACACATAGACCAATCAAAAAGGATAGCTCAGCAATAAATCCACACATATATGGTCAACTAATCATTGACAAGGCACCAAGAACACACAGTGGCAAAAGATAGTCTTCAATAAATGGTGTTTGCAAAATGATATCTACATGTAAAAGACAATATTGGATCCCTATCTTGCGCCACTCATAAAATTTCAAAATAGAAGGACTTAAATGTGAGGCCTAAAAAGAGTGAAAAACTCTTGGAAGAAAACATGGGGGGAAATCTCTTACACATTAGTCTTGGTAATCATTTTTTGGATATGACACCAAAAGTGCAGGCATCAAAAGAAAAATAAAAACAAATGGGATTATATCAACCCAAAAAAAACCTTCACTGCAAAAGAAACAGTCAACAAAAGTAAAAGACAACTTATGAAATGGGAGAAAATATTTGTAAATCTTATCTGATAAGGGTTAATATTAAGTTTACTAGTATATAAGGAACACATAACACTCAATAGCTTAAAATAATCTAATTTAAAAATGGAGAAGGACCTGAATAGACATTTTCCCAAGGAAGAACACAAATGACCAATAGGTACAGGCAAAGGTGCTCAATGTTAACATCACAGTCATCAGGGAAATGCAAATTAAAATGACAATGAACTATTCACCTCACATTTTTTAGGATAGCTATTATCAAAAATCCCCACAAAGGACAAGGATTGGGGAGGATGTGGAGAAAGGAGAACCCTTGTACATTGTTGGTTGGAAGGTGAATTGCATAGCCATTATGGAAAACAGTATGAAGGATCCTCAGAAAATTACAAATAGAACTGTATGAGCAAGCAATTGCACTTCTGGAATTATAGATGAAGGAAATGAAAACAGGATCTCAAAGAGATAACTGCACTCCCATGTTCATTACATCAATGTATTTATAAGTGGAATCTTAAAATAATTTCAGTTAAGAGAAACAGTAGAATGGTGTTTGCCAGAGATTGGGGGAAATGGGGAGATGTTGAACAAAGAATACAAACTTTCAGTTACAAGATAAGTTCTGAGGATCCATTGTACAACATGGTGACTCTAGTTAATAATACTGTGCTGTATAATTAAAATTTTCTAAGAGTAGATCTGAAGCATTCACACACACAGAAGTATGTGAGGTGATGGATTTGTTAATTATCTTGGTTACAGTAGTCATTTCACAATGTTTATAGATGCCAAACCCCATTGTATACGTCATACTTTTTTGGAAATTAAGTCATATCTTGGTAAAACTGGAAAAGTATCAGTTACAAAAATCATAAATAAAAATTAACACTTTCTATCCAGAAAAGTAAATTAATATTAACTTTATCTACACTAATAAAAGAGTAAGATGCAAATTGACCATACCTTCACAACACCCACCAGCCAGCCAGGAGTGAGTATGCAAATTAACCCAACAAAGATGGCGGGTTAATTTGTATATGCAGGCAACGAGCAGCTGGGGGCAGGGTGCGACGCAGGCGTTCTGCACCGCCCCAGCCACTCTGGGCCTCTGTACAGCGTGGGAAGGCGGAAAGGTGGCTCCAGCTGGAGCGAAGGCAGTGCTGGCAGCCAGGGGAAGGAAGGCCCATTCTTGCACGAATCTTCATGCATCAGGCCTCTAGTGTGATAATAATATTGTAATATATGTTTTTACCTGTTAGAGGTTTAAGCCAGTGAAGATACATAAACATTTATAGGTGAAATGTTTGATGACCATACTTTGCTTTAAATATATTTTTATTGATGAAAGAGAGGGAGAGAGAGAGAGAAACATCAATAATGACAGAGAATCATTCATTAGCTACTTTCTGCACATCCCACACTGGGATTGAGCCCGTAGCCTGGGCTTGTGCCCTGATCGGGAATCGAACCGTGACCTCCTGATTCGTAGGCTGATACTGAACCACTGGGCCACGCTGGCTGGGCCCATAATTTGCTTTATTTTATCGGTAATCCTCACCTGAGGATATATTTTTCATTTTTCCATTCATTTTCAGAGAGAGGCAAAGAGAGAAACATCGATGTGAGAGAAACACATCGATTGGTTGCCTCCTGCACAAGCCCCAACCAGGGTTCAGGCCAGGAGGAGCCTGCAACCAAGGTACATGCCCTTGACTGGAATTGAACCCAGGACCCTTTGGTCCACAGGCCGGCACTCTATCCACTGAGCCAAACCAGCTAGGGCCCATAATTTGCTTTAAAGTACTCTACAAAAGGACTGTGGAATGGACATCCAAGAAAAATAAATAGTAGTATCTAACTTTTGCCAGTTGTTGAAACTGAGTGATGGTTATATATTGTTTCATGTTTATTTTTGTCTTTAATTTTGTGTGTTTGAGATTTTTCCATGACAAAAAGTTTTTAAAAGAAAAAATCAGTTTTCTTATGTAATAACGTATAAATACTTAAGATTGTTTTTATTTATTTATTTATTTATTTATTTATTTATTTATTTATTTATTTTTTTTCCTCACCCGAGGACATTTTTTCCATTGATTTTTTTCAGACAGAGTGGGAGGGAGGAAGGAAGCAGGGAGAGAGAGAGAGAAACATCCACAGGCAGGAGACATGGCATTTGGTTGCCTCCACACATTTGGGGCTGGGGATTAAACCCGAAACTGTGAGGTACATGTCCTTGACCAGGAATTGAACTGTCGACCCTTATGTCTGTGAGCCATGCTCTAACCACTGAGCAACCGGTCAGGCAATACTTAGGTTATTAAATGTTAAAAAAGGATAAATTGTATATATAGCTACAATATGAAGAAAAACAATTGAAAAATACTAATTTTGCTTGTTTGTTAAGCTGCCATCACAGATCACTTCATGTATGTAACCTCTAATCCAGCTATAAATTTTATAATAAATTTTTTCTAATTTAATTTTATTTTTTTATCACCATTTATCCCCTCTATACCCTCTTACACCTCCACCCACCCCTCTTTAATAAAATTTTTAAGGACCATTTATATTGTGTGCTAAAAATAGCAATATTTGTGTACTCTGGTTATATATACTTTGTGTTAAAAGTATAGCTTGTTTGAAAACAGGATGATACCATTTTAATGGTTTTGTGAAATTTTATAGGTGTGTACTTGGAATTCAACAAGAATATAATGACAGTGAAAGGCGTTGCAAAAGTAGTTATTAGTATCTCTTCAGTGATGACTTCAACTAATTATATTAGCAAGAACGTAATTAAATACTCTAAAAATATGTGAAAATATTTAGTCATGAACCTGGAACTCTCTTCGTTTTAAGACATTTTATCTTAAAAAGTCTCAGGTATCATCTGTTAAATTGTGAAGATAATAAAAGTAAAAATTGACTCCATAGTTAAGATTAGTTTATTTTCCTGAAGATGATTTACTTTTATCAGGCCTTCTAATGATAAAGTGTTTTGTCTTTTTTTAGGAAGGTGGAGTGTTTACTTTCGGAGCTGGAGGGTATGGTCAGTTGGGTCATAATTCTACTAGTCATGAAATAAACCCAAGGAAAGTTTTTGAACTTATGGGAAGCATTGTCACTCAGATTGCTTGTGGAAGGTAAGCTATTATATAAGATATTTTGGTCTCTCTAACATTATACAATTATTTAGCAAGTTTTTTTTAACAGTTCAGAGGTCTTTTATTTTTTTTGACACCTGTTGTGCCATGAAATTCATAGGGAATAGGTTCCATCTGGTCAAGATTCTTTCCATTGGTTCTTACAAAGTGTGAATATCTATGGGCAAGCAGGCTGGCGTTTCAGTTGAACCCAAAAAAACCTTTTCCTTTGGCATAGTTTTGTTTTTGATGGTTTTCTTTCACATGTTTCAGGAAGCTTTCTCAGTTCTTAGAGTAATTAGAGCAATGCCTTTCCCTTGATGTCTGCAATATCACTTTTTTTTTTTTTTGATAAATTTTGTTGTACAAGGAACAACTTCATATTTTCTAAAAGGCCTAGAGAGCATATTGGGGTGCCTCTCCTCTCTCCCTTTATGTTGGTCATTTTGTTAAATTAGTGGAAGGTGGCGATTCCAGCTGAAAGTAAGGATATTTTTAAATGAGTTGTTTAGGAATCTAGTAATCTAATGCCTAATTTGCTGTTGAGTT
This sequence comes from Ia io, assembly GCA_025583905.1. Classification (NCBI taxonomy): domain Eukaryota; kingdom Metazoa; phylum Chordata; class Mammalia; order Chiroptera; family Vespertilionidae; genus Ia; species Ia io. The sequence goes on along the minus strand of JAJQQW010000012.1, from coordinate 41,554,965 downwards.
CAAGTAACAGGAGAAACATCTTTTATACTGATTATTTTACCTTTCTTTATCTGAGGCAGGATATATGTAATGTGTTTATTGTCTGTAGCAATAATTTTGAAGGGAAACTGTAGGTCCATCGTTTTTGTTTGTTTTCACCTTTTTATCTTTAAAGAATGAGTAATTGGCCAATTAATTATTTAATGCATAAGATTAGTTAGTGGTGAAAATTGAATTAGACTACAGATCTCCTGATTCCCAGTTGGTGGGAGTAAATATAAGTCAGAGCTTTAAAATTGATATTTATCTTTGGTGGTCTATACTAGATAAACTACCATACAAGAGGGTAAATGTACTTTGATGAGTTAACTCAATTTGACCATTTAGCTTAATTTTTTTCCACCTTGTATGTATCCTTATGCAATTTAGTTTAATTTTGTCAACTCTTAGCTTCAAATACATGGAATCACATTGTAGGTAACCTTTGGTGAACTTTTTGAACATCTTGCTTACATGATTATCCATATGTGTCGAGCTGTGGCTCCTTATCATTAGGTCTCATTGCTGTGTTTTATTTAATTATAAACATACATAATTATGTACTTACTCTATTATATTAATGGGTATTTGGATGTTTCCAGTTATTGGTAATTACAAATAATGTTTCTTTGAACATTTATTCTATGACTAGAGGCCCGGTGCACGAAATTCATGCACAAGGGGGTGGGTGGGGGGTATCCTTCAGGCCAGCCTGCACCCTCTCCAATCTGGGACCCCTCAAGGGATGTCCGACTGCCCTCACAATCCAGGACTGCTGGCTTCCAACTGCTCGCCTGCCTGCCTTCCTGATTGCCCCTAACCGCCTCTGCCTGCCAGCCTGATCACCCCCTAACAACTCCCCTGCCAGCCTGATTGATGCCTAACTGCTCCCCTGCCAGCATGTTTGCCCCTAACTGCCCTCCCCTTTAGGCCTGGTCACCCCTAACTGCCCTCCCCTGCAGGCCTGATCCCCCCCAACTGCTCTCCCTGCAGGCCTGGGTCCCACCCAACTGCCCTTCCCTGCAGGCCCAGTCACCCCAACTTCCCTCCTCTGCTGGCCTGGTCACCCCTAACTGCCCTCTCCTGCTGGCCATCGTGTGGTGGCCATCTTGTGTCCACATGGGGGCAGGATCTTTGACCACATGGGGGCAGCCATATTGTGTGTAGGAGTGATGGTCAATCTGCATATTACTCTTTTATTAGATAGGATAGAGGCCTGGTACAGGGGTGGGGGCCAGCCGGTTGGCCCTGAAGGGTATCCCATATCAGGGTGGGGGTTCCCTTGGGGTGTGGGGCGGCCTGAGTGAAGGGCCTGTGGTGGTTTGCAGGCCGGCCACGCCCCCTGGAGACCCAAGCGGAGGCCCTGGTATCTGGAATTTTTTACCTTCTACAATTGAAACTTTGTAGCCTGGATCAGAGCCAACCCTCCTGCTCGCTCCGTGGCCGGCAGCCATTTCTTTTGGGGTTTGTGTTCTTCTATAATTGAAACTTTGTAGCCTGGAGCGGAGGCCTAGGCCAGCCAGGGCTGCAGAAGCTTTGCTTCCTCCATTGCCAGGGGAAACCCAAGTCTCCCGCTCTTTCCAGCTCAGTGGCTGCCGCTATTTCTGTTTGGATTTTTTTACCTTCTATAATTGAAACTTTGTAGCCTTGAGTGGAGGCTTAGACCTGCAATGGCTCACAGAAAGCTTGGCTTCCATTGTTACCCGGGAAACCCAAGCCTTCCTCCTGCTCCTTGTGTCTGTAGCCATCTTGGTTGGGTTTATTTGCATATTTGCTCCTGATTGACTGGTGGGCATGGCTGGTGGGTGTAGCAGAGTTAGGGTCAATTTGCATATTACTCTTTTATTAGGTAGGATATAGTAAACCTTTGTGTTTCTAAAGTATATACCTAGAGTAGAATTGCTCGGTTGTAGAGGATACTTAACTTGAATTTTGTGAGTTAATGTCACTCTATTTATCAAAGTGGTTATACCATTTTACATTCCTATTAATATTGTCTGAGAATTCCTGACACTCGGTATTTTTGTCACCATTTGGTATTGTCAGACTTTTTAAAATTTTAAATTCTTGGATATGTAGTATTAATCATGATTTTAATTTGCTTTTTCATGATTTATAGGGATTGTATTGAATCTGTAGACCGCTTTGGGAACTACTGACATCTTAACAATATTAAGTTAATAGATAATACAAGAAAACTCTTTTGGATACTCATAACTGTATGTCCATTATGTGAAGTGCTTTTTAACATTGTTCAGATCTTCCATGTGTTTGTTTTCATCTGCTCACTTTTTAACCTTTTGCACTTGGATGTCGAGTGGGACTTGACACGGGTAGCATCGGTAGCAGGAATCGAGAAAAAGCAAGTGAATGCACAGGGTTAAATCAGTTACTGAAAAGGGACTACACTGACTAGTTTTAAGTTCTCCTTGTAGGTCTGTCAATTTTTGCTTTTTCTTTTGAGGATCTGTTATGTGCTTATGCAGCCTACCTGTGTGGTACAAAATTGATTAGTGTAGAATAGGCTATTAATAAATATTTGTAGAGTATTTTAGAACTGTGTAATGGCTTTATTAATTTATTTCTGAAGAAAAATATCCTTAATGTTTACTGTGCTTTTCTAAATGTAAATTGTTTAGAAGGTAACATTAAGTCTGAGGTTTTCTATCTTTTACTCTAGGCAGCACACTTCTGCTTTTGTTCCTTCATCAGGACGAATTTATTCCTTTGGACTTGGTGGGAACGGGCAGCTAGGAACCGGTTCAACAAGCAACAGGAAAAGTCCTTTTACTGTGAAAGGAAATTGGTGCCCATATAATGGGCAGTGTCCACCAGATGTTGGTAAGTTCTGTTATACACACATTAAAGTTATTGTTAAAATGTTGCTCTTAAATCATAGTTTTCTGTTTTAAATATATTTTATTGATTTTTTACAGAGAGGAAGGGAGAGGGACAGAGAGCCAGAAACATCGATGAGAGAGAAACATCGATCAGCTGCCTCCTGCACCCCCCCCACTGGGGATGTGCCCGCAACCAAGGTACATGCCCTTGACCGGAATCGAACCTGGGACCTTTCAGTCCGCAGGCCGACGCTCTATCCACTGAGCCAAACCGGTTTTGGCAAAGTTTTCTGTTTTAAATAAAAGAATTCAAGACACATTGTTTAGTGAAAATCAGACACAAAACAGTGTCGGTGGTTGCTTGGTTTGTTTATATTTGCGTATATGCATAAGGGAACTTGGGATAAATAGAGTAATAAAAAGTCGTGTCATAGACTTGGACATATGGGAACTGGGTGGTGGCTAGATACAAGTGGAAAGGAATATTTTTGTTTTTTATTTTTAATTGTGGTAAAATACACATAACATAAAATTTATATAACAACCATTTTTAAGTGTATTTTTAAGTATATTCACATTGTTATGCAGCCATTCTCAAACTCTTTTCATCTCTTAAAACTAAAACTCATTCATTAAACACTCTCCCCATTTACTCCTCCCACCAGATGACATCCACTATATTCAGCATTCTGTCTGTAAGAATTTGACTTGATCTAGGTACCTTGGATGAGTGTAACCGTGTAGTATTTGTCTTTTTGTGACTGGCTTATTTAATAAATTTAAATAATCCCCTTAAGGTTTGTCCATGTTGTAGCACATGTCAGAATATTCTTTTTAAGGCTGCATAATACTTTATTATATGTCTATACCACATTTTATCCACTCATGCATTGATGGGCAGTAGGATTGTTTCCACCTTTTGACTATTGTGAATAATGCTGCCATAAACATGGGTATACAAATAACTCTTTGAGACCCTGCTTTCAATTCTTTTGGGTATATATCGGATTTTAAAATTGTTAACACTTTCTATTTTTTTGGAATCTATATTTATAAAAGCCTAAGTGACTGGATGACTGGCTGGTAGCTATGACACACACCACCAGGGGGCAGAATATATTGTCTATTTAAAATACTAAAATTTAAAAATTTGCTTTTTATATCCCTAGTGCTTTAGCCAAATATGTAATTTATTTATTTTTATTTTCTATTCTTTCAATAGATCTGGTTATTTTTCATTGTTATTAATTTACTAGAGGCCCAGTGCATGAATTCGTGCACAGGTGAGGTTCGGCTGATCCCATCCCCACCCCCCATAAGTCGGGGCCGATTGGGCCGAGTGGTTGGTGGGCTGGCCCCGCCCCGTAGTCGAACTCTCTGTCGAGGGGACAATTTGCATATTACCTTTTTATTATATAGGCTTCCTTAAAGAATTTGAAAATTAAGGGCTATTTTCTCATTTATTTCTTTGATATGCTACAGCCAAAATGTCCTTGCACACATCTTCTATATATATAAAAGCCTAAGTGACCGTTACGACCGGTTGCTATGACACACAGTGACCACCAGGGGGCAGATAATCAACGCACGAGCTGTCCCCTGGTGATCAGTGAGTTCCCACAGCCAACCTCCTGTGGCCGGCCAACCTCCCATGGTCCCTCCCCCAGCCAGCCAGCCCCATTCGGCCTTGATCAGCCCCTATTGCCTGCCAGGCCAAGGGACCCCACCCGTGCATGAATTCATGCACTAGGCCTCTAGTATATAATAAAAGGCTAATATGCAAATCAACCGAATGGTGGAACAACCGTTTGCTATGACACACACTGACCACCAGGTGGCAGATGCGCAACACAGGAGCTGCCCCCTGGTGGTCAGTGTGCTCCCACAGGGGGAGCATCACGCAGCCAGAAGCCGGGCTCACGTGCAGCAGTGGTGGCATGAACCTCTCCCACCTCCACAACAGTACTAAGGATGTCCAACTGCCTGCTTAGGCCTGCTCCCCAGAAGGAATGGGACTAAGCCATCAATCAGACATCCCCTAAGGGCTCCCAGACTGTGAGACGACACAGGCCAGGCTGAGGGACCCTTCCTCCCCGCCCCCCACTGAGTGCACGAATGTCATGCACCCGGCCTCTAGTATATAAGTAATATGCCTTTTACTTACCATCATAAATTGTTCTTCAGAATTGTTGCCTTATTTTATCTATGATTTTCTTTGGGCTTTTTCTCTGAGTTGTGGGACTTGAATCTGTTTAGACTTTTTTCAGTTACTAGAGGCCCAGTGCACGAAATTCGTTCCCGGGGTTTGGGGGCCCCTCAGCCTGGTCTGCGCCCTCTCCAATCCAGGACCACAGGGATCGGGCCTAAACCATCAGTCTGACATCCCTCACGCAATCTGGGACCGCTGGCTCCTAACCACTCATCTGCCTGCCTGCCTGATCACTCCAAATTGCCCTCCCCTGCCGGCCTGATCACCCCTAACTGCCCTCCCCTGCCGGCCTGATTGCCCCTAACTACCCTCCCCTGCTGGCCTGATCGCCCCTAACTGTCTCTGCCTCAGCCCCCGCCACCATGGCTTTGTCCGGAAGGAGGACTAGACGATTGGAAGATGTCCGGTTGACCCTGTCTAATTAGCATATTACCCTTTTATTAGTATAGACTAGCGTTCCCGTTGCAGGAAGTTTCCTGCAATAGGGCTTCCTGCTGCACTCTTATCCTGCCCCGCCTGTGCTCCTCCCTTCTCCCCCGCCCCGCCTTCTCTGCCAGCCCCACCTGCGCTCCTCCCTTCTCCTCTGCCCCACTTGCTTGCTTCTCCGCAGCTTTGCTCCCTTCTACAGCTCTTGGCTTCTTTCTACGCTGTCTTGATATACAAATTAATCACCATCTTGGTTGGGGTAACTTGCATATTCGCCCTGATTGGCCGGTGGGCGTGGCTTGGGTGTAGCGAAGGTGCGGGCAGTTTGCATATTAGTCTATTATTAGGTAGGATGAGCATACTATGAAAAGGTCCATAACTTTTTATTATGAATTACCTTGAAATTCTTATTTGTTTGTTTTTGTTTTTGGTAACTAAAAGGTTATCTCACTTATGCTTCTATTTTGCAAAGTTCAAGATGTGATACTCTTTTCTTGCTTTTTGTTTGATTTTTGTATATAGAATATGGCTTTATTTCTTCCAGTTACTTAGTTTTGGAATACACATTTATTTTAGTAGTAGTGTTCTTTTTCTTGTGTCCTCAGCAGCATATTGGCGTTTTATCATATCAGTTTCTTCCATAAAGGGCACTAATAAACTAATAAGGATTTTGTATTTTAAAGCAGAATGGCTATTGTAAAGAACCATGTATTTCTGTTTATATAACTTAGTCAATTGGGAATGCATATTATCACCTTGAAATTATTTGCATTAAAATGAGAAAGGAGATGGAGCTTTAAAATTAGTTATTTTGCTACAATTTTGTTTCATCAAAAAAATAATTGGTTCACAGTAGCCAAAAGGTGCAAACAATTCAAGTGTCCCATCTACAGATGAATGAATGAAAAATGTGATATGTACATGTAATCAAATAGTAGTGAGCCATAAAAGAATGGAATTTTGGTCTGTGCAACAACATGAACCTTGAAAACATGTTAAGATACAAAAGGACAAATAATCATGATTCCTCGTATATGAGGTGTACCTAGAACAGTGAAATTTATAGAAACATAAAATAGTTTAGAGGTTACCAGGGGAGGAGGAGAATGAAGAGTTATTGTTTAAAAGGGTACAGAATGTCTAGGATGATAAAAACATTCTGGAGATGAACTATGATGATAGCTGCATACGATTTTAAGTGTGCTTAATGCTGCTGAATTGTACACTTTAAAATAGTTAAAATGGGTCCTTGGACTGAAGGATCACATATTCGATTCCCTTCAAGGGCACATGCCTTAGTTGCAGGCGCGTGCAGGAGGCAACCAATAGATGTTCCCACTTCAGTGTTTCTCTCTCCCTCCCTTTCACTCTCTCTAAAAATCAATGGGAGGAATATCCTTGGGTGAGGATTAACAAAATAAAAAATTTTAAAAATAAAAGAATGGAATTTTGGTTTGTGCAACAACATGAGAAAGGAGATATATATTCAGGGTGAGGCAAAAGTAGATTTACTGTTGTGAGTACACCAAACACAGTTTATTCTTATATTGTTATTCATTAATGTATTTCTCATATAACTGTGAACCTACTTTTGCCTTACCCTGTATAATGGTTGATAATTATTTTGCACTATACTAAAGGTGTGAAGCATACACACTAGTTAAACGTGAATTTAATTTACTCAACCCCTCCAGAGGTGAAGTCTGTAGCCCCAGTGTAAATCACATTGTTAACATAAACTTAATCTGGTGTGGTCTTTAAGGACATAGGTAAAGAACACTTTTTGATAGATATTCCAAGGACTTCCAGGTGTTTCCTTAAAGCTGGGCAAAGGTGTAATGTTTGGACACCTGTATTAGTTTGCTAGGGCTGCTATAACAAAATATAAACGGAGTGGCTTGAACAACACAAAATGTATTGACTCAGTTCTGGAGGCTAGAAATCCAAGATCAAGATATTGGCAGGATTGCTTCCTTCTGAGGGCTATAATGGAAAATCTGTTCCATATGTCTCCTCTGGCTTCTAGGGGTTTGCTGGCAGTCTTTGGCATTCCTTGCCTGTAGATTTCTGCCTTCATCTTCACATGGCATTCTTTCTGTGTGCATATCTAGGTCCCAATTTTCCTCCTTTATAAGGACTCCAGTCATCTTGTATTAGGGGCCTACCCTATTCCACTATGACCTCAACTAATTACATATGACATCAATGTTTTTCTCTCTCACCCCACTTTACCCCACTATCTTAAAAAAAAAAAGAAAATAAAAAAAGATACAGACTAGAAAACACCATTTTTGTGTGCAGGCCAGAAGAAAGACTTCTAAACTTACTAAACGCTGCTTATACTTGTGGGATCATTTAATGTTTGTACTTGGTCAGTCTCATTTCCATAGCAATTAGAATATTCCCATATATTTTATATCATTGAGTCCATGAATGGGAGGATGATTAAGAGAAAATCCAGTAGCATATTTGATGCTTTGAAAAATGTGATATAAATCTTGAATTTTTTTTTTTTATATTTTATTTTTATCACAGACTCTGAAGAATATTTCTGTGTAAAAAGAATTTTCTCAGGTGGCGATCAAAGCTTTTCACATTACTCTAATCCGCAGGTAATAGTAGTCGTAAATAATTACTAAACTCAAATAAATTTGAAGAAATTTTTCAACCAATAAATGTTCTTTATATTTTATAAAGTAATTGCCTTACATTTTTTTTCTCAAGTTTACAAAATTTTGCTGATTCATTTAAGAAGTTTTTGTTTCAGGTATTTAGTAGATATTTACTTCCGTTTTTAAAAAAGCCAAATACTATATATACTATATTTGATTATATATCTAGGTTTAAATTATATGTAATATCTCTTCCTTCTGACTAATCTGCTTGTTTTAAAATTTAGAACGGTGGGCCACCAGATGACTTCAGATGTCCTGATCCTTCAAAGCAGATCTGGACTGTGAGTGAAGCTCTGATTCAAAAATGGCTGAGCTACCCCTCTGGAAGATTTCCTGTGGAGATAGCCAAGTAAGAAAGACATTTTACCTACACGGCACAAGCTCCCAACTTTGTGGTAGAGCAAACCTGTACTTAGGAGTTTTTAAGTAAATATTTTGTTAAATATCACTTACTGAATTGTATACAAAAGACAAAATGTCTAGAACGTCTATAATAACGGATATCTTAAGAGATTTTTCATTTAGATTTATGTTAGAATTCTTTCATATACATAATGGTATATGAAATGCCTTTAAATATTAAATGTAGCCACTTTAGGATTAGGATTGAAATGTTTCTTATAGCATCCTAGTGGTCACTGTCTTAATTATACTCCCAGGAAGATTGAGTATTACTTTCTTGAGTATTTTGCTTATAGATGAATTTATTTAGTACGTAAAGTTTTTCTAATTGTAGGTTGTGTTGGTGTAGGCTTCCAAAATAATAACATCCCAGATTAGATTTACCGGAGTGTGAAATTAAGAAAATTAAATGTGCATGTTTTCATTTAAAAAAATTTTTGAAGAACATCAGATGTGTTCAATGAATCAGATGAAAGTAATATTTGAGAAACTCAAGGATATATAGTAATACCTTTATCAAGTATTATTTAATCAATCTTTAATTTATAAAATCCAAGATTATTCTAATTAAGTGTTGATGAGAAGAATGCTTGTAGAATTAAATAATAGATTAAACATTTATTTTAATTTTTATTAAAAAAGAAAGGCAAACAGATTTTTCATTTTGTGATTTTTAAATTCCTTTTTAGTGAAATAGATGGAACGTTTTCTTCTTCTGGTTGTCTAAATGGAAGTTTTTTAGCTGTTAGGTAAGTGGCAATTCTTTGATATACTGAATTTTTAAAGTTTATTATATTAAATAAGTGAAATAATTTTAAAGTTTTATTTTATTATTTTCTCTCTCTTTTTTAATAGCAATGATGATCACTATAGAACAGGTACCAGATTCTCAGGGGTTGATATGAATGCTGCTAGGCTTTTATTCCACAAACTTATACAACCTGATTATCCTCAGATAGCTCAGCAGGTTTGTTTTTTTTAATTGCCTCATATTTGTATTATGTAGCCTGTTGAGTATTTTATTCCATGTTACTTTATGTTTATAGCCTAATTAACTTTACTGTTTCAGACTCTTCATTATGATGCCCTTTGTATGGTTTTATTAAATACAGTCAAACCTTGGTTCTCAAATTGTTCTCGAACAATTCATTCTCCAAGTTGTTCACTGAAAAAAATGTCCTGGTTGTTGAATAAAACTTCCCTTCTTGACAAAAAGCATCTCGCAGGCTACAAAGGAGAGCATGCAAGTCAGTTTACGAGCTAACCATCTCGTTGTTAACATTTTAGGAAGTTGTGCTGTTTTTGTGTTTGTTTGTTTGTTTTTGCTTTTGTCACTGGTGAAAAAGACAGTTAGTACAACTTTAAAACATAAAGAGGCCATCAAGAATGCTAGTGTTGCTAAGAATGTGAAAGAAACAATAATCACAGGCAATTGAATAGGTAAAACTTGCTGATTTAGATAAAGGGAAAGCAGTTAGCCAGTGACAGAATTTCAGAGGCAGTGATATGTGAAAAAGTAAAGATGCTGCAAGCTGACTTCCTAAAAGACACTCCTGGAACAAGTGCTGAAAGTGATTCCTTTAAGGATGGCAGAGATTGTTTCGGTAAATTTAAGAAAAGAGTGTTAGTTTATAGATTGACCAGGGCTTTAGATATATACTGTATCTAAGAAAGGTTAAAACGGTATCTGGATTGAATTCATTTTACATTATTTCTAATTTGGTTTTCAAACAAATAGTTTTTTGAACAGCCTTCCAGAATGAATAAGTTCAAGAACCGAGGTTCCACTGTATATAAATATAATAATTCATTACACATTAAAATATTTGTAATTTAGTTGTCAAATATCTGTAAATCTTTTCAGACATCTGGCACAGACCCTTAATTGCTCAACATTACCATGTTGTTTAAGTCTTTATATAATTGTAGAAAGAGAATTTAAATGAAACTTGCATACAAGAATTCTTTTAGCAATGAGTAGGCATTAATTTTTATTGTGCTCCAAAGTACATTTACTCAGTCATTGCAAGACTTTTTTCTTTCACTATTTCGTGTTTGCTGCAGTTATAAGATTATCTTTTTGTTTTTATATTTTTGGAAAGTACATTTATTTTAAATGAAGTAGGTTTTACTTTTTGTCAAAATATAGGTGGCAGCTAGTTTGGAAAAGAATCTGATTCCTAAACTGACTAGCTCCTTACCTGATGTTGAAGCATTGAGGTTTTATCTTACTCTACCAGAATGTCCTCTGATGAGTGATTCCAACAATTTTACAACAATAGCAATTCCCTTTGGTACAGCTCTTGTGAACTTAGAAAAGGCACCACTGAAAGTACTTGGTAAGAATTTAAATTTTTTTTTCTTTTATAACTTTTTCTCTTTAAATGAAAATGCTCCGAACTTCTTATTTACTGTATTGTTCTTTGAAAATTTTCTACCCTGCTTATTTGACATTGTCTTAAGGAAAAATAAACCTGTTTTTTCTAGTCATTTGATGCTAGTTGTTGAAAGTATTAAAATTTTGATCAAACACAGTAGCAGAGACAGTATCAGGAAAGATAAAAGTTGTTTTTCATATTCCCCTCCCCCATCTCCTCCAGAGTGATCTTGCTATTTAAAAAAGTAAAGGAGAAGGAACAATTAAAACTGAACAAACATGGTATTAAATCCTCCTTGAACTCTGTTAACCCTTTGCATTCTTTCCCTCACTTGCTAGTTTTTGTTTGTTTTTTAAGGGTATTCCATGTCTTCAGAATGAAGTGTTTTTGTTTTTTTAAATATGTTTTTATTGATTTCAGAGAGGAAGGGAGAGGGAGAGAGAGATAGAAACATCAATGATGAGAGAGATTCACCTATCGGCTGCCTCCTGCACGTCCCCCACTGGGGATCAAGCCTGCAACCCAGGCATGTGCTCTTGACCAGAATCGAACCCAGGACCCTGCAGTTTGCAGGCCGATGCTCCGTCCATGGAACCAAACCAACCAGGGCTCACTTGCTAGTTTCTTGATATTTGATTTATTTCTCTGCATGTAAATGAGATTCTACTGCTTATTTGATCTTACAGTTCTCTCTCCCTTTGCTCTTGTTTTTTGGCCTAAATTTTTCTAATTTTTTTTTAAATGTGTTTTTATTGATTTCAGATAGAGGAAGAGAGAGAGAAAAACATCATTGTTTAGAGAAAATCATTGATCTGCTGCCTCCTGCACACCCCCTACTGGGGATCCACCCTGCAACCTGGGCATGTACCTTGACTGGGAATTGAACTGTGACCTCTTGGTTCATGGGTCGATGCTCAACCACTGAGCAACACCAGCCAGCCAATTTTTCTTATCTTAATTTTTCTAAGAGTAAAGGTTTCATCTGTATCTCCAGGCTGTTACAATTTTCTTGCTACGGTTAACCCAGTGCTTTCCTTCCTAATAGTATTTGTTAGGTATGTGAAGCTGAGATATATGAAAGTAATAAAACCAGTACAATATTTTGTAGGCTGAAGATGAGCAGTGGAAGCAACAAGTAAGGGATAGAATTTTGGAATCCTAGGGAATTAACTAGTAATACAAGAGTGAAGCAAGGACTTACAAGTAGAATATCATTTGTTTTGTCAGAAGTTTTTGTATTCCTTCTGTCTGCCTTTTAGGATTGTGTATATGTAGTTACTAACAACAAATAGTGAATGTGGGAAAAGACAGACATATTTTTTTATTGTTCAACTCCTGTATTTGATTTTCTGGAGCACCTTGCCTTTTAAAGGTGGTATTTCACAATATTTCAACTTTGTGTTGAGAGATAAAGCTTGGAAAGATCCTTAAGTATTGGATGGAGCAAGACAGTTGTGAAGTGTTTTATTTAAATTAAAATTTTAATTTCCAGAGCGTTTTTTAATAATAACTGGTTTTAATATTAGGTATAGTAGGAAACCATAAATGTAACTTTAATTTTACTTTTATTTTCTTTTTATTTATTGGGTGACACTGGTTAACAAAACTATACTGGCTTCAGGTGCATGATTCAACAACACGTCATCTGTATATGCTTTTGAGAGCTTTTAGAACGGTATTCTTAAACTTGAGGGTGAGGTGAGGTCAGTAAACCCTCGAAATGTTACATAAAATACTGTCATGTGTATCTTCCTGCAATTTTCAAAGAGCCACTGCTTTAGAAGAAAAGTTGGTATTATTTTGAAAATCATGATGATTTTATTTGTGTGTTCACCTTTCAATAACAGAAAACTGGTGGTCAGTACTTGAACCTCCACTATTCCTCAAGATTGTAGAACTTTTTAAGGAAGTTGTGGTACATCTTTTGAAACTCTACAAGATTGGCATTCCCCCTTCTGAAAGAAGAATTTTCAACAGTTTTCTTCATACTGCATTAAAGGTTTTAGAAATATTACATAGGGTATGTCCAATTGTTTACTTTCCTTTCCCCATTGCTACTAACAGATTGATGATGTTTAATTTAACATTAATATATTACAGATTTAGATTAGCATAAGAGATACATAATAGAATTTGAAAGTTACCTAACTTTTTCTTTAAAAGATTTAATACATCTGTATTTTGGAGCTTTGGTCTTATTTGACTTTGTTACAGACAGTTATGGATAACTTGTCTGTAGTTGGGCGGACCAATAGCATATTAGTGAATTAGAATTCTCTTTATATTTTCTTGTGAAGAACATAATTTGTTAGTTTAAATTATGTTTTTTGTTATTTATAGGTGGTTGTCATATAAAGGAGACTGAATCCTATTGTGATTATGTGAATCAAAACTCATTCTTTTACTGTTGGGCACTAATGGCTTCAGTTAAAGTAAAACTTCATTAGAAACAAATTACTAACTTAAAATTGGAACCATATATAATTCATTAATTTACCTATTATTCTTTCCTGCCCTTCCTCTCAGTATGAGAAATAGTACCCTTTATACTTGTAGCAGTTCAAAGTTATATGAAGAAGTAGTCTCAGCTGTTTCATTAAAGATGGATTTGAGACATCCTTGATAGCTGGTAGGTATATATCTGTTATGCCATTTGGTATTCTTGAGATGCTATTTTCTTTTCGGGAGACATGACCTAAGGAAGAAGCTTATGTTTGTAGCCTTACAAGTGACTAAAAATCTCATATAAATCTTTACTCTTCAGTTTCCTCCCATTAACAACTTTAATGCTTTCAGACCCTTCTTACCTAGTACCGAGGTGAATAATGAGAGAATAAAGAAGATAGTCCTTCTGTTCTCTGTAAGAAAGAACCCTTATGGAGCATTTATTATTATTTTTTAATTCTTTTAGTGAAGTTCCTGAGTACTTTCTAAATGACTTAATTTTTTGAAATTACTCTTTTCTATTATATTTAGAATGTCCAAGATTTCTTGGGGGGGTGGGGGAGTCATTTCTCTTTACTTTATAATCAAAGAAATGATGGCTATTTCTTTCCTAGGAAATAAGTCATTTTTATGTTTGCCCTTCCCAGAACAAGCCTTATAGCACTTTAGGGTTAACTGGATTCTGCATTAATCTATTAAGAAGATCCTCTGACTTCATGGGATGAGCCTCTATTTTCTATAGGCTTTTTGTTTAGGATTCAAGAGATTAATTAGATTTTTTCTTTCCTCTGGACTCTCTTTTCCTACTCCAGTGAACCATTTTTATCAGCCAGACCTGATTTCCAAATATTTACCCTTTTTCCCTTCCTTCTTATGTACTTATCTTTATTTACCCCTTGATATAGATATAGATATGGTTGCTTCAGCTGTGTCTTTTACCACAAGTAAAAGGAAGGAAAGGAGAATAAGAAGGAATTGAATCTTTTGTCTTTCATAATTACAGACAGAATTTGAGCAAATAACTTATTATCTTAGCTCAGAAGCCCCAGTTTCTACTGAAGAAGAATCTTACAGGATTCCACCTCCAGAGACCTTTCATTAGAGCCATGCTAGAGACTAGAACCCTAATTTTTTGCTAGCTGAAAGGGAAGAGAAACTCATCTAACAGTGGCCAGGATTAGACTATGCTTTGTATATAATACTAGAGGCCCGGCAACCGAAGTTTGTGCACGGGTAGGGTTGCTAGGCCTGGCCTGCGATCAGGGCCAACCTTCCCCAGCTGCCAGCAGCCGGCCCCATCCTCCACCACCGCCATTGGTCGCCGTCTGTGTGTGGGGCACCTTTGGCCCCTCTTGCACCTGCCTTGGCCTGGCACCGCCCGCGTCCGCTGCCACCCACTCCTGTTCCCTGTTCCCCATTGGGCGATCGGAGCCTGCCGGCCAGGGGGAGGAACCAAGAGGTTGGTTGGCAGGCCTTGATTGGGCGATTGGGGTCTATGGGCTGGAGGCAGCTCCTGCTTTGAGCGTCTGCCACCTGGTGGTCAGTGCGCATTATAGCGACCTGTCGGTCTGCCGTCCGGTTGATTTGCATATTAAGCTTATATAGATATAGATAGATATAATTGATTTTAGAGAGGGAGGGAGGGAGGGGGGGAGGAAGGGAGAGAAACATTAATGATGAGAGAGAAACACTGATTGGTTGCCTCCTACATGCCCCTGACTGGAGATCAGAGCACGCAACCTGGGCATGTGCCCTGACCTGGAATCGAACCATGACCTTCTGGTTCATAGGTTGATGCTCAACCACTGAGCCACGTAAACCAGGTAGAATATCATTTGTGTATTAATTCATGTGAGCATGTTATATTTATTCCTTATTTAACTTTTTAAACTCTGGTTGATATTTTGCCCCTTATTCTGAATGTCAAAGGTCATAGACTAGTAAATAGCAGAGTTGAAATACAAATCCAAGCTTTTGCTTCTTCTAATGTATTTCTGTATTGGCAGATATAGTAATATAATACGTTTAACAGGTGGGTTGCTTTTATTTTTATTTATTTTTTATATCCTCACCTGAGGTATGTTTTTATTGATTTGAGAGAGAGAGAGAAAAAAACATTGATTGGTTGCCTCCTTTACACACCTGGGGATCTAACCCACAACCTGGGTATGTGCCCCAACTGGGAATTGAACTAGTGACCTTTTGGTGTACTGGACAATGCTCTAACTGACTGAGCCACGCGCCCAGGGTAAGGATTTTGCTTTTATTTTATGCCCCTAGATCTAGTGGTTCATCTTTCCATGATAGCTGATAATAGTATTATATTGTTAAAAGACCATATTTCTGCCCTCACAGGTTTTGCTCAGTGGATAGAGTGTCAGCCTGCGGACTGAAAGGTCCCAGGTTCGATTCTGGTCAAGGGCATATACTGTGGTTGCGGGCACCTCCCCAGTAGGAGGTGTGCAGGAGGCAGCTAATCAATATTTCTCTCTCATCGATACTTCTAACTCTCTATCCCTCTCCCTTCCTCTCTGTAAAAAATCAATAAAATATATATATTTTTAAAAAAGACCATATTTCTAACTCTATTTGTGCTGCTTCCTGGCCTCTATAATTTTGAGCAAGTCTTTTTCTTTATCACATGCAAATGGAGAATTATCTTATCAAATAAGGATTAAAATACTGGCCTAATAGTTTCCCAGGATTGGTGTATTATTTAAGTCATACAACATATGGAATTATTATACCTTCAGATGGCAGTGATTTTTTTATCACTAGTACCACCATTTGACTTGATTCATTGGGTTATGTGGAAACTAAGTCCTTGTTTGAAATTATTACATACTCAAAAGCAGAATGATAATGTTATCAATTTCTTAAGCATCTCTTACTGGGGGTTCTTAGAGTAGTCACTTGTCTTTCTTCTACTCCCTACTTAGGAGGAGTCTTTCCTTGGTCCTAATCTCCCATAAATGGATACTCATGGAAATTATCTATTGGGGATGTTTCATTTTCATCTTTAGTGAAAACCAAGGTGCTTATCAGAAACTTTTTCAAAAACACCTTAAGGCTGACAACTGTATATATCCATTTTTTCTGCTCCATGGTTAATAATTAGAAGTTTCCTCAAATGATTTCCTTCTTTACCTAATCCTAGATCAAGATTAGGAACTAAGGAACTGGACTCTGTGTTTTCTAATCATTTTGTTCCTCCCTTATGTCATGTCCTTTGGAATGCTTTTGATTCAAAAATCATATCTGATGCTCCAAATGGCATAAGAAAGATAGTTTTATTATCTGCTGTCAGGAATGAATGCATTACCAGATAAATGAGTTTACTGGCAAGTAATGGGGTTATTTAGTAGTTTCTGAGTTTTTACACAGTACATTATAGAGATATTGATATTCTTAACGAAAAGACTTAACTCGGCCTGTCTAGTTGCTACGTATCTTGCTAATCTTCTAAAATCAGTGATTTAAAAAAATTTTGCAGTAAACCCTAAGATAAACGAAACAGATAAGACACACGTCTCTATTTACTATATACCACCTTTGAACAGAGGTTTATAAGTCAGAATGCTAAACTGTAATTAAAATGTGAAATAAAAGTGTTATGATCAAACATAATTTTATTTTGTCCATTTCAGGCAGTATACTGAATGTACAGGTTGATTTTTTACAAATATTTATTGAGTGCCTACTATGTGCTTTTCATTTATTAGACGTTAGGGATGAGGTGATAAGGAAAAGATGTGATTTCTGCCCTTTTTAGATTATAAACTTAGAGCACTTTATACATACAAGCAAATAAGCATTTATAACCTAGCATGGTAAGTGCTGGACTAGGGAAAATGAAGGGTGCTATCAGAACACAGAGGAAGGCACATAACTCAGAATTAAGAAGAGCTTTCTGGGTAAAATAATATATCTACTATATAAATGTATTTTTATATATTTTTAAAACCTGATTTTTATATGTAAATCTATGCAAGTCTTTTGGATCGATTTCCTATTCATTGTCTACTTTCCCTATTTTTACAGCATTGTTAACTGATTTTTCTCTTCAATTATTAAATCATTGCACTGGATTAACAGTCCATAATTTCCTCCCAAGTCTAAGTTTGACTGTAATTTGTCTGTTCCTGAACCAAACTTGGCTTCTGAATTATTCATTTTTATTCTAACATAGTATTTCTTTTCAGGAAATACAGATTACAAACCCTGGTTGCTATTGGTGAAGGAAACTGCAATTTACATTTTAAAATCTTAATGTATTTCAAATAAAAATATATATATCAGCAGTCAGTGGAATGTGAATCATTTTCTACAAGAATCACTACATTTTAGAGTCCAATGTGATAAAAAGTTAGTGCGTATATAGTCATGCACTGCTAAATGAATCGTTGGGTGATTTTGACATTGTGTGGATATCATAGAGTGCACTTAACAAACCGAGATGGAATAGCCTACTACATACCTAGGCTAGTTGGTATGTAGCCTATTAATCCTAGGCTGCAAGCTTGTATGTACAGCATGTTATTGTACAAAACAGCATGAGATTAAATCAAGCATGAGTGGCAATGATGCAATCAAGAGATGTGGTAAGCTTGTGTTGTATAAGGGTGCTGCTGGTATGACACGGCTGGCTGTTTTACAGCCAACTTTTTTTATTTTTGATAGTAGGAAGTCTACACTGTAAAATAATGATAAGTGTAGTATAGTAAATATATAAATCAGTGATATAGTCATTTATTATTATTATCATCAAGTATTTCACACTATATGTAATGGTATGTGTAACTGGTAACACGGTAGGTTTGTTTACACCACCTGCATCATCAGAAATGCATTTAGTCACTTCTGAAGGCTGCCATGTCACTAGGCAATAGGTGTTTTTTCAGCTCTACTATAGTCTTAAGGGACCACTGTTGTATATGCAATCTGTCACTGACCGAAACATCCTTATGCATCATATGATGTATTTATAAACATAAATATTGGAAAGAGAAAAGCCAAGGTATTTTTTGTGTAGTTACTGTGTATCTTGTCATTTTAGTAAAATGAGTTTGACTACAGATTCTAGGGCAAGGGGCTGCAAATTTTTCCTGTTAAGGATCAGCTAGTAATACTTTACAGTTTGCGAGCCAAGTGGTTTCTGTTACTACTGCTCAACTCCCAGCTTTGCTGCAGACAGTGTGTGTAAATGGATGGGCATGGTTGCTTTCTAATAAAACTTTATTTACAAAACAGTCTAGTCAGGATTTGGCCCCAGGCTGTAGTGTGTTGATCCCTGCTCTAAGATTTAAGATTTTGATCTCCAGATGTAAACTAAGTATCTTTGTTTTGTTTGAAAGCCAGGAATAGCAATTTCACTCAGTTGCTTACAAATGGTTACCTTGACCACTGATATAAATTAATCAAACAGTGAAAGAAAGCTCAAAGGGCTTTTGTCAATGAACAGAGAGATTAAGTTTCAACTTTGAAAATGAAAGCAGTACTATTAACATGTGCTTCTTAAACTGGGTTATTTGTATCCTCAAGAGTGGGCCACAGGATCAAGCATTGGTGGTACTTGATGACATAATTTTAAACTTATTAATAAAAGTTAAAAAGACACATGTATATGTATTTTACATACATATTCTAATACAAAGTATTCTAAGTATATGTTGCACACATTTATATGTACAAATATTCACATATTCTCTTGTGTGTATGCATCTACATATATTAAAGAATAAGATGAGATAGTCATATAATGAGTTAAGAGTGCATATGTGGCCTGGCTGGAATGGCTCAGTTGGTTGGAGCATCATTCCGTGCACCAAAAGGTTGCAGGTTCAATTCCTGGTCTGGGTTCACGCAGAAGGCAAATGATCAGTATCTCTCTGTCTCTCTTCCTCTTTCCCCCTCACTCCCTTCCTCTCTCTAAGCATGTCCTCCAGTAAGGATTTTTTTAAAAAAAGAAGAAGAATGCATGTGTGTTAAAGAGACCTGCGTTAGATTGCTTGCTCTGTTAGCTGTATGACCTTGGTTAAGTTTCTTGAACTCTAAGCCTTAGTATATATTCATCCATGTGATGATGATAATAGTATATAGGTCATAGGGGTTTAAAGATTAAATGAGACAATGTGCATGACATCTACTTAGTAAGTGATCCCTAATGATAGCTATTATTTTATTACTGGAACATAATATCTAAGTGGATTTTAAGGTAAAAATCTGCAAATCAGTGAAAATTTAAAGTGCCATTAGAAGCAAAGAACTATATATGTATCTCTTATTTTACTTGTTCTTCATTCATCTTCTGCTTATTGAGCACCTGATTGGACACAAGCACTGTCTGGTAGATTTATACCTCGACTAGATGACTCCTTTCAAACACTGCTTAGTTGGTTCAGTGTGTGTGTGTGTGTGATTTAAAAAAAAATTATAAACAATTATTTTTGTTATTCTCCCTAGGAAATTTAGCTAGTTTTCTTGAATTTATATGTTACATCAGCTTTTTTTTTTTCCAGTGGTCTGTTTTCTTTTCCTAAATGTGGCATCTAAGTGTCTGCATTTGGCCCTTCACTCTACCTCTCCCTCACCTCCTGCCACCCACAGCTTTAGTTGTCCCCTTTAAGGAATAGTTCTAAATTATGTGTTTGGGGCAAACCTTCCTCTTGAGCTACTTGGCAGTTTTGCCACTGTTTTAAACTAAAAATAGGTTTAATACCAAATTTCTCATCCTTCCCAGCTCTCCTACCTGCCTCATCAAGATTGTTGTCTTTTCCTGACTTGTATGTATGTTGCCAGCATTTGTTTTGGAGTTGTCTTTGACTCCTCTCCTATTTTTCTATAACCAATTAGTTACCATGACCTCTGCATTCTTTCTTATTATCTAGACTAGAAACCTTGAATCTTTAATATCCTGATTCAGTTTCCTACCACTAGCCTCTGTACTCATTCTTGACCATATACCTCACTCTGACAACAGAATAAATTGCATAAAATATCACTGATTCTATCACTTATTGACTCTAAAGCCTTATATCCCTAACTATCGGCTCTTGACACAGTAATGCTCTGCAACAAAACACACCGAAAATCATTGGTATACAGTAATAAGCATTTATTCTCATTATTACTGGAGTGGCCCCTGCTTCATCCTGAAAGTTGGTAGAGATTGGCTGACCATTCACTTCACTTGAATTTTTTCTGTTTTTTAAGAAGAACATTTTTTTATTGTTGATAGTATTATAGATGTCTCCCACTTTACCCTCCTCTTCCCAGCCACTACCCACACCCCCAGGTTTTTCCCCCTATTGCCTGTGTCCATAGGCTATGCATATAAATATATAAGTTCTTTGGTTTACCTCTTCTCGTCCCACTCTCTAATTTTCATTTTCAATATCGTCCTATATACAGACACATTGAAATAAAACCAGAATAGATACCTATGTGTCCTCCCATTGGCCATTGTTGACATGCTATCACATTTGCTTTATAAATGTGTGTGTACTGAATACTTTCATAAATCATTTAAAATTAAATCCTGATATTGCCCTTTAATATCTCAGCATTCATTTTCTTAGTCATTTTCCTACAAAAGAGTAATACTATTATTTTTCTTAAAGAAATTATGATTCTATAATATCTATCTAGACATATGCAATTTTCCTCTGTTATACCAAAAAAATTTTTTACATCACTACTTTTTATAAAACGAGTTCAGTTACACTTTTTGAGTCTTGTTAGTCTTTTTCCAATTTGTGAATGTAATATATCTCATTTAGGTTTCTTTATTTTCTCTCAGCAATATTTTGTAGTTTTCAGAGGTCTTCCATATCTTTTGTTACATTCTTTAATATTTTGTTTTTGATAATTTTGTATTATAATTTAATTTTTTTCCCAAGTATTTGTTGCTAGTATGAAGAAATTAAGTTCAACTTTATGTATTGGCCCCTTACACTGTGTAACCTTGATAAATTAATTTATAAGTTTCAATAATTCTCATAGACTCATTGGAATTTCTTATGTACACAATTGTGTTATTTTCTTGCCTTATTTTACTCTTATTTTACTAACTAAGACATTGAGTACAATGTTGAGTGTAAGTGGTTTCAGTCGATATCCTTGCTTAGTTCCTAATCTTAGAAAAAACGCATTTGATAATTTACCAATAAGTATGATGTTCAAGCTGTAGAGTGTGTGTGTGTGTGTGTGTGTGTGTGTGTGTGTGTGTGTGTGTGTGTGTGTGTGTGTGTGTGTGTGTGTTTAATGTTTTATTGATTTCAGAGAGAGAAAGGGAGAGGGAGAGAGAGAGAGAAAAAAACATCAGAGATGAGAGAGAATCATTAATAGGCAGCCTCCTGCAGGCCCCCACAGGGGATTGAGCCTGCAACCCTGGTCTGACTGGGAATTGAACTGATCTCCTGTTCATGGGTTGAAGCTCAATCACTGACTTATGCTAGCTGGTCTGTGGAGTTTTTATTTTTAAGGTAGGCTTTATCTATTTGAAGAAGTTTCCATCTATTCCAGGTTTGCTGAAAGTGTTTATAATAGGTGTTCAGTTTTGTTAGATGTTCTTTTTGCAACTGTTGCTTGAGATGAGCAAGTTTTTTTTTTGCTTTTTCCCCCCCTATAATGTAATAAAATGCATTGATATTTGAATATTATACCAACCTTACATTCCTGGGATAAACTCCACTTGGGCATTACATGTTATATTTTATATATACTGTTAGATTTAATTTGCTAATATTTGAGGGTTTTATATCTATGATCATAAAAGATGTTGATCTGATAATTTTTGTTTCTCATATTGCCATCATCTTTTAGTATCAAGGTTATTCTGGCTTCGTAAAATGAATTAAGGAATGATCCCTCTTTACATTTTCTGAGTTGGTTTAAGATTGGTATTATTTCTTAAATGTTAGTGTTAGGGTGTTTGGCTTATGGCGCAGGCTGTGAAAGAATTCACAACTGAGTGAAGAGATAGATGCAGAAAGGAAGTTTACTTCACTTTCCCAAAAGGAAAGGGCCAATGCATTGCTAAACAATACAAGGGCAAGAAACAAATTGTGGCTTCCCCTTTTAAGGCTTCACTGTTGCTAAGCAGAAGGGAGGGAGGAGAATCTTGTGCAGAAGTTGAGCAGACATCAGGGTGGGTTGTAATTTGTTCTTCAGGAGACAGTTTGAGCAGATATCCTAGGGAGGTGTCTTATCAGCATTTTTCTCAAGCCTGTAAAACATGCTTAGAGCAAGAGTTCAAAAAAGGCCTGTTTGAAGGGGAGGAGGGATTGGAACTTTCTATTAATTATCTCTGAGTTGTAAAAACTGGGAGGAGGTGTATGCAATAATGCAGCTTGAAAGTAGCTTATCTTGTCCTTCAGTTTGAACAGAGGGGTTGTTTGAATCAGGAGCTAACAGACTTGGGGTTTAATTACTAAGTGCTTCTCATAAATTGTGGAAGGCTACAACAAGGGAAAAAGAGGCCTTTTTTCTATCCTAATAGATAGAGCCTTGGCCCTTGTGGCTCAGTTGGATGGCATGTCATTCCATACACCATAGGGTGGCAGGTTTATTATGGGTCAGAGCACATGCCCAGGTTGTAGGCTTGCCTCCCAATATGGGAGGCAACAACTGAACATTTTTTCTCTCTCATATTGACCCTCCCCCCTTTCCTCTTTGTAAAATCAGTTTTAAAAAGTATATCCTCCGGTGAGGGGGAAAAATGTTAGATAAACTTACCAGTGAAACCATCTTGGTCTGGAGTTTTCTTTATGGAAACTTAAAATTTTTAACATTAAATTTTAAAAATAAAGTGTAATTTATGTTTTTTGTTTCTTCAGTCAATTTTGGTAAGATATCTATGTGGTAATGTTCCTTCTTTCATTCCTGGTAGTGATAACTTGTGGCTTCTCTCTTATTTAGTTTGGTTAGAGGCTTCTCAATTTTATTGGTCTTTTTATAAAACACATTTCCTTCACTGATTTTTCTCTAGTGTTTTTCTGTTTTCTTTCATCAATTTCTGCTCTTTATTTCCCTCTCTCTACTTGATTTTACCTTCATTTGATCATCTAAAATAATGGTTCTTAAAGCAGAGGCTTAGATCATTGATTTTTTAAAATAATTTAATGCTTTAACTTTTCTTCTATGTTCTTCTTTACCAACATCCCACAAATTTTGACTTGTTGTATTTTTATCTTTATTAAGTTCAAAATACTTTTTCTAAAATCCCTATCTTCATGCTTCGATATCTGAATCATCTTTTGAGTCTTGATTCATGATTGATAGCTTTCCTCAAGACCATTTTTGTTTGTTTATTTTGCTTTTTTGTTGTTGTTGTTGCCTATAAAATAGTAGAGGCTGAAGTAAATAGATTAAAAATCTGTAAATGGGTGCATCTCTTCTTTTTTGCCTGTTATTGTGGGGATTTAAATCAATTTCTTCAAGAGTTAAACTGGGATTGAGATTTTAGTTTTCTGTAGTACCTTCATTCATTGTACCAGAACCTCAAATTCTTCTAATGTTGCCTGATTTGTAAGGTGGAGATGAAATGTCAAAGTGTTTTTCTCAGTATTTGTGCTTCAGACTGCATACCTGCTCAGAGGAGTTTCTTTCTTCACTCTTGCACCTTCTCAGTGGTAAACTGATGCTGCTTGTTAATGCTTTCAACATTGGTAGAGGAGAGAGAAAAGAAAGGTTCTTTGTTGTGCTATAACTTCCATCTTAGATAGATTATGTGTACCTGGATCTTGAGGAGGGAGGTCTCTCAAAGTTTCTGCCCACCCCTGGCCCCTATAGCAGGGGTCCTCTAGTTCTACTGATATAAGATCCTGGGCTCAAGTCTGTTCCTGCCCCCCTTCCTACCAGGGATTGAAGGTTTTTCTCTCCTCCAGCAATAAGGCATGGCATTCGATTCCCTTTTCTCAATGGCTGAAAGCTTTTGCTCTTTCTACATGAGAGAAGTATCTGGGCAGGGTGTCAGGCCTTGTTCCTTTCTCACAGTAGAAGCCAATTCCTTGCACCACTGAAAGAGGCTCTTGATTGCTATTCCCAGCCATCCTCATGGGCATTGAGGACGAATGAATGAGTGCCGACTGTCTGAAGCTCCCAGGGGGTTCTATACTCCAGTTATCTCATAGTCAGATAGGAGCAGTTACCCTTTCAGGTGATTTCTTTCCTTCGTGTATGACAGCAGTATCTTCCTCCTGCTCCGCCACAGGTGACCCATTTCTGGCATCCTGTTTTCTCTTCAGAAACTTCTGTCCGTCCTTGGAATTCAGGTTACTTGGTTATCTTATGACTTTAGTTCCCTGGTGGATTCAAGAAAAACTTTGGAGAATTTAGAAGTGTTTTGTTTAATTGCCAATGTTCTAGGCTTTCCAAATATCTTTTTTTTACAGTTAGTTTAATTCCATTGTGGTCAGAGAACATACTTTGTATACTTTGGATTCTTCTAAATGTTTTATTAAGATTTATTTTATGGTCTATTTTAGTGTCTGTTCCATGTATAATTACTGGGTGGAATGTTCTATAATAGTTGGTTGGAAATGTTTAAATCTTCTATACTTAGGTGTGTGTTTTTCTATCAGTTACTGAGAGAGGGGTGTTAAAATTTTCAACTATGATAACTGGGTCTGTTGATTTTCCTCTTCATGTATTTTGAAGCACTCTTATTTTCGTATTGTTGTGACTTCTTGATAAATTATCTTGTCTTATGAATGTGCCATTTTTACTCTGGAAGTGCTTGTCTTGAAATCTATTTTAAGAGTAGCCTCCCAATTGCTTTCTTTTGTTGGGGTGTTCTCCTGCCCCCCAAGTCTCACCTTGAACACTTTCAGTTTAAGAGTTATTAAAAGATGTAGAGAGAATTTGCATACAGATTTCGCGGCTTCACCCTCTGGGATTCTTTCTGAGCTTTTTTTTTTCTTGCTGTCTGCCACGTTGGCAGTCTCAGTCTCTGATGTGTGACTCCTCTGTCTGGTAAAACTGCTGCTTTCTGCTTGAACTCTATCTCCTGACTCTCACATTGGTTTGAAGGCACTCCCACGGGAAAAATTTGGGACCCCCATTTTTTTAATCCCATTACTTTGACTTTTTGGAGAATCCTGGCCAGTCTTCTTATAGAACTCCTACAGTCAGGACGTTTGTCTGATTGTTTGCTTAAGGTGATGTTTGACTTGTTCCTCTATCCTTTGTATTTCCTATAAACTGGAATTTAGATCAAGAGACTTGATTAGATTCACGGTAAACCTCTTTTTGCTTCAGAGATTATGTCTATATTTCCTGATGCATTATATAAACTAGATAATGTTTGATCATTCCAGTATTGGTGATGATTATTAGTTTGATCACTCAGTTAAGGTGGTTCTCTCCACTGTAAAGATTTATTTTTCCCTTTGTAATTATTAAGTAATTTCTAAGGTTGTAATTTACATTCTCTTCATTTTTCGCATCCTGCCCACTGACACCTCTTAAAAGCATTAGCTATAAGTCCCATCCCCAACCAGAACTCCTTATAATCTCTAGTTTATATATACTATATATATTTTAATGGTACATTTCTCATACTGGGTGGTGGTATATAAATTTCATTTTTACTGGATTTTCAGGTACTGAATGCATATATTAGATCTTATAAATCTGCTTAACATACACTTAATATGTGCATATAGTAGGCACTCAGTAAATTATTTTTTATAGGAAGAGGAAATTAGTTAAGAAATCTCAAGCCTTTTTCTATTAAAACATTTTTCAATCTCAGGTAGTAGTTAAGTTAATGTTATTTACACTTTTTTTGTAGGTAAATGAGAAAGCGGGGCAGATTATACAGTATGATAAATTTTATATACATGAAGTACAAGAATTGATAGACATAAGGAATGATTATATCAACTGGGTTCAACAGCAGGCCTATGGAATGGTATGTTTCCTATTTTATTTTATGATTTCATTTTTATGTGTCATTTGTCCTAATATGAAAGCAATTGCTTGTTTTAGAAACACCAAAGTGTTTTCAGAGCTTCTTTCCAGAGCTTACGATTGAAATAAAAACACATTGCAAAGGAGCAGTTACATGTTATGCATATTTATTTATAATAAACATTCCACTCTTCCACCAAAGCCAAATCAAAGAGATAGATCATACTTTTCTAAAGAACAATGCAAATTTGACATGGATTTATAACCTTCATTTATTTTCCAGGTGATTGCCTCTTAATTTTCTAATGTTGAGAATATTAAGAGTTCCTGAGACTAGAAGCCTAAGAATACTAGAGGCTCGATGCACAAAATTCGTGCAAGGGGCTCAGACCTCGCAGCCCTGGCTTCGTCCAGAAGGTCATTTGGCTGTTCGGTCTAATTAGCATATTAGCCCTTTATTATATAGGATAGTATTACTGTTAGGAGATTAAAGCCTCAGAACTACCAGAGGAGAGCCCTAGGTTGATTCTATTTTTTTATGATTTCCCCTTTTATGTGTTTAATTTATTTCAGATTTCTTCATGTACATCCACACGTGTATATACTTCTTTCTATGTTGCTAAGTCTCTAATAACTACCACTTAATATCCCCATTAAAATAATAGCATAGTCTTATAAAACTTGAATTTGGCTTGTAAAATTTTAATATGGAAATGGGTAAGCAGCTAGATATAAAACAGTCAGGTTAATACTCTTATTTGCTAACCTTTATAGTGTACTTGAGGCCCCCTTTTCTACCCTGAAGCAGAGAACTTAAGCATTATGTATATAGGAGTTGTAGAAGGGTGAGTAGCCTTTCTTTGCTTGCTGGGCATCATGTGCAAATTCCTTATGGATAGGTGCTCTTGTCAGTTTATTCACCAGCACCTCTAATAGTGTCTGTAATATGTGTCTAGTAGGCACTAAAAAAGTATTGTAGTTTTTGAATGGCAATGTGGTCAGTCTGTGCATGCTATTTTTAGTATAATCTCATCTATAGGTATCAGGTTACTTCTAGGTACTCGGGTCTGGATTGGAAGAGATTTGTTAATCTCTCCTCCCCCATCCCACCCCACCCCTCGAAATCACTAGGATTCTAGGTCAAATTTACAGTTATTCTATAGATTTAGGTCTACTCATTTGCTCATTCAACAGATATTTATTGGGAATACCCTAGGTAACAGGAAATACTAGTACAGTAACAAACCAGATAGTTAAGGGCCTTATCCTCATGGAATTTATAATCTAGTGGACGAGATGAACAGTAATCAAAGGGAAAAATATTGGTTAATAATATGCACTTATATAGAGAATTAAAATAGAAAATGTAATAAAGACTGTATCGTTTCATACAATTGGATAATCAGAAAAGTCTTGTCTAATGAAGTATGAGCTGTAATCTAAATGTTAAGAAACAGCTGTGTAAGATCAGAGTAGAGAGAATTTCAGGGAAAATGTACATCAGTAAAGACCATGGTAAGAACAAGCTTGACATGTTTGAAGGATAGAAAGAGGCCAGTATGGCTAAAGTATGGGCGTCGAAAGGGTTCTGGGAAAGGGTCAGAGAAATGGACAGGTGGCTAGATTTATGGAGATTTTATAAATTAGGATCAGAAACTTGGATTTTATATGAAGTGTTATGGTAAGCCATTGGAGTGTGGTAAGCAGAGGGGAATTACAATATGATTTATATCTTTAAATCATCATTCTGTCGGCTCTATGGAGAATGGAGTGAGGAGAATAAAGCAGAAATGAAGGGGGGAAGACTAGTTAGAAGACTGTTTTAGTAGATTAGGGGAGATAAAAATGATTGGTTTAACTAGGTTGTTGGTTGTCTAGATGGAAGAAGGAAGTGGACTTGAAATACCTCTCAGATAAAAGGGACAAGAATTGCTGATGGATTGGAGGTGAAATGAGGAAAGGAGAGAAATCAACAAAGATTAAGGAGTGGGGTAAGGCAGGAGGAAAACTAGAAGGGGCTTGTGGAAACCAAAAGTAAGTGAAGGAGAGGCTGTGTTGAATGCTGAGAAATAGGATAAAATCAAATTGAGCAGTGAATTTGGTTATATGAAGGTTATTGGCAATCTGGCTAATGCTAATCTAGGGTACCGCATGCTTAAGGGAAATTTGGAGGTGAGGAATAGAGAACCACAACCATAGGCCATACTTTCAAGAAGTTCTGAATAAATATTTCCTTTTCCTTCCCTATTTAAATTAAATCTCTCACCTAGGTAAAGCTCTTCAAACTCTTTCTCCACAGCATCCCTGAGAGCAGAGGGGAAAAAAACCTATTTCTTGAGGTTAATATTCCCCTGGTGAGACTTGTTAGAAGTCTTATATTATCTTCGAATGAACACACATTTTGGACAGAGTACAGGAGTGGGCAAAAATAGGTTTACAGTTGTTCGTATGGAAAAATATCTAAAAGAACCTACACTAATAAAAGAGAAACATGCTAATTGACCATACCTTCGCAATGCTCACCAGCCAGTAGGAGTGAGTATGCAAATTAACTCAACAAAAATGGGTTACTTTGCATACATGGGCTCCGAGCGGCTGGGGGTGGAGTGGGATGCTTGCGTCATTGCCATGGCAACAACGCAGGTGTTCCGCACCAGCCCAGCCGCTTGGGGCCTCTGGGCTGTGTGGGAAGGCGGAAAGGCGGCTCCGGCCAGAGCGAAGGCAGTGCCGACAGGCAGGGGAAGGAAGGCCCGTTCTTGCACGAATCTTCGAGCATCAGGCCTCTAGTTAATAATAATAATAATACAAAAATGAACTCTCTTGTATACTCACAACTGTCAACCTACTTTTGCCCACCCCTGTATTTGTTACCATGAAAAGGAGATTTAAATTCTTTAACATTGAGGAAAATTGATGCTTCAGTAAATGAACTTTGTTTATTCCAAGACTTCATATATAAGTCCTAACTCAACACCAAGAGTACTATAGGTCATTGAGCAGCATTTAGGCCCACAGGATCAGGCCTAAACCAGCAGTTGGACATCCCTCTCGCAATCTGGGACCCCTTGGGGATGTAGCAGTGTGCCAAGCAGCAGGCAGCCAGGGAGGAGCCCAACCGGGGCCAGGCATCACGCTGCTCCTGCTCATCCTGTCCCGCTGCTCCTACTGTTGCTACTCATTAGTGCTGCCGCAGAGTCGGTAGAGGCTCCCACCGCCTCAGCTGTGCTTGCCAGCCATGAGCCCCGCTTCTGGCTGAGCAGCACTCCCCCCGTGGGAGCTCACTGACCACCAGGGGGCAGCTCCTGTGTTGAGCATCTGCTCCTGGTGGTCAGTGTGCATCATAGCTATTGGTTGACCGGTTGTTCCATCATAACGGTCACTTAGGCTTTTATATATATAGATTTTTTTATTTATTTAAATATTTACAAATCCTAAACTAGTTCTAAACTTCTGCTGCTTAGCTTTTTATTTTAACTATATATGTGTGTGTGTGTGTGTGTGTGTATATATATATATATATATATATATATATATATATACACACACACACACACACAGATATGGATTTCAGAGAGGAAGGAATAGGAAGAGAGAGAGAGAAACATCCGTGAGAGAACATGGATTGGCTGCCTCCTGCAAGTCACCCACTGGGGATCGAGCCCGCAACCCGGCATGTGCCCTTGACCGGAATCGAACCTGGGACCTTTCAGTTCTCAGGTCGATGCTCTATCCCCTGAGCCAAACCGGCTAGGGCTGCTGGTTAGCTTTTAAAAGAACTAAAACTGTAACAAATTTATAAATTATGTATAACACTACAAATTTTAAAATAAAGTTAATATTTAGCGTGGAGGATGATTATGTTCTGATCAGGAATCTTAGCTTACACCAAAATATGATAAAGAAGCAGTGTAACATAAGTGCACCCAGGTTCAAATTCTATCTCAGCATTTGTTATTTATATTAAATATGTATATTATTTATATTCTTGGGGGAAATGACAATTCTTTTTCTGTAAAGTGGGGATAATAGTACCTACCTTTTATATTATTGAGAAGATTTATTGATATGATCTATTTAAAGTGCTTAGGGCGGTTCCTGGGGCATAGTTAAGTCTTGGTAGATGGGTGATTATTAGTATTGGCTGTCTTGACACATATTTTAAGTTTGGCAGTAGCCTCTATCCTGAGGTATCTGATAACTGTTCTCTTGCTGCCTTTCTCTATATGAGCTACAGTAAAACATTTGCTTTTAGGATGAGATCTGATACTCATTTGGCATTCACTCATCAAGCACACCATTTATGTCTAGAGTCCTATACATAGAGATCCTGTTTGGTGCCAGTGTGGTTATAATCGTAATCATTGCAACTCTTAGAATCTCATGGTAATACTGGTATAAATGGATTATCCTAATTTTAGATTTTTAATCAGTTTTTTAAAAAATTATTGCTATGAAAACCTAAAATTAAAAATCCTCCTGGAGTACTCATATAACACTGAGGATATGTCCCTCAGGAATCTACAAGCCCAGTTTTAGAAACATTATCCAAGAGAGTCATATCCTCCTGGATCCCTGTGAATTAGATCAGATGTCCTTTGACATCTGAACTTAATATCTAGTATATAGGTCATAAACTACTTGTATTCTTAACAAGTTAAGAGAAATGCCAGTCTAATAGGTGTGAGGTTTTTTTGGGTTTCTTTTAGTTAGCAATAATCTTGTGCTAAATGAAACAGCTATGGTTTGATTGTTTGCTTCTAAGTTGGCAGGCCTGTATCTAAATTCCTCTTAGTATATAGCTGAGGTGATAACAAATTTAATTTCTTGGGAGCTATTTCAGTGCAACTATTTTCTGGTAAAGGAAGGCAGTTAGAGGACCACCTTCTTATTTCTTGACTTTTCTTCTTTGCTTCTCATTCTCTTCAGATTTGCCCTTTATACTCTGTTCTTTCAGCCACATGCTTTTCCTTTATTTATAACAGTGATATTGAATAGGTGGTTGTAGCAGTTTCCACTTGTTCCTTATTTAATTTGCTTAGTGAGTTTAATATCAGATCTTACAAACCAGAATCCAGAGCTGAAATCCCGATTTGAGTTCTTCTATCTCTGGGAATAGAAGGCTGACAGTTTACCTTTAAGGTCTTTGACTGTGCAACTAACTCTTCAGTAGTTCATTAAGTTACATATTATGACCTTTAACCTCACAGAGCGTTTTTCTTTTAGAGTTCAAACACTTTCACATTTACACATTACTCTCAAGACTTTTTTCCCTGGGACTTTTTAATAAAATTCATACTTTTGCATCACGAGTCTTAATACTGAGTCGAGCATTATGTGACCCTATAAGTAAAGTTTTAAAGAATCTATCTTAAGGGTACATACGTGCTATTTTGTGATGATACAGTTGTGTTTATATGTGTATTCAGATACACACATACTGTACATGTGTGTATATGTGTGTGTGTGTATATATATATATACTTATATATATACACTCACACATACATACATGTGTGCCATTATTGCACAAGGATGATCTTAAAATAATTTCATTGCTTCACTGTGAAAGTTTAAATATTCTTTGGTAAAACGTAATTACTATCTATAATAATAAAAGGGTAATGTGCTAAGTAAACTGGATGTCTTCTGGATGTCCTTCCTGATGAAGCCGGGGCCGGAGGGAAGCCAGTGCCGGCAGCCCAGGGAAGGAAGGCTTACTCTTGCACGATTTTTCATGCATCGGGCGTCTAGTGAATTATAAGAAATATATGTGTATAAATTTTATTTATACACACACATCACTTTACCTTGTTCTAAATACTGCTGGGAAATTATTTTACCTTTATTATATTTGTCTTTATGCCATAATCTATCAGGTATACACTTCCCTAATTCCTAACTATTAAAACCTAGTTTTGTGAAATTATTTGCTTTCCTTCTAATATGCTTTTGTACTGGTGAGACCCCTAACTGCACCTCATCTCCTTCCATCTTCCCATCCTTTTTCTCTTTACATGTTTCATGAAGTTTTTTTATCCTCACCTGAGGATATGGTTTTTTTATGATGTTTTTAGAGTGAGAGAGGAAGGGAGAGAGAAACATGATGTGAGAGAGAGACATCAACTGGTTGTCTCTTGCACGAGCCCCCACCAGAGCCTGTGATTGAACCTGCAACCCAGGTACGTGAATGGAACCTGTGATCCTTCAGTGCGAGGGCCCATGCTCTAACCCTTGACAACACTGACCAAGGCCATCCTTACTTTTTAAGCATTAAATTTTTTTTAATGTTTGAACTTTTGTCTTAAGGTACTATACCCGTAATTGAAATTTCTAGTAATGATTTTAATCTGGTTGTCCCTTCAGTGCCTATCAGATAAACCATTTTGCTTGATATCTAACATTTTTTCTTCTTTTCTCAAGTTTTCCACTTGTCTCATTATTTTTCATATTCTTTCCAGTTCACATCTCTCTTCACAATCAAACTTATGTTTTGCCAGGTAGAGAAACTGAGCCCTAAAATTATTTCTTTAAGACCAAGTTAGGCTAGGATTAGTTTCCCTGTTCTACCTAAATTCTGCAAATAGGGTGCTTAGTTGCTGAAACCAAATTTTATTATATTCAAGCCTCAATAATTTTATGATCAAAGGCACCTGAAACAAAGGTGTTACATTTATAATATATAAGGTACATGTGGAAAGGGTAAGTTTTGTTGTAGATGTATTTTGGTCTACATTAACTCAATATTCTTCTGTAGCAAAATATATGAAATGCTACTTTGAATAGAAATAGTTAAATTTGGACACTAACGTTGCTCTTTCCTCATTATTACATTCTGCACGGCTGTCTTAGGATGTCAACCATGGATTAACTGAGGTAAGTTTGGTGTAATAGTCTCATGTTCAGAGTAAAATAGACTCTGCTTTGTCTTAAATGATAGGAGAGCCAAAGGTTTCTCCTGTGTGTGACTTTAAAATATATATACACATTTATAAAAATGAATGTTTAGAAATTATCCTGTATAGAATTTCAGAGGCATTTTATGAAGAAAACTAAACCCTATTTTCAATTTAACCTTACACTTGTATGATTCCTTTCAATAATATTTGCTTAAAATTCGTTCCTATCCTCCCATAGTCTTCCAGCATAAAAGTTAATATGTCCTCAGAATATAAAAAAGCAAAACTTTTAAAATTTGACATATGCCTACACAATAAGTAGAAAATATTTTATATTAGAGAAGTAAAATGATCTTCAATTTTTAAACTAATAATTGATGCTAGAAATGGTCATAAAATTAAATAAACTTTCAGCATGATCATCTTCCTCACTTTGTTTTACATAATCAGCAATCCTAAACCTACCTTTTTAACCTTTGGAAATGTTACAGAACTTCCTTTATACTTTTGTTATAGGCTAGGTTTTGCTTTGCTTTGCTTTGCTTTTTTCCTACTTGAACCAATGACGCATTTAGAGTTAGCTTTAAGTTATAGGCCTAACATCTTTGCTTCCTTATTCTTAAATAGAAGTAGCCCATAAAATTATGAAATTAAAGTTGTGGAACCAAAGGGAGAGGACTTGAGAGATCATCTCAGGCCTTAACCAGATTGGCTCAGTGACAGAGCATTGGCCTGTGGACTGAAGGGTTCCAGGTTCGATTCCAGTCAAGGGCATGTACCTTGGTTTCGGGCACATCCCCAGTAGGGGGTGTGCAGGAGGCAGCTGATCGATGTTTCTCTCTCATCAGTGTTTCTAATTCTCTATCCCTCTCCCTTCCTCTCCGTAAAAAATCAATAATATATATATATTTTTTTTAAATCATCTCAGTCCTCTGGAGTTTCAAAGTAGTAAAATGACTTTCCACCATTAATAGTGACACAAATACAGGAAAGAAGTGAAAATCGTCTTATGAAAAATAGTGACTCCTTGACCAGCGTGTTCAGTGGTTAGAGCGCCAGCCCATGCACTTGGAAGGGTCTTGTGTTTGATTCTCCGTCAAGGGTACTTACCTGGGTTGCAGGTTCGATCCCCGTGTGGGAGGCAACTAATCAATGTGTCTCTCTCACACTGACATTTCTCTCTCTCCCTGCCTCCTTCCTAATCTCTAAAAATCAATGGGAAAAATGTCCTCATATGAGGATTAACAACAAAAATAGTAATTCACTGTAAAGTTAATATAATTCAGGTTTTGTCTTACATGTTGAGAACAAAGGGTTGATATTCTATACTAATTGGGTACTATTGGATTATATTGGTTGTCGTGGCCATAGTTAAGAGAGCATTAGACAAATTTAAATTTACAAGAAGGCAATTATGGAGAAGACTTTCAGAATGACTGAAAAAAACTGGAAGTATTTAGTGTCGGCGGGGAAAGACAGGAAGGAGAGGATGAGGACTTGAAATATTTAAACCACATGTACTTCCCTGCAGAGGCAAAATGAAGACTAAAATACAAAACATAGTGATGTGTAGGAGTGCAGATTCAGACTAACAAAGAACTTTCTAAGCACTTAAAAAGAATTGGGCTGTTTCATGGTATATCAGGTTTTCATTAGAAGCCTTATAGCAGGGGCTCTGTGTGCGGCTGGCACAAAAACATTGCTTTTTGTGTAGGTAGCAGGAATACATCCTCCTTTAACTTCGAGAATCTGTGACTAGATCAAGTCCTCTTAATTTTAAAGATTGGCAGAGCATAATAATACCAGCGCTTATTTTGTATGTTAAATGAAAGAACATATTGTTAGGCTCGTTAATGGTGGCAACCTAATGGCGTGCAGGAAATATCTTTTAAATGAGTAAACAAGCAGATTGCTTTATCATTGGCCTCAGTTGCTAGAGTAGCCCTAGCTTTTGTGAACTAAGTGCTGAATTTAACTTGAGGGTTCCTAATTTTAGAATAAATTTGCAATCTACTTCACTGAAACTTGGAGTTAATATGTTAAGCAAAAAGTACTTGTAATTTATGGTTTTGTGGACTCTCAAGAATAATTCCCTCCTAATATTGGGAATTGAGTTTATCATTAAAAATTCTATACAGGCATACCTCGTTTTATTGCAATTTATTGTGCTTCACAGATGTTGTGGTTTTTTTACAAATTGAAAGCAACACCAGCAAAAAGATTGACTTGCTTTATCGTGAGACTCACTTTATTTCAGTGGTCTGGAACTGAACCTGCAGTATTTCCAAGGCATTATGCCTGTATTGGGAAATAAGCAACGTGTTTTATTTATGACTCCTAAACAACACACAATGAATAAACCAAGAATGTGATCAACTTTATAAGAAGTGACCGTACCTACAAGAAATATAATCACAAACTAATTTGTACTAATGAGTTAATTTTTTTTCCAGTTGGCAGATATCCCTGTTACAATCTGCACATATCCATTTGTATTTGATGCCCAAGCAAAAACTACTCTGCTACAAACAGATGCAGTCTTACAGATGCAGGTAAAATATTTTATAATATGTAGTAATCTGATTTCAGAGTGGTTTTTGGATTTTAATGAAGTTTTAAAAATAAATATTTGAAACTTGCTTATAATCATCTTTGGGGATATTTTGTGCCTGTGTGTTCTGTCTTTTGCAGAGTGCCTTTGGTACCTATAAAGAGCACTGTTGCATGTGACATGTATGTTCTTATGAGGACTACTTATATATATTTAAATGAAAATAGAATAATTTAGTCTTTTATCATATATCTAAAAAATGGTACAATCCTCTTTCATTACAGAAATATGCAATCTTTATAAATAATTTTACTAGTTTACTTAATAAACTAATTTGCTTCAAGTCTTGCTTCATTATGTGTCCCCTATTTACATACTTGGTAAAAGATAGAGGTGAGTAGAGGTGAAATGATGTTAAAGTAGAATGCATTTGATCACTTGTTAGGAGGAGGAGAAATCTCCTTGAAGAAAGTTTTATTTAAAATTTTTTTTTCTAAATTTGGTTGTCTCCTTCTCTCTGTCCTTTCTCCCCCAACCCCCTGTGTTTATGTTAAGCATTCTTTTATTTATAATGAGGATTTTTTAAAACTAGTTTACATGTGACTTTGAAGGGCTACAGTAGGTTTGCTTTATCATTTGAACCTGTAAATAAAGGTTTTGAGTTTTTTTCCTCTGGTATAGAATATCTAACTGTAGAGACTGATGACTAAGAAAAGAATGAGAAGAAACCTTGGGCAACTTAATATTCTAAAAATGTTTTTAAAAAATTAACCCCTTACCCCAACGTTGATTGCTATTTCCATTCCTTTAAAATTAGTGCATTTGTTATTCTAAATCCCTCTGGATATTTAAATAATAGATACTAGGGGAAATTTTAGAGATGTGCTTATTTCCTTTTTCATCAATAGAAAAAAAATATTTTGTAGGGTTTTATACCAACAGCTCATAAACCAGTTTTTTTTGTTTGTTTGGCAGCTGTTAAGTCAATAAGTCACTTGATGCATTTAGTATAGGATATTCCATTTTAAAAAATTTATCTTTATTGAAAGTATCATAGATATCACGCCCCACCCCCACATTGATACCCCTCCATCCCGCCCCTAGGCCAAGAAACTGGAAAACCATAGGAAAAGAACAGTCTTTATTATTATTATTTTTTTTAAATATATTTTTATTGATTGCATAGAGGAAGGGAGAGAGAGACATCAATGATGAGAGAGAATCACGGATCGGTTGCCTCCTGCAGGGCCCCCTACTGGGGATGGAGCCTGCAACCCGGGCATGTGCCCCTGACTGGAATCGAACCTGGGACCTTTCAGTCCGCAGGCAGACACTCTATCCATTGAGCCAAACCAGCCAGGGTTCAAAAGGGTACTCTATGCTCAAAGCACAGTTAATTAAGTTCTTATACTATACAATACTAGATACTGTGTTAGGTGCTATATGAATTCAGTAGTATAGGAATTATTACAGGGATTATAGGATATCTAATAGGTAGAGGTTGCTTTATTGAGTCACAGTAGCTTCTTTGTAGCATTGCTACTAAACTTTTAATCTTTTGTCTTCTAGATGGCTATTGACCAGGCCCACAGACAGAATGTGTCCTCTCTTTTTCTCCCAGTGATTGAGTCTGTGAATCCCTGCTTAATTCTAGTGGTACGTAGAGAAAATATCGTAGGAGATGCAATGGAAGTCCTTAGGAAAACAAAGAATATAGACTACAAAAAGCCGCTCAAGGTAATTTGACTTTTTCCATTGTAATAACTGGGACTTATATTCAGAAAATATGTTTAACATTTTCCTATTTGTTTTTAGTATATCTGTGAAACTTAATAAAATTATCTACTTAATTTTTTTTAAAACTATTAATTGCTGAGCAATTTTTTGTAATCAATAAAATGTTATAAGGTCTCCAGAATATACTTTCATTTCTTTACATTCAGTATTTGCATTATGCTATCTTAGGTTATATTTGTTGGAGAAGATGCTGTTGATGCAGGAGGGGTACGCAAAGAATTTTTCTTGCTCATCATGAGGGAATTATTGGATCCTAAATATGGCATGTTTAGGTATTATGAAGATTCCAGACTCATTTGGTTTTCTGATAAGGTAAAAGGCTCACCCATCTAAGTTACTTCTGTGTTTATACCTATGTATGTATACCTATCAGTATCAAATTAACTTAGTAGTAATAAGAGTTATTACTGGATTCTTAACATTTGACCCAGAAATCGGCTTTATTGCCATTTGAAAAGGCACACATTAATGCTTACCACACATTTCAAATTAGCAAAATAAGTAATAGTCAGTCTGAAAAACGTTGGCCATTCTTTCTACTGATTTATATTTGAGGATTGAATAATAATTGCCAGATTAACTTTTTATCTGGAAAAAAAATTATCATTAGGAATCATTTATTTCTCTACCTTTATCATTTAGGGCAGAGGTAAACTACTCAGCAAACTAGTCTATGAGCTAAGTTCCTCCCAGCACATGTTTTTGTAAATAAAGTCATGCTCATTCATTTATTATCATGGCTGCTTTCTAACAAGGTCCCTAATTTTCAGTATCACTAATATTAAAAAATATATACTAAAACAAGTA
The DNA here is from genome assembly GCA_025583905.1 of Ia io. Taxonomy (NCBI): domain Eukaryota; kingdom Metazoa; phylum Chordata; class Mammalia; order Chiroptera; family Vespertilionidae; genus Ia; species Ia io. Next base: position 41,516,609 of record JAJQQW010000012.1, on the reverse strand, counting down.
AAAAAAAACTCAGACAGAAATGTGTGTTTGTGTGTATGTAGATGAAAATGTAGAAAGATAGGCAGTTTCCTGGACTACAAATGGCAGTACAAACTGGAACAGGTGTGGAGAAAAACATTTTGGCAGTAAGCTTAACTACCTTTTCTTTTTTTTTTTCTTTTTTTTTAATATATTATTGATTTTTTACAGAGAGGAAGAGAGAAGGATAGAGAGTTAGAAACATCGATGAGAGAGAAACATTGATCAGCTGCCTCTTGCACACCCCCTCCTACTGGGGATGTGCCCGCAACCAAGGTACATGCCCTTGACCGGAATCGAACCTGGGACCCTTGAGTCCGCAGGCCGACTCTCTATCCACTGAGCCAAACCGGTTTCGGCTTAACTACCTTTTCACTTTGTAATTTTTTCTTACAAAGCAGAATTTCTCCTAAGGAAATATTCCAAACTATGGACCAAAATATATGCAAAAAAGATGCCTATCATATTTTTAATATTACTAGCTAGTTAGAATAACATTTATTAAGCCTTTACTGTGTGCTTCAGGAACTGCACTAAAAGCATTTTATATACATTATCCCATTTAACCCTCACAACCACCATGTGAGATAAATACTATTTTTGTCTTTGAAACTCCTGAGGCTAGATGGTGAATGAACCGTATCTGGAGCCCCAGATCTACTTTTTAAAACTCTCTTCTTAACTCTCATGCTCACCATATATTACTTCTGTGACCATATATTACTTCTCTAAAGGTTGGGGGAGAGGTGGAATAAGCTTGGTTTTCAGTGCTTTAATAATCTAAATGTCCAATTACAGTAAAATAGATAATTTAGCAAAACATGGTACTTTTATATGATGTGATGTGCTCCCATTAAAAATCATGTTCTGAAGAATACTTGGTGACATAATTAAATACTTGTGTTGTAATTAGAAAAATGAGCAAACCTTAAATATGTTTTTCTGAATATTTTTCTGAACTTACAGTAGATGAAAATACATAAGTATTTTTAAATAGCTTCTGAGTAGTTTTTGTGGTTTTTTTATTTTCCATATTGTGAATGTGTATAAATTTTTTAAATCCGAAAAAAAGTTTGTCATTATTTATTTATTTAAAATTTAATATGAAAATGTTTATATTTCTGGGTAGAAATGCCAGTTGAGAAGTTATATGTGTAATATGATCTCAGCTAGATTTTAATTTTGTCTTAGAGAATATATTGAATGGAAATGTGCAAAAGAATGGTAGCAGTCATTTATCCCAGGGAGATAGGAATAAGAATGAACTTTTTTCTTGTTATTCATTTTTTCTATATCTTTCCAGTTTTCTACTATTAAGTATTTGTTTTTATAATCAGAAAATATTTATTACTCTTTTAACTTAGAGAACAAGTCTTTATTTTTTTCCTTATTTTTAGACATTTGAAGACAGTGATTTGTTCCATTTGATTGGTGTTATCTGTGGATTAGCTATTTATAATTTTACTATTGTGGACCTACATTTTCCTTTGGCTTTATATAAGAAATTGCTGAAAAAGAAGCCATCCCTGGATGATTTGAAAGAACTAATGCCTGATGTTGGGAGGTTAGTTGTAAAAAGTGGCATGGGTGGGGTTTAGGAAATAGGGAATATATAGAAAGCTTTCCTTTTAGGAATGATTGTGTTTCGTTATTCTTGTTGAATTTTCAAAATAAACAAAGGCTGTTACTTTGATACACAATTTACAAGCATAAAGCCATTTGCTAAATTCTTACTGGTTTAACAGTACTTTGTGAATATCAGATAACAAATTTAGGAAGGTGTTACCATAGAGTAGTTAAATGATTTACTTGGACTTTTACTTCTGATCACCTTCATGCCTAGCCTAGAATATGTAAAGTTTCTTTTTATTTATTACATTAAATGGAATGAAAATTGTATATAAATAAGGACACATATTGAAAATAGGTGAGTACCTTTGTATTCCAAGGAAGAGATAAAAAGTAATTATTTTTTCTTCAACAATATTTATGTTTGCTATTGTACAACTACCATTTTCCAGCAAGTATAAAAGTACAAATCACTAAGAAGATTTTATCAAAAATGAATGAGAATTACATATTTACTCATAAGCAAAATTGTCAAAATACACAATAATGTTTTGCCTAAAAGGAACATTTTTTGTTTTGCAGAAGCATGCAACAATTACTGGATTATCCAGAAGATGATGTCGAGGAAACATTTTGTCTTAATTTTACGGTAAGATGGAAAAATATAGGGTAGGCTGATTATTCATCGTCCCTTTTATTTGACAGATGTGCCTTATGGTATTTTTTTATTTTGATTGATGAAATTCTTAACCCTTTAGCTAACATTTATTGAGCATTAACTATATGCTAGTCCTAGAACATGCATTATTTCATTTAATCCTCGTAATAACCCAATTAGATTGGTGGTATTATCCTTATTTTACAGATGAAGGAAACTGAAAAATAGTCATTATATGTCAGAGATAGTATTTATACCCAGCTCTGTGATTACAAAGCCTATGTGCTTTATCATTTTGCTAAAGATCTTTACAAATACAAGGGATCCTCTTTATTCAAATGCTCATTTTTGAGTTTGCAATTACAAAAGTGTTTAGAGAAGCAAAAATTATTGTAACATGAGAATATTTATCAACGAACTTAACACTTATAAAAGGTTAATTTCCACTCAAGACATTCCTTCACACTAACATTCATCCTTGCCCATTTTGTCTTACTGTTGGTTGACATACATAATAGAAATACAAATACATTGGAATGTTACTTGGAAAATGAAATTGCAAATCATGTGAAAGATGCATAATTGTGTTAACTTAGCGAAAGAGATGTTGAGTAATTCATCCAGTAACATGAAAAGCCATTGACAAATGAGAATCTGGCAAAAGTAGACTAGTTGACAAGGAAGAGAAAATCACTAAAGATTATGATGAGACACTTCAGAAGGGAATGATTTGAATATTATAAATTAGACTTTTGGGAAAGGGTAAAACCTTTAGTTTTTTTTCTTTGTAAAAACCTTATTTGTATATTTGTTTTCCTCCCAAACAGTCCTCCTTGTGATCTTATGGTTAAAGCTGATAAAATATACCATATTCTGCTCACAAAATTTGCCCCCAAGATTGTGCCCTCTCAGAAAGTAATATATCCATTCTTTAATTATTTAAAAAATTGCCTCATGGTACAATTTTAAGCAAATTAGTAGATGTATGGTGAAGTCAGTTTTATTTCAGTAATTGTTTGTCAGGAAAAATATTCTCCTTGGACTTTTTTTGTAACTATGACATTTTGATTCCCCTTTTCAGTTATTTTACTTATAAGCATATCACTTGTCTTCGCATCTTTATTGATCATCTCAATTGACTTAAACATTGGGTTCCACGTAATTCGATTTCTAATTTATTAGTCACTAAGTTTCTGAATGCGTAGTATCTTCAAGAACTATGGTAATTCAAACATTCCCAATACCATTTCTTTCCTAGAGATTTTTAGTCGCTCTTAGTTGCTTACAGACTAAGAGCTTTCAGAGTAGGCTTCAAAGACATCTGTGATCTTGCTTTCTAACTCTTATTGTATCCTCCCACCCAAATTCTGTCATGCTGCAGTTTTCTTTCACACACCCTACCATCTTGTTTTTTAAGTGCCATACATTTTTCAGAAATTGATATCTACTTTCATTTCTGTCCTTCAGTTCAGTTTCTGTTGCTCAGTCAGATATCGAACCCCCTCCCAATTTTTCAGATCCCTACTCATTCTTGTAAGTGCTTTGAAATGACATTTCTTCCTCAAGGTCTTTCACACTTCTCCAAATAGAAGTAAGTTCTTTCCTCTGTAGACAGATAGCATTTTGTTCGTGTCTCTATTATAGCATTTATTTTAATATAATGTGTTTACATGTCACATTTCTCCTCCTTTACTAGGTAGTCAACTCCAGAGCAGGAATTTATCTTTTATCTGATCGTGTCACTCCCACCATAGTGTTTATAGATAGCAGGTACTAAAAAAATGTCTTAATAGAAGAGGATAATATTCCAAAAAGAGGGAATATCAGAGAGAAAAGATGCAAAGGTGGGAATGGTAACATTTATAGGAAAGTTAGCAGACTAGTAAGAGAAATAAAAAGTTTCAAAATAATGACATAACTGGAAGACCCACCTATGATCAGGAATGCAACAAGGCAGATGTGAAGTGGAAAGATTGCATAGCTGGTCTAAACTGAATGCATTTTGACACTTGAATTCTATTTCCTGTCCAAAGACAACATCCTTTCTAATATTTTACTGTAACTTGTAATGACCATTCTAAAATTTTATGCAATGATCATTCTAAAATTTTATGCACGATAAATACTTAGTTTATTATTAACTAACCAAATACTTGGTAATTTATAATTAGTCAAGGTAGGATTTCAAACTACTAGAGAAAATGAAAATTTATAGTTGTGGCTTTATGCAGAATTCAGATAAGCTTATGGTAGCAGAATTTTACCTCAAATTTATTAGTTCTTATTTTTAATGAGAGAAAGGTAGAATAATAATAGGTTATTAAAATAATAAATTTTGGGTCTGACATTGACTTTTTTTAAAAATTTAAATAGATCACAGTTGAAAACTTTGGTGCAACAGAAGTGAAAGAGCTGGTTCTAAATGGTGCAGACACAGCTGTTAACAAACAAAATCGGTAAGTGAATTATAGCAGCATCAGTGGTAGTAATAAGATTCAGTAGACTTTTCTTTTTCTGTATTTAGAAACATGTCTCACAACCTTAAGTTTTTACCCAGATAAAACTTAACTTTTTTAATCGTCAGTGAGTAGCTTCCCTTTTGCTCCTGAAATCCCTTCACGATATCAATAAAGGGTTAAAAAGATCATAAACAACAAGAACAAAGAGAAGGAATAACAGAAAACAGCAGACACATTTTTTGAAGCTAGAAAACAGTGATAACTAACTAGCCAACTAGAGAAAGCTATAACATAAGATAGACTGGGTGGAGCCTAGAAGGTAGCCAGTTCATCTTGTAGAATAAAGGCTCTGGAATTGAGAATAAAAAATGTTAGAAAGTGCATGAGGTTTAGGGAAATGCTGGAAACAGATAGGTTGGCTATTAAAGCAGCAGCTAGAAACCCATTTTGCTTATCACACCAGTAGCCTGGGAACTTCCCCTCTCTTGCCTTAGCAGAAGATTGAAAATTTACCTTCTGGAGAGATTAAAGTAAAGGTATTATGGGTTTGAGGACTGTTAGATACAGCCAGGGACAAGAGGCTAAACTGAAAACAGGGAGTTTGGAAGTTTACAGCTCCTTCCTATTTGACACTACATTGGAGGATTCTTCGCTGGTAAAACTCCCTAACTTTTAAATGTGAATGGATAGCCAAACGTCAGTAGACATTTAAGGAAAGACCAAATCCAGTCAAAAATAATTCTAAGGAAACAGAAACAGTGCAGGATGAAGAAAGTGAAGTCAGGATCCTCAAAATTATAAGGGTAGCATCCATATGGATACTATTAAAAATTAAAAGAAATGGAAAGAATGGAATTTGTCAAAGAAAGGTACTAAAAAAAACTTCCCAGAACTGTAGTGCCTTTTAAGATTGAAAGCATGGAAATGGAAAAAGACACATACCGGGAAAAATACAAGAAATTTCAAAATTCTGGAATAAAGGGTGCCCTAAAACCCAGGGAGGAAAAAAAAAAAAGCAGACCATATACAAAGAATGAAAGAATCAGAACAATCTACTTCTTTTTTGTTGTTGTTTTTGTTAATCCTCACCCTGGGATATTTTTCCATTGATTTTTTAGAGTGAGTAGAAGGGAGGGAGAGAAACATTCATGTGAAAGAGACACATTGATTGGTTGACTCCCGCAGGCCCCCCCAACCAGGGCCAGGGATCAAGCTTGCAATTGAGAGGTACATGCCTTTAACCAGGGACCCTTCCGTCCACAGGCCAAAGCTGTATCCACTGAGCCAGACTTGCTAGGGTCAGAATAATCTACTTCTAATGAATGATACCGAAGCTAGAAGATCAAAATTATGGGAGAAAATTATTTTTAACTTAGAATTCTATATTGAAACTATCAAGTGTGTGTGGGTGTATAAAAAACATTTTCATACATGGAGAGTTTCAGACAATTTCCTTCCAATACCTTTTTCTCAGGAAGTTACTGAAGGATGTGTTCTACCAAAACAAGCAATTAAATCAAGAAAGAGGAAGACATAGGATCCCCCAAAATAGAATCCAATATAGGAGAGAGGCAAAGAGGATTCCTTGTGCAGAAGGAGTACCCCATCTGGGTTAGATGAAGAGGATGGAGGGCTTCAGGAGAAAAGTGCAACTGATGTTACCTAGTGTATTTGAATGAAATAAAAAGGAGATTGACAGTTCTGTTCAAGTTGGGGATGAAGTAGCAAACTAAGGGAAACAAAAGTTCTTTTTAAGAAAAGAAAGGTAACCATAGAATATTCTGTAGCTTAATTATGAATAATATTTAAATCATAAGAATGTTAACAATGAAAATTAAACCCAAAATTGTTATAATGGGAACATCCTGGGAGGCAAAGTGAGAGTAGTACAATTATGTAAAAGGTAAATCCTTACCTTTCACAATAGATACTCAGTTCTTTAGATAATATTTAAAATTGAAAGTCAAGAAATAATAATAGAACTATGTTGTTGAAGGATGAAGGTTAATACCAGGAAGAATAGCAAGGCGATAACAAATAGTTGCCTTTGAATGGCAGGAATTTCTGGTAGAAAGATGTAAGAAAGAGAACTGCATTATTCTCTTTTGTTCCAATTCTTTAGATAAACTAGCTTAGTGGCTGTTGCCAGGGACTTCATCCCAATGATTATAATCCTGATTCTGCTCCTTAAAGCTGTATAAATTTAGGTAAACTAGTTGATGTCTCTGTGCCTCAGTCTCCTTTTCTGTAAAATGGGATGGTAAATTGTACCTACTGCATGGAGTTATTTTGAGGATTAAATGAGGCGATAATTACAAGAGGCTTTTAAAATGGTACCTAGCACATGTATGTGCTCAGTAAATGTTGGCTGTTAGAATTATTACTGTTTGACATTTTTAACAAAATTGTGTGTATGTCTTTGATAACAATGAGGCTGTTTCTAACATATTGTGAAAAAACTTAGGTCTTTATGCTATTCTTTTTTTTTTAATCTTGCTTTTGTGCTTTTAAAGTTTCTATTGTTGAACTAATTCTTTAAGTTTCTAAAAAAATATTATTTCACATAGATTATTGACTTTAGAAATGATCTAAAGAATTTTGACCCTTGTACTACCAGCCCCTACTTACATAATGAAACTGTTAGAGACAAAAATGTTATTAGTGCATAAAGCAATTTAGCCTTTTTTTCTCAAGGGACTTTTAAGAGACTTAACTAGTATAGATAAATTTGCTTTCTAATTAGGTGAATTATAAAATTATGCATTACGAAATTGTTTTTTCTCATCAGAACCTATGTTACCCTATATAATAAAGAGGTAATATGCAAATTGACCCTCAACGCCCTCCCACAAGATGGCGCCCCCATGTGGTCAAAGATGGCTGCCACAAGATGGCTGGCAGGGGAGGGCAGTTGGGAGCAACCAGGACGGCAGGGGAGGGCAGTTAGGGGCAACCAGGTTGGTAGAGGAGGGCAGTTGAGGGCAACCGGGTCGGCAGAGGAGGGCAGTTGAGGGCAACCGGGTCGGCAGAGGAGGGCAGTTGAGGGCAACCGGGTCGGCAGAGGAGGGCAGTTGAGGGCAATTGGGCCGGCAGAGGAGCAGTTAGGTGTTGATCAGGCTGGCAGGGGAGTAGTTAGCGGGTGATCAGGCTGGCAGGCAGGCGAGCAGTTAGGAGCCAGCCGTCCCGGATTGTGAGAGCCTAAACTGGTAGTCGGAGATCCCCCAGGGGGTTCCAGATTGGAGAGGGTGCATGCTGGGCTGAGGGACTCCCCTCTTCCTCTCCCCCCCCCCACCCCCCCACCCCCCAGTGCACAGATTTCGTGCACTGGGCCTCTAGTATTTTATACTCTACAATAGCCTCCTTTAACCTTTTTTTCTCTTTGTAAATTCAGTTTGGAATTATAATTTTCTAAGAAAATTATCTGTAGATGACTAAATTTACCAGTATTTCCAGTTGTAGAATCAAACTTTCTAATTTGGAAGACAAGAATATAAAATAATGAAATCCTTTAGTACCTATTCTTGTTATTTATTTGACCAGATAGAAGCTGCCTAAAGTGTTTGTGGCTAACAGAACAAATAGTAATTCTAATTACTGGGTAAAGGGGCTTCCTTTTTTCTTTCAGTTTCCTTTTGTATCATAACAGGCAAAAAAGCATCAAGGGTGTGTGTGTACGCACGTGCGTGTGTGTGTGCGTGCATGTACATATACACATATTTACCTTTGAAAAGAAACTATACTTGCAGTCTTAAATGATTATCCTAAAAGATTGCTTAATTACCCCTCCTGGAATTTAGTTTTTAAAATAAGTTTTGTTCCAGATTTATTGTAACCCAAGGAAAAACAACGATCTTATCAAATAGTCTGAATCCTAAAGCTTGCTTTTTTTTATCACCTAATATATTTAACAAATCACTCTTTTTAGGAATACATGTGGAATGATGCATGTATATTATAAGTAATTCTTTACTATTTTAAAATGTATTTTGATAGCCATTTGCATCTTCATTCTTCCTACTAGGAAATGACATGTTTCATTTAGGAATAGCCCCAAAATGGCTGTGAATGATAGATAAGTCTACATGACTCCTAGGTATACCATATTTTTGTGTAGGAAGAATTATAAACTTCTCCACAAAGACTTTATTCCCTTTGAACCCTACTCGGTATTATAGATAAATAGCAAAAGTATAGGAGCACTCAATGTTTTAATAAGACTACAATATACTCCATTTAAAAAAGATTTTTATATATGCATGTGTGATTTTTTTATTTTTTTATTTTTTTCATTTCTAGGCAGGAGTTTGTTGATGCTTATGTGGATTACATATTCAATAAATCGGTGGCTTCCTTATTTGATGCTTTTCATGCGGGCTTTCACAAAGTGTGTGGAGGAAAAGTCCTTCAGCTCTTCCAGCCTAATGAACTACAAGCAATGGTTATTGGAAATACAAATTATGATTGGAAGGAACTAGAAAAGGTAGGGGAAAACACATCTATAATATTTTTTAATGGAAAGGCAGAAGGAACGTGGCTTATTGATGGAAATCTTGTCCTCTCTTTTATTGTTTTCCATTTTGCACTGTTACTGTCACTTTTATAGGAAAACACTGTACAATGAATAGGTTTTAATTGTGTATGAATTAGATAGCATTTTTATGTTAGTGGTATTGGTAGTGTTCATATAGAAAAATGTCATTTGATAGGCTGGATAGAGCTAAAACCATTTAGATAGCTAACATTAAAAAAATATAATACTAAGACAACAAGGATACAAAGCATTGGAAACTCACATACATTGCGGGTGGGAGTGCAAATGATATAGCCACTTTGGAAACAGCATTTCCTTATAAAGTTAAAATACACACTAGCTACATGACAGAGCAGTTCCATTCCTAGGGTTTTTGTTTACACAAAAATTTATAAACAATGGGGGGAATAAGGCGGGCGTTATTGTTTAATGGATACAGAGTTTCAGTTTTGCAAGATGAAAATAGGTTTGGAGATGGATGGTGGTGATGGTTGCGCAAAAGTATGAATGTGCTTAATACCGCTGAACTGTGAAGGGTGAAGATAATAAGCTTTATGTTTTGTGTATTTTGCCACAATATTTTTAACATGTTTTTAAAAATCTTCAAACAACTCAAAAACTGGGAACAACCCAGATATTCTTGAGTGGTTGAATGGATAAACCAACTGGTACATCCATACAGTAGAATACACTTCAGCAATAAAAAAGAATGATATTGATACATGCAACACCTGGGATGACTCTCAGAATCCTTACACTGAGTGAAAGCAGCCAGTCTCAAAGGATTACATGCCGTTTGATTCCATTTATATGACACTCTTGAAAAGACAAAGTTATGGTGAACAGAGCCTAGGGGTGGAAGGAGTGTGTAACTGCAGAGAGGTAGCACAAAAGAGTTCTTTGGGATGATGGAACTCTTCAATATCCTAATGGTTATATGAATAATTATATATGTGTTTAAAAGTCATAAAACTATGTACGCACCAGAGGAAAATCAAATCTTACAGGGTAATAATATAGAAAATAAAAATTTTTAATTAAAAACGTAATTTAGGTCTTGTGGTTAAACATAATAGAATAAACATGTCTGTCTTTGCTCACTCCCAAAATCTCACTAGAATGACAATAAAGGAATAGAAATAGAAATATACAGACCAAAAACAAAACAACAGAAAACGGTGGACAAGAGAAAAAGTTTTGAAAGATGGAAAATAGATAGTTGAATTTGTGAGTGACTCAGAGCAAAGAAAATTGGATTTTAAGCCTCTGGAGGAACAGGGTTTATCAAGAGGCAACTCATTTCACACCTTAGAATCTCTGAAAGGCACAGGAATTATTATTTCGTGTTATTCTAATGGCAGGGATGTGGGGTTGGGCTAAAAGCAACAGAATTACTTTAAGCTAATTTAAGGAATTATTAGACCTTTCATGTCCCCTCTTCTACCCAACAAAATACAACTCCTGAGAGAGGCTTTAGAATCTGAAGGATTAGATAGAACTAAGGATGGCATTCAGAAAGGTGGTACCCAGGCCTAAATCCCCCAGAAAGGAGATTGAAGATTTCTTTTGGAGGGTAATTAATCTGCTGAAAAGAAGAAAAATATACTGTAAGGAGACCCCCAGTGAACATGGACCCCACCTGCAATCACTCTAAAATGTAAACAATATAATAGCTTCTCACCACATTTTAGATCATACACAGTTTGTTCTTGCCTCATCTCTCTTATTCTTTCTCTCATTTACTCTGCTTTACCCTTATTGGCCTCTGCTGAGATTATAGCCCTTCCAGGAACACACCAGTCTTGGGGCCTTTCTATTTGCTATTCCATTGTACCCCGGACTCTCTTCATCATGATAATTCCAAATAGTCTGGCTCTCACTTTATGTCTTTACTAGAGGCCCGGTGCACGAAATTTGTGCACAGAGCGGGGGTGTCCCTCAGCCCAGCCTGTACCCTCTCCAATCTGGGACCACTCGAGGGATGTCCGACTGCCCGTTTAGTCCCGATCACGGGCAGTTGGACATCCCTCTCACAATCCAGTACTGCTGGCTCCCAACTGCTTGCCTGCCTGCCTTCCTGATTGCCCCTAACCGCTTATGCCTGCCAGCCTGATCACCCCCTAACCATTCTGCTGCCAGTCTGATTGATGCCTAACTGCCCCCCTGCCAGCCTGTTTGCCCCCAACTTCCCTCCTCTGGTGGCCCGGTCACCCCTAGCTGCCCTCCCCTGCAGGGTTGATCGCCTCCAACTGCCCTCCCTTGCAGGCTGGGTGCCTCCCAACTGCCCTCTCCTGCTGGCCATCTTGTGGTGGCCATCTTGTGTCCACATGGGGGCAGGATCTTTGACCACATGGGGGAAGCCATATTGTGTGTTGGAGTGATGGTCAATCTGCATATTACTCTTTTACTAGATAGAATAAAGATGGGTGCACAGGTGGGGGCCAGCTGGTTTGCCCTGAAAGGTGTCCCGGATCAGGGTGGGGGTTCCCTTGGGGCGTGGGGTGGCCTGAGCGAGGGGCCTGTGGTGGTTTGCAGGCCGGCCACGCCCCCTGGCGACCCAAGCAGAGGCCCTGGTATCTGGAATTTATTTACCTTCTACAATTGAAATTTTGCAGCCTGGAGTGGAGCCAAGCCTCCTGCATGCTCCACGGCCAGCAGCCATTTCTGTTTGGGTTAATTCACCTTCTATAATTGAAACTTTGTAGCCTTAAGCGGAGGCCTGGGCCCGGCCAGGGTGTGCAGAAAGCTTGGCTTTCTCCGTTGCCGCGGGCAACCCTGGCCTGCTCTCTCCAGCTCCGTGGCTGCCGCCATTCTGTTTGAATTTGTTTACCTTCTATAATTAAAACTTTGTAGCTTGAGTGGAGACTTAGGCCTAGCAAAGGCATGCGGAAAGCTTGGCTTCCTCTGTTGCCTGGGAAACCTTGCTCTCTGTGGCTGTAGCCATCTTGTTTGGGTTTATTTGCATACTCGCCCTGATTGGCTGGTGGGCATAGCGAAGGTGTGGTCAATTTGCATATTACCCTTTTATTAGGTAGGATACCTTCTTAGAGACCTTCACTGCTTAACAACCTAAAATAGGGCATGCACACACACAAACGTTCTGTCTCCCTTCCCTGCTTCCCCCCCACCTCCCAATTATAGTTGTCAGTATTATTTTGTATTAGTTTTGGGTACAGCATAGTGGTTAAACAATCATATACTTTACAAAATGGTTCCTTTCAATATTTGCAGTATCCACCTGCACCATACAGTTATTGCAATGTTACTGGCTATTTTCCCATGCTGTGCTTCACATTCCCATGACCATTTTGTGACCACTAATTTGTACTTCTCAATCCCTTCACCTTTTTCACTCACCCTCCAACCTCCTCTACTTTACTTTTCATTTTCAAATTTTACTTAATTGCTTTACTGTCTGTCGCTCTTTTCCCTCACTACAATGTAAACACCATGAAGGCAGGGTTTTTGTCTTTGTTCCCTGCTGTATTTCCAGAGCCTAGCACTCAGTAACTACTTAAAACCTTGCCTGAAGATATAATTGACAGAGCATTCATTAAGACAGTAATTTTTTAATATATCTTAGGGTACTTATACTTAGTATATACTTTGGTTTTTTCCATTGTGTATCCGATTTATTATAATTTTAGTGATTATGATTTGTGACTTTAAATGCTCTTTCTTCATCAGGACTCTACACATTTCCCCAGAACCACCTAGAGGTTTAAGAAAAAGGAATAACTTGAGCCATCTTCCGTTTATTCCCCACTAACAAGCTCACAGAATTTAATTCAAATAAGTTATTACATTAACTGCTGGAATTCAAGCTATTTTCTCCAAATTAAATTTCTGCAAATCACTAGCAAATATTTTGTAAATTTTAAGAATACAGTCATTGAAATATAATCATGGCTACAAATAGAGACCAAAATTCAAGAAGTCCATTAGTAAATATTTCTTGGGCCCCTGCTGGATGCCTAATACTTTGTAAGAGATTAAGGAGACATCAGTATTTTATGGTCTTTGCCTTCTAATAAGGACATTAGATATTAATTGAACTGTGATGGATGCAAAGGAGGAGAATTTAGTGGGATGGTATATAAGGAGCCTAACATAGGCTACACAAATCTGGAAAGGCTTGTTTATTATTAGTAGTAATTTTCAAAAGGTAAGGACTTGGTTCACTGCAGTTTCCCCAGCCCCCCAAACTTTGACTAAGACTCATTAAATATTTGAATGAATTGGGTGACATTTAATATGAGTCCCAAAGGGTAAGTAGAAATTAGCCTTGATGAATTAAAGAAAAAAGGAGGGTGTGTCTAAGTGGTCTAGGCTAAGGGACAGTGGGTCCAAAGGCCCTGATGCTGTAAGGTTCTTGCTAAGAAAAAGTTAAAGCAGCTATGGCTGGATTTAAAAAAACACACACTTCACAGTGCAGACTTCTCTCTTCCTCATCACTCTTTTTCTTAGTACTAATATTTTTTAAGGTGGAAGTTATTGCAAATTATCCCAAAATTTAGTGGCTTAAAAATCAGAGTGAATTTTTATTGTCTCATACAGTTTCTGTGGTTCAGGAATTTAGGGATAGCTTAGCTGGATGGCTTTAGCTCAGAGGTCTCTCGTGAGTTGTAGTCAAGATATTGACTGGTGCTGGCTTAAGGATAGAGTTTCCCTTTCAAGATAGCTCACTTATGTGGCTGTTGGCCAAAAGCCCAGTGTCTTACCATGAACCTCTCCATAGGGCTATTTGATTGTCCTTATGAAATGGCAACTGGCTCTCCCAAAGTGGGTGATCAAAAAGGCAAGGCTGAAGTCATAATTTTTCATAATCTAGCCTCAGAAGTTAGGTATTTCTCATATCTGCAATATCCTAATGATTACAGAGGTCAGGCCTATTCAGTGTGGGAGGGGACTGCACAAGTGTAGGTGGCAGAGATCAGGGGGGAGGTCATCTTGGAAACTGACTAAACAGAAAATTATTAGTGTTTGTTTTTAGTACCATTTTTACAGGGAAGATCGATAGAAAATAATTTGGTTTGTGTTCAATACAGAAAATTTTATATTTATTGCAGGTAATTCCATGTTGAACTTTAATAATTGGTTAACGTTTTAGCAATTCTAGTTTATCCTTTAGATATTTACCTTTGGAGATATTACAATCCTATCATGCTCTTTGAAGTGGTGGAATCAACATTTCTGTCAATTCATGCATGTTTTCTTTCCCCTGGAATTAATAGTTCCAAATTACAAAGTGCCCAGGAAATAAAGGTAATCAACTGAAACACATGAGTTTCAAACTCCTGAACAACCTTTATGTGCTAAGGAAGTGAAGCCAATTTTTCAGATTCAAGAAAAAACTAATATCCCTCCATATTAATAAGGTTTTTTTTGTTTGTTTTTTAGAATACAGAATACAAAGGGGAGTATTGGGCAGAACATCCTACAATAAAAATATTTTGGGAAGTATTTCATGAATTGCCATTGGAAAAGAAAAAACTATTTCTGTGTAAGTATTTAAGTATTTCTAACTTGTTCTATATTTTATGAGAATGTAATCTAATTAAACTTATTTAATAGGAGATTGCTTCACTTTGGTGGATACGGTTATTTCTTTTTATAGTATTGTTCCAAGGTCCTATTTATTACATAGGTTTTCTGATTTTGAAAGTTAAATTTAATTTGTCTCCAAAATAGAATTGGTTCTTTCAAAAGAACCAATTCTATTTTGGAGACAAATTAACTATAATACTGATTATTGTAAACTAGGGTTGTAATTTATTTTAGAAAAAGGTCTCTTCTTTGTTGAGTCTTCATTTTCTTTTTCTCTTTGCTTCTGCCCCAAAACGTTGGGAATTTCTGTAGAAAATAGAACTTTTCCAGGACATAGTTCTCATATTTATACCTTAATCTCTGTGTTTCGTCTGTTAAAATCTGTATACTAATGAAATCTTATTGTTTTTCAAGTTGTCAGAATTTATGTATCTAAATCAGTGACACGCCCTTTGATAGAGTCCTGCTATTGCCAGAGATGTTTTTTCAAACTTGTTTTGATCATTGAAATGAGAATCTTGGTTAAATTAGTTTGCAGCACCATAAGGATATCAAGTCATTAAGTGATTTGAGTTTTGGCTGCTGCTTATAAATTTTTGTTTAAAAATGATTTGTCAAAACAAATAGGGGGAAAAAATCATAATCAAAACTGCATTTCATATTTAATTTACAAACTAGTCCTAAATGGCTATTCCCAAAAGAAGGGCTCCTAAATGTTTTTGTCAGGAACAATAGTCATTCATTCATCAAACATTTATTAAGCTTCTCCTCCTAATAACTAAGATTATACTTTCAAAGAAAACATATTGTGTTGATGTGTAATTATCTTATGTCTCAAAAAGTATGCTCACACATATTCTGGAGATGGACTTCCACATTGAGCAAATGTTAATATAAAGGTTTGCTATAGTGCCTATAGAAAATGACTTGATAACCTATATTGGTTTTGATAAAAGTGGTTGGCTGAATGATTTTTTTCTTGGCAGTATTTTTGACAGGTAGTGATCGGATTCCTATTCTTGGTATGAAGAGTCTAAAACTAGTCATCCAGTCAACAGGAGGTGGTGAGGAGTATCTCCCAGTTTCCCATACCTGTTTTAATCTTCTAGATCTTCCAAAATATACAGAAAAAGAAACTCTACGCTCTAAACTGATCCAAGCTATTGATCACAATGAAGGTTTCAGTTTAATATAACTTGGTGTTATAACTATTCCGTTTACTGCAAAAGCATTAAACTAATTGTGTTTTTCTTGTGGTGATGACTTCAGCAAGGTGACAGAGGGACTTACTATAATAATTCTTGAAAAATGTTTAATGCTATTCGTATTTATGAAAGCCAAAAAATATTAAAGGCAAAGTACAAACTGTTAATACTGAACTTAATGTACAGAACTATGGATTTTTTTTGGCCATCTTCCAATAAACATACAAGTATTGTGAATACATTGAAGTTTTACTAACATGAATTTTAAGAGTTTGCATATTTCACAAATGATCTGGTGTGTGAGTGCATGGAAATGTTGCTTGAATTTTCTTCAATCACTGGGTAAAAACCTTTAACTTTGGCCTGCAATAGTCATTTGATTATTTTTTCATTTTGTAAATAATGTTAAGTTTTGTAATAAAATAGTTATGTTCTGATACCAGTACAGTTTCTATGGTTGTAATTGAACTGAGATGACCTTTAAAGGTTAAAAATTAAGATTTAAATCCTATTCTGAGAACTTAAAAAGCAAAAATTAGCATGGTGAAAACACAGTGTTTTTTTGTTTTGGTCTGTTTTTTGCTAGAATAAATGTCCTTGTGTAAACCTAAATTATGGGTAGGAATATCTAAATAACTTGTAGTTCTTTCCTTTTGTGAATCTTGAGATGCTATTGATAAATGGGGTTATCAGAAAGCTTAATATTTAGCAATGGAAGAACTTTGTACTACAGTTGCCAGAAATAGAAACCTTGGCTACTATGAGAACCAATCACTGAGTTATAGTTTCCAAAACTATTGATGCCGCAGGCTGGTATATAGTCAGAATTTTCAGTGCTTTAGAACTGTTTCCTTGAATTTTTAAGAAACAAATCTTAGTTTTATGGTGCTGATGCTTAGTTATCTCCTGTCATTAAATTGTAACAGTTGATGCAACACATGTGACTTTCTGCTATAATGCAAATATTTATTTTTTAAATTTATAAAAATATGCCATGAAAACTGTTGAAATAATAAAGATTTATTGGTTTAATATTTAAATGTTCAGTGGTTCTCATATAAGATTCAAAATTCTTCAAGAAAAGTAATGTCTCAGGGAAGGTCTCTTAAATTTTGGATTGTTTCCATTTCCATCAAATTTGTCTTATCTTACAGAGGTCCCCAAGTCTTATAGTTCTAATTCCAAAATCTAAAACAACTCTGAAAAAACTTGCTTATCTCATTTTGCAGCAAAACCCAATCTGAATTGTTGAGGCTATTTATGGCAGGTTTTAAATGGGACTTTTTGTACATTTCATTGTGGCAATATTAATGCGTTTATTTATTGTTTTATTTACATGCTGCCTTCGACCCCTGTATGTACTTTTAAAAAATCTTAACTTTCACCTGGCTAGTTTGGCTCAGTGGATAGAGTGTTGGCCTGCGGACTAGAGGGTCCCAGGTTCGATTCCTGTCAAGGACACATGCCTGGGTTGTGGGCTCGATCCCCAGTGGGGGGCGTGCAGGAGGCAGCCGGTCAATGATTCTCTCATCATTGGTGTTTCTATCTCTCTCTCCCTTTCCCTTCCTCTCTGAAATCAATAAAAATGTATTTTAAAAAATAATAATAAAATTAAAAATAAAATAAAAAATCTTAACTTTCATAATTCTAAAATGCAAATGAGCCCAGGTTTTTGGAGAAGAGATTGTGGACTTGTACTTTTCAGTAGTGTAACATAAAAACTTCTTGTGGTTATAGGTCTTTTTATGTAGATAGAAGCCTTGAAAACAATATTTTCACCTAAGATAATGTTCCTTAAAATAGCATTCTTCCCTATGAAAATCATTCCATGTACCTGATATTATACAGTTTCCCTGTGCATCCATTCCTGAGAGAAGTGATTATTCATATTAAAAACATACACTATGAAGCTGATCTGTGAAATAGCCACTTGGGAGCAATAGATAGAATTCATTGAACATATATATTATATATATATATATATATATATATATATATATATATTATATATATATGCATGCACTGGGGGGTGCAGGTCCCTCAGCCTAGCCTGCGCCCTCTCGCTCCTTACCACCCACCTGCTCACTGCTCCTTGCTGCTCGGCTCACTGCTCCTTAGCGCTGCCATGGAGGTGGGAGAGGCTCTACACTCGCATGAGCCAGCTTCTGCATGAGTGGCGCTCCCCTGTGGGGGCACACTGACCACCAGAGGGCAGCTCCTGCATTGAGCATCTGCCCCCTGGTAGTCAGTGCGTGTCATAGCGACCGGTCATTTCTGCCAGTCAATTTGCATATTAGGGTTTTATTATATAGGATTTTAAAGTATGTTTTTATTGATCTCAGAGAGGAAGGGAGAGATAGAAACATCAGTGGGATGAGAGAGAATCACTGGCCAGTCGCCTCCTGCACGCCCCACACTGGGGATCGAGCCTGCAACCTGGGCATGTGCCCTTGACTGGAACCGAACCCAAGACCCTTCAGTCCACAGGCTGGCACTCTCTTCATTGAGCCAAACCAGCTAGGGCTTGAACAAATTTTTTAACAAGGACACCTGGCATCTTGTCTGGGAACACAACTCTACAAGGCTTAATTTGGGTAAGTCTGATATTCTTTTCCTCTATTTCTGCAGACATACAGTAACATTAACATGGATATTCATGGTAGAAAATTAAAATATCACTGACAGTTTTTCAAATTTCCATTTTAAAACTAAAACAAAAAATACTTTGAGCCTTCTAGACCAGTAGGAAGAAGACAGATACTGAGTTCACTAAATTTTAAGACCCATGATTATAGAATTGACTAAACTTTGAAATATTTGTAGCTCCTAACTTTATTAATTTTAATCAATAGCCATTGTTCAGACTGTCAGTAGAACCAAGACACTCCTTTAAATGGGCATGAAATAAAACCAGAATGGAGATTTTGAAACTGAGACCTAAACTAAAAGTCCCAGCCTTCTCAAAGGTTCACTCACGAAGACCATTCATTGGGGTTTGTTTCTACTAACAGATTTTTCACCTTTCTGAATGATTTCCCTGCATTTAGTTTAACAAAAGATCCTAAATCAAAATATATGTGCAGGGCAGCCTTCCCCTGAAGAGGCAAGGGGGACAGACACATTCTTGTCCTCAGCCTCTTTCCACTCCACAGCCTCTTTCGCATTTTGGCCATCCAAACTCGTGCTAGTTTTCTCCTTCAGCTAAAGAAGTCACTCTTATTTCCTTGGCTCCCCACCCTTGTTAGTAACAACTAAACTATTTCTAAAGATACATTGGGAAGTCTGCCTGTTTTATTAAGTCGGCCTTCCCTGTTAGACCATCCCCTGGGAAGGGAGTATTCCTTCCCTTTCTCAACACTTGCTATACTTTTCTATCATTTGGGTGTACTTTTTAATACTGTACCCAAGCCACACCTTATGCCAATTAAATCTTATCTCTAAGAGATGATGCTGAGTAGTTTCCAGTTGAGAGCCACTCAAAATAGGGGAAATAGACCCTTTCTCCATATTTCTGCTAACATCTAGCTTCGCTCAGACTTCGTTCATGTCTGAGGGGAGAATTCCCCACGCTCACCTTTTAGATTACAGGTGTAGGAGTTGAGATTTGTTTCAAATAACCATATATTTAATAGGTGGATGATGTAAAGCACCATTGATTGAAGGCACATACACCATCCTATATCATAAAGAGCTAATATGCTAATTAGACCAAACAGCAGAACGACCAACCGGACTACTTTACAGAGGCAGCCGGGACTGTGAGAGCTGAGCCCCTTGCACAAATTTCGTGCATCGGGCTTCTAGTCCTATATAATAAAAGCCTGATATGCTAAGTGTCTGGTCTTCAACAACCAAAGCATAATATGCTAATGGCATGCTAAGACAGCTCAACTGCTTGCTATGATGTGCACTGACCACCAGGGGGGCAGACGCTCCGACCAGTAGGTTAGCTTGCTGCTGGGGTCTGGCCAATAAGGACTGAGACAGGCTGGACATGCCCTGGGGCCCTCCCACAGTCCCACCCTGGCTGGCCAACCTCCCACATCCCTCCCTGGCCCCAATCTTGCAGGGGGGTGCGGCGCCTCAGCCTGGCCTGTGCCCTCTTGCAATCCAGGACCCCTCTCAGGATTTCGGAGAGCTGGTTTCGGCCCATTCCCGCAGGCCAGGCTGAGGAGCCTGTAGTTATTTTATAACATCTAAGGGTGGGATTTGGCAGGTAACTTTTCTTGTGCAAGTAGGATATACCAAGGCAGAGTACTTTGTATTTTTTTTTTAAGTTCACAAGTTTGCTGGGGCCCTAACCTGTTTGGCTCAGTGGATAGAGCGTCGGCCTGCAGACTCAAGGGTCCCGGGTTCGATTCTGGTCAAGGGCATGTATCTTGGTTGCGGCCACATGCCCAGTGGGGAGTGTGCAGGAGGCAGCTGATCAATGTTTCTCTCTCATCCATGTTTCTAACTCTATCCCTCTCCCTTTCTCTCTGTAGAAAATTAATAAAATATATATATATTTTTAAAAAGTTTGCTGGGGACAAATGCAGACCTGAGAGGAGAACTGCAGTTAGGGTTTTAAGGGGTGTGTGTATTCCTGGTCTCCTAAGCTGTAGTAATTTGTCCCTCAAGGACTTGAATGGACTAAGTAGGTTTTCCAAAATATTCATCCCAGTGTGGTTGGATCTAACTTTCACAGAAAACCTAGCTTTTCTAACATGGGCTCTTGAATTCACTCCATCTGCACCATTCCCTATTGCACCTCCCACCCCCCCGTCTTTATATGTCAAGTTTTCTTAGGCCCTGCTTTTCCCCTACATCTCACCTACTAAGACGAATGGCTGAAATCGTTTCAGTACTATCAGTGTTTGCTTAGATATTGTTCTGGTTAGGTGGTTATAAATTGAATGAAAACATTTACTATGAAAAGAAAGCATCTAACATAGCCCTGAAAGCTGTACAAAACTGCAAGATTTTAAGGTTTTATAACTTAAACAATTTAAGTTAACGGGGAAAAGGTCAAATGACAATTTTAATAGACTTTAAAACAGTGTACAAGTATAAAACACTGGTTTTGTATTTCAAAAGTTGGAAGATATCCAGTCATTAAACAGTCTACAAAACATATGCCAGTAGATTACATAAAAGACTATGTACAATATAAAAAGAGCTGAAAACAGTCTTCACTGTAAAAATAATTTAAAACAAAATTTTCAATTTAAAATATCATCTATAGCACAGACACATCATGCAAATGAAAAACTAAATATACTGCATTCTTTAGTGCAGCCAAATAAATTCAGATTGAGACACCTTTTAGGTAGGGAAGTGGCCATCCAATAAAATTTTTTTCTCTAGCAGTAATGGTCCTAGCTGGGTATTTTATGCTTAAAGAACAGCTATATTTCAAACCCTTTTTAAAAATTGTAATAAATACCAAAGCAACATAGGAATACTTTATAATTTGGGAGTAATGTTGGGAAAAGTCTGGAAAATTGTTTAGTGTGCAACTTTATAAAGCATGAACTTTTTTGAAAGGCTAGAAGCTTTTGCAGCTGAGAAAGTAGATCTCTAGTTTTAAGGCAGGCTAAGCTTTTAAATAAAGACACAATAAGAATTAATTTCATCCATTAACTATCCTGCTATTACAAGTTACATCATGTTCATCTCCAGAGTACTAGGCTAGCAGTTTGGTGTTTATTACACCAAATACTCCCCAACAGGAGACATGTATTTACTGGCTGAGTTATATATAATTAATATCTTATTACTTTGGAACCATAATCAGGGAACCTGTCACTCTCATCTGTGGAAAAGCAACAGTTCATAATATTACACTCTCCCCAAAGTTACCATTACTATAGATCATACAGACTTTTGCATATTCACATCTTGGCAGTTTAATACTTGTGGAAAAGAATCAATGTAAGCTCTACCACAGTGATAGGTATTGAAACAACAATGGGAACTACTCTCAACACTAAGGGGGCCCAGGCAGGCACTATTGTTTCTACAGCAATTGAAACATTTCCAAAGCATTTATTTGTTTTACATATTATTTTTATAAGCCAATATAGACATTTCTACATGTCCATTAAAGTACAAAAGCCATCTTCATTTGAACAATACAACATTCCTGAAACTTTTAGCACCAAGTCTTACTTTAAAAAGTAAAGAAAACTGAGTGCTCTCACATATATTGTTGACTTCCTTCTACTCACATTGCATGTTATGAGATTTTTAAAAAGTTAGCTGCCACGAGTTTTGGAAAATGCCAGTGTTTAAAAATAGGTAATTGTGCTAATAAAGAATCAAAAGTTTAGCAGAACAGAGATTTGAGGATTTCAAACTATTCAATGTTACAAAGAAATAGTAAATAAAAATGAAAATACCGTTCTTTGGTCTAGGTAAGCTGTTCCCTTTTACGTTAACATTCCAATGGCTTTTTGAAAACTTTAAAATGCTGAAACTCACTAGGCAAAAATGTATAAACAAAAATTATATATACATATGGATGTATCATACAAATGAACCTTTAAAAGTCTTGACCAAGAGCAGGTTAAAGATACTTAGTACCTTTCTTTAAAAAAAAAATTAGTGTTAAGTGTACAAGTACAGAAATAAGGAAGTTAAAAATTATCCATGAAAAAAAAAATCTATTTTACCAGTCTATAAATATTAAATCTTCCATGTTTCCTTTGTTCTATCGTGTTCACAAGTAAACATTCATTTTGACATGCTAAAGGTTCCTAATGCTGGTGGAACAATTCCTGTACCTGGAAAATTATTACATTATGATTTGTTTGATGGGTAATTAATGTCTGTTGCTTCCTGTTTCATAGATACAGCTTCATTGACTTCCTCTTGATCACCTTCATCAGCTCCAAATTCAGTTCCTCCAGCTCTCTCATTAATATCAGGATCATCTTCCAAACCATTGTAAAATTCTTCAATCTCACTTTCATCCTCCAAGGGCTCTTCTAAACTTGGGCTCTGGCAGGTTCCACTATCACTATTACTGCCACAAGAACTAGAGGGTAAGACATCATCTTCAGAGTCTGAATATACTTCAGCACCATGAAAAATGTAACGATTTGGTGGTAAAAATAGGTATTGATTACCTGAAATACAGTAATAAAAGAGAAATAAGTTATTTCAGTCTGATTGGGCAGTCTAGAGTAAGTGTGTAGGTTCCAGCTCTGCCTTTTACCTGCGTATCCCTAGTAGAAGCTGTTATTACTCTAGTGATTTTAAAAAACAAGCTAGACTCAGTATTGGGTCCAAAACGTAGTTCTGCTACTCACCAGAGCTTTGTAAATTTGGGCAGTTATTTCTCTGCCTCAATTTCCTCATTAGGAAAAAATAATTTTAACAACCCTATTAAGTAAATTATGAAAAAACTAGAGGCCTGGTGCATGGATTTGTGCACTTGGGGGGGGTCCCCTAAGCCAGCAGTCAGACATCCCTCTTGCAGTCCAGGACCCCTTGCTCCTTACCACCCACCTGCAGCAGAGGCAGGAGAGGCTCCTGCCACCACTGCTGTGCTCACCAGCTGCAAGCTGAGCGGCACTCCCCCGTGGGAGTGCACTGACCACCAGGGAGTAGCTCCTGCATTAAGCGTCTGCCCGCGGTGGTCAGTGCACGTCATATCAACTGGTCATTCCGCCATTTGGTCGATTTGCATATTAGGGTCTTATAGGATGTAGAGAACTGTGTTCAATAAAGATTACTTAACTAATTTTAATAGATCTGATGAGATGAAACGAAGTACTCAGCCTCGTCTACATGAGATACCTATTTCATGTTCATTGAATATAACTTCTCTAAAGTGTATATGCTTTCAAAGCATCTTTTTTTAAAAAAATATATTTTGTTTTTTTACAGAGATGAAAGGAGAGGGAGAGAGAATTAGAAAAATCGATGAGGCCAAAAGTGGTTTGGCTCAGTGGATAGAGCATCGTCCTGCGGACTGAAGGGTCCCGGGTTCGATTCCGGTCAGGGGCATGTACCTTGGTTGCGGGCACATCCCCTTTGGGGGGTGTGCAGGAGGCAGCTGATCGATGTTTCTCTCTCATTGATGTTTCTAGCTCTCTATCCCTCTCCCTTCCTCTCTGTAAAAAAATCAGTAAAGTTTATTTAAAAAAAAAAAATCGATGAGATACATCAATCAGCCGCCTCCTGCACACGCCCTACTGGGGATGTGCCCGCAACCAAGGTACATGCCCTTGACCGGAATTGAACCTGGGAGCCTTTGAGTCCATAGGCTGACGCTCTATCCACTGAACCAAACCGGTTAGGTTCAAAGCATCTTTATTAAACATTTCCATTTAGTTTGTTAATATGGCTTCACCATCTATTCATAGTAGTCTGTAGACACTGGCATCACCTGAGTTTGTTACAAATTTTCAGGCCCAATACCACCTACTGAATTGAAATCTTTATATGATGGTCCTCACACACACTGAAGTGTGAGAGAGAAGCACTGATCTAGCAATGGATTTTAACCTTTCTTCCTCAGTTCCCTCCCAAATTTGCATTGACAGTATGAGATTTGACCTATGGACCCTAAGCCATGGACCCCAGGTCAAAAGCACCTCCTCTAAGATGTTCTACTCTTAAGAGCATTAATTTGCATCTATGAATACTAATAAAGTTAAATGTCCCAGCTTGGTCAAATTTAGTTTAGGTTTAGCTTCTTAAAATAGCATTTTTCACCAGATTTACTTGGATTTAAACATTGATTTCCAAAAAGTGACTTTACCTATGTTAATACTAATTGTAGATTTTCCATGTGGCAAAAGGGGAGATGCTATTCCTTACCTTCTATCTATATAAAACCCAAATATGCAAATAAACTGAATGGCGGAACCGGTCGCTACGACATGTGCTGACCACCAGGGGGCGCACGGAGAACATGGCGGGCTGTGGCAACAGGTGGCAGGACATGGCAGGTTTCAGCCGCAGCAGGTAAGCCGAGGCACCAGACCAAGGCACTGGTCACTGTCATCGGGGTGAGCCTCTGGTGGTTACTGAAAATTCTTTGCTCCTGCACGCCATGGTCGCTGCCCAGCACTCGCGCCCACTGCTGGCACGAGAGCCACTGGTCACACCTGCTGCCGGTGCTGTCAGCGCATGGGAGCGGCAGGAGGGCCTGGGCAGAGCGCGGAGGATGGACTGAGACCCTCTCCTGTGCCCACCACAGCCTCGCGGCTCTCAGTTCCTTTCAAGGTGCATGAATTCATGTACTGGGCCCCTAGTAATCAGTGGAAAAGAATCAGATGCTTTCTAGATCTGACACAACACAGCATAGTGATTAAAGGGCAGGCTCTGGGGATATGCCTGGAATACAATCTTGGTTCTTCCAAATCCTAGTTGTTACCTTGCATGGGTTATTTAACCTCTTTAGTCAAGATTTCCCACTGCAACAGCGATGTAATAATAGTTCCTACCTCATGAGATTGAAGTCAGATACTGTGTGTAAAGCAGCTAACCCACAATAAGCACTGAATCTCAGTCACTTCTACCAACTAAATCTCACCTGACATGGCAGAGCACTGAATACTTCCCAATTTAATGCTTACCTTCTTATTCCCTAGAGTAACACAAGTACTAAGCATTCTTCAAACACTATTTCTTCCCCATATTATGTAAGATACCAATGTTTATCTTTCTCTAGCTTGACTACTCAACTTTGCAATGTTACATTTAGCTGCATAAAGCTACCCTATCAATAAACCTGCCAAAGTTGCTCATTTCTTGCAAATGTTTTGTTGCAATAATTATATCTTCCAAAATAGCTTCTTACCATCAAGCCGTTTACTAATCTGCTCCTTTGCAATCTTGGCTGGCCAGTACTTTCTCACTGTTTCAGCTACTGAAGTTCTTTCATTTTTCTCCCCAGTATTGGAGCTAATGTTCTTCAAATCCGAACTCTCCAACTGTTCAGTAACACTTTCAATGCTCCTAGAAGTCTGTATTGCCTGTGATTTTTCTTCCATACAATCTTTTGATTCAGACACATCTGGATCATCAATATTACTCTTCGCTGCATGGTCTAAAAGTGTGACAATCACTGAAGAATCTGGTGGTGAAGTTCTTTCTGGTGAACTGGAGCCTTCTGAAATATTAAGAGGTGTGGGTGGCAACTCTGACAAATGAGCCAGCTCTTTTTGTGTTCGTGGAGGTTTTTCAGTAATTTCTGAAAGCTTTATAGGGTTGCAGCAAAGTTTGGCATATTCACCACCTAACCTATGACACAATTCATTAATGATGACATCACAGTCTCCAAGAAGCTCCACGTCAAAATGCAGATGAGGCAAAGGTTCCCTATTAATTAATATCTGAGGCACTTCATGGGGTATGGAACCTAAAGATAGGGCAAAAAAATAAGATTTAGAAAAAGGAGATAAGTAAGCTAATAAAGCCACAACAAATGCACTATTGCAAAAATATAACATGCTCCCAATACCAAAAAAGAAACAGGCCACTTAACCAAGCCATTGACATTTCATCAAGCTATCATGGAAACAGATGAGTAATTAAGCATCTTTCATAAAATTTCAGGTTCTGCTTCTGTCACCTAGTTACCTCTTAGCAATTTTCTTGGATTTTTTTACTCTGTACTCAATTTCCTTGTCTATATAATAGGAATAGTAACAGTACTTTTCCACAAAGTTGCAGTGAGGATTAAATGAGTTAATATATTTCAAGTGCACGGAAGAGTTCTTGACACATAGCAAGTGATCATTATTTTTAATGATATAGCTCCTAATATAAAGAGTGTGAGGATTTCTGGAAGATGAGCTTTCCTCTTCCCATAATCACATCAAAATTACAACTAAATTACTGAGAACTATCACTGAAGACTAGCTTAACAGAATTCCTATAGCTAAGGATATAAGGAAGTGACACAGACTGAAGGAGGGGCAGACATAGAACAGGAAGATCCTGTGCCCACAGGAGGGATATCTTGGCTGCTGAGCTCCTCTTGGAGAAGCCAGGGATCCCAGCCCCAGATCAGGCTCCACAGCCCATGGCACCAGTGTCAGAAGAGGAGTCCCCATTAACATCTGGCTGTGAAAACCAGCAGGGATCTGAGAATCACAGAAGTTTTGAGAGACAAAGGTACTGCTCTTAAAGCAGTGGTCACCAACCTTTCGGACCAGACCGGGCCATCCACTGGATGTCTGTGGACCACCAGTTGGCAACCGCTGTCTTAAAGGACCCATGCTCTTAACTCCAGCACAGGCACCAGCTTGAAAAATGCCAGGGACAGTCCTAGCCAGTTTGGCTCCGTGGATAGACCATCGGCCTGTGGACTGAAAAGTCCCAGGTTTGATTCTGGTCAAGGGCACATGCCCGGGTTGTGGGCTGGATCCCTGATGTGGGGCATGCAGGGGGCAGCCAATGATTCTCTCTCAACGTTGATGTTTCTCTCTCCCTCTCCCTTCCTCTCTGAAATCAATAAAAATACAGATTGTTTTAAAAGTAAACCGATGAATGCATAAATAAGTGGAACAACCAATCGATGTTTCAAGTCAATTTATTTTTAAAACGTCTCTGCCTTGCCTTTAAGGAGGAAAGAAAACTCAAAAATAAAGCTTATACATTAAATTTCCATGTTTTATTTAATTACAAATTATCCTATAGTCTAACAATAGGATTTCTAACTGATTTCTATTCAGTTATGTAGGGAAGACAATTATACTTCTAAAAGCAACTACATATAGGGTAGGAAAAAGATGCAGAATTAGGGAGTTTAAATCCATGTTTCTTCCATCTATTTACCCTGGCTGCCTATTTGATTGCTGGTATAGGGATCTAATTTAATCCTCTGATTAAGGGTTTGATATTCTCTCTTCTCCTTCCTTCATTTTTTAGGGCATACCTGATACTACTGAGTTAGTATCCCTCTATCTTCCCCCTCTCCCTTGCTTCCTCACTAGAGGGAGAAAAAGGTAGTATGAGAGCATGTGTTCCTGACAATAGGGTCTTCAATTGTACTTGAGCATTTTTATACACAAAAAAACACGCTTATGGATAAAGTAAATCCACATATGATTATGACAAGTCATGATTATTCATACAAAAACAAGCTAATTCTTTTGACTCCCCAAATTCTATCTTACATAATACGTTATACTATCAACCTAGAAATTTTAACTTAATTTGAACTGTTTCCCTTTGTCTAAATTTTTCATGTATATTAGAATCTGCCATTATTTCTGTTTTGACATCCATCTCATCTTCCTGCTCATCCCACCAACAAGTCAAATTAACATGAACAGAATGTCACTTAAAAAATAAAGTTTGGTTCTTCATCACTCTTTAACCAGAAACAGAGTAAGATCACTGGAGTCTATTGTACTGTACAGACTCATAACCCATAGCAATATATAAAGAAATATTCTCTAAAAATCATCACCAACTTACTTGGAATTAGTGCTACTGGTCTTACTTTCAGGGAAGACCCAATAACAATGAGGAGATCAACTTCATCTTTGTCGTACTTCATGGCTCTATGAAATTGTTCTGGTAAATTTTCACCAAAAAAGACAATCTCTGGTTTCATAATAGCAAGTGGTTCATCAGCTGGGCACCTAGGACATCGAGGAACCACCTGCATGTTTCAGATTTTTGGTTGAGGTGGGGAAGAGAAGGGAAAGCCCAAGTTAGAAACAGTCAATATTTCCACTGTTCCGAAGAATTCATTTCGAAATCAACAAAGAAAACAGAAAAGTTGTGGATAAATAGGGTAATTGGGTACAACCTAAACATGAATTTCAATTGTCACAAACATAAAATGAAATACAATGTTGCTATTACCTGTGTGTGCTATTGTACTTCTGTACAAACCTACATTTGATATTAAAGGGTTTACTGTATAGTAAAAGAAAAAACCAGCATGTGTATATATGTATGTACACACATATACACAATCCACACACACAGACTTAACCCTTTTAAAAAGTAAGTTTCGCCCGACCAGCCTGTCTCAGTGGTTGAGCGTTGACCTAAGAATCAGAAGGTCACAGTTTGATTCCCAGTCAGGGCATATGCCTGGGTTGCGGGCTCGATCCCCAGTATGGGGCATGCAGAAGGCAGCCAATCAATGATGCTCTCTCATCATTGATGTTTCTCTCCCTTCTCTGAAATCAATAAACAAAAACAAAATAAAACAAACAAGAGTAAGTTTGTGTGATACAATGATTCTGCCCTGGCCACGTAGCTGAGTTGGTTAGAGCCGCCCTGATAAGCCTAGGTTACAAGTTCAGTCCCCAGTTAGGGCACATACAAGAATGAACCAATGAATGTATAAATAAGTGGAACAACAAATCAATTTTTCTCTCTCTCAAAATCAGTAAGTAAAAAAGATACAGCCCTAGCTAGTTTGGCTCTGGATAGGGCGTTGGCCTGTGGACTTAAGGGTCCTGGGTTCAATTCCGGTCAAGGGCACATGCTCAGGTTGCGGGCTCAATCCCCAGTGGGGGGCCTGCAGGAGGCAACCAATCAATGACTCCCTCTCATAGTTGATGTTTCTGTCTCTCCCTCTTTCTTCCTCTCTGGAATCAATAAAAATATATTTAAACTAGAGGCCCGGTGCACTAATTTCATGCGGGGGGGTGGGAGGGGCTTCAGCCCAGCCTGCACCCTCTCCAATCTGGAATCCCTCTCACAATCCAGGACGGCTGGTTCCCAACTGCCTGCCTGCCTGCCTGCCCCTAACTGCTTCTGCCTGCCAGCCTGATCACCCCCTAACCACTCCCCTGCCAGCCTGATTGATGCCTAACTGCTCCCCTTATTGATGCCTAACTGCTCCCGATTGCCCCTAACTGCCCTCCCCTGCAAACCTGGTCACCCCTAACTGCCCTCCCCTACCAGCCTCATTGCCCGAAACTGCTCTCCCCTGCTGGTATGGTCCCCCCAAACTGCCCTACCCTGCAGGCCTGGTCCCCCCCAACTGCCCTCCCCTACAAGCCCGTTCACCCCCAACTTCCCTCTCCTGCAGGCCTGATCACCCCCAACTGCTCTCCCTGCAGGCCTAGGTTCCCCCCTCCGCAACTTCTCTTCCCTGCAGGCCCATTCACCCCCAACTTCCCTCCTCTGCCGGCTTGGTCACCCTAACTGCCCTCCCCTGCAGGCCTGGTCCCTCCCAACTGCCCTCCCCTGCTGGCCATCTTGTGGTGGCCATCTTGTGTCCACATGGGGGCAGCCATCTTGTGTGTGGGAGTGACAGTCAAGTTGCATATTACTCTTTTATTAGATAGGATATCATTTAAAAATAAAAAAGATACAATGATTCCATTTTAATATACTATCCTCCTAAGTATATATGCAGGTAAATGAACAGAATTTATTTCTGGATGGTTTTTATTCTTTGCCATATTTCTTGTAGTATTTTGGCAATGAGCATATACAAAATATCTTTTACAATAAATTTTTTAATGTTTCAAGAATTACCACCTTAATTTAAAATTCTGAGTCTGACAGGCATTACAAAGGGAGAGTAAGAAGAAAAACTAATATAGCAACACCTCACTTATGATCTGGATTTTTATTTTAGTCTTCGATATTAAGGAGCCAATTTCATCACTTTAGACATCATGGACCAATGTTTTCAACTTAAGGTACTAAATGGTTCTTGTGTATTTCACCAGAATTCCCAATGATAACACTCTCTTCCTAGATCTTTCTGTATCACACAAATACTTTCAGGGAAAAAAACAAAAATGGTTTGGGAGGCAAAAGAAGAAACAGATTAGCCCAGTGTGTCTCAATGGTTGAGTGTCAGGGCACATGCCTGCGTTGTGGGCTCAAACCCCAGTAGGGGGCATGCAGGAGGCAGTCTATCAATGATACTCTAATCACTGATGTTTCTATCTCTCTCCATTTCTCTCTGAAATCAATAAAAAAAATTTTTTTTTTAAATCAGAGACATGCACAATTCCTAAAATATGGGTGATAAATTACCTGATTAAAAATATCTCCTCGTACAGCTTCACAGTCAACTTTGTATTTACAAATCAGGCAAGACGCTGTTGCAAATGAACCTAAAAAAACAACATGCATGTGTTTTATTAATGAAATGTTTCCATTTATTAAACATACTACAAAGGTTAATATCAAATGTTAAAATTTTAAAAGACTCCATGGGAGAATCTAGAATATGAGTAATTAAAATACTTATGTAATAAGTAAGGATCACCACTCCTGTTCGACATAGTACTGGAAGTATATATAAAAAATAAAAATAAAAAAGTAAGGAGAGAATCCAATCCTCAACTGCTGATATGTTGATACAATGATGACTCCCCTAAGCTATTATTTTCAATACAATAAACCAACTCTTCCAGGGCTAAAATGCTACCGAGTTGGAAGGTTACCCTGGTACAGTATTACTTTAGCCTGAATAACAGTTGTTTTAAAACAATTCAGATACATAATGTTCTGTTCATACTTGTTATACTAAATGGACTTTTCTAAATACTATTCATCACAACTACCCGGTTCCTTTGGTTTCATAACCTAAAGATGTCTTTTCATACACAGCTACATTACATTTGTAATTTTAAAGAGGTTACTTAAAAGAATGTAATGAAATGCAACTGCTACATCTTCTGAAATCCAAAAGTATATTGATTTCTCATGTCTCGTGTGTCAAGGCCAATCCTTCCAGTTTCACGGGGGTTTTTTTGCATTCCACTTTTCTTATTTTATCTACAACTAGTCAGATAGCAGGAGTAAATAAAATTCAATCTCCATCTCTGGATGGAAGCCTATTTTCTAATCCTAATTGTTCCTAGGATTAACAAAACTACTAGTAAATAACAGAAATCAATTCTGAAGTTTACTAACCATGACACTGAATTATCCTTTGGATTCCTGCAACCTGTTCCAGTGTATCTATGTTCTGAGTATAGTTGCGAAGTAGTTTTCCTTCCTTATCCGACAACGCTATGAATTTGTGACAGAGAGATGGCTGGAATTGTCCAGGATATATTTCCTATATAAGGCAAAAAGGCAGAAAAAAGATTACATTTAAGAAGTAAGTATAACAGATATCACATATTTAGGTTTAACAACAACAACAAAAAACTACCAATGTTAATGCCCCATGTATAAATAATTTAAAAACTACATGAGCATCTCAAAGCATCTAGATGGGTACAACACACACCTACAAAAGGATTGTTGCTGTTATATGTATAAAACTCAGCAATTAGTGAACTTGGCCCCTCAAAAAGTATAAAGATGACCCATAAACATCTCTAATAAATGTTAACATATTTTAATAAAAGTCAGAAGAAATACACCTTAGAATATATCTAACTTTTGTTGGCTGCAAATTCAGTTGTTTTTTTAAAGCAAAAGGGGGAATAGTTTAATTGAAATTAAAGATACCAAAGGTATGGTGACGTCTTTTTTAAAAACATAAGAATATTAAAAATTTCTTATTCATCATTCATTATAAATATCAACCTGTTGGAAGTTTAAAGCTAAAGTTTTAATTCCTTACCAAAATTGTTTTCCTTCCACTGCACAGGCACATACTGGTATAGTATAGAGTTGCTCATGAATGCTGAGTTGCTGGATTTTGTGTGTGTGTTTTTCCCCCCAAATAATGCTTCAATGCTGTTTCTTCTTTAAAAACAAAGAATTCAGATATACACATGGCAAAAAGATCAGAGAAAAATTATCAATTTTGGTCCTCTCAACTTTTGACAGTGTTTATATTTCATTTAGTAAGTGACTATGGCAAAGGAAGTTTCTTCATTAAAGGAGTAGTGCTACCTTCTACTTCCTTACCATTCATTACAGCCTCTCACCTACTACAATGCTAGCAAAAACTAGACACAACCATATGTCCATCAATAGGGGACCGGTTGTAGATATGTGGTACCATCCATAACAGTGTAGTATGCAGCCATTAAAATTAATAGGAGGTTTGGATGCACTGACCTGAAATATGGTTCATGACATACATGAAAAAAGCAAGTTAGTCACTGGTGTGTTTTGTTTTTATTGTTTTGTTATTAAGCAAAAATGAAAATAATATGCACATGCATATAGATATGTTCATAAAAACATCAAGTCAGGAAGGATTCAAAGAAGCTATAAACAGATGGGGGAACTTTCACTTCTGATATACAAAAATGTTGAATAAGATTATAGATGACTACTTTTAACCTATTTAATATTTCAATTTTAAAAAAATATCTATATACCTTTCAGGTATACCTTTCAGGTAAAATTAGTAAGTAAATCTATAACTATCACGTACACATCCATATGCTGCTGAAAATGGTATACAAAAATCCAAAAATTTGCCTCACATTCAAATTTTTGTCATTAATTTCATGGACAACTTTGCAATTTACAAAATAGACAATATACATATAGAAAGAAGTAACAAGAGCTTAATAAAGCTAATGTTTATAAAAAACTTAAAGCTACATTGTGTTCTAGACCATTGGTTTGTGCTATACTAACCATTGTTTTAGCTACAAGATGCTTTGTTCTAGTACATTCACATTTACATGTAGAGGCTTAAACATCATTGTATTTTATTAAAGCTCCCTCTGGCCCTAACCGGTGTGGCTCAGTGGATAGAGCATTGGCCTGCGGACTCAAGGGTCCCAGGTTCGATTCTGGTCAAGGGCATGTACCTTGGTTGTGGGCACATACCCAGTAGTGGGTGTGCAGGAGGCAGCTGATCGATGTTTCTCTCTCATCGATGTTTCTAACTCTCTATCCCTCTCTGTAAAAAATCAATAAAATATATTTTAAAAAAATAAAATAAATAGCTGTTCAAGTGTTTTAACAAATATTAGAATATGCTAGGCAACAAATAAAATAACATCTAAAGTAGGAAGAAAAGTGATAACAGCATGCCAAACAAAACAAGAATAAATGACCTCCAGAGCAGGGTCAGGGAGTAATAGTGTCAAGACTCCAAGACTCCTGAAATGAACTTTTATGTACCTTATCTCCAACCCTTTTAAAGGGGAGGGTAAGAGGCACAAAGATATGCAGACACTAGCTTCAGCTCTACACTCCAATTTCCCTTCATGTCCAAACCTTAACAGTTCAAGGTAGTTTAGCCCTTAAAGTTAAAATTCAATTTCTATAGTTGGGAATCATTTATGAAACTCTTTTTTATAAGATTAAATTTTACGTGCTATGATGTGAATCTTAACTTCGTCTATTTTCTTTCAAATATGTAGTGGACCATGTCTGAACATCCTCAGGTCCTATCAAGAAGCCAATCATGTGGACGGGGCCAATCTGTTAGTGCCACAGGGATCCTCACAATGAGAGAAAGCAGAGCTGGGACCAAAGGCTCAAAGCACTTTTTTAAAAAGGCCTGTTGCTTACATACAACTGTGTTCAGAAATATGCAAACACTTCAGTAATTGTTCAAAGGCAACCAACAGGGAGGGTCCAAGTTAAAGCTTAGAACTACCTGCCATATTGAGGTTTCATGCAGAAATAAAGGCTCTCCTCCAAAAATGATCACTACTTGGTTTCATCTAAAAATTCCTAGCAATATGAGTGAGACCCCAGTCAAAGGCAGGGATGTTAACCGCAACCCCTCAAAAACAAAAGGACGCATCCAAGTTTGATAGCCACCTCCTCCTACAGAGCAGAGGGAGACAATTAAGTAGAGTTGGTAATAAATTAGAAAATAAAATCTCTATTGCTGGAAAAAACACACCACACAAACAACAAAACACACACATCGATCCTGGTTAGAAAAATCCTCATAATCCCTTGTTTTATTCATTCCACAAAACCACACTTGAATAGACTACTCAATATCTTACCTAATCAGCACTTACAAATTATTAGTCACCTGACAAATTCAACTGCCTTTTTTTAAAAATCTAATTCCCCAAGGAACTCAAGATTCAGCAAACTTTTTCCAAACAAGGACAACAGTTAGTAAATATTTAAGGCTTCCATATGGTCTCTGTTGCAACCACTCAATCTCCCAATGTAGTGCAAAAGCACCTCAGACAATATGCAAATCAATGAGCATAGTTGTATTCCAATAGAACTTTATTTACGGTCACCAACATTAGAATTTTCATATGTTCATATGCCATAAAAAACTATTCTTTTATTTTCCCCCTCCCATTTAAAAACTCTTAGCTCAAGGGCTCTATAAAAACAGGCAGTGGGCTACATTTGGACTGATGCTATAGTTTGCCAATTCCTGTACTAACCTAACACAAGAGAATTTCAGTTAGTCAAGCTATTAATTTACCATTTAATGAAGTTTTAGTATGCACTAGACATAACGAACAATTTATTATAATGCTATAAACTAGGCTGAGGACTGAGTTTTTACATTTTAAAAGGTTGTACAGAAAAACAAAGAACATATAAGTAAGCTCCTATGTTGTCCACAAAGCAGACATTTACTACCTGACCCTATAAAGAAAAGATGTGTTGACCATACTGTAGAGTATATATCCCCATTTTGCAGATGAAAAAAACCAAAGCACAGAAGTCACTTGCCAAAAGTCACAAGAACCAGTAAGTAGCAGAGCTGTCATTCAAACCCAGTTTTGATACCAAAGTGTGGCTCTTAACCTTTTGCACTCGGATGTCGAGATTAAAATTACTCTTTGAATGTATCAATAATTTGAAATATAAAAAAATCCAAATAAATAAGTTTGTATGAAAAGAAATTCCAGTTTTTTATTCTACTGCCGCGCTTTGTAAAATCTGGGGTATTTGAAAAATTAAATCCCGAGTAGAATAAAGGAATCGAGAAAAAAGCAAACGAGTGCAAAGGGTTAACCACTATGCAATAACTTTTCTTTTTTTAATTTAAATTCTTTGTCAAAAGTATTACATATGTCTAATAATACCTTTTCAATGTTTGATCCTTATACCTCAAGTTTCATACTCTCCTTTTAGGCTAAGCATCATTTCTGTTAGGTACTGATAAATAGTCTAATATCTAAGATCAGTCTAGTAAGTACACTTAATTTTGCACATCTTCATGGGATTACTGAAAGCTGGAATTCCAATCACCTTCTAACAAAAACATTCTTCAAGAATACATAATGTTGCCCTAACCGGTTTGGCTCAGTGGATCAAGCGTCGGCCTGTGGACTGAAGGGTCCCAGGTTCGATTCCGGTCAAGAGCATGTACCTTGGTTGTGGGCACATCCCCAGTAGGGTGTGTGCAGGAGGCAGCTGCTCGATGTTTCTAACTCTCTATCCCTCTCCCTTCCACACTAAAAAATCAGTAAAATAATGTTCCCACAAATCAGTAAAAGAAAAACATCACATTGGGAAAAAATGTCTAAGAATAATCAGATGATTCAAGGATATACACATGGCCAGTTGTAGAAAGCAATCATTCACACTTTTTTCTATTAAACTAACAGTTTTAACTTCCTGAAAAAGTTGAGATGTACATTAATAGAAGATTAATTAAATATATTGTGGTACAACTATAAAATAATACTCTACAGGCCTTTTCTTAAAAATAAGTTATTTCTGTTAAGTGCCATTATGAAACTATTTCCAAGAGTATTATTGGGGGGGTTGGGGAGCAAGGTTAGAGAAATGGGTGTATAATTCTGTTAGGAATCATTTTCAAAGTATTACTAGAAACTTACAATAATACTCCTCCCATATACACACACACACCCAAACACATTTACTTATTTCTTTTACTTTTGGAAGGCCCAAGAAAACACAGTAACCTTTGAGGAAAGAGATTAAAGATAGGGGAACTAAAGGGAGAAGGCCAAGTAGTGTTTACATACTGTACTGTTCAGATTTCTTTGTAAATCACATTCACAACACACACACACACACACACTTTATTTAAAAAAGTATTTTAACGCCAATAATGTACTGCAGAGAATTTGAGGGAGTGGGCAGGGGCATGTTAAATCAGCCTTCTCATGCACTTCTTCTAATGGGAATGTATTTTATTCCACCTTCACAGATAGCAATACAGCAAAATGTATCAGGACCCTTGGCAATTTCCTTTTTAGGAGTGTATCCTAAGAACATTGGAAATACACCAAAAAGGATAATCAAAGCAACCCTACTTGTGATAACAGGAAATAAGAGAACATCCAAATGTACACTTGCAAGGATTAGTTCATTACAGTACACTACTTGATGAACATTATGATGACTATGAAGTATTCAAGGGTCTGACACAAAAAATTTATTAAGTAGGAAATACTACAAATACAAATCAGTACGAAAAAGAACCCATTTTTATAATAAAAATGTAATATATATGTAACTATATATAATACTTTACGCCTATATTTATACATCTGTAATCCACATACACATAAGTATTAATATATTGTTTTCAGATAAATGGGACTGAGGCTATTTTTTTGCATGCATTTTTTGATTTTTAGATAATGAACTGGTTTTAGGAGTCTTTAACTTTTATAACTACATAATCTGGTATGTTAGAACATTATCAATAAAGTGAGAATTTATTGAATAAATATAAAGATACATTTTTTAGAATTAAGTCAAGTTCAGTTCACATTTTCATATTTCCATCCCCTACTTCTTCTTGAGTTTTAATCACTTTAATGGAAAAAACATCCACTGAATTCTATACAGGTTAGCAAACACACTCTTTGGACAGTCTTTAAAAAGTTAATTTTATCCATGTTCAGTTTCACCTTTACTGACTAAACTACTCAATTTTGTCAGCATCAGTCAATTATTCTAGACTCCTGGGAGCCCTTATTATGCACAACGATAATGGTTCAGGACATGGCTATATAGCTTTATGTTGGCCTTAATTGTTCTTGGGTGAATTTCAAAGTGGTAACACAGCTAGGCACACTGTATCACAATGGTGCTCAAACGGAACAATTTTGCAGGGAATACTTGGCAATGTATGGAGACATTTTTGAATGTCAAGACTGGGAGTGGGAGGTGTTAACGGCATTTAGTGGGAAGAGGGATGCTGCTAAATACCCCATAATTCATAGGGCATCTCCTCACAGCAAAGAATTACCCACCCCAAAATGTCAATGGATTAAGAATCTGCTTTAATGCGCCAGTAACTTCTTTAAACACACCTCTCCATTACTTGGAATTTCCAGTCTAAATGAAATCTAAGTTTCTTCTCAATAATTATATACATCAAT
Source organism: Ia io (assembly GCA_025583905.1). Taxonomy (NCBI): domain Eukaryota; kingdom Metazoa; phylum Chordata; class Mammalia; order Chiroptera; family Vespertilionidae; genus Ia; species Ia io. Next base: position 41,478,480 of record JAJQQW010000012.1, on the reverse strand, counting down.
GGCTTGATGCATTAAGGAAATTATTTCCTTCCAAAAATTCACCAATAATAACACAACTTCATATTACATTCATTTTCTCTCACAACTAGCAAAAACCATAAACCATTTAACAAACTTTCTGCTTACTATAGCAACTGGTAGAAAAATTTAGTTATTAGTGTTTTATTCACATATTTCATGAATCTAGTAAAATATAACAATATTTGCATGCCCTCTCCATCCTCCATTTTTGGATACTATACTTTGTTCCTTGTTCTTACTTATTTCTCCTTAACCTTTTCCCCAATTATTTATTTTTAGACCCAATATTAACTCAGCCTCTTCTACCTATTACTATTTTAAGTGCTGCTTCAGCAACTGGAAGCTTTCTTTTAGGCAGTTCATAATGGGAGAATTAAAGTGCAACAGTTCTATATAGATAGTAATTATAAAGGTTATTTAGCTTTTAACAAAACTTAAATGAAAGCTCACAAAAAATAATCAAGCAAAATTAAGTTTATATGAATAAAACTTTATAGGTAAACTTATTTTTTTATTTTATTAATAAAAATCCACAAAATCTTAAAACTTTTATAGAAAAGTGAAAAATACCACCCCTCCAACCCTTTCTTCTCCCAGATGGTATATAACCTATACACAGTGGTTAAGAACACTGTAACACATTGTTATTTTCTCTTATGTACTGTCTAGATTTCTATTAAGCACACTTTTTAAATTTCTTATACTTTTGTGTTTATCATTGTAATTCTGAATTGTTTCTATCAATTTTTACATGTCAAAGCTAGTTAAGCTACCAATGAATACCCAATTTGTATATTAGACAACTAGGGTACAATCTTTCTCACCTTGCTATTTCTATTCTCAGTTATCACATTTTTCCGAGTGTCAGGTTACTACTTTACTAAGCAACTTTACTAAGTACATACGGAAGTGATGGGGGGGAGAGGACTGACAAGTTAGTTTGGGCAATTTGTTTTCTTTCCTCTCAGAACACAAATTACAGCAAGTCTTACAAGCATTATATAAATGGGCTACTGAATCAAGCTTTAATAATGAGAAATAAGATCAAAGTAATTTCTAGTTACCTGCTGGCCTTCTGTAAGTGTTCATTTCTGCTAACTAGAACTGTTACATAATGCTAGTATCTTAGGTTCAATTCAAGAAACTGTAACTAAGTGACATTTCATTGGTCTGCAAAATCATGCATTAGTACTACTAGCACCAGTGAAACAGTAAGTCTTCACTAATTCATAATCTTGTAATTAAGAAAAGAGAATAATGTAAAGAAACTAACTTTATTTATGTAATTCAGTGTAAACCAGGTGTCAGTTCTTAAGGGTACATATAAATATCCATCATTACTCTATGCTGACACAAAGTAAAAAGTTCAAAATTTTCACAAGTTTCAAGTTGATAGTTAGAAAAATTAAGAATTCTCTTAGCCTGAAAATTTTTCAAATTCAGTTTTCAGTTTTAGCAATTAAGTCATATTCAAGAAACTTAAATATAATTTCCATTTTCCTTTAATTTTTACTTATAGCCACACTTGAATGAAACAAGACTATTTCTTTAAAAACAAGTCAACCAATTTAAACCCCATTTAAATTAGCAGAGCTTTTCCTATAGTTATGTAAATAGACAATATGGTTTGAAAGTAACTGAGATTACCCCTTTAATTAAAATGTAGGTTCCTTTAACTTGTAGATTCACTAAAAACAGTCACTAACACAAAAGACCATTCAAAATACTGAAGCTTAGCAATAGCAATTTTACAATTTCTTCCCATAAGACTAAACTGTGGAGGAAAAAAAAATAATAAAGTTTTCTGATTAAAATATCTTGAGCTTGGTATAATGCAGCAATTAGCAACCTATTTTCTTTTTTTTTTAATGTATTTTATTGATTTTTTACAGAGAGGAAGGGAGAGGGATAGAGAGCTAGAAACATAGATGAGAGAGAAACATCGACCAGCTGCCTCCTGCACACCTCCCACTGGGGATGTGCCCACAACTCAGGTACATGCCCTTGACCGGAATCGAACCTGGGACCTTTCAGTCCGCAGGCCGACGCTCTATCCACTGAGCCAAACCGGTTAGGGCCAACCTTTTTCATTTCATGGCACTCATAAACTCATTACTAAAATTCTGTGGCACATCAAAAATGTATTTTTGCCAATCTGACAAAAGATAGGTATCAGTGTGATTCATTCACACTGGATGGCTATTGTTGTGTTGGCTGTTGTCATTTTTTTGTTTGACAATCTAAGGGAAAAGAGAGTCAGTGTCCATGACTAAATAGTCAAGTATTCTTAGTTTTGCCTTACCTGAGGATATTTTGAGAGAGAGAGAAGAGAGAGAGAGAGACAGAGAGAGAAGGTAGGTGGGGGGGGGGGGGGGGGGGGGGATTTGAAAGACACATTGATTTGGTTGCCTCCCACATGTGCCCCAACAGGGGCCAGGATGGGTCAGGATCAAATCTGCACCCAGGTATGTGCCCTTGACAGTCAATCAAACTTGGGACCCTTTGGTGCCCGAGGGGATGGGGGGGAGAGGATGCGGGGGGGGGGGGGGGGGTGAGGCAGGGATAAAGCGGACTCTCTAACCACTGAACCACACCAGTTGAAAATTGCTGGCATTATGTATTATCAAGCTTTGTACTCCAGAATAGAGCTGCCCGATAGAAATATGTGGGCCATGTATGTAATTTTAAATTTTCTAGTAATTACATTAAAATCATGGAATTTTCATAATTTACAACCCAGTATCAAAAGTATCATCATTTCCACATGTAATCGATATCTATTTACATAATTTCCTCCCATGCTAGGTTTCTAAAACCTGGCGGGCTTTTACACTTACGTCACATTTCAGTATACTAGAGTGCTCAGAGCCTCATGTGGCCAGTGGTTCCGAACTGGACTGTGCAATTCTAGAGGCCAGAGCAGAAGAGAGCACTATGGACTAAAATGCAACCTGAGAACCCTCTCCACCCCACCACAAATGTTCAGGCACATACACGTGTGTTAAGACCTGGCTAATACAAAGCATGCCAAAGTAGAAGTCAACATCTTCATAACCCATAAGAAAATATTAAAAATCTGCTTGGTTGGTGTGGCTCAGTGTTGAGCATCAACCTAGGAACCAGGAGGTCATGGTTTGATTCCAGTCAAGGCACATGCCCGGGTTGTGGGCTCGATCCCTAATAATGGGCATGTAGGAAGGAGGCAGTGATTATGATTCTTCTCATCATGATATTTCTATCTCCCTCTCCCTTATTCTCTGAAATCAATAAAAACATATTAAACACTCGCTGGTTTGGCTCAGTGGATAGAGCGTCAGCCTGCAGACTGAAGGGTCCTGGGTTCGATTCCCAGTCAAAGGCACATGCCCGGGTTGCAGGCTCGGACCCCAGTTGGGGAAGTGCAGGAGGCAGCCAATCAATAAGTCTCTCTCATCATTGATGTTTCTATCTCTCTCTCCCTCTTACTTCCTGAAATCAAAAATATTGTTTTTAAAAACAGCATATTAAAAATAAATAAATAAGCATGGACAATGTAAAGGCCATTAATGCAGTGAAATTTGAAAAATAGAAAATAGCTTCTTTTGAAAAGAAACTCAATCCTAAAATGAAAAAAAAATAACAATCCTTTCTAGAAAGAAAGGAATGCTTACTAAATTGACTGTTTCAATGATGTAACTCCACACTGCAGTACTAGTACCCAATTTACTAGACAACGAATGTTAAGCTTAAGAAGCCTCAATGTGAACAAATACTTTGTCATGAGAGGTGGTCAATGGAACAACTAGAGGGTTCATAGTACCTTTGCGAACTTGAAGAATGGTCTTGGATCTTTTCTGAAATACTCAATATCAAACATTGCTTGAGGATCTGGAAGGTCTGGGAAGTCTACTGCAAGACGAGCATATATACCATCTCTTGACCTGAAGTCAGGTATTCCACAAGAAACAGAAACCTGCAAAATACATGGCATAATTTGTACAATTAAGTCTTCTACCTCTCTGTTTTTGCTCTTACACAATTAGGAAGAAGTTGAAAAATAATTTAGTTTTGAACTTCTTTTAGAGAACAGAAATACCACCCTATTCCAATTTAAAACAGAAATAAAACACCCCCCAAACAAGTATTACTAAATCCATCACATCCAAATAATGGGGTAAGGAATTTTAAGTCAGGCAAATTTTGAATCTTAAAGCATTTAATCAACAAATTAAAGCAATAGAAATTTGAGAAGAAGAAATTTGAGAATAATTTCAAATTATTCTAACCAGAAAGCAGGGAACAACTTCTATTGCAGTCAAGTGTTTCCAAAGAAATCTCTCATCTGGTCAGGGACCTACTACTTCAAGAATACTAAATTTCTAGCCCTAGCTGGTTTGGCTCAGTGGATAGAACATCAGCCTACAGTCCCCAGTTCGATTCCAGTCAAGAGCACATACCTCAGTTACAGGCTCCACCAGGGAGGCAACCAATCAGTGTTTCTCTCTCTCTGCCTCTCCCCCTCCCATCCACTCTCTCCAAAAATCAATGAAAAAATATCCACTGGTGAGGATTAACCAACAACAAAAAAATAAATTTCTATATTTTCTTTAAAATACTACGTTGTAGCCCTAGCTGGTTTGGCTCAGTGGATAGAGCATCGGCCTGTGGACTCAAAGGTCCCAGGTTCGATTCCGGTCAAGGGCACATTCCCGGGTTGTGGGCTCGATCCCCAGTGGGGGACTTGCAGGGGGTAGCTAATCCATGATTCTCTCTCATCATGGATGTTTCTCTCTCTCTCTCCCTCTTCCTTCCTCTCTGAAATCAATAAAAAAATATATTTAAAAAAATACTATGTTGTACAATGTTTCAATTATTTTTATTGATTTCAGAGAGGAAGGGAGAGGGAGAAAGAAATAGAAACTTTAATGATGAGAGAGAATCAATGATCTTGCATGCCCTCTCCTGGGGATCGAGTTCGCAACCTGGGCATGTGCCCTGACCAGGAATCAACCATGATCTCCTGGTTCATTTGTCCACATTCAACCTCTGAGCCAGGCTGGCTGGGCTACAATGTTTCAATTCTTAAGAATAAATTTAGAGCCCTAGCTGGTTTGGCTCAATGGATAAAGCGTCAGTCTGCAGACTGACGGGTCCCGGGTTCGATTCCGGCCAAGGGCACATGCCCAGTTTGCGGGCTCGATCCCCAGCAGGGGGCATGCAGGAGGCAGCTGATCAATGATTCTCTCTAATCATTGATGTTTCTCTCTCTCTCTCCCTCTCCCTTCCTCTCTAAAAATAAAATATATATTTTTTAAAAAAAGAATAGATTTAGACACCATGCTTTCAAATAGAGTGTTACCTTTTTGTTCCACAATTTTACCAAAGTGATTCCACTTTGACCTCAGAGTTAAGTCAAACTTATCTAAATCATGTCGGGGAGCAAAGCATTACTATTCTTGATCATTTAAGATTAAGCGGCCCAACCGCTTCACTCAATGGTTGGGCATCACCCTATGAACCAGGAGTGAAGGCACATGTCTGGGTTGTGGGCTTGATCCCCAGTGGGGGGTGTGCAGGAGGCAGCCAATCAATGATTCTCTCTCATCATTCTCCCTCTCCCTTCCTCTCTGAAATCAATAAAAACATATTTAGAAGAAAAAAAAGGATTAAATGACACTCTCCCTTAACTCAAAATGACAGAAAACAGAACTGAATTTTACTCCAGCATTGCTCTGGTCACTAACAAACATATTCTGTATTCAACACAGAAAACACAATACCCTTACATAGCTAGTTATCTGTGACCCTATAGGGGAGGCAAATGAAAATTGTCAAGCCACCTCAATCACATCACCTTAATTTAAATGGATGGGAGGTAGGAATCTGTTACCTTCCTAACACTAAGTTCTTTACTTGTGAATATCAATTGGGTTCCTGGTTTCCCCATGAAGATGGAACAAAAACCCCATTTCTCCATCACACCCTGACACACTTTAATGTAAGCAGAATTCTCTCAATCTCCTTTAGGAGTTGTGGTATAATGTAGGTAAAAATCTTGCCTTAATTCCACTTACCTACTGTACTAATAAACAGAAGCAAGTCTTTTTTATGGTTGCTGGAGAGGCTTTTAAAAACAACCAATTTAGCCTCTGTTGCTATGCTCAATTTTTAGCAGTTTCCAAACACAAATAATTGCCCATTATCATGAAAGGATAAATTCTTCTACACCAGAAAAACGTTTAATAGGACAGGCATAAGATAAAATATTTACCACCTCCTCCTTTTTTACTCATGTTTTAAACATGTTACATACCCCAGCTCCAGTTAGAACTATTATTTTTTTGCATTCCTGCAGTAATTTCACAGCATCTTCTATTGTATTAATATCTTTTCTTTTTTTCCTTTTTGGTGGTTCTGAAAGGATATTAATAACAATCTGCCACAGTGTCATATCATCCCATTCAGGTGGAGGAATTGTTTCTGGTAGTAAATCTTTTAGAATTGTTCGAGGATCTGTGCCAATCATGAGATGTTGCTGAACAAAAGCATATGGACCTATATTAAGAGGACAAAGAATTACATCAAATTCACATCCAATTAACTTAAAATATCATTTTCTGAAGTAATGAGTTAACAATCTTTATGGGTTTTTTTATAAAGTAATAAAATGCAATATAAAAATATTTCATTTTCACAGCATCCTCAGAACTAATGCTATATCCCAATGAAATTAGGGGCTCAAGAGTTTGGGTCTGCCCCTTGAACTATAAAATACAAAATATTTTAAACCCTAACCGGTTTGGCTCAGTGGATAGAGCATCGGCCTGCGGATTGAAAGGTCCCAGGTTCGATTCCGGTCAAGGGCATGTACCTTGGTTGCGGGCACATCCCCAGTAGGAGGTGTGCAGGAGGCAGCTGATTGGTGTTTCTCTCTCATCAATGTTTCTATCCTTCTCCCTGCCTCTCTGTAAAAAAATCAATAAAATATATTTTTTTAAAAAGAGTCAAATTAGTAAGAGTTAAATTTTGATAGTTAAAATCCAGAAATATATACCATAATTAGTAACAGGAGCATGTATGTACAAAAGGATTCTACAAATCAACATAGGAAAGACCCTACCAGTCCCAAAAGCCCGTACTATTTATCATTAAAGACGTAAGGGAAAGCCTTGGCCAGGTAGCTCAATCTAGTTGGAGCATCGTCCCAACACGCCAAGGGTGTAGGTTCTATCCCCGGTGAGGGCACATACAAGAATTAACCTATGAATGCATACGTAAGTGGAACAAGCTGATGTTTCTCACTCTCTCTCTCCCCACCTTCCTTACTCTCTCTAAAATTAATAAATTTAAAAAGACATAAGTGAAAAGGAAATTTATATACCTCTCTAAGGAAATCTATACATAACTAATGCCTTTTAAATTTTTTTCCGTAATAATATTCAATTTGATCTTAACCAATCTCCGAAAATGATACATATAATGCTATGTTTTAAGCACTAATATTTTTTACCCTAACATTTCTTAAGTCAGTTTTCTAACTTGAGAAAACAAAAAATACAGTAATACTATGGACACTAAGGAACTAATCACCACTGCATTTAAATAATCAAAAATGAAGGCACATTAAGAAAAAGATCATTTTCGAGATGGTCATGTTATAACTTTAGTATAAATACCTAATGGTGTTCTCTATTCCTAAAGGAGGTTTCCAATTGTGAATACTCAAAACACAGTTTATTCTTATATTATTGTATTATTTACTTGTATCACAACTATAAAGCTACTTTTGCCGACCCTGTACTTTCCCATTTCATCAACATAGTTAAAGACTTACTGAGCACAAATTATGTGCCAGGCACTTTTCTAGGAACTGACAAAACAGCCCATAAATCAGTTAAAAAAAAAAAATTCCTGTCCCAATAGGGCTTATATTCTAATATAAGAAACACAATAAAAAAGTTAAGATTCAGCCCAGCCTGCGTGGCTCAGTTGTTGAGCGTCGACCTATGAACCAGGAGGTCACCGTTCGATACCCAGTCAGGGCACATGCCCCAGTTGCAGGCTCCATCCCCAGTGGGGGATGTGCAGGAGAAAGCAGATTGCTATCTCTCTGTCTCTCTAAAATCAACAAAAACATCTTTTTTTAAAAAGCGATATGTTAAGAGAAAAGGAAGAACAAACAGGAAGGAAGAGCATTACACAGAGGAAACATGTGAAAAGGACCCAAGGACCTGAGGTGTGAGAAGGACTCGGCTGTTTGAGAAATCCTAGAGGCCAGCTTCCATGGACGTGAGCTGTTTAAAAACAAAAACAGAAGCACTAGACTTTCCCTAGGAACATAAATCTTAGCAAGCACCTAAGGAACCTCATCACCAGGTTATACGGAGGCAGATAATTATCTTTTTAGTTGGCAGAAAACAAAATGCAAAGAGAAAGACAACGTTTGCTCTGCAAAGCTGTGAAACCGTACCTATCCGTGGCCTTGGAGTCCAGTCACTAGAGCTTGCATGTGAGGTTCTATCATCCTCATCACTTTCACAGGAATGAAAGCCATTGGTAATTATTTCATCACCAAACAGAAGGTTATCTGCAAAGGAAACCAAAAGCAACTCAAGTCTGCTGAACAATCTGCATCTAAAATGTATGAAGATCTGGGCCCTGGCCTGGTAGCTCAGTTGGTTAGATATGCCAAGGTTGTGGGTTCAATCCCCGGCCAGGGAGCATGTAAGAATCAACCAATGAATGTAAGGGAACTAAGGGGAACAACAAATAGATGTTTCTCTCACCCCACCTTTCCTCTCTCTCTCTGAAAACAATTATTTTAAAAATGGCCCTGGCTGGTGTCTCAGTGATTAGAACTTCAGCCCACATAGCAAAGGTTGCGGGTTCAAGTCCCGGTCAAGGGCATGTGCCTGGGTTGCAGGTTCAGATCCTCAGGCTTGTGCTGGAGGCAGCCAATTGATGTGTCTCTCTCATATAGATATCTCTCCTCCCCCCTTCCTTCTCGCTCTATAGGGGGGAAAAAAAAAATCAATGGGAAAAATATCCTAGGGTGAAGATTAACAAAAGTAAAAATAAAACAGTATGAAGATCTGTAATGGTTATGATGTAAGGATTTTCACTGAATAAGACACGTTCAATTCCCAGTCAGGGCATATACCCAGGTTTCAGGTTCAGTCCCCAGCAGGCAGCCCATCAATGTTTCTCTCCCTTCCTCTCTCGCTAAACAAAGTCAATAAAAACATCTTTAAAAGGATGCCTGCTGGGTCGTCGTGCTGGTTGGTTCATAAGAACAGTATTTTCTCCTTAAGAGATTCTAACCTCAATCTAAAAGTCTCAGTTCATCACAAATCTACACAGAAATCAAGTCTACTAAATCCAAACACAAAAGTAGTAATCTAGTTTGACCGAATTTACCAATTACCAACAATGGAGCTCATAAAATGTGTCAACCAAAAATTTACCGGAAAAAGTTCAAATGAAGCTACAGCAATTTGCAACTTCTCTAAACATACAAAGATAGCTTTGCCTTAATTCGTTTCCCCTATGAAACTTTCTTGAAATGAGGTCTTTTGACTAATCCAGTCCCTTAATGCACATGTTATCTTTATAATACAGTCCAGTAAGTCCACTGATTGGATTTACTGATGCAAATACTGATGGGAGCCCAACAGCCACCCAGGACAAAACTCAAATCGAGAACATGAAACTTCAAGGGTGACAGGACAAATACGACTAACACATCTAACTTAGTGTGCCAGAAAAAAATGTCAATTCGTGTTTCGGGGTTATATTTGCACACAGTAAAGGATTAGAACTAAACTGAAAACAACTGGAACATTAGAGAAATACCATTCATGTCAAGGACTCCAAAGGCGCTCTTGCTCCCCTCTGCCCACTAACTAACTGCACCACAGAGCGGTCTTTACAAACAGCTGTGCTCATGGATTTAGAATTCAGCTTTGCTCTTTAAAATTTAAAACAAATGTAAAAATTAAGATCCGTCCCCCAAAAAAGTCGCGAACTGCACAGGTATCAGTTTGCAAAGACAACTGCAAAAAGATAGGCAAAAAGTTGCAGGTTGAAGCGTATCGGGGGAGGGGGGGCGGGGAGATGAGGGGGAGCAATAACGTTTAACGAAAGCGGGTTACACTACAAGGGTAGGAAGCGAAAGAAACTTATTTTACAACCAACTGCGAGTTTCCCGGCCCGGCGGCTGCGCACCGCGCCCGGGCTCCCCGGCGGGCAGCGGAAGGGAAAGCCGGGGGAGCGGGAGGGAGCGAGCGCGGGCCGCAGCCGGGCGGCCGCCCCGGAGGCGCCGAGGGCGGCGGTAGGTGGGGGACGCCGCCGAGCCCGCCCCGGGCCCCGGCCCGGCCCGGCCCGCCCCAGACACCCGCACGCAGCCTGGAGGGGCCCGGAGAGGGAGGAGGGATGCGCAGTCCCGGCCGCCCGCGCCCCGCGCACCTCGGTACCCAATCCCCGCCGCCGCCGCCTCTTCCTCCTCCTCGTCCTCCTCGTCGTCGTCGTCATCGAAGTCGTCGTCCGGCGGCGGGTCCCAGGAGGGGCCCTGCAGGCCGGGCCCATTGTCTCCTCCTCCGCCCGCCGCCGCCGCCTGGGCCTCCCACTCCCCGCCGGCCGCCGCCGGGCCGCCCCCGGCCGCCGCCGCCGGCGCCTCTCGCTCCGAGGCCGCCCCATCGGGCTCGCCCGGGCTCCGCCCGAGGCCCGAGCCGTCCCTCCGCGGCCGCTTGCGGAGCGGCTCCCCGGGGGGCGGCGGAGAGGCCTCCCTCTCGGCCGCCGCTGCGGAAGGGGAGCCGCCGGGCTGAAGGGCGAGCGCCGCCTCGTCCGCCATCTTCAAACTGCCTCTCTGGCCGCCGCCTCGCCTGCTCCGCTCCCGCTCGCACTCGCGGCACTGGCGCCCCCGCGGCTCCGGCTGCGGGAGATTTAAACCCCGTCACGTGACCCGCCCCGCGCCGCCCCCGCCTCCCCGGCTCCCGCCACCCACGCGAGGGGGCCACCCGGCGCCGGGTCACGTGGCGGCGCTGCGCAGCCACCCTCGCCCCTTTCCCAGCTTCTCTCCGCCCGCGCTGGCCTCTCCGCGGCGGCGCTGGCGCGAGTTCGCTTCGCAGTGAGTGTCCGCCTCTGCCCCCGGCGCCGCGCCGGCTCCAGGTTGAGCGGAAGGTGGACGCGGAGGCCCCGAGAGGCGATGGGGGAGGAAGCGGGCGAGGTCGGCGCCGCTGACGGTGTGAGGGGAGGCCGAGGGCCCCGGCCGTCCTCCCGCCGCTGACAGCTCCTCGGGGGCTCCCCTCTCCCCCGCCTCTCTCCTTACCGCCCCCCTCCCGTCGCTGGTCGCGGCCCGTCCGCGTTTGTAAACACGCAAAACGAGTCGGGGCTCTGACCTCTTGCGCCGGTAGATTGTCACATTTCAAAGGGACAACGCCAACACAATAGCCATCTGGTGCGAATGAATCAGATTTTATAACTATGTAACTACCATTCAGGGAGTGTGAAAAAAAAATAAGGGACCTAGTATCCATTCTTCGTGTACTAGAAAAATGGGATTGGCAAAACTGGTTATTAATATGGAAACATATACATATAGAGTCCTACCTCACACTAAAAATAAATCCCAGGTGGATTGAAGATCTAAATGAAAAAAATAAATAAAAATAAGGCATTTTAGAACATTATATAACTGCATTAAGAGCTTTTTAACTAAGCCATTTAAAATATATGTAACTAGCCGAAACCGGTTTGGCTCAGTGGATAGAGCGTGGGCCTGCGGACTCAAGGGTCCCAGGTTCGATTCCGGTCAAGAGCATGTACCTTGGTTGTGGGCACATCCCCAGTAGGGGGTGTGCAGGAGGCAGCTGATCGATGTTTCTAACTCTCTATCCCTCTCTCTTCCTCTCTGTAAAAAATCAATAAAATATATATAAAAAATAAAATAAAATATATGTAACTACATAAACATTTTAAATGTTCTAACCTATTAATAGGAACATACAGGTGAAACCATGAGGTACCTCACATAGGCAAAAACAAAACAATTTTTTAATAGGAGTAATTATTACTCCACTAAGTAGGAGTAATCTTTTTTTAATGCTTTATTGTTTGAAGTATATTACATATGTCTCTTTTTGCCCCCATCAACTTCTCCCAGGCCACGCCCAACCCCCAGCACATGCCCTCACCCCCCTAGTGTCCGTGTCCATTGGTTATGCTCATATGCATGCATACAAGTCCTTTGGTTGATCTCTCCCCCTTAACCCCCCCCCCCACCACCACCACCCCCTGCCTTCCCTCTGAGGTTTGACGGTCTGTTCAATGCTTCTCTGTCTCTGGATCTCTTTTTGTTCATCAGTTTGTGTTGTTCATTATATTCCATAAATGAGTGAGGTCATGTGATATTTATCTTTCTCCAACTGGCTTATTTCGCTTAGCATAATGCTCTCCACCTCCATCCATGCTGTTGCAAATGGTAAGAGCTTTCTTTTTTACTGCAGCGTAGTATTCCAGTGTGTAGGTGTACCACAGTTTTCTAATCCACTCATCTGCTGATGGGCACTTAGGCTGTTTCCAAGTCTTAGCTATGGTGAATTGTGCCACTATGAACATAGGGGTGCATATGTCCTTTCTGATTGGTGTTTCTGGTTTCTTGGGATGTAGTCCCAGAAGTGGGATTACTGGGTCAAATGGGAGTTCCAGTTTTAATTTTTTGAGGAAACTCCATACTGTTTTCCACAGTGGCTGCACCAGTCTGCATTCTCACCAGCAGTGCACGAGGGTTCCTTTTTCTCCACATCCTCGCATCCTCGCCAGCACTTGCGTTTGTTGATTTGTTGATGATAGCCATTCTGACAGGTGTGAGATGGTGCCTCATTGTCATTTTGATTTGCATCTCTCAGATGATTGGTTAGTGACTTTGAGCATGTTTTCATATGTTTCTTGTATGTCCAGTGGATATTTCTTGTTGTTTTATTGATGGTTTCTTTTGCTGCGCAGAAGCTTTTTATTTTGATGTAGTCCATTTGTTTATTTTCTCCTTAATCTCCATTGCCCTAGGAGCTGTATTGATAAAGATATTGCTACAACATATGTCTGCTATTTTGCTGCCTAACAAGACAGTTTTTGTTGTTACCATCTATCATTTACCAGGATATGTACTTCCTATTCAACTTTCTCTTTCTAACCAAGCTTCATCACTGGGTGTCCCTACACTCCAGCAAAGCTTGGGGTTGGGATTGGAGATAAGGGAATTCGAGTGGCGAGAGCAGAGGGCAAAATACTTCCATCTCAGGCCAGCAGGGCCAGGCAAAATTGTCTAGACTTTGACATGTTGGGTTTCTCTCATTTTCTTTTCTCCCTTGATTATATAAGAGCTATTTCATTTGAATTCATTATGGTGATCATATAAGTAAGAAGACAAAAAAAGAGAGAAAATATACCTCTTTTACTGGAATAATATTTATGAAATAAGGCATTTTTTAATCAACATAAAGACAGCTGTGGCTTATACAACCGCTTCTCTATCATAAATACTGACATCTTTACTTCACTCACTATCGATAATAAATATATTTTCTAATGAAGACTGAAAAAAAGGTTACTATTTAGCATTCTTGATGGAGAGGTTGGACATAAATGGAAAGGTTGAGGACACATCAATAAATATTTCTTGCCCTAGCTGGTTTGGCTCAGTAGACAGAGCGCCGGCCTGTGGACTTAAGGGTCCTGGGTTTGATTTCAGTCAAGGGCACATGCCTGGGTTGTGGGCTCCGTCCCCAGTGTGGGGCCTGCAGGAGGCAGCTGATCAATGGTTCTCTCATCATTGATGTTTCTATCTCTCTCTCCCTCTCCCTTCCTCTCTGAAATCAATAAAAAAATATATTTTAAAAATAAATATTTCTTGCTAAAATTTCATGTATTAAAATGAGTACCTTATTTTTAGTTTAAAAAGAAAAAGAGTAACCATTTTTTGAAACAGCCACCTGAGGGCTAGACTCTACAGTCTAATAGCCTCATCAAGCCTCCCTCACCCTGTGAGGTGGGAACAGTTGACTGACTTTCCTGACTTACACCACTTCTTTTTAAATTTCCTGGGTATAAACACAAATGTAGGAGGTGTTATTCTTTTGTGGCTTCATGTATGTTATTTTGTCTTTTTTATTAGATACAGTGTTGTACTTCCCTACAGACCGTAGAATTTTGCATCCTATCAAGCACATTTTGAGCTCTCTGGGACTTTTAAACTAAAGTAAATAGACGATTTGGTAATGCAGTCTGCCTTCCACCAGAAATATTAAAACCTAGACCAGTGGTTCTCTAATCACAGCGATTTTGCAACCTTACCCCTTCTCTGGGGTATACTTGACAATGTGGAGATATTTTTTGTTGTCACAACTCAGGGGAGACTGTACTACCAACATTCAGCAGATAGACCAGGGATATTGCTAAATGTTCTACAATGCAGACAACAGCCCCCTAAGCAGGAAAGGTTTATCCAGCCAAAATGTCAACAGTGTCAGGGTTGAGAAACTCTGGCTTAGGGTTTCAACCACACAGGGCAAGTGGTACTGATTGGGGTTCTAACTAACAAAGATTTCCTAGGGTATGTTACCGTGTAGTTGAAAGCTGTGAGGATTAGGCAATTGTGGCATATTGTGTGCATAGAGGTAAAGGGTAGTATATGACAGTGGTCGGCAAACTCATTAGTCAACAGAGCGGCAAACCGAGACAGGATTTTATTAGCAAGGCCAGGTTACAAAGTAGCATCAGCAGTGATTTTCAAATTTTGGTTTTAAGCAGCAGAATCCATCTGTTGAATGATCTTAACTCTACTATAAAATGTAAATACATTTCCTTTGATAGTTAAAGAACTCTCACCAATCAGTAAGTAAAAGATAGCCCAGTTGAAAGTTAAGTGTTCAATTCACAGAAAAGGGAATGTAAGTGGCTTCTAAACATGTGAAAATGTAAAACTTCACTCATAATGAGAGAAATACGCATTAATCTACAATGAGATACCATTTTTCACATATCAAACTAATACATTTGGTCATGTTGTTGTATCGTAAATCAGCGAATGAGATAAAAGACGCCTTAATAAGACAATTAATTAGGAGTTGTTTATTGCATGCAGCCCAGAGGGAGGTGTCTCTTCCAAATCTCTGAGCACCACATACAGGAAGTCTCCCATATTTATACTTTTCGAGCCTCTTTGTTTGTAGATATTAACAAAGGGCTCTGTGTGAGTTATCTTTACAGACAGTTGTAACCTTGAATACATAATGAGTTTGTGCTTGAAATAAGAATATGGGAATTATTATCAGTATTAGTCTATTATATTGGGTGGCTAGCTTGGAAGGTCAGACAGTTAAGTTTATCTTTTCCTATTATTTGAACTAAAAACAAAGTCATTTTATAGAATAAGAGACTGACTTAAAGTGACAGAGTTTACAATGACAGAGTTTACAGGACTAGGGACTATCTAACAATAGCAGAGAATTCAAACAGCAGTTTTATACAAGATGGAGGTTACTATGCTTCAATATCTTGCATTGATGTGAAGGGCAAGTGATAGAAGTGTAAATTGGTACCCTGTGGAATGCAATTTGGCACTATCAAAATGTGAAATGCACATGCCATATGTATAAAATGCCATCTATATGTAAGGATAATCACTGTGCCATGGTTTATGCTAGCAAAAGATGGGAAATACACTAATTATCCATTAATGAGGAACTGGTTAAATATATCACCGGTACATATGTTTATATGCACATAAATTATCACTAAAACTCAGGAAGGGAGTGACAGAAGTTGCTTCTAGAAAGAGCAAATGGGAGACTGAACAACAGAGGTATAAAGAAGATTCATTTTTACTACAAAGCCCTTTGTGCTTTTTGAAGTCCTCACCATGTGCATCATTACATGTCATACGTGCATGCATTCATACTTCGCCATCTGTATGTCATGCATTATATATACAGTCATCCCTTGGTATTCTTGGGGAATTGCCTCCAGAACTCCCCACCCCCACTGCACTGTGGACACCAAAATCCTCGGAGACTCAAGTCCTTTGCACTAAATGGCGTAGAACAATGCGTATAGCTGCCCCTACTGTGGAATGGAAACCTATGGATATGGAGAGCTGACTATTAAATATATAAAAGCAGGGCTGTTCTGGTTGAAGTAGACGCCCCGAGTTTCTACCACGGCATTCCTCAAGATATCACTGAGGAGATTTAGTGTCCCAAGAGAACATAGCAAAAGCCACTGTCATAGCTGTCTAGGGTAGATTAACTATTGTAATAAATAATCCAAAAATATCAATGGCTAAATTCAGGTTTCCTAAAATGAGTTGGAAAGTGTTCTATTTTATGGTATTATTTATAACTTAAATGTTTCGTAGACTGGAGTTTCTTTATTGGAGGATTTTAAACTACAAATTCAATTTCTTTAATAGATATGGGACAGTGAAGATCATCTATTCTTATGTGAGTTTTGGTACTTCAAATAATTGGTCCATTTTCTTTAAGTAATTTAATTTATGGGAATAGACTTGTTTGCAGTATTTGTTATTCTTTTTTATGCCAGTAGGGTCTGCCATAATGTCTCCTCTCTTGTTTCTGATAATGTTACAGGATGGGGCCCAGGCCCAGAGCGAGTCTGCCTCAGGCTGGCCTGTAATACGTGGATTCTTGACTTCGTGCAGGAAAGATTTCCCAAAACGAGTCCAGGTGATTTTGAGAGTATGTTATTAAAGCTGAGGAGAGTGAAGCAAAGGAAGGACTTACGAATAGAAGTTGCCACAGGAGAAAGAGCCTAGGCTTTGGCTCCCTAGAAACGTTATAGGAAAAAAGTGAGCCAAGGTGGGGCTGCTGTTAGCTCCCTGGAAAGTCAGGCAGGATCAGGGGTAAGCCCAGGACAAGCTGCTGCTTCCCACTGTTCCCTGAGTTGCAAGTCTCATGGGGTCCCTTAGAGTTTAGGAGGCAGTAAACAGTTCATGCCTGAGAAGGGACCATGGGGGTTCTCAAGAGAGAGCCCAAACTGGGTCTTTGTCTTGAGGGTTTTATCTCTCTTCTGCTGGCGAGAATCTTAGGGGAGGATTTCAGTAGAATATTCATCAGCTTCGCAGGTGCGTTTTTAATATGGCTGATGCATCAAAATGAGCTCATAGAGGAATTTGGAATTATTCTTGGTCTGTTTTATTGTTTTACTTTTATTTTGGTTCTGTCTGGCTTTTATTGGGTTTTTGTTATTTGTTCCCCTGACTTCATCTGTCCTTGGGTTTAGCTGGCACAAATGGCATTAATTGGGTCTCCATTCTCTATTTTCCCAACCAGGGTGATTTAATCTATGCATTCTGTGATCAGGGAGGAGAGGTATAAACCATTTGCTCTCGAGTGTCCTTGGTTAGGGAAGATTAGGTCTTGCAAGTCACTAACTGGCTGTAAGTTGTTCAAATTGTTTGGTCTTGTTTAATTATCTTGTCTCAGTTTCCCCATTCTCCTCTCTCAGGAATTTTTCTAGCTTCTTACTATCCTACATCCATAATAGTAACATGTGTCTTTCCCCCCTTTTATGGTCAGTCTGGCCAGAGGTTTACTACTTTTATTGTTTAGAACTAGGAGCCCACCCCCAAGTCGCTGGTCCGGCCCTGCCTTGCTCTCCGGCTCTTGAAGCAGCTGCAGCCACTGCTGATCAGGCCCTCCCCCAGCTCAGGCACGTGGAGGCCCCTGCCATCCCGCCCCCAGACGCTGGTTGACCAGTTACGGTGCCCGGTTAATTAGCATATTTCTCTATTATATATTTCTCTATTATAGATATATATAGATTAGATATAGATATAGATATAGATATAGATATAGATATAGATATAGATTAGGGGAGTCCCTTTTGCAGCCCTCTTCTCTCCAGATTCCCCCATACTGTCCAGCTACCAGGGTTCCCTTTTCTCCGTTTTCTGACCAGAAAGATGAACTTTCTCCTGGCATTTTAGCTGCCCCAGTTCTGCAAAATGGGACCAACTTTGGAGTAAACAGTGAAAGAAAAGTGAGAAAAGTGAAAAAAATGAATGGGGATCCCATCCCCCTTCTCCCCCCCCCCGCATATGCTTCAGACTACGGGGTTCTTTTTAGGCACATTCTGTACCTTTCCCCTGTGTTCAGTCTCTCCCCTGAACACCGCTTGGGACTCCTGCCCTCTCTGTGGTTTTCCTGTTTCAGGTGTCACAAGAGACAGCTAAGCAGCCAAGAAGAGCTCTAGACCCGGCTCCCTGCAAACGCCTGCACCTGCATCTGGCTTAACTGCTAGCCTTGACCCACATAAAAAGCATAAATACCATGCCCTCCCTACACCACTTTGGCCTCAGCCCTTCTGTTCGCAGATGTAACAATAAATTTATACATGTTTTTTAATTTCATTCAGCCTGGTTCCTCTTGGCATCCACCTAACATTTTGGTGCCAAAACCCGGGGATGCCGAGGGGTCTCCTTCCCAGTGCTGACCCCGCACTACACACCGACTCATTTCATCTCTGGTAAGTGACAATTTGATCACCCTTCGGGATTTCAGATTTGCCACTTGCCGTCTCAGACAAAGACCTAGCGCTAGGCCAGAAGTCCTCTCCAGTCCGGCCTCGGCCCGGGACCAGGCCCCACAGTCTCTCTCGTGGGGGAGACGCCCCCACAGGGATCAGACTTTCTTCCCTCAGAAGCCTGACTAGACGGTAGGGACACCCTCCCTTCTGTCCTGGGTATTTCTGTTACTCACCTCCCTTCCTACTTACCCCATGGGGAATTCTCTTTCCGTCCTCCCAAAAACATCCTCTGGATGTCTCCTCCGTAATCCAAACACACTCGGCCTTTCCACAGAGGTCTGGCCCAAATGCCTTATTTTCTCTTGCAATACTGCCTGGCACAATGTAAATTAGACAATGGCTCACATTGGCCCAAGAACGGCACTTTCGGTTTTAACATTCTCTGGGACTTAGACAATTTCTGTCACCGCAGTGGTAAAGGTCAGAGATCCCCTTCGTCCAGGCCGCCTTTACACTCCGTAATCGTCCTCCTCTCTGTCAGACTTGCTCTACTTTACCAAATCTGACTTCTCCACTCAAAGCCCCCTTCCTCAACCCCGGACCTTTCCGCCTGAGGCTTCTGATCCATCTTTCCCTGACCAATTGGATCCCTCAGACCCTCCCTTCGGTCCTTCCCCGATCATTCAATCCTCTGTTCCCCTCTGGGTCCCCCAAACCCACCTCCATATGCCGCTATGTCTCCAGATGCCACCTCTTCATGTCCACCCCTCTGCCTCCCTCCCGAGCCCCCGCCTCTCACTCATTCCCAGGCAACCCAGCCTCCAGTCCCCCCTCACCGTCCCCTCCCTCCCCGCCCCCAGGCCCCGCACTTCCCCTCCGAGAGGTGGCTGGGGCCGAGGGTATTGTCCAGTACACATCCCATTTTCCATGTCCCACCTCACATACATTGAGAGGTGTATTGGGTCTTTTTCCACCCACCTGACTACTTTTACCCAGGAATTTGGGTACCTGACCCAGTCCTGTAACCTGACCTGGCACGACATCTATGTCCTCCCGTCCTCCTCTCTCACCCCAGAGGCAAAGGAGCACATCTGGCTAGCAGCTCAGGACCATGCCCATGCCCATGCCCTCCATAGGCAGGATATGCAGCCAATTCAGTTGGCGCTGACATGCTACTCCAAACTGACCTGAGATGCGATTACCTGGTTAATTCTCCAGGGCGCTGGCTCTGTAGCCATATGATCACCTGTCTCATTGCCGGACTCCAAAAGGCTGCCCAAAGAGGCTGCTCATGTCAACTATGACAAACAATGAAATCACTCAGGGCCCTGACAAAAACCCAGCTCTTTTCCGCCTTACAGAAATTTAGCACCTGAGACCCCACCCCCCTCCCAGAGGGAACTTTTTTTTAATAATACATATATATTTTTATTTCAGAGGGAGAGAGAGATAGAAACATCAATGATGAGAGAGAATCATTGATCAGCTGGCTCCTGCACGCCCCACACTGGGGATCGAGCCCACAACCTGGGTGTGTACCCTGACTGGGAATTGAACTGTGACCTCCTGGTCCATAGGTTGATGCTCACTGAGCCACGCCGGCCAGGCTTTTTTTTTTTTTTTTTCCTTTAAATATATATTTCTTATTAATTTTAGAGAAGGGAGAGGGCGAGAGAGAGAAACATCAGTGATAAAAGGGGAACACTCACAGGTAGAGCTGTTCAGTTACTCCAGTCAGACTTAAACGACATGACCGAACATTCACCCAACAAAGTCCCCATCTCAGGACCAGTAACCACCAACACTGTCCTAGCGTATCAGGCACCTCTTTGCATCAATAGAACACTCCCTGCAGGAAAGGTTTTAGGACATCTTGATCAACGCCGATGCAACTTGGCTCTCAGCATTCAGCCTTCCTCCGGCGGGCTAGCAATTTCATCACCCAAACAGCCTTTTTCTAAAACCCATTGGATTCGCAGCCTGGCCCACCACCTCAGCCACCTTCCTAACGGCCACAGCCACGCATACCTCCCAGTTCTGTTTAGGTCGACCCCTTTCCTGCCTTAGCTGTTTCCCATGGCAGAGTCGTAACTCTCAATTACAATCAAAATGCAACCTGCTCCCCTCACGTCCTCTCACACATTCTGAATTTGGGATGGAAACTGAGAGGGGAAAAAAAAAAAAAATATATATATATATATATATATATATATATATATATATATACACACACACATATATATACACACACACACACACACACATATATATATATGTATATATATATATATTTTTTTTAAATATATATATATATATATTTATATATTGGGATTGACCTGTGTTGCCCCAGTGGTGATGTTTAAAATATATATATATATATATATATATATATATATATATATATATATTTATTTATTATTATTATTTTATTTATTTATTTATTTATTTTTAAACATCACCACTGGGGCAACACAGGTCAATCCCAAAGGCCATTTTCAGCCCCTTACTGGGGCAACCTTGGCTGGAACTCTTTCTGTTTGGGAAAATGAAAACAACAAGCTTACCTCTTCACCATCAAAAACACCTTCTGCTTAGAAAATCAGGGAGTCTTCTTTCTGTGGGGCACCAATACCTATCCCTGCCTCCCAGCCAACTGGACTGGGACCCGGACCATAATCTATCTCGCCTCGGAAATAGACATTGCCCTTAACCATCAGCCCTTCAAGGTTCCTCTCACCAGTTATGCACAGACCAGGCGGGACCTTGCCCTCCTTCCCCTCCTTGCCAGCCTAGGAATAGCTACAGGCGGAGGCACTGGGATAGGGGGGCTAGCAACCTCCCTCTCCTACCATCAGAGCCTATCCAGAGACCTTGCAGACAGCTTAGAGGAAATTGCCCAAAGTATTGTTGCAGTCCAGAACTGGAGAGAGTCATTGGCAGCAGTTACCGTCCAAAATCGGAGAGGACTTGACCTCCTCACAGCTAAGGAAGGGGGCTATGCCTATTCCTAGAGGAAGAATGCTGTTTTTATGCCAACCAGTCTGGCATCGTAAGGGATGGGGCCAGGAAACTAGTTGACAGGGCCTCGAAAGTCTGACAACAGCTTTCTGAATCCTGGGGCACCTGGCTACGGAATCTTCACTGGACCTCCTGGCTTCTACCTCTAGTTGGACCCCTCTTTTTTTTTTTTTCTGGGTCTGTTCTTGTTCATCAGTCTATGTTGTTCATTATTTCCCCTAGATGAGTGAGATCATGTGCTATTAGAAATACACTTATAAGAACCGAAAATGAGACAAGCAATAATGGTTATGCTGGGAGGCAAATGAATCAGCCTGTAGTGAGTTTCTTTCTGGGCCAACAGTTCTTTTGAGACCCAATTTCAATGTCAAACAGTTCCTTATGTGCACATGTCAGCACTGACATTTCAGTTCTGGATGGTGGACAAATGGTGGTAATGCAGGTCCGACTCTTTCTGGTTTGGTCCTGGGCAACCTGCAGTGACGCACAGCTGCTAACTGCTAGTATGGGAAGACCACGTCAGCGTCTTCCATCTCTGGACTGCTTCTCTTCTGTCTTCATGGTAGTTGGACCCCTCTTAATGCTCTTCCTGGCACTCATCTTTAGCCGGTGCATCCTAAGAGCCCTTTCCTCCTTCCTTGAAAACCGCATTCAGGCAATCACCAGTAGTTCCATAGGGGAAATGATGCTATTCCAGACCTACACTAGAGATCATCCCCTCCCTCAGTCACCCACTAATTAGGGACATCTCTACAACCCACCTGAGCATGAGGAAGCTACAGAAGTCCGAGATCCACCCCAGCTCACAGAAGGAAAAAGAAAAAGCGCATTCTGCACCTTCCTCTGCTCTCAGTTTCTCCCCGCTTGGGGCTCCTGCCCTCTCTGTGGTTTTCCTGTTTCAGGTGTCACAGGTGACAGCTAAGTGGCCAAGAACAGTTCTAGACCCAGCGGCTAGCTTTGACCCACATAAAAACATAAATGTCCCTCCCTCTCCACTCTTGCTGGCTGACACCACTTTGGTCTCAGCCCTTCTGTTTGCAGATGTAACAATACATTTATAACTTTGGCTTTTTCATTTCATTCGGGCTAGTTCCTCTCAGCGTCGACCTAACAGATCCCTTTATCTCAGTTCCCCTGGCTTGAAAGGTAAGTTTCTTGTTGGGATTTTAGGTGCCGGTGCCACTGCCACCACCGTGCAGTTCTGTGAGTAGGGCTGCCCTTGGGGGTAGGGCCAAAGAGAAAGGGAAAGACAAGAAAAGAAAAGAACAAGGAGGATTTCCCACACTCTCCTGCCTGCAGGAGCTGCCTTTCCAGGTCTTCTGACCAGAAATTTAGAACTTCTCTAGGAGTTTTTGCTGCCTGTGCCAACTGTGCAGTCATGCCTTGTGGCTGCCTTTGGGTCAGAGCCAAGAGATAAAAGTGGAAAACTCAACCCTGTATGTGCCTTCTTTACCACTGGTCCCCCTCCCAATCTTCCTGCTGCTATTGCTTTCTGTATTTTGTCCAGAGTTTTTAGTTGTGTCATTGGGAATGGCAGGCTGTAGTGAACGCTTACTCCTTCTTGGTTAGTACCGGAAGTCTTGAAAAGTCTGTTATTACCCGGTAGGTGTTGCTCAGTGGTTGAGCATCAGCCACGGTTCCATTCCCTGTCAGGGCACATGTCTGGGTTGTGGGCTCGATCCCCAATAGGGAACATGCAGGAGGCAGCTGATCAATGATTCTCTCTCATCACTGATGTTTCTATTTCTCTCTCCCTCTCTTAAATCGTTAAAAATATATTTTTTAAAATAATGTAACCATCTTTCTGAGACAGCCACAGTTAATTAAAAAAGGAACAACTTATTAATATTCTTTTATCACAGGATCTCACCATTTTATAGCACAAGTTCTCAAACAGTGCTTCTGCACTGTCCAAGGGTAGAAGTACTGGAGGCAGAATGGAATGTTTTGAGGAGAGCACTTTATTCTGTGAATTAAACATTGAGACGTGTCACCTGGTACTTGGTAGGTGGGCACAAATGAGCACTGAGCTGATTCTCAGGGCACACTGCACATGTGGTGGAAATGAGGCAACTTCAAAAAATTCTGAACAAGTCAAGGGAGACTTTTGGGGGGTTGGGAGCAGACGTTAATGAGATATAGGCTAGTAAGTCAGGTGGGGAAACAGGCAGTTTAATGCCGTTTGCAGACATCTAGTAAATCCTATCTTCCTTAAACCAAGGACACTTGAGAGTAAATCGTTTTCACTTTTCCCTAACCAGGGGTGTTTTCTGATTGACCAGGAAGAGGTTAAGTCAGAAAACACATTCAGGGAGACAGATAACAGAAATCCAAATAGTGCCATTTGCCAACCACACTCAAGGGCAGATGAAGTTAAAAGAATAAACCTCATTTTGGTACATCAGCATAAAGCTGATGAATATTGAGGTCCTACTGTAAGACCTCCCCTAAACACCCAGCCTTTAGAACCCCTCAAAAGGAAGGTTCGCCTGACCAGCATAGTTTAGTGGTTGAGCATTGACCTATGAACCTGGAGGTTGAAAGATGAAACAGAGGGCCGGAGACCATGGGATACCAGGACACAGGCTTTATTGGCGATCACCCTGCCGAGACCCAGATGGGGATACCAGGACACAGGCTTACTGGCGATCACCCTGCCGGCCGCCTTCCAGAGGGGAAAAGGGAAGAGAGAGAGAGAGAGAGAGAGAGAGAGAGAGAGAGAGAGAGAGAGAGTGTGTGCCGGGGTGAGAGTGCCTTTTAAGGGGAGGAAAGGAGGGGACGGGACTTAGGGCACTCAGCACATGCTGATTGGTGGTTTCATACAAGGCACTTGATTAGGCACCTAGGGAATTAGGAATTGGGGGCTTAGGGTATATGGCAGGTGCTGATTGGTGGTTCAATGTACAGTCCATATAAGGTGTTTAGGAATGTCTGGCTGCAGGTGGAGTTTACGTCATACTCCGTCCATCAGTTGGGGGTAGGGAGGATCTGATCTATCAGAAGTCAGGGTTCAATTCCTGGTCAGGGCATATGCCTGGGTTGCGGGCTTCGATCTCCATTGTGGGGTGTGCAGGAGGCAGCCAATCAATGATTCTCTCTCATCATTGATGTTTCTCTCTCTCTCTCTCTCTCTCTCTCTCTCTTCTCTCTCTCTCTCTTCCTCTCTGTAATCAATAAAAATATATTTAAAAAAAAAAAAAAAGGGTCTAGCCTTCCCGGGAGCACACTCGGGCCTCCCCACTTCACTCCTCCCCCCGCAGGCGTGCATCTCCCAAACTCTAAGGGACCCGACAAGGCTTGCAACCAGGGCAGCAATGGGCAGTGGCAGTTCATCCCAGACAACCCCCCTGAGCCTGTTCCCAAGGCCCCTCTTCTCTGACTTCTTAGTGAGCCACGCAGCCAAGCCTCGGCTCATTTCCCCAGTCCTTTCTGGCTTCCCTGCCCCCAGATTTAATGAACGTCCTCTAAGATTCACCTGGATTTGTGCAAGTTTTCCTGCACAAAGGCAAGAACCTACACACTACCGGCTGGTCCAAGGAGACCGCTCAGGTCCAGGTCCCTTTGCCAGTAACAGTAATAAATGGAGCCCAACGGGATGGAAGGAGGCAGCTGGGCTTTGCCTGTGGCCCCTATCAAGTTGGAATTTTCACTTTCCTTACTCTCCTGTCAAGTGTTCAGGACAAAGAAGGTGGGAGTGGGGGGAGGGGAGGGTTGGTTCTTCCCTCAGTCTTTCCTTCCCTTTCAGACCAAAGGGAGCTGGATATCAAGACACAAAACTTTAATCAAGTGAACAGGAAGAGGGTCAATCAGAAAACACACTCAAAAGCAAATCCAGGGCATTGCCAAGAGGAATGGGCGCTGAACCCCACGAGGATTATATCCAGAAGGGCAGAGGTCCTCTGGGCCTCAGAGCTCCAAACGCTGGGGTGGGGAGCTGGAGGGCGGGTTGATTCCAAGTCAGCACCTGTGAGTGTGACCTGGAGATTGGGAAGGTACTGAAATTCTAAATGTAGGATCTTAAAAGTTTACTTTCAATCCTCTAGTAGAAGGCGATAGCAATTTCTAGGGCCCTTATTATGCAAAAATCGCAGTGACATTTTGAAGGAAGTCATTTTAAAGATAAAAGAATGGAATTAGGATGGAACTGGGCAGGCTTTGGTTTCCAACCTTGGCTTCTCCCAGAAGATCTCTTAAAAATCTGCATGCTGGCCTTAGCCGGTTTGGCTCAGTGGATAGGTTGAGCATTAACCCATGAACCAAGAAGTCCCTGGTTCGATTCCAGATCAGGGTACATGCCCTGGTTATGGGCTCTGTCCCCAGTGGGGGCATGCAGGGGGCAGCAGGTCATGTTACCTTCTCACATCGAGATGTTTCTCTCTCTCCTTCTCCCTCTCTCTCTAAAATCAATAATACAAACATTTTATTTATTTATTTATTTTTAAAATATATTTTATTGATTTTTTACAGAGAGGAAGGGAGAGGGAGAGTTAGAAACATCGATGAGAGAGAAACATCAATCAGCTGCCTCCTGCACACCCCCTACTGGGGATGTGCCCACAACCAAGGTACATGCCCTTGACCGGAATCGAACCTGGGACCCTTGAGTCCACAGGCCGACGCTCTATCCACTGAGCCAAACCGGTTACGGCTATTTATTTTAAAAATACATTTTTATTGATTTCAGAGAGGAAGGGAGAGGGAGAAACATCAATGATGAGAGAGAATCACTGTTTGGTTGCCTCCTGCACACTCATACTAGAGATTGAGCCCACAACCCGGGCATGTACCCTGACCAGGAATGGAACCGAGACCTCCTGGTTCATAGGTCAATGCTCAACCGCTGAGCCACACCGGCTGGGCAATAAGAACATATTTAAAAAAAAAATAGCATGGAAACAACACAAATGTCCATCAACTGACAACTGGATTAAAAATGTATATTCATACAATTAAATATTATTTGATCATAAAAAGGAATGAAGTACCAATACAAGCTACAACATGGATGAATCTTAAAAACGTTATGCTAAGCCGAAACCGGTTTGGTTCAGTGGATAGAGCGTCGGCCTGCAGACTCGGGTCCCGGGTTTGATTCCAGTCGGGGGCGTGTGCCTTGGTTGCGGGCACGTCCCCATTGGGGGGTGTGCAGGGGGCAGTTGATCGATGTTTCTCTCTCGTCGATGTTTCTGACTCTCTGTCCCTCTCTCTTCCTCTCTGTAAAAAATCAATAAAATATATTTTTAAAAAAAAAACAAAAACAAAAAAACACGTTATGCTAAGTGAAAGAAGCCACTCAATGAACACACACATATTATATGATTCTATTTATATGCAATATCCAGAAAATCTATAGACAGAGAAAGCAGAGTAGTGGTTTCTTAGGGTTGGGGGTCACGGGGGGATAGGAGATGGATATCTAAAAGATATGAGTTTATTTTTGAGGTGATGCAAATGTTCAAAAATTGACTGTAGTGATGGTTGCACATCTGGGCAATAGTGGTGATGTTTGTGAATATACTAAAACCAATCAGTTGTACACTGTAAATGGATACATGTATTATATGTGAATTCTATATCAATAGAGCTATTTTTAAAATTTGAAAGGTATTACACTTCGTAATTAGAGAAATTAAAATAAAAGCAACAGTGATCAACTACTTTTCAGCCATCAGACTGGTGAACAAATCAAGTCTATAATATTTATCATGGGCGAGTGGAGCCAAGATGGCGGTGGTGTTGAACGGAGTTCTGTTGCCTCGCATGGCAGTTTCGGAAATACAACTAAAAGATGGACTGGTGAGCGCGGCGACTCCTGCGCGCGTCTCCCCAGGCCGGGCGGCTGCTCCTCTCAGTCAGCACCTCAGCGAGGGCCATGGGCTCGTGGGCGGCCGCGGACTCGGCGCAGTGGCTCTCGGTGAAGGAAGAGACCATCTTTCTGCGGGACGGGCTCATCCGCGTCACCGACCTGGCCGAGCTGCCTAGTGAGATCCTCGGGGCCCCAGTAGCCGTCGACACCGACTTGGAGGATTTTTATGATTACAAGTCCTTTAGCCATTTTGAGAGAGGAGAACCAAGAAGGCGGCAAAGTTAAACAAATGAACTGCGCCGCGCACAGCAATTTAAAAAATACAACTGGAGGACAGAGCGTCTGCCACCCAGAACCACAGGAGAGCTGGCTGAAGGGTGGATTTACAGCTAAGAGGGAAGAGGACAGAGCGATCTCGGAAGGGATATGGTGCAAAGGCGCGTGGATCGGACCTGAAAGCCAGCTTCTGGGGACTCGCGGGAGACCCAGACGCCTGCGGGGAGAGGCTGGACTCTCGGCCTTCGTGTCGGAGAGCGGGAGTAACTTCCTTGCGGAGGTGCGCCCAGCAATCAGTGTTTGCTGCGCTGGAGTGCGGAACGAGGGGGCTTAGAAACGTGAAAAGGCAGAAAAAGCAGACTTGCAGCCATTGCGGTTCGTCACACCATGGCCTGGTGGCTCCCTGAGACCCCGCCCCGCCCTGAGACCCGCCCCACCCTGGGACCCACCCCGCACGTTTTGCAGGCCCACCTGGGCTCCAAGCAGCGGCTTTTGCATGCGGGTGGCCTGCCCTGTGGCAGCTTGACCAGAGGAACTGCGGTTCTAGTCAGACTGCTCCAGGGCTGCTTAGACAGGAGGAGGAAACTGCAGTTTTTGCTGTAACTCCTGCTGAGTGGCCTCAGGCAGTAGCTGACCTACACCCCATTGGAGACCCAGAAACGAGGGCATCTAGTGGTCGGTGTGAGATGACACCAGATTTCAACCACTCGCATAAGGGACACATTCAAGAGGCAGACTCAGTGAGCGCCAAAGCCTTGCTGCAACAAGATCCGGCCCATAAATGTGTCTCCTGCACAACAATCCTTCCTTTATAGAAACAGAGGGTCCTCACGGACAATTGGCCAGGAGGACAATTCCTCCCAGTGACACCAACAACAATCAAGACTTAACTATACAAAGGAGGACCAAGATGGAGGCATAGGGTGGGAGCCTGATTGTTGCCTACCACAACAAATTTGAGATTACGACGGGAGAGCAGAGCAGACACCATCCAGAACCACCGGAGGGGTGGCTGAGCAGATGCTCTACAACTAGAATAAAAGAGAGGGGGACGCGGGATGATGCTGATGCCAGGTGACCCAAAGATCACACTTTAAGAACTACGGCTCAGGCGACACAATGGCAGCCTGGAACATGCTCGGCGCAGTTCCCCCGGCGGTCTCCGGCTGAGGGGACGGCTCCACTCGCTGCCAAGCATGGACAGATGAGCCCATGAGAGACATGGGGTGGGAGACTCCGCGCTTGCTGACCTCCGAGTCCTTCAAGAATCTCAATGCCCTGGAAGCGGCCAGGTGCGCACGCTCGGTGACCAGCCACCGCTGCAGACCCAAGGGCTGATGCAGCGACCCCGGACCAGCCCGCCACCACACACCGGGCACACCGGAGCTTCGCCGAGCCCACAGCCCAATGAGTTCTGCGGCAGCCGCCCCGGAGCTCTGAGAAAATGGCCGAAGGAATTGCTGAGAGGGAATTGACCAACAGGAATTGGGATCAAGAAGACGAAATCCCTCTGGGTCCTGGGTCCAGGTGTGGCTGCACGCCCCTGGGTCCGGGTGAGGCTGGGAACTGGGTCAGGGTGGGGCTGGGTCCTGGGTCCGGGCGAGGCCACATGCCCCTGGATCCGGGTAAGGCCGCACCCCACTGGGTCCGGGTGAGGCTGGGTCCCGGGTCCGGGTGGGGCCGCCCCCCTGGGTCCGGGTGAGGCTATGCACCCCTAGGTCTGGGTGAGGCTGGATCCTGGGTCCGGGTGGGGCCATGCGCCCCTGGACCCAGGTGAGGCCACGCGCCCCTGGGTCTGGGAGAGGCTATGCGCCCCTGGGTCCAGGTGAGGCCACGCGCCCCTGGGTCCGGGTGAAGCTGTATCCCAGGCCTGGGGGAGGCCGTGTGCCCCTGGATCCGGGAGAGGCTGGGTCCCGGGTCCGGGTGAGGCCTTGCGCACCTGGGTCCGGGTGAGGCCACACGCCCCTGGGTCTGGGAGAGGCCTCACGCCCCTGGGTCTGGGTAAGGCTGGGTCCCGGGTCCGGGTGAGGCCCCGCCCCTGGGTCTGGGTGAGGCCACGCACCCCTGGGTCCGGGTGAAGCTGGATCCCGGGTCCGGGTGAGGCTGTGTGCCCCTGGATCCGGGTGAGGCTGGGTCCCGGGTCCGGGTGAGGCCGCGTGCCCCTGGGTCTGGGAGAGGCCACGCGCCCCTGGGTCTGGGTGAAGCCGTGCCCCTGGGTCCGGCCGAGACCAAAGCAGAGGGTGTCGGACCTGCATTACCACCATTTGTCCACCATCTAGAGCTGAGGGGTCAGTACCGACATGTACACATAAGGAACTGGTGGACATTGATATTGGGTCTCAAAAGAACTGTTGGTCCAGAAAGAAACTCACTACAGACTGATTCATTTGCCTGTCAGCATAACTATTACTGCTCGTCTCACATTCAGTTCTTATAAGTATATCTCTAGTGACACATGATCTCGCTCACCTAGGGGAAATGATGAACAACATAGACTGATGAACAAGAACAGAACCAGAAACAAGGAGGCATTGATCGGACTGTCGGGCCTCATAGGGAGAATAGGGGAGGGTGGGAGGAGGGGGGGGAGAGATCAACCAAAGGACTTGTGTGCAATGCATATGAGCCTAACCAATGGTTAAGTTCAACAGGGGGTTTGGGGCATCCGTGGGGAGGGGTGTGGGATGGGAATGGGGGGATGAGGACAAATATGTGACACCTTAATCAATAAAGAAATTTAAAAAAAAATATATATTTATCATGAGCAAGGGTATGGGGGAAGTTGGTACTCTTGTACACTGTTGGTATAAATTGAGATAACTTAGTTGGAGGGAAGTTTGAAAAGATCTTTCCTGATTCAGTATACACACATCTTTGATTTAGTTATTCCACTTCTAGGAATTTATTCTACCAGACATTTATCGAGCATAAAAATAATTTTTACAACATTGATTGTAATAACCCAAACTAAAACAACCAAAAGTCCATCAATAGAGAATTGAGTAAAATAAGTTATAAATGTATATAAATTACAAATATCATGCAGCTGTTAAAAGATTTACATATATCATGCAGCTGTTAAAAGTATATTGCACAGCTACTGTTTGTGCAAAAAGGGAGGGAAGAAAGAATAAGGATATATAGAGATGTATATATTTTCATAAAGAAAGATACACAGTAGACTAATACAGTAAAAATGTCTACTTGGTTGAGTGGAAACTAGGCAGATGGCAGACAGAAGTGGATATGAGACATTTCACTGAATACCTCTTTATTGTTTAAAGTATTACATTATATTATTTTATTTATTTATTTATTTTTAAAAATATATTTTATTGATTTTTTACAGAGAGGAAGGGAGAGGGATAGAGAGCTAGAAACATTGATGAGAGAGAAACATCAATCATCTGCTTCCTGCACAGCCCCTGCTGGGGATGTGCCTGCAACCAAGGTACATGCCCTTGACCGGAATTGAACCTGGGACCCTTGAGTTCGCAGGCCAACGCTCTATTCACTGAGCCAAACCAGTTAGGGCTATATTGTTTTATTTTTGAGCCATGTGAATATTTAACCTAAAAAAGTTAAATTAAAAAAAATTAAGAATATAACTGAAATGAAAATATCCACACAAAGTAAAATACAACTTGTACAAGATACAGTGAGTGAAAAAAATAATTTGCAGAATAGTATATGTTTCATTTATTTATTCAATGAACAAATACTTTTGAGTTCCTAATTTATGTTCTGGATACTGAGGATATGAAGTAAATGAGGCAAGTCAAGGATCCTGTTATGGAGATTACATTTTAGTAGTAAGTAGGTAGTCAAGTACATAAGTGAACAAGGTAATTTCAGTGATAGAAGAAAGAAGAAAATAAACCATGGTGATGGAGAGTGATTTGTGCTGGGGAATAATAGTTACGTGAAGGGTGTCACAAAAGACCTCTCTGAGGAAGTAACATAGAAGGTGAAACAGGAATGAGGAGGACCTGGGGGAAGATAGAGGTCCAGAAAGTAAGGCAGTCAGTCCTGAGGCTGGAACAAGTTGTCATGTTTGAGAATCTGGAATATAGTCTGCACAGAAGACAGAAAGTGGTAGGAGAGGAAGTCAGAGTAGTCGTCAGGAGACAAATCAGGGTTTACATAAAAGAACAATGCCTATGTTCATTTATTTTTATTTTATTTCATTTATTTAATTTTTTTATTGTTTAAAGTATTACATACGTCTCCTTTCCCCCCCATCGACCCCTCCCTGGCCACTCCCACCCCCCCCAGGACAAGCCCCCACCGCCCCAGTGTCTGTGTCCATTGGTTATGCTAATATGCATTCATACAAGTCTTTTAGTTGATCTCTTATCCTCCTCCCCTCCCACCTTCCCTCTGAGGTTTGACGGTCTGTTCGATGTTTCCCTGTCTCTGGTCTATTCTTGTTAATCAGTTTATATTGTTCATTATATTCCACAAATGAGTGAGATCATGTGATATTTATCTCTCCAATTGACGTATTTCACTTAGCATAATGCTCTCCACCTCCATCCATGCTGTTGCAAATGGTAAAAGTTCTTTCTTTTTTATAGCAGTGTAGTATTCCATTGTGTAGATGTACAACAGTTTTTTAATCCACTCATCTGCCGATGGGCACTTAGGCTGTTTCCAAATCTTAGCTTTGGTAAATTGTGCTGCTATGAACATAGGGGTGCATATGTCCTTTCTGATTGGTATTTCTGATTTCTTGGGATATATTCCTAGAAATGGGATTACTGGGTCAAATGGGAATTCGATTTTTAACTTTTTGAGGAAACTCCATACTGTTTTCCACAGGGCTGCACCAGTGTGCATTCCCACCAGCAGAACAATACACATGTTTATATAATTGGAAATATCTGGAAGGACACACAATCTTAGTAATGTTATTAAGTGGCTATTTTGTGGGTAGGAATTAGGTCAGAAGGACTCTTTAATTTCCGATCTTCTACTAGGATTTAGATTTTTAAAAATATATATTTGTATTGACTTCAGAGAGGAAGGAAGAGGGACAGATACATCAATGATGAGAGAGAATCATTGATTGACTGCCTCCTGCACACCCCCTATTGGGGATTGAGCCCACAACCTCAGCATGCGCCCTCACCCGGAATCAAACCTTGACCTCCTGGTTCATAAGTCAATGCTCAACCATTGAGCCACACTGGCCGGGGCAAGATTTAGATTTTTAGAAGTATTTAAAATGCATAAAATAAGAAATATGTGTTAAAATAAGTTTTTTGTTTTTAATTTTTTTCCAGTTTGTCACTGTATTTAGTAGTTAGTTAGATTGATATTCAAATCCAATATTTCTTATGTTTTTGTAATTGCAATGGTAAACTCTTATAAGAAGCTACATTGAAACATGTTTACAGGAACTTGTCCCCAGTGCAGCAGGGCTGAAATATGAGCACAACTGATGGTGAAGGTGAGGGGAGGTCTCTGGAAACCTTCACTTCTTCATGCCTATAATTATTTTTACTATAGACCACACACCATAGCACCAAGCTTAATAAAACTGAAAGATCTTACTCTCCTGCCTTGCCAACATAAGCAGTGGCTGGTGTC
Organism: Ia io; assembly: GCA_025583905.1. NCBI lineage: Eukaryota > Metazoa > Chordata > Mammalia > Chiroptera > Vespertilionidae > Ia > Ia io. Next base: position 41,445,248 of record JAJQQW010000012.1, on the reverse strand, counting down.
CCAGATCCTTGCCTGACTTATGTTCACTACCTCTCAATACTTCCATCATGGGGAAAGAATGTGAAGTTTCAAATTATTTTTCTTATTACCATTGTTATTGATAGTTCCTTTGGCACTGAGTTGGGGCAGGGTGTTTTTTGTTTTTTAAATAGGAGTACTGAGCAGTAATCTAGAAAAGTAAATACTGTACCTAAGAGCTGGATGATTCCTTTGGTTCTAGTCCCTCTAGTGGCAATCATGAGGCAGTGCTGGAGACTGAGTCCAAGCACAAGCTTCCTATATAGTGAGTTAAAAATAACTTTTATTTAATGGAACGCTGCAGCATAATCCAGTGTAAGAATATCAGAGCTTGAAAAGATCTCACAAGTGATCCAGGACTTTGCTACTCCAAGTGTGGTCCCTAGGTCAACAGGGACTTCGCCTTCGGGAGGTGCGGAGGGGGTGGGGACTTGTCAGAAATGCAAAATCTCAGACCTCACCCAAACATCCTGAAGCAGAAGCTGCATCTGAACCAGATCACCAGGTGGTTCGTGTGCACCTTTGAGATTCATTACTCTGGTCTCATCCTTTACAAACCAAGGAAGTGTGCCTCACCAAGGAACCAGTCAAGGGTTGATACAGAAATCAGGGTTCCTAATGGCATTGCCAAGTCAATTTTCTAATATGCCAAACTTGTGGCCAGATCATTGATGTAGCATTTTTTTTTTTTTTTTACAGGTTTGAATGTTTTTATGTTAACACTATAGAATCCAAGGTGATATTCCCTCCTTAATTCCTGGTATTAGTCATATGTGTTTTCTCTCTCCTTTTCAGATTCGTTTTCTCTGGCAGACTATCAATTTTTATTAACCTTCCTTTTTTTTTCAAGTTTTATTTTTTTAAATTTTTTTTCTTCTTTTTTTTTTTTTTCCCCCATGATGTAGCCTTTTTAAAATGCATTTTCTTCACTATGGGCTTAGGAAGCAGATACAGCAAAGTTCAAATCCTACCTTTACCACTGGCACCTGGTAGGGGCTCAATAATGGTGGTTATCCTACTTCCTGTTGTAACTATTGTTTTTTAAATTAATAAACTTATTTTTTTTTAGAGCAGTTTCAGGTTCACAGCAAAACTGAGCATAGAGTTCTCATGTACCCCCATCCCACACATACCCAATCACTCCCCTCTATTAATATCCCCACACAATGTTATCAACGGCGGGATCACTAGCATTTATTGTTGCACTTGATTAACACTTCAAAGTAGTATCTCAATAGCCTTTAAAGAATCACAAATTCTATTGTGTCTGACTTAAGACTGTTCAAACATCCTGTTCTTGTCTCAGGGTGCTGGTCGGCTCTGGCTGCCAGGGAGGGATTTATTAGGCCGTTTTACAAATGGACAGGCTGCAATACAAGCGAGGTTCAAGTCCCGGCCGACCCCGTTTTCTTTCCACCCGATCTTAGGCACCGAGGGAGCAGTGGGCTCTGAGCGGGCGTTGGGTTAGTAGCTTGGAGGGGACCGAGGCCTCTTCTTCAGTTCCCCGGATCCCGGCGCAGGGAGCGGGCCTGCACGTGCGATATCAGGGCGACGGGTTGCAGGCTGTTCCCGGAACTTGGGCTTAGCTCTCTGGAAGCTCGGTTCCGATGAGCCGCAAAGGAAAGCGAGCCGGTTTTGTTTGCACGACAGAAACATGGCAAGAGATAGGAAGGAAAGCCAGAGGCAGGAGAGCGGGCAGGAGAGCGGTGCGCCTCGGACTGAGTGTGCGCGGAGCCCGCAGAGATGCCACTTCCTGCCCCCGCTCGGGCTCCTGGGACCCGCAGCTCGGACTTCCCTTTCCGTTTGAGCAGTGTTTTACTTGTTCCTATTTCCGGCTTAAAGACCGCGAGCAAACGTAATTTAAAAAAGAAGCACTTCCGGAGGGACATTTCCTGGCGGCCGGAAGTAACTGGAACGTCTCGCGTTCCCCTTTGTACGTCGTTCTCGCGATGCCTCGTGGGAATTGTGGACCTGGTTGGGCGGTTCTGCGGGTGAGCGGACGGGGCGGGGAGTGCGCGGACCAGGCGGGGCGGGATGAGAGGACGGGGCTGGGTATTGGGGGGGTGTGGGGTGGTGGTGGTAGGAAGGGGGGGAATGAGAGGGCGGGAGGGATGAGAGGACGGGGCTGGGTATTGGCCGGGGGTGTGGGGGGGTAGGAAGCGGGGGAATGAGAGGGCGGAGGGATGAGAGGACGGGGCTGGGTATTGGGGGGTGTGGGGGGTGGTGGTGGTAGGAAGCGGGGGAATGAGAGGGCGGGAGGGATGAGAGGACGGGGCTGGGTATTGGGGGGGTGTGGGGTGGTGGTGGTAGGAAGCGGGGGAATGAGAGGGCGGGAGGGATGAGAGGACGGGGCTGGGTATTGGCCGGGGGTCGGGGGTAGTGTGGGGGGGTAGGAAGCGGGGGAATGAGAGGGCGGGAGGGATGAGAGGACGGGGCTGGGTATTGGGGGGGTGTGGGGGGAGTGGGGGGGGTAGGAAGCGGGGGAATGAGAGGGCGGGGCGGGGTGTGCGCGGACCGGGCGGATTTTCCCGTCTGGTTGGGCGTGAGGTTGTGTCTGACTCGCCTCACTTGAGGTACCTTTAATTCGGTTAAAAATTTTACTTGCTCTCTACTACCTATTTTATACTATTTTTAAAGGCTTTCTTCAACGAAATATATGTAAGTAAACGACATTTGTTGTTTTAAAACACAAAAAGCATAAAAAGAGGAAAACAAAAGTGGTAGGGTGACTGACTAGATATAGTTCCTAAGGTGTAAAGTAAACACCTCGTTTCTGTACCTGCCGAGCTCCCACCCTTAAAAGGAAAACATCTGCTTTTTAAAGGGGGAAAAAAGTTTAGGAGCAGACTTACACGTTACTAAAAAGTGCACAAAAAGATAATGCCATAATACTCTCTTCACCCAGCCTTTTCCGTTTGATCCATTCAGAGAGGCACAAAGAAAGCTATCTGACTCTTTAAAATGGCTAGAGAGCACTTTCCATAAATACCGTAATGTATTCATGCACTGCCCTCCTCTTCTCCCATTGAAGGACATGTTGGCTCTTTCCAGTGTTTTTCTGTTGCAAAGAATGTTTCAGTGCTTGCCTCGGAACATATTTTGGTGTAAATTCTCAGGGTACATTTGTGGAGAGACAAAATTGCCCAGGCAACGAGACACATGTTGATAAATACCACCAAACTGCCAAATTGTATCAATTTACACTCTGACCCAAAAATGTTTGAAAGTGCTAACTGTCATTTCTGCTTTATCATTGGATAATGTCAAACGTTAGAAATTTTGCTTCTCTGATAGGTGAACAACTTCCTTTGATTAGCAGTTTCATAATTATGAATAAGTTTGCACTACTATTGATATTTATTGGCCATTAATTTTCCTGAAAGTAGTCATATTCTTGGCCCAATTTTCTTAAATATTTTATTTATTTCTGAAAGAGGGTGGGAGAGAGTGAGAAAGAGAAACATCAACGATGAGAAAGAATCATTGATCTGCTGCCTCCTGCATGCTCCCCACCGGACGTCGAACTGAGACCTCCTGGTTCATAGGTTGATGCTCAACCACTGAGCCACACTAGCTGGGCTGATCTCCAAATTCTTAACATGTCCATGCTCTCCAAAATGGCAACAACTAAAGAGACCAAATTACTTTCATAGTTTCAGCAGGAACAGACATCTCTCTGCAGCTATACCCACATCTTACTGAGTAGGTTAACCCTATAGGAAAGGACCAGCTACATGATTAATAGGTACCAGGAATTGAACCTGTGACCCTGTGTGCTCCTTCTGGTGCTCTAACCTTGAGAACATTAGCCAGGGCTGTTTCCTTTTTTTTTTTTTATTGCTTGTTTTTTCTTATTAAAATAATAGTATACTGGTATGTTCATCTTAGCAAATGTAGATGAGTAAAAAGAATAAAATATAAGTCACCTGTGGCCCTATTATCTAATGACAACTGATCTATTTTGGTGTATATACCTTCTCATATTTTATAAATATACTAGAGCCCTGATGCACGAAATTCGTGCAAGAGTAGGCCTTCCTTCCTCCAGCTGCCGGCACCAGCTTCCCTCTGGCACCCAGGACCAGGGCTTCCCTCGCAGCCCCGGCTTCGTCCCGTGTAATTAGCATATTATGCTTTTATTATTATAGATATACAATGTACGTATACATACAATGTATATTTATAAAACTGGAATCATACCATACCTACTTTTAAAATTTAAATTTTATATTTTACTTTTAAAATTGAGATGAATTTGATATAATTTATACCCAGTAACATGCGTAGGTCTTAATGCTCTGAAGTTTTACATAGTACATACTGTTTTCTAACTTTTTTTCACCTAACAATGGAGTGTGCACATTTCCCAGGCATTAAATATGTTTCTACATCGTTTTCAGTGACTACATGGTGCATTGCAGAAGTGAGAACATGGTAGTTCAGGAAAAGGAGCCTCAGGTTGCATTTCATAAATCATGAGTGAGTGATTACCAAAATTCTTTTCACAATTTTCTTTTTGTTTTTCAGAAGAACATTAAAGCATTGTCCTGACTCTTCTCAAGATGGAGAATAAAGGAGCAATACTTCCTTTTTGTGATCAATATTGTCTAGTGTTTGAGAGAATTCATATCACTTTTCTTTTTCTTTTTATTTATTTATTTTTATTTTTATTTTTTTCAGGGGAGAGCGCGAACGCAGTCCCCCACTCACTTTTCTTTTTAATTGTGGTAAAATATATATAATATAGCATTTACCATTTTAACTATTTTAAGTGTTCAGTTTGGTGGAGTTGAGTATATTCACATTGTTGTGCAACCATCACCAACATCCATCTTCAGGATTTTTCTAATTTTTCCAAACTGAAACTTCATGCGTATTAAACACTAACTCTTCATTTGACCCTTCCCCGCAGTCCCTGGAAATTTCCATTTTTCTTTCTGTCTCTATGAAGTTGACTCCTCAAGGTACCTCATATAAGTAGAATCATACAGAATTTGTCCTTTTGTGTCTGACTTACTTCACTTAGCATAATGTCTTCACTTCATCCATGTTGTAACATGTGTCAGAATTTCCTTATTTTTTTTCTTCTTTTTTCTTTCAGAGAGAAAGGGCACAGGAGAGAGAGATAGCAACATCAATGATGAGAAAATTATTGATCGGCTACCTCCTACATGCCCCCTACTAGGAGTTGAGCCTGAAACCTGGGCATGTGCCCTGATGGGGAATTGAACTGTGGCCTTCCAGTTCATAGGTCGACTCTCAACCACTGAGTCACACCAGCTGGGCTTCTTCCTTGTTAAGCTGAATAATATTCCATTGTCTGTATATACCACATTTGTTCATCTGTTCCTCTGTCAGTGGACACTGGGTTGCTTCTGGCTATTGTGAATAATGATATTATGAACATGGGTATACAAATATTTGTTCAAGTCCCTGCATTCAGATCTTTTGGGTGTGTACCCAGAAGTGCAATTGCTGAGTTATATAGTAATTCTATATTTAATTTTTTGAGGAATCACCATCCTGTTTTCTATAGCAGCAACTTTACATCATTTTAAGGCAATTTTCAGCTATTTTGGGTAGGCTTTTGTGATACCCACGTAGGCCTTCAAAACCTCAAGGGATGTGAAATTTCTAAAACAAAATTAATTACTTTATTTAAAGTAATTAAATAGTTCCATACAGAACTTTTAGCAAGAGAGGATATATAATGAAGGATTGGTGAAAATGGTGCCTTAGCCCTAACTGGTTTGGCTCAGTGGATAAAACATTGGCCTGTGGACTGAAGGGTCCCAGGTTCGATTCTGGTCAAGGGCATGTACCTTGGTTGCAGGCACATCCCCAGTAGGGGGTGTGCAGGAGGCAGCTGATCAATGTTTCTCTCTCATCGATGTTTCTAACTATCCCTCTTCCTTCCTCTCTGTAAAAAAATCAATAAAAATATATAAGAAAAAAAAAAGAAAATGGTGCCTCAGTACTTATTTCTCTTCAGAAATAAGCTTTAAAAAAGATGTATATAGGTTAAGGTGACCAGATTTTAACATTGGTAAAGCGGGACACCATTGACCCGGGGGGGGGGGGGGGCGGTTCTTGATTAAAAATTTGGTCTATATGGAGCAACAAAAATTTTATAGAACGCAAAAATAGTATTGTAATATATTTTTTAAAATTTCAACATAAGTACAATTTACAAATATAATAAATAAAAAATTATGTATAGTATTTTTTTATTCTTTGGCATAGTTCTCATTTGAGTGAAATTTTTTTAGTAGATTGCTGTCGTCGTTTAAAAGGTCATGAATTTGCCGTAACGTAAGTCTAAGGTGACCAGATTTTAACATTGGTAAAGTGGGACACCATTGACCAGGGGGGGGGGGGTGGGGGGTGTTTCTTTTTTTAAAAAATATATTTTATTGATTTTTTACAGAGAGGAAGAGAGAGGGATAGAGAGTTAGAAACATCCATGAGAGAAACATCGATCAGCTGCCTCTTGCACACCCCCTACTGGGGATGTGCCCACAACCAAGGTACATGCCCTTGACCGGAATCAAACCTGGGACCCTCGAGTCTGCAGGCCAACGCTCTATCCACTGAGCCAAACCAGTTTCGGCCCGGGGGGAGGGGGGGGGGTTCTTGATTAAAAATTTGGTCTTTATTGTAGTTGCTTTTGGTTTTTTTAATAAAAGGAAATTCACTTCTTAGATCATCGTTGAATTTGCATCCTCTTTTCTTACTCATATTAAAAATCTAAAAAAAATAATTTAAAATTATATTATAAATTATTATATACATATTGCTTAAAAACACAGTAAGTAGGTACATAATTACATTAACATATTTTATTGTTAGTTTATAAATTAAATTAATTTGTTATAAAGTAACTATATTTTAAAAATTATTTTAATCCTATATTTCTTTCTAAATAATAACAATACTAACTTGCATTATTTTTCCTCTGAATTTGCCGTAACGTAAGTCGTAAGTGTCACTTTCAAGGCTAGACTTTTTGCCGCCACTATAAAATATAAATAATACGAGTACTGTCTGCTAAATTCAAGAAAATTTATGTATTTATGAAATAAATAAATTACTTACCTAAATTATCTGAATAGCTGATTTGTAATGACATCACTTGTTTAACTAGCTTACTAGTACGCAGTACGATGTGTATCATCTGAGAGACAGTTACAAAATGTTTTCGTCGTTGCCAATCCCCAAAAATGCCATTGTTCATTAAGTCCAAACAATGGTGGTTGAATTCTAACAACTGATCAACAATACGAACTTTGATAAGCAGTTCTCGATAATCAGTTCTCAACAATTATTTGTTATTATTAAAGTCTAACATTATAAAATTAACAAAAATAATATAAAACTCATATCCTGGCTAAATAGCCACATGGCCGCCGAAAACCGTATATTCCCTTCCCGTTCTCCCGCCGTTCTCTAGCTTGTCGTGCATTCTTTCCAAAAATCGGGACTTTTTTAAAATGCCGCGGGACGCGGGACAAATGGCTAAAAATCGGGACTGTCCTGCCAAAAGCGGAACGTCTGGTCACCTTAATATAGGTACACTCAGTGAAAAAGAGTTTTTTCCAAGGTGATATTTATGGGGGCATTTAAAGGGTTAAGGCAGTTACAGTTTTATATACCTCACCACTCACCTTCTCTAAATCCTAAACCAGACCTGCATTTCCTGGGGCCACAGTGAGCTGAAACACAGGTTCCCTGCATCCACTCCAGACCAGACACATTCTTGAGTCTGGAGCGAGCCAGCCCAGGAGAAATGGTACAGCAAATCCACCCTATCATCACAGAGTTATTTTTCTCACTTTCCTATTTTATTTCATGACTAGAGGCCCAGTGCACGAAATTCGTGCACGGAGAGGGGATGTCCCTCAGCCCAGCCTGTACCCTCTCCAATATGGGACCCTTCATAACGAAAATGAAACTGCCCACCGGGATCGGGCCTAAACAAGCAGTCGGACATCCCTCACACAATCCAGGACTGCTGGCTCCCAACTGCTTGCCTGCCTGCCTGCCTTCCTGATTGCCCCTAACCACTTCTGCCTGCCAGCCTGATCACCCCCTAACCACTCTGCTGCCAGCCTGTTTGCCCCCAACTTCCCTCCTCTGCTGGCCTGGTCACCCCTAACTGCCCTCTCCTGCAGGGTTGATCACCTCCAACTGCCCTCCCTTGCAGGCCTGGTCCTTCTCAACTGCCCTCCCTTGCAGGCTGGGTGCTTCCCAACTGCCCTCTCCTGCTGGCCATCTTGTGGTGGCCATCTTGTGTCCACATGGGGGCAGCTATATTGTGTGTTGCAGTAATGATCAATCTGTATATTACTCTTTTATTAGATAGGATAGAGGCCTGGTACAGGGGTGGGGGCTTGCTGGTTTGCCCTGAAGGGTGTCCCGGATCAGGTGGGGGTTCCCTTGGGGCGTGGGGCGGCCTGAGCGAAGGGCCTGTGGTGGTTTGCAGGCTGGCCACGCCCCCTGGCAACCCAAGCAGAGGCCCTGGTATCTGGAATTTATTTTCCTTCTACAATTGAAACTTTGTAGCCTGGAGCGGAGCCAAGCCTGGGGCTCCCTCTGAGGCCAGCAGCCATTTCTGTTGGGGTTATAAACTTTGTTGCCTTAAGTGGGTGGGCCCGGCCAGGGTGTGCGGAAAGCTTTGCTTCCCCTGTTGCCGGCGGCAACCCTGGCCTGCTCTCTCAAGCTCCATTCTGCCGCCATTTGTTTGAATTTGTTTACCTTCTATAATTGAAACTTTGTAGCTTGAGTGGAGGCTTAGGCCTGGCAAGGGCAGGCGGAAACCTTGCTCTCTGTGGCTGTAGCCATCTTGGTTTGGGTTAATTTGCATGCTCACTCTGATTGGATGGTGGGCGTGGCTTGTGGGTGTGTCGGAGGTATGGTCAATTTGCATATTTGTCTATTATTAGGTAGGATTTTAAATGTTTTTATTTGTTTGCCTCCCTCCATCAGAATGTAAGCTCCCTAAGAACCCAGAGTTACTTAGCATACCTTTCCTACGTTCATGGGCACAAAATAGCTCCTTAATAAATATTTGTTGAATGAATAAATGATCAAATGAATGAAAATTTGCTTCCCGAGTCTATTTTCTTTTACTATATTTAAAATTTTTTGAAATTTTCTAAATTCACAAGAAAACAACCAATACTCATATCTAACAAATTCTAAGATTTTAGCATATTGCTTCAAATTTTTCTTTTATCACTTAAAAAGAAGGAAAAAGAAAAAATATATAGGAGATGGAGAGATGGCTCACTTGGGGAGTGTGTAAAAATGGACAGTCTTTGTTTATCCAGAAGAGGAGTGGTTAATCTGCATCACTTATGTAAACTCAAACTACAAGTCCCAGGCAGCACTGCAACAGTTTGGTAGTGGTCTATTATTTTTTTCTTCTGTAAGCAGCCAATGAAAGGTAGTTTACACAGGTCTTGGATGACATCTGGTGTGTGTATTGGCTGTGTCCAGCCTTAAACCTTGTTAGTGCAGTTTGGAACATGCTGCTGTAAACCAGATTTAAAAGGCTTTTCCTGTTAATTCGCAGCTCGTGCCTCTTGTTTCAGGGGCAAGAAGAGTTGATTCAGTGATCTCAATGGACGCAATACTGAATTACAGGTTGGAAGATACTGAAGATTACTACACCTTACTGGGATGTGATGAACTGTCTTCGGTAAGACTGAATTATGCTGTTCTTTTTCACAACAGTATTTCAGGTTTTATTTAAGATTTTAACTTTGAAATTTTAGTCACATTGCCTAAAAACCTAATCTTGTATTATTTCAAAGAGAAAGTTAAGGATTTAAATGTGCATTGGGTCTTTACTTGAATAGTGTCCTCTTGCAGTTTTATGGATACTTGTGATTGAATATGTGTATTGCCATAGACTCTATTTCAAATATATTAAAAATAGATATTTGAAATTTTGTTGTAATTGCTATTGACTGTGTTTCATAGCATATATAAGCCATAGCTTTATTATGGCAATTTAAATTTTAATTGAGATGAAATGTAATTTTCTAGTAATTAGCGATTTTAAAGTGTTTTATTAAAATGTGTACTGTTATGTGAGCAGCTAAATTATGCAAACCAAGAAGCATTCTTTTACGTTAATAGTTCAAATTGTGTAAGAGAAATTACTTCTTAAAAAGGGTGGTTTTTGATACAAAACCTGTGAAAATTCTGTAGTTTTCCACTTGATTCATAATAGAATAATGTTTTAAAGGTCCCCATAGACAATTATAAAGGTTGTAAAAGTTTTTTAAATTATGGAAAACTCATTTATAATTCTATATCCAATGGTAACACTGTTAATGTTTGGCATATTAATCTTCAGTCTTTTTCCTATACGTATTTTTGAAGACATGTTTGGGAGGATTTTATATATACTTGTTGATTCCTGCTTTTTATCCACTAACATTATAACAAGGATTTCTCCATGCTATGAAACATTCTTCATATATATTTTAATGATCACATAATTTTATTGTACCACAATTGATGTTCTGTTATTGTTATATATTTTATTTCTAGTTTTCAAAATTTTAAATATTGTTGAGATGAATATGACATATATTTTAATTATATTATTGCATATATTCATATTATTTTATAAGTCTATATTTTAAAATTTATTTTATTACTAAAATATAGCTATTATAGTATTTTAAAGCAAAATATTTTTTCTATTTAATTTTGTTTTATATGGCTGGAGTTTAGTAATAAAATGTACTTTGTAGACTAGAATGCTATATTGGATACAAAGGATTAAAATCTCTATCATCATCACTTTGAGGAGTTTACCTTGAGTACCTTGTAGTTACACACACACACACACACACACTAAACAGGTTATACTGCTCTTTTAGGTGCATATGTTACTCTTGCTTACTTTTGTGGTGATTTTGCTTATAGCGAGTTTGAAAGCTTATTACCATTTTTACCATGCGTTATCATACCTTGGATTCTACTATTGCCAAATAATTTTTGAAGGAACTTTTTAAAATCATAGGAGCATAATCAAACTTGATAAGTTTCACAACTTGGGTTAAAAAATACTGTCATACTAGGTTATAAAGAGTTTTTATATCCTCATAATAAATCTTTTGACTGTTTAGTCAGTCTCTTGTAGTTCTGTTACTGTCTTTTTAGTCTACAAAGGAGGAGGATTAATTTTGAATAGACTAAAAAATTGGTCAAATGGTCCTGTTGTTTATTTATAATGCTTATAACAGTTTAATTTCATGGTTAGCAGTTATAGTCATACTTCTCTGCATATACTGTGGTATATATTAAAAGGAGGATAAAAGCATTGATACTCCTTCTTCTGGATGCATTTTACTGATTCTGTTAATGGCACAGATGTGTAGATAACAATGATTTGTTTAAAATGAAATGACCTTCCATGATTTTGTCAATTTTTTTTTAATGTATCCTTCCCATTTAAAAATATTTTATGCCAATTTTGAGTAGTGTGACATTTTCTTTTTTTTTTTTTAATATTATTATTATTTTTTCTTTTTTTATTGATTTTTTACAGAGAGGAAGGGAGAGGGATAGAGAGTCAGAAACATCGATGAGAGAGAAACATCGACCAGCTGCCTCCTGCACACCCCCCACCGGGGATGTGCCCGCAACCAAGGTACATGCCCTTGACCGGAATCGAACCTGGGACCCTTGAGTCCGCAGGCCGACGCTCTATCCACTGAGCCAAACCGGTTTCGGCAGTGTGACATTTTCTTTACTTGATTTGTGTTGGGTGGATTTCCTTTACTTCAAATATTCCTTGATTTGATGCTCTAAAAAATTGACCATAACTGTTCATATCCCAAAACAATTTAGCAGTTATAATTTCAAAGCCACTTGATATTTTCATTTTTATAACAATTGAGTTGAGACGCACATAATTCTTTTTTTAAACAATATTTTTATTGATTTCAGAGAGGAACGGAGAGGGAGAGAGAGATAGAAACATCAATGATGAGAGAGTATCATTAATTGGCTGCCTCCTGCATACCCCCTACTGGGGATCAAGCCCACAACCCGAGCATGTGCCCTTGACCAGAATCGAACCCAGGACCTTCCAGTCCACAGTCCAATGCTCTATCCACTGAGCCAAACCAGCTAGGACATTCTTTTTTTAAAATATTTTTATTAATTTCAGAGAAGAAGGGAGAGGGAGAGAGAGATAGAAACATCAATGATGAGAAAGAATCATTGATTGGCTGCCTTCTGCACACCCCACACTGGGGATTGAGCCTGCAACCTGGGCATGTGCCTTGCCTGGGAATTGAACCGTGACCTCCTGGTTCATAGGTCGATGCTCAACCACTGAGTCATGCTGGCCAGGTCACATATAATTCTTTTGCTTTAGTATATAGTTTTTACAATTTATAGCCTATGTTAGAAATTAATTAAATAACAAATGTAAACTGTGGGAGGATTTCCATGCTGTTGAGTAGAAAACAACATACCTCCCATTTAAAAAAACATGTATGAAAGTTTGAGTCCAAGTCAGTCAGCGTTTCCTTCCTATATCAGATTTTACACAAAAGACACATGCCATAATATAAAAATCTTCTAAAGTCCTTAATGACGTAGACACCACACACTGGTGGTATAAGGCCTTCTTTCTGGTGTGGATCTTATTTGATTGTTAAAATATTTGGTCACCATTTTACAATAATGATAAGAAGACTTCTTGATTTCAAGATTTCATGGACTTGAATACTGAGCACAAATTCATGAAGGGAAACGCCTTTTTCTTTTTTCTAGTTCTTTTTCTTGTTGACTTCAAACCACCTGGGTTTAAATCTTACAATTTTATAGCTGTGCGACTTTGGGAAAATTGCTTAACTTTTCTATGCCTTGGTTTCCTAATCTTCAGTTGGGGATGATAACAGTACCCACGTCATAGGGTTGTTGTGGGGATTAAATGAGACATGATATAGAAAGTGCTTAGAATGGTGCCTGGCACATAGTTAGTTGTAGTTGTGGTATGGGTGTTGTTTTGGCCTCACAGTAATACTTGAAACTTTATAAATTTATACTTATTCTATAATTCACATTGATTTTTAAAAGTTCACATTATTTAAAAGTGATTTGTAATAGATACATATTTTTAAAATATGTTTTCATTGATTTTTTTATTTTTATTTTTTTAGAGAGGAAGGGAAAGGGAGAGAGAATGAAACATCCATAAGAGAGAAACACTGATGGGCTGCCTCCTGCATGCCCCCTACCTGGGCAGGGAATTGAACTGGCAACCTGTTGGTGCATGGGACGACATTCAACCAAGTGAGCCACACTGGGCTAACATCTGGAGTTTTGTGTGGAAAATGCAGTTTCAAACTAATTGAATTGAAATGATGGGTACTAATTAACCCATTTATTAAAATGAGTTTTCTCTTTTCCTCAGCATATTCTGCAGCATGTAAGTTTCCATCACTAGATTCAGTTCATTTTATTAATGAATAAATCACAATTTTCAGAAAGCTCCTATTATATTACACTCATACTATTTGACGTACATCTGTCAGTCTGTAATCAAGTATTTATTCAACAATTGGCATCCGGGCAGTCCTAGAAGCAATGTGGGGAAAACAAAATGGAAAGGTGAGACATGGTATGAATATATAAGGTTTTAACATCCAGTTGAGGAGCCAAAGCTAATACACAGGAAACAATTTGAGAGCAAATAAATACTGTGTTATAGGATACTGTCTATAAGTAAAACAGGAATTAAAGAGAGAATATCTGAAAAGACTTCAGAGAAGAGATGGGGCTTGAAATGATCTTAACACGGTCACAATTTTGATGATAGAAGGAGACATGGGGCATTTGTGTGGCCAGGGAAAGCTAGACAAGATCTGTCCAAGTGGGAATCAGATCAATCCCTATTGCATACTAGGGTATTTCCTGGCACAGATCAAAATATTGTGCTAATAGGGTATGGAAAAGATAACTTTTTAAGTTTTAACCCTTTGCACTCGCTTGCTTTTTTCTCGATTCTTTTATTCTAATGCTAACCGTGTCGAGGCACACTCGACATCAGAGTGCAAAAGGTTAAAATTTAATTTCTGAAATTATATATATTTAATAAGGAAATATGGAGTATGAAGCGAGCACGAAGAAAAATGCTAACCTAGATGCCTAATATTTAGGTTTATGACATGCATAGCAATTATGTGTGCATATGAATATGCTATATCTATCTATATGTATAAAAGCCCAAGCGACCAAACGACCGGTCGACCAGTTGCTATGATGCACACTAACCACCAGGGGGCAGACGCTCAATGCAGGAGCTGCCCCCTGATGGTCAGTGCGCTCTTAAAGTGGGAGTGCCGCTCAGCTGACTTACCCGTCCAGGTGGCCCACCAGCCCGGCGGCAGCCACTCACTCCCTCAGTAGTCCTGTAGGTCCAATCTCCTGAGAACAGGCCAGGCATTGATGGACCGGCACACTGGCACGATCCTGACAGTGCTGCTGGCCTCCTGGAAGTTGGCCTTGGGCACCACGGCCGCTTCCCCTCCCTGGACGCTCCGTAAGGAAGAAACGATATAAAAGTGCCCGCCAGGTGGCTCCTGACAACCAGCGTGAACATCAGTTGGACAGATCTGGATGCCAGGCCGGCAAGGGCATCCCACCACCTGTCTGGAGGACTGATCACGTCCCGCGCTCCCCGATTCCTTAGGATGGGAGCCCTTAGGACACAGGGCTAGTGGCTGGTGAGCGCTGCTGTGGTGGCATGAGCCTCTCCCAATCAAGACTGACTGGGTGCGAGCTGCGGCAGGTGCAGCGGGGCTGGGATGAGCAGGAGCGGCAGGCAGGAGTGGCAGGCGGCATTGGACTGCTGGTTTCGGCCCAATCCCCACAGGCCATGCTGAGGGACCTCACCCGTGCATGAATTTGTGCACTGGGCCTCTAGTCCTATATAATAAAAGGCTAATATGCAAATCAACCAAACAGCAGAACGACCAGTCACTATGACAGGCACTGACCACCAGGGGGCAGACGCTCAATGCAGGGGCTGCCCCCTGGTGATCAGTGTGCTCCCTCAGGGGGAGCACCGCTCAGCCAGAGGCCAGGCTCACAGCTGGCGAGCATAGCAGCGGTGGCGGTAGCCTCTCCTGCCTCCGCAGCAGCGCTAAGGATGTCCGACTGTCAGATTAGGCCTAGGGGGAGCGGGCCAAAGCCATCAGTCGGATATCCCCCAAGTCTGGCTCCCAGACTGAAAGGGTGCAAGGTTGAGGGACCCCCCCCCCCCCCGAGTGTGTGCATTTCATGCACCGGGCCTCTAGTATATTATATAAATAAGTACATGCATATATGTGTATGTATTTGTATGTGTATTTTTATATGTTTGAAATCAGATTGCCTAAACTAAAATCCTGGCCACTTACTATCTGTATGCCCTTGGGAAAATTATTTAACTTTTCTATGTCTGGTTTTTTAATTTCCAAAATGGGAATAATAATATTCCTCACCTCATGGAGTTGTTGTGGGAATTAAGTGAGACACTATATGTAAAGTGCTAAGAGCAATGCTTGGCATACAGTAAGTCTCAATACATCTTAGCTATTATTATTATTACTAGAGACCCTGCATCTGGCACCCATCCCAAGTGGGGGCGGGATGTGATTGGCCCTCCAGGCAGGTGGTGGGATGCCCTTGCCGGACCGGCATCCAGATCTGTCCAGCTGATGTTCGCGCCGGTTGTCAGGAGCCACATGGTGGCCGCTTTTATATAGTTTCTTCCTTGCAGAGCGTCCAGGGAGGGTAAGTGGCCGCAGTGCCTGAGGCCAACTTCCAGGAGGCCAGCAGTACTGTCGGGATCATGCCAATGTGCCGGTTTGTCAGTGCCTGGCCTGTTCTCCAGAGATTGGACCTGCAGGACTACTGAGGGAGTGAGTGGCTGCCGCCGGGCTGGTGGGCCACCTGATGGGTCGGTCCACATATATATATATATATATGTGTGTATATATATATTACGTATATATATACACACACACACATATATATATATATATATATATATAATTATTATTATGTATGTATGTATGTGTTCGTATATATACGTATGTTACATCATTCCTTTTGAGGTTAAACGTGGATTTATACTGCACAAAATGCTTTGTAGCTTACCTTTTCTCATAGAAATGCATTGTATAAATTATCTCAGGTTATTAAAAATTTTCTACCATAAGATGATTTTTTAATGACTGCAAAATATTCCAGCCTGTAGCTATATTTCAGTGAACTTGAACAAATGTCTTATCATGGACACATAGGTTTTTGTTTACGAGGTATAGCATGAACCTCTTTATAACTAAATTATTTTCCTACCTTGGATTATCTCCATAGACAGATTCCTTAAATTGGAATTGTTGGAGCAAAGAGTATGAAAAAATATATATCTCAATTGTTTTCCAAGAAATTACCTCCAGGAGAGCATGAGAATGCTTAGTTCCTTGCACCTTCAGGAACACTGGATGTTATAATTCCTTGGATGTTTTGCTTTATTTGAGTACAAGTAAAGTTGAATATTTTTGTATGTTTACTGGCCCACAGGGTAGGCAGTTTTCCAGACCATTGAACATTGGCTTAGGAAGTCAGGATTCAGTGGACCTTGCCATGGAGGGCCTCACCTGCCCACGAGTTGCACTTGGCACTGGGTACATGGGGTGGAGATGCCAGAAGGTTAATAGAATGTGTTCAAGACAAAGTAGCCCACTTTACCAGTTAGTTTAACCAGAACTAGCCTTACATAAGAGATTTATGATAAACTTTACAACAGTAAAACTGTGAAAAGTAATGAAAGATATATATGGACTATTCTTAATTTTTTAAAATTGACAAAATATAGGAATATATAAAGAAGAAACGATCATACACATGAGCACTGTGGAGAATTAACTATTTTGACATATTTGCTTCCAAGGGCTAATAGCAGAATGTTTCCTAATGGGATTGGAATAAAAAAATAAAACAACAATAATAAAACCCAAAATTTCTACTATTGATAGATAGGTATGATTTTATCCATTTATTAACCCCCCCTCAAGATATATACATATATATGTAAAAAAGGTGCCTTGAAGGATGTAACCTTTTATCTTGGGGGAAGGAGGATAAAGGAGCTTTTAATTTTTATCTGTATTGCTAGAATTTTTTTTTTCAAAGAGTGATTATGAGTATTCATAAATTACTTGTTAATTATAAAATGCTTACTACTAGGATCTTTAGAATATTTAATATTTTAAAATTGAGAAACAAGTTATTCTCAATTTTCTTTGTTATATGTGTAGGTAATGGTGACTGATGGTTAAAGGGAGCACCAGGAAGAGGAAACAATTGATTACAGTTCTTAATAGGAAGTCTATATCTTCCTGTTATTCTAAGCGGTTCTCAGTAGTTGCTTAACAAGGAAAAGAAGAAAGTTATTAGTCTGGGCTTTATATATATGCAGGTCTAATACAATGTATGAATAATTTTTTATGAGGATTGATTAAGAATGACATGGAGCGGATAAACATGTTTCTCCTCCCATGAATCCTGTTAAAATATTGAGCTAAGCTACTTGGGAATTCATTTCTCAAACAAGAGGTAATTTGCTTTCATTAATTAGTGGGTAGTAAATATAGAACTTAATAATAGGTTCCTGAGCCTAAAGAATTCAGCCTTATAAAACAGTGGGGAAAGATGATTGGATTTTAAGACTTAATGCTTAACAGTGACTTTAGATAAGTTACTTAACCACTGACATTTAATAATAGCTACTATTATTGAGTTCTTACTATAATCAGGCTTTGTGTTAAGTGCTCTACTTACATTATTCATGTAATGTAAAGATGAGGAAACCTAGACACTTAGAAATTATATAACTTGCCTAAAGTCTTAGGGCAGAACTGGGATTTAAAACTAAGCAATCAGGCCTTTCCCTAGTCTAGAGCCACTGCTCTTTAGGCTCTGCTCTTTAGGCTTACCATACATGTGGGCATGCATTCCTTCCAGCAGTAGGAGCTTCGCTGTTACCTGTTTGGGCTTAGAAATGCTCCTTATTTATAAATATGATTAAAAATCTAAGCCATGATGCTTTATTTATTAAAACAAAACATTTAAGTGAAAAAAAATAAAGCTAAGCAGTCAGATTCCAGAGCCACATAACCCCTATTGTCTCCTGCTGCTGTCATTGTAATTGTCCTATATAATAAAGAGTTAATATGATAATGGTCGTGATGCCCTCATGCCATAACGACTGATCAGCAGGAGGCTGCGTGCATGTCAGCGGGGCGGAGCTGCCGCATTGTTCCAGAGACAGGACGGAAGTGGAGAGGCACCCGGAGGAGGCAGGACCATCCCATGGTGGGGAGGGTGGGGGTGAGAGCCCATAGTACTCCCCTCACCAGTCTTTCGCCACCCACTGCTTGCACTCAGAGTGCCCCTCCACCACCTGCCAGGGGAAGGAGCTCAGCGCAGCAAGCAGGAGGCTTCCACGCTCTCCTCCGGCACCATGATGGGCTGGAGCCGCTTTGTTGCTCCAGAGATAGGGCAGAAGTGGGGAGGTGCCCAGAGGAGGCGGGACCAGCCTGAGGTGACTTGCAGGACTGAGGGCAGGGCTTGAAGTGGCCAGAGAAGGCCGGAGGGGTCGGGGGCGGAGCCAGGCATGCTTGAGCTCTGGGTGGAGAGGTTAGGGTGTCATGGCGGGGCGGGCGGGTGGGCAGGGCCACGTGATTTCACGCACCAGGTCACTAGTCTATATTATAAAAGGCCAGTGGCCATAACACTGTAATGACCAAAACAAACCATCACCAGGAGGTGCATTGATGGGTCTCGTGGTGCAGTAGGTCTCGGTCTCGTGATGCAGCGGGAGTCAGTCTGGGTCCCACTGGCGTGGTGGGAGGGAGTCTGGGTCCTGCTGGTGTGGTGGGTCTGGGTCTCATGCGATTTCACACGCTGGGCCTCTAGTATTAAATAAAGCCAAATGTTGATTATTTCTGATACCAGGGATTAAATCAAATCATAGATGGCCCTTAAACATAATTCTAGTTTGGGCTGAAGTTTCTGTTTTCCCAGTCAAAATCTCTAACCAAGCTGTTAATTGGTAGCAAAATGATCAGGTTTGAGTTGTCTTTTTTTTTTTTTTGTTAATATATTTTATTGATTTTTACAGAGAGGAAGAGAGAGGGATAGAGAGCTAGAAACATCGATGAGAGAGAAACATCGATCAGCTGCCTCTTGCACACCCCCTACTGGGGATGTGCCCGCAACCAAGGTACATGCCCTTGACCGGAATCGAACCTGGGACCCTTGAGTCCGCAGGCCGACACTCTATCCACTGAGCCAAACCGGTTTCGGCTTGAGTTGTCTTTTTAAAAAAAAATTGTAAAATGCTTAATAAAACTGAAAAGGGCCAAAAGACAGGAAGAAGGAACTTTATAATGGATAATTTATAAATTGGACAGTCATCCCTGAATAGTGAATGGTGGCTAAGTATCTTAAAGAACTCAGATGTATGACCTGTATACTAGTACATTCTTATGATAAACCTATCTGACCATTTTTGACAAATATATTGAGCTCATAGATGTCTTGGGCAATCCACAAGTTAAATTGTCATCACAAACCACTATTTGAATAGGGGCTATTATTGGATGCTTTCTGAATTGTGTAATTAAGGAAATTATTTCTTAGAGTAAAAAAGTCAAAATACAAATATAAAGATCAAAATGAAAAGTTGGGTTGATCATGGCTGTATTGGGAAGGACTGATGTCCAAGTTCTTCCTTCATGGCATTTAATCTGGACTCTTTATTCTAAACGTTGATTTTTGTCTTAGGTGGAACAAATCCTGGCAGAATTTAAGGTCAGAGCCCTGGAGTGTCACCCTGACAAGCACCCTGGAAACTCCAAAGCAGGCAGGTATTTTATGGCTGTTTCTCGTGGAAATGAATAGGGTGTAGAATCAAAAAGCCGCAGTAACTTCATTCTCTTTCCTCTGTTACCCTCAGACTCACTCTTCTGTCCAATGCCGAAGAATGTTTTTGCTCTATTGGGTGGTAGGAGGGGAGGGGAGGGCGTGGGGCCTTCCCTCTAATGGTAGACATCCATTTTTCTTTCTGCTGTAATATGCTGCTTCATGGTTTAAAATGTGCCCAGTTTATGCCTTATTTCACCAGCATTGGAGTGTTAACATAACTTAAGCACATTTGTAACCAGATGGTTGAGTTGATGAGAACTTGGCTGTGTTTTCTTCATTTCAGGGACCTGAACATGTTCATATACGCTACATGTCCATATGTATGATAATGTATGCATACTTTAGTTTTTCCCTTATGATAGTTTAAATTCCATTATCATAAATTTAGACATAAATGCTTATATATATCTTAACTTGAAAAAAATACTTACAAACTGAAATGCTTCCTTAACCTATGTATCTGTCTCCTGTTCCTCTCCTTCCCTTTAGAGCCAAACTTTCTGAAAAAGAAGTTCACAATTGATTTCTCTACTTCCCTTCTGCCCAGTTTTTGATTTATCCCAGTCTGACTTCCTCCTCACCTTTCTTGGGAACTGCTTTTGTAATAGTCACCAAGGACTTCTTGGCTGCCAAGTCCAATGGTTGCTTTTTTGTCTTTATCTTCCTTTTTTTTTTTTTTTTATAATATAGTTTTCCTTTTTTTTTATATATTTTATTGATTTTTTACAGAGAGGAAGAGAGAGGGATAGAGAGTCAGAAACATCGATCAGCTGCCTCCTGCACACCCCCCACCGGGGATGTGCCCGCAACCAAGGTACATGCCCCTGACCGGAATCGAACCCAGGACCCTTGAGTCCGCAGGCTGACGCTCTATCCACTGAGCCAAACCGGTTTCGGCTGTCTTTATCTTCCTTGAGCATCAGGATTTGGTACTGTCGATCATGCATGCGTGCATCCGTCCGTCCTTCCTTCCTTCCTTCCTTCCTTCCTTCCTTCCTTCCTTCCTTCCTTCCTTCCTTCCTCCCTTCCTCCCTTCCTCCCTCCCCTTCCCTTCCCTTCCCTTCCCTTCCCTTCCCTTCCCTTCTCTTCCCCTTCCTTCCTTCCTTCCTTCCTTCCTTCCTTCCTTCCTTCCTTCCTTCCTTCCTTCCTTCCTTCCTCCCTCCCTCCCTCCCTCCCTCCCTCCCTCCCTCCTTCCCTCCCTCCCTCCCTCCCTTTCTTAAAAAATATATATTTTATTGATTTTCTTTTACAGAGAGGAAGGGAGAAGGATAGAGAGTTAGAAACATCGATGAGAGAGAAACATCGATCAGCTGCCTCCTGCACACCCCCTACTGGGGATGTGCCCACAACCAAGGTACATGCCCTTGACCAGAATTGAACTGGGACCCTTCAGTCCGCAGGCTGACGTTCTATCCACTGAGCCAGCCGGGTAGGGCTATTCCCTCTTTCTTGAAACACTCTTTGCTCTTAGCTACCTGATGTGCACTCATGCTTTTTCTCCAACTTCTTAAGCTGCTATTTCTGTCTCCTTTGTGACTCCCTCAGGTTCTCTCCTAAACTCTCTGGGCTTACTTCCCACTTTCTCTCTGGAGTCTTGTCTAAGTCTATAGCTTCAATGGTTAGCTCTTTGTTCTTTTTAAAAAATATACCAGTATGCCTGCTGCACACCCACCACTGGGGATTGAATCCCCAATCCAGGCATGTGCCCTGACCGGGAATCGAACCTTGAACTCCTGGTTCATAGGTCAACACTCAACAACTGAGCCACGTCAGCAGCGCCAGCTCCTTGTTGATGATTCTCTAATCTATCCTTAACTCAGTTCTCATTCCTCATTTTCATACTGGAGTTTTGACTGCTGCTTGGAAATCTCTATTTGGAGACATTTCAAAGTCACCCTGTCAAAAACTGGACTGACTCATTGTTTTCCTCTCATCCTCTCTAAAATCTCATTCATTTTTTGTTTGTTTGTTTGTTTTGTTTCCCCATCTCATTGAATAGAACCACCATCCCTTTAGTTGGTCAAACAAAAACCTTGCCTCCTTCCTCTCCACATCTGGTCGATACTGGTGATTTACCATCCACGTTCCTTTCTTCTTCCCTCCGTCCTCACAGCCTCTAGAGTAGGTCATCATAATTTCATGCCTGGATCCTTACAGTACTCCTTTAATTGCTTCACGCTGGAGCTAGTGGTCTTTCTTTTCAAGTATGGGGAAAATAAAATACTTAATATGTATAAAGAATACCAAAACAAATGTTCACGTAATGTACCACCCAGCTTAAAACTTCACCAATGCTCTTGAAGTCTCTTGTATATTCATACCCTGATTCTATCCTCAGGGAAGGTAATGCTGTCTTAAATTTCATGATGATGTTTGCTCTACATGTACACTATAGGTCTGTATATAGTATGTGTATATGTATGATTTTTCTATAAAAATATTATGATTAAGACCTGCCTGTAACTCTACATTGCACAAATGATAAAACCAAAACTCCTCTTCATTAAAAAATGTTT
Organism: Ia io; assembly: GCA_025583905.1. Taxonomy (NCBI): domain Eukaryota; kingdom Metazoa; phylum Chordata; class Mammalia; order Chiroptera; family Vespertilionidae; genus Ia; species Ia io. Next base: position 41,422,707 of record JAJQQW010000012.1, on the reverse strand, counting down.
CCTAGCCCTACCCGGTTTGGGTTAGTGGATAGAGTGTCGACCTGTGGACTGAAGGGTCCCAGGTTCGATTCTGGTCAAGGGCACATGCCCAGGTTGCGGGCTTGATCCCCAGTAGGGGGTGTGCAGGAGGCAGCCAATCGATGATTCTCTCTCATTGATGTTTTTCTCTTCTCTCTTTCCTCCCTTCCTCTCTGAAATCAATAAAAATATATATTAAAAAAAAGTTTCCTTTCCTAGGACCTGACAAGCCAGGGAAGAGGCCCTGGGTCCTGTCTGCACTTAGCACCTGTGATTGTTGGGCCCAAGTGGGTGTGGGCAGAGTGCGTGAGTGCACAGGTGTTAAGGAGCTGTGTGTTGCTCATGTTCTAATTTTTGGGAATCTGACTGCACTTGGGGTCAGTTGTATAGTTACTTTTGTCATTATAATGATTTCACTCCTAACTGAGATATTTTAAAAAATATATATTTTTATTGATTTCAGAAAGGAAGGGAGAGGGAGAGAGAGAGATTGAAACATCAGTGATGAGAGAGAATCATTGATTAGCTGCCTCCTGCATGCCCCCAACTGAGGACTGAGCCCGTAACCTGAGCATGTGCCCTTGGTCGGAATCAAACCTGGGACCCTTCAGTCCATAGGCTGACGCTCTTTCCACTGAGCCAAACCAGCTAGGGCCTAACTGAGATATTTTTTATCAAGTGTGTGAATAAATACATAAAGACTGGTACAAAAAATGTTTCCTTTATATTAAAGCTCTTTATTATATTTTTATAGCAATCATTGGTCCTTTTGATTTGTATAAACAGTTGATTTTCCAATATAGAAAGTTGTTTATTTTGTTAAATACTTAGCTATTACTTTTGCTCATTTGATTCCCACCCTTTTTATTAAGGCATAACTTGTTTAAGGCCACACGAACAAATCATAAGTGTAAACTTGACTGATTTGTGTGTATGTATAGCCAGTTTAACCACTGCCCAGATGAAGATGTAGGACATTTCCAGTACCCTTTTCATGTCCTGTTCAAAGTCAGACCCTCTCCCATTTGTGGATCTCTGTTGTCATTGATTACTTTTGCCTGGTTTTGGATTTCATGTAAATGGGATCATGCAATATGTACCCTTTTATGTGTAGCTTCTTTTGATTTACATTGTGTCTATGGTATTAACCCCTAGTGCACATGTAGCAGTAGTTCACTCTTTGTCATTGCTGGGCCTTTAGGTACAACCCCCCTCATTTTGTGCCATCCCCCCATCTCTCCATTTTCATTCTCTCTCCACCACCATGCTAGGGTCCATGTTTTAGCCTCTCAGAACTATTTTGGTTCCATAGGTGCTCTGCTTTCTACTCTTCAGACCTTAACTTCTGCTGCTCCCTCTGCCTGGAACTCCCCTGAGGCCTGCACACCTCCTGCCCTGCTTTGATTGGCAGGTTATGCTCCTGTGTCAGGTCTCAGCTTAGCCATCTCTGCCTCTGGGAAGTTTGCGTATCGGACTATCTCCTTGTTGCCCATTTGCTTATTAGTGATACTGGAAGCTCAGTGAGGCTTATCTTGTTCCGAATGGTGTGCCCCAGCAGAGGACATCTACCTACCGCAGAGGACATCTACTTTGTGCAAATAGTAATTACGGGAGTGAGTGAATGAGTGACTTCATGGACATTTCTTTAGAAGACATTAATTACTTCTCTGAACTGGAGTTAATATTAAAATAGATTTCCTAGCATAAAAGTGTAAACATTTGATAAACACTTAAAAACAATTATCAGCCCCAGGTTACTCTTTAACTGGATTTTTCTCCCAATGAAGCGTGGCTTTGAGTTTTTGTCTGTCCCTGGCACAGTTTCTATTTGGGATACATGATGAATTACTGTGCAATCATTGCCATTTCTAGTTGCATAGTGATGGAGTTTTCATGTACTGGCTACCTCAGGTTTCTTGTTCAGAGAAACACTGGACTGTGTAAATATTGTTTAAAATGAAAAGGTACACAGACATCAGTACCTTTCCTTGTCAGCCTTGCAGTTGACAGATGATTCAACTTTTGGTAGAAATAGTTTTCAAGTCTTTTTAAGCATCCATTTACTCAATTTGGATGAATAATGTAAGTGGTTCTTTACATACTTGGAAAAGGATTAAGGTTCCTGATAAAAAATATTTTAAGGTCCTAGCTGGTGTTGCTCAGTGGTTAGAATGTTGGCTTGTGGACTAAAGGGTCTCGGGTTCAGTTCTGCTCAGGGGCACATACCTTGGGTGCAGGCGTGTGCAGGAGGCAACCAATTGCCCCTAATTAAAAAAAATATATATATTTTTATTGATTTCAGAGAGGAAGGGAGAGGGAGAGAGAGAGAAAGAGAAAAATCAATGATGAGAGAGAATCATTGATTGGCTGCCTCCTGCATGCCCCCCACTGGGGATCAAGCCTGCAACCTGGGCATATGCCTTGACTAGGAATCGAACCAGTGACCGCCTGGTTCCTGGGTCGACGTTCAACTGCTGAGCTACACCCAGCTGGGCCCCAATTTTTTTTTAATGTTAAACAAAAATTCACCCAGATGCTGACTTTTAACTTGACAGAAGTCGAGAATACACTGGAAAGATTTTGAAATGTGTTTCATTAAAGTGAAAGGCTAGCCTTTAGAGCAAGTGTAGTTAGGAGAAATTAATATATACCATTTTGGACCACTAAATGTAGTATCAACCACTGCCATTGAAATTACTAATTTGTTAGCATGGTGGAGTAGTAGACATGAACATAGGCTTGTCTGTTTGGATTGCTTCTAGCTCCCACTTCCAAGCTAGCTGACCTTGAGATACTTCTCTTAGCCTGGGCATTCTCACAGGTACATGGATAGTCAACAGTATATTACTTCGTGTGCCTGCGGTGAAGAGTAAACGAGGTGTCCTGCATGCGGGAAGAGCTCAATGAATGTTGGCAATTATGATTCAGTGGCCTTTCTGTTCTCAGCACTCTAAGATAAATATTGAACAAAATGGAATAGTATCTTTTTTGTAAGTAACCATTAGAACTTTCTTGTTTTCATTTAAAAAGAATTTGGAAATCCCTTCTCCTCTCCAGGTGTGGGGGATGGATGAAGGACTGGTTGTGCTATAGAAATTGTGTCACTGAGCTCAAAAGATCCTGACTGCTGTTCATGCCAGTCCCGTGTATGCGCGTGACAACAACTGTTTCAGGCCAATGCTTTAAAACTTCTCTTTGATCCTGAAGAAAGGGGTCAAAGGTTTTGTGAAATGGTGTTTTTGTTATTGATTTGCGGGCTTCAAAGACATGCGAATATTTGAAGAAAGGCAGCTCTTTGTCCCTTGCTATTATCTCTGAATGTCTCAGTGTTTTCCTACTTCAAAAACTCTTTAGCTTGGTCGGTATGACTCAGTGATTGAGCGTCAGCCTGTGAACCTCTTCTCCAGTTCAGTTCCTGGTCAGGGCACATGCCTGGGTTGCAGGCGTGCGGGAGGCAGTCAGTAGATGTTTCTCTGTCATCAATGTTTCTATCTCTGTATCTTTCTCCCTTCCTCTCTCTCTCAAAAAATCAATAGAAACATAAAAAATTGCTTCTTTTCCTCAGAATAAAAATAATACATAGTAATAAATAATGTTAAAGTGAAAGTCTGCTCTCTCTGTCAGAGACCACTATTAACAGTTGGCATATTTTTCTTCAGACTTCTCAAAGCATGTTCCGACATCATATTATTATTATTACTTTAAGTAATTATAAATGTTCTGCATTTAAAATGTGGCTATAATAATACAAATCCTGTTGTGAAATATGAATTTAAAAGAACCTATGTGTTTTCAAAACAGGAGTTAAGCCACAATGTCTCTCAAAGGTTCCAGCATCATTTGCTCATATAAGCTTGCAAAATGAGATCTCTCTTCCCAGAACTGGTAAATATTTATCTTGTGTGATTCATTTGATTAGCTGGTATATTAACCCTTTGCACTCGCTTGCTTTTTTCTCGATTTCTTTATTCTAATGCTAACCGTGTCGAGGCATACTCGACATCCGAGTGCAAAAGGTTAAAGGAGAAATATAAACCCAAACTCATTTTTATGTAATGTGGGGAAGAGGATGGAACAAGGAAAAGGCCACCTCTTTTGCTTCATGCTTATCAATTGTTGTTGAGGGACTGACATCAGAATAATTCCAAGCAGGCTTCTTTTGTTCTGAAAACTCTGGAAAACAGGCTAGCAGTAATGTGCAAAGAGAAGGTGACTCATAGGTAAATATGTAAATCTTTACAACCCCTACTCAAGTAGTGTGTGCATTTGTGGTGATAATTTAATGAGCTTTTTATTCCTGTTGGGAAAAGTGACATCTCATTTATACAGAGAGACATTTACATTGTCACCAGCAACAGGAAGGATTGCTCACTGGAGCCAGCTGATACAACAAGATGATTTTTATTTGTTTCTTTGTTTCCCTGTAGCTTTCAATAGCCCCATCTTTAGGTTCTTCCCTTTAACCCGTTAAGTGCTACTGCCTACAGCGGTGATACTAAATAGTTAATGGCCTGTTAGGTACTTGTGCTGTCCAGCCTTGGAGCAGGGTCCTGGAGGTGCAGTCTGTGGCAGGCTGCATCTCTGGCTGCCAGCGGGGCACTTGAAGTGGTGTATTTGGGGGACTGGGGCTCAAAATGTTATAAGGGTATCTGTGATTTCCTTGTGCTTAGAGCTTAGGGAATAGCACTATGTGATTATTGTTATGTTCACATTTAAAATAGGAGACATTCACTCATTCATTCAGTGAGCAAATACTTTTGAGCACCTGCTACACTGTTGCAGTACAGGGGATGCAGCAGAGAACAAAAGAGATAAAGTCTCTGTCCTCATGGGGGTGCATTCTGGCAGAGGAGACAAATCACAAATAACTAGATAATGTCAGGGGATAAAGAAAAGTAAATAAGGCAAAGGATGATGGGGCGAGCAGCCATATCTAGATAGTATGGTCAGAGAAGACCCCATTGGCAAGACAACAAGAGGGCATCTGAGCCAACATCTGAAGGCAGTAACGTGAGTGCCTGGGGTAAAACTGTTCTTGGCAGAAAGGACAGAGGACAGCAAGTGCCAAGGCCTTGAGGCTGAAGTGCTGTCAAGGAGCAGCAGGGAAGCTAAGAGGGCTGTAGCAAGGGGAGATGGGGAAAAGTAGAAGGAAATGAGGTCAGAGAGGGAAGAGAGGAGACAGCAGGCAGAGCATGTCAGCTTACCAGCCATGGTAAGAATTTTCAGCTTTATTCTAAGAGAAATAGGAAGTTGTTGGAAGTCATTTTGAGCAGAGGAGTGATAGTATGTGACTTATTTTTAAAAAGATCACTTTAACTGCTATGTAGAAAACAGACTGAGGCAAAGGCAGGGGGATCAGTTGAGAAGCTACTATAATGATCCAGCCAAGGCAGAACAGTGGCTTTGACCAGAGCAGTGGCAGTGGAGGTGGTGACAAGAGGTCAGATGTCGGGTATATTTGAAGGGTAGAGCCAGTAAAGTTTGCCAGTGCATTAGAATCAATATATGAGAGAAAGAGGAGTCAAGGATGAATCCAAGTATACAGAAAATGGATGAACTATTTCCTGCCTCTCCACACAGAACCAGGCTTGTCTCTCTATTTCTATTTATCAGTATTGAAATGATTTGTTTATTGATCTGCTTCCTTGCTTGACTCTGAGCTCTTCAAGGGCACAACCTGGATCTTACTGATGAATGATGAAGTGTTTACAATTCCTGGCAGTGGGAGAGAAAGGAAGAATTAGAGGGTAACATGCATTGTAGGAAAGTCAGAACAGCAGTCAAGGAGAGCACCAGCTGGGGAGCCCGGCAGGCTTGGGTTTGAATCATGGCTCCATCACTTGAAGTTTTGGGATTTGGGGCAAGTTACATTAACCCCCTTCAGTCTTAGATGCTATAAAATGGGAGTAATAGTAATAATTATATCCACCTCATAACGTTGTTGTAAAAAAGAAAAAAAAAAAAAAAAAAGAAATCCTGTGCTCATTAACAATCCCTTCTTATTTTCTCCTGCCCAGCCCCTGGCAACCACAAATCTACTTAACTGTCTCTATAGATTTGTCTATTCTGAGAATTTCATATAAATGGAATCATACAACATGGGGGTGTTTTGTACCTGGTTTATTTCATTTGGCATAATATTTTTTAAAAAATATATTTTTATTGATTTCAGAGAAGAAGGGAGAGGGAGAGATGGAAACATGAATGATGAGAGAGAATCATTGATCGGCTGCCTCCTGCACGCCCCCCACTGGGCATTGAGCCTGAAACCTGGGCACATGCCCTGACCAGGAATTGAACTGTGACCTTCTGGTCCATCGGTTGACGCTCAACCATTGAGCCACGCTGGCTGGGTTTGCATATTGTTTTTAAGGCTTATCCATGTTATAGCATGTATTAGTACTTATTTCTTTTTATGGCTGAATGATAATTCCATTATATGGATCTGCCACATTTTATTTATCCATTTATCTGTTGATGGACATTTTTGAATTTTGAGTTGTTTTTGCTTTTGGGCTAGTATGAATAATGCTGCTGTGAATACCAGTATACAAGTTTTTGTGTGGACACATTTTTCAATTTTATTGAGCTTATATAGTTGTCCCTTGGTATACATGAGGGATTGGTTCCAGAGCCCCTATGGATACCAAAGTTCAAATAATGGCAGTATTTGCATGTAAACTAATTAAATTATTATTATAATACCTAATACAATGTAAGTGCTATGTAAATAGCTGTTTTACTTTATTATTCAGAGAATAAGAACAAGGAAAATGTTCAGTACATGTTCAGTACAGATGCAACCATTGTAGGCTTAATTACACAGTACATGTGATCAGCAGTGTAACTTTTCTTCTTCTGAATATTTTTAAGTCATGGCTGGTTTAATCCATGGATGCTGAACCTAGAATACATAGGGCTAACTATACTTAACCATTGAAATTCTTGGGCCATATGGTAACTCTATATTTAACATTTTGAGGAACTGCCAAACAGTTTTTCAAAGTAGCTACACTGTTTTAACAGTTTCATCTTTAATGTATGAGGCTTCCAATTTCTCCACATCCTCATTAACACTTGTATTTATCTTTTTATTTTATCCTTTCTAGTGGTGTAAAGTGGTATCTCACCATGTTGTTGTTTTTTTTCACTGTTTTTTCCCCAAAATATTTTTATTGATTTCAGAGAAGAAGGGAGAGGGAGAGAGAGAGAGAAACATCAATAATGAGAGAGAATCATTGGTCGGCTGCCTCCTGCACTCCTGCACCCCCCTCTACTGGGGATCGAGCCCACAACCTGGGCAGGTGCCTGACTGGGAATTAAACTGGTGACCACTTGGTTTCTGGGTTGATGCTCAACCACTGTGCTACAGCAGCCGAGAGCCAACTTCACTTTTTTATATGGGGATATCAGTTGTCCCAGCACAATTTGTTGAAAAGACTATTTTTTTCCCAATTGAATTGTCTTGATAATCTTGTAGAAATCCAGTTGACTGTAAATGTGAGGGTTTACTTCTGGACTCTCAATATTTCATTGATTTATGTTTATCCTTATGCCAGTACCACACTGTTTTCATTATTGGAGGTTTGTAGGAAGTTTTAAATTGGGAAGTGTGAATTCTTCCAATTTTGTTCTTATCTTTCAAGATTGTTTTGGTTATTCTGGGTCCTTTGTATTTTTGCATATGGATTTTAGGATCAGCTTGTCAATTTTTGCAAAAAAAGGCAGCTAAATATATTGATAGAGATTGTATGGAATTTGTAGATCAGTTTGGGGAGTATTAGAATCTTTGCAATATGAGGTCTTCTGATCTATGAGCATGATGTCTTTATATTATTTAGAGATTTAATTTCTTTCAACAGTGTTTTATAATTTTCAGTGTGTAAGTCTTGTACTTCCTTTGTTAGCATTTTTCCTAAGTATTGTATTCTTTTTTAAAAAATATATTTTTATTGATTTTTAGATAGGAAGGGAGAGGGAGAGAGAGAAACATCAATAAGAGGGAATTATTGATCAAGCTGCCTCCTGAACGCCCCCTATTCAACTGCTGAGCTACACCCAGCTGGGCCCCAATTTTTTTTTAATGTTAAACAAAAATTCACCCAGATGCTGACTTTTAACTTGACAGAAGTCGAGAATACACTGGAAAGATTTTGAAATGTGTTTCATTAAAGTGAAAGGCTAGCCTTTAGAGCAAGTGTAGTTAGGAGAAATTAATATATACCATTTTGGACCACTAAATGTAGTATCAACCACTGCCATTGAAATTACTAATTTGTTAGCATGATGGAGTAGTAGACATGAACATAGGCTTGTCTGTTTGGATTGCTTCTAGCTCCCACTTCCAAGCTAGCTGACCTTGAGAAACTTCTCTTAGCCTGGGCATTCTCACAGGTACATGGGTAGACAGCAGTATATTACTTCGTGTGCCTGCGGTGAAGAGTAAACGAGGTGTCCTGCATGCGGGAAGAGCTCAATGAATGTTGGCAATTATGATTCAGTGGCCTTTCTGTTCTCAGCATTCTAAGATAAATATTGAACAAAATGGAATAGTATCTTTTTTGTAAGTAACCATTAGAACTTTCTTGTCTTCATTTAAAAAGAATTTGGAAATCCCTTCTCCTCTCCAGGTGTGGGGGATGGATGAAGGACTGGTTGTGCTATAGAAATTGTGTCACTGAGCTCAAAAGATCCTGACTGCTGTTCATGCCAGTCCCGTGTATGCGCGTGACAACAACTGTTTCAGGCCAATGCTTTAAAACTTCTCTTTGATCCTGAAGAAAGGGGTCAAAGGTTTTGTGAAATGGTGTTTTTGTTATTGATTTGCGGGCTTCAAAGACATACAAATATTTGAAGAAAGGCAGCTCTTTGTCCCTTGCTATTATCTTTGAATGTCTCAGTGTTTTCCTACTTCAAAAACTCTTTAGCCTGTTCGGTATGACTCAGTGATTGAGCGTCAGCCTGTGAACCTCTTCTCCAGTTCAGTTCCTGGTCAGGGCACATGCCTGGGTTGCAGGCGTGCGGGAGGCAGTCAATAGATGTTTCTCTGTCATCAATGTTTCTATCTCTGTATCTTTCTCCCTTCCTCTCTCTCTCAAAAAAATCAATAGAAACATAAAAAAATTGCTTCTTTTCCTCAGAATAAAAATAATACATAGTAATAAATAATGTTAAAGTGAAAGTCTGCTTTCTCTGTCAGAGACCACTATTAACAGTTGGCATATTTTTCTTCAGACTTCTCAAAGCATGTTCCAACATCATATTATTATTAATACTTTAAGTAATTATAAATGTCCTGCATTTAAAATGTGGCTATAATAATACAAATTCTGTTGTGAAATATGAATTTAAAAGAACCTATGTGTTTTCAAAACAGGAGTTAAGCCACAATGTCTCTCAAAGGTTCCAGCATCATTTGCTCATATAAGCTTACAAAATGAGATCTCTCTTCCCAGAACTGGTAAATATTTATCTTGTGTGATTCATTTGATTAGCTGGTATATTAACCCTTTGCACTCGCTTGCTTTTTTCTCAATTTCTTTATTCTAATGCTAACCCGTGTCGAGGCATACTCGACATCCGAGTGCAAAAGGTTAAAGGAGAAATATAAACCCAAACTCATTTTTATGTAATGTGGGGAAGAGGATGGAACAAGGAGAAGGCCACCTCTTTTGCTTCATGCTTATCAATTGTTGAGGGACTGACATCAGAATAATTCCAAGCAGGCTTCTTTTGTTCTGGAAACTCTGGAAAACAGGCTAGCAGTAATGTGCAAAGAGAAGGTGACTCATAGGTAAATATGTAAATCTTTACAACCCCTACTCAAGTAGTGTGTGCATTTGTGGTGATAATTTAATGAGCTTTTTATTCCTGTTGGGAAAAGTGACATCTCATTTATACAGAGAGACATTTACATTGTCACCAGCAACAGGAAGGATTGCTCACTGGAGCCAGCTGATACAACAAGATGATTTTTATTTGTTTCTTTGTTTCCCTGTAGCTTTCAATAGCCCCATCTTTAGGTTCTTCCCTTTAACCCGTAAGTGCTACTGCCTACAGCGGTGATACTAAATAGTTAATGGCCTGTTAGGTACTTGTGCTGTCCAGCCTTGGAGCAGGGTCCTGGAGGTGCAGTCTGTGGCAGGCTGCATCTCTGGCTGCCAGCGGGGCACTTGAAGTGGTGTATTTGGGGGACTGGGGCTCAAAATGTTATAAGGGTATCTGTGATTTCCTTGTGCTTAGAGCTTAGGGAATAGCACTATGTGATTATTGTTATGTTCACATTTAAAATAGGAGACATTCACTCATTCATTCAGTGAGCAAATACTTTTGAGCACCTGCTACACTGTTGCAGTACAGGGGATGCAGCAGAGAACAAAAGAGATAAAGTCTCTGTCCTCATGGGGGTGCATTCTGGCAGAGGAGACAAATCACAAACAAATAACTAGATAATGTCAGGGGATAAAGAAAAGTAAATAAGGCAAAGGATGATGGGGCGAGCAGCCATATCTAGATAGTATGGTCAGAGAAGACCCCATTGGCAAGACAACAAGAGGGCATCTGAGCCAACATCTGAAGGCAGTAACGTGAGTGCCTGGGGTAAAACTGTTCTTGGCAGAAAGGACAGAGGACAGCAAGTGCCAAGGCCTTGAGGCTGAAGTGCTGTCAAGGAGCAGCAGGGAAGCTAAGAGGGCTGTAGCAAGGGGAGATGGGGAAAAGTAGAAGGAAATGAGGTCAGAGAGGGAAGAGAGGAGACAGCAGGCAGAGCATGTCAGCTTACCAGCCATGGTAAGAATTTTCAGCTTTATTCTAAGAGAAATAGGAAGTTGTTGGAAGTCATTTTGAGCAGAGGAGTGATAGTATGTGACTTATTTTTAAAAAGATCACTTTAACTGCTATGTAGAAAACAGACTGAGGCAAAGGCAGGGGGATCAGTTGAGAAGCTACTATAATGATCCAGCCAAGGCAGAACAGTGGCTTTGACCAGAGCAGTGGCAGTGGAGGTGGTGACAAGAGGTCAGATGTCGGGTATATTTGAAGGGTAGAGCCAGTAAAGTTTGCCAGTGCATTAGAATCAATATATGAGAGAAAGAGGAGTCAAGGATGAATCCAAGTATACAGAAAATGGATGAACTATTTCCTGCCTCTCCACACAGAACCAGGCTTGTCTCTCTATTTCTATTTATCACGTATTGAAATGATTTGTTTATTGATCTGCTTCCTTGCTTGACTCTGAGCTCTTCAAGGGCACAACCTGGATCTTACTGATGAATGATGAAGTGTTTACAATTCCTGGCAGTGGGAGAGAAAGGAAGAATTAGAGGGTAACATGCATTGTAGGAAAGTCAGAACAGCAGTCAAGGAGAGCACCAGCTGGGGAGCCCGGCAGGCTTGGGTTTGAATCATGGCTCCATCACTTGAAGTTTTGGGATTTGGGGCAAGTTACATTAACCCCCTTCAGTCTTAGATGCTATAAAATGGGAGTAATAGTAATAATTATATCCACCTCATAACGTTGTTGTAAAAAAGAAAAAAAGAAAAAAAGAAATCCTGTGCTCATTAACAATCCCTTCTTATTTTCTCCTGCCCAGCCCCTGGCAACCACAAATCTACTTAACTGTCTCTATAGATTTGTCTATTCTGAGAATTTCATATAAATGGAATCATACAACATGGGGGTGTTTGTACCTGGTTTATTTCATTTGGCATAATATTTTTTAAAAATATATTTTTATTGATTTCAGAGAAGAAGGGAGAGGGAGAGATGGAAACATGAATGATGAGAGAGAATCATTGATCGGCTGCCTCCTGCACGCCCCCCACTGGGCATTGAGCCTGAAACCTGGGCACATGCCCTGACCAGGAATTGAACTGTGACCTTCTGGTCCATCGGTTGACGCTCAACCATTGAGCCACGCTGGCTGGGTTTGCATATTGTTTTTAAGGCTTATCCATGTTATAGCATGTATTAGTACTTATTTCTTTTTATGGCTGAATGATAATTCCATTATATGGATCTGCCACATTTTATTTATCCATTTATCTGTTGATGGACATTTTTGAATTTTGAGTTGTTTTTGCTTTTGGGCTAGTATGAATAATGCTGCTGCTGTGAATACCAGTATACAAGTTTTTGTGTGGACACATTTTTCAATTTTATTGAGCTTATATAGTTGTCCCTTGGTATACATGAGGGATTGGTTCCAGAGCCCCTATGGATACCAAAGTTCAAATAATGGCAGTATTTGCATGTAAACTAATTAAATTATTATTATAATACCTAATACAATGTAAGTGCTATGTAAATAGCTGTTTTACTTTATTATTCAGAGAATAAGAACAAGGAAAATGTTCAGTACATGTTCAGTACAGATGCAACCATTGTAGGCTTAATTACACAGTACATGTGATCAGCAGTGTAACTTTTCTTCTTCTGAATATTTTTAAGTCATGGCTGGTTTAATCCATGGATGCTGAACCTAGAATACATAGGGCTAACTATACTTAACCATTGAAATTCTTGGGCCATATGATAACTCTATATTTAACATTTTGAGGAACTGCCAAACAGTTTTTCAAAGTAGCTACACTGTTTTACAGTTTCATCTTTAATGTATGAGGCTTCCAATTTCTCCACATCCTCATTAACACTTGTATTTATCTTTTTATTTTATCCTTTCTAGTGGTGTAAAGTGGTATCTCACCATGTTGTTGTTTTTTTCACTGTTTTTTCCCCAAAATATTTTTATTGATTTCAGAGAAGAAGGGAGAGGGAGAGAGAGAGAGAAACATCAATAATGAGAGAGAATCATTGGTCGGCTGCCTCCTGCACTCCTGCACCCCCCTCTACTGGGGATCGAGCCCACAACCTGGGCAGGTGCCTGACTGGGAATTAAACTGGTGACCACTTGGTTTCTGGGTTGATGCTCAACCACTGTGCTACAGCAGCCGAGAGCCAACTTCACTTTTTTATATGGGGATATCAGTTGTCCCAGCACAATTTGTTGAAAAGACTATTTTTTTCCCAATTGAATTGTCTTGATAATCTTGTAGAAATCCAGTTGACTGTAAATGTGAGTGTTTACTTCTGGACTCTCAATATTTCATTGATTTATGTTTATCCTTATGCCAGTACCACTGTTTTCATTATTGGAGGTTTGTAGGAAGTTTTAAATTGGGAAGTGTGAATTCTTCCAATTTTGTTCTTATCTTTCAAGATTGTTTTGGTTATTCTGGGTCCTTTGTATTTGCATATGGATTTTAGGATCAGCTTGTCAATTTTTGCAAAAAAAGGCAGCTAAATATATTGATAGAGATTGTATGGAATTTGTAGATCAGTTTGGGGAGTATTAGAATCTTTGCAATATGAGGTCTTCTGATCTATGAGCATGATGTCTTTATATTATTTAGAGATTTAATTTCTTTCAACAGTGTTTTATAATTTTCAGTGTGTAAGTCTTGTACTTCCTTTGTTAGCATTTTTCCTAAGTATTGTATTCTTTTTTTAAAAATATATTTTTATTGATTTTAGATAGGAAGGGAGAGGGAGAGAGAGAAACATCAATAAGAGGGAATTATTGATCAGCTGCCTCCTGAACGCCCCCTACTGGGGATCAAGCCCACAACCCGAGCACATGCCCTTGACCGGAATCAAACCTGGGACCCTTAAGTCCACAGGCTGACACTCGATTCACTGAGCCAAACCAACTATGGCAGTATTGTATTCTTTTTTAAAAAAAATATATATTTTTTGTTGATTTCAGAGAGGGAGGAAGAGGGAGAGAGAAATAGAAACATTAATGATGAAAGAGAATCATTGATCTGCTGCCTCCTGCATGCCCCCTACTGGGGATCAAGGCCACAAGCCAGGTATGTGCCCTGACTAGGAATTGAACCGTGACTTCCTGGTTCATAGGTGGACACAGCCACTGAGCCATGCCAGCTGGGCAAGTATTGTATTCTTTTAATGCTACTGTAAGTGGAATTGTTTTCTTAATTTGATTTTCAGATTGCTCATCGCTAATGTATAGAAACAATTGATTTTCACATATTGAACTTCTGTCCTCCTCTATAGAAAGTTTAACTTTACTGAGGAGCAGAAGTGACATTGGAGGTGTTTCCAACTGGGTCAAGAAAGGTTTCTATTGTATACCATCTGGTCGAATAGATCAGTGACAAAGCTACCAATTATCAACCATCTATCATGTTATTTCCTGTGTTTAAAACCTCCCAATAGCTTCCCATTGCTCTTACAACAACAACAACAACAAAACCAGACCAGAATCCTCAGTATGACCTCTAAGGTCCTGGATACTGAGTGCTTTTGTGCACTCTACAACCCTATCCCTCATTGTTCTTCTGGCCTTGTGTCTCCCAGCCACATTGCCATTCTCCATTTCCTCTACATTACTTCTGCATGTGAAAGCCTCCCCTCTCTCTGTAACATTTTAATTGTTGCTTTATGTATTTGTGCCTTAGATGTTTTTATTTGTAGTGTTCCTCTAGCTTGGTCATACCCTCCCAGACTACTACTAGAAAAGGTAGTTTTTCTTCCTAGTAGACAAAATTATAATTTTCCCAATGTTTATAAATGGCTATCCCACTGAATAGATCATGTCTGTTGTTCACACCTGTGTCATCAGCACCTGGAACAGTACCTGGCACATTACTGGAGCTCAGTAAAGGGAGTGGATAAACTGTGAGCAGGCACTTTACAGACATAATCTCACTTGTCCTTATGGTACACTTCACAAATGAGGAAACTAAGTTTGAGGAGCTGAACTGGTCCAAGGTTACACAGCTAGTAAGTAGCAGTGACTGTTTGGGAGTTTTAAATAATCCCTCCGAGAGAGTAGTGCTCATCTTTTGATTTGTTTTCCAGTGGAGACTTTTCAGAAACTGCAGAAGGCAAAGGAGATTCTGACTAATGAAGAGAGTCGAGCCCGCTATGACCACTGGCGAAGGAGCCAGATCGCGATGTCATTCCAGCAGTGGGAAGCTTTGAGTGACTCGATGAAAACGGTAGGTGTCTCTCTGGGATGAAGTGAATTTATGAAGCTCAGGCTGCCCATGGATTAGATTTACATAGTAACTTAAATAGTCAATAGGGAATGGGAGGGAGAAGGCCCAAAGGTGGTAGAATCTGGATGAAAGTCGGTCAGTGTCCACAAAACCCTGTGAAGGGAAATGTAGTGGACCAGTGCCAGAGAGCTCGTGACTATGCTTGTGAGTCTCTTTAGCTGTTTGATTGGTTATATACACTCCCCGTTATCATTTACTGTTTTAAACATTCTGATAACTGTGTGTCTCAAGTTGCTCATATAATACTGCTAAATTTTGAACCATTGCAAATTTATCTCCTTCATCTTTTTAGTTCATATGAGCCTGTTCTCTTCTGAAGACGTATAAACTCCATAAAAAAACAGGATCTGATTAATCCAAGAAAGCTCTAAATTATTTATAAATTACTTTTGTTATAAATTCTGATGAAAGAATTATTGGATAGACACAGAAGGACTAAAGCATTGTGTTATTTCTTTATGCCATTAAAAAAATCCTAAATATCAAAAAAATCACTATATATGTATTTTTAAAAAATCTTGATTGTTCAGATTATTACAGTTGTTCCTCTCCCCCCCCCCCCATAGCTCCCCTCTACCTGGTTCACACCCCACTCCATGCCCTTACCCCTCCCCCCCAATGTCCTCATCCATAGGTGTACAATTTTTGTCCAGTCTCTTCCCGCACCCCCCACACCCCTTTCCACCCGAGGATTGTCAGTCCACTCCCTTTCTATGCCCCTGATTCTATTATATTCATCAGATTATTCTGTTCCTCAGATTTTTCATTCACTTGATTTTTAGATTCACTTGTTGATAGATATGTATTTGTTGTTCATAATTTTTACCTTTATCTTTTTCTTCTTCCTCTTCTTAAAGAATACCTTTCAGCATTTCATATAATACTAGTTTGGTGGTGATGAACTCCTTTAGCTTTTTCTTATCTGTGAAGCTCTTTATCTGACCTTCAATTCTGAATGATAGCTTTGCTGGGTAGAGTGATCTTGGTTGTAGGTTCTTGCTGTTCATCACTTTGAATATTTCTTGCCACTCCCTTCTGGCCTGCATAGTTTCTGTTGAGAAATCAGCTGACAATCATATGGGTACTCCTTTGTAGGTAACTACCGTATTTTCCAACGTATAAGACGACTGGGCGTATATATAGAAGATTTTCCTGGGTTAAAAAGTCGTCTTATACACTGGAAAATATGGTAACTGTTTTTCTCTTGCTGCTTTTAATATTCTCTCTTTGTCTTTTGCTCTTGGCATTTTAATTATGATGTGTCTTGGTGTGGTCCTATTTGGGTTCCTTTTGTTGGGGTTCTCTGTGCTTCCTGGACTTGTAAGTCTATATTTCTTTCACCAGGTGGGGGAAGTTTTCTGTCATTATTTCTTCAAATAGGTTTTTAGTATCTTGCTCTCTCTCTTCTTCTGGCACCCCCATAATTCGGATGTTGGTACACTTGAAGTTGTCCCAGAGGCTCCTTACACTATCTTCAAATTTTTGGATTCTTTTTTCTTTTCTGGTTGGGTGTTTATTGCTTCTTTGTATTTCAAATCTTTGACTTGATTCTTACGTTCCTCTAGTCTGCTGTTGGATCTCTGTATATTATTTTTTATTTCAGTCAGTGTATGCTTAATTTCTAGTTGGTCCTTTTTCATATCTTCAAGGGTCTCACTAAATATATCGGCCTTTTCTTTTCTTTTCTTTTCTTTTCTTTTCTTTAAAATATATTTTAATTGATTTTTTACAGAGAGGAAGGGAGAGGGATAGAGAGTTAGAAACATCGATCAGCTGCCTCCTGCACACCCGCTACTGAGGATGTGCCCGCAACCAAGGTACATGCCCTTGACCGGAATCGGAACCTGGGACCTTTCAGTCCGAAGGCCGACGCTCTATCTACTGAGCCAAACTGGTTTCGGCTATATCGGCCTTTTCTAGAAAATTCTTGAAAAACCTTGTAACCGTGGTTTTGAACTCTATATCCAGTAGTTTGCTTTCCTCCATTTCTTTCATTTGTGACCTGTTTCTTTGTCTCTGCATTTTGGCTGCTTCCCTGTGTTGATAGAGTGGCTTTGTGTGCTAGGTGTCCTATAGGGCCCATTGGCTCAGCCTCCCCAGTTACCTGAGGTGGACACTCTTGGTGCACCCTTTTGTGGACTGTGTGCACAGTCTTGTTGTAGTTAAGCCTTGATTGTTGTTGGTATCACTGGGAGGAATTGACATTCAGGCCGATTGGCTGTGAGAATCAGCTGTGTCTACGATGGGAGAACTTCTGTGCTGGAGACACCCTTATGGGGCAAGACTTGCTTCAGTGGGGCTTTGATGCTCACTGTGTCTGCCCCCTGAATGTGTCCCTTATGGATCTGAGGAGTTGTAATCTGGATGGTCCTACTCTGACCCCTGGGTACACTGGCTCTTGGATCTCCAAGGAGGTGTTAATTTAGCCTCTGCCTGAGGCCACCCAGCAGGAGCTATGGAGAGATATGCAGATTCCTCTTCTTTGTTTGGGTTTTGGAGGTGCCCAGATGAGGCCCAGCTGTGAAGCAATGCAAGCTGCTGTGGGGCCTTGGGCCTTCTTTTGGGTGTTCTGGGTCTTTCTGACTCAGCTGCAGTTTGTAAGGTAAGTTTAGATTTCAAAGGACCAGGCCATTCATATGTAAAAGCCTCTGCGCACAGCTTGGATGGGGTGGAGTCTCAGGGCGGAGCAAACAGCAATGGCTTCCTGTCAGCCCTGCCCTAAGAGGCCCCTGGGTCTCAGTGTTCCGCGGTAATCGCTGCAAGCACCTCTGAGGGAAAGCTGCCCTCGAGTTTCGCCTGCTGTCAGACAGTCCAATTTCTCCCCGTATGAGTCTGGGTCCCCAGAGTCTCGCCCAAAACTGGAGTTCAGAGCAGTTGGGAGCTTGTGTCTCCCTCCCGCTTGAAAAAGTCAGCCATGTACTCATTGCCAGCCCTTTCCGCACGTGCGCCTCCATACTTCTGCACATTACTTCCGCACCTCCTCTGAGTCTCAGTGTGCCTTTCTCTTCCCTTCTAGTTGTAGAATTTCCACTCAGCCAGCCTTCCTGTGGTTTGGATGATGTCCGTTTTGTCTTTTAGTTGTAGTTTTAAAGTGGTTGTGCTTGACAGCAAGTTCAGGTGTTTACCTATGCTGCCATCTTGGTTTCCCCCATAATCACTATATTTACTGTTATATATTTATTTTGTTTTTTTACATTAAGCTTTATATATTACTAGAGGCCTGGTGCACAGATTTGTGCACTGGTGGGGTCCCTCAGCCTGGCCTATGTCCTCACGCAATCTGGGACCCCTCGGGGGATGTGGGATTGCAGGGATTGGGCTGAAACTGGCAGTCCGACATCCCCTGAGGGATGTAGCAGTGCACGAAGTGGCAGGCGGCTGGGGAGGAGCCTTAGCCGGGGCTGGGGGCTGCGCCACTCCTGCTCATCCCGGCCCCGCTGTGCTTGCTGCTGCCACTCGGTAGTGCTGCTGTGGAGGCGGGAGAGATTTGCGCCACCGCAGCTGTGCTCGCCAGCCATGAGCTCAGCTTCTGGCCGAGCGGCGCTCCCGTTGTGGGAGTGCACTCCTGTGTTGAGCATCTGCCCCCTGGTGGTCAGTATGCATCATAGTGACTGGTTGACCGGTTGAGTGGTCGAGCGGTCAAGCGGTGGACCGGTTGCTTAAGGCTTTTATATATATAGGTAGAGAAAATATAATTTTAAAGGTTTCTACATTCTTAGGCATGACTTATCCAGCTTTTTTTCTACAGGGACACTTTTCTATGGCATGAGACTTAGAATACAGAAGTTACCTTACAGGCAAGTCTTCAGGGACACTTATTAGAATTAGTCTACAAGGCCTTAGCCAGTTTACTCAGTGGTTAGAATGTTAGCCTGCGACTGAAGGATCTCAGGTTTGACTCCAGTCAAGGCTATCTGCTTTGCAGTTTGATTCTATCCAGGGCATGTGCCTTGGTTTCAGGGAGGCAACAATTGACATCACACTGATGTTTTTCTCTGTGTGTCTCTCCCCGTTCCTTCCACTCTCTCTCAAAAAAAAAAAAAAAAAAGATTTAGTCACAAAATGATTCACATCTTTTATTTACTTTTTTTTCTTTTAATTGAATTTAGAGAAAGAGAGAGAGGGAAAGAGAAACATTGATGTGAGAGAGGAATATTGATTGGCTGCCTCCCACACTTGCCCCAACGGAGGATCAAACCCACAACCTGGGTGTATGTCCCCTAACTGGGAATTGAACCCTCCGCCTTTTGATGTATAGGACGATTCTCCAACCAACTGAGCCACACTGGCCAGGGCTGATTCACATCTTTTTCATTACAACCTGTCAGCATTACATTTATATTTCTTTCTTAATAGTTTTATTTTAAGAGGACTTAAGCAAATTGTTTTTCCATTGATAAAAGATCTGTAATAGTAAGTGAGGGTCTTTGAAATAATTGAGAAGAACAATGCAAAATTATCAAAGTACATAGTTAAAGCCACTCTACATAAAATATAAATAATTTTCATCTCATTTTGGAATGAGTATATATTCATATGATTTCTTTAAGTGGGTTAATTATTCATGAAGGATTATTGAATATATAGAACAGGATAAAATGTTTACTGTTGTTGATATGGAAAATAATACAATAATTAATAAAAAATAATACAAGGATAAATTCTGTGTTTCGTGTAGTCACAACTATAAACCTACTTTTGCCATGCTCTGTATGCACAAAGTAACTAGAGATAATTTTTTATTTTTATTGATAAAAGAGAGAAAGGAGAGGGAGAGAGAGATAGAAACGTCAATGATGAGAGTGAATCATTAATCGGCTGCCTCCTGCACGCCCTCTTCTGGGGATCGAGCGTGAAGCCCAGGCATGTGCCCTTGACTGGAATCGAACCTGGGAATCTTTAGTCAACAGGCTGTTGCTCTATCCACTGAGCCAAACTGGCTAGGGCTAGAGAGAATATTTTTAAAATAGTGACTTCACATACTCAAAAGTAAGTTTTTTTTTTTCTTTCCGTTTACATTGTGTATACCTGCAATTCCTTGTTGGCACGGACTAAATATACCTTGTTCTACCACCTCTGCTTAACCGTATTTCCATTCTGCTGTGTGTGGCACACTGTAACTGCAACTGAATTAGTGACCCTTGCTATTTGAATGCCTTTTGATTTATAGTTCATTTTTCTTGGTGATCCACTGAACTCTTGTTACTTAATTTTAGCTGCTAATATCAAGTTAGCTGTGGATCTTAAAAAACTCTTCTCTAAATCCCTGCTCTAATTTATATTGCCAATGTCTTTCCATTAAATACTTATTTGTCTCCAGACACGTCATTTCTGCTTTGAATTTATCTAACTATGAACTGTTTGAGGACTTACAATAATTACATTTTAGATCTTACTGGCTACATCATTTATCTTGTCAGCAAAATTAAAACAGTATGCCAGGCTAGCATTGGGTTTTGGATGTATTCTTATTATGATACAAAAATGATGAGATGCATATTTTTCTGCTTTAAATTTGCAGTGATATGTTTTCTTGCACAGTCTTCTTTGGGCCAAACTTTTTTGCTTCCGACTTGCTTTTGTTTCTCTTTCTCAATGGACTTTGAATCCTGCATGCCAAGTGTCACATGTTTTGTTTTGTACCTCATTCGTTAGACTTTCTGTAAATTTCCTTTCATTCTTTTCTGTTTTCATCCTCTCAGTGACTTCTGCATGTGAAAGCCTCCCCTCTCTCTGTAACTTTTTAATTGTTGCTTTCTGTTTTTGTGCATTTCACTTGTTCAACTTTTCACATTCACTATAATTATTAATTGTCATACCTAATATTGTTCATAAACTCATAGATTGGGCCTATCTTTTTGTAGATAAACATCACCATTAGATCTTTTGGGATACACACACACACACACACACACACACACACACACACACACACACATACATATTACATATGCCATTCTGACAATAAAAATGTTTATAATTTAGGGTTTAGGTAATAGGTGACATTTATCTAAAATACATGTGCATGACCACTTGTTCTATACATTTAGAATGTTAAATCTCATAAAATCCCCACCTTTCCATCATCAACCCTGTGTTTCTGCTTTTTATTTAAGCAGTATAACCCCCTCGCCCCCTTGAAGGAAAAGCATTGATAGAGAATGTTAATCCCAATACCTTCAAGGCAGGACAAATCACAATGCATTTTTTGCAGCATCACACACAGGTTTATATTGTAGGGCTCTCTGGGAGAATTCCTTAAATGACACTTTTCTATCATCCAAGAACGATGGAACTGTAACTGGTATTTTTCCCCCATGCCAAGCACCTGCCACTTCACTAGCTATTTATCTTTTTTTTCCTTTTTAGAAGTTCCACCTGATAGTTTAATTCGTAAAAATATTTTAAGAATTCATTGAGGCTGAAACCGGTTTGGCTCAGTGGATAGAGCGTCGGCCTGCAGACTCAAGGGTCCCAGGTTCGATTCTGGTCAAGGGCATGTACCTTGGTTGCGGGCACATCCCCAGTAGGGGGTGTGCAGGAGGCAGCTGATCAATGTTTCTAACTCTCTATCCCTCTCTCTTCCTCTCTGTAAAAAAATCAATAAAATATATTTTAAAAAAAAAAGAATTCATTGAGGTCAATGAATATGTTGGAAATTTAAATTTAGATATGTGATGTTGGTTAAAAAAAAAAAGGGATGGGGTAAGGGCTTCCGTAATTAGGGTCTTTGGGAGCTTGGGATAGCTTGAAAACAAGATGCCCTTCTAGCTTAATGAATTTTAGGGAAATTCATTATGGTCATGCTATAAATGGTTTTCTTCAAGGGATTCAGGGTATGAATGGCTCTCCCTCTAGCTCCAAAATATGTGGCAGAATGCCTTTAGGATAGCTGTGGGAAAGTGGTTGCAGCAAAGCCACAGTCTAAATAAAGCGCTGAGTAAAATTCTCATAAGCTGTTAAAACTGTCCCATGCCATATAAACTGCTGTCATTTTATAAAGAGTTAATAGGCCGCGCGCCCCCGGGTCTGGGTGAGGCTGGGTCCCGGGTCCGGGTGAGGCCGTGCGCCTCTGGGTCCAGGTGAGGTTGGGTCCTGGGTCCGGGTGAGGCCGTGCCCCTGGGTCCGGGTGAGGCCACGCGCCCCTGGGTCTGGGTGAAACTGGATCCCAGGTCAGGGTGAGGCCGTGTGCCCCTGGGTCCGGGTGAGGCAGGGTCCCGAGTCCGGGTGAGGCAGTGTGCCCCTGGATCTGGGTGAGGCTGGGTCCTGGGTCTGGGTGAGGCCGCCCCCCTGGGTCCGGGAGAAGCCATGCGCCCTGGGTCCAGGTGAGGCCACGCACCCCTGGGTCCGGGTGTAGCTGGATCCTGGGTCCGGGTGAGGCCGTGCGCCCCTGGATCCGGGCGAGGCTGGGTCCCGAGGTCCGGGTGAGACCACGCCCCTGGGTCTGGGAGAGGCCATGCGCCCCTGGGTCCGGGTGAGGCCATGCGCCCCCCCGGGTCCGGGTGAGGCCACGCGCCCCTGAGTCCGGGTGAAGCCGTGCCCCTGGGTCCAGGCGAGACCAAACCAGAGGGAGTCAGACCTACATTACCACCATTTGTCCACCATCCAGAGCTGAAAAGTCAGTGCCGACATGTACACATAAGGAACTGGTGGACATTGAAATTGGGTCTCAAAAGAACTGTTGGTCCAGAAAGAAATTCACTACAGACTGATTCATTTGCCGTCAGCATAACTATTATTGCTCGTCTCACATTCGGTTCTTATAAGTATATTTCTAGTGACACATAATCTCACTCATCTAGGGGAAATGATGAACAATATAGACTGATGAACAAGAACAGACCCAGAAACAAGGAGGCATTGATCGGACTGTCGGGCCTCAGAGGGAGGGTAGGGGAAGGTGGGGGTAGGGGGGAGAGATCAACCAAAGGACTGTGTGCATGCATACTAGCCTAACCAATGGTTAGGGACAACAGGGGGGTGGGGGTATCTGTGGGAGGGGTGTGGGATGGGAATGAAGGGAAAAAAAAATCAAATACAGTACAATAGAATCCTCTCTAATAAAATGGTAATATGCAAATTAACCATCACTCTGCTACATAAGCCATGCCCACCAGCCAAGCCACGCCCACCAGCCAATCAGGGCAAGTATGCAAATTAACCCCAGCCAAGATGGCTACAGCCACAGAGAGCAAGGTTTCCCAGGTAACAGAGCAAGCCAAGCTTTCCGATAGCCATTGCAGGCCTAAGCCTCCACTCAAGCTACAAAGTTTCAATTATAGAAGGTAAACAAATTCAAACAGAATGGCGGCAGAACGGAGCTTGAGAGAGCAGGCCAGGGTTGCCGGCAGCAACAGGGGAAGCAAAGCTTTCTGCACTCCCTGGCCAGGCTCACCCGCTTAAGGCTACAAAGTTTCAATTGTAGAAGGTGAATTAACTGCAACAGAAATGGCTGCCACCCCGGAGGGAGCAGAAGGCTTGGCTCCGCTCCAGGCTACAAAGTTTCAATTGTAGAAGGAAAATAAATTCCAGATACCAGAGCCTCCGCTTGGGTTGCCAGGGGGCGTGGCCGGCCTGCAAACCACCACAGGCCCCTTGCTCAGGCCACTCCACGCCCCAAGGGAACCCCACCCTGATCCGGGACACCCTTCAGGGCAAACCAGCTGGCCCCCACCCATGCACCAGGCCTCTATCCTATCTAATAAAAGAGTAATATGCAGATTGACCATCACTCCAACACACAATATGTCTGCCCCCATGTGGTCAAAGATCCTGCCCCCATGTGGACACAAGATGGCCACTACAAGATGGTCAGCAGGAGAGGGCAGTTGGGAGGCACCCGGCCTGCAAGGGAGGGCAGTTGTGAGGGACCAGGCCTGCAAGGGAGGGCAGTTGAGAGGGACCAGGCTTGCAAGGGAGGGCAGTTGGAGGTGATCAACCCTGCAGGAGAGGGCAGTTAGGGGTGACCAGGCTGGCAGAGGAGGGAAGTTGGGGGCAAACAGGCTGGCAGGGGAGCAGTTAAGCATCAACCAGGCTGGCAGCGGAGTGGTTAGGGGGTGATCAGGCTGGCAGGCAGAAGCGATTAGGGGCAATCAGGAAGGCAGGCAGTCAAGCAGTTGGGAGCCAGCAGTCCTGGATTGTGAGAGGGATGTCCGACTGCCCGTTTAGGCCCGATCCCAGGATCGGGCCTAAACGGGCAGTCGGACATCCCTCCAGGAGTCCCAGATTGGAGAGGGTACAGGCTGGGCTGAGGGACAACCCTCCTCTGTGCACAAATTTCGTGCACCAGGCTTCTAGTATGTAATAAAAGTCAGTTCCTCCTTATTTCAGTTCTACTCACCCAGAAAGCCACCATCGCAGTTTCTTGTTTCCTTCCAGAAACCTTCTATAAAGTGTACATGTACACATTCACATTATCCTTAAAGAAAAAAAGGAAAGATACTTAGAAACTTCTTGTTATTTGAGGATAACTGGACTTGGAAAAGTTCACATAAAGTGAATCCACTTAAAGTTAGCACACATGTATCATAGTAAATATTGATTGAATTCCTGCTTTGTGCTGTGTGTTTTCTTAAAGAGAAGATGTATAATCCAGAATTCTAATATTTTTATTGCCAGACTTCTAATGCCAACTTGCATTGGTCAAGCTTAATGGAAGGTCACAATAGTAGTTACAATAGTAGTTACAATAGTAGTAGGTTTAATCTCTGGCATGACGTGAGACACACAGCCTTATTGTTTTTAGGTGGTAAAATACACATAACATAAAACTCATTATTTTAACTATTTTATTTTATTATTTTCTTAAATTTTTTTTTTATTGATTTGAGAGAGACAGAGAGATTGATTTGTTGTTCCACTCATTTATGCATTCATTGGTTGATTCCTATATGTGCCCTCATAGAGATCAAACCCACAACCTTGACATATAGGGACAATGCTTTAACCAACTGAACTACCCTGCCAGGGCCCATTTTAACCATTTTAAAGTGTAAAATTCAGTGACATTGAGTACATTCACAATGTTGTTCATCCATCATCACTCTCTAGTTCCAGAACTTTTTAAATTTTATTTTATTTTATTTTATTGTGTATATTTTTAATTTCTTTATTGATTACGGTGTTACATATGTGTCCTTATTCCCCCATTACCCCCCCAACCCCCCCTCATGCCCTCATCCCCCTGTTGTCTGTGTCCATTGGTTAGTCTCATATGCATGCATACAAGTCCTTTGGCTGATCTCTCCCCCTTACCCCAATCCTCCCCTACCTTCCCTCTGAGGTTTAATGGTCTGATCGATGTTTCTCTGTCTCTGGATCTATTTTTGTTCATCAGTTTATGTTGTTCATTATATTGCATAAATGAGTGAGATCATGTGATATTTATTTTTTTCTGCCTGGCTTATTTCACTTAGCATAATGCTCTCCAGTCCCACCCATGCTGTTGCAAATGGTAAGAACTCCTTTTTTACCGCAGCGAAGTATTCCATTGTGTAGATGTACCATAGTTTTTTAATCCACTCATCTGCTGATGGGCACTTAGGCTGTTTCCAAGTCTTAGCTATTGTAAATTGTGCTGCTATGAACATAGGGGTGCATATGTCCTTTCTAATTGGTGTTTCTGATTTCTTGGGAGATATTCCTAGAAGTGGGATCGCTGGGTCAAATGGGAGTTCCATTTTTAGTTTTTTGAGGAAACTCCATACTGTTCTCCACAGTGGCTGCACTAGTCTGCATTCCCACCAGCAGTTCACGAGTGTTCCCTTTTCTCCGCATCCTCACCAGCACTTGTTGTTTGTTGATTTGTTGATGATAGCCATCCTGACAGGTGTGAGATGGTACCTCATTGTCGTTTTGATTTGCATCTCTCGGATAATTAGTGACTTTGAGCATGTTTTCATATGTCTCTTGGCCTTCCTTATGTCTTCTTTTGAAAAGTATCTATTTAGGTCTGTTGCCCATTTTTTGATTGGGTTGTTTATCTTCCTTTTATTAAGTTGTATGAGTTCCCTGTAGATGTTGGAGATTAAGCCCTTATTGGTTTTTTTTTTTCATTTTCTTTTTTTTTTTTAAATTAAGGTATTATATGTATACATATCTTACCATTGTCCCCCCCACCCCACACCCATACATGCCCTCACCTCCCAGAGTTTTGCGTCCATTGGTTATGCTTATATGCATGCATACAAGTCCTTCGGTTGATCTCTTATCTCCCCCACCTCTCCCTAACCTTCCCCCTGTAATTTGACAGTCTGTTTGATGCTTTACTGTCTCTGTATCTATCTTTTTGTTCATCAGTTTATAATGTTCTTTATTATCCATAAATGAGTGAGATCATGTGGTATTTTTCTTTCATTGACTGGCTTATTTCACTTAGCATAATGTTCTCCAATTCCATCCAGGTTGCTGCAAATGATGAGAATGCCTTATTTTTTATGGCAGCATAGTATTCCATTGTGTAGATGTACCACAGTTTTCTGATCCAGTCATCTGCTGACGGGCACCTAGGCTGTTTCCAAATATTAGCTATTGTAAATTGTGCTGCTATGAACATAAGGGTGCATATATTCTTTCTTATTGGTGTTCCCAGTTTCTTAGGATATATTCCTAGGAGTGGGATTACTGGGTCAAATGGGAGTTCCATTTTCAGTTTTTTGAGGAAACTCCATACTGTTCTCCACAGTGGCTGCACCAGTCTGCATTCCCACCAGCAGTGCACAAGGGTTCCTTTTTCTCCGCATCCTCGCCAACACTTGTTGTTTGTTGATTTGTTGATGATAGCCATTCTGGCCGGTGTGAGATGGTACCACATTGTCATTTTGATTTGCATCTCTCGGATAATTAGTGACTTTGAGCATGTTTTCATGTGTCTCTTAGCCTTCCTTCTGTCTTCTTTTGAAAAGATTCTATTTAGGTCCATTGCCCATTTTTTTATTGGATCATTTATCTTCCTTTTATTAAGTTGTATAAGCGGCCTGTAGACGTTGGAGATTAAACCTTTATCAGTGATGCCATTTGCAAATATGTTCTCCCATGCAGTGGGCTTTCTTGTTGTTTTGTTGATAGTTTCTTTTGCTGTAAAAAAGCTTTTTATTTTGATGTAGTCCCATTTGTTTATTTTCTCTTTAGCTTCCATTGCCCTAGGGGCAGTGTCAGTGAAGAAGTTCTTTTGGCATATGTCTGAGATTTTGTTGCCTGTGGATTCCTCTAGTATTTTTATGGTTTCCCGCCTTATGTTTAAGTCCTGTATCCATTTTGAGTTTATTTTTGTGTATGGTGTAAGTTGGTGATCTAGTTTCATTTTTTTGCATGTGTCTGTCCAATTTTTCCCAACACCATTTATTGAAAAGACTGTCTTGACTCCATTGTATGTTCATGCCTCCTTTGTCAAATATTAATTGAGCATAGTGGTTGGGTCGATATCTGGATTCTCTATTCTGTTCCATTGATCTATATGTCTGTTCTTGTGCCGGTACCAGGCTGTTTTGAGAACAGTGGCTTTGAAATACAGCTTGAGGTCTGGTATTGAGATCCCTCCTACTTTATTCTTCTTTTTCAGGATTGCTGTGGTTATTCGGGGTCTTTTTTTATTCCAGATGAATTTTTGGAGAGTTCTTTCAGGTCTGTGAAATATGCTGTTGGTATTTTGATGGGGAGTGCATTGAATCTGTAGATTACTTTGGGTAGTATGGACATTTTAATGATGTTGATTCTACCAATCCATGAACATGGTATGTTCTTCCATCTGTTTACGTCTTCCTCTATCTCTTTTTTCAGTGTCCTGTAGTTTTCCGTGTATAGGTCTTTTACCTCCTTAGTTAAGTTTATTCCTAGGTATCTTAGTTTTTTTGGTGTGATGGTAAATGGGATTGCTTTTTTAGTCTTTCTTTCTGTAAGTTCACTATTGGTGTATAGAAATGCCATAGATTTCTTGGCGTTAATTTTGTATCCTGCTACATTGCCGAATTCATTTATTAAGTCCATTAGTTTTTTGATGGAGTCTTTTGGGGTTTTTATGTACAATATCATGTCATCTGCAAATAAGGACAGCTTTACTTCTTCTTTTCCAATTTGGATGCCTCTTATTTCTTCTTCTTGTCTAATTGCAATAGCTAATACTTCCAGTATTATGTCAAACAGGAGTGGTGAGAGTGGGCATCCCTGTCTTGTTCCTGTTCTTAGGGGAAATGGTTTTAGTTTTTGCCCATTGAGTATGATGTTTGCTGTGGGTTTATCATATATAGCTTTTATTATGTTGAGGTATGATCCTTCTATTCTCACCTTGTTGAGAGTTTTTATCAAGAAAGGGTGTTGGATTTTGTCAAATGCTTTTTCTGCATCTATTGATATGACTGTGATTTTTATCTCTTAATTTGTTTATGTGATGTATCACATTTATTGGTTTGCAGATATTGTACCATCCTTGCATTCCTGGGATAAATCCTACTTGGTCATGATGTATGATCTTTCTGATGTACTGCTGGAGCTTTTGCTAGAATTTTGTTGAGGATTTTGGCATCTATGTTCATGAGGGATATTGGTCTGTAATTCCCTTTCATTGTGTTGTTTTTATCTGGATTAGGTATGAGGGTGATGCTGGCTTCATAGAAGGAGCCTGGAAGTGTTCCTTCCTCTTGAATTTTTTGGAATAGTCTGAGGAGGATAGGTTTTAGCTCTTCCTTGAATGTTTGGTAAAACTCTCCTGTGAAGCCGTCAGGCCCCGGGCTTTTGTTTGCCGGAAGCTTTTTGATGACTGCTTCAATTTCTTCCATAGTTACTGGCCTGTTGAGCTGTTTAGATTCTTCCTGATTGAGTTTTGGAAGGTTATATTTTTCTAGGAATATGTCCATTTCCTCTAGGTTGTCCAGTTTGTTGGAATATAGTTGTTCGTAGTATTTTGTAACAATACTTTGTATTTTGGCGGGGTCTGTTGCTATTTCACCTCTTTCATTTCTGATTTTATTTGGGTCCTCTCTCTTTGCTTCTTGGTGAGCCTGGCTAGAGGTTCATCAATCTTGTTTATCCTTTCAAAGAACCAGCTCTTGGTTTTGTTGATCTTTTGTATTGTTTCTTTCATCTCTATGTCGTTTATCTCCGCTCTGATCTTTATTATTTCCTTCCTTCTGCTTACACTGGGCTTTTCTTGTTGCTCTCTCTCTAACTCTTTGAGTTGTTGGGTTAGGTCATTTATTGCCATTGTTTCTTGTTTTTTGCAGTAGGCTTGTAGAGCTATGAACTTCCCTCTCAGGACTGCTTTCGCTGTGTCCCATAGATTTTGGATTGTTGTGTTTTCATTGTCATTTGTTGCCATGATGTTTTTTATTTCTTCCTTGATGCCTTTGGTAACCCAGTCCTTGTTTAATAGCATGCTGTTTAGTCTCCATGTGTTTGATTTCTTTGGATTGTTTTTATTGTAGTTGATTTCCAGTTTTATGCCACTGTGATCTGAGAAGATACTTGATATGATTTCTATCTTCTTGAATTTGGAGAGACTTTGCCTATGTCCTAACATATGGTCTATCTTTGAAAATGACCCATGTGAACTTGAGAAGAATGTATATTCTGTGGCTTTGGGGTGAAATGTTCTGAAGATGTCGATTAATTCCATCTGGTCTAGTGAGTCATTTAGGATCGATGTTTCTTTGCTGATTTTTTGTTTAGAGGATTTGTCCAACGGTGATAGTAGGGTATTAAAGTCTCCTACTATGATTGTATTGCTGTCAATCTCTCCTTTGATATCTTCCAGGAGCTTTTTTATGTATTTTGGTGCTCCTGTATTGGGTGCATATATGTTTACCAGAGTTATTTCTTCTTGTTGGATTGCTCCCTTTAGTATTATGAAGTGGCCTTCGTTATCTCTTGTTATGTCCTTCACTTCGAGATCTAATTTGTCAGATATAAGTATTGCTACCCCAGCTTTTTTTTTCATTTCCATTTGCCTGGAAAACCTTTTTCCATCCCTTCACTCTCAGTCTGTATGCGTCTTTTTTTCTGAGGTGGGTTTCCTGTAGACAGCAGATATACGGGTTTTGTTTTTTTATCCAATCTGTTACCCTATGTCTTTTGATTGGGGCATTCAATCCATTTACATTTAAAGTTATTATTGATAGGTACTTATTTGTCACCGTTTTTATTTTATACCCCTGTGTTCCTTCTTCGCTTCCTATTTCTTTTTTTTACAGCAGATCCTTTAGCATTTCTTGCATTGCTGGTTTGGTGGTGATAAACTCCCTTATTCCTTTTTTGTCTGTGAAGCTCCTGATTTCACCTTCAATTTTGATTGATAGCCAGTATTCTTGGATTGAGACCCTTCCTTTGCATGACTTTGTATATTTCATTCCATTCCTTTCTGGCCTGATGAGTTTCTGTTGAGAAATCAGTTGCTAGTCTGATGGGGGTTCCTTTGTATGTAACTTTCTGTCTCTCTCTGGCTGCTTTTAAGATGCTTACTTTGTTGTTGGTGTTTGCCAATTTAATTATAATGTGCCTTGGCGTCGGTCTTTTGGGGTTCATTTTGCTTGGGACTCTGTGAGCTTCTTGGATTTGTGTGGGTGTTTTCTTCCCTATATCAGGGAAGTTTTCTGTTATTATTTCTTCAAACAGGTTTTCTATTCCTTGCTCAGTTTCCTTTCCTTCTGGTACCCCTATTATTCGGATGTTGTTTTGTTTTGTGTTGTCCCAAAGTTTCCTTAGGCTCTCCTCATGCTTTCTAATTTTTTTTTCTAGAAGCTGTTCTACTTGGGTATTTTTTTCCATCTTGTCTTCTAGCTCACTTATGCAGTTCTCTGCTTCTTCTAGTCTACTCTTGATGCTTTCTATTGAGTTCTTTACAGCAGCAATGTCATTTTTCATTTCTTCTTGGTTCTTCTTCATTTCCTCTTGGTTCTTACTCATATTGTCAAATTTGTCTTCCATTCTTTTCAGCCACCTTATGACCATTTCTCTGAATTCTTTCTCTGATAGGTTGCTTGCCTCTAATTCGTTTACTTCCTTTTCTGGTGATGCCTGCTTTTCTTTCCTATGGGGTTGTTTCTTTGTCTCCCCATGGTCTCTCTTCTCCAGATGTCTGGTTATATAGTTTTCTCTCTCCTGCATTGATTTAAAGGTACAAAATACGACACAACCAGGTACAACGCACAAGGCACTGAACAGAATTGTATTCACGATATTAATAACCTCCAATAAAGGTGACCACCAGAGAAAGACAAATATGGGGATAGGAGAGGAAGAGGAAGAGTAAAAAGAAAGAACAAAAAAAGGAGTGTGAAATTGAACTTGGGAAAAGAGAAGAAAAAAAAGAAAAGAAAAAAAAAGTAAGAGAGACACGAATGATACTAAGAGAGAAAAGGGGAACAAACTATATATATGGGGAGTAAACTCCAATAGAACAAACACTAATCCCAGCAAATGCCAGCAACACGAACCTGGAGATTAATGCAAACTACAACACCAACTAACATCAAGTGAGGCAAGGGAAAACAGAAGTAAAAAACAAACAAAAACAAAGCAAACAAAAGAACCAAACAAACAAAAAAAAGAGTAAGCAAAACAATCTCATAAAAAAGCATAAAAATTCAATCTAATCAACATTCAAGCAAACAACAACAAAAGGCCAGAGAGAAAAACAATTTTTTTTTTTTTTTTTTTTTTAGTTAAGGTAGCATAGAGAGAGGTGTGTATGGACTTGGAGCAGGGGGTTGGAAATTAGATATATAAGTAGAGTGAAATTTTAGCAGAGGGTAAACTGAAAGAGTAGGGAAAATCTAAAGCCAGAAAGGGTTAAGATAAACAGACCAAAAGGGGAAAGGTTAGGAAGAGAGTGATGGCATAAAGTTAGCGGTGAGATAGGGTAAAACGATGCTAAAGGAAAGATGCAAATAGAATGTAGGACACTAATTGCAAAATAAAACAAAGAAAATCAAATGACACTTAAAAAAAAAAGAAGTAAAATAATAGTAATAAAATGCTGATTGAAAATAAAAATGTAATAATTAAAAAGGTGAAAATTGAGTGAGGAAAAAGAAAAAAATTTAGTTTCTTAAGTAAAAGATGCAAAAAATGAAAATAAAAAATAAAACATTAAAATAAAAAAATAAAAAAATTAAAATTAAAAATAAGAAGAATAAAATGTGCAGTAGTGGTGGTCATTCACTTCCTGTATTGTTCTGTTTGGTACGCCTGTTTCCCAGTCCAGGCTGTATTGCAGTTCCCTTCGTTCCACTGCTCCTCAGTGTTGTAAGCCAGTCCTGATTTTTAAGCCTGCGGTGTCTTAATTTCTCGTATTTATTTTTGATTATACCAGAGACAATTTGTGTTTCAGCCCCTGGGTGGCAGTGTTTCTGGATTGACTTCCGGGCCTCTCTAGCTTTTTTCTTTTGTCCCTATGGCACTCACTACCGGTTTGTGGAGGTGTGCGCCTCAGAGCTGCCTCTCCGATGGTCACTCCCAGCTCCGCTCCCCAGATTCCGGAGAAACAACTTGCCCCTGCAGTCTCTCAGGGTATTCCCCAACTGGGTTTTCCTATGTATTGGGCTTAGTAATCAGAAGCAGAAAAAGCCTAAGTGTGCGGACAGTGGGTCTGCGCTCAAGACTAAGCAGCCTGCACTCCTTTGAAAATTCTTAGTCTGACCCTCCTCGTCAGATCAAAATGGGTTGCTTTTTAGAGATCCCTTCTGTTAGCAGCTCAGAGGACCCCCTTCCACATTCACGGATCACGGCAGCTCCAACAGCCGCGGATTTTTCTAGGCACAGACTTCCCCGGTCCTGCAGTTTTCGCCGCTCGCGCATTTCCCTCTCCCGCTGCCAGGACGAGAAACCTCACCTTATCCCAGGTGAAATCTGACCTTTCCTTGGTGCAGTGAAGAGTTCTTTTGAATCCGCGTGTTTGCGCCATTTGGGGACAGGTACTCTCGTGCTCACAGCTGTTCAGTGTTTGCCGTTGTCGCGGAAAGTCAGGCTTCCAATAAAATCCTCCTTCCCTTGCAAGATGGCGAGGTTTCCCCCTCTGAGCCCGCAGCTCCGGGAGGGGACCCAGCCACTGTGGGTGCTGCATGGTCAAGCCCTTATTGTTGATAACATTGGCAAATATGTTCTCCCGTGCAGTGGGCCCAGAACTTTTTCATCACCCCAAAAGGAAACTCCGTAGCAATCACTTCCTATCCCCCTCTTCCCCAGCTCCTGATAACCACTTCTTTCTTTCTATATGGATTTGTCTATTCTGGATATTTCATGTAAGTGGAATCATACATATGTGGCTTTTTGTATCTGGCTTCTTTATTAAGCACAATGTTTCCAGGGTTTATCCACATTGTAGGACTTCATTACTTTTTTATGGTCAAATAATATGCCATTATATGGATATACCACCTTTTATTTATCTATTCATTGATTGATGGACATTTGGGTTGTTTCCACCTTTGGCTTTTGTGAATGAATATTCATGTGTAAGTTTTTCTTTTAATATCTGTTTTCAGTTATTTTTAAAAAAATACATTTTTATTGATTTCAGAGAGGAAGGGAGAGGGAGAGAGAGATAGAAATGTCAATGATGACAGAGAATCATTGATCAGCTTCCTCCTTCAGGCCCCCTACTGGGTACCGAGCCCGCAACTCAGGCATGTGCCCTTGACGGGACCGAACCCAGGACCCTTCAGGTCACAGGCTGACGCTCTGTCCACTGAGTCAAACTGACTAGGGCTGTTTTCAGTTCTTTTGGGTATATACCTATCAATGGAATTGCTGGGTTCATGTGGTAATTCTAGGTTTAACTTTTTGAGGAAACATAATTCTTTGAATCTCTCTGATGTTTGTCCCTTTGTTCTGTACCATAATATAGATTTCTCCTTATATCATTAGTCTCCCAAATCAGGGAAGATTAAATAATTAATATCTGGATTAATTGATTAATATCTGGTTATTAGTCAAGTTTAACATTCTGAAATTAGCATTATAATAGTAGGTCAGGTGTTACCACATATTAAACTTTAAATACAGAAAGCTATATAATATTGATTTTATATTAAATGTCTGCTCTTAATGTAGTCAATGCACTGGGCTGTCAGAGGTAAAAAAGATCTAATGCTGGAAGAACCTGACCAGACTCATACCAACAAGATTGAAAATGAGGAACAGAACGAACAAAGAGAAGTAAAGAAAGAAGAGCTGGGTTCAACCACAGAGAAAATGGAGCAAAAAGAATCTGAGTCCTTGGAGAAGTCATCCTCCTCACAGAGTCCAGATTCTTCAGGTAAGTCATGTCATGTAGCTTTGCAGACAAAGAAGGTCTGAATCTCTCCAAATCTAAGGGTTGGCTTGTCCTTAAATACTTAGCATTGACATGGAAACTAGATGATACATTCCTTAATACAATCCTGGCAAAGGAAACTTTGAGATATTTCTGGGAGTGTCTTCCTCTCCACTGAAATAATGCTAGCTAACATTGGGGAGTTTACTATGTGCAGGAATGTTTTCACAGAAATTATTTTACACCTATTATCTCATTTAATATTAATGTTACACATATTAATTTATTTAATCCTCCCTACAAGTTTGTGAGGTTGGTATCAACATTATTCTTATTTTACAGATGAGAAAACTGAAGCTCAGAGAGGTTGAGTAATTTTCTCAAGGTTATGGAGATTGTGTGGCAGGACAGGGGTCTGAACCAAGGCAGTTTGGCTTCAGTCTGTTTCTAAGGCACTGCACTACCTTGAGAAGATACTTTATCTGAAAGTAGCTCTGTAGACATTTTGAATCATTTATAGATCCACTGAAGCAGGGTGTTAGAAGGTTGAAATCCTGGCTCCCAAACTATACATCCTGACTCTACTACTTATTGTCTGTATTACTTGGTAAAAGTTACTTAACTTCTCTAGATCTCAGTTTCCTCATCTACAAAATAGAGATCATAAGGGTACCTTCTCATAGACTTATCATAAGGATTACATGAGGAGATCCATGCAAAATGCTTAGCACAATGATTTGTCTATAGCAGGCCCTGGGTAAATGTGAGCTATTATTATAATTTCTTTGTTTGTCTGTGTAGCTATCCCACAGTATGTCTTGTGTCGATAGGTGTGTAATGTACACACACTGTAACTGTCCTTCAAAATCTTACTTGATTTCCAGGGTTGTGATTCAACACTCTATTAGATTTTAGCCTTTAAACAGAGGGTTCATGAACATCCTTGAACACCTATTTAATAAAAGAAGACAAGTAGATAGTTTATGGTGAATTATAATCTTTCTAGAAATGGTCACTTCAAATCTCTCTTTGGGGAGAACTTACAAGTGCTCACTACTTGCTGGGAATAAAGATTCTTGGAGTTGGATTCAGGTGTTAACCAAAAGATCCTTTTTGTAGTCTGTACATTGATTGCATCAGCCTTGTAAATGGAAATGTGTTATAGCAGCTGATCAAAGCTGTAGCCCGAATGTCAGAAAACCAGTTTTAAGCAACACACACATGCAAACACCCACTCACACACACACACACAAAGGCAAACATGCAAATGCTTCTCCATTCAACCTTGGAATGTTTAGATCTGTCCCTCTCTAAATCCTGGGGGGCGCCTGTGACTTTCTGTTTTGGATTCAGACTTCACCAGAACTTGGGGCGTTGGACACTTCAGAGACTCAGGCATGATGCTGAGGCCCTACTTGATTGCCTGTCATAAGAATCTGAAAGTTTCTTTCTTTAGAAAAGTGAAACAGCTCAGCCAGTGTGGCCCAGTGGTTGAGCGTTGACAAAAGGTTACTGGTTGGATTCTTGGTCAGGGCACATGCTCAAATTGTGGGCTCGATCCTCAGTAGCGGGTGTGCAGGATGCAGCTGATCTGTGTTTCTCTCTCATCGATATTTCTATCTCTCTATACCACTCCCTTTCTCTCTCTCTAAAATAAGTAACAACATATTTTTAAAAAGTTTTAAACTAGTGGTAATCCCCCCCCCAAATAATGAGCTTGTCATTAAAAAAAAAATCAAAGAATTATATATAAATAATAACTTAATGTCTACCCCAGTCTCCCATCTTTCTCTGCTTCTGTTTCCTAAAGTAACCAATGCAGATGCCCAGGTGTGTCTCCTTCCATACTGTTCCATATGCTGATACAAGCATATACTAGGAACAGTATATGTTCACTCATGAAGGCTTTAAAAATATAGAACAGCCATATACTGAGCACATTTCTCTATGTTACACAGGAGCTAAGAGCACAGTGGCCTTAACCAGATCCCAGCTTTTCCAACCATGAATTGTGTGGCCTTGGGCAAGTGAGTGTGGAAGAAAAAGGGCTTTCAATGGAGAGTCACCGCACAGGGTGATCTGATCATAAATGTCTAACTGGGCAGGTCGTGGTAGATAATCCTGCCCCAGGCATGTAACTGTTTTAGTAAAAGGCTTTCTTGGCCTTAACCCTTTGCACTCGCTTGCTTTTTTCTCGATTCCTGCTACCGATGCTAACCGTGTCGAGTCACACTCGACATCCGAGTGCAAAAGGTTAATCAAGCTCTGTCCATGGCTCCCATGCTTCTAGGTTAGCACACCTTTGAAATGTCTCTTTTCAGAGCTCTCCTAAACTGTGACCACCCTCAAGAGAGCACATATTCTTAACCTGTAATCCTATCGCCACCTTTGTGTAATCCTCCTTACATTCCCTCCTTAATCTCAAATACATAAAGAAACTACGAACTGTTATTCTGGGAGACATTTTTCTGTCTGTTGAGATCTCACTTCCGGGCATATCCTCTGTTTAACTCAAACAATAAATTTTTAAAAATATATATATTTTATTGATTTTTTATAGAGAGGAAGGGAGAGGGATAGAGAGTTAGAAACATTGATGAGAGAGAAACGTGGATCAGCTGTCTCCCTCATACCCCCAACTGGGGATGTGCCCGCAACCAAGATACATACCCTTGGCTGGAATCAAACTCGGGACCTTTCAGTCCGCAGGCCGATGCTTTATCCACTGAGCCAAACCGGTCAGGGCTCAAACAATAAATTTTTATAAAAATTCTCTACAGGTTTGGACATTCTTATGTTAATAAGATTTAACCTCTGAGTTTTTAAAAAAAATCTGTATACTAGTGGCCCGGTGCATGAATTCATACACATTGAAAGGAAATTAATTAGAAGAAATATTTTAAAATTGCTATTTGCCCTTTCTCTATACTAGTAATAGAAGTGTCAAACAAATTCATGATTGACAATGACAGATGGAAACACATCCCGTGCGATTGGTGCCCATGAGAGCTTTATATGAATTGCGCATGTGCGAGTCAACTTAGCCTTTTATAGATATAGAATAAACTTGCTTAATTAGACCTGCTTTCTGATTTAGCTAAACTTTTTCCAGCGCAGTGAAGCACCCCAACTTCTCTTTCAGGTAATTGTCAGCAACACAGCAGTAAATAACACAAAGCAGATTATTATTGTAGATCACGCAGGGAGAATAAAGGGTAAAATATTTAACTGCAGCAGTGTTTGACTATATTCTGCGCAGTGAGAAAACCTGAAGTAATTTTTAAGGTCTACCATGTCTTCTTTTCAGTCAGGTCAAGTTTCTAAGCTTTCTAAATCTCCATTTTCCAGCTAATGAAAAGAAAATAGGATTTCACGGAATCTCCTACCTACCTACTCCAGGACTTCTGTGAGGATCAAATGAGATGAGGCATGGGAAAACGCTTCACAGACATTTGGTTGCAGTGTAAAATGTTTGCACCTGGCTATAAAGCAAGTCCTGTTTCTGGGCTGAAGAAACTCCAAGGAGGCTAGTTGCTAGGGAGAGGAAGCCGGGCGTTGCTACGTGATGTCATTACCTGAATGGACACTTAGCATATTAGCCTTTTATATATATAGATAATGTTAAAAACAGTAATTTCTACTTTGAAAGGTTATGTTTTTGGTATGAATTATTACTATCTTACAGTAATTGATTAAGTTAAGCAGACTTTTTGAGGAGTAAATAACTTAATATACATAAAATGTTTCCATCAGGCACATAACATTTTTTTTTTTAGTGTCAGATTTCATTATTATGGGACCTCTCCTTAGAACCTTACATTTAGAATTAACTCATTGTTTCTAACAGCTGATAAATATTCCACAGTACAGATATATCAAAATTTACTCAGGATAAATTGTGAATGAAGTGGAGGGGGTGAGAGGAGGAAGGATCCTCGTTCTGAGAGCTGTTTGTTGGAGAATAAGAAATATGAAATTTTGCCAAAGGCTGCATTTACCAGTATTTGTTTGTTTTTGTTTTGTTCATCCTCATCCAAGGATATTTTTCCAATTGAATTTTAGAGAGAGTGGAAGGGAGGGAGGAAGGGGGAGAGAAAGAGAGAGAAACAGGGGCCGGGGATTAAATCTGAGACCCTTGGGTTGGAGGGCTGACACTCTAACCACTGAGCAACACCGGCCAGGCCTACCAGTATTTCTTAGTGTTCTTTAAGATATTATTAGCTGTTCTGAGTAGTGCCTTAAAGTTGGAGTTTGATATACCAAAGTGCAGTTGCATGATTATTTATAATTTCATTTGACTGTAGTGTAAATTTTTATAATGTCAGCATTTAAGAAATATTATTCATGTCAGCTTTACTAAGCCTGAGAGGCTGCTCACATAACTTTTAAGCATATTTGTTAATTTCCTCAAGCAATGCTTAATATTTACTTTGGAGTTTGCCCTTTGATGCCTCTTCTGTGATGAGCCCTCAAATAGTCCCCATTGCAACCCGTAAAATATGGACCAGGGCATCTGCAAACCAGTGTGTGATATAATCTCACTTTTTTTCTCTTTCTGTTTAAATATGCAATGAATATGGCTTCTGATAAATACTGTTTTAGAATCAAATGGTTTTCTGTGACATCCTGCAATAAAAACAAACAATAAGTCAAAGGCAGCAGATGCTGTTGCTGTGCAGTCATGTCCTCGGGACTTCTGCCTCCCCAGGCCACGCTCCGCCTGTGGCGCCTCACAGAGGGCTTCCTCTGGCAGAGGCCTGCCTGGCAGCAGGTGAGATGTGAGAGGATGTGGTCAAGCAAAAGGAAGAAAAAACAACTTGTAATCATACCACCTCAAGAACATATCGCTGATCTTTTGGTATATTTTTATATGTTAGTATACTTAAAACTAAAAGGACCACACTGTCCATATTTTGTATGTGCCTTTCAATTACAGGTTGTCAGAAAGAATTTCCTGTTTGCTTTTTCTCCAAATGGAAATTCTTTAAATTTGTTTTCTATGATAATTCTAAAGAAAGTGCAAGCAGATCCTGTTTTTCTGAGATAATGACTGTCCACAATTCTGTGTATATTTTTTCTGCCTAGATTTTTAAATAATCATTTAAATATCAATGGAAGCATATTTTATTTTTCTGTAACCTGCGTTTTCATTAGCAATATTATAAACAACAAAAAATGACAAAAGGCATACTTATTCACTACAGAAAAATAAGAAAATACAGATAAACAGAAAAGGGTATTAACGTTTGCACTCGGATGTCGAGTGTGACTTGACACGGTTAGCATCGGTAGCAGCTCGTATGTCGAATTGTATTGAATGTATCAATAATTTGAAATATAAAAAAATCCAAATAAATAAGTTTGTATGAAAAGAAACTCCAGTTTTTTATTCTACTGCCGCGCTTTGTAAAATCTGGGGTATTTAAAAAATTAAATCCCGAGTAGAATAAAGGAATCGAGAAAAAAGCAAGCAAGTGCAAAGGGTTAAAAAATGAAAATTACATCTATTCCAACTATCCAGGAATAACTACTGTTAACATTTAGGGGTAATTCCTTATAGACTTTAAACATTTTTTATAGAAATACCATGTAAATAAGAAATTTAAAAATGAGTCTGGCTGTTGTGGTTCAGTGGTTGAGTGTCAACCTATGAACCAGGAGATTGTGCTTTGATTTCCAGTCAGGGCACATGCCCAGGTTGCTGGCTTGATCCCCAGTAGGGGGTGTGCAGGAGGCAGTCAGTTGATTAGTCTCTCTCATCATTGATGTTTCTATCTCTCTCCCTCTCCCTTCTTCTCTCTGAAATCAATAAAAACATATTTTTAAAAATTAAGATCACACTGTCTGTTTTCTAACTGCCTGTCACAGCAATATGTTATGAACATTTTTATGTGACTGTAAGTATTAAAAAATTGTTAATGATTATATCACAGCCTTTTAACCAGCTTTCTATTGCTGAATACTTGGAATTTTTTTAAAAAAATGTTTTATTGATTTTTAGAGAGGAAGGGCGAGGGAGAGAGATTGGCTATCTCCTGCATGTCCCCTCCTGGAGATTGAGCCTGCAACTCAGGCATGTGCCCTGACCAGAATCAAACTGGTGACCTAGCGATGCATGGAGATGATACTCAACCAACAGAGCCACACAGACCAGGGCTGTTTTTTTATTTTTAAAAACATTTATAAAAGGTATCATGTTAAACATGTTATAGTTAAAACCCTTGAGCACATCCATGATTATTTCCTAAAGATAAATTTTCAGAATTGTTAGGTTAAATGTTTATGCATTTTAATGAGTTTGATAAATATTGCAAGTTTTCTACCTAGAATAGTTTTGTCAGTTTACACTTTCTCTAGTAGAGGGGAAATGACCTTTTATCTAATTTTCAACAAAGTTGTTTATTAGTCTAAAAAAATAAATCTTACTATCATGGAATACATTATTTGTATTTCTGGAATCCTTTACCATTGACCTTTTATTTTTGGCAGCTGTTTGAAAGTTGTTTCCAATTTCTTTGCAGGTGAATTGTCAAAATTACCACCACTGGAGGCATTATAAATGTCATTTTATTATTAAGTTTAAGAATGTGAGATCCTCTCATCCATATAAAATAAGTCCTGTTCACAAGAATTCAACATCCTGCCTAAGTTAATCAGTTTCTGTAAGATATTAATAATTCATCCCAAAGACTTACCCTTACATTTCACTTATTGCAGTGAAATCTCACCAGCAAGCTGTTTTACTATTACAAGCTTGACTTCTTTGTTCCTACCTCTGATTTAAAAATCTTCTCTTCTCTCCTTCAAAGGTTTTTCAGATGTGAACAGTTGGCACCTTCGTTTCCGCTGGGCTGGGGATGCTCCTTCAGAACTCCTGAGGAAATTCAGAAACTATGAAATATGAAATGTCCCTGCTCAGTAGGAGGGAGAGCGAGTGAGCAAGACCATCCCCTGTGCTGTCAACATGCAGTCTTTGTTCAAATCTTTAAAATGTCATGTTTATATGTCATGTTTGTGAATCGCTGAGTACCGATTGATTCCTCCACCCTTGTACCCATTCTCACAATGTTTTTTAAATGAGAGAAATTTCAGAAGACAGGTTTCTTTTAATATTAGAACAAATTAAGCCTCTTAGATCCAGAGTGGATTGTATTATGTGTGTTTTCCTATAAATGTTATTTAGAGAAATCCATTTTTAAATCAACCTCTGTATTTAAATATTTCATTGATATATGATGATCTCTATTAGTACTGGATGTACAAGAAATGTTTTCTGACTCTGGACTTAAATTGAAATGTGAAACTACTTGTCTAAACCCCATAGAATGAAATAAATAATTTCCCCAAAATTCATAATGAATGTATAATTCAGCTGTTTTTTGGAAAATAATCTGAATAGATATTTCTACTTTAATTTCAATAATTATAAATTTAAAAGGTTATTAATTTGAGGAAACACATTCCTACCAGATTTCTTTTGTTATATAGCAAGTGATCAGAAATTTATT
The DNA here is from genome assembly GCA_025583905.1 of Ia io. NCBI lineage: Eukaryota > Metazoa > Chordata > Mammalia > Chiroptera > Vespertilionidae > Ia > Ia io. Next base: position 41,380,857 of record JAJQQW010000012.1, on the reverse strand, counting down.
TTCTTACCGTTTGAAGGCTAGAAGTCCAAGATTAAGGTGTCTGCCAGTTTGATTTCTTCTGAGGCCTCTCTCCTTGGTTTGCAGGTGGCTGCTTTTTCACTGTGTCCTCACATGGCCTTTCTCTGTGCATGTATATTCCTGGTGTTTCTACTTCTTGTAAGGACATAGGTCATATTGGATAAGGGCCCCAACCTAACAGCCTTCTTTTAACTTAATCATCTCTTTAAAGACCTTATCTTCAAAAAGGTTACATTCTGAGGTACTGGGAGTTGGGACATCAATATATGAATTTTGGTCCTGGCTGGGTAGCTCAGCTGGTTGGAGGTTTTTTATTTTTATTTTTTTAAACATATTTTTATTGATTTCAGAGAGGAAGGGAGAGGGAGAGAGAGATAGAAACATCAATGATGAGAGAGAAACATTGATCAACTGCCTCCTGGATGCCCCTCACTGGGGATTGAGCCTGCAACCTGGGCATGTGCCCTTGACCGGAATCAAACCCGGGACCCTTCAGTCCACAGGCCGACGCTCTACTCACCAAGCCAAATTAGGTAGGGCAAGGTTGAGGTTTTGATCCCAGTTGGGGCACATGTGGGAATTAACTAGTAAATACATAAATGGGTGGAACAGCAAATCGATGTTTCTGTCTTTCTTTCCCTTCTTTCCTCTCTAAAATCAATACATAAAAAATTACTTCAATATATGAAATTTGGGGGAACATGATTAAGTTCATAATATAGGTGAAAACTTTTCCCCCCCAAATATTATTGTTTTATTGATTTCAGAGAAGAAGGGAAAGGGAGATTGAAACGCCTCCTACTGGGAATTGAACCTTGACCTCCTGGTTCATAGGTCAGTTCTCAACCACTGAGTTTCACTGGTGAGGAGAAAAAAAATTCTTTTTAAACAAATACAATCCTGTATTGGTTTCCTTACTTTTATCTGAAATTTTATTGTTTTGTCAAATCTGTAGAAAGAATTACTTCTATCACTATTTTATCACTTCATTAAAATGTGATTTGGCATTGTTACCATATCTACAAATTTTACTTTAAAAATAGAAAAAATAAAGCATGTTAAATTAATAAAAAGAGGTTTGGACTACAATTGCCTGTCATAATGCCTGCCTGGTCCAGGTAGGCTCTTGAAAAAAATACTAGGTTGAATAAGTGAATTTTTAAATTTAAGAATTGGGAGTTTTAATTTTTTTTCTCCCAACCCCCCATTGTCGATTCATAGCACTGATGACTTTTAATGACTTGTTAAAGAGGAAAACACTCCCACTCCCATTGCCCACTCTGCTTTTGTTTCAGATGGATTTCCCAATTATTGACAGGAGTGAAGGCCAGCTCTTACTTATTTTTCTCTCCCACGAGGCTGGCAGCCTCCAAATAAGAAATGAGAAAGAACTCTGCTGGAATGGGGATGTATGATGGGCCAGGCTTGGGCTAAGCACGTTATATATCTGTGCTAAGCACTTTATGTAACTTAGGAGGAGACCTTTTATTCTTAAACACTTAACTACTCTCCTGAACTCAAAGTTTAAAAAGGACTGTGCTTTGATTATACAGTTTTTCTCTTGGAATGAAAAATAAAGGGAAAACTGGACAACTTTTCTTCAATAACTTGTTTGACTCCCCAGTGTGTTCAGCACAATCACAATTGTATGTGTGTGTAATAGCACATTTTCAAAGCCATTTATTTTTGAGTCTTGGCTCAACTTGATGGCGGAACAAACCAATTATAAAAAGATAATTATAGATTAAGGTCATTAGGCTTTTAAGTTAGCTCTAAATGCTGAAGATAGTTTCTCTAATATTTGATATTGCATGAATAAGTGAATGTGGTACATATTTCTTGAGAGCATTATTATTTTAAAATCTTTATTGTTTAAAGTATTACATATGTCTCCTTTTTTCTCCCATTGATCCTTTATAGCTTGCCTCTGTCCCCCACCCCAGGCCTTCACCACCCTATTGTCTGTGTTCCTGGGTTATGCATATATGCTGCATATATGTTCTTATATCAGTTCTTTGGCTGATCTCTTCCCACCCACCCCTGCCTTCCCTCTGAGATTCAACAGTCTGTTCCATGCTTCTGTGTCTCTGGATCTATTTTGTTCAACAGTTATTTTTTCATTAGATTCCACATATGAGTGAGATCATGTGATACTTGTCTTTCTCTGACTGGCTTATTTCACTTAGCATAATACTCTCCAGGTTCCTCCGTGCTGTCTCAAAGGATAAGAGATCCTCCTTTTTTTTTTTTTTTAACTGCCGCATAGTATTCCATTGTGTAAATGTACCACAGCTTTTTTTATCCACTCATCTACTGATGGACACTTGGGCTGTTTCCAGATCTTAGCTATTATAAATTGTGTTTCTATGAACATGGGGGTGCATACATTCTTTCTGATTGGTGTTTCGGGTTTCTTAGGATATATTCCTAGAAGTGGGATCACTGGGTCAAATGGCAGTGCCATATTTAATTTTTTGAGGAAACTCCATACTGCTTTCCATAATGGCTGCACCAGTCTGCATTCCCACCAGCAGTGTACTAGGGTTCTCTTTTCTCCACATTCTCGCCAGCACTTGTCATTTGTTGATTTGTTGATTGTAGCCATTCTGACAGGTGTGAGGTGACACCTCATTGTCATTTTAATTTAAATCTCTCTGATGATTAGTGACTTTGAGCATGTTTTCATATGTCTCTTGGCCATCTGTATGTTCACTTTGGAGAAGTGTTTATTTCGGTCCTTTGCCCATTTTTTAATTGGATTATTTGTCTTCTTTTTGTTAAGTTGTATGATTTCCTTATGTATTTTGTATATTAAGCCCTTATCACATGTATTCAAATATGTTCTCCCATACAGTGGGCTCCCTTTTCATTTTGTTGATGGTTTCTTTTGTTGTTCATTGAGAGCATTATTATGTGAAAATATTGTACTGTCATTTGTGTAGGATGTAAAACTGCTTAAGTCATGTTGATGCTCTCAAGTAGTTGATAATTTAGTGAAATAAGACAGGTATCTGAATTTTGTTTAGTTTAAAAGGAGCATGTTGAATTAGTGTAAGTATGTAATGTGCTTAGAACATGCCTGGCAAAGCACTATGTGTACCCGTTACTATCTATAATAATAAAAGCATAATATGCTAATTAGACCGGATGTCCTTCTGGACGACCTTCCGGACGAAGCCGGGGCTGCGAGGGAAGCCTGGGTCCCAGGTGCCTGCCGGTGGTTGGAGGGAAGCCCAGGTGCCGGGTGCCAGAGGGAAACCGATGCCGGCAGCTGGGGGAAGGAAGGCCTACTCTTGCATGAATTTCGTGCATCGGGCCTCTAGTTCTTACTATATAATTGCACCCCCATGTTCATAATAATAATAAGTCTTGTGATAATTAATTAACAGAATTATGGCCTCCTTCCTTCCTCAATCCCTTTCCCCCAATTCTCTGTCTCAGAGGCACTGATTCTTACATATATTTCCATAGCTATGCTCTGCATTACACACATAGATGTGTTTCTGTTCTGAGAGAGAAAGGAGAGAGAGAGAGAGAGAGAGAGAGAGAGATAAAGAGAGGAGAGAGAGAGAGACATTCATGTGAGAGTGCTTCAATAGGCTGCTTTCTGCACTCCCGCTGACCTGTATTGAGCCTGAAATCCAGGCATGTGCCCTGACCGGGAATCAAACCATCAACCTCTTGGTACACGAATGACACCCAACCAACTGAGCCACACCAGCCAGGGCTCTGTTCTTTTCTTTATATAAATGGTAGCATACTATTTACACGGCTGCACACTTTCCATTTATTCAATTAATCCTGGAGATTTTTTCCATTTTTAGTATATGAGTGCTACTTTATTCTTTTTATCTGCTTCATGGGATTCCATTGTGTGGATGAACCAAAATTTAACTTGTCCTCTATTGATGCTTTTCAAATTTATTTACAGCTTTTATTCCTGATCACAAGAAACACTGTAATGAATAGCTTTATACATATATTTCTTATATGGGAAGTATACCTGGAGGATAAATAACCTAGTACTGGAGTGGATCAAATAGTCTATACATAAGGTGTCCCCCGAGAAATGTATACACATACTTTGAACAGTTATAAAGGCAGTGCTTATTAAAAAATCTTTCATTTTCAAAATTGAGCTATCAGCTGTTAAAGTATATAAATTTTTGGGGGACACCCTGTATATGTGCATTTGAATATCATATTCTTAAACAAATAGATGCAGGTTTCAGAGATCTGGATTGGAAAACCCAGAAAATAGTGCTTGTTCATTGGGATTCTTGCCTTGACGTTTTTTCACTCTAGGCTAGACTTTGTTGAGTGGCTTGTTTGGCATTTTACTTATGGAACAATTTCCCAAGCACCTCCCTTAGCCCCTGACACCAGGGAGTGCCCGTGATATAAAGCAATAATAAAACCAGAGTATGCTTTTTTTTCTGGTACCTTTCACAGACACGGGAAGAGAATAGGGTGTTGTTGTTTTTTTTCCTTTTCTAATTCTTTTTTTTTTTTTTTTCTCAGTGTTACGGCTTCTTGCCTTTTGGGTGTCCTGAAATGTTGAAATTCAATTCTGAAACAGTTTTGCTCTTTTACATTAAAGGGCAACTCAACAGAGCAACTTTGAAAAACCTAGGCAGAATTCACTGTTTCCTAGGATCCTAAATAGTTTCCAGTCCCCAGTGGCTATATCCCAGCCTGTCAAAAATATGCCCTTTAATGAACAGATTAGAAATGCAGAAATGACTTTGCAGATATTTCTTGTAAAGAGAGAGCTGGATAAAGGGAAGATAAGATTGTTTTCCTGCTTATGAATTTTCATATCCTTTCTGTGCCCAGATCTGATGGTGGTTACCAGATCAATCACAGCAGCAAGTGTGGATGACTAATGCAGTTATTGAAAGGGTCTTTAATTTCCTGGAGGCAAACACCATTACCCGCCATCTCCATATCATAGACGGAGAGATGCCAGGACTCCTGGGGAGTCAGTGATGGAAGAAATTATAAAACTGATGCAATTACTGAGAAAATGATGAAATGTGTCACGATGAAAGGCTTCAATTCCCTTCAATTTCAGGTTTTGTGATATGCATCAGTGTGGCTGTGTCTTCCACTATTATTACTTCTCGGCTTTCTGTGTCATCTCACCCTCACTGTGGGAGAATATTTTGCATCAGGCTGCACATTCTCATCCTTTCCCTTCCCTCCCAGGCTGTTTCATTTCTTCCAGTGTTTTTGCTTTGCTGATTTCTTATATTAATTAGCTGCCAAGAGGGAATGTTTCCAGAGTGGAATCTAGGTTACGTGTATGAAGAACTAGATCTTCCTCTGGTTCTAACCTACTGTGGGACTTAGGGAAAATCCAGTTTCTTCCAGGTGTGGCCAGAAGTAAGAATCTCCCTTTTGTAGGACACAGCTTGACCCAAGACCAGGTCTGGAGTGGCCTGGTTAGGGCCTCCAGCGGGAGCCGGGCCAGTGTGAAACTGATGGGGAATGTGTAGTCAGAGGTAAAAGTGAAGGATTAGTGAGACAGGGAAAGCAGAGAAAGAGGATGTGTCTTTTTTCTCATTCTTTCTCATAACTCTTCCTCTCTTAATGTTCTTTTTAAAGAAGAGGGCAGAGATAAAAAGGGAGAGATTACAATTAAGTAGGTATATTTATACACACCAGCTCCAAACACCTCAATGATCTATTTACATTCATCTGAGTTTGATGTCATTCTTGATAGCATCCCACCTCTGAAGACAATGGGGATTTGTCCTCAGAATAAAGTAGATTAAATATAAATAAACCATATTAAATATTTTCCAACTTGTCAGACCATTAGGGGAGGCTCCAAAACAGGGTCTAATGATAAAAAAATAACTCATACCTTTACCAATTTTCAAAGCATTTGCTCACAAATTCTTTTTTTTTTTTTAATCCTTACCCAAGGCTATTTTTTTCCATTGATTTCTAGAGAGAGTGGAAGGGAGGGAGGAGGGGAAGAGAGAGAAACATTGATGTGAGAGAGACACATGGATTGGTTGCCTCCTAAGGGACCCCTACCGGGGCTGAGGAACCTGCAACCGTGGTACTGGTACATGCCCTTGACCAGGAATGGAATCTGCGACCTTTCGGTCCGTGGGCTGACACCCTAACCACTGAGCAAACTGGCCAGGGCATTTTTCACACAAATCTTATTTGAACCTTCCAATTAATCTAATTTGGTTGAGAATTTATAGTTTTGTTATAGTCTAAAAATGATAAAATGAAAAGCATTATGTATATTTTAAACTATTGGTTCTCAACTTTGAAACCACCTGGGGAAGATGCCTGAGTCCCACCCCGGAGGTTCTGATGTAATGGGTCTGGGTGTCCCTTCCTGTTGGGATTTGACAACTCCAGGGTAATTCTAACTTGCTTCTCAGGGCGAGGACCACGGTGGCTCAACAAGTATAGGTTGTAGGTGAAATGGTTAATGTCTTGATGGTTCTACCCACATACAGTGTAGGAGACCCGAGCTCTCCCTTCTGTGAGAAGCTATTTCTGGGGATCCCCGTGACCCCAGGGGCACTCCATTTGGGCTTCCAACAGGTCTATGAGCTGCAGCCAGGCTCTGCCTCACTGGGCTCTCCCTGGTCTTCACTTCTAGCCCAAGGCCACTTGGAGCGCCCCCTGCAGGACGTGGAGCACCTGTGGCCAGAAGAAGGCCGCCTCTGGGCCTGTAGCTTTCCTGGTCACCAGCCTTGAGTAGTTTCTCAGAGGCTGGGACTCCCCCTGTGTTTTTCCTTGAGTCCACCTGCCTGCACGCACTGGCCGGAAGAAAGGCACCAGCAGAAGTTTGCAGTATAGGAAGGAAAAATAGTTAATATTGACTTGGTCAATGCGGAGCTGGGGAGCTTGTGCAGGTTTCAGATTATATAGGGCAAACATCAGAAGACAAGTGGGTTAGGGCAGGGGTCCTCAAACTACGGCCCGAGGGCCACATGCGGCCCGCCGAGGACATTTATCCGGCCCGCCGGGTGTTCTTGCCGCCGCTGCCTGTCCTGCTTAGCAGCTGACTTAGCAGTGTGCATAGGAATTTGTTCCTAGTTTTTTTTTTTTAAACTATAGTCCGGCCCTCCAACGGTCTGAGGGACCGTGAACTGGCCCCCTGTTTAAAAGTTTGAGGACCCCTGGGTTAGGGGTTCTGGGTGGGTTAGGTGGTCAGGGTTGTGCTGGGACCTGATTGGTCCGAGTTGAGGAAAGAGTAATAAATCATTTCTTCTGGCCTTGAGGACAGCTCTGAGGACAGGTGAGGTCTTTTCTGGCCCCTCTCTCTGGTCTCATGGGAAAGTAGCCAGCGGTTCTGTCCACCGTGGGACTCGGGAACTGAGACGTAGCATGTTCTCTTCAGTCCACCGGAGGTCGGACTGTGTGACTATGAGTCAGGTGCTGGCTGCTGTCTTCTGTGGTCTGGGGGTTTGCTGATGATCTGGGGGTAAGGCTAGGTCTCTGAGAGGTATGTGTACATGCACAGAGAGAGGGATATGATTTCTAGAGCTAGGCTTTAAAACCAAATTTAATCAAAGTCATAAGAACCCTAGGTTTCACAAGTGGTTACAGATCCTGACTGCCCGGAGCACAGACTTGGCTTTCTCCCACCTTCCTTCTCCTCTCTTACCCTGGCCTTCCCAGCTGAGGAGAAAGGAGCACCTGAGCAGACGAGTGACAGAGGTTCTGCGGGTGTTTGTGGAGAGGGAGGGGGATGTGTCTGCACCAGTAGCGGCTAGCTAAAAATGCTCAGTGCTCAAACAGTAAAAAAGTGTGGCCCTGAGAAGTTTAGAAACAGAAGCTTATCAATGTTGTTCCCCAGATAATAATAAAGGAGAAATGATGACCTGTGTCACCTTAGGCAAGTCTTTTACGTTTGCTTCTCTGAGCCCAGGTCCTCTCTTGTACATTTTACCAGGAAATAAAACAAACCCAGACTGTCCTGGTTTTCATTCTCTTCTGTTCTAAATTCTAGGGATCAGAGAGTGTATACATTAAGGCAAGGACACTCCACTGGCAAACACCCATGGTCATGTCACCCACAGTGTAATGTGTGCAGGTAAGAGGGTGGCTCTGGAGACGGCACCTGTCACCAGTGTCACCTTAGGCAAGTTCATTAACCTCCCATTGTCTGTTTCCTCGTCAGTAAAATGGGATAGTAATTCCCCTGATGTAGGACACAAATATTAACTACTAGAGGCCCAGTGCACAAATTTGTGCATGGGTGGGGTCCGGCCCCAATTGGGGCAGATTGGGGCCGGGCCTGTCAGAAGGAGGAGACAGCGGGAGGTTGGCTGGCTGGCCCGCCCTGATTGGGCTCCGATCAGGGCCAGTTCAGCTGGGGAGAGGGGCCATGGGCGATTGGCCAGTGGGCCCTGCCCCCAGTTGGGGTGGGGGGTCGATTGGGGATGGGGCCAGCTGTGGGGAGGAGCTGTGAGAGGTGGGCTGGCCGGCCCTGTCCCCAAATGGGGTGGGGGTGGGGCGAATGGGGGTGGAGCTGGCTGCGGGGGAGGGCTGCAGGCCGATTGGGGTGGTGGGGATCCACTGGGAATGGGGCTGGCCAGGGGGAGGGGTTGCAGGTGGTTGGCCGGCCAGCCCTGCCCCCTTTTGGGGTAGGGGAGGCAATCAGGGGTGGGCTGGCCAGAGGGAGGGGCTGCGGGCTGATCGGGATGGGAGAGGCTGATCAGGGTAGGGCTGGCTGGGGGGAGGGGCCACGGGAGGTTGGCCGGCCGACCCCATCCCCTGATTGGGCAGGTTTGCTGGCTGTAGTGGGCGTCATAGCAACCGGTTGTTCTGGTTGTTACAGCGTTCCGGTCAGTGGCTTTTTATATATATATAGATTAATAGTAGCAGTTGGGAAAGAAAATTAGAGAATAACTAAAACTATTTTTTCCTCCCAACATCTTCCCATTCTCTAGAACAGTGCTCCAGCACCCAGGACCTTGTTACAAATGCAAACTACTGGGCCCCACCGTGGACCCATTGAGTCAGCGTCTGTGAGGGTAGGACCCAGGAATACGTTTGGCATCTCCCTGATTTATGCTAAGGTTTGAGCAGCACTGCTGTGGAATCTTGCTCCCTAAAGTGTGGTCCAAAGCTCAGAATTATCAGCATCACCTGGGGACTTATTAGACATGCAGAATCTCGTGCCCCACTCCGGATCTGTTAAATTATAATGCATTTTGACAAGACCCCCAGGTATTTCCATGCACACCACATCTTGAGAAACCCTGCCCTAAATTAAAATTAAATTACTGTAAGTGAAATAACAGTAGAAATACACCTCCTCAGTCACACTTGTCCTATGTCAAGTGCTCAAAAGCCTCACGTGGATGGTGTAGATTGCACAATATTCCTGCATTCTTAGAAAGCTGTATTGGCGAGTGCAGATCTAGGATAATTATTACTATTACTATTGTTATTTTTGTAGCCACAGAGCATCTAGATGGAGCACTGGCTGGGACAAGGGTGATGAACTCCAAAGTTTAAAGGAGTCAGGCAGGTGAAGTAAATGAATGAAGTAGGTCAGTTATAAGAGAACCAAGAGCACAAGCACAATGGTAAGTGGCCAGTGATATTCAACTTCCATGTTGGGCCTACAATAGGGAGCACTGAGGACTGTGGTAACCTGGGAAAAGCATCTTCATACCCAGCCAATGGTTATCATGGAGAAAGCTAACCCAGGCTAGGCTAGACCTATTTTTGTTTAAGAAGCTAGAAATCTGGATTTTTATGATTCTTAAATTTTGATTACTACATCAAAAATTTTAAAAATGCTGTGCTGTCCAAAGAAACATTTCTGGAAGCCTGATTTGCCCTTGGTGTTGTGACCTAAAAAATCAAGCTCGCCAAGGTGAGTTGTTTGCCTCGTGTATATCTTCCTCTTGCCCTTGACGGGAATCAAACCTGCGGCCCTGTGGTGTGCAGGCTGATGCTCTAACCACAGAGAACACTGGCCAGGGCTTCCTTTCTTCTGTTTCATCTTTTTCTCTCAATCTCATCTTTGCTTTCCCTTTTCTTTTTCTCCCGTTTCTCCTCTAATATTTATTCAGTACACATTTATTGAATGTTCTCTGTGTGCCATAAACTGCTTAGGGACTCAGGATACAAAGACAAACTACCAGTGCCCCTCCCCTCAAAGAGCCCACAGTTCATGGGGGGACTCAGACATGAATACAGATAATGACATTGCCATTTCTGTTGTGCTGTGGTAGAAGTATGTCCAAAGGGAGTAAGTCACCTTTGAGGGGGAGGGTCAGGGTCACATGTGTAGATATCCGAGCGGGCTTTTGAAAGATGTGTAGGGTTCTTCAGGCTGAAGGGCAGGGATAGGAGTAGGAGAGGGTATTTTTAGTGGAAGGAACAGCTTGGAGATTTGACAGCGAGTGGTGCATTTGGAAAGAAAAAGTTCTTGGTGACTGGCATATAAGGTATATAAAGTTATTTACCAGACCTCCTTATTCTGTTGTTGTTTTTTAAAAAATATTTCTTTTTATTGATTTCAGAGAGGAAGGGAGAGGGAGAGAGAGAGAGAAACATCAATGATGAGAGAGATAATTGATCGGCACGCCCCACCCTGGGGATCACATATGGTAAAAATTCAGAGAACGAGAGAGGCCATCTGTCTGCATCTGTTTTAACTCTTAACCCTGGGCTCCACCAGGTGCTGCTCTTCTATTTCCTATTTGGGGATCAGTCTCTGAGAGCATCCCTCTCCCCACCTAGGGCTGCCTTCTCATGGTGCTGACAATGGTGATGCATTTGGTACAATGCCCAAACCTGCTAACTAAAGTGCATGCCCAGAGTAGATTTTTTTTTTTTTTTTTTTAGAAAATATATCTTATTGATTTTTTACAGAGAGGAAGAGAGAGCTAGAAACATCGATGAGAGAGAAATATTGATCAGCTGCCTCCTGCACACCCCCTACTGGGGATGTGCCAGCAACTAAGTACATGCCCTTGACCAGAATCGAACTTCGGACCCTTCAGTTCGCAGGCCGATGCTCTATCCACTGAGCCAAACCGGTTAGGGCCAGAGTAGATTTTTTTATTTTTGTGTGAGTGTGTGTGAAAAGTTTTGTGCAACTGGTTTCAGAGAGAAAGCAAGAAAGTGACACAGCACCATGGGTGTTTAAGAAGGACTTGAGAGAAGGACTGTGTATTCAAGGAAGACGTCAGAGCTGTAGATGTGCATGTACCGGTGAAGCCCTGAAGTAAAATGGGCCAGGGCAAGCACTTTAAGCACACGCAGTGAGTGTGGCATGAGATCTTTCCGTAGGAGCAATTCCACTTCTGGATAAAGGAGGATTTCACAATGCAAAGTCACCATGTGGAAAATGTGTAAATCTGATGTTTAGTAATTTTAGCGGAGCAATACATCAAAACTTTGGCATTTTGTTCAACTAGTCTTACAAAAAGCCTTTCTTTATAAGGTGATTTCTAAGATCTTTTCTATTCTAAACATCTATGCTTATGTGAGTAGAATTTTTCTATTACTTTTCAAAATTATCCAAAGAAGGTTTTACTTATATATACTAAAAATTGATAGAAGATATGACAAGGAAATGCAAAGATTTCCCCCGCCTCCCCCCCCCAACAGTATATTCACATTGTCTTCTAAAAAAGGCTCTTCAAAATCTATAACCTCGAGTCACCATTCCTCAGATTGCCACCAGATGGCAGCCTTGGGCTAATAGTAGAAGAACGGTTTGCCCCCCAGAGCATTTGCTAGTTGTGATGCTGCAAAAAGACTCCAGATTTGGTGGTGGTTTCTTTGCCTCTGCACCTCCACAGTGTGCTCAGCTAGTGTCTTTGTCTGTCCATCACAGACATGTCATGAATAAGACCCAGAGGGGCCCGAAGAAATCTCAACCCAGTGCCAATATCAGGGGGAACACTTTGTAAAGTAGGTGACTGTCTAACCACTATGCTTGTACACCTGAGACTGATACCAAATAATATTAAATGCAAACTGTAAAAAAAAAAAAAAAGAAAGAAAGAAATTTTACCCCAGCAATTCTGCAAGCTGCTCGGGCCAGTTCACTGAGAGCAATGCTGTATGGAAAAGAAATACTTTGGTTCACAAAGGACTGTTTTATTTTTTATTTGTTTTATTTATTTATTTTTTTAAAATTACTTTATTGATTAAGGTATCACATATTTGTCATCAACCCCCCCCCCCCGTTCCCGTCCCAAACCCCCCCACATGCATGCCCCCCTCCCCCTGTTGTCCGTGATCACTGGTTAGGCTCATATGCAAGCACACAAGTCCTTTGGTTGATCTATCTCCCTTGTCCCCACCCTCCCCTACCTTCCCTCTGAGGTCTGACAGTCTGATCAATGCTGTTCTTGTTCTTCAGTCTATGATGTTCATCTTTTCCCCTAGATGAGTGAGCTCATGTGATACTAGGAATACACTTATAGGAACCGAAAATGAGAGAAGCAATAATAGTTATGCTGAGAGGCAAATGAATCAGTCTATAGTGAGTTTCTTTCTGGGCCAACAGTTCTTTTGAGTCCCGGTTTCTATGTCCAACAGTTGTTTATGTGTTCATAACAGCAATGATATTTCAGTTCTGGATGGTGGACAAATGGTGGTAATGCAGGTCTGACCCTCTCTGGTTTGGTCCTGGGCAATCTGCAGTGACGCATATCTGCTGACTGCTAGTATGGCAAGGCATCGTCAGCGTCTTCCATCTCTGGACTGTTTCTCTTCTGACTTCATGGCTGGAGCACAAAGGACTGTTTAAAAAAAAAAATCAGAAACTTTGTGGTCAGAGGTAGGATTGATGTGGAAGCTTAAAGGTATATTGTAGAAGGTCAGGAAATAGGGATTAGGAAGGTATGACAACACTGAAAATGTACTTAAATATCACGAAGTGATGTTATAATGAATTGTGTTGATATGTTGCTGGAGAAATTAGTGGGCCAGATTTCCCAGACACGAGTGGGAGTGGGCTTCCTGGGGTACTGCTGACATGAGCACTTTCCGAGCGCCCCTGGGAGAACGAGAAGTGGTAGAAGGCTTTATTTGCATGGAGTTAATTCCTCGGGTTGTCAAGTCCCTTGTCCCTTAAGCCAGCCCTGAGAGAGGGGCAGCTGTGGTTCCAGGAAGCCGAAAGGAGGGCCAGTGTCCAGAGTGCCTGTCCCAGACTGGACCTGGGAGCAACCTTCAGTCCAGACTCAGCCCAGGTGGGTCCCACGTGGCCCTGAGTGCAGCCCCTGCACCCGGGAGCCAGCAGCCCAGTGTGCAAGGGCCAAGGGAACGTGCCCCTTTGTTCAGAAATTTAAATATTCAGGTTTAGTGCGCTTGCAGTGGCCACTAATTTGTTTATAGGTGTGACCAACAGACAGGCACCTTCCCATGTTACTCAGACCTTACTGGGCAGGCGTCCAAACTGCCTTTGTTCAGTCCCTTCTCCCATCGATCAGCAGAGAACAGAATTGGATAGTGTTAAACTAGCAAAGCTGTATACTAGTAAATAGCATGCCTGTGTTATCTGGTTTTCCTTTACTTCTTTCTTGGGAAATAATAGCCAGATTATTCTAGCGGAATCAACTAGACAGGTTGTTTTGTTGGCCACGACATCTCTTGCATATAAAAAAGTTGCCACACACTGACTACCCTCTCCAGCCAATTCTGGTCTTATTTGCACAATGTCCTCCACAATGACAGTCTTGGAGAATGGGCCGAGAAGGAGCCCTTTACTGGACTGTACTCTCCTCCCTATTTCCAGCCTCTTTCCTGTCTTTACCATGAATATTTTCAGTATAAATTTACTTCCTGTTCCCAGGATCTATGCCAGTGTTTCACAGAGTGTGGTCAGTAGATACTCCTGCATCTCAATCACTAAATAAAGTGTAGATTCCTGGGCTCATCTCATATCTATTGAATCAGAATCACCAGCAGTGAGGTCCAAGGATCATGCTTTAATATATATATATACATACACACACACACATATATACACACACACACACACACACACACACATATATTTTATTGATTTCAGAGAGGCAGGGAGAGGGAGAGAGAAATGGAAACATCAATGATGAGAGAGAATCATGAGAATCATTGATTGGCTGCCTCCTGCACACCCCTTTCTGGGAATTGAGCCTGCAACCTGGGCATGTGACCTGACTGGGAATGGAACCGTGACCTCCTGGTTCATAGGTCTACGCTCAACCACTGAGCCACACCGGTTGGGCAAAAGGTCGTGTTTTTAATAAGCTCTCTTAGGTGATACTTCTAATATTTGAGAATGTTTGATATAAAAAGAACCTCCTGCAGTTTTGGAGCCTGGTGGGTCAAGGAAGATACTTCCTCAAACAGCTTGCCAGGTAAAGAAAGAGAGAGAAGATAAACAACAACAATGTCTAGACCATAATAGACACACATGTTTCTCAGAATCCAAGCCAGCTACCTTCAATATCTCCCAAAGCTAATGCTGAACCATCATGTTGCCAACAAAGAATGGAAAGTAACAATGAATTAATTACCGTTATTATTCAGGCGGCATTTAGCTTTGCACCAGTTATTTTGAATGCTGGAGCAGGGGGAAGAAGGGTACTAGGGGAGGGGTGGGTAAATCTGATACTCTAATAGAAAGATACACTTCCTCCAAAAGTAGATATGAAGACCATAACCCCCCAGCTTGAAATTCGTTAGTCTCTTTCCTTTGAAATTGCTCTCTTACCATCCATGACACTCAGTTGTTTTCAGTAAGGGTTTCCCCAAGGGTCAATTTCAGCAGCAGCTTTAGGGACCAATAGCTGATACAGCAGAAAGTCAGGAACTCAACAGGAAATACAACTAGTCAACACATATGGTAAAACATAGAAACTCTGGCAGTAATCAAAGAAACGCAAATTAAATGAAAACGAGGAGTGTTCTTACCTACCAAATTATCCAAGAAGAAGAAAAAAACGTTGCAAGCGGTAGTACTCAATATAGATGAGGGTTCCGTGATCCCAGCTCTCTCGTGCATTACTGCTGGCACTGTACATGGGTGCAACTCTTTAGCAATGCAACTCAGCAATGTGTATTGAGAGCCGTGAAATTGTCCATGTACTTTGCTTCAGTATAAATTTATTCTTAGAGATATAGACGCTAAAGAAATAGCATGAAATATGGAAAAGGCTTTTATCTCAAAGATGTACATCACAATGTTATTTAACATTAGTATTTAGAAACAAGGAAGGAGCCCAAGTGTGCAACAGTTGCCTCATTAACTCTGATGCAGCTGCTGTGTAGTGTATTATAGAGCTATTACAAATCATGATTATGAAGACAGAGGAGCAGCAAAAGGGTACGAAATAATTCTAGTGAAAAAATATAAAATATACTATGTACTACGTTATTTCCTGTGCATCTCTGTAGGTTTGAAACAGTCAACAATTTGACTTTTAATGTAACTGTATATTAAACTGTATACATATAGGACAGGGGGGAATAGGCCACAGTGATGAAGTTGGAGTGTTAAAATGCTGGAGTGTGGATAATTATTTTTATTTCTTTGTTCCCCTAGTTTTAAGTAAGGGAGAGTCCTGGGCATCCCCTCTTCAACCCATTCTCTGCCCTGGCCCCAGCTGTGTTGGCTGACTGGTTGAGTTTGGCCAATGGGGGGTGGGGGTGGGGGGCAGTGAGAAGGCAGAGGGAGGGAGAACAGTGAGGAGCTGCAGGCCCTCCCTGCAGGGGTCCTCTAGCATGTGTGTCCCCTGAAGGAAGGTCACTGCTCCTCCTCAGAACTCTCTTCCTCTGCGTTCCGGGGGGCGCCCAGCCCCCCTCAGGGTGGTGACAGCCCCTGCTGCTCCTTGTGATTTCTCTACAGCCTCTCCACACCTTGGTACTAAGCCTGCTTAGAACGGTTCTAAACTGAGTGTGCCTTCTGTTTCCTGCCCAGCTACTGACGGAAATGGTTTTAAAATTGCCTTTTAAAAATGTTATTTTTTATTATATTTCAAAAATCCTGCCTTCATATATTCTGTATTTCCGATGCTTTGACATCTGAGGAGACTGTCCCTTCCATGGGCTAGCCAACATCTAAAGACAGAAAACAAGGCACCTGCAAGGTAACGCACCTGCAAGCGCGCCTTACATCTGCAGTGAAGCAACCCTGAACCCACACCTTCACCCGCTCCTTTCTGGAGCTCTTACACTCAGGGCCACTAACCCCTTGCCCTAATCACCCCAAGGCCAGGTACCGGACAGCTAGGGACAACTCCTATGCCCCATAGCCTGCTGAAATCGTTCAGACTAGCCACCCCTAACCCTGCCTCCTCTGCCTCTCCTGCTCCTTCCCGCAGGAACCAAAATACTCCAGCCCACATTCCCCCCTCGCTTCCTCAGCCTGCAGGCAGACCTGGGCCTGGCCTGTGCTCCCTGCTTTGACCCCCTGGTGTGGCATGCCCCCTCCCCTTGGGAATTGTAACACATGATCTTTTCAGTGGCAATCTTCTCTTGATCTGTTGGCCCCACCGTACCTGAATAACGACATACCCTACAAGCAGTTTGATAATTTAATCGTTTTTACAAAGTGGATAGCACCCACCAGAATCGGTGGGATTGCAGACGAGTCATAACTGGGAAATGTTACAGCTTGTGTGGTGGGTTTTGCTGGAAAGATGAAAATATCTTTTTATTTCCCCAATAGTCAAACATTCCCTCTAATGAGAAATTCTCAAACGCTGTAGTAATAATAATAGGTAATAAAAAAGAGTAAATCAAATATTGAAATATGATTATACAGCTTAGTCAGTGAGTGACAGGCTGGATGTTTTATAGAGACAGTCTTGAGAAAAATGGTTAGACGGTTATTATTACTTTTTTTTTTAACGAATCTTAAAAAGTGGTGGGGGAGAAACAAAGAATAATTTAGAAAGACATACCACTCGAAGGTGGTGCTAATACATTGTGTTAGAAATGAGTGGCTCAGGAAGCATCAGTCTGCCTGAGCAGTGGTCATTTTTCAGGCCTGGATGAATGTAAACCAAAGTCAAATTGTCACAAGTAGATCTGAACGAAATAGTGGCTAATTTTCATGGCAAAGGCAGGAGCAGGAAAAGCTACAGATAACAGCATCTCTGAACGCCTCTGCCTGCGTTTTAGAAATAAGTTAGTTTCTAAAATGAATCTAACCCTCAAGTCAGCCTTGCAGAGGAGCTGGGACTGTGCCATGATATACATGTAAGTGAGGCAGGAGAGTAAGAAGCCAGGGAAATCCCTTGGCAAGTGGAATTGGGAAATGGAGACAGACAGCCGATTCAGACTGGCCTGACCCAGCACCCTGACTCACCCACCTCCTTCTGCCTCGCAAGACCATTCATTTAAGCATTAAGACAACGAGGTTATGACCAGCATCAAATAATCTTAGGAACAAAGCCTGGGCTCTGTTGACCACAGGGACAGAGATTTGGTCAAACTAGAGATAATGCATTAAGAATGGCAGAGCAGAAAGATGGAAACAACCCTGTCCCCTGTTCCATCTGAGAAGTGCCTACTCCCAGATTTGAGAGAAACCCCTACGTGTTTAAGTCACTGGAGTTGGGTTTCCCGTCATGTGCAGCTCAATGTGATCCTGACTGAAAGAGGGAAGGAGATCAGCTAGGAAACGAATGCAGTTATTTATAAGTGATTTGAATGGGAGCAGAAGAGGATGGGATTGGGTAGGGAGGATGGATTGAAGATGTGAATGTGGTGGTTGTATACAGTGGGATGGGTGCTGTGGGGGAATGTACTTCAGGTATCACAGAAGGCTATCTCCAGCCATGAGGTGTCAGGGAACTCCCAAGGACAGCTGGAAAGTATGTGGTGGGAGGGGGAAAGGGAAAGGTGGACGGAAAGGGAGCAGAAAGGGTTGTACAGGGTCTCAAAGACTAACCTCACAATTTTCTTTTTTTATGGTTATTTAAAAAATTTTTTTTTTTGTCTAAAGTTTTACATATAACATTGTTCTTTTATTATTAAGGCAATACTGCGTCAATATATGATAGAAAACTAGTTTAAAAACTGTTAAGAAAATTTAAATCCCACCATCCAGAGATAACAATTATTGTTATTTCTTTCCAGCCCCCATCCATTCTCTCTTTTTCTCCCATTCTTGTCACATAACTGAATTGTTGAACAAAAATGTGACCATAATATAAATTGTTTTTCAAACTGTCTAACTTTTGGCACTTGGCAATGCATGGGGAAGGCCTTCCCATGTCATTAACATCATTTTAGTGGCTATGTGCATAGTGTTTCATTATGTGGATATAATCTCATGGTTTAGAAGTCGAACTTTCAAAAGTGTTTACTATCTCCTATTTCACACCACTTTTGGATGTGGTGGGGGAACCCTTGGAGGTAATCCTGGGATGGAAGGAGAGGAAACATTAGCCCTGTTATCAGTTTTAATGAGTAGATAGCTTGTTTAGATTGTCATAGCCTGAAAACTTCCAGCACTATTTATATTGATTTTATTTTTCGACTTTGCTGTTCACATTGAAGAACAAGATTTTACAACTGTTGGCTTACCGTTTAGAACAAAAGGACGATTTGTATCTTTCAGTGTAAACAGCGTATGTTTGTCGCGCTGACATTTATTGGCTTTTATCTGGCACATTCAGCTTTTCTGTAGGTGGTCCATTTAGCCAGCACGTCTGGGAAATGAAACAGGAAGAGTAAGGACTGTCATTTGAAGGCAACTAAAAAAGCGTACAGGATAAAATGAAGAGAAGCCACCCGCTTCCGCAGCGAGCAGGGTTCGAACCTGCGCGGGGAGACCCCATTGGATTTCAAGTCCAACGCCTTAACCACTCGGCCATCGCTGCTACAAAGGGAAGGGGAAGGCAGAGACACCTTAGTATATTAACCACTCTGCGCACGCGCACCAGACCCGGGAGTGGGCGGGGCCTACAGCCTCCCGGAGTCCCGCTCCCAGTGGCGGCGCGGGCTGAGCGCTGAAGTTGCGGGAACTACTTCGTGGACGCCAGGGAATACCCGAAACTGCCGTCCACAGTTTAAGTGAGCTCTTCCCAGCAGGAGGTCTTAGGGACCCTGCCCTTGGCCCCGCTCCGACAATCACAACCTGGTTTGGCTCCCAGTCGCTGCCCCGGCTTTTGCCCTCCCGCGTCTCGATTCGGTGCAAGAGGGCTGTGAAGCCAAGACCCGTCCCGCGGGGTGCCGCGGGCCCGCGCTTTGGACAACGCCGGCGACCCCGGGGACGCGTCGCTCCCGCAGCGTTTCCCGCGGCGGTTGCGGTGCTTGCGTCGCCTTGAGCCCCCTCCCTTTTTTGCGGACGGCTTGCTCCCGGTGCCGGGCTCCGGTCGGTGCAGCCGTTTCTCCTTCTCTCCCGATGACCCCTTCGCTGCCGAGCCCCCCCCCGGGAAGAAATCGGGGTGCAGGGTGGCCCCAGCCTTCTCACGAGACGGGGGACTCGGAGGTGGTTTCTGAAACCAAGTTCTGCACTAGGTCTGCCTTCTGTCTTTAACTGCCATCAATTCCCTCCCTTGTAAAGTGCAGCTCCTGCATTAGGTGGCTTATTTGCGTTATTTCTTTAAAAATAACGGGGCGCTCCGAGCCTTCCCCGCCCCCCTCGGAGGACGGAGGCCCGGGGGACGCGGCCCGCCGGCTGGCCCGGCTGGCGCCAGGGCGCATGCGCGGCGCGTACCGCAACACGTGGGCCCCCGCCGGCCGCAAGTTCTCGCTGCTGCTGAGTGATTTGGCCGCAACCTTGACTAGTTTAACTTTCTAAAACGGCACGTGGAAACTTCACCGTCTTTCTCACGATGTTACATTTCACATCGAGCTTTGATTTGCCTCCCTGCCTTTTACCGGAGGAAGGGCTTTGCAGAATTGTGCAGTAGTTACTTTTGGCAGAAATGTCACAGAGCGGAAGGTGCTGCTTTGGGGGGCAGACGGTTGGTTTTGCCTCAGCTCTCCTGTCCTTAATGCCCACGTTGTTGCCACACAACATGCTGGGCTTTGGATGTTGAAGGACCGCGAGAGCCATGCGAATTTTCTTGAGGCTTTTCAGTATTATTTCTCTTAACTAAATGACGCTGCTAAGTGTCTACATCGATTGAACTGTGGAAGGGGAGCAGGATACTTGAGAATTGTAAGAGTAAGTTTTATCTAATTGGAGACCGCTGCTTTTTAGAAATTTTACCTCTTTTAAATTTGGCAGCCACACAAGCCATCCCAGTTTCTCCCTGCATACTATATGGGGACGCAGTTATTATCGACATTCCTAGGCATAAGTTGTATCATATATGAACTTTACTTGCACGTTTCCAATAGATACTATCCAAAAAGAAATACATTTTTGTCTTTTTATCTTGTTCTTAAATTCGATGTGTGCCCTGAGATCACCTATAATTCAATCTTACCGTTTTCTTAGTTGCATCTTTTTTTTTTTCTCTCACCATTTATTTAGAAACTCTCCAAACCTACATAAAAGTTGCAAGAATAGTACAATTAGTGATTCTAGGTGAAAGTTACATCATATCCACGTCCTTTTTTTTTTTTTTAAATTTCTTTATTGATTAAGGTGTCACATATTTGTCCTCATCCCCCCAGTCCCATCCCACACCCCTCCCACGGATGCCCCCACCGCCCTGTTGTCCCTAACCATTAGTTAGGCTCGTATGCATGCACACAGTCCTTTGGTTGATCTCTCCCTCCTACCCCCACTTTCCCGTACCCTCCCTCTGAGGCCCCACAGTCCAATCGATGCCTCCTTGTTTCTGGTTCTGTTCTTGTTCATCAGTCTATGTTGTTCATCATTTCCCCTAGATGAGTGAGATCATGTGTTACTAGAAATATACTTATAAGACCTGAATGTGAGACGAGCAATAATAGTTATGCTGACAGGCAAATGAATCAGTCTGTAGTGAGTTTCTTTCTGGACCAACAGTTCTTTTGAGACCCAATTTCAATGTCCACCAGTTCCTTATGTGTACATGTCGGCACTGACTTTTCAGCTCTGGATGGTGGACAAATGGTGGTAATGTAGGTCTGACTCCCTCTGGTTTGGTCTCGCCCAGACCCAGGGGCACGGCTTCACCCGGACTCAGGGGCGCGTGGCCTCACCCGGACCCAGGGGCGCGTGGCCTCACCCGGACCCGGGACCCAGCCTCACCTGGGTCCAGGGGCGCATGGCCTCACCCGGACCCAGGGGCGCGTGGCCTCACCCGGGCCCGGGACCCAGCCTCATCTGGACCCAGGGGCGCGTGGCCTCTCCCGGACCCAGAGGCATGGTCTCACCCGGACCCAGGACCCAGCTTCGCCCGGATCCAGGGGCGCATGGCCTCACCCAGACCCGGGATCCAGCTTCACCCGGACACAGGGGCGCGTGGCCTCTCCCGGACCCAGGGGGGCGGCCTCACCCGGACCCAGGACCCAGCCTCACCCGGATCCAGGGGCGCACAGCCTCACCTGGACCCGGGACCCAGCCTCACCTGGACCCAGGGGTGCACGGCCTCACCTGGACCCAGGATCTAGCTTCACCCAGACCCAGGGGCCCGCAGCCTTGCCCAGACTCGGGGGCGCGTGGCCTCACCCGGACCCGGGACCCAGCCTTACCCGGATCCAGGGGCGCACGGCCTCACCCGGACCCAGGATCCAGCTTCACCCGGACCCAGGGGCGTGCAGCCTTGCCCGGACCCAGGGGCGCACGGCCTCACCCGGACCCAGGACCCGGCCTCACCCAGATCCAGGGGCACACAGCCTCACCCGGACCCAGGATCCAGCTACACCCGGACCCAGGGGCGCGTGGCCTCACCCGGACCCAGGGGTGCATGGCCTCACCCGGACCCAGGAGCACACGGCCTCACCCGGTCCCGGGATCCAGCTTCACCCAGACCCAGGGGTGTGCGGCCTCACCCAGACCCGGGACCCAGCCTCACCCGGATCCAGGGGCACACGGCCTCACCCGGACCCAGGATCCAGCTACACCCGGCCCCAGGGGTGCGTGGCCTCACCTGGACCCAGAGGCACGTGGCCTCACCTGGACCCAGGGGCGTGCGGCCTCACCTGGCCCCAGGGGTGCATGGCCTCACCCGGGCCCAGGGACGCGCGGCCTCACCCGGACCCGGGGGCGCGTGGCCTCACCCGGACCCGGGACCCGGCCTCACCCGGATCCAGGGGCACACGGCCTCACCCGGACCCGGGATCCAGCTACACCCGGACCCAGGGGCGCGTGGCCTCACCCAGATGCAGGGGCGTATGGCCTCTTCCAGACCCAGGAGCGCGGCCTCACCCGCACCCGGGACCCAGCCTCACCTGGACCCAGGGGCGCGTGGCATCACCCGGCCCTAGGGGTGCGTGGCCTCACCCGGATCCAGGGGCGCGTGGCCTCGCCCGGACCCAGGGGCGCGCAGCTTCACCCGGACCCAGGACTCAGCCTCACCCTGACCCGGGTCCCAGCCTCGCCTGGACCGAGGGGCGCGCGGCCTCACCCGGACCCGGGACCCAGCGGGGCTTCGTCTTCTTGATCCCAATTCCTGTTGGTCAATTCCCTCTCAGCAATTCCTTCGGCCATTTTCTCAAAGCTCCGGGGCGGCTGCCGCGGAATTTGTTGGGCAGCGGGCTCGGCGAAGCTCCGGTGCGCCTGGTGCGCGACGGCAGGCTGGTCCGAGGTCGTTGCGGTGGCACTCGGGTCTGCAGCGGCGACCAGTCACCGGGCGAGCGCTCCTGGATCCAGGACCCAGCGGGGCCTCGTCTTCCCGATCCCAACTCTCATCGGTCAATTCCTTCTCAGCAATTCCTCCGGCCATTTTCTCAAAGCTCTGGGTCGGCTGCCGCGGAACTCACTGGGCAGCGGGCTTGGCGAAGCTCCAGTGCACCCGGTGCGTGGCGACGGGCTGGTCCGAGGTCGCTGCGTCGGTGCTCAGGTCTGCAACGGCAGCCGGTCGCTGGGTGTGCGCACCTGGCTACTTCCGGGGCGCTGAGATTCTTGAAGGACTCGGAGGTCAGCAAGCGCGGGGTCTCCCACCCCATGTCTCCCAGGGGCTCATCTGTTCGTGCTCGGCAGCGAGTGGAGCCATCCCCTCAGCCGGAGACCGCCGGGGGAACTGCGCCGAGCACGTTCCAGGCCGCCATCGTGTCGCCAGCCTTAGTTGCATCTTGATCTTGAAGTCCTGTTTATTCTTTTCTGTGCAGTTGAATGATAATATTTACTGAAAAACTCCTTTTCTTCCTTTAAAAAAAAAGAATTTGAAGTGCAATTTTATTTTGATTCTAAATGAGTAAGAATGGGAATGACAGTGACAAACAGGATTGCACCACTGACTTGTGATGTTCAATAGCAGTTGTATAGGTGAAACTCAGTAAGGAAACACCTGTGTTCCAAAACAGCTAAATCTGCAGGTCCAAAAAATGAAGGTATTTTTTAACTGCCACATTGACTCTGGAGCCCATTCATCTCCTTCCGTATCCCAAAGAGGAAGCACACATTTTACTTGGCTGTATAATCAGGTGGCAGATGCGCTGCAGCACAGACGTCATGGGACAGGTGCCTATAAAAGGACTTCTGAGCTGGGCTCCAGCTTCTTTTTCTCACAGGTCATCATCCTCGTCTGGGAGAGCGGTTTCCGAGCAGCCTCCAGATCATGCTCCTGTGGTGCTGCCTTAGCTGGGTTCATGACAGCCTCTGGTGGGAGAAGGACAGGCATGGTGACAAACTCCAAGTTAGGGGACCCAAACCGGAGGAAGGGCTTTCCAGAGTGGTAGTTACTTTTGGCAGATATGTCACAGCACAGAAGATTCTTCTTTTGGTGGAAGGCGATTGATTTTTGTCTTAACGTTCCTGTCCTTAATGTCCACTTTGTGGCCACACAACATGCTGGGGATATTTTCACACACTCACACCAGATCTCTATGCCAGGTAGGACTAGTCTCATAAGTAACTCTCGAAGTTACATCTAACACTATAATAGCGCATTGGGCTTGGATGTAATAGCTGTCTCTCCGTCCGCAAAATTTCTCCTGATGAGCTGTATCCCATGCTTTGAAGGTAATAGGTCCTCTGTTGGTGTGGGACACAAGGGAGTGGACGTAAACACCCAAGGTCAAATTCACCAGTCAGGTGACATTCATGAATATAGTTTCCAGTACCATCATCACCAGCCAGTACAAGTTGGAACCGAACTTGCGGTTCTCCTTGGACAGCCATGGTGAGATTACTTCCAGAAATGTCTCCAGCCTGTCTGACTGAGAGCTGGCAGGATGGCAAAGCATAAATCAAGTCCTCTTTCTTCTCTTTAACCTCCTCTTCCCTTTTTAAGAGTTCTCTTGACCTGCTTAAAAGCTTGACAGTAATGAGAATTGATTATGGTTAAAATAGTTCAACCAAAAATTCTACTCTGTGGGATTTTATTTTTTTTTAAAGCTGGTTGGGGCCCGAGATCTTAGAGGTTGTTTTTTTTGTTGTTGTTGAAGAGAAAAGAACACTGCAAAAGAAAAAAATATATATTACAAGAGTCAATGTGTATTTGATGAGAACAGTTGTGATTAAAATTTCTTTGCAATTTTTCAAAAGTGAAATACTACATTTCACATTTAATTTTCAGCTTATTTGAGTGAACGTAGGCATTTCAAAAACCCAAAATGCTTTTTTTTCCTGATTTATAATGTTGCTAAAATGATCCAAGAGATCACAATTATTATAGACTAGAGGCCTGGTGCACGAAATTCGTGCACGGGGTCGGGGGGTGTCCCTCAGCCCAGCATGCACCCTCTCCAGTCTGGGACCCTTGAGGGATGTTGGACATCCCTCTCACAATCCAGGACTGCTGGCTCCCAACTGCTCGCCTGCCTGCCTTCCTGATTGCCCCTAACCGCTTCTGCCTGCCAGCCTGATCACCCCCTAACCACTTCCATGCCAGCCTGATTGATGTCTAACTGCTCCCCTGCCAGCCTGTTTGCCCCCAACTTCCCTCCTCTGCCAGCCTGGTCACCCCTAACTGCCCTCCCCTGCAGGGTTGATCGCCTCCAACTGCCCTCCTTTCAGGCCTGGTCCCTCCAACTGCCCTCCCTTGCAGGCCTGGTCCCTCACAACTGCCCTCCCCTGCTGGCCATCTTGTGGTGGCCATCTTGTGTCCACATGGGGGCAGCCATATTGTGTGTTGGAGTGATGGTCAATCTGCATATTACTCTTTTATTAGATAGGATAGAGGCCTGGTGCATGGGTGGGGGCCAGCTGGTTTGCCCTGAAGGGTGTTCCCGATCAGGGTGGGGGTTCCCTTGGGGCATGGGGCGGCCTGGGTGAGGGGCCTGTGGTGGTTTGCAGGCCGGCCATGACCCCCAGTGACCCAAGCGGAGGCCCTGGGATCTGGGATTTATTTATCTTCTACAATTGAAACTTTGTAACCTGGAGCAGAGCCAAGCCTTCTGCTCACTCTGTGGCCCCAGCCATTTCTGTTGGGATTAATTCACCTTCTATAATTGAAACTTTGTACCCTGGAGTGGAGGCCTAGGCTGGCCAGGGCAGGTGGAAAGCTTGGCTTACTTTGTCGCCGGGGGCAACCCTAGTTTGCTCTCTTCAGCTCCGTGGCTGCCGCCATTTCTGTTTGGATTTGTTTACCTTCTATAATTGAAACTTTGTAGCCTTGAGTGGAGGCTTAGGCCAGCAAGGGCAGGTGGAAAGCTTGGCTTCCTCCGTTGCCTGGGAAACCCAAGCCTCCCTCCTGCTCTCTGTGGCTGTAGCCATCTTGGTTGGGTTTATTTGCATACTCGCTCTGATTGGCTGGTGGGTGTGGCTGGTAGTGTAGTGGAGTGATGGTTAATTTGCATATTACTCTTTTATTAGGTAGGATTAGATTTTCAAAAAGTGTGCATTTCTCAGATGAGTTCTCTTACATCTAACATTGGGTCTTTAGCATTGCCATTGAATGTAGTGAGTGGCAAATAAGGGAAAAGAAGTAAAATCCATATTTTCCCACACAATTATAATATAAATACATTATGATTCATGATAACAATATAACAAAACATTGACTTGCAACCATGGACATTTTACCTTGTAAAGGTCTCCTGGTAGTTCTGATTGCCTTCTCCTCCATGCCACTCCCAGATTCTGTTCTTTTATGTGGTGGTTTCCTTTGTTTGTTTTATATGGTAGTTTTTATTAAGTTAATTTGGGTGTGGAAGGAAATATTTCGTGGCTTTCTCTAAAAACCTTTCTTAATGCCTCTTGCAGAGGTGGAATACTGAGAGGGTATGTGTTTGGGAGCAATATGGCATTTCTTTGTTCTCTTATGGCAAATCAAAGTGTACTTTGAATTATTTTGGTGGGATCTCTCTTTAAATTAAAACCCCCATAGAATTTTAATGCTAAAAGAAACAATAAAGCTAGTTTAATCCCTTTTTTTACAGACAGGAAACTGAGGTCCATGAGTGGCTTTCCCAGTGTGAGATAGCCTAATTAGGGGAAAATTTAAGAAGATAAAAGTCCAGTGTTCTTGCTAGATTTTGTTGACCTCATGTATTCTTTATTAGTCTCTGGCTCAGTGTCATGTAGATCAAGAAGTGTGTATGTGGCAGTAGACAGAGCCAATGGTAGGGGACAGTTGAGTTGAATGTTGAACGCCTATGCGATGTCAGATACCGAATATATTGTCTTGAATAATTTTTGTTCTTCTTTATTCCAGTATCCATCCTCCTAACCGATGATGACATTTAAATTTTGCTTAAGGGGGACCACCCCTCCCTATTTGGATGCAACCTCACTTCAACTGCTAAGGTATCCCATGCTTCTCAGGCCAAGGGGTAAGCATATGACTTATATTGGTTTTATTTTGCTATATAACAAATTATGATATACTTAGTGACTTAAAACAACATGAATTTGTTATCTCATAGTTTCTGTGGGTGAGGAGAGTGTGGTCCTGGGTTGACTGGGTCCTCTACTTAGGATCTCACCAGATCTCAAGATGGTGACTGGGCCTGTGGTGTCATCTAAGGCTCAGGTCTCTTTCAAGGTCACTAGTTGTTGGCAGAATCCAGTTCCTGTAGTTGCAGGACTTGTCTGTCGGTGGAGGAACATTTCCAGCTCCTAGAAGCTGCCCACTGTATCTTGTCATGTAGAACCTCCCTACAACATGGCAGTTGGCTTCTTCAAGGCTGTCGGGAAAATTGCTCTCTAGTCTGCAGTTTTATATAATATACAACCATAATGACATTCCGATCAACAATGGGCTGAGTACATAATGGTGATCCCATAAAATTGACATGGAGCTGAAAAACTCCTATCACCTAATGATGTCATAGCCATTTAACCATTAAAGTGTACATTTCAGGGGCTTCCAATACATTCATGATGTGCAGCCATCACCACTATCTCTTACAGAATATTTTTATCACTCCAAAAGGAAACCCTGAATTCATTAGTTAATCACTCCCCATTCCCCCACAACCCCAGCCTGGCAATCACTAATCTTTTGCTATAGATTTGCATATTCTGTAAATTTCATATAAGTGGAATCATATGATATGTGGATTATTTTGGTCCAGCTTCTTTCACTTAGTATGTTTTCAAGGTTCATCCATGTTATAGTATGTATTGATATTTTATTCAAAATGTTGTGTGTATATGTTTTGACAATATTTTAGTTACTTGCCCTTAAAAATTGTGATAAAATATACATAACATGAAATCTACCAGTTTATTTTTAAATGTACAATTCCAGAACATTGAATGCATTTACAATGTTGTACAACCATCACAGCTATCCATTTCTAGAATTTTTTCTTCATCCCAAACAGAAACTCTGTACCCATTAAACAATTACTCTACATTCCTTCTTATCCCCAGACTTGGTAACCTTTATTCTACTTTCTGCCGCTATCTGTACCTCATGTCAGTGGAATAGTACAATATTTATCCTTTTGGGTCTGGCTTATTTCACTTAGCACAGTGGTTTCAAGGTTTATCCATGGTTAGCATGTTTCAGAATTTCATTTCTTTTCAAATTTATTTTTATTTTTATTTCAGAGAGGAAGAGGGAGGAAGAGAGAGATAGAAACATCAATGATGAAAGAGAATCATTAATTGGCTGCCTCCTGCACACCCCACACTGGGGATCAAGCCTGCAACCCAGGCATGTGCCCTGACCGGGAATTGAACCATGGCCTCCTGGTTCAGAGTCGACACTCAACCACTGAGCACGCCGGGTGGGCCAGAATTTCATTTATTTTTTGGATGAATAATATTCCATTGTAGAGGTATACCACATTTTGTTTATCTACTCATCACTAAATTGTTTTTACCTTTTGGCTATTTTTATGAATAATGCTGCTATGAACATTCATGTACAAGTGTTCAAACATCTGTTTTCAGTTCTCTTGAGTATATACCGAGAAGTGGAATTGTGGGAAGATATGGTAGTTCTATGTTTAGCTTTTTGAGGTTCTGCCAAACCCTTCTCTACAGTGGCTGCACCATTTATACTTCCTCAGCAAAGTCGGAGGGTCCCAATTTCTCTACATTCTAGCCATTACTTATTTTCCACTTTTAAAAATTATAGCCATCTTAGTAAATGGGAAGTGGTTTTGATTTGTATTTCCCTAATGACTAATGATGTTGAGCTCTTTTATGTGCTTATTGGCCATTAGTGTATCTTCATTGGAGAAATGTCTATTGAAGTCATTTGCCTACTTTTTAAAAATTGAGATTTAATGGGTATATAACATTATGTAGGCTTAAGGTATACACTATATTGCTTTTATCTAAAAATTAAAAATTTAAATAAACATGAGTAATAGAGGTACCTAAGCAACTCAGTCCAACTCCTTTAGCATTATTTGATTTTTTTCTTTCTGAGCAAGTACTTACATTACATAGCTACTAATTACATTTTTTTTTTTTTTTGCTATGTAATGGGCAGTGGGGACTGGGAATCTGTTCATGTTCCCTTCTCTGTGCATTTTTCTCCTAAACACTGTTCCAGGTTTGGTGTGTTTGCTCTCTGATCATTTAGGGACTTGACTTGTTTGCTCAACTCTACAATTTTCATGGCATATTGAGAGGGAAGGCAGATAAAGGTGTGTTCAATTTGTCATCTTTAACCTAAATCTTAATATTTTCTTGGTAAGTTATATTGCACAGTTTTAATACTCAGGTTTTATAGAGTTACAGGGGCAAATAAAAAAATAATGAGAAATGAATATGTTGTGAGAGATACTAAATTAGAAGCTATTTTATCTAATTTCATACTCTACTAGAATAATATTTTGATTATAAAACTTCTGCCCATTTTTGTTTTGTTGGCTCATTATTCAAGTAAATATGTAGTAAGATGTAGGGCCACTGTATTACCGATAACCTCTGAGTAAAGAGTTATATTTTTTATCCTAAAACAGTGTATTTAAAAAATATATATATTTTATTGATTTTTTACAGAGAGGAAGGGAGAGGGATAGAGAGCTAGAAACATTGTTGAGAAACATTGATCAGCTTCCTCCTGCACACCCCCTACTGGGGATGCGCCCGCAACCAAGGTACATGCTCTTGACCGGAATCGAACCTGGGACCCTTCAGTCCACAGGTCGACGCTCTATCCAATGAGCCAAACCGGTCAGGGTAACAGTGTATTTTTTTAATGAGAAAATTATATTTGTGTATCTATGTAATAATAATAAGGGCTTAGAGCATAGAAAAGGGGTATCTCAGCTTGGGTGAAATTAGTAACAGGTTGTTAAAATGCTGATTTTTGAGATTTATATGACACTTTTTCTAAGGCTATGTCCTATCAGATGCTCAAATAAGATTTTAATTTAAGTGAATAAACATCAATTTACTCATGAACATGTTTTAATTTAAGCACAGTACTTTGATTTTTAAAATACAAGCTTAACAGTTCATATTATGAAAATCTATAAATATTGTTTTTCTTTCTTTTTTTAAATCCTCACCCAAGCATATACTTAGAGAGAGGAATGGAGAGAGGGGGGAGGGGGGGAGAGAGAGAGAGAGAGAGAGAGAGAGAGAGAGAGAGAGAGAGAGAAGAGAGAGAGAAAACAGTGATGTGAGAGAGAAACATTGATCAGTTAACTCCCTTAGGCACCTTGACCAAAGTTGGAACTTGCAACCTTCTGATGTTCTGGACAACACTTCAGACAACTAAGCCACCTGGCCAGGGCTATAAAAACTGTTTTCAGTTAAGCTTTACTTTTCACCTAGTGATACAAACACTTGTTAAAAGGAAAACTACTGTATGATGAGAAGTATGAGAAATAGTGTTCCCTGCCCCATGCTCCCTGTTCTCACATTTCACTCTCCAGCTACAATTACCACCCTAAACCCTTACAGTTGTTTATTCTGGTATTTACTTCCATCTTTCTAAACAATATTCTTACACTACTGCTTCTGAAATTTTTAGTTTCAGATTTTATCTCTTTGCTATTTACTATGAAATATAAGCCATCAGCATTTTAAATATACTCCTCCTTTTCCTGTCTCTTACCTTTTAAATTATGTGATGATATTTGGTTAAAACAATATTCAGTGTTTATATTACTATGATTATGTAATTATTATTCATAGCTAAGCCACATATTATGCTATGATTAAATTTCCTTTCTCTAGAACCTTTGTTTTCCCAGAAATTAATGATTATATTGTTCTTTTTTGTCTGCTTAATTTTCTATATGATTATCACCAATTCATCCCAAATTCTATGACAGAACTATAAATTTCTCACTATATTTATTTTAAAAAATATTTTTATTGATTTCAGAGAGGAAAGGGGAGAGATAGAAATATCAATGGTGAGAGAGAATAATTGATTGGCTGCCTCCTGCACGCCCCCTACTGGGGATCGAGTCAGCAACTTGGGCAAGTGCCCTGACCCAGAACTGATTCATGGTTGATGCTCAACCACTGAGCCACACCCACCGGGCTCCCTCATTCTATTTAAACACATCAGGCTATCTATTATATTTCTCTTCCACTTTTCCTTCACAATTCTTTTCCCCTTTTTCTTCCTCCCTCCTTCCCTCCTTCCCTCCTTCCCTCCTTCCCTCCTTCCCTTCCTCCCTCACTTCCTCCCTCCCTCCCTCCTTTTTTTCCCCCTTTTATCCAGGTATCCTTTTTAGAGCTCTTCTTTTCTCTGCTCCAATCTGGACCAGTTGCTCATAAGCCTGCTGCTCACCTGTCATCCTCTCCTTTAATGTATTCTGTTGTTTCCTGGATCACTTCTTCCTCTTTCACAGTTTATGGAGCATGTAGTCCAGTAGCTTCCTCAGAAAGGGTGAATGAGAGGGGAAATATATTTTTCAACTATGCATATGTTTGATACTGTGGCTGGGTAAAAAATTATAAGTTTTATCAAAGTTTAACAAGAAGTCTTAATATTCTTTTAAAATAAATGCCAAGAAGAGGGCTTAACTTTGTATTTATTTTGAAAGAGGCAGGCCACCTGAATCTGATCTAATTCAAAGTAACCTGCGTACCTCTGCCTTTTAGCCGTACATGTGTAAAGTTTTTCTCAGAAATTTCTGAGGTTTTTCCCTGGAATTATGAACAACATATGTGCAGTCAGATTCGAACTGTCCCTTCTGTTCCTGGGAGAATGAAGGAAGAACCAGGTGGGTGGGGGACACCAATCAAATCGGGAGATTAGCATTTAAGATTATTTGTCCATATGGTTTATACGTAAGAAATCCAACATTTTCCTTTTAAAAGTTTTTTTCCTCTTGTAGAGTGTCAAGAGCAAGAGTTTTGAGAGGACTTGGTAATTGTGAAAGTTGTATTGCCAATTTTTGTTTGACATATTTTAAAAAATGGAGGTAAAATTGGCGTAACATAAAATTGATCATTTTATAGTGAGAAATTTAGTGGCATTTAGTACATTTATAATGTTGTTCAACCACCACCACCTCTATGTAGTTTCGAATGTTTTTTTCACCTCAAAAGGATTGCCAAATCTTGATATTGATTCCTTCATTAGAACGTAAATTTGGTCTTAATCTATGAGTCACTCAGGAAATGAGCCAAAATTATAACATCTGATCATTCAGTTCATTCAAAACTACATTGTACAGAATTTATAGTTTTCTTATCAGAGAATTACAAAAGGATATTAATGCCCTTCCTGCCATTGTGTTCTTTGAATCTAGCAATGCAGAAATTAAATTAGAACAGATGTAGTAAAAAAAATTAGATTAATATTGTCTTCATGGTTTTTGTTTTAGGGTATTTAGAAAAGTACTGCTACAGAACTTCAAAAATGTGGGCTAGCGAGTGGGAAAATCTCATCAAGAAATGGTTCATTTAACAAATAAGTTAATAGATCTGTAAATGTTTCTGCTTTTTTTCAGCAGCACATTATGCTGCTATTGGTCACATGCTGTATAGCAGGGGTCCTCAAACTTTTTAAACAGGGGGCCAGTTCACTGTTCCTCAGACCGTTGGAGGGCCGGACTATAGTTTAAAAAAAAACAACTATGAACAAATTCCTATGCACACTGCACATATCTTATTTTGAAGTAAAAAAACAAAACGGCAAAAACACCCGCATGTGGCCCGCGGGCCGTAGTTTGAGGACACCTGCTGTATAGAATGATCATCACTGTCATTCTGTGATGGAGCGTCCCCTTTGAACAGGGCTTACTGTGGGAGAGATTTCATGGAGAGTAATTTCTGATACCGTAAGAGGGATGATGAGAAAAAAGAGTAGGAAAAGTGCCAGAGGGTGCTTCTATCTTTTCATTTCCCCTATTTGGAAAGATTAGATTGCCTTCAAATTCCTGCTTTTCTTATGAACAGCTCTTTGTTCATTTTGTAAGTAAGATTTAGGAATTAGTAAGGAAACACCATTCTCTCTGTAGAGCAGATTCTCTCCAGCTTTGGTTAGCCGTGGGTAGTAGTTGGGCCAGATTTGTTGTCTCATCCTATCCATCAGATGTACAGATGGCCTATTTTTCCCCCAGTGGGGAATAAAATACCACATAACAACAGGTAGACCTAACAGATCTAGGTAACTATGGGGCTTTATATATTAGCAGCCAGCTATAATTATTAATAATTACAGATAGTAAATTAAATAGAAAATAACTAGAATAATATACTAAAATAATAAAGAAATTAAATTGCATGTTAATTAAATGTTTCTATATAAATATGTACATTCATACTAGTTTAATCATTAATTATTTAGACCAGTGGGTTCTCAAAGTGTGGTTCCCAGGCCAGCAGCATTGGCATCGCCTGTGAGTGTTAGAACTGCAGCTTCTGCCTTTCCTGTTGCGAGTGGTGTGGAGTTGGCTTGTGGGTCTCTGAGCCTGAAGGTTGAGAGCTTCTTCACACTGGGGAATGCACCCATGGCTCCGGTAACCATGCCACAAAACTCATATTCTGAGTTACACTCTAAGTGCTGTGGATATTGTGTGGATTACTATGATAAAAAGAGAAAGGGGGAAGGGGAGAGGCTCATGAATGTTCAAAGAGGGCAAAAAGGATGATTGGTCTGAAGGCCAAGCTCTATCATAAACAACACCATGCTGAGAAAATACAAATGAAAAGAGAGCCCAGCTGGTGTGGCTCAGTGGTTGAGCGTCAACCTATGAACCAGGAGGTAATGGTTCGATTCCTGGTCAGGGCACATGCCCGGGCTCCATCCCCAGTGTGGGGAGTGCAGGAGTTTCTGATTCTCTCTCATCATTGATGTTTCTATCTCTCTCTCCCTCTCTGGGGGAAAAAAAAAAATATATATATATATATACATATATATGTATATATATATATATTAAAAAAAATGCATGAAAAGAGAAAACACCAAATAAAAGAATGATGGAAAGATGTCACAAGGAGCAGTATCTGCATATCTACTGGGCAGAGGACAGTCGGAGCTAAAGTAATATAATAAACAAAAAAATGAAAAAAAGAAAGCGGGGAAAATGGAAAGTCCCATTGCTCAAAGTTCATGCTGAGGGAGAAGCAGAGATATCAAAAGTTATTGGAACAGAAAAGAGAAAAAAGAATGCCTGCAAGCGGATGGTTACTCAAGTCTGTTTTGCTGGAGATGACTGTACTTGAAAACCACCTAAATATGAAAGGCCAATGGGCTTGCGTTTCAAAATGGCCCACATAACACACCCTGAACTGAAAGCTACCTTTTGCCTGACAATACTCGGTGTGAAGAATCTCTCGTCCCCTCTTTCTACAACTTTGGGTGTTATTCCCAAAGGTACTGTCATCGAGGTGACAATGAGCAAGTTGGGCCTTGTGACACCAGGAGGCAGGGCTATTTGGGGAAAACATGCCCAGTTACCAACAATCCTGAAAATGATGGCTGCATAAACGCAGTCTTACTGGTTTGACAGCAAGTGACTCCTTGGAATGATTGAAGACAGTGAACCGATCAGGAAAACTCCTTTACTGTCATGTTTCGAGTACCATCACACAGTTAATGTCATTAAGAGAACTATTTATTTTATTGTAAAAAAACATTAAGATGGCCCAGTTTTTAAAAAAGAACTTCAGTATCTACTGAATTCCGGTAGAAACTCGGGGAATGGGGTCCAGCAAGCTGTTTTAACAACTCTTCAGGTGGTTGGGATGCTGTAGGACCCACGGTTTGAGTTTGGAAACCACAATCATAGCGCCGATTAAGCGCCCTCTAGTGTTGTCAAAGTTGCTTTTGATAAATTACTGGGCTTGGCCTAGAAATCCTGATGGAAATAAAAGAATATATATATTCCCTCAAAATTTCTTCCAAGCTTTTTTTTCTATGAATAATTTTACAAATTTTAGAAAATATTATCTGTACAATTTTAAGCTTTGGTCTTTTTTTGACTTAAATTATGGAATAAGCATTGCCCACGTCATTGAAAATATTTTGTAAACTTAATATTTAAAGGCTGATTAATAGTTTTTAAGTTAATTCTCCTTATTTTCCACGATTGTACTGTGGAAGGTTCTCTTTTTAGAAGAAAGGATGGGGGAGCAGTTACTTGCCTACCATGTTATTTTTTGTAAATACTTAACTAGATCTTCGCATGTCGCCAAAGAGGCATAGACAAATTTGGTAAAACTGTAAAGCAGGCAATAGTGGGTGCTTACAATGTTAACTTATTTGGATTTTGTGCTTTTTGTTTCATGCCTCCTCCTTTTGACACTTCTTTTAGGTCTATGTACTTCCAATCTCCCCAACTTATTGGCCCTCTGCTGCTCAGCGTCTCATTCTCTGGTCTAGTCCTTTTTGATTCACTTCTTCCATCAAATATCTTTACAGTCCATGCTATCTTGAAGCCTTTAAAAACAGGAATTTGAAGGCTATAAGTAACTGAAGAAGATATTTTGGAGCTGGTTAGCTTTTCCTTACCTTTAATTTCATCATACAGGTGCTTGTTTACTTGAGCTTAGCGGTTAATAGAGGTTCTCTGGAGTCAGAAAACCACATCTCCACTTACTAGTTTTGTGTTTTTGGCAAATAAATATCTTTTAGCATAGGTTTTCTCATCTAATAGTCTAGTAATCTAAGATATCTTGTTTATAGATGTGAACATTATATTATATATACACTATAATTTATAGATGTGAACATCATATTATGTATAAATTATAATTTATAGGTGTGAGCATTATATTATATCTATAGTGCTAGCACAGTGTCTGACATAATAAATTCCCTAACTATTAGCTGTTACTCTTAGAGGTAATATTAGTGTTTGTTTCACTCTAGAACCACCGTTGTTGCTGAGATTGATCTTAGGCCTTAATTTTTGTGACTAATAGTGTTTAAATTGTTTATATTTCATGTTCATAAAAACCCTGGCTCTTTCTCTGACAGTTAAATTTAACCTTTAAAATGAAAAATTTCAAATTTTTATGGAAGAAATGTTTTAAAAAAGCATTCTCTCAAATTCCTATTTAATTTTTCTTTTTTAAAACTCAAATTCTGCCTTTCATAGGAAGTTGTCTTTTGTAGAGCAGTACTTGTGTTTTCACTGTAATTATAACATTACAGATTTCCCAGAAATTGCAGGGAAATGTATATATTAGCGTATTATTAATTATAAGCTCATTTAAAGTTTTATTGTAATCTTCGAATTTGCTTCATTCTTAAGCAACATAACTTAAAATACTAATTGAAAAATAAAGGAAGCATGGTTGGGTTTTACTTTTATTTTGTATAATTTTGGGGATTTTGTGCATATATTTATTGAAGTGAGAAACCAATTTAACGTGAGTTACTGACGTAAGTGATTATATTAGTATCGATTTGCTCTATCCATGTGCTGAATGAGCAGTGTGTAACATTTTAGCTGCTCAGTTTATTCACTTACTTAACAACCATGTATCCCACGAGTATTATGTGTTGGGTACCATGCTTGGTGTTCTGTGTATCAGCATAAATAAGATATGGTAGAGTTTATTCTTTTGAGGAGATATACGTAAACAAGTAATTTTGATGCACCGTGCTGAGTAGTAGAATGGAGGTATGTGGAAAGTGTTATAGAAGCACGTGAGTGGCACATTTAACTGAGGTGACAAGCAAGGAGGACTGGTTGATAGTTGTGCAGGAGGCCAGGCAGTAAGGTAAGACTTGTCAGAGCAGGTAATGTTTGAGCTGGGCCTTGAAGACGGGAAACAAGTCCAGCAGGGTGGTCCAGGCTGGGGCATCTGAGGGGCAGGGAGGGGAATGTGAAAGGAGCACTGTTTCATCTTTTGTAGATGATACAGGAACCAACTGAGAAATGTGAGACTGTGGAGAATTCTGCACGATTGCCAGATACGAGATCAATTTTTAAAAATTAATAGTATTTCTTTGCATTCATCATAACCAACTAGGAAATATAATTAAAAATCCATTCACAATATGACAATATTTCTAAGGTATCTAGGAATATACAAAATCTCTATGGTAAAAATGTTGAAATCCTAAGACAAGATTAGCTGAATACATGGAGGGATATCCCATAGCAGATAGGGCAACTTAATCAATATATGTCAATTATTTCTTAATTAATATAAAAATTGCCATTTCAATTAAAGTTACAGTTGTTTTTTTGGGGGAGTTTGATAAATTTATTCTGAAATTTATATGAAATAGCAAAGGTACGAGAATAGCTAAGTCAGCCTTAAAAAAGAAAAGGGTGGGGATTTATCATACTAGATATCAAGACATATTAAAAAGTCTTCATATTACACATGGACCAGTTAAACAGCTTAGAGATTTTGGAGACAGGCCATGGATATATATAGTTACCTGCATTCTTTACAGATTCTATATTTATAAATTCGCCTACTTGCTAAAATTTGTTTGTAAACCCCAAATCGACACTCACAGCGCTTGTGTAGTCATTTACCAACATGCACAAAATGGAGAAAAATTTGGGTTGCCTGATGAGCGGGTGCATGTTCCCAGCTACCCAAGGCGATGCTCTGTGTTCTCGCTTCAGCTCTCACACTATACATGTGTCATTTTCATGGTCTGTTCAGAGCCACGTTTTCTGCATTTTTGTGCCTTATGGTGGTGATTTCACTGTTTAAAATGGCACCTGCACACAGTGCTGAAGTGCTCTCTGGTGTTCTCGAGCACAAGGAGGCGGGGATGTACTTTATGGAGAAAATATTTGTGTTAGGTAAGTTTTGTTCAGACATGAGTTACAGTGCTGTTGGCTGAGAGTTCAGTGTTTGTAATAGCCATAATGTTAAGTTAGGTGTTTTTAAACAGAGACACACATAAAACAAGGCGAAGTATTGATTGCAGTGGAAATACTGTTACTACAGATTCACAGGAACTGTATTTCTCCTAGGAGCAGTGGTTCAGCATCACTAATTCAGTGTTTGTGGCAACTTTATAGCAAAACTAATGAGAATTGACTGTATATGTGTATCAGCCAGAGTCTGGTCAAGAAACCAGAAACCATACTAGGAGGTTCAATAAAAATAAATGACTATTGGGAAATGGCTAAATTGGTGTTGGAAGGTTGAAAATTTGAGGAAACCAGAGAGAAAATAGGAAACAGCTATCATCCTTGGGAGAACACACAGGGAAGAGCCTGGAGTTAGAACCTTCAAGCACGGAGCAGGGTCCTGGTTGGAGCTGGGACTCAGTCGTCTGAGGAGAGAGAGCTGCCGGGTTGAGAGGTCATTTCTGGGAGAGTAGAGGAGCAGACACTGGATGTCTGTGGCTGATGGGCTGATGGGCTGAGCTACATGAATAGCAAGGATAAAGAAAGAAGCAAATGTCATCTACTCTCTTGCCTTCTAGTGCCCTTGGAAGAAACCAACAACAGTAAGACAGCTGACAAAGGGGAGTAGTTTGTTGTTTCAACTCCAATATCACAAAAGCAAAGCATAGGAGCAGAAGAGACAATAGTTTAATATCTAACACAATATGAGATCTTAATCTATAATAAAGACAGTACTACAAATATTCACACATGTTCGTAAAGAGACATGCATAGCAGACTGTGGAATAAGACAACCAAGATTTGAATTTTTGGCTGTGCTACTCTTTGTTGTGACCTTGGGCAAAGTATGTAATCTCTCTGTACTGCCACATGAAGGAAGGATATTCCCCTCCCAGGAATACCTGCTTGGACTGTTATATGAGCAAGGAAGAAACTTACTTTGTTAAGCACTGAAATTTTGGGTTTGTTTGTCTCAGTCAATGACATTATCCTAAGTATGACTGCCAGAGTGTTTGCTGCCGTGATTTTTATGGCAGGGAAGTTGAAGGCACACTGGGTGTCTATCACTGTGAAAATAGGTAGGTTAAGTATGGTGGATGCACAGCATGAGAGTTATACAGTAATTAGAAGTGAAAACACATGAACATGAATGAATTGTCAAGTCATGGGACTCAGTGAAAAAGTGAAACAGTGATAAATTAAACACTAATACCATTTATGTGAAACAAAAATATGTGCACATAAAACAATACACTTTTTTTCCCCCAGAACAAATACAAACACAGAGATACGGTGTGGAGAACGAGAGGGACTCAAGCTACAAGAGAATAAAGTAACAAGAGAGGGACATGACACAGACTAATAGTGATAATTGCCATAAACTGAAGGGAAAATGATTTCCTTAATCTTTTTTTACCTGAGAGTAAAAGGAAGAAAGATCAAGGCCAAGTGGGTAATTGTAACAAAAGAGAAAATAAATTGGAACGAATGTAATGATTAGTGCAGAACACAAATAGGAAAAAAACTCTAAAGCTCTATGGAGGTGAATAAAAGATGACTGAAGAGATGGAAAGGCAGTGCTTGTCCTTGTCCTTGTAGAGTTTAATTTTTCCTAAATTGTTCCATAGATTTAGCACAATCTTGAAGAATTAATAGGATTTTTTTGGGGAGCTGGATAAGCTGATTCTAAAGTTCGTGTTAAAAATAGATATGTGTGATTAGCTGATAAAATTGTGAAAAAGAGGAGTAGTGATGATGAGTGACCAGTTCTAACACATTCAAATGGGGAGAGATAAAGGAGATTTTATAGAGATACAGCATTTGAAAAAATTTAGGTATCAATAGAATAGAAGCCCTCCAAAGAGGTCTCTCTTTATAGTAT
The DNA here is from genome assembly GCA_025583905.1 of Ia io. Classification (NCBI taxonomy): domain Eukaryota; kingdom Metazoa; phylum Chordata; class Mammalia; order Chiroptera; family Vespertilionidae; genus Ia; species Ia io. The sequence continues at coordinate 41,341,325 of JAJQQW010000012.1, read as the reverse complement.
ATGGGAAATGAGTGTGCCATCAAATTCATTTAAAATTAGTGAGAAGAAGAAAATATGATGTTGGGACACCTAGCTATCCATTTGGAGGAAATAAAAATGGGTTCTACCTCATTTCTTTAATCAGAATCAATTGCAAATGGGTCATTTAAATATCCAAAACTAGAAGTACTAGAAAATGTGAGTACATTAAGAAATTAGAGTTACTAGATGATTACATAGTTCCCATGGGCATCCTCTTCATCATCTTGGGGTAGGGAATGCTATTCAGTTACAAAACCCAGATCTAGTAGTCTTTGTATTTGGGATTACATAGGAATTATAAACATCTGCTAAGTAAGAAATACCCTAAGTAAAATCAAAGAATGGGTGATAGATTGGCAGGGAAAGATGGACAACATCTGTACAAGATAACTAATTTCCTTAATATATAAAGGGCTCTTACAGTTAAATAGGAAAGCAGCCAGTGGAAAAATAACAGGGAACGACAGGCCATCTATAGGAAATGGTATACAGATGACTTTCATACAAATGAAATGAACCTACTATTACTCATGATGAAAAGAATATGAATTTTACTTCTTAAAAGAGACCACGTTTCACCCATCAGATTGGCAGAAATAAAAAGTTTGGTAATGCAGAGGGTCGGTTAAGGTGTGTGGAAATGGACACGCTTATGGATTGATTGGAGGGTATTTGGGGGAAGCTCATTGAAAAAAGAAGAGTATGGTTTGTGTAGAAACTGGCATGTACTCTATGTGTCTGTATGCTTTTACCACTGAAATAAAACTACTCAGAGAAATAAAGATCTCTTCTTGTTATTGGTATATTTGTATGCTACAGTCCGTATTGGTATTTGGAAAAAAAGAGAAAGCCCGGATGGTAAAGGACTCTGAATGTCAAACTAAAGAGTTTATATAATACTGGGAGAAATAAAGTCCCTTGTCCTTAGAGCACATTAGACAGTCAGATCTTACTATATAAAAGCAATATAACAAGTCAATGTTTCTGTTAGGTGAGTATACTGTATAGTTAAATGGCTATGCAGAGACTGTAAATCCATTGTTTTATCAAGTACTATGTGCCCTGAGAGAGTAAAAAGTTGAAAATAAATTGTAGTGAGAATATAAATGATACAATTTTATAAAAAACTAGAGGCCTGGTGCATGAAATTCATGCACGGGGGTAGTAGGGTGATTGTCCCTCAGCCCAGCCTGCACCCTCTCCAATCTGGGACCCCTCGAGGGAAATCTGAATTATTCTCTGAAAAACATGTTTGGGACTTCGGTAGTCCTGATTCCAGGTTGTGCTGTGCCATTCCTGGTAGGGCTCTTTACAGGTTTCCCTCCCTCCCTCCCTCCCTCCCTCCCTCCTTCTCTCTCTTTGTTTCTAGTTGTGGGGCACATTGGCATGTAATAAAAGAAGCTTAGAGGTGTTGCAGTGTGTGGCACTCTCCTCTAAAATGAATTGTCCCACATCCTTGGCAGTTTTCAAATATCCCACTGTACACTCATGTGGATCCTACTTATAATTTCTAACCCTAGAACCTAACTCTGGTTTTACTTATGAACACTAATTATATTCTTTTGCACTAAATTTTCCAGGAATGCAACAACTTGGGTTTATCAAAGGAAGTTTATTTTGTTCTGTATTATATCAAGAATTGTTCAGCATTTCAGAAAAATCACATCACTATTGCACACTGCTTGTTGTGTTTGAATCGCTAATACAGTGTATACTTATCAACCTACATTTGTAGCTGTCTCACTCACAGTGATTCTGTCACAAGGGGAAAAGGGACCCTTTTATTATGTGTTCCACTGTAAGAGTGCCTGAGCATTTGTGTGATGAAGTGCAAATATATAATTTGTGCAAATTCATGTACCGATAGGGTGGTTAATTAATAATATCTAGATATAAAATATACTTTGAAAGACAGTATAGTGTGTGGTTAATAACTATGAATTTAATTTCAGGATGGTAAGAAAGGACATTGGAAATATTTATTTTATAAAGGGGGTTTGAGAACTATGTAAATTTATGCAGGGAGAAAGAAATGGTTCTTTTTAAGAAGCAATAAAAATCTACAGAGATACACCTCACTGAATTTCTCTGTGAAACAGTCATTTTCTTCAGCACATTTTAGGTGAGACTTGCTTTACATTTGGGCAACTAGAAAATCTACTGTATTTGTTTTTTATCAGAACAAAGAGACAGCTTGTTCCAAAGGTAAACTTAACTTGGTATTCATAGGAGGCCAAAAATGATTCCACCTTTTAAAGAATGTAAATACTACCGCTTAGCTTTGTTGAATGCCTTTAGTCTAAGATGTTCCATTGTTTACATCACTTAGTACTGGCTTTTGAGGTTGGGATCACAAAGAGAAGACAATTTCTTCAACATTTTAAAAGCTGTATCAAGTAAGAATTAAGGATGTTAACCATTTGGAAGTAATGTAATAATCTCTTATTTAAAAAATGGAAATGAAAAGGCAGGTTCAATGACAGTAAATGTCAGTTTCAATATAAGATGCCCTGGTTTAATATATTCAAGGGACTGATAGGATGGTTAATTAATAAAAGAAATGTCACCCCGAAGGTCTGTGCTGAGAATTTTCATTAACAAGTTGAAAAAGAAGTAGCAAAGTAATCAATGAACTAAAGCAGACATGATTGACTGTAATTACTGTGCTTGTTAAGGTTATTGACTAATGGCAAGATGGGCCGTCAAAGTTGAGGCATGGCACTATGAGAAAATTACATGAGAAAATTAATGAGAAAACCATTCATTTTAGCCCTACTGTTATCACCCAGGCAATAAAGTTAATGTGTCACTTTCAGTAGTTCTAAAATAGTTATATTGAGATTTTTAATTTTAGCACTAGATACACCCTGACTAGAATTCAAATGCTGTATTTGGGTTTACACAAAGTGAAACAGAGGAGGAGGGGTAAATATAACATATAACGGCAACAAACAAGATATAACTGCAGTTTGTACCAGAGCAGTAGCTGTAAAGATGGAGAGGCAGTGGATCTGAGGGATATTTGAGAAATAAAATTAGTGGAACACTATTCTCCTATGATATTGACATCTTTCCTTTTTGCATCAAGGCAAATATAACTCCCTCCAGGAAAATGTCCTGGATTACCCCTTCCTTCTAGAGCTCTCTCACCCTCTTTTTTTATTCTTTAAAATATATATTTTTATTGATTTTTTTACAGAGAGGAAGGGGGAAGGATAGAGAGCTAGAAACACCGATGAGAGAGAAACATCGATCAGCTGTCTCCTGCACACCTCCACCTGGGTATGTGCCCGCAACCAAGGTACATGCCCTTGACCAGAATCGAACCTGGGACCCTTCAGTCTGCAGGCCGAGGCTCTATCCACTGAGCAATACCAGTTAGGGCTCTCTCCCTCTTTTGAAATCCCATAGTTATTGAGCTTTACCTTCTGTTCTAGTTCATTGGCATATGCCATGCTGTTATGGACACTGCCACTGCCTCTAGCTTTCATTCCAATGGTGTCTCCAACGAAGACAGAATCAGTAAACATAAGTCAATATGTAAGGTTGTGATAAGTGACTGGGGGCAATGAGATAAGGTGATCAGCTCTCTGAGAAGGGGAAGTGTTATGTCAAGGTAGAGAGTGAGCCAGATGTTTAAACAGCTGGGAGAAAATGATTTCAGGCAGGGGAACAGCAAATGCAACAGCCCTAAGGGGAAAAGCTTGTGTGTTCTGTGAGCAGAAAGTATAGTTGAAGCCAGTGAAGTAGGGGGAAGAGGGCTGTGAGTCAAGGTTGGAGATGTTGACAGGAGCCAGATCATCATGCAGCGCCTTGTAAGTTCGGTAAAGCATTTGGGTTTTCTGCTCTAAGGAACAGGCCATTGGGTGATGTTAAGCAGTAGAATAAGACGAGCAAAGCTGTGTTCTGAAAGATCACTTAGATGCCATGTAGAGAATGCATTGCAAATGCCTCAGGATAGTTGGGACAGGGGAGGTAGAGACACGTGCATGTATTAAAAATAACTTTTGGAAGTAAGAGTAATAGGAATTTTTGATGATTGAAAGGGGAAAGAATGAATGAAGAATGACTCCTTGGTTTTGGGTTAAGCCACTAGGTGATAGTACCCATATCTAGAATTTGAGTGACAGAAAGAAGTAGGTTTGAGAGGCAAAAGCCAGAGCTCTGCTTTTTTGCGACACCCTACTTTTGAAACGTGTATTCGCCATCCAAGTGGAGAGGGCAGTTGGCTGGATGCCTTTGGTGCTGGTGAGAGAGAGCTCGGCTGGGATGCTAATCTGGGGATCATTAGCTTATGGATGTGTGACCAGTTTGCCGGGTGAATTAGTTTGCTTTCCTCAGTCCCTGCATTTCAGCTGTTCTGTTTGTCTCTCCTTTTCTCATTCCATCATGACACATCGGGCAGGCTCCATACCTAACTTGCCACTTGCCAGTGTTTTGAAGGCTGCTTTGTCCATTTAAAAACTTCCACTTTATTCCAGTGTAATAAAATGTCATCTTTCCCTTCCTCCGGATACGGACCCTACGAAGGAGAAATAACCAGCCCTTGTTTTAAAACTGTCCTTTCAAGGGACTTGGAAATCGGAAGGGACATTTACCCTTTCACCACGTCTTCCCTGGTATCTCTGAGAAGCGAGGATTAGTCGGCCTTGTTCCCTTCATTTTTCAAGTCTCCAAACTTTTCTCCTCCAGTGTTGGGGCTGGGAGAGGGGACGGGAGAGGGGAGCACGCAGCTGTTAACTCCTTCGGGAGCCCGGCGTGAGGAGTCCGTCCTCGAATAACTGGAGATGCCGTGGCGTACCCAGACGGCTTCATTCCCTTGCTTTTTCATTTTGAGCCTCCGTGGCCAATTCGGTGCAGCGGTTCAGGTCCCACTCAACATCCGCGGGCTGGTCTCATTTAGAGCCAGAGCGTGGAGGAGGCGTCCCCTGCGGTGAGCGCCGGGAGGGTGTCCATGGACTTCACACGGGCCCTTAGGGCGGGGAGGGGGCCAGGAGTGCCAGGGGATGTGGAGTGGGTGGGAGGTGAGAAGTTAGGGGTGGAAGTCCTTGTGAGCCCGGCGGCAGGGGGCGGGGCGGAGCGCTAGAGGGAGCTGAAGGGTGGAGCTAGTGCTTTTGTTTGTGTGACGTGGTCACGTTGGAAGTCCTGCGGCGTCAGTTTAGGCTGGTCACTAGGGAAGGGGTGACGTGACGGTGATCGTGATGGAGCGGAGTGCGTGGGGAGGCGGGGGAAGGAGGGGTCCAGAGCGGAAGGGGAGCGATTAGCCTTTGGGAGGAGCAGGGTTCTGCTTGCGTTGTAATAGGAGGGAAGGCCGAGAAGACGGCTCGGGGCTGGTGCTCTGGCAGGTTGGATGCTGAGGAGGCACGGGGTGTCTCCGCAGATGGCGTCTGCTCTCCTCAGCGACGAAGGAGCGCGTTGGTTAGGAGCTGAGAGCAGGGCGGGTGGGAAGGGAGGGTAGGAAGGCGTGTTTTTTGCTACAGCACCTACGACCTTTAACAAGAGGAGCCGATTCATTTCGATTCACCTAAAACGCCCACCAATGTGCCAGAACTATTTGCCACGCATTTTTGGAATAAAATAAGGTTAACGATCACAAGCAGAAATTATCCTTATCTTTAAATCTGACCCTAAATACGTACGTTAGCTGTGCATACGATTACATATATATATTTTTTTTTTAAGCTCCAACCTGAAATTGCCAGTCTTTTGAGTAATCATGGATAGAACAAAATGGGCTTATGGTTCATGCAAAAAGCTATACCCATGCCCTTGCTGGTTTGGCTTCAGTGGATAGAGCGTCGGCCTGCGACTGGAGGGTCCTGGGTTTGATTCCGGTCAAGGGCACATGCCCGGGTTGTGGGCTGGATCCCCAGTAAGGGGCGAGCAGGAGGCCGCTGGTCAGTGATTCTCTCTCATCATTGACGTTTCTCTCTCTCCCTCTGCCTTCCTCTCTGAAATCAATGAAAAAATATTTTTTAAAAAGATGCGCTCATTCTTTAGGGTATTTTAGTGAAAAGAAGCAACCACATTTCATTCTGATTAAAGAACTGAGTGTACCCTGGAGGGCTTATTTTCCAAGAGGGGCTGCTGATGGGGGGAAGCACTCTCTTTGTGGAGGCCTCCCTTCTGGGCCCCGGATCTGCTGGCTCCTAACCCAGTGCCCCCCATCAAGGGGCTTCTTAGTACATGTGGTTGAGTGACTGTCCGGGGTCAGCCCTGATTCCTGGAGCCAAAGACACACTTTGGATGACCTCGGGAGAACGGCTACAACAGCCCTGACTTACTCTCTTTTCTCTTTTCCCAGCTCCTCGATCCCTAACCTTTGCTTGCTTGCAAGGGGAATGTGAGCCAAAATTTTAAAGTTTGGAAAGTAGAAAGAAAGGAAGTAAGTAAACAGGGAAGGAGAATAAATACTGAACCAGACTGGGCAGGGTGACAAGAAGGAATTAAAATTTGGAAGGGGGCCAGGGTGCAGAATGCAGTGGCTGTGTGGTTTACAGGAACTACTTAGTGTTCCGCATGCTTCAGTGATCGCCAGAGAAAGCCAGATTTCTCCGGGCTTGTTCGCTACCCTAGAGTTAGCTACGGAGGCCTGACATAGGTGATCTCTGTTTCCTGGCAGCCAACCGACAAAAGCACAGAAGCCTGGGCCTCTGCTCCTCAAATCCGACGTGATTTGAATTGCTAGGAGGAGGACCTCTTGTGGCTACAGTGCGAAGTGCTTCAGATAAAATCGATCTCGGAGGCTGCAGACGGTTTTCTAAAGGAATTAAACAGCGGCTCCGCAGAGCTCTTTAAAATTATATTTCAGATACTTACAACATTTAGTTGTTTCGATCACATCAAGTTCCATGTTGCATCTGCATCGCATCGCTTGGGAACTCAGTGTAATTTGAAGCACTTCAGATTGTATCCATTTCATTCCCATGTCCCCCTGAAAAGCAGATAGAGCAAGGGGTTTTCATCTCCATTTTGCAGGTGGAAAGGAGAGGCACGGAGCAGGGAAGTAACTTGTGTGTGGTTTTACAGTGGTGGCAGGCTGGCACTTAACAGCCCTTGGATAGCCTGGGCTCAAGTCAACAGTCGGGGTTTGGAAAACAGTCATTATTAAAGCTCTAAAACAAAAACTTGTGTTTTGCAAGTGTCAAGTGAATTCTTTACTCAAGAAAAGATGGATTGAGAGACATAAAACTTACCCTTTGTTTTCGCGGTGAAAAGAGGCTATTCCTAGATTCTCCCGGGGGCAAAAGCCGCTTTAAAAAAATCTGGGGGGACAGTGTGTTAGCAACTAAGAATCTTTAGGTAAGATGAAATGCACACATTTTAAAGGAACCTACATAAAGAAACTTCGCTAGTTTCCCTAAAAGTCATATAAAGTGAAACCCCTTTCATGCCTGATTCTCTGAGGGTCCCCAGGCCCCCCTTTCCTCTTGGCTTCCTGATACTGGTTCTAAGGCTGCCCGTGGGGCTAATAAACAAACGCCTTCCTTTTATTTAGAATTCAGCCTGTTAAGAACAGAAATGCCCACACTCAAACGAGTAGTTCTATTTTAGGAGCCGTTACCACCTCTTGTTTTAGAAGCTATTGGAAGAGAGTCACAAAAATGGTCCTGTCTAAGGAATTGCAGTACAAGTTCAAGTGGGGAGGCAAAGAATTGATGGAACGATAAAGCAGGAGGCAGGGATATACCAGACTGTTCCAGTGAATGTCAAGATGTTCGGAGAGAGGATATATTTTTAAAAATGTAGTGGTGGGTGGGGAGGAGGAAATATGAAAAAAAAATAGCCATAGAAGAAAAATTTTGTTGGAGAAAACTGTGTGTGTTTTTTTTTTGGTAGCTTTAATACTGGAGGTTTTTGGTAAATTTTCACTTTACATACATTACTGATAATTATGTGGTTCTACCTAAGACCTGGAAGCAGAGAGTGTAGTGACTGGTGCAAGGGCAGGTAAGACAGGTAGGATTTCAGAGGAAAACACACCAGATGTGACAGAGCATCATGATCCTGAAGGCCCTGAATTTCACACCATCGCTCTTTCGATGGCCGATTTCCTGGACTCCTGTGATCTCTGCTGTACCATTTTTCGCTCTTAACCATCTCAGCCTTCAGCTTTAAGATGCCAAGGGCCCTTATTTTGGAAAGGGACTTAGAGAAATGCAAATCTAACTTATTCAAAGCTTCCTGACAGCCATGTTTGTAGATCTCTAGGCAAAGTATGCGTCTGGCCTTTTTCAACGACGTATTTTCAGTAACAAGTTGTCAGTGAGGTCAGTGACTAGTGGCTCCGGATTAGATACCACCCACCCGGGCTTGTAACCTCCCCTTTCTTTCTTATCCTGGGCGAATGACGCTCAGCTAAAGTCACTGCCCCACTGTCACTGGCTCTCCATTTGTTTCTTTGCAACGCTGAGACTAACCAAGAAGTCGTTTTGTTCCCTCCCCACAGCTCTTTTTGGATAATTTTCTAGAAGAGCCCAATTGTAAACACATCCACTTTCTAGGAAGCAGCAGAAAGGTAAGGGTCAAGTTTGTGAAGGGAAGAGCTGGACCTCCCTGTGTTCTTGGTTCTGCGTGGGATTGCTCTGCGTTAGTTAAAATGTGGGATTTCCTTCTGAGTGAAAGGACGTCACATTCTTCTCTAGCACGGGAACGTTGTGAGTAGTTCTGGTGAGAAATGCAGGCTTTCACGCTAATTTTAAAGTTATAAATAACTTTCCAACTAGTGCCAGGGGAAGCTGGTAGCCAATGTCGTGCTTTGCATTCAGAGAGTTTCAGGCTATAAAAAGCCCATTGCGATACTACCACGCAGGAAAAGATAAGATATGGCCTGGATGCTTCTGCTTGGCATGGAGCTGGGGCAAAAGGAAGTGTTTGGAGGGGCTTTACTTTTGACCAGAAAAGATGGCTCACAGCAAATGGGAGCTTTCCCAAATGACAGAGCGGCAGAAGCATTAGTGTTTGAATTTGACGTTTGTCTTATATCTCTGTGTTATAATAGGCAATAATAATAGGTGGTTGAGGAACCTCGCAGAACTCTTTTACCACCATTGATAGTCACATGGAAACCACAGTAGAGCAGGTGAATGTGGGCTGTGATATACCATCAGTAATGTGAAGAGCGGGTCACAGTGGGGTCTGAGGGACTGGGAGCCGTTGCTCTCGGTTGCACTGAGGCCAGAACTGGAAGGAATGAGTTCAGAAGGAAATGAGGAGGAATTTAGGTTAGGCCTCAGGAAGTTCGTTGACTGTAGAGGATTTGAGTCTCTGATAGACACCACAAGCAGAGACTGTTGCAATGTCTCTGAAGATCCATGGGATCCAATGACTTGCTTACATGGGAAAATTAGGATTTGAAATTACTAGTAGTCTTGGTCCTGGATTGTGGCTAGCTTATTTAGGCAGATGGAAAGGTCAACATATTGAAAATACTTGTGATTTGGAATATGAATGATCAGCAGTCAAATTTGAATGACATATTTGGATGAGCTATTAAAATGTCATTACCCCCTATTAAAAAATTAATACAGTAGTAGCACAGGACAAATTGGTTAAATGGGGAAATCCAAAATATAAAGAGTATGGACACAGCTATTTCCATTTGTTACCTCCTACATAGAATCTGTCTTCCTTCTTATTTGAGTAAAATATTGGAATTTTTATAGTAAAGCTTACTTTTGTTTCATGATAATAGTAATACATATTACTACTATATTCATTGTATGAAATTCAAAAGCACAGAAAAAAATGATCTGTAATTTTATTGATGTATTTCCTTCTAGTCTTTTTTTCTCTGCATGGCTTTAAAATGAGTTGCAATAATACTGTAGATAAAATTTGGAACCATGCTTTTTCATTTAACCTTATGCCAAAAAATTTTCCAAAAAAATATCTATTCTACATAGATATTATTTTAGGTTGCTATGTAACATTATTCCAAGTAAATGGATATACCTTTATTAATCATTGCCAAACATCTACATGCTGTAGTAAATATCTTTGCGTGTGTATATTTATTTATGTTAAAAATAATTTCTTTAAGCTCTATTCTTAAGTGTGGACTTGAATTAGAGAGCATTAGAGTTGAAGACAAATGTTGTGATTTTTAAGGATTTTTTTTACTGTGTTTTTTTTAAGGCGTTGTAAAATTCCTTGCCTACCAGCTGAAATACTTACTGAGTGTCTCTGATATGCAAAACATTGTTGTGAGGCACAGGCACACAGATAGGAACACACTAAGTGTTTGGAAGGACAGAATCCCTTCTGTTTACAAAATTTCAACTTACCAACTTTCACAGATATCAATAAGGCTATGTGTCAGAGTTGAAATCCTTCACCTGTGCCCGAAACCAACAGATAGTATTACTATTACTATTATTATTATTTTTAAATATGCTTTAAAAAATTCATTTCAGAGAAGAAGGGAGAGGGGGAGAGAGAGAGAAAGAAACATCAGTGATGAGAGAGGAACATTATCGATTGGCTGCCTCCTGTATGGTTCCCTGCCCCCCCGCCCCCTCCCACCCCCATACACACCAGGGGATTGAGTCTGCAACCCAGGCATGTGCCTGACCAGGAACTGAACCGTGATCTCCTGGTTCATGGGTCAATACTCATTCACTGAGCCACACCAGCTGGGCCCAACAGATAGTATTGTTGACTATTTATATTACTGTGGACTTTATAACAATTAATTTTATAACTTTTGTTAGAGCACCATGTATACATTGTTCTGATTTATATGAATTTTATGATCCAACTGTGACAAAGAAATAGCAGAATTAGGAAGGATACATACTTTATAATAAAAGTTTGGGGAAATTAGAAGAATTTGGAGGAAATCTGTAGGTAGCACAGTGGGAAGGAAGGATAGAGGGCGCATACAAGAGCATGGCTAGAATGGGAGTCCTGGAAGATATGAAGTTTTAAGTTTGTTGTTGAATTTGGGAGCTATGGTTATAGAAATAGGATATATCAAAGGGAAAACGCTAAGGAATTGGTGATCAATAAAGCTATTTGATTTTTTGGAGATGGTGGCTGGTTCACAGAAAACAAATTGGAGAGAGTAGAGAGACCAGTATTACTTGGTGGGAGGTGAGTTGAGGAATAGGGTTATGAATTCTTCTTTTCATTAATACTCATCTGAGGATATTTTTTCCTTTAAGTTTTAGAGAGAATGTCAGGGAGGGAAGAAGGGAGAGAGAGAAGCATCAATGTGAGAGAGACACATTGATTGCCTCCCACACGCTGACTGGGGCCAGGGATTGAACCCAAGGCCCTCAGTGTGTGAGCTGACCCTCTAACCACTTAGCACCACCGTCCAGGGCCGGTTGTGAATTCTTAAAGAATATATTCTGCCTGTATTAATTTTTTTTTTAATTGTGGAGTTTTACTTTTTAGTGATATTAGAGGTCATAGCTGTGAAAGGATGGGTGTTCTCTTTTCTGTTTACTATGAACGTCTGTTTGCATGTTTCTATTTTTTTTTCATAGAAGAGATTCATATTTAAGAAGGTGGCAGCCCAATCTTGCCTGAAGAGAAACTATGTGTTTTCTAATGAAGACTTAAAAATAGTGTTTATTTATGGATCATTGGCTCATGGGAAGGTTAGTCTAGAGACTCAGAAAGCAGTTTTGGCCCTAGCTGGTTTGACTCAGTGGATAGAGCATCGGACTGCAGACTGAAGGATCCCGGGTTCGATTCCAGTCAAGGGCACATGCACGGGGTTGTGGGCTCGATCCCCAGTTGGGGGCGTCCAGGAAGCAGCTGATCAATGATTCTCTCTCATCATTGATGTTTCTATCTCTCTCTCCCTTTCCTCTCTGAAATCAATAAAAATATACTTTAAAAGTAAAAAAAAAAAAAGCAGTTTTGTTTGGATACTGGATTTTAAGTGATATGGTCCTGGGGAAGTAGAGCTCCTGAGTTTAGCCAACTTGCAAGTCTAATGAAAAGTGACAGATAACTGAGAATACAGAATTTTAAAAGTGAACAGATTAGCCGTTGCATCTGATTTTCACGTGCTTAATTACTGTTTTTAACTACATATTGCTGCCTGGGACAGACATAGCCAGTAATCTGCTACCAACTGAATCACTAACTTCCAGCGTCTGAGGAGTGACTGAGTTCCTATGTACAAAATTGTAAATTTAGGTCAAATTTATTTGGCACCTCTGCTCCCCCACCTCTTTTCCTGCCTTTCGTTGTCCTAACCAGTCAGTCAGTGATGCTTCAGGCCTCCCTGTCATGGGGAAATGGAGGGAGAAGGCAATGATTAGCACAAAGAAAGACCCTCAAGGAGTGGAACCTGAGCACTTTAGGCCCCACTTGATATTAGGTCTTTTCAAAATGTGCTCAGCATTTCCCAATCTATTAATGGTCATGAAAGTGCAAAAAGAGTTTGTACCAGGATGTAAGCCATCTATACCCTAAGACTTTGTAGCAAGACTCCCTAGATGAATGAAACAGTTATCAATTTACATGATAGTGCAAGCTCCGTATCTCATTGCAGACCTGCACTTTATTTATTTTTTTTAAATATATTTTATTGATTTTTTTTTTTTACAGAGAGGAAGGGAGAGGGATAGAGAATTAGAAACATCTATGAGAGAGAAACATCAGTCAGATGCCTCCTGCACACCCCCTACTGAGGATGTGCCTGCAACCAAGGTACATACGTTTGACCGGAATCGAACCTGGGACCCCTCAGTCCGCAGGCTGATGCTGTATCCACTGAGCCAAACCGGTTAGGGCTGCAGACCTGTACTTTGAGTAGCATTACTTCAGTTACACCATATAGCATTTATCTCTTCTATTCTATATGCATTATGAGATAGAGAATTGGGATGGGGGTGTACAGCTAATGAGATAATAAATGAATTACCAGGTCTCAGTTGATGAGGCTTCTGGAGGTGGTATCGATGCAAAGTGATCCCGGCCAGCTCACTGCGAACCCACAGAACGACGAGAGGCAGACTGCTGAGAGGACCGCATGGACCGACTCCAGTGCTGGCTTTGGAATTACTCACTCCGTGTGGATGACTTGTACCAGACATTCTTCTTAGCGCTGGGGATAGATGCTAGTGAACCTTACGGCCTTTCCTGTCCAGTGTGTGTGTTTGCGGGTGGGGCGAAGGGAGATTTCTGAAAGAGGCACCAGAATCTTACTTACTCGAGGGCTGGAGCTCATAGGTCATGGGAATTGGAGAATGAACTTGCTTTTTTGTTAGACTCAGCAGTTCCTCTCTTCCCAGTCTGGGACAACACAGGACCAAATAATCTGTGACAAGCTTTGCTGATCGCCCTAGACCCGTGGTCGGCAAACTCATTAGTCAACAGAGCCAAATATCAACAGTACAACGATTGAAATTTCTTTTGAGAGCCGAATTTTTTAAACTTAAACTTCTTCTAACGCCACTTCTTCAAAATAGACTCGCCCAGGCCTTGGTATTTTGTGGAAGAGCCACACTCAAGGGGCCAAAGAGCCGCACGTGGCTCGCGAGCCGCGGTTTGCCGGCCACTGGCCTAGACAATAGCTGTGCATTCTGCTCTTCTTGTTAATTTACAGAACCCGCTTCAGGTGAAGAAGGAAAATGCATACCGTTACACTTGCTGACCTGCAGCTTGTGTCTCCTCTTCTCCCCCACGTTGGACAGTTCCATTTAGTTAGGACAGATTTATAGCAATTTATGCAGATCTACCTCGTTCTTTTCAACTTCATAGTGTCTGGAGCATAATTTATTCGGCCCATTCTGTGTTCATGGATATGTCTGTTGTTTGCAGTGTTTTTTGTTTTTCATGTTGCTATGCTGCAATGAATATCCTTGTTGATATATCTTAATGCACTTTTATGAGTGTATCATTAGGATAAACTCATGGAAGTAGAATTGCTGGGTCAAAAGGCATGTTCATTTTAAAATTTAATAAGTATTGACTTTAATTGGCAATATCAAAGGTTAAATGGTATACATGATTAAAAATTTGAGAGCTATTGCCATGTATCTCTTCAAGAAGATCACATCCATTTATACTGCCACTAACAGTGTGTGCTGAGAGCATGTCCCCTACTCTTACAGCTCTGATCAGAATACCCTATCAAAATTCACCTTGGTCAGTCCGACAGGTGAACAGATATCATCCAGGCTGTGTTTGGTTGGTGAAGTCTGGGGGAGGAAAGGTAGGCCAGGGCTAGCAGGGGTGTTAGCATATCTGTAGCATCTGCCACAGAGGATATATAACAAAAAGAAATCTCCCCCTTCCCTGACCCACCCTAAGTTCCCTGATCCTCTTCCCACATGGCAACTGCTGACAGTTTCTGGTAGAAATTAAAAAAAAAAATTAATGTATCAGTTCATATAAATGTACTTCACTCGTCCTTATAGCTGCCATTTGGTTGAATGTAACCAATTTGTTGCCCCACGCCATTCTGAAATATTTTAATGTTTTGTCTTGGTGAGGACTGATATTCCCCAGTGAGGTGATACCAAGTGTTAAAATAAGAAATGCTATTTTTACTCCCTCTCTCCCCTACCAAGCGGCCTTCCTCTACTTGGTCTCTGCTGGGGACCCCCTAGACCTTCCTAGAGAAGCTAGACCCAGAAACTAAAGTGTGAACATCTGGCACACAAGGTCAGAGTTGAAAGACCCAACTCCCATGGTGGTGGTGAAGTATTTTGGCTGTCTCCCCGACTGCTAAGCAAATGCCACCCAATTGGATTCTGTGTATTTCTTAAGGCTTTTCCTGACCTTCTGGTCACAGGTAAAGTCACAGTAATGAAAGAATATATGACAGCTAATTAACCAGTCCCTAATTCATGCACATTTAGGTTGTTAGCTTTTTGTTACAATACTGCAATAGATGCATCTTCGTACACAAATTGAAACTCCTGAAAGTGGCATTGCTTAGTCTGAAAATTTGTGCCTGTAAACTTTCCTGGACATTGCAAGAGTGCCTTCCAGAGACTTTACCAATAGACGCTCAGATAAACTGCTTATTAGACAGCTCCCCTTTCTTTATCTTGTCAAAGAAGATTTCGCAAAAGATTTAAAAAATGTTTTAGTGAAACCAGCTTATCCTCTTTTGCGATGATATGGAGAAAAAGGGGGACGAGAACAAAATTACATTAGTTTTAGGATGAATGGCTCTTCATGTAACTATACCAAGATATCACGAGGTCACTGCTCTCTTTTCTAATTAATTATATTTTGATACTGTATTAAAATTTGCTGGGGATCAACATCAAATTTACTGGTTTTAATTTTTAGTGGCGACCTTTTTGATATACGAGAAAGTTGTCAGTTCCCAGTGCCATGATTACTCAAAGATGCAAATGATAATTCTGTGATAATGCATGCAAGTTTTTCACTGCTCTGTAGCACTGGTTCTCACGCAGGGCACTTTGGCTCCCCAGGGGACATTGGGCTATCTCAGGAAACATTTTTGGTTGTCACACTGGGAGGCTGGTGCTACTGGTATTTGGTGGATAGAGAGGCCAGGGATGCTGCTAAACATCCTGCCACACACAGAACAGCCCCAAACAACAGAGTTATCCGGCCTAAAATATCCTTAGTACCGAGCATGAGAACCTTGCTGTAATTGAACAGCCCCGGAAATGGACATTGATCTAAACAGTTAAACATTTCTTCACCATCTTTTCTCCTGTTTTCTTTACCAGTTTCTTCTCAAGATTGTTGACACAGTTTTTCCATTTTGAAGACTATTCTCCTTTGTAGACAGGATGAGAAGCAAACTCAAGAAATTGTCATTTTGCTTTCTCTCTGTTAGTTGTCAACATCAAGAAATCTGCCTGGGAGTGGAGGAGGGAGGTTGTATCTTTCTTGTCCTTTCTTCCTCAAAAGCAGTCTTAACGTTTTTTGTGTTGTTTTGAGTGTTTTTCACAAGTCTCTGCTCATCCTAGGTTACGTCCGTCCGTCCACTCTCCTAACAGGTCAGTCAATACTGCACTGATGTGTTCCTCCTTGCCTTTACCCTCCTCCTTCTACGTCTGTGTGTCCTTTAAAACGTCCAGCTCCTTGGAAAGCTCTTGTATACCACATTGAGTTACATTTGCATGTGTTCTCTCCCATTTCCCCTCATTTGTGATTGCAGTAGTGGGTTTTATTTTTTGTCCTAGTTTTCACATTAGAATCTCTGGCTCTGGGACATTCTTATATTTCCTCTGAACTGCTAAGCAATCTAAGATACTCGTCTTACTTTGCTCTGTGTTTTCTTCCTTGGCTGTAATGAACTCTAAGGTGATATGTTCAATTTTTCCCAAGGTTCCTGTCACTTTCACTTCACTAACATATTCCTCTTTGTTGGTAAGAATTAAGCCCGGGGTAGCAGTTCCAATCCTTGCTTCTTTGCTCTCTGAATAATGACATTGCTGTTAGAGAGGCAGAAGATAAAGGAGAGGATTCTTCTGATTCAGATTTTAATTAATGTTACTGTCTTTTGTTGGCATTCTTGATTCTTTTATTTTTTTTATAGCTTTGCCAAGTATCTTTATTTTGACTTCTCACTTCAGTCAATTATTTTATTTTATTTAGCCTTTCCATTACTTCTTTCCCAGGATTTATATGTTTGAGTGTTGCACTGAGAACACAGAGCAGATGCATTCTAAATTTTCTTTTGTCTTACAAATAATTTCCCCAGGCATCTTTAAGACATTGTCTTCCCCCCATCCCCCCCCTTTAAAAAAATATATATATTTTATTGATTTTTTACAGAGAGGAACGGAGAGGAATAGAGAGTTAGAAACATCGATCAGCTGCCTCCTGCACACCTCCCACTGGGGATGTGCCCGCAACCAAGGTACATGACCTTGACCGGAATCGAACCTGGGACCTTTCAGTCTGGAGGCTGACGCTCTATCCACTGAGCCAAACCGATTAGGGCAACATTGTCTTCCTCTTTTATGTTATACAGTTTAAAAAATATTTTTTCTATTTACTTACTTTTGAAATGCTAGATTCAGTCCTGGTGTTAGTCATAGGTGAGATACGTATGGCCCTTTGAGCTCCATCACTATTAACTTTGGGCGACAGAATCTCACTCTCAAAGCTTAAAGCAGAGGCCAAGTATCTCGCTAAATTTCTGGGCTAAGGAGGTATATATCCATTGGGGAAACTATTTTCCTATTTCTATTATTTGCCCTGACTTGGAGGTGAATTTAATCCTAGATAATTGGAAGCAATTCAGGTTCATTTTTGTAAAAGAAATGCATGAAACCTCATCTCTAGAATACCTTTCTGCTGGTGTTTTTCTTGTGTCTGCTGGACTGTTGGGGCTCTCAGAACCCAGGGCAACATATGTACGTGATTCTCCCCTTGTCCCCTTTTGTCCTGTGTTGCATTTCTGGGAGCAAAACAATCTTCCAACTGATTGTGGTTAGAAATGCCTTGCTGGGAGGTGGCCAGGAAGCATCTCTGGGTCTCTGTCAAGTGGGTCCAGTGCCGGAAGAGGGTGAGAGCCGGTGTTTGGTTGGCTCTGTCGGCCCCAAGTCTCGGATAGGATGTCAGGGTATATCGGTGTAAGGGGCTGGCTCTGGGGCTGCTCTAAATTTGGCACAAGGGAGTTCTAGTTCTCCCTCCACCAGTTATCCTTTTCATGAAGTAGATAAGGTAGAGTGGTCAGATTTAGCAAATAAAAATACAAGACACACAATTGGGTTGAATTTTAGGTAAACAACTATTTATTTATTTATTTATTTATTTATTTATTTATTTATTTATTTATTTATTTTAGTATGAGTATATCCCAGGGTTGTATAGGACATACTGATGCCAGAAAAATTATCTGAAATTTTAAGTTAACTGGATTGGGCACTATGTATTTTATTTGGGGATTATAGATAAGAAAAAATTTCCCCCAGTGTTTGGAAATCATTATTGAGGTCTTGATCCTTTGTGTCTCAGATACTGATGTAATAGTGTCTTTCCTGATTTGATAACGGTTGCCCTTCCCAGTCTTCTTTTACCTGCTTGGCTGGTCAACATTGGGAGGAGTAGAGGAAATTTGTAAAGTCTGGGAGTCTTCAGAGAGGAGCATAATAAAGACTATGTCCTATTACTGTGTATTTATTATTAGAAAGTTTTTTTCTTTTTTGGCATTGACCTAGTCCTGATTAAGAAAAGACCTAGTAAGCCCTACCAGCGAGGCTCAGTGGTTGAGCATTGATCTGTGAACCAGAAGGTTTGATTCCTGGTCAAGGCACATGCCTGGGTTGCGGGCTCGATTCCCAGTAGGGGGTGTGTAGGAGGCAGCCGATTAATGATTCTCTCTCATCATTGATGTTTCTATCTCTCTCTCCCTCTCCCTTCCTCTCTGAAATCAATAAAAATCCTATATAATAGCCTAATATGCTAAGTGTCCAGTCGTCCATTCAACCAATCAAAGCATAATATGCTAATGATATGCTAAGGCTGCTCAACCACTCACTATGACGTACACTGACCACCAGGGGGCAGATGCTCCAACTGGTAGGTTAGCTTGCTGCTGGGGTCTGGCCAATTGGGACTGAACCAGATGGACTGGACATGCCCTGGAGCCCTCCTGTGGTCCCTCCCTGGCTGGCCAACCTCCCACATCCCTCCCTGGCCCCAACTGTACACTGGTGCGGTCCTCAGCCTGGCCTGCACTCTCTCGCAATCTGGGACCCCTCGGGGGATGTTGGAGAGCCGGTTTCGGCCTGATCCCACAGGCCAGGCTGAGGGACCCCACTGGTACATGAATTCCTGCACCGGGCCTCTAGGATATTAAAAAAAAAAAAAAAGACCTGGTATGAAAAAACATCAGAGTTCCTTAAACACACTCCAGTTGTGGCCTGTGCTGCCCGATGGGAGAGGCGGTTTGGGCATGCGCATGTCTCTGCAGCTGGAAGGCCTCCTGACTCAGCCACTGTGCTGGCGAACTCACAGGCTGCAGGCGGGCTGCCATGCCAGGCCTCTGAGGAAGCAGGCTGCTTCTCTCGTGGAGAAGCATCGTGGCCACTGTCTGGATCTACAGCAGCAAAGGAAGAGAGCAGCAGGCGAAAAGGTCATCAGTTTCCACAGTGAACTGTGCTGGAAGCAGAGCCTTCAACAGGGCCACTTGTTTTCTCATCAGGTTCCCTGGTTTTCGCTTGCTGACGCATGCTGATCAAGAGGCCCAGCTTCCTTAATGATATGAGGGACAAGAGAGAGACTGGACTCCCTGCCAGTCTGGCAACTGGGAAGTGGTTTTAATTTGAAAAGTTAATAGGTGGGACCTCATTTTTACTTAAAATTATTGAAGTAGATCCTCCTATTATCACATATACACATTTTTTACAAATATGACATTATAACACATATTATTTTATTGTTGAGTTCTGTAGATTTTTCTTTTTTCTTTTTCCAAGATGTCATGCCCTGAGAAGACTATGTATTTTCCTGTGGTCTTTTGTTGTGCAGTTTTGAATCTATAGCTTAGATCAATCAAGATCAGTTTATGAAAGAATACCAAGTTTTGTGATTCTTACAATACCTGCATCTTTTTCTTCTTTGTCAGCCAATACCTATTAATATTTTTTAAAGACCAAGCTCAAAAAAATTCACCTGTAATAATTCACCATCCTTGGATAATTATTTTTAACTTGTTAACTTCGGTGCCTTGGCCCTTAGATCACATAAACTTGCATTTATGCATATGCTAATTTAAAATATATTGGGTGTTGATCCTCATGATTGAATTCTTCTAGGAGAAATACAGGAGAATGTATTTATGATTTTAGGGTAGAAAATAATTTCTCAAATTTAACCCCAAAAACATCCTACCTAATAAAGAGGGAATATGCTAATTGACTGCCCCACCCTCAAAGATGACGCCCACAGCCAATAAGGAAGGAACATGCTAATTGACTGCCCTGCCCTCAAAGATGGCGGCGCTCACAGCCAATAAGGAGGGAATATGCTAATTGACTGCCACACCCTCAAATATGGCAGCACCCACAGCCACAAGATGGCGGCGCCTAGTCCTCTAAGCCCCACCGGGGTGGCAGGTGCATGGCAAGGCTGGGCCCGCCCCGTGTGCCTGCCTCCGGAGTCCCCCAGTCCCCTCAGCCCCCAGCCTTCCAGAGCTGGCCTGAGGCGTAGGCAAGCCTTGGATGGCGGCTGCCCAGCCGCCCAGGGCTGCCCGAGGCTCAGGTAATCAGGACTGGCCGAGGCTTGTGCTGCCAGCCATGGCAGCAGCAGAGGTGTGATGGGGCGTCACCTTCCCCTGATCGCCGGGTCACCTCCTGCCCCTGAGGGCTCCCGGACTGTGAGAGGGGGCAGGCCGGGCACCGGGCCTCTAGTAAACTATAAAGTAAAAGACTGAAATATTTAACTATATTTACATAAAAGCATTTTTGTGAAAAAAGATACCACAAAAGAAGATAAATAAAAACTACCGTTTGAGAGGATATATTTGCAGATCATCTATATAAAATGGGTTGCATTATTTTTCTCCATTTTTCACCCTCCTTGTAGCCATGCTCTTTGCCACATGAATTTGCAGTTCTTCCCAGAGGCAGAGTACATTTCTCTGCCCCATTAGTATTAGACTTGGCCACGTGATTTGCTTTCCCCAAAAGAAGAGGCAGAGTGCCAGTGTGGAGCTTATACCTTAAGAGGCACTTGTTTCTTTGTGTTTTTTTTTTTTTTTGTTAATCCTCACGCGAGGGTATTTTTTCCTTTTTTTTTTCTTTGAGAGAGTGGAAGGGAAGGAGGTAGGAATGGAGAGAGAGAAACATTGATGTGAGAGAGACACATAGATTGGTTGCCTCCAACATGTGCTCCAGCTGGGTCTGCAGATCAAACCTGTAACCTTGGTATGTGCCCTTGACTGAGAATTGAAGCCAAGACCCTTAGGTGTGTGAGCTGATGCTCTAACCACTGAGCAATGCCTGCTAGGGCACTGCTTGTCCTTCTTGTATTTCTGCCTGTTGTGGGAAGAATATGCTCCTGGTAGCGACTACTTGTCCAAGGAGGGTGAGAAACGTGTGGAGCAGATCTGGATTCCAAAACTCCAGCTTGGAGTAAGGCCAGCCTGGCCCATCCTGGATTAGCCAATGGCCAGCCAACCTGAAAATGCACAAGAGGGAATACATGTTATTTTGTGCCACTAAGTTTTAGGGTAATTTGTCATGTAGCATTATTGTAGAAATAGCTGACTCCTAGACCATTCAACATAAATGATCCCATACAAGATTTTTTAAGAACTCCTGAAAAATTAATAAGGAAAAGAACAATACAAGAGGGAAATGGGTCTTTAATAAGTGAAAAGGTAATTTACACAAGAGAACATTGGAATGAGTGATAAAAAAGTAAAAACATGTTTAGCTTACTTCACTAGTTATCAAATAAATATAGATTAAAACAATGATGGGATATCTTATACCTATTGGATTGGTAAAAATTAATGTCTGGCAATAACCTACTATCATAAAATTAAAAATACACACACACCCACACACACACACACATACACACAAAGCTATATATCATCCACACACACACATAAAGCTATATCCTATATAATAAAGAGGTAATATGCAAATTGACCTTCACACCCTCACACAAGATGGCTGCCCCATGTGGTCAAAGATGGCCGCCACAAGATGGCTGGCAGGGGAGGGCAATTAGAGGCGACCAGGCTGGCAGGGGAGGGCAGTTAGGGGTGACCAGGCCAGCAGGGGAGGGCAGTTGGTGATTACCAGGCCAGCAGGGGAGGGCAGTTGTGGGCTATCGGGCCAGCAGGGGAGGGCATTTGGGGGTGATTGGGCTGGCAGGGGAGCAGTTAGGTGTCAATCGGGCTGGCAGGGGAGTGGTTAGGGGGTGATCAGGCTGGCAGGCAGGTGAGCGGTTGGGAGCCAGCAGTCCCGGATTGTGAGAGGGATGTCCGACTGCCGGTTTAGGCCCGATCCCACGAGGATCGGGCCTAAACCGGCAGTCGAACATCCCCCGAGGGGTCCCAGATTGGAGAGGGTGCAGGCTGGGCTGAGGGACCTGCCCCCCCGTGCACGAATTTCGTGCACTGGGACTCTAGTATCACTGTAAAAATCCACACACACACACACACACACACAAAGCTATATATCATTGTAAAGCTATACATCAAAATTAAAAATACACACACACACACACAAAGCTATATATCAGTGTGTTATATATATCAAAACTATATATAATGCACACACACACAAAGCTAAATATCTCTATATATAAAAGCCTAAGCACACTGACCACCAGGGGGCAGATGCTCAACACAGGAGCTGCAGAGCTGCGGTGACTTGGCTGCTGTGGTTCTCAGGTGATGTACCTGGAACCAGAAAGGAGGGAGCCCAATTCTGGGTGCATCACCCGAGAACTGCCCTCTCGCAATCTGGGACCCCTTGGGGAATGTCAGAGAGCCAGTTTTAGCCTGATCCCCACAGGCCAGGCTGAGGGATCCCACCAGTGCATGAATCCGTGCACCAGGCCTCGAGTATATATATATTTACAATGATATCATATGTAAAAATATGTAAAGTTGATTGGAAAGGCACCCATTAACTACTACGAGGGGATGCCTATACAAAGGGAGGAGGGGAGTGGAACTGAGGCTGGGGATAGAGAATATGACAACAAAAAATACAGTAAAATAGGCTTTTCATGGACCAAATCCCATCAGATGAACTTTAACTGGGGAGCATGATTGATTGTGTCAGTCTAATTCTGTATACTCAAGACCCAGGAGAAAAAAAGCAGGATGGCTTGGGGTATGGGTTACTCAGGCCATTGAGCAGGGTTATTATTTTAGAATTGAAGAAATGTGATTCACTATGTTAATGACTGAGTTAAATTATTTTATTCTGTGATGAGCTTTATCCTTTTCAGTACAAGTGTTGGCAGGACAGGAATGACGTTATAGTTTAAGTTTAGTGACTATAAGAGTTATTTTTTTGAAAATTAAGGGATGAGTTTTGCAAAATTGATTTTCTTTGTTTTTGTCCAGATATTCTTTTGCTCGATAATGCAAAATTAGTAGGCTTGACTTTTAGAGAGTCAGTGGGGACATGAGTAAAATAAGCATGGCTACTTGGTAGCGAAATCCATCACTCTCTTGTTGTCTTTTATTATCTTTGGAAACAGCGTGGGAGAAAAGATTTCCTTCCTCGCTCTCTAACATAGCCTCAGCTACTGGCTGGCTCTTTGCTCTGGAATGAAGCAGGTTGGCACAACTCCATAGTCTAATGTGGGAACAATATGCCAGAGGTTTCTATTTTTACTTATTGTTACTCTTTTGCTTTTATTTCTGTATTCTATCCTTTAACCATTCCATACCCAATCCTCTAAATCAGGGGTGGGAACCTTTCTTCTGCCAAGGGCCATTTGGGTATTTATAACATCATTCTCGGGCCAGACCCATACACAATTATCAGCTTAAAAATCAGCCTGCTATATTTGGTCAAACATTTAATTAACTCACCCCTAATTACTTGGCAGGGCCAGACCTAATGATTTCGAAGGCCTAATACTCACGGCCAGAGGACTGGATGTTCCCTACCCCTGTTCTAAATAAACATACACACTTCATTAATATGTGTTAGTGCGTCTTTCATTTTCTCTGTTAAACATTTGTTACAACTTTGGAAGAGCTTGTAAACTCTTCCATTTTAGGACCATGTTTCCTTATTACCTAATTACAAATAATTATCATGGACGGCTTGGATGACTTTCCTTGGCGAAATAGATTCAATTTGCTAAGTAAAAACGTGTGAACTCAATGACTCTTCATCCATTTTGAAATCAGATGGCCAATCCGTTTGATATCTCTCCTAGCAGCCTTCTAAAATTATGGCATTTGGAAAAGTAGAATTTCACAAAGAGAAAATTATCATTCCACAAAATAATAATAATTGCTTAGTGAATGATTTAGCATTGTAATTAGCACTTCATTAGATTCTATGGGTCATTTTATAAGTAATTACTCTTCATAGCATCTTTATTTCACAACATGAGGAAAACAGAGTAAAAGGGGGTCAACATGGACAAGGCCAAACAGTTTAAAGTAGAGCCTTACTTGGAACCAAGTCTGTCTTGTCTTTCTGCCTGTTCTTTTTATGACTTCCTTTTCTTTCTACCCCTTAAGGGCACTTACTTTGCAAGGCACTTGTTGGTGCCTTATCCCCCTCCACTTTCAGCCTTGTGAGAGCTCAACTAGCCTCATGGCTTAAGGCATAAGGCAGATGCATAGCTAGCATATCTCTATCTTTAGGTTTGATTTTTCTCCTGAGCTCTACGATTCTGAATTTTCAATTGCCCATAGGAACATAACCCATTAGCACATGCCACTTGTACCTCAAACTCATCATACCTATGTCAGAGTCAGAACTTACTCTAGACCTGCTCGCTGGTGTGAACAGTATCTGTTCCGAGCCAGTTACGATAGTTAAGGGAGGAAATAAGTTGTTTTCAGGAGAAAATGAAATTATAAAAAATGTGTTGAAAATTGAAATATAGCATAAGATGTATGGAGACATTTTTGTTAAAAGTAAAAAGGGGTTATTTTAAATAAATAGTATCTATTACTAGTTATTTAATCTCAGCATCCCCATAAAGAATTATTGTTTAAAAAGTTTTCTTAGCCAGAGGTAGAACTGAGATTAAAAATGTCTTTAGCTTCTTAAGGTGCCAGGATAAATAAAAAATCGTGGAATGAGATATAGTTTAGGAAAACCTATGTCAGGAACCAACCCCAGAATTGGAAAATAAAGTGGAATTAAGTGGTTAGATGAAAACAGCAAAAAAATAGTTACCTGTATACTCAAAAATGTATAGTTAATGCATAGGAATGTATATTCTTGCATCTGTGAGGAATATTGGCAAAAGGGATAAGCAAATTACTGGAAAAACTGACTTTTCAGTTTCCTTCTGGATACTTATCTATAAGTTAACTTGAGAAATAATCCTAAATATGTTTTTTATCCTATAGAGAATATATCAGTTTAGAAAATTAAAGATACAAGATTTCTTGAAAGAATCGATAACAATTGAAGAAATGTTATTATTTATTTTCAGATGTAAAATAGGATTTTTATGTAGCTACCATTAGTTTTTTCTGAGGAAAGAAACTGCTACATTCAGGTATTAAAAATGATTTTATGGAATGAGGAACCCAAACCTTGCTTTCATGATCAGAAATAGGATTCCTTTTTTTAAGGAAAGCAAGTTATAACTTTCTATTTTGAATCACAATTGAGGAAGAGAATTATTATTATTCCTTTTCTCTTTGGAAAAGTTAATACTTTAGCATAAAGGATGTGTCATTACGGCAAATCTGGGAGCATGAAAAGAGGGATCACTTTTTTTAAATATTAAAATCGTTAGTGTTTTTTTAAAATTCTTTATTGTTGAAAGTATTACATATGTCTCCTTTCCCCCGCACTGATCTCTCCCCGGCCACCCCCAACCCCCAGCACATGCCCTTACCTCCTAGTGTCTGTGTCCATTGGTTATCCTTATATGCATGCATATAAGTCCTTTGGTTGATTCTTACCCCTCCCCCTCCCCTGCTTTCCCTCTGAGGTTTGACATCTGTTCGATGCTTCTATATCTCTGGATCTATTTTTGTTCATCAGTTTATGTTGTTCATTATATTCCACAAGTGAGTGAGATAATGTGATATTTATCTTTCTCTGACTGGCTTATTTCGCTTAGCATAATGGTCTCCAGTTCCATCCATGCTGTTGCGAATGGTAAGAGTTCCTTCTTTTTTATAGCAGTGTAGTATTCCATTGCATAGATGTAACACTGGTTTTTAATCCACTCATCTAAGATGGGCACTTAGGCTGTTTCCAAATCTTAGCTCTTGTAAATTGTGCTGCTATGAACATAGGGGTGCATATGTCCTTTCTAATTGGTGTTTCTAGTTTCTTGGGATATATTCCTAGAAGTGGGATCAAATGGGAGTTCCAGTTTTAATTTTTTTGAGGAAACTTCATGCTGTTTTCCACAGTGGCTGCACCAGTCTGCATTCCCACCAGCAATGCACGAGGGTTCATTTTTCTCCACATCCTGGCCAGAACTTATTGTTTATTTGTTGATGATAGCCATTCTGACAGGTGTGAGATGGTACCGCACAGTCATTTGAGCTTTTAGATCTGTTTTAATTTTTCCATAGTGAACTGAGTAAACTTGATGTTTGTGATAATAGATTCAGAGACACATAGGACATTTATATCTTCAGTCAAGACATATTTGTGTTAGTTAATGATTTCAGCTAATTACACAGTAAAGTTTTTACTTTTAGAGTAAATCAGGCAAATCAATATTCATGCTTTTCCAAACTAAAGTGGGTATTAAGTTGTAAAATAAAGAATTTGTAGCTTGTACGAGGACTTTGTTAGTCGAAACATTGCATGCTCTGAGAAATATGATAGTGATGTGATAATAGGCAACATATCCTCTGAAATTAGTCCCATCGCTCCTAATATGTAACTGACAAATGGCAAATATTAAACAGGGAAATTTGAACATATTAAACAATTTACAAATGTCATATATAATTTTGAGGAGAAATTACTTCGTTTTATAGTGTGGTTCTATTTTTTTTTATTTTTTTTTGTAATGTGTTTTGGGTTATCTAATGAAGTTTGGAATCTTTGTAGGGTTTTTGTGTGTTTTTTGTCCCAGAACAACCTGGGGTGTGTGGAAAGTCAGACTGATGGTTAAACCCAAGCCTTCTAGTGCTTTTCTTTCATTACAATGAGGATGCATCTGAGTAGCTGATAGACATAGAAGTAACAATAGACTTTGTCACATATGAGAACTATTAAACACCAATATAGGTTCTATAAGCAAACTTATATGGACAAAATAAAATGAGATATTCCTAAGCACATTTAATAAGGGAAGTTGAGATGGTGTGTCGCATTTCCTAGTTCAATTTTTTTTTTTAAAGTCATCCATAAAAAAATAAAAATAAATGTCCATGGATACATTACTGTGGGCTTTTGGAATCAAATGATACCCTCTGCTGGCTAAATGAGGGATTGTGTTTGAAACGAGGGGCATTTACTTTTTAATAGGGCTGACTGCTGAATGAAAGATTGCGTGGCACAGAGTGCTGTGAAATGTGAAGAATGAAGCCAACCGTTTCACTTAAGTAATTTTCAAAGTGAAACTAATATGGAAAGACCCATACTTGAAATTTCCTAATCTTTTGAACTGTTTTTTTTTTTTTTTTATTAAACCATGACATAGGCCATAGGGAAGGAATACAGCAGGGGGCAAAATGCATGGATCTTCTGACCCTATCTTCGATAAAAGCTCTGATTAATTCAAGTTGTTTAAATTACCATCATCAGTTAAATTACTATTGTAAGAGCAATTGGCAAATATCTAGAGGTGAGATAAGAGCGGCATTTTTCTGGGTACCCTGACTTAAATTATGTTAAAAATAATTAGAATATTATTAAATCATCTAGAAGTTTGATAAGTTCAGTGAAGTATCACTATTCATTCCTGTTTTAAAATACTTTCTTTCTACTCTTAAAATTCTTAAAGCCATTTTGGAATTTATAATATTTTGGTCACATAAAAGTTATGTTTAAAAGCTCCTACTGGACAATATGTGATTATTTTATTGCAAATTTGCAAAATATAATTTCAAACCTAATTCTG
This sequence comes from Ia io, assembly GCA_025583905.1. Classification (NCBI taxonomy): domain Eukaryota; kingdom Metazoa; phylum Chordata; class Mammalia; order Chiroptera; family Vespertilionidae; genus Ia; species Ia io. The sequence goes on along the minus strand of JAJQQW010000012.1, from coordinate 41,313,641 downwards.
CTGTTCGATGTCATCCTTCACTGGCCATGTTGCTTTAAGGGCACCCATCCCCCCCTTCCTGCTTGAGCCACTGTGTCCCGTCAGTCATCCTGAAATACACTAGGGTGCTTGTCAGGCTGTTTGCTAACAGATGCATCATAAGCCAAACTGTGAGCCATGATAGTGGCACTGAATTTCTAAACGTAAGAACTTGCTTAGACAATTGGTTTAGTGTCTGTATATGGGCAATACTCTGTCCTGCAGTAGGTGAGTGAGTGTCAAACTTTTTAAAATCAAACTTTGCTGTAAGACAAATCCTAATGATCATAGATTATCTGTTGCTTCCGTTAGATAACTTTGGGGGGAATGAGAGGACATTATTTCTATAAAATGGGATGGCTAGAAATGACTATGTTGTGCATTTATTACTTTTATAACTAATTTTCCTCTTAATAACACTAAACTCTAAACTACTTTATGAAAGCTCCAATTTTATAAATATCTACTTTTCTAAGTAAGTTAGCAGGCATTTCAGATTTAGATAAAAATGTGATTCTCTTGCTAATCATCTTTCACAACTTGGGCAGACGCAGTTGAGCAGAGGCTCCATTCTGCAAGTTGGGGTGTTTATGAGTGGTTTTTAAAAGAGCGCTAAAACAAATTCTCATGTGCCAGTGCCCAAGTTATAGTAGTCTTACCTCACAGCATTTTAAAATTCCCACAGTGTAACTGAGCTATTACTACTGGAGTAACTGTATGCAAGACACCTGCAGCTTTACATTCTTGGGACATAAAACATGTGCAGCAAGCAGGTTCTTTGTGCAGACAATTTAATTTCTCTTATGGGCCTCTAACCTTATACTGTGCCTGGATACTCTCCCTGTAGCTTGTGTATGCGGCCTTAAATATTTTTAAACAGAAAATTGATAAACTCAAAAAAAGCCCCCCAAAAACCCAACCAAGGAAGTGGTAGATTTTAATATTTGTATGTTTAACATGGTAGAGAGTAGTTAAGAGGCAGCAAGGAGTTAAAGTTTTAAGGCTTTATCTAGGATAAATGAAAAGAGATTGCTTCTGCAGATACATAGAATGATTATTTATTTATGCCTTACCTTGTTCTAGAAAGGATTTAAGATGACTTACAAGGCGACATGAAATTCAAGATAGAATACATTAAAAATGGAGTGAAAGAAGAAAGAAAAACAAGCACGAGGCTATAAAACAGAGCCAGGAATAAGGCAAAAAATCCATCCGTTCTCAACTGTGGTTTTATGCCTCTGGTGTATTGTTGGATTGATGGGAGAGGAAATACAGGGTCGCAGAAGTCTTATGGGGGAATTTCATGCAAACTAGCTGTCTCCCTTAGCAAGGTGGCAGTCCAGAATGAGGAGAATCCGTTGGGCAGTGAATATTAAGTACACTTTAAATGTCACTTGTGTTTTGATGGGGGAAAAAAAAAGTGAAGAACTGCTGCCCTTTCAACCCACACACTGATTTCTGTGGTCACAAGTGTGGCTCTGAGTTTTCCAGGAGCAGGACAAAAAATTGTCCAGTTACTCAATTCATAAGAAAGAGTAAAGGGGCTTCGTTTTTTGGAAACAACAAGAATTTATCTAAATAAGGTCAACTATCATATTGGAATGGACATTATTAAACCAATGTTCTAAACAAAATACAGTTAGTAATTTGGTATGAATCTAGTTCTATTTTCCCCCCTATTAGATTGTGGTCAATGAGATTAGCTACGGTTCTTCCTTTCACTCTTTCAAGCAAGTGATAAATTGAACTTGAATTTCAGCTTCTGTCAGGTTGAAATTAACTGGATCAGTGAAATTGGGGGAAAAGTTGTTGGGTAGGAGAAAGGAATTCAGAGGCAGGACTTCTTAATGTATTTTGATCTTCAAATACTCAGAAAACAACCACTGTGTTGACTATCTGGGCTCCATGTTGTGTACCATATTAAATCCAGCTTGTGTGAGTGAATGAGCTTAGGAACTCAGTGCTTTCACACAATAGTATTTAAAAAGACGAAAGTGTAGCAGCTACATTTACTAAGGATCTTCAGTGATATCTTCAGGTATTAACATGATGATTCAGGGACAACTATTTGGCTCCTTTTTATTCCACTGTTAAAAAATAAGGTAAATAAGAAATAATTATTTTTGTTACAAAAAGTAGTACAATATCAAAGAAAATACTGAAAGCTTTTATTTTTGTAAATACAGAAAAAAATTATAAATCGAATAGATAACAGATCAGATGCATGGGATGACATTGAGGGTAACATACAGGTTTGAAACCTGAAAGAGAATATTATTATAATTGTTATTATTATTATTATATTGACTTAGAGAGAGACAGGGAGGGAGAGAGAGAGAGGCAGAAACATCGATGTGAGAGAGAAACATGGATCCGTATACACCCTGACTAGGGATCGAACCTGAACCGGCCACCTAGGTATGTGCCCTGAGTGGGAATTGAACCTGCCTCCTTTTGGTGTACGGGATGATATTCTAACCAACTGAACCACCCGGCCAGGGTCTGGGGAGAGAATATAATTAAGAAGTTAAATAGGTTTCAGGCACCAAATAAACAAAACTGAGCAATGTACCAGAGGGGTCAAGATGCTTTAAAAAAAAGCTAACTTTTGAAAGCATTAGTTTAGAGATTCCAGTGAGAGATCCACTCAAAGCTTACAGAGCAAAATGATATCAGTGGAAATTTATAATTATATAGTAAATTAAATAATCTGGAAGTATTTTCTATGTTACCTGGGTAAGAGATGAACAGAAAAGGTTAAAAAAACATTAAAATTTTTTTTCAATTACAGTTTGCATTCAATATTATTTTGTATTAGGTGTAGAGCACAATGACCAGACAGTTATATAGTTTACAAAGAGTTCCCCCTGATATTTCCAGTACCCAACTGGCGCCATTCATAGTCATTACAATATTATTGACTATATTGCCTATGCTGTACTTTATTTTATTTATTTATTTAAATCCTCAACCGAGGATATTTTTCTATTGATTTTTAGGGAAAGTGGAAGAGAGAGGGAAGGATAGAGAGAAATATTGATGTGAGAGAAACACATCGATTGGTTGCCTCCTGCACGAGCCCCAACGAGGGCTGGGGCTGTGGAGGAGCCTGCAACCGAGGTACGTGCCCTTGACAGAATCCAACCCAGGACCCTTTCGTCTGGCTAGGGCCCCATGCTGTACTTTACATCCCCATGACTATTTTGTAACTACCAATCTGTACTTCTCAACCCGTTCACCTTTTTCACCCAGTTCCCCAAACACCTTCCCTTCTGGCAACTTTCAGTCTGCTCTCTGTATCCATGAGTCTGTCTCTGTCCTGTTGTCTATATTATTCTTTAGGTTCCACATGTAGATGAAATCATATGGCATTTGGAACAGAAAAGATTTTTAATAAAAGTCAACTTTATTGAGGAAAAATTTTATATACATTAAATTCACTCTTTTTAAGTTAGAGTTTGAGTAGTTCTGACAACTCTAGAGTAATGCAACCACCAACGTAACCAAATAGAACATTTCCATCAATTTAAAAGTTTCTTGTGCCCTCTGCAGTCCATCAATTCCCTTAATTAACCCTTGGCTGCTGGTAACAACTGATCTGTTGTCTGCCCTTTGCCCTTTTAAGAATGTTATGTAAGTGGAATCATACTGTGTGTGCTTATTTTTGTCTGACTCTTTCACTTAGCATGATGCTTCTGAGAGATACTCATTTTATTCTCTATGTCAAATTCTTTTCCTTGCATAATATACAATGATATGCTTGTATAACAAATTGTTTATCTATTCACCTGTTGATGGAAATTTGAGTTGTTTCCAGTTTCTAATTTGAATAAAGCCACAGTGAGCATTTGCATATAGGTCTCTGTGTGGACATATGCTTTCTTTTCTCTAAGGAGTGGAATTGCTGAGTCATAGGGTGGGTATATGCTTTATAGGAAACTGCCAAGCTGTTTTCTAAAGTGGCTGTACTAGTTTTCATTTTCATAAGCAACATGTGAGATTTCCAATTTTTCTGTTGGTTAGATCTCTAGGCAGGGCTTGATTAGATTTAGGTTCAATTCTTTTGAATACCTATGTGATGTGCTGTACTTTCAATTGTGCCACGTCAGGAGGCATAGAGTCTGGGTTGTCTCACTTTTGTGTTGTTAAATTGGCTAGTGCATTCAGGCTTACAAAAGCTGATTCTCAAAGTTCCCATTAATCATTAACCTATGGCTTTAGCCTTCATTGATGATTAATATCTAGATCTATTATTTTTTAAGGGGTGGTAAATGGTGATTTCTATCCTATATAATAAAAGACTAATATGCTGTATCCGGTCCTTCGGTCGTCCATTCAACCAATCAAAGTGTAATATGCTAATGATATGCTAAGTCTGCTCAACCACTCACTATGACGTGCACTGACCACCAGGGAGCAGTCAACCGGTTGACTAGTTGCTATGATGTTCACTGACCACTAGGAGGCAGACGCTCCTACTGGTAGGTTAGCGTGCTGCTGGGGACCGGCCGATCGGGACTGAGCAAGATGGGCCAGACATGCCCTGGGGCCCTCCTGCAGTCCCTCCCCAGCTGGCCAACCTCCTGTGTCCCTCCCTGGCCCTGATTGTGCACCAGTGGGGTCCCTCAGCCTGGCCTGCGCCCTCTCGCAATTTGGGACCCTTTGGGGGATGTCGGAGAGCCAGTTTTGACCAGATACCGCAGGCCAGGCCTAGGGACCCCACTGGTGCACGAATTCATGCACTGGGCCTCTAGCAATTCTATAATACTGTATTCATTTTTATTGGTTGGAATTAGCCTATAAAGAAGAACTCTTCATTTTTTATTTTTATTTTTACTATTTCACCATCCTACAGTATATAGTTCATACCAGAAAATCAGGAAAATACTTTTTCACTTATCCCATTCTTTATCAATTTTCAGAAAAATAGGATAGTGTCTTAGACACTTGAAAGGTGATCAATGAGATTTTGTTTATTGAACAAATGAGTTTCTATATATTGTGTATGCTTCAGTGCATTACATTCTTCATTCTTTTGATGCTAAAATTTCTGCATTTTGGGTCAATGAGAACCCCTTTAAATTGGCTCCTGAGCTTTTTGACAAAACTCAAATGGGCATTGCTTTCTAGGAAAAGATGTCCCAGTATCATTTTGTACATTCCCTGCCCTAGACTTTCAACCAGCCTTTCCATTAAGGAGTCTAGTTCCTTTTATTGGGAAATAGTATTTAGGAAACAAATCTATGCAATAGGTTGCCATTTTGCTTATATTCATATAAGGCTAGGAAATTGGTATTGTAGGAAGAAAAAAATCCTATCCTATATAATAAAGAGGTAATATGCAAATTGACGCTCACACCCTCACAAGATGGCTGCCTAAGACCAGGTCAGCAGGGGGTTAGTGAGGGACGACCAAATGACTGAACAAGCAGGCTGTGTGGGGTGACCAGGCTGGCAGAGGGGTTAGTGAGGGATGACCAAACTACTGAACAGCAGGCTGCATGGGGTGACCAGGCCAGCAGGGGGGTTAGTGAAGGATGACCAAATGACTGAACAGCAGGCTGTGTGGGGTGACCAGGCCGGCAAGGGGGTGCAGTTGGGGGCAACCAGGCCAGCAGGGAGGGCAGTTGGGGGCGACCAGGCTGGCAGAGGGGGGAAGTTGGGGGTGGCCAGACCAGCAGGGGGGGCAGTAAGAGGCAACCAGGCCAGCGGGGGGGCCAGTTAGGGGCGACCAGGCTGGCGGGGGGGGGTGCAGTTGGGGGCGACCAGGCCTGCAGGGGGGCAGTTGGGGGCGATTAGGCTGACAGGGGGGGGTAGTGAGGGGCCACCAGGCAGGCAGGCAGGTGAGCGATTAGGAGCCAGCGGTCCAGGATTGTGAGAGGGATGTCCGACTGCCGGTTTAGGCCTGATCCCCAGGATTGGGCCTAAACCGGCAGTCGGACATCCCCCAAGGGGTCCTGGATTGGAGAGGGTGCAGGCTGGGCTGAGGGGACCCCCCCCTCCCATGCATGAATTTCGTGCACCAGGCCTCTAGTATTTTATACTTTTATTTCATTTATTGTTTAAAATGTTTTTATTGATTTTTAGAGAGAGAGAAAGGGAGAAGGATAGAGAGATAAAAACATCAATCGGCTGCCTCCTGCGCGCCCACTTTTGGGGATTGAGCCTGCAACTGGACATGTGCCCTGACCAGGAATCAAAGCAGTGACCTCTTGGTTCATGTGTTGACATTCTACCACTGAGCCACACAAGCTGGCATTTTTCTTTTTTATGTTGCCTTTTTTTAATGCTTAAACCTTATTTCCTCATAACATGAATATAATTATTTACTTTCTTTATCTTAGTGTGTGTGCACTTATATATATAGAATAAGAACATTAAATGCCATTTAAGATTACTTTGATGGTCTTTGTGTCCTAGAGGATAGCCCTCTAGGGATTAGAGTAAAAATACTGTTTTGAAGTCACTTGAAATTATTAGTGTCTATGTGGTTACAAAGCTAACATGGAATATAGTTAAGGTTTAATTTTCTCTTGTTTGCTTTTGATTATTTGGGGTCAATTTATGAGTTAATTGTTTTTTAATAATGTAAGACATTTACATGGTTCCAAAAGTCAAACTCTAAAACTAGGTACACGCACAGGAATCTAGCCTTCATCTTTGTCTCCTCTACTTTATTCTTTTCGTCCTCCTAAGGACAGCCATTTAAATTTTGTTTTTTGTTTACCCTTCTTCTTTTTTTTTTTTTTTTATTAAGAAAAGCAAGATGCAGATGTTTTTGTAATATTGCCTTTCTTATGTAAAGGTAGTATATTGTAATGCTGTTCTGAACCTTGCTTTTTCACTTAATATAGCTTGGAAGTCACTCCATAGAAGCATATAGAGAGAACTTACTCATCTCTACAGTTCTCATACTTGTTTGTGTGGATGCACGATAGTTTGTCTTTCTTTATTTTTCTTCCTTCATTTTATCTCTCCCTCCTTTCCGTCCATCCTTTTCTTCTTCTTCTTCTTCTTCTTCTTCTTCTTCTTCTTCTTCTTCTTCTTCTTCTTCTTTTTTTCTTCAAGGGATTGGGGTTGAGCATACATTACTTTTTATTTTTGCTAGTTTATCTTTGGAGTAGATTTTTATTATTATTTTTTTTAATTTAATAAATCTTTATTGTTCAGGTTATTACAGTTGTTCCTCTTTTTTCCCCCCATAAGCTCCCCTCAACCTGGTTCCCATCCCACCCTCTGCCCTTACCTCCCCCCCACCACTGTCCTCATCCATAGGTGTACGATTTTTGTCCAGTCTCTTCCCGCACCCCCCACACTTTTTTACCCCTGAGAGTTGTCAGTCCACTCCCTTTCTGTGCCCCTGATTCTATTATATTCACCAGTTTATTCTGTACATCAGATTTTTAATTCACTTGATTTTTAGATTCACTTGTTGATAGATATGTATTTGTTGTTCATAATTTTTATCTTTACCTTTTTCTTCTTCCTCTTCTTAGAGAATACCTTTCAGCATTTCATATAATACTGGTTTTGTGTTGATGAACTCCTTTAGCTTTTTCTTATCTGTGAAGCTCTTTAGCTGACCTTCAATTCTGAATGTCAGCTTGGCTGGGTAGAGTACCCTTGGTTGTAGGTTCTTGCTATTCATCACTTTGACTATTTCTTGCCACTCCCTTCTGGCCTGCATAGTTTCTGTTGAGAAATCAGCTGACAATCGTATGGGTGCTCCCTTGTAGGTAATTAACTGTTTTTCTCTTGCTGCTTTTAATATTCTCTGTCTTTTGCTCTTGGCATTTTAATTATGATGTGTCTTGGTGTGGTCCTCTTTGGATTCCTTTTGTTTGGGGTTCTGTGCGCTTCCTGGACTTGTAAGTCTATTTCTTTCGCCAGGTGGGGGAAGTTTTCAGTCATTATTTCTTCAAATAGTTTTTCAGTATCTTGCTCTCTCTCTTCTTCTGGCACCCCCATAATTCTGATGTTGGTACACTTGAAGTTGTCCCAGAGGCTTCTTACACTATCTTCAACTTTTTGGATTCTTTTTTCTTTTTGCTTTTCCAGTTGAGTGATTTTTGCTTCTTTGTATTTCAAATCTTTGACTTGATTCTTGCATTTCTCTAGTTTGCTGTTGGGTGTCTGTATAATATTTTTTTATTTCAGTCAGTGTATGTTTAATTTCTAGTTGGTCCTTTTCTATATCCTCGAGGGTCTTGCTAAATTTATCGGCCTTTTCTAGGAAATTCTTGAAAAACCTTATAACCGTGGTTTTGAACTCTATCTCCAGTCGTTTGTTTTCCTCCATTTCTTTGGTTTTTGATCTGTTTCTTTGTCTCTGCATTTTTGCTGCTTCCCTGAGTTGGTAGAGTAGCTTTGTGTGCTAGTTGTCCTATATGGGCCAGTGGCTCGGCCTCCCCAGTTACCTGAGGTGGACACTCTTGGTGCACCCCTTTGTGGACTGTGTATACAGCCTTGTTGTAGTTAAGTCTTGATTGTTTTTGGTATCAGTGGGAGGAGTTGACCTCCAGGCCAATAGGCTGTGAGGATCAGCTGTGTCTATGCTGGAAGACAGCCTTATTCGACTAGACTTGCAAAATTGTAAAAGCCTCTGTGCTCAGCTTGGATGGGGCGGAGTTTCAGGGTGGAGCCTACAGCCTTGGCTTCCCGTCAGCCCCGCCCTATGAGGTTCCTGGGTCTTAGTGTCCCTCAGTGTCCCTTGGTACTAGCTGCAAGCACCTCTGAGAGAAAGGCGCCCTGGAGTTTTGCCCGCTGCCAAACAGTCTAGTCTCTCCCCCAATGAATCTGGATTCCCAGATTCTCGCCCGGAACTGGGGTTCAGTGCAGTCGGAACTGGGGTTCAGCGCAGTCCGGAGCTTTTGTCTTCTTCCTGCTAGGGCAATTCAGCGGCACAGTCAACAGTCCGTACTCTGCACGCATTCACGTGCGCGCCTCCGGAGCTCTGCCTTTCGCTGCTCCCCTGAGTTCCACCTTACAGCCCAGATTTCCCCAGTATGAGCCTGGGTCCCCAGGGTCTCGCCTGGAACTGGGGTTCAGTGCAGTCAGAGCTGGGGTTCAGCGCAGTCTGGAGCTTTTATCTCCTTCCCGCTAGAGAATGCCAGCCAGGCACTCAGCCGCTCCGTCCTCTGCGGCTCCGTCCTCTCCGCACGCGCGCCCCCGTGTCTCCGTACCTCAGGCTTTTACAGCTCCTCTCATTTTCCTTGTGGTTTTCTCTTTCCTTCTAGTTGTAGGATTTCCAGTCAGCCAGCTTTCCTGTGGTTCTGTTTTATCTTTTAGTTGTATTTTTGAAATTGATGTCTATTTTATCTTTTATTTGTATTTTTGAAATTGTTGTGCGAGGCTGCAGTTTAGGTGTTTAACTATGCCGCCATCTTGGTTTTCCCTTTGGAGTAGATTTTTAGAAATGAGATTGATGGGTCAAAAGGATAAAGATGGCTGCAGAGTAAGTGGAAGTTACATTCACCTGCTTCAGGCCCCAAACCAGATTTATAGCTAAATTATAGCGCAATCAACCCGAATATCCAGAGACTCTGGTTTCATCTTCTTTATTCTGATAAGCAGGCTATTATTTATTTCTAGATAATCAGATAATAAAGAAGAAATAGTAGTTTTTTGGCTTCAAATTGAGGCTGACAAATTCCACTTTCTTTACCAGTCTCTTTTTGTTCACCACCTTTCAAAAATACCAGACCTTAGGAGAATTCTTATATACTTGAGCTGTCTTATAATAATATGGAGTGGAACTGACCCATAGACCCAATGGATTTGTAGCAACAAAAGCCACTGTCACTTTCAAGGTATATATGAAGGGCATGTTACTGCTGCCCTTGTTGCTTAAACTTGATGCCTTATAGCTGAAGGTTACTCTTGTTCTGAGTGATTTAATAAAAGCTTCTCTGCGGTCTCACATATTATATTATTTTTTTCTTAGATCTCAATTGGACTAATTTAGTTCTTTGGCTTTTTAAATAATATGTAGGTAACTTTCATGCTGGGCTTATATGAGATGGGATCTCATAGTGTCTAGATTCTGATATAATTATTTATGGATTTTACAAAATTAACTAACTTGAAATACATTGCTACACAGAATAATCATGGGGCATTTCTGTTCTTTCTCCCTAGCTGCAATTTTGAAAATGTGTGGCATTGTGAAGTATAGGGTGAGCTTTTAGTGTGAACTGGCATTTTATAAAATAACATGAAGAATGTGTTATCAGGAGAAGTGTAACGAGGTCATCTTGTAAAATTCTTATAGACAGTGTTATTTTTCAGTCAAATTGTAAGTTGAGTTGTAACTTTTTGCTTCCTTTATTTTGGAGGGAAATTAGACTTGACCAGCCATTCATGATAAGAGGGACATAATATAAAACTGAAACAAGTAGAATCTGTTGTTTCTTTGTTTATTTCAGATTGCTTAAGGCAATCTTTTGGAATTTTTTCAAACAATTTTTGCAGCTTTTATCTAGGTTGCATGTGTGGGGAAGCAAGTTGTATTTTGGTACTATGGCTAGGGTAAGTACATGTTTTAATGTATTCTTCCCACACAGAACACATAATTTTTTTGGGTGGTAGGGGCTTAACTTGATTATTTTTCAAAGAATGTCATCTAAATGATTAAACAAAGCTTTAATAAAGAGAACTTTAAATGCTTCCAAGAAGTTTTCTAAAATTTGAATTACAAGGTGCTAAAGATACTTACTTTTTATTATAAAGTATGACATTGTTTTGTTCTGTTAAAGCCTCGAGTTCTTGGACGCTAAGGAAATAAAAAGTACAGGCTGTTGGGGACCCCGACATGTATTGCATTGTAGCACATTTAATACTTGCAGCCCTAACCCTGGAGCATACCTTTTACATGTCACTCTTTTTTTTTTTTTTTTAATATATTTTATTGATTTTTTACAGAGAGGAAGAGAGAGGGATAGAGAGTTAGAAACATCGACGAGAGAGAAACATTGATCAGCTGCCTCTTGCACACCCCCTACTGGGGATGTGCCCGCAACCAAAGCACATGCCCTTGACCGGAATCTAACCTGGGACCTTTGAGTCCGCAGGCTGACGTTCTATCCATTGAGCCAAACCGGTTTCGGCAACATGCCCCTCTTGAATTGTTTTCAAAGAGCTCAAGATCCTTATAAGGCTTTTGTGCATTAGGAATTTTTGAAAAGGAGCATTTAGGCATGTGGCATTTCAAATTAATGCACATGTAGAATATTTGCCTTAGAATTGGAAGCCAAGAGATCCTATAGAATGAGGCACCAGAGGGAAGCTTTGTTTTAAACTTTTTTTGTTATAGGAACAAAGAGTGAAAGCATTCTTGAATCATAATTATAAGCTCTATGGATGATAGAGACATGTTCATGCTAAATGTAGACAGTAGGTGCTGCTCTTCTGCTGAAAAGGGAATAATAATATCAACTAATATTTGTCAAGCCATTGGTAGGTGTCAGAGATATAGGCCAGCTATGGTTTTTATAAGGATCTTCTTGTTTAATCTTCAGTAGGTTAAATAAGAACCTGCTTCTGCCTTGCTCCCCACCCTATATTACTTCCCCTCCTCCTCCTCCTTTCCTTTTTTCTCCCTCCTCCTCCTCCTCCTCTTCCTCCCCCCTCCCTCTTCTTCTCATCCTCCTCCTTCTTCTTCGCTGAAGTGATCCTTCCAAAATATAAACCAGACCATGTTTCTTAGTGCTCAAACCCATGCAGTATTTTGCATTGGGCTCCACATGGTCAGCAGCCCCCACCCCATTACCTTTCTGATTTCTCGTACGAACCTCTGTGTAGTTCTCTCTACTCCATTTACACTGGCTTCCATGCTGTTCACAAACATGCAGCAGTCTCCTGTCTTAAGGATTTTGCTCTACCTGTTATCTCTGCCCGGAATGCTCTTCTCCCAGGTATCTGCATGGCTCATTTCCTCACTTCTTCAGTCTTTGCTCAAATCTCCCCTTCTCAGTGAGGCTAATCTTGATCGTATTTAACACTGCAATGTGCTCCTAACTTCTCTGTCACCTAATCCTACTTACTCTGCTTCATTTTTTTTTTATCATAGCATGTCATTTTCTAATGTACTAAACAATTTTTTATTATATTTATTATTTGTGGTCTTCTCCTCCCCATGACTGCCACAAACTAGAAACTCAATAAATATGAATTGAATGAATAAATGAATGATGCCCAGTAGTCTAGGGGTGCCTCTGATCTCTCACTATTTTGGTCTTATCGGTGACTAAAAGGCTCGGTAGAAGAGCTTATACAGATTATTGATCTCCAAATACATGCATGAAAAGTAATTATAAAGTTAAGAAAAATAGCTGAAAAGAGAGAAACCAGCGATTTCCTCATTATACATATTAGGCAATTGCCTGATTTTATTGACTTTCTGAGAAAGCTGAGATCCTTTTGTTTGCCAAGTAAAGGATTTGTGTATTTCTTGGAAGGTCAAACAAGCCAGCAAATGATTTTATTGGATGCATGTAGGTGAGGATATGGTGTGATGGATGTGGGCTCGGAAAAACAGGTGTATATAGAGACTTTAGTAGAAATTGTTTGTTATAGTTGTCCTCTTTCCATTTTATTTCACTGTAGCCACGACTGAATAGTATAAAATCAACTGTGATAATATTGTGCAGCAAATTCCCCACGTCCCCTTTTTCTTTTTTTTGCTTAAATGTGTTTAATTAAAATTTAGATTTTTTTTGGTGTCAATTAACCTTTGGTTTTAATCTTTCACATTGTTCCTAACTGAATTATGATAATCTTTCTGAAGGGGACCAGTGATGGAGAGTGAGGTTGACAAAGTTTTGTAATAAATTTTTAATGACAATGAAAAAAACATGCTCTTTTATGACATTGTGTCAGTACTAGTTGCTCACCTTTTCTGATATTTGGAAAGTGTGGAGTATTAGGTAAGGTTAACATTTGTGATGATGATGGGGATATTTCCCCTTTGTATCTCACTCACTAGAGCTTCGTTAAATGAGATCCAGATGAATCTCAAGAAGCTTAAGGCACTTTTGATGTAAGTATTGACAAGAAAATGCACTTTGAACTTGAGGAGGTGGTGTTAATGTGTGGGGCTCTGTAAGACCAATTTTTGATTGGTAGGAACAAATGTCCAGATTCTACAAGATGGAATGTTAGGAGGCCAAAATAAAATTCTGAATTTAGGGGCAAATAAAAATTAATTGTCCAAATATATGATGGGGAGACTTTGGGTTTGCAGTAATCCTGGGAGGGGGGAAAGACTGGAACAGTTCAGTTGAAAAGTGGGTATGAAGTTAGATTAATAAGGTAATTATGATGACTGTGTCATGGAATTTAATAGTCTTAGAATCAGCTATCACCTTACAAACTGTGTTACAAAATTTTATTAAGAAATTAAATATGTGGTATTGGAGACCATATATTTGTTATAACATCCAAAAGACCCAGAAGATTTTTTATAAGAAATAACATTATTCAAAGAATAATTATTTGTAGTTGGGAGTCTGTCTGTCTCCCAACTTGTACCTTCCACACTCTATTAAGCCACCTCTGTTGGATAGAAGTGGCAGACTTCAACTCAACATAGGGAAGAACTTTATAAAAGTAACCACTGGCATCTAATGTTATAGTTAGCATCTCATCATTTCTGACCATCTTAGCCCAGTACATTGTTGAAATGAAGGATATTGTAGAAGGTATTCTTGAACGGTCTGGGAGGTACTCACTGACTCTTAAAATTTTATGAATTATAAGATGTTAACGCCTTGGAATGTAATACCTGCAAGTTAGTAGGATTTTTATTTTGGATCTACACTGTGATGTTGCTACAAGAGGCTGGTAACAATTTGTCAGACTTAGACCTTGCTTTGACTTCACTTGCAAAATTCTGCAGTTTCCTGCCTATTATTGCCTTGATCTCCAATAAATCAGGGTAATTACATCCAAAAGACAAAGAAGATTTTTATAAGAAACAGAATTATTCAAATAATAATTATATGTAGCCAAGGTTCTTCAAGGACTTGTTGGCTTATTATTTTATATATTTTTTTGGCATGAAAATATGAACTCAACAACTTTCTTTACTTAGTGTGTATTAAAGGCAGGATCACTCAATTAGGAGATAATTTGGCCAAATTAGGTTTGTCTTTTATCTCTTGACTGAAACACTCTTCGAGCAGGATTACATATGATGTGGATAATTTTTACTCTCCTTAACTTTTATTTTCCTTGCCTCTAATTCTGGTGCTCAGTGTAGCTTTGAAAACCCTTGTGACTTTGGCAGTGAAAGGACGTATTTGTAAAGGCTATGAAGGTTCACTTAGATTTTATTTTAGTTCATAACAGTGCCCTCTACTTCTTGTCCCCGAGATGAAAGAACAAAGCAATATCAGCAAACTTGACTTGATTTATATGTAGGATAGTTCCTGTCATGAGAGGAGTAACAAGTAAGCCCTTTTGTGAGTACACATTTAATAGAACCCCAGTGGTTCTGGAACTGAAGGACATACTTTATTGTACAGATTGGCTTTGAGCTATGCAGAAAGGTCACCCTGGGAATATCCTCTCTGTCAATTTAGATTTGCTTGTGTTAGAGGGAATCAAAGTGATAGATGGAATGATTGGAAAAAACAAAACCCAAAAGAAAAACCTAACCAAACAAAACATTCAGTCCTTCGAATGCATGTAAGAGAAACCATTTGACAATAGTGTTGGGAGCCTTTCTTGGAACATATATCCTACATTTTAGATGAATAGCTGAGAAAAGAAATCACGTTTTTACTTTAGAATGGAAATAAAACCAGTGAAAAGAGAGAGAAGCAATTTAGTAAAGGGCTAAACCATAGGGATTTGTGTCTTTATATATTGACTAGAGGCCCAGTGCATGGATTCGTGCACCGGTGGGGTCCCTTGGCCTGGCCTGTGGGGATTGGGCCACAACCGGCTCTCTGACATCCCCCGAGGGGTCCCAGATTGCGAGAGGGTGCAGGCCAGGCCAAGGGACCCCACTGGTGCATGATCAGGGCTGGGGAGGGACTATGGGAGGGCTCCAGGGCATGTCCAGCCCATCTTGCCCAGTCCTGATCAGCTGGAACCCAGCAGCATACCGGTGGGAGCGTCTGTCCCCTGGTGGTCAGTGCGCATCATAGTGACTGGTTGAACAAATGGTTGGACACTTAGCATATTAGGCTTTTATTATATAAGATATATCATCTATATATAAAAAGCCTAAGCAATTGTTACAACTGAACAACCGATCGACCAGTCGCTATGATGCACACTGACCACCAGGAGGCAGACGCTCAATGCAGGAGCTGCCCCCTGGTGGTCAGTGCGCTCCCACAGCCAACCTTCAACCTCCCACAGCCAGCCAAGCTCCCCCACCCCTCCCCGTCAGCAAACTTAACTGTGATCCCTCCCCCCGTCCCTCTGGTCCTGTCCAGCAGCCGGCAGGCTCCCAGACCCTGGCTGGCAGCAGACTGTGTGAGATGGCCCTGATCGGGACTGGGTGAGATGGCCCTGATAGGCCCTGATCGCTGGCCAGGTCTAGGGACCCCACCCGTGCACGAATTTCATGCACTGGGCCTCTAGTAGCATAATAATAGTAATTTCATTTGAAAAGATATTCAAATAATATTTTTTCACTTAATACACCTTGAATAATGATGTTTTTCAAGGCAAAAATAGGTTTTAAAGAGTAAAAGAAATTTAAAAAGTAAAGAAATTTGTTTCGATTTCAGTTTAACTAGAAATGTGCTACTTTTAACAAAGTGTACTCTGTCTTTGCAATGAACAATGTTATTAGGTTTTATATAAAACCCTCAACATTTACAGTAGATTTAGTAGATGAATAAGTAATATATTATAGCTACTTGAAAACATGGATAGAGTAATCTTAGGACACTCAACACATAAGTTGTCTTTTTTCTCCTTATTTCAAATTGGTTATTATAATTTCCTGAATTGACTAGAAAAATGTTTCAATGCTATACACAAAATAATTAGTATGCATTAGTGTTTTTAGTAATAGTCAACTTTGGAGTATGTAATTTTATTTAAATGCTTTCATAGACTATTCAATTTGTCATAAGTGGGTTTTTTTGAGACTTTCTGAATATTTCTTTTTGTTTTTAATATCAAACTTGGCTAAAGACATGCGAAAGAATTATAACTTTTGTTAGTATATTTGATTAGAATCATATTTGAGATCCACTATTTTGATTATGTGCACATTTTTATGTTAAGTCACTGGGGACAGCCTGTTGGCAGATTCCCATTATTCTCAAGAATACTTCAGATGTCCATTTTTATAGTCAAAGAATTGTGAAGTGTTGTCATGTGGCATAACATCTGAAGAGCAGTAAGGCTTCTGGACTCTTCAGTATTTGTCTCTATTTAAAAAACCAAATTATGTTCTTAGTCTAACAATTAGAGTATGTCAGGATAAGAATCAATGAGGATAATTGTTTAGTTATAGGATGGTTTTGTGTGTGTGTGTGAATCTCTCTCTGCTGGGTATCAGGTGTACAGTGTGGAAGAGCCTTGGTGAGGCACTGAGCTTTTCACTGACACACTCAGAGAGAGATCATGATTCTCTGAATATATACATAACACATTTATGGGTACAGGAAAAGGATCCAGTAGGGTGGGAGAGGTTGAAGAACAAAGAGATGCTGATTTTATGGTGTTAGGCCAGTGGGAGTTGAAAAAAGCTAGGAGGAGAATGGGGGTAGACTCTCAGGAGAAGGAGCTGGGAGGAAACATGAGCCCTACCCTGAGATTCTGATATCTCTTAGGGGTTGGAGGCAGGGGTTTAAGAAAAACAACAGTTCTCTCCTTTAGAATCACTGAGATTCAGAGGAACATTGAAGGGATTGATTCTGGATAAGAGAGATACCATGAATATGTATGCTCATTCATTCATTCATTCATTCATTTACTCATTCATGCATGCATCCATTCATTCATCTATAAATCCATCATCAGTCCATTCATAGAGCCAATCAGCAAATTAAAGAGGAAATAATTATTCGGCCTTATAGCTACAATAATAGAGAAACTAAAATGAAAGTAATAGTCTCTATTTCTTTTTTTGTTTTAGTGTCTTTGTGTATCATAGGGAATATCAGGATCCTTTCTAGGGGAAGATTCTTATGTTCTCCTAGCCTGAAAATATGAGAAACTATAGAAGAAAATAGGTAATAGCTAAGTGGGAAGATTTTTGCATTGGTAGTAATACACATTTCTGTGGACTATACATTTATTTTTTTATTTTTTGAGAATTTATTATCTTTATTTTAAATATAATTTATTTAATTCTAATTATACATAAAATTTTAAATTACACTTATTATCAATGTCTTCTCAGAGCTTCTTCTCTCTTCTTATAACTATGCCAATTTATATTAGTTACTTTTCTGTACAGGAAAGTAAATTGCCTCCAACTTTCTTCTCCAATCAAATTCCTCAAACAATACCCCAAACAAGTAGAGATGTGTCAGATGTCTTGCAAAGTCCTACCTGGCTCCTTATCTGAGTCATGATTAACAAGAACAGGGAACATATGGGCTCTGGCTGCCTCAGGGCCATGATTTCATGGAAGTCAAAGGACTTGAGTACTGTGAGGTGTATCTCACCAGCTTGGCCATTCCTTTTCTCCAAGACTCCTGATCAAATGCAAACCCTCCTGGGCTGAGTGATTATTTTAGTCATGGATATGCTAGCACAGATTAGTTAGTTAGAGGACCTGAGCTCAGACAGCATGACCTCCAAGAACACTTGGAGAATATCTCGCTTCTCTGTCGGTGGACTTGACACCTTGGTCCTCGGAGGGCTACAGCTGATACTAGGAAGAGGTCCTGAAATCTCGTGCACTCTCTGATTTTTTATTAGTGACTTCCTTTAGAACATATTTCTTAAATTAATAAATGTGTTTTGCTTTTGTGCACAGGCAGCATGTCAGCCGAAACACCAGTCACACTGAATATTGACCCCCGGGATCTGCAGGTCCAAACATTCACTGTAGAGAAGCTACTGGAGCCTCTCATAATCCAGGTATTAATTGCATGGAAATTACAATGTAGAGTAACTGTAGAAGAACTTAAAAAATGTGGGAAAAATAGATAATGAACCAAGGGAAGCCTTGATTTTTATAGAATGAATGGCATCTAAAATTATCATTTAAAGAATTGTTAAAATGTAAAAAAGTCTGTATTTAGTAATAAAATGTAAATAAGTCTGTATTTAGTAATAATAATGTAAAATTCTGAAAGCTCTCCCCCCCTGGTTCTCTTTTAAAAGCAACATCAGTAATAACATGTATATGTAGTTTTCAAAGTACCTATATATGTAATATATTCTCTGGTTATATTGGAAAACATTCCAAAAGAAGTTCATGATCTTTAAATGGATAGTGCCACCAGATAAAGCTATCACTTTAGTAGCCACATTAGAAAAATTCTCACCTTTCCTCATTATTTGTCTTCATTTTATATTCCTTTGCTTTTAAGGTTTCACGGCTATTACTCACCACCTCTGTGTATAACTAAAGTCAAAATTACATTTTAATTTTTGGAGTAATTGGTCACACTACTATTATGTTACTCTGACTTCTAAATTCATTTATTCGTAAATCTTTTTTTCTGCTCTTGTTATAGTTATCAGAGCCTTCCCCACCAAACTTGATTTATCTCTAATCTATTTTTTCTTCTTCTGAGCACAGGTAAATCACTAGGTCATTTTGCAGGAATGTTCAGCCTGGGATATCTTTCAATCATTCGCTTTCATTTTTTTCTGTGTGATAACTTACAAAGTTGCATCCCTCTGTAATAAATTCCTCCAATGGATCAGAAATATTTTTCCTCAGCAATTACATTTTTATGATTGCAGCTGTAGACATCTGCACTTTATCACTTTCAAGAGCCAAGTTTGGCAATGCATTTATGCAGAATTACGATGAGAAGAATTTACATCTCTATGTTGTATACTCTGAAGGAGATATAAACTTCTAGATCATGCTACAGTCATTATATAATGGAAATGTCTATAATCTTATTTGCCACAAAATATAATTTGCTATGTGTCAGATTCATGTTGAATATAAGCTAAAAGAATTGACTTACTCAAAATCTTTTAAGATAAAAATAACAAACTCCTTAGAATATGTTATGTCCTATAAAGTGTTTTTTGTTTTTTTGGGGGTGGGCAAAGTTTCAAATGTATTTTCTAATGTAAATACAGCCCATGTTTTCAAGAGATAAATACAGAGTTATATCAATAGTAATAAACATTATTCCTCTGGCTCGCACCTCTAACTCTTCTAGTTTCTGCTTAGTACAGGCACTCAGGGACCCATCCCAACATTTACTTACACAGTTTACAGGGTTAAGAGAACAGGATGAATCATACAAGGTCCATGAAAATGTTCACCCAGATGTGACATGTCAAAGCAAGTGATGTATGTGGTCAATGTGGATGCTGGGTGTTTGGTCCTGCCCTGTGCCCAGGAGAATGGGTATATTAGTGAACAGCCCCAATAACCGTCACCTTCCCATTGCCTTCCTTTTAGGGGTTTCTTTTTTGCCAAGTCTTCATTTGCTGTCAAGTCACCTTTCCACCCTGGTCACAGCTGACGTTATCAGGGCGGGCACCGGACTCATGGGCACTCAGTTATAGGTTGGCAAGAAGCCTGTGAGGCAGGAGAGCTCTGCCTCTGGGCGATAATGGTGAATTGGTCCTGTCACCATCCTCTTTGGGAAACTGACTCCATACTGAGAGCTGAGCAGTTGGTACCCATCGTTACAGTTTTATCACTGCAAAGCTAAAAGATGCACAGAAGTAGAGACATGGGGAAGAGTTCCAGTGAAGCAGTTTTCCAATTCAAGTCCACTAAGTTGCTGCTGCTGAGGGATAATAAGATTACCTGGTCACCAAGGTTTCAATGGATTATTCCAATTTCCAAACCACATTTTAATCTCAGAATTATACTTCAGCCTCTGTGGGGTTTCACAGTTTCCTTGAGCACTGGCCATGCTTGCCTTTCTTATGTAATCGGATTCCCTGGCCTCCTACCTCCGCATCAGAGGCTGAAAGTTCAAAAGAACTTCCATTGGCAGTAGCAATTCAAGCTTCCTGGAACTGCCCTCGTTATGCTGGAATAGAGGTTTTCCTGCAGAGCCTCAAATGTTGGAGATATGACTTACCTGTGCTCCCAAACCAGTCTGTCTGCCAAGCTTTTCTATTTCACCCGGCTTCAGTTTGTTGATGGTGGACAGTAACTGCCAATGATGCCCATTGTGAGACTGAAAATGGGCAAGGTCTCCATCCATGCCCCAAATGCCTCCAAAGCTGTGAATCCTCCAGGTGATGCAAAGGCACTGGGCTCCTACAGAAGAGGGTAGAATGCCTCTCCTCCCAACTGTGCTTCACTCCGTCACATGGGCCGGGTGAAGCAATGCTTGCACCTCCAGTCACACAACATTCCTTAGGAAAACAACCCCTTTCATCCTCGTTGGGCCCCCTCCTCGTTAGAGTCCAATCCAGCCCTAGTGGCTGGAGGGGGAGTAGCTAATCCTTCCTCCTCCAAGCACCAAGCTTTTCTTTCCGCCCGGCTTCCAGGCAGAACCTCTCTGCCACACCCCAATCTCAACATTGTTTCTTTCTCCCCTCCTTCAACAGGGGGAAAAACAAAAAAGAAAACAAAAGCCACCATGAATATAAATTTATGCAAATGTAGATGCCTGGATGCCCAGAGGGTTCATTTCCTGCTGTTCTACAGACAGATCCGATTGACTTTCAGGTAGCTAAAGAGGGCATGCCCTGGCTCTCTAGCCTCCTAGATTATAATTTCCTTTGTTTCTTTCAGTAAAGGATTCAAGTTTCATTTGTTTGTGCTTCCCCCCCCTGTCATTTCAATAGGCCATTTTGAATGAGCATGATGGCATTTACTTAAATTTCCTTGGTTTTTAATCTCCAAGCTTCTTTTGTGTGTTTGTGTGTGTAGCCTTGATAATTAATCGATTACTAGAATTTATATCAGAATTAATCTTGAAAGTTCCAAGGAGATCTCAAAGTCAAGTGTACACACATGTAGTATTCTTGTAAATTATAAACAAATATTGGAGTTTTGACTCTAACCTTAACAAGTACCCTTAAAAGGCAGTAAATTAAATGTTTTTTAAACACTTAGAGGCTCAAGACTCAGTAAGTATGAAGATGTTATTTTTACGGTAGAATGAAGAAATAAACTTAATTCTACCTCAATAATGTTTTAAACCTTAAGGTGATTCAGTATCGTTGAGTTGATTCCAATAAAGTGAATTCTTCTATTTCTGCATCCTTTCACTGCCCGAAAACTGCTCCCATGGGAAAGTTGTTAGGCTATAGTATTTCTTGAGAAACACATAGCTGAGAAGAAGGAAGCCACTCTTAAATTAAAATAAGAGTAAGGAAAACGAGTAGCTAATTGATTAAAATGGTGTGAGTCTTGCTGGAGTATGAATGGCTGAGCATACCAGGGATGCCCCCCCCCCCCCCCCCCCCCCCCCAGAACCTGGTACCTTGAAGATGAGCTGTGGGCAGATGTCAGTCTCTGCACATGCTTCACCTCTTCTCAGCTTGCTTCCTGGACCTTTTATTTTGTCAGACTGATTTTCTTTCTACTCATTCTAATGTTGCTGCCCTGTTGTTCTGGGTTCTCTCACCATCTCAATCCACTCCACTTCTGTTAATACTTTATCTTTCAATCCCAGCTCATCTATTACCTACAAATTCAGAATAACCCCACAAATAGCCACTTCTAGTTTAGTTATAAAATTAAGATATTCCTCTCTATTTATTTTTAAAAAATATTTTTATTAATTTCAGAGGTGTAGGGATAGGGAGAGAGAGAATCATTGATCCGCTGCCTCCTGCATGCCCCCCAGTGGAGACCGAGCCTGCATCCCAGGCATGTGCCCTGACAGAAAATGGAACCTTGACCTCCTGGTTCATAGGTTGATGCTCAACTACTGAACCACACAGGCTGGCTCTTTTTAAATTTTTATTTTTATTTTTGGTTAATCCTTACCTGAGGATATATATATATATATATATATTTTAATTTCTTTATTGATTAAGGTGTCACATATTTGTCCTCATCCCCCCATTCCCATCCCACACCCCTCCCCACGGATGCCCCCACCCCCCTGTTGTCCTTAACCATTGGTTAGGCTCGTATGCATGCACACAAGTCCTTTGGTTGATCTCTCCCCCCTCCCCCCACCCTCCCCTCCCCTCCCTCTGAGGCCCAACAGTCCGATCGATGCCTCCTTGTTTCTGGGTCTGTTCTTGTTCATCAGTCTATGTTGTTCATCATTTCCCCTAGATGAGTGAGATCATGTGTTACTAGAAATATACTTATAAGAACCAAATGTGAGACAAGCAATAATAGTTATGCTGACAGGCAAATGAATCAGTCTGTAGTAAGTTTCTTTCTGGACCAACAGTTCTTTTGAGACCCAATTTCAATGTCCACCAGTTCCTTATGTGTACATGTCAGCACTGACTTTTCAGTTCTGGATGGTGGACAAATGGTGGTAATGCAGGTCCGACTCCCTCTGGTTTGGTCTCGGCCGGACCCAGGGGAACGGCTTTACCCAGACTCAGGGGCGCATGGCCTCACCCGGACCCGGTACCCAGCATCACCCGGGCCCAGGGGTGCATGGCCTCACCCAGACCCAGGTGCGCGCAGCCTCACCCGGACCCGGGATCCAGCCTCACCTGTACCCAGGGACGCGCGGCCTCACCCGGACCCGGGATCCAGCCTCACCCGTACCCAGGGGCACGCGGCCTCACCTGGACCCGGGGGTGCGCAGCCTCACCCGGTCCCTGGGGCGTGCGGCCTTACCTGGACCCGGGACTCAGCCTCACCCTGACCCGGGTCCCAGCCTCGCCCGGACCCAGGGGCGCGCGGCCTCACCCGGACCCAGGACCCAGCGGGGCTTCGTCTTCTTCTTTTTTTAAAAAAAAATATATTTTATTGATTTTTTACAGAGAGGAAGAGAGAGGGATAGAGAGTTAGAAACATCCATGAAAGAGAAACATCGATCACCTGCCTCTTGCACGCCCCCTACTGGGATGTGCCCACAACCAAGGTACATGCCCTTGACCGGAATCGAACCTGGGACCCTTGAGTCCGCAGGCCGATGCTCTATCCACTGAGCCAAACCGCTTTTGGCGGGGCTTTGTCTTCTTGATCCCAATTCCTGTCAGTCAATTCCCTCTCAGCAATTCCTTCAGCCATTTTCTCAAAATTCCGGGGCGGCTGCTGTGGAACTCGCTGGGTGGCGGGCTCGGCGAGGCCCTGGCACGCCCAGTGCGCGGCGGCGGGCTGGTCCGAGGTCGCTGCGATGGCGCTCGGGTCTGCAGCGGCAGCCGGTCGCCAGGCGAGCGCTCCTGGATCCGGGTCCCAGCGGGGCCTCGTCTTCCCGATCCCAACTCCCATCGGTCAATTCCTTCTCAGCAATTCCTCCGGCCATTTTCTCAAAGCTCCGGGGCGGCTGCCGCAGAACTCGTTGGGCGGCGGGCTCGGCGAAGCTCCGGTGCGCAGCGGCGGGCTGGTCCGAGGTTGCTGCGATGGCGCTCGGGTCTGCAGCAGCGGCCGGTCGCTGGGCGTGCGCACCTGGCTGCTTCCAGGGGCGCAGAGATTCTCGAAGGACTCGGAGGTCAGCAAGCGCGGAGTCTCCCACCCCATGTCCCCCAGGGGCTCGTCTGTCCGTGCTCCGCAGCGAGTGGAGCCGTCCCCTCAGCCGGAGACCCCCGGGGGAACTGCGCCGAGCACGTTCCAGGCCGCCATTGTGTCGCCAGAGCCGTAGTTCTTAAAGTGTGATCTTTGGCTCACCGGCATCCCTGAGGATATTTTTTTCCATTGGTTTTTAGAGAGTGGAAGGGAGGGATGGAAGCGGGGGGGGGGGCGGGGGGAGAGAGAGAGAGAGAGAGAGAGAGAGGCATCAATGTGAGAGAGACACATCAATTGGTTGCCTCATCACATGCCCCGATCAGGGCTGAAGATTGAACCTGTAACCCAGGTACATGCCCTTGACCAGGAATCGAACTCCCCCTTCGGTGCATGGGATGATGCTCTAACCATTGAGCAACACCGGTCAGAGCAAGCACTTTCTCTTATAAACTAACGTTATAGAGACCCAGGTGGTATAGATTGATAAATCCAGATCCCCTTGCCCTTTTAGTGGAAAATTGCTAGATTGAAGGGAGCAATTGTGGTTCAGCTGTCTGAAAGGATAGAATAGTCCATATCTCCCCGATGTGGTCAGTTTTACTGCTTGAGGTGTGAAACTACCTTTCATAGAACGCCCTGGGCTATTTGAGAACACCCCGCTTGTCTCCGGAGATACTTCTGCAGCTGACAAATTTATGGCTCTAGGCCATTGGTCAGCATACTTTTCTCTTCTGGTCTAGATAGTAAATAGTTTCAGCTTTGACATAGGGTTTCTGTGCAAATACCCTATGGTTGTAGTTTGGAAGCAGACATAGACACTACGTGAACAAATGGATGTAGCTGTGTTCCAATAAATCTTTATTTACAAGAACAAGCAAGAGGTCAGATTTGGCTCCAGGGTACTTAATTTGTAGACCTCTGGTCTAGACTATTTTGTCATGGATAAACTCTACACTTACTGATTAAAGAATGGTAAGAAATGGGCATTATTCCACACACAGTGGGGAGCCCCCTGTGAGATAAATTATGAGGGAGTGTTTTGTGACCAAGCCCTGTAAGAGACACAAAAGCCTCACTTGGGAGGGGAGTGCTAACTAGGCAGTTCGGAGGATTCCTGTGACTGCTGAGATCCTTTTAGTCCAGTGGTTTTCAACCCTGGCTGCACATTAAAATCACCTGGGAGCTTTTAACAGTCCTGAAGCCCAGGCCACACAGGAAACCAATTAAATCAGAATTTTTGGAAGTAGGACAGGCAGTACATTTATCTTATTTTTAAAAAATAGATTTTTATTGACTTCAGAGAGGAAGGGAGAGGGAGAGAGAGATAGAAACATTAATGATGAGAGAGAATCATTGACCGGTTTCCTCCTGCACACCCCCTAATGGGGATGCAGCCCACAGCCTGGGCATGTGCCCTTGACTGGAATCGAATTCTGGGAACCTTTAGTCCACAGGCTGACGCTCTATCCACTGAGCCAAACCAGATAGGGCCAGGCAGTGGTTAAAAAAAAAAGTTTATATTGATTTTTTTTTCTTTTTTAGAGAGAGGGAGAGAGAGATAGAAACATCAATGAAAGAGAAACATTGATAGGCTGGCTCTTGCACACCCTACTGGGGATTGAGCCTGCAACCCGGCATGTGCTATGACTGGGAATCGAACTGGTCATTTCTTGGTGCACACGTCAATGCCCAACCACTGAGTTATACCAGCTGGGCTCCAGGCAGTAATTTTATTTTATTTTATTTTTAAAAAAAAAATATTTTATTGATTTTTACAGAGAGAAAGGGAGAGGGATAGAGAGTTAGAAACACCGATGAGAGAGAAACATCCATCAGCTGCCTCCTGCACACCCCCTACTGGGGGGATGTGCCCGCAACCAAGGTACATGCCCTTGACCGGAATCGAACCTGTGACTCTTGAGTCCGCAGACCGACGCTCTATCCACTGAGCCAAACCGGTTAGGGCCCTTCTGTGTCTTTTTAAATGAGGTTGGGTGGTGCCCATTTGGAATAAATTTATAAGGAATTTCTGGGGTAACCTCCTGCATCGACTCTGTAATATGCTCAGAAAGTCCTCCTAGGTCCCAATAGGACTAATAGTAGCAGATCTAGGAAAACTCCCACAGCTGAGAGGCCTTGGATTCACGTTCTGAATATCTCCCTTACCCAGCAATCCCCAACAGATGGACTAGTCACTAGGTTATGTCCTAGGTTGCACTCATGGGTTTTGGTACCCACAGTATGGTATTTTGGTCATATCTTCACCCACAATTCCTGGCTCACAGCTCCCCAAACCCTTGGCATTTCCTGAGTGTTGAGAGTGGTAAAGTTGACTTTTGTTATGTTAATGAGATGACTTTTGGAAAGCACCCTAGGATGGGGGCTGGTTGTGATTGGAGGGTTGGAACTTTTAGTCTCAGGCCCTGACCTCTGGGGCGGGGAGAGAGGCTGGAGGTCGAATTCAGTCACCACTGGCCCCTGGTTTAATTATCACACCTGTGTAAGGAAGCCTCCATAAAAACCCTGAAGGACGAGGTTGAGGGAGCTTCCGGTTTGGTGAACGTTGGGAAGATGGTGCCCTTGGGCAGGGCTGCCTTGCCCTGTGCATCTCTTCCGTGTGGCTGTTCCTGTGTTATAGTAACCAGTGCTCCAGTAAGTAAAATGTTTCTGAGTTTTGTGGGCTGCTCTAGCAAATTAATCAAACCTGAGGAGGGGCTTTGGTCAGAAGCACAGCTAACAACCTGGGTTTGTGACTGGGGTCTGAAGGTGGAGGGGCGCGGGGGAGGTCCTTCTAGGACTGAACACTTAACCTGTGGAGTCTGGTGCTATCTTTGGGTAGATAGTGTCAGAATTGAGTTGGGTTATGGGACACCCGGCTGGTGTCCCGAGAATTGTTAGTTGGTGTGGGATTCCCCAGTTCCCCATCCCCCAGTTGGAATTGGGTCCAGGAACCTAATTCACCTGGTATCCTTGGTTTTGGTGGGCTTTTCTTGGCATGGAGGAAGTGGTAGTGAGGGAAGAGATTCATAATGTCCCAGTCTGGAGTCATGGTGTGGTACATCCCACGAAGACGTTTCCATGTGCAATCCCTGCACCAGTGCCTCTCAACCTTAGCTGTACAAGGCATCACTCGAGAAACTTATAAACGTCCTGAGACCCAGGCCACGGTAAGGCCAATTAAATCAGAATTTCTAGAAGTATTTTTTAAAAAGCCTCCCAGGTGACTCTGTACAGCCACTGGAATGGGACCTTGCTGCCACCAAAGCGTTGTCCAAAAACTGGCAGCATCAGGCTCATTTGGAAATGCCTAAAAATGCAGGTCCCCAGGCCCCACCCTAGACCCACTGAAGCAAAATCTAATGAGATCCCAGGTGACGGGATCACATTAATGTTGAAGAAGCACAGGTGTAGGAGATTATACATTTCAACTTTTAATTTGCAGTGGTGAAAACCACTGCCCTTTAGCATCTGCAGGTGCTGGAGTGGTGAAGTCATCTGGAATTTTCGAACTCTGATATTCATATTGTTGCTCTGCAACTGGGTCCTTGAGGGGGATGCCCAAAGGTGATTGTTGGGCGGGACCTGTACATTCTTCTGAAGAGGTTCTGCCTCTCCCACACCTGACTGTCACCTAGCCAGACCTACTTCCTCCCCTCTCCCAGCCTGTGGTCAGTCTTACATCAAGTGATTCTGTTTTTCTCAGAAATGCCTTAGGGCAGTGGTCCGCAAACTGCGGCTCGAGAGCCACATGTGGCTCTTTGGCCCCTTGAGTGTGGCTCTTCCACAAAATATCTGTGCGATTGAAACGTACAGTGCGATTGAAACTTCGTGGCCCATGCGCATAAGTCGGTTTTCGGCTCTCAAAAGAAATTTCAATCGTTGTACTGTTGATATTTGGCTCTGTTGACTAAAGAGTTTGCCGACCACTGCCTTAGGGGCAACAGGAAGCATGACCTGAGAAATCAACAGGTTTTCAAGAGCTAGTGTTTCTCCTTTAGGGAGTTTGGGACCAGGACACAGTTTGTTTTAATGTAGACATAATTTTTAACTCTGGAAAGTTATTTAGTCTTGTTATAGATGTATTTGGAGATATATGGTGTCACAGTACTGAGTGCTCTACAAATTAAGGCTTAACAAATGTGGTTTGTGATTTACAGGCAAGTTTTTTCCATTAGGAATCAATTTGCCTTCTCAACCCTGATTTGCAAGGTATTCTATTTCTTCAATTTAGACACATTTTTCCACATTCCCCGCCTTACATGTTTAACATTTCTGAAATTAGAATGCATCTTACAATGGATATGAAGATTTAATATAATTTTCCTTTTTGATTCTTGTAGGGGATCACAAATTTACCTATTAGCTCCTTTATTTTCCATAAGTGATGTGATCTTCTTCAAAGCTTCCACCCCCTGGAAATTGGGATAAATGCCTTATATTTCAACCAATAAGAGTGGTAAACTGGTATGAGTCAGCAAAGGAAATAATCCCTTCTCTTTAGATAAAATGATCGGAAACACATAGTAGGGGTTGTTGCTTATGTGACCTCATGGGGATGGGAGATAGTTCTTTTGGATCTGAGTGGCTGGTCCGGGATGCTTTCAGGACTGGTGACCTTTGAGGGGTGACCAGTCCCCTGCATGGCCATCTTGTGGGCACCTCTCGTCTATACCTGATAAAATTTGAGGACTGCTTTCTCTCAGCTTGGTTAAGATCCATGGATCTCTCAGGATGCCTTAGTCCCTTTTTGGCCATTTATAGTGCTTCAGACCCCAAAGTCCCAGCTATGTCCTCCATTAAGTGCCTGGCATTATCCGTTCACCTTTTAGCCTCTGCTACAGGATCAACTTACTCTTCATGGTGGGCTTAGGGCAGGCCCCCTAGTCTTGACCTTTAAGATACTAGGATGGTCTGGGTCTTATCCATGTCTCATGGGAATCTAGAGTGGCTTTGGAAAGCTAAGCTGGACTTTTTTCTATCTAATTTTCCTGAGATGCCAGGATTACACTGTGGCCACCCCAAAATTTGTGCAAGAAAGCTCATGAAGCAATTTTTTTCTAGAGTTCCAAAGATAAATGGAACCAAAGTCCCTCTGCTTTCAGTGTTTTCTCTCAATCATGTTACACAGATACTTAACCTGGATGAAGCTGAGAGGAGAAATAAGGACATGTATCTTATCTTTTTTACCCATCAGCCCCTTTGTCCAAGTTTCTTGGGACTAGGTGAGGCAAGATTCTCTCCTTTTTTTTTTTCCTATCTGACCAGATCTTTTTCATAAAA
The DNA here is from genome assembly GCA_025583905.1 of Ia io. Classification (NCBI taxonomy): domain Eukaryota; kingdom Metazoa; phylum Chordata; class Mammalia; order Chiroptera; family Vespertilionidae; genus Ia; species Ia io. Next base: position 41,284,627 of record JAJQQW010000012.1, on the reverse strand, counting down.
CTCTGATCCAGCCTGAGCCAGTTTAGCCCAGTGGATAGAGTGTTGGCCCTCGGACTGAAGGGTTCTGGGTTCAGTTCTGGTCAAGGGCACGCACCTCATTTGCAGGTTTCCTGGCCCTGGTTGGGGTGTGTGCAGGAGGCAACCAATCGATGTGTCTCTCTCACATTGATGTTTCTCTCTGTCTCTCCTCCTCTCTTTCACTCTCTAAAAATCAATGGAAAAATATCCTCTGGTGAGGATTAAACAAAACAAAAAACCCCCTATGATCCAGTCTATCAGATATAACTTTTGCTATATGGGAGTTAAAAGAATCTAGAAAATGATTTTTTTTCTTTTTTTAATGGCATAACTATTTTTGCTTAAGACTTGAAGAAAGCCAGCTTTGAAATTCAAAGAAGCTCAATAGTATCTTTGACTTTCAAAATTGACTCTCTCCAAGGCCTCGTGGTGCAGCCTTGGATACAGAAAGTTCAATATTGCCAAATATCATCACATTTACGTTCTAAAAAGTGGTTAAGTTGGTATATGTTATAACTAATGGTGTTTTAGAATTAAGTGACTATGGTAATATCCTGATGTTTTGAAGGAGGGATTTAGGGCATCAAAGGTCAGGCACTGGCCAAAAGGATTTAAAATGGTAACTGAAGTACCCTGAGTAGCCAGATTATTATGATCTCTGAACGCATAATAATCTGGCCACTCAGTGTATAATTCTCATCAATAAATGAGGCAAAAATGGCTTTGTTGACTCTTAGAGACAATGCTGACAAATGAAGTGGACACAAATCAATTTTAAACAGTATCAATATTTAAAATGTTTTTATTTTCAGAGAGAGAAAGAGAGAGAGAAAGAAAGAGAAACATCGATGAGAGAAGAACTTCTTCCATCAGCTGAGCCCGCAACCTGGGCCCGGAATCGAACTAGTGACCTCTTGGTTCCTAGCTCAACACTTGATGCTCAACCACTGAGCTACACCAGCCAGGCTAAGCATCAACATTTAAATCACTGATGGACTGTTCAAACCACATGTGTGTTGCTCTAAGATCTTGACCATAGAGCCCTGCAAATCTAATCACTATCTCCTGTGGTCTTTCTTGCTTAACATCTGTTATTTCTTGCTCACGCACGATGAGCAGGTGATTATGGACATCTTCAAGAAAAATGAGTTTTTTTGTTAGAAGAGAAAGAAAAAAAAGTCTGGTTTAGGGTAGATGTGAAAAAAGGGACTATGGCAACAGGTAGTGGGAGTAAAAGGCAGATAAAGCTTCAGTAGTTTGTGTTGACAAAACATTTGGCATAGTTGATTCAGTTTTATAGTTGATAGGGTTATAAATGATTATTATACAAAGCTGGAACACAGAATTAGTGGTCATAACCATATCCCACCATCAATCATGTTGGAAGTGGAATGCTGGCTGATTGAACCAAGAGACCATGTGAACATGTCTAAACTACTGTGAGGTAACCCATTCTTTATTTTAGGGCCAGTTTTGGCCTGATTAGATTTTTCACATTTTAAAAAAAAATTATTGATTTCATTTTTAAAAATATTTTTATTGATTTCAGAGAGGAAGGGAGAGGGAGAGAGATAGATAGAAATAAATGATGAGAGAAAATCATTGATTGGCCGCCTCCTGCACACCCCCTACTGAGGATCGAGCCTGCAACCTTGGCATGTGCCCTTGACTGGAATTGAACCTGGGACCCTTCAGTCCCCAGGCTGACACTCTACCCACTGGGCTAAACCGGCTAGGGTGGTTTTTCACTTCTTATTTTGTTTTCTTCAAGAAGTCAATGGTTATTGATAGAAAATAATTGTCCTGCTTTTTCTTGCTCAGCATTTCTTTGAATCACTACTCTACCATAAATAATTGATTATTGATTCACCAGAATCATTAATGCTTGATTTAGGTATAAATAGCAGCATGGATATAATTTCTCCTTAGTTTGCTTAATTCAGTATCTTGATAGTTTTTCACTGCACTTTTGGAAAAATTTGTAAAGGAGACTGTATGATTAATATTGCATATTTTACTGATGACTGCATTTGTCTCTGAATTTTTGCTCTGTATAAAACGAGCATAAATAGTAGTTATATTTGAAATGGCAAAAGCCACATATCCTAGGATGAATAGGTTCATGGTTGGATTTCTTGAGAAATACAACCTCTAAATGTTGGGGTGCCTAAAGCTCAGTCCTGTAACTTCTTTAGCTAAACTTTGTTTTTAGGAATATGCATATAATTAAAATGAAAATGTAAGTTATAAGAAATGTATCTTGCCCTGGCTGGTTTGGCTCAGTGGATAGAGCATTGGCTCTTGGACTGAAGGGTCCTGGTTTGATTCCAATGAAGGGCACCTACCTTGGTTGCAGGCTGGATCCCAGGCCCTAGTTGGGGCGCAACCAATCAGTGTCTCTCTCACATCGATGTTTCTGTCTTTTCCCCGCCCTTCCACTCTCTCTAAAAAAATCAATGGAAACATGTCATAGGGTGAGGACATTTTTAACAAACAATTTTTAATAAACAAAACAAAACAACAACAAAAAAGAAACATATCTCCAGCATTTACCTCTTTCAACTCCAGACTTGTCTACTAGTCTCCAATTTAGCAACTCTAATAGGCAAACTTAACATGCCTAAAGCTCAACTCTTGATTCCCCTCCCTCCTCATATCTCCTTAAGTAAATATTACCTCCATACACCCACTGTCAGGCCAGATACCTTAGCATCACCCTTGATTCCCTATTTCTTTCATAACTTATGTCCAGTCTGTCAGCAAACCCTGTTGACTCACTTCAGAATTACCAGAATTCTGCCACTTCTCAACAACTCCGCCACTTCCTGGAATAAGCCTGTCTGCTCTCCACTTGGGCTACTGAAACAGCCTCCCAACTGCTTTTCATCTTTGATTTCTCACCCTCTGCCTCATCTCTGGCCAACCCCCAGCCTATCTCTCAGAGCAGCCAGAATGATCCTGTTACATTGTAGGTCAGATCAGGTTACTTTCCTGTTCTAAAACCAGCAATGGTTCCCAGTCCCCAGAAAAGAGTTGAGATTGTTGGTGGTGATGGACAAGGCCTGCACAGTTTGGTGCCTGGATGCCAGCCTGACCTCATCTCTCATGCTCTCTCCTCACTGCAGCAGGCGTGCTGGTCTTCCCACTGCTTCTGGAACACACCCATCAAACTCCTGTGATGGGGACTTTGCCCTTGCTGTTTCCTTTGTGTGGAGTTTCCCCCCAGATATTAAATATCTTACTCCTCTCCTTCCTTGGGGTCCTTGTTATCCAATCAGAGATGTCTTCCCTGACACCAAATCTAAACTAGCCCTTCCCCATCACTCATCTATTCCCGTACCCTTCCTTACTCTCTTTATAGCCCCTGTTAATACCCGCTGTTGTGTTATGGAACGACTTATGTCCATGGCTATTCTGTCTTGCCTGTGTATTGAGGCTCACTGCCATACCCTCCTGGCATAGTACAGGTGCACCAGCCATATTTGTTGAATACATGAATGGTGGAGTCCAATATTGTTATTTTGTTTGTTTCTGGGTGGTAAGTAGCTAAGTAAAAACTGGAAGAAACTAATACTTGGTACTAGTCTCAACTTGTGGTCTTTTCCTAGCTATGTTTGAGTTCCTATTTTTTTCCCAGGATAAGTGTACTTCCTGGATTAGAACATTTTAGCTATAGCTGTGTATGTGTTTGACATGTAAATCTCTTTGCTTTGTTATGCCATCTGTATGGCCCAGGGAGCTGGTAGATTTGGGGAGGGATCTATATGTGCTTTGTTATTATCCCTCAATAGTTCCAAGAAGCAGCTTGTGTTGGCAGTGGTGGTTAATTTAATAAATAAGCAAACCCCTACATTATAGTAAAAAGAAGTGATTTTTGAATATATTTCTCCTGTCATTTGAGGTGAGGATTGCTGTAGGCTGACTGGCTTCCCTTTCCCAGTCACACGTTGAAGCCCTCCGCACCTGAGAATGTGAAGCATTTCAAAACAGAACCTTTAATGAGGGAATTGGGTTAAAGTGGGGCATTAGGGTGGACTCTTAATACGAATGACTGGTGTCCTTATGAGAGGAGATTAGGACAGAGAGAGACGTCAGGACGCTGCACACAAGTAAAAGGCCATTTCCGACCAAGGGGGTGGCTTTCTGCAAACCACTGAGAGAGGCCTCAGGCCCTGCTCACACCTTGGTTTTTGGACTTCTGGCCTCCAGAACTGTGAGAAAGTAAATCTGTGTGGTTTAAGCCACCCACTCTGTGGTACTTTATGGCAGCCCTAATACCCAGCTTAAAAAAAAGGAAAATGAGTCGTAAAAATTGTGTGCCTGCTCTTTTTATTTATAGTTTGAAAATGAACTATGTAACCTTTCTTTTTTCCCTAAATATGTAAATATTTCAAATAAAAAATTCAAAAGAATGTAACTATACTTGATTTTAGATCACTTTGAACTGACCACACTTTAAAAAGCTGTACAAATGGCCCTTGCTGGTTTGGCTCAGTGGATAGTAGAGCATCGGCCTGCAGACTGAAGGGTCCCAGGTTCAATTCCGGTCAAGGGCACATGCCCAAGTTGCAGGCTCAATCCCCAGTAGGGGGCGTGCAGGAGGCAGCCGATCAATGATTCTCTCTCATCATTGATGTTTCTCTCTCTCCCTCTCTTTTCCTCTCTGAAATCAATAAAAATATATTTAAAAAAAAAAGCTGTACAAATGGTGACTTGTTTATTGAGAATTTATAAAAATATGCTTTCCCATGACACCACACATGGGAAGTGATAGAATCTCTTACTTTAAGAAATTCCTTTGGATGGAAACTACCATGTGCTGTCACTAAACTTAAATTTTAATTTTGGCTTAGCTACTAGCTCTCTTTGTAACTGTATACAAATCACTCAACATTGTGGCTCTTGGTTTAAGGCAGTGGTCGGCAAACTCATTAGTCAACAGAGACAAATATCAACAGTACAACGATTGAAATTTCTTTTGAGAGCCAAATTTTTAAAACTTAAAACTTCTAACGCCACTTCTTCAAAATAGACTTGCCCAGGCCGTGGTATTTTGTGGAAGAGCCACACTCAAGGGGCCAAAGAGCCTCATGTGGCTCGTGAGCCGCAGTTTGCTGACCATGGGTTTAAGATTTCTAACATCGAACAAGCATGCCTCACTATGTGGCCCACCAGCCGTGAGTTTGACATGCTTGGTCTAGAGTTTCATTCATCTTTTCATTAAGTCAACCACTATTATTTACTAGGGGCCTGGTGCACAAAATTCATGCATGGGGAGGGGGTCCCCTTCAGCCCAGCCTGCACCCTCTCCAATCTGGGACCCCTCGGGGGATGTCAGACTGCCGGTTTAGGCCCGATCTGGCAGTCGGACATCTCTCTCACAATCTGGGAACACTGGCTCCTAACTGCTCACCTGCCTGCCTGCCTGATTGCACCTAACTGCCCCTCCTGCTGGCCTGGTCACCCCCAACTGTCCCCCCTGCAGGCATAGTCACTGCCAACTTCCCCCCTTACCCCCTGCTGGCTTGGTCACCCATTACTGCACCCCCTGCCAGCGTGGTCACCCCCAACTGCCCTCCCCTGCCAACCTGGTTGCCCCTCACTGCCCCCCTCACCCCCCACTGGTCTGGTTGCCCCCAACTGCCCCCCCCCCCCCCATGGGCCTGGTAGCCCCATGCAGCATGCTGCTCAGTTGTTTGGTCGCCCCTCACTAACCCCCTGCTGGCCTGGTTGTCCCACGTAACCTGTTCGGTCATCCGTTTGGTTGTTTTGGATGCGATGGTTGCTTAGCCTTTGATATATATAGATAGTATGCTAGCTTTGGGTTTTCAGGACGAGTCCAGCCCTGGACCTTATGGAGTTCATGGTAAAGATGGGGAGGCAGCATGTCCATAGCTAATTACAAAACACTGAGGGTATGAGAGGTACATATAAGGGCGGTGTGGGGAGGGAGCTGTGTTTTAGGTCAAGGTTGCCAAACATTTCCTGTCCTGGGCTTAACAAGTTGTTTGTGGTCAAACTCTGAATGGAAGATAAGATTGAAAATTTAGTCATAAGTGAGAGCCTAAATTGCCTCATAAACCATGCTTTAGATGTTATCTGGTAGGCCGCAGGGAGCCATTGGAGGGCTTTGAGCTGTGCAAGTGGTTCCATTAGCACCGAAGAGAGATGGCTCTAATGGGAGTGTGGGATGAGAGTAGAGGATGACAGTCAGAATCCATGCATATAATTTTCATAACAATAGAATGGAGGATGGAGCTGAGGTTGAGGCTTCATGAGGCCCCCTGTGTCTGTGTCATGGAGCATGGGTTGGACAGAATATGGGTGACAGTCCAGAAAGCAGCCATGGGAGGCAATGCCTGTGTGCTGGAGAGGAGCTGGCAGAAAGGAAAGCTTCTTACACAGGCAATACAAAGGACGCATAGAGGATGATGAGAGGGAGCAGATCCAGGACCCCTGGGTTTCTGCCTCAGGTTAGATATGTCAATTCCTGAGGTAGGAATCACAGACAGAGGTGAGGCAGGTTGGTAAAAGAAGGCTTCCACTCTGGGCATGCTATGTGAAGTGTCTGCCACCTATTGCATGAAACATTAACTCCTTCCTTGGTCTTTGACACTTCGTATTCAAGCGATAGCCTACTTCCTAACCTTCCTTCTTGCCCAAATCCCTGTTCTTACGCCACAGTTTGCCACACTTGATGATCTGCTATTCTCAGAAAAAAGTAATTTTCATCTCTGTCCCTTTGCACACGGTTCAGTTCACCTGGCTCACCTTCTCCTCAATCTCTCCTGGCAGAAACTGTCCTTAAAGGCTGTTCTCGGAAGCCCTCCTTAATCCTTGTGAATGTCTGCAATCACTGCAGGACTCTTTTTGTGCGTATAAGTGTAAGCAGTTATCATTTTGCCTTTTATATTGCAGCTGGTTGTATCTCTTTTCCCGTACTGGAGCTTACTCATCTTTATTTTCTATGTGTGCTCGATAAATGGTTATTGATGTGAGACGAACTAAAAGGAGATTATAGTTGGTTTTGGAGAGTGTCGAATGCTAACTGAAGATTGTAGTTGGTTTTGGGGGAATGTTAAATGTTAACCCTTGCATTTGCTGGGTTCCCAACACTTCATTCTCCCTTAATACTTTTTTAAATACAATAGGTTGCTTTTAAGAACAGTTGAAATTATCAATGACTTGAAGGGACTCACCCCCGACAAAAAATTAGATAATACCTTTAACTTTAAAGGGATCATTGGTTTTACTTATCTATAGACAATTTTATTTTCCTATCCTTTAAATTTCTTGCAAAACTCTGAAGTTTTAGCTAATTAACATTGCTTAAATGTCTTACATTTTATATCACACATTAAAATTAACTCAAGGAAGTAAAAGTAGCCCTGATGAAGGTTCTTGTTAGCTATTGGCGGAAGGTAAAATTCAAAGTGTTTTAGCTGATAAACAAATGGCTTTTATTTTTTTTTACTAAGATGATAACTAGAATTAATGAAAGCAGTAGTTAGCCTTGGCTGGTGTGGTTCAGTTGGTTGGAGTGTCGTCCTGTACACCAAAAAGTTGTGGGTTCATTTCCCGATGAGGGCACACACCCAGCTTGCGGATTTCATCCCCAGTTGGGGCATGTGTGGGAGGCAACTGACCGATGTTTCTCTCTCTCATCAATTTTTCTCTCACTCTTTCTCCTCTCTTCTCTCCTCCCCCACCCCCCGAAAGAATGAATTAGATTGGGAAAGAACATGATTATAGAATATAAATGTGTTACTAAGTTGGCATTAGAGAAGACTTTCCACGAAGCTGGCTTTAGTCTGAGGTACTGAAGCACTTGTGCACTGATGCAGCGTATGAAAGTCAATAGCAGCCTCTCACCAGTTTCTGCAAAGCTCCTGTGTGCACGTGCGGCTCTGTATGATAGCCAATGGCTTGGCTCACTAAGCACAGCAACTTAACTCTCCATATCCTTGGAGCATCTAGAGCACACTTGAATGAGGAAAGGTTAGAACACCCTTTTTTGGACCTCTGAGTTTTAATACGTAAGTATTATATATGATTAAAAATATACTTGGTTTTATGGAATTCTCAACATGCAGAATTAAGAAAGTAGGGAACTCCTTTCCATAGTTCTTGAAGTCTCTAATTTAGAACCATTTCGGTGAGGAACTCATACACGTATTTATCGTGAAGGTATGTCTGTGGCCTAGCACAGACTCACAGACGGAGGAAAGTGAGGAAATCCAAGTTCTTTAAGAGCTGCAAGCCTGGTGTTGAAGATTTCCCATTTGAGAGCGGTGGCTAAGGTATGAGAAGGAGGGGTGGGGAGGGTTGTGGATCAGTGACAAAAAGAAAGGTTAGCAAGATGGGCTTGGACCCTACATAAGAACAGTCTTTGCTGTAAATTCCAACCAAAGTTTTTGTGTTCTTATAAAAATGTCACTGATTTTATACTGAAACACACAACAGAATTATTTTACAGAATGACTTGAAAGCTATTTTTACTGGTTGTTGGTATTCCCTCAAGAAATGAGAGACTTTCAGCTAAGATAGCACCCTTCAACCCTTGGTGAGAATCATCTGTTATATGAGTGACAGGAGTCCTTAGACCAGGTGTCCTCAAACTACGGCCCGCGGGCCACATGCGGGTGTTTTTGCCGTTTTGTTTTTTTACTTCAAAATAAGATATGTGCAGTGTGCATAGGAATTTGTTCATAGTTTTTTTTTAAACTATAGTCCGGCCCTCCAACCGTCTGAGGGACAGTGAACTGGCCCCCTGTTTAAAAAGTTTGAGGACCCCTGCCTTAGATTCTATAGTGGAGTTGGGGTTAAAAAAAAGGTTTAGCTTTGTTTGCAACCCCCTCCCTCCCAGGATTACCAAGCCATGTTTACTTTTGAACTAAAAGGAATCATTGAAACCATCACTTGACTTTAGTTTAATCAATAATAAATAACCATATTGGAGCATTTTAAAAGAAGACAGACATAAATGATTTATAAAAGTGAATAACTTTCGAGTTGCAATTGCAATTGCAATTTTTTTTTGATGGGAGCACAGTGTTGTTATACAATGTTCTTTTCACATTTCTTTCTTCTCTGGCATTTATTATAAGGAACAAAGCATTTCTGGAATGCTCATTTTAATTTCAAAGCTCAAACATTTGGCGCATGGAGGATCAGAACAATAATAGAGGAATGTTCAGTGGGAAGCATCATGAATTGTGGCACTTATATATTCTGAAGCAACATTTCAGACAATGATACTTATTCTTCATTTTAAACAAAGGTTTTAAACTAGGTGCTATAATATGTCTTAATCTGGGCAAGTATCTTTTAACTCTTGATATATAAATTAGACTGATACTAGTGAGATATTTGCTTTTTGCACTATGTGAAAACCCATGTAATAAATCAGGCTTATTATCATCTTTATGTAATGCACGATGGAGACACGTGCCCTACTGGCTGTTTGTAAAGCATATAGAATGTGCTTTATTAACTGCCTTCATCACATTCAGCACAGGGAACCTCAAGAGCAAGATAAGGTTAGACCCAGAGAGAACACCTTTGACAAGGACCCCAGAGCATATTTTCTATATCAATGTGGGGAATGGACTAGAAAATACACATTAAATTGCCAACCAATATCTGTGTCATGTCATGCATTTTACAAAACATTTTCCATTATTTAACCTTCACGTGATCTTACAGGATAACAGGACTGTTCTCACTTCCCAGAAGAGGGGACAAAGGCTTTTGCTGCAAGGCATTCCACTCTGGGTTATGAACCTGGGGATAAAGCAAGTTAGAACAAAACAGAGGGTATGGCCCTAGCCAGTTAGGCTCAGTGGATAGAGCATCGGCCTGCAGACTGAAGAGTCCCAGGTTTGATTCCGGTCTAGGGCATATGCCCAGGTTGCGGGCTTGATCCCCCAGTTGGGGGCGTGCAGGAGGCAGCCGATCATTGATTCTCTCTCATCAGTGATGTTTCTTTCTCTCTCTCCTTCTCCCTTCTTCTCTGAAATCAATAAAAATATATTTAAAAAAACAAACAAAAACAAACAAACAAAAAAAAGCAGAGGGTATGTTGGCCAGGAGGATAAAAGGGCAGACAAAAATTATTTTCATCCACGCATTTCCTTATAGCTTGCAAGTTCTTTCTTAGTTCCTAACTAAAAAAACTGGGTTCAGATATATAACTAAACAAATGTTGAATGCTCCATCAATGAGCAAAATCCTCAGGGGCTGTCTGTTGTAAGCTTTGGCTATTTGATGACAAGCAGGAGTTGAGCTTTCAACAGGAATTTCGGCTCTTCTCTTTTAAATACTAGGTTCAAGGTTGTTTTCCATCCTCTATGATGGTGACCTTCAGGCTCTGCACATGGAAATGCTAACCAAATTTTGATATTGGGCTCCAACATTTAATTAAGAAATTGATATTTTCCACAATGTAATGTGGCATGAGGTTTTGTTCCAAGTATAAATGCTTAATTTCTATCTCTAAACAATGCTCTCATTATGAGTTTGTTCTTATTTTAAACCTTTTTAAAAGTATTGTGTTCATTATTAACATATTCAGGCAATTCAAAATATAGACACTTTAAAAGAGAACCTCTTTTCAACCACTGCATTAATTCATCCATTTATATAATATTTATTGAACACCTACTTTTACATTGTTCTGCATGCTGGAGAACAAAATACATTTCCTGCTTTCATGGAGTTTACATTTGAGTATTGGAAGCATGCCATAAGCAGGTAGACAAGTGGAAAATATCAAGTTCTATAAGTGTTTTGAAGAACTATAAAGTAGGGTGAAGGGACAGATGGTGGGGGTAGTCAGGAAGGCCTCTTGTTAGGGGACTTTGAGTGGCCAGCTGAGTTACAGGGGTGTGTAGAGACAGGTAAGAGAGGTTACAAAGGGCCAGAAATGTAGGTTACGGTAAGGACTTGGATTTTGTTCTACTGAGGTCACCACTTCTTTATATGTTACAGTGTGGTTTCCACCCCTCTAATATTAGTAACCTCTATTCTCAGCCTAAATAGACTACTGCTGGCTACACAGTGATATACATTTTATTTTATAATTATTTGATATTTTTGAGATATATTGTTTTCAATTTTTCTCATTTTTGACTGCTTTGTCAAGGTTCTGTATCCTTTTTTTCCATGGGAAGTTTCTTTAATAAAAACAACACACAGGTGCACACACAGACGATCTTCTAAAACATTGTCCTAGTGGTAAAACTAGATGAGACTCAATCTCTAGGGCCCTCCATCTCCTCCCTCTCTGCGCTCCTACCTACCATTAACCAGGAGCTCTGTGCTGGTTGATCATATTCTTCCTGGTGCCTTGACTTTTGGGGGTGTACCAATAGTACTGCTCCATGTTTCTATGCTGCACTTCCAGTTTCTGGGATACACTTCCTTTCGTTCTGGGCTATTATACTCCAGGACTGTGTTCTCCTCACAATTTGTCTAATGAGTGACTTGTATTTTTTTCAATTTCAGGTGACTACACTTGTAAATTGTCCCCAGAATCCTTCTAACAGGAAGAAAGGATGTTCCAAAAGAGCCAGAGTTCTTCTAGCTTCTGTGGAGGAAGCAACTTGGAACTTATTGGACAAGGGAGAGAAGATCGCCCAGGAAGCCACTGTTTTAAAGGAAGAGCTTACTGCTACGCTGGAGGAAGTTCGCAAAGAAAGTGAGTGCTCTCGCCCTGGTCAGGAGCAAGCTGCGCCCCTCAGGGTGTTAGTTCCCGAATGAGATTTGTGAGTGATTTGTTTTCCTGATTTTGAGTTGATTAGTTTTTTGCAGAGCTCTGAGGAGCTAGCTGTGGGAGCCAGAGAGGCTCATTACACAGCTCAGAGGCTCAGGGACCACTCCTGGTTCTTCCCCTTAGTTGTTCGGGTCCTCCAGGCTGCTTTTGCCCCAGGCAACTTCTTTCCCTCACCAGTCACCGTTTATGCACAATAAGAACAGAGAAGTGTACCCTTTCTTGTCATAGAATATAATGAGAAATGACTAATGGAGCCGAAGACATATTTTCCCATACATGAATAAATCATAAAGTTCTTGTAAACAGTTGGAAATACAAGCTTCTGACTACCTCTGAAGTATATATATATAATTTTATTTTTATTTAAAAAAATATATTTTATTGATTTTATACAGGGAGGAAAGGAGAGGGGTAGAGAGTTAGAAACATTGATGAGGGAGAAACATCGATTCAGCTGCCCCTTGCACACTGCCTACTGGGGATGTGCCTGCAACCAAGGTACATGCCCTTGACCAGAATCGAACCTGGGACCCTCGAGTTCGCAGGCTGACGCTCTATCCACTGAGCCAAACCTGTTAGGGCTATATATATTTTATTGTCTAAAGTTTTACATATGTCTCTAAACCCCGCCCCCCCCATTGATACCCCCCTTCCCCAGCCATTCCCACCCCAGGTAAGCCCCCACCACCTCAGTTTCTGTGTCCATTGGCTATGCTAATATGCATGCATACAAGTCCTTTGGTTGCTCTCTAACCCCCCTCCCCTGCCATTTGTCTCTGGATCTATTCTTGTTCATCAAATTGTTGATCATTATATCCCACATATGAGTGAGATCATGTGATATTCATCTTTCTCTGACTGGCTTATTTCGCTTAGCATAATGCTCTCCAGGTCCATCCATGCTGTTGTGAATGGTAAGAGTTCCTTCTTTTTTACTGCAGCGTAGTATTCCATTGTGTAGATGTACCACAGTTTTTTAATCCACTCATCTGCTGATGGGCACTTAGGCTGTTTCCAAATCTTAGCTATTGTAAATTGTGCTGCTATGAACATAGGGGTGCATATATCCTTTCTGATTGGTGTTTCTGGTGTCTTGGGATATATTCCTAGAAGTGGGATCACTGGGTCAAATGGGAGTTCCATTTTTAACTTTTTGAGGAAACTCCATACTGTTCTCCACAGTGGCTGCACCAGTCTGCATTCACACCAGCAGTGCACAAGGGTTCCTTTTTCACCACATCTTCGCCAGCACTTGTTGATTTGTTGATGATAGCCATTCTGACAGGTGTGAGATGGTGCCTCATTGTCATTTTGATTTGCATCTCTCGGATGATTAGTGACTTTGAGCATGTTTTCATGTCTCTGGGCCTTGTGTATGTCTTCTCTCGAAAAGTGTCTATTTAGGTCCTTTGCCCATTTTTTTAAATTGGATTGTTTATCTTCCTTTTGTTAAGTTGTATGAGTTCCCTGTAAATGTTGGAGATTAAACCCTTATCTGAAATATGTTCTTGTAAATGTTGGAGATTAAACCCTTATCTGAAATATGGCAAATATGTTCTCCCATGCAGTGGGCTTTTTTGTTGTTTTGTTGATGGTTTCTTTTGCTCTGCAGAAGCTTTTTATTTTGATGTAGTTCCATTTGTTTATTTTCTCCTTAGTCTCCATTGCCCTAGAGCTGTGTTGGTAAAGATATTGCTACAACATATGTCTGCTATTCTGCTGCCTATGGAGTCTTGTAGGATTTTTATGGTTTCCCATCCTACCTTTAAGTCCTTTAGCCATTTTGAGTTTGTTTTTGTGTGTGGTGTAAGTTGGTGATCTAGTTTCTTTTTTTTTTTCATTTTCTGGAAGTTTTGATTTTCTAAACTTAAAAAAAATGGTTTGCACAAGGTATGCACAACTAATGTTGCTGCTGTGTTAATATTACATAATGAAAGTATATATTTCACCTTTTAATATCTTATGAGAGTATAATAGTTTTATAATGAATGTAGGTCTCATTTGCAGGTTATTTTTATAAAAAGGTTCAATATTCTTTGGTCAATAGAATGATTTCCTATATCAGTTTGCTGCAAGGACAAGGAACTTAAATTTTCCTGATCTACTTTGTAAAGGAGACTTTGGGTGTCCAAATATTTCCCTTCTCCAACCCCCAACATAACTTTAAGAAAATTAGGAAATCTTTGTTAATTAAATAATGAAAATGAATGTAATTGCCACAATAAACTTTAGGACTAATACAGGGGAGTTAGTTGTTATAAACTTTACATGTGATTTATATTTTCTAGGACAATACATAGAAAACATAATGTCCAAGGTAATTTGAAATGACCCCATCATTCCTTGCTACTGCCTCAGAACCACTTTTGTCCTGTCTTCTGAGCCCTGGTACCATCATCCACTTAGTCACCAAGTTAATTTAGGCTCTTCGTTCTCATTCCATCCTCCCTTCCAATCAGTCTTTTTAAGTTCAACAAATTCGATCTCCTTTGGCCTCTCAGATCTGTTCCCTCCTCTCCATTTCTAATGTTCCATCCCACATTCAGGATTACTGTATTAGCCTCATCCCATACCAAAGCAAATAGAACTTTAAAAAAATGAAATTATACTCATTTACTTCCCTGCTTAAAATCCATTTTAGAAGCTTTTGGAGAATTAGGGGGACTATCTTTCTGGATAAAGTTAAAACTTTTAAATGTAGCACTCACAGCATTTCATAATTTCGCTTCTACCATGCTCTCCCTTCTCATTTCCTAATTCTGTCCCTCCTCAAACTTTCATCCAAACAGGAACTCCTAGTATTCTGGCCGGTCCACGTTGCTTTCCGCCTCTGTTACAGAGCTGTTCCCTTCACCTGGGGTGTTCTTCTCTTTTCAGCCAATTCTTCTCAGCAGCAAAGCTCAGCCTGAGCCAGCTTTTCCAGGAAGTGTTTATTGAACCCCACAATGCTGATGTAGATGCCTCTCCTCTGTGTCCCCAGAGATTCTGAGCATCTCTCTTTCATAGAATTTAGCACACCCCCAACTCCCCTCCCCTCTCCAGGCACCAAACATTGATTTACTTGTTCAGTAAATCTAGACTCTTTATTCCTTGAGGGTGGCAAGTACCACTTCTTCTTTTTATTATTTTTTGTGAGCGATGCCTGACATAGAACAGACACCTGATAAATGTTAAAAGTAAAAAATTTGAAGCATCATTTTGTCACTTTATATTATAAAATTTTAGAATGGTTTTTATCTTTGCTGCCATGAGAAATTACTCTGATAGTTATGGTTTCATTGCTGTATCTTTTGGTTTGGAATACAAATCCTATCCTGATATTGTTTCTTCCAGAAAATGGGATCTATTTGATAGCACAGTTTCCATAAACTGCCTGGTAATAAATACGTAAGAAGCTGATCATTCTTAGAAGGTTACAATAATTGCAATAATTATGAAATGGTACTTTTAAAAAGGTTAGTCAACATTTTTAGCTCACAAGAAGGAAGTTATTTTAAAGAAAAGTTCTCAAAGAGAAGTTTGTTCATATTTTGAACATGCAGTACGTCCCTCACTGTTCTGTTATAATGTGTGAAACACATACGTGGCATATGCTGTGTAGACAACGAATACATTTGGTTAAAGATCACCAAGTGCTTTACATTCTGATTATTTTTGCCAAACTGCCAAACAAACCACCGTCACAGACCTGAGGAGGATGTGAAGATCCACAATCACACGCATATCTGGGGATCTTACTGGAAAGAAGGCCGATGGGGATACAAATGCTGTCACTCTTTTGTCAAATACGCCTATTGCACTGGGAGAAGCTGGGAAGGAGATTGTTAATTCAGAGGAATGTATTGTAAATGATATAACTGGAGAAGAATCCATGAAAAAAACCTCAGACCCTCATGGAGATCCATCAGGAAAAACTAAAAGAGGAGATAAAGAAGAAAAAGAAGCAGCAGCAGTAGCATCGAAAGAGCAGCTCAGATAGCGATGACAAAGAAAAGAAACATGAAAAACTGAAAAAGGCACTGAATGCAGAGGAGGCCCGCCTTCTTCATGTCAAGGAGCTCATGAAGATTGATGAGAGGAAGCGGCCTTACAGTATCCTCTATGAAACTTGGGAACCCACCGAGGGGGAAATGGAGGCCTATGGCATGAAGCGTCAGAGGCCGGCTGACCCCATGGCCTTTTTCCGTGGACAGTAGTAACTACTTGCAGATAGTCACTCAGGATAAACACAGCTGAGGACATATTCTCTTCAGTTTCTTGCCAATGATTGTAGATGGGAAAGTTAGTGTCTGCTCATCTTGCTGCCTGTCTTCAATAAAGCTTCCAGAAGTCTAATAGTAAACTCATTCCTTTCCACGCAGAAGTAGTAGAAGAAAAACAAAGAGGAAGTACATTAAGAGCAGATTAATATTTTTATGTCCAGTTTTATATTAGTGATATGGAAAGAGAACCTGGCGCATTCGTGCGCTCTCTCTCTCTCCCTCTCTTCCTCTCTTTCTCTCTCTCTCATCTTCCACTTAATAGTTAACTCTTCAACTTTATTTTTTCATTTTTTATGGCCCTTTAGTGTTTGACATTTTAAAGGTAGATTACTTTTCCTCAAAACTAGGGCTTCATATTTTTTTTAATTAGTAGTAACTATAATTGTTATTTTTGAGTCATTTGTTTTTGCCTTCTAAGGTTTTCCTGGTTTGCAGCTAAAAACACAAAACAAACAAAAAACAACACAAAAACAAAAAAACTATCTGAAAGGAAATTTGTAGAACATGTGAATAACTTTATCCTCTGTGGTAATAATTCGGTTTTTCACTCGTTTATACAATTTTTATTTTTAAAATATTTCCTTGTGTCTTACACCCAGAACTAAATGTGGTAGCCTTTGAACGGAAAAAAAAAGCTATTTTGTCATTCTTGAATCAGAGTTGACCAACCAGTGTTAGGCCTTTTGCCATTTTGGACATGAGCGTTTAGACACAGAAATCCTTTTCTTTCTCATAGAGGATATTTTTGTGATACTATATTTTTGTTTTAATTGTGATTGCCTTTATGTAACAATCATGAAAGCTAAATTGATTTTAAAAGCTTGTAGAATTCCCTTGTACCAAATGTTTGTAGCCAGCAGGTGTCACTTTGTAAAATTTGCAAAACCAAAAGCTAAAGTTGACGATTTCTTCAAAAAATTATAAGGATAGCATGTAGGACTACGCGGAACTGCGATTGCCATGATTCTCAAACCTCTTCTAAGAACACTGTGTGAATAATACTGACAGGAGAACAGGGTCTGCGAAAAAAACTAGCTAAAAACCTTTAACATGAGAACATTGACTTTTAACAGCTCGCTGGATTTTCTGAGCTACCAGAATCCGCTAGGATACTCCATTAAGTTAGCATCTTGGAAATAATTCTGGTGGGAGAGTAACTGAATTGAATTGTCAAGCACTATGGACATCTGCATGGTATCTAGATTCAGGCTGGTATGAAATTAAAACAGCAAGGCAAATAGATCTAATTCTTACCCACTTCAAGAATGTCAAAAGTTTATGTTTCATATTCCTACTTTAACATAGGATAGTTCAGCATAAATCTGAGATTGGTGTTTATTTTGTATTTTATTTAATCTTTTCATTAAAGATTTATATAGAGAATTAAGAAAAAGAGTGTGTGCGCCTTGATAATGAGAGACGGGCTGCCCGCTTGGAGGGTCACAAAGAAGGGATTGTGCAGACTGGACAGATTAGGTCTTTGTCTGAAGCTGTGTCAGTGGAAAAAATGGCTGCAATCAAAGCCAAAATTATGGCTTAGAAAAGATCTACCATCAGGACCGACTTAGATGATCACACAACTGCTCTCAAATAGAGGAGTTTTGTGGACACTGAGGTAGATGTGACCTGGGATATTGTCAGCAGAGAGAGCGTGTGGAGGACACGGACACCTGTCCTACAGAGCACGGGAGAGACCTTTTCCAAGGACATTTGTGCAATTCTTCAGTCTGTGGAAGCCAGAGAAGAAGGGTGTGTGCCTGAACAGTGACCGGTCCTAAAGGCAGTCCCTGTGGTTCCCACATTGCGTATCAAACAGCCAATCCCAGCTGCCTACAACAGATATGACCAGGAAAGATTCAAAGAAAAAGAAACGGAAGGCTTCCAAATTTACTCGATGGGCACCTACCATGGGCTGATGCTGAAATCCGTGACGGAGGGAGGGTGCAGAGGCCCTTACGATTCAGACTCCCGAGCACAGCCAGTACTGAGACCAGTTTCTCAGGCAAGACCTCCCCCTCATCAGAAGAAAGGTTCTCGAACACCTATTATCATAATCCCTGCGACCACCACCTCTTTAATAACCAGGCTGCATGCAAAGGACCTTCTGCAGGACCCGAAATTTGTCCCATCAGATGGAAAGAAGAAACAGGGCTGCCAAGGAGACCATGAAACTGATACAGAGAAGAAAAGACCAGATGCAGCCGAGGGGCACCGTGCTCAGCCTCATGGTTCCCTGCAGACTCATGGACCAGCCTCTGAAACTCAGGCCTCAGGACTGGGACGCGTTTGTGGCTGTCTTCCCGCAGGTCCTGAGTGGCAGTTCAAAGGGTGGCCATGGCTTTTGCCTGATGGATCACCAGTTGACGGGTTTGCTAAAATTAAAGCCTTCCATCTCAAATATGATGAAGTTCCTCTAGACCTCAACTTTCAGAAGTGGGACGTAGCCCTGACCGGTTTGGCTCAGTGGATAGAGCTTCGGCCTGCAGACTCAAGGGTGCCAGGTTCGATTTCAATCAAGGGCATGTACCTTGGTTTCGGGTACATCCCTAGTAGGGGGTGTGCAGGAGGCAGATGATCAATGTTTCTCTCTCATCGATGTTTCTAACTCTCTATCCCTCTCCCTTCCTCTCTGTAAAAAAAATCAATAAAATATATTAAAAAAAAGTGGGATGTAACAGTGTTAGAGCTCAGCTATTGCAAACGCCACTCGAACAGTCAGGTTTTCTTACGCTTCTGGGAAACACTGGATAGGTACATGGTAAAGCATAAATCCCATTTAAGATTCTGAATTACGTAGTTTCCCCATCTGGAAATCTGGATTAAGAAGTGTGGATATACCTTCATCTAAAGAGTGTCAAGCTCTATGAATTTATCAAAAACTTACAAATGAAGAAGGTCACAGTTTGAGCAAAAGATTTCATCTGATGCTTTTGTGCTTCAAAGGGATCATATGATGCCTGTCATTCATATAAGCAAACTCTTTGGCCTACAACTATCCTAATATATAAAAACCCAGGGTCCGTAATGACTGAAGGCTCAACCGAACGCCAGGCTGTGTGCGCAGCAGGCTCCAGTGGGGGGGGGGGGGGGGGGACTGGTGAGCAGGCTGAACTGCTGACCTCTCGGGGAGAGAGAGAGGCGGGGCTGATCAGGGCTACCGCAGCTGCTGGTGAGGCCCCGAGAGACAGAGAAGCGGGGCTGCAGATCAGACCCTGCTTCTCTCTCTCAGGGCCTCACCAGCAGCCGTGCCTCTCTCTGAGAGATCAGCAGTTCAGCCCACTCGCCAGCAGCCTGGGGTGGCTGTTGATCAGCCACGCCTCTCTGATCAGGCCTGGAGATAGGCCTGGAGACGCTGACTGTCATAGAAACCAACCAATCAGAACCACATCTGGGTGAACTGTGAAGGCAGAACCTAAGGTGAGGACTGAGGATGGGTTTTAAGGGCAACAGCTGTTTGTTGTAAGGTGTAAGAAAGCGGTTCAATTTTTTAATGACCGGTTTGGCAGTATAGTGCATATGGCTGGCTATCAGTCCAGATATAGGGATTATGTATTTTTGTCTGCCAAGAGCATCTCCTCCTGTTGAAAAAGGCTTCCTCCCCCATTTAAGCAATCCTATCCTATATAATCTATCTATACTACTAAAAGGGTAATATGCTAATTAGACCAGGTTGACTGGCCATCTTCCAGACGTCTGACTTCCTTCTGGACAAAGCCATGGTGGTGGGGGCCGAGACAGAGGCAGTTGGGGCGATCAGGCTGGCAGGGGAGGGCAGTAGGGGGGAGATCAGTCCGGCAGGGGGTTAGGGGCAATCAGGCCAGCAGGGGAGGGCAGTTGGGGGTGAGATCAGGCTGGCAGGGGAGGGAAGTTAGGGGTGATCAGGCAGGCAGAGGGAGTTAGGGGTGATCAGGCTGGCAGGGGAGGGCCATTGGGGGTGAGATCAGGCTGGCAGGGGAAGGCCGTTGGGGGCGAGATCAGGATGGCAGGGGAGGGCAGTTGGGGGCAACCAGGCTGGCAGGGGAGGGCAGTTGGGGGTGAGATCAGGCTGGCAGGGAGGGCAGTTAGGGGTGATCAGGCAGGCAGAGGCAATTAGGGGCAATCAGGCAGGCAGGCAGAGAGGTTAGGAGCAATCAGGCAGGCAGGCAGAGGGGTTAGGGGCAATCAGGCAGGCAGGCAGGTGAGCAGTTAGGAGCCAGCGGTCCCAGATTGTGAGAGGGATGTCCGACTGCCAGTTTCGGACATCTGGAAACTGGCAGTCGGACATCCCCCAAGGGGTCCCCCATTGGAGAGGGTACACGCTGGGCCGAGGGAATCCCCCAACGTTCAGAAGTGCATGAATTTCATACACCGGGCCACTAGTTTTTTAATATTAGCCTTCTAGTTTGTAATGGAAATTATATATTTTGATAGAAGTCTTTTCTCCATTGGTTAAACTAGCATTACTGAAAACGTGTTTCTTTAGGAAAAAAGTAAACTGCAAAATGGATATTTGCTGAAGCATTTGAGATCTTGTTTTAGCTCAAATAAACTCATAAAAATTAAAGAAAAGAGAAAAGAACATACCCAACTCTACTCTTTTTTAATTGACTCACTTTTGCACCTTTATTGAAAATCAATTGACCATATCTTAGTGTGCCAGGACTGACCAGCAGCCCCTGAACGACAGATGAATGGATTACCCTGACACAGTTTCATTGTGAGGGAGAGGGCTAAGGGATGGCCCGGCCGAAGGAGCCAGGCAGCCTCGATTGCCTGCCTCATTAGACTTTATTAGAATTTTTAATAAAGTCAGCAGGGTAAGTAATCTTGGGTGGACACATGTGTTTACATTGTCCTCTAGGAAAGGGCATCCAGGTATTATGCATAAGGATTCCAGTAAACACCCGGGATTCTGCACATGCACAGACTTGTTTGGAAAGGTCTAGGAATAATTAGGGGTGCCGCCTTCGATACTCCCCTAAGTCGGAATTCTGATAAACAGAGAAGGCGGCCTTCCACACACTTCCCTTTTCTCAGAATGTCATCTTTACAACTTTCCAACCAACTCTCTTGTGCTCCCCAACATTAGTACACTTTGGAACTCTTTTCTGCTTCATTGATTCATCTGTCTATCCTTATAGCAGTAACACATTGTTTTGATTACTGTACCTCATAGTAAGTATTGAAATAAAAAATGTTTTGATTTGTCTGTTCGAGGCCCCTTGCATTTCCATAGAAATTTTGGAATCATCTCAGTTTTTTACAAAAAAGCCTGCTGGAATTTTGATTAAGAGTTCTGCCTACCAGAGCCAGCAATTGGAAACATACCGTAGCCTTCATGTTCATGTATGTCACGTGGGATAGGACTTGCAAATCTGATGGAATCCTCCCACCGGGCCATATTTCTCTATCTGTTTTTAATTGTGGGTCTCTACCAAGTCTACCACAAACCACTTGGAGGGCTAGGAAGATGAATGAGGAGTTTTTGAGTCTATCAGTGGCCTTCTAACGACAGCTCTCCTTCCCAAAGATGGGGCTGTCGTATTTTGTACTAAAAGAAATGCTGTGCTAGCTCGTCTACTTGTGCAGGAGCCTCCCAACGGCATGTCTGTGAAGCTTAGCCCAGGAGCAGCTGACAGCGCGCCCCACTTTGCATGGCTCGGGAGTATTTCTAGAGGGGTGGGTGATGCAGCTAGTAGCTAGGGGACTGTCTCCTTCCCTGGTGAGAAGTAAACATTTGTCTTTAAAAAATGTACACATTCCTCATGCGCATAATACATGTATTCAGGGTATTTTTAAAATTTGTTCCTCTTTCTGCATTTCTATAGTTTGTCACCTTAATGATTTGCAAGACCCTACCTAGGTTTACAGACTTTTTTCTCCCCTCCACAGGAATTAGGAATCAAGACTCACTCTCATCCATATTAGTCAGAGAAAACGATTACCTCTAGAAACGATTATTCCTGGAAAATGGTAACTTGGAAGTGTAATTAATCTTCCTATCAGTACACTTGGGTAGTTACTTAAACAAGAAATGCCGTTATAGAATTTCCAATATTGAACCTTTAAAATGTTACCTATTGCCTCCCTGATTATTCCATGCATTTTTATTTGGTACAAGAAAATAAATTGTGTCCAAGGGAGAATAGAGATTTAAAAAGTTTACTGGTGCCCATTTTGGGTCACCTGTATTGAAAGATCTTACCTATTGATACTCAGCTGTATTGAACATTTATTTATAAAGGAAAATGGCAGTTCATTTTGAGTTAGCCATCCCTAAGTAACAGGTTGGCTCTGTCTTCTCTGCTCAACAGCACTGCAATTAGGACTTGCATAAAATGTTTGCTCTTTACCACTCATTACAGCGTTTCTATGGTTCCCTTGTTATTTCCGTCCGTTGCTGTGTTGATGGTGTGTGTATTTAACTGCTATTATATCTCAAGAGTATTCTTAGATAAGCATAGAGTTACAAATATAATAATCTTTTCAACCAAGTACAGTGTGCTCAGGAGATGTAGTTCATTCATTTGAAAGGGGATGATGAACTCTTGTTTTAACACGTTTTAACATGCATGCGTCCGTCTTGTAGCTGGCAGAATGTTTGTGAAAACACTTCCAGTGAAGACTGATGAGCTAATTAGCTACATTGCTTGTAAACTACTAATTGCTGGAGAACACTCAACACGGCCTCCCTTACTGTTCACTGGAAAATTGTGCAGCAGGCTGTTCTCATAGTGCGCGTGCCAAGCCCAGTAGCTCTCCAGTGTAGCCCGTCTCATAGTGTTGTGTGGGCAGTTTGGAAGTATTTAAGGTGTGTGTGCTATCCTCTCAAGTTCAGTCACTTGATATGTTGGACCCATGACAGATAGGATGATTTGAGAATAACAATAATGTCAATTTTAAAAGTATGAGGAATTTTGTAAGCCATATACCATTTACTTTGATGTGCAACTCTAAGACAGGAGCAAAGATTTAATGAATGTTAACAGGTTGATTTGTAATTGATGGGTCCAAGAAACGAAAACGTTGTCTCAGATCTCAGCTGGTAAAGCATCTGAAATCAAAGGTGTGATTTATATCTTAGCCATGGCTTTGCTCTCCGCCCTGACTGTAGAGATGGCACCATGCTATAGCCATTTCATACATGTGTGCAAAGGTAACAGTAAGTAGGTGTAAGGCTGACAACTGATCTAAAGTTTATGCTCACAGAAGATAGATCTGAACATTATTGTTTTGTTGCATTTTCTAGAGTGCCTTAAGATGTCGGCCATTTCTCAGGGCCGTGTATAAGAATCTTTAGAATTTCTGTCCTTGACTCTTGCTTCTATCTCTTCCTTCAGTTTCTAAGGAAGTGGTGCTCTTTCCAATAATT
This sequence comes from Ia io, assembly GCA_025583905.1. Classification (NCBI taxonomy): domain Eukaryota; kingdom Metazoa; phylum Chordata; class Mammalia; order Chiroptera; family Vespertilionidae; genus Ia; species Ia io. The sequence goes on along the minus strand of JAJQQW010000012.1, from coordinate 41,261,223 downwards.
ATCTGAACCCAAGGTCATCTCTTCTCCCTTCTTGAGAGACTCTTATTCTACAATTATCTTTTCTTTCTCTGGCCTGATCATTCATATTCCTTTTTACTGGTTTTTTCTTTACACAGATTAGCTCATCCCTGCTTGATGATTGGCAAATATTCAATAAAAATTCAATTTCCTTTCAGTTTACTCTCTTCTTAAACTCCTAATTGTATTTTTACCGTATCTATTACTCTGCTTTGGCCTATTTATTGTTTAACTCAATTACTTTTGCATAATTTTAATTCTGTTCAAATCCTCTGCTGCATTTGCCATTTATTTGTTCACCTTGAAACTTTATCCCCTTCTCTTATAGGACACTGTGCACTAAATTGTCCTGTCCCTACATGCTCCTTCTCTTTCTTGGTTGACTGCTTGTTCTTGTCTCCTGTAATTTTCTTAAACCTTAGTTTTGGTCTCTGTCATCTCTTCTCTCCTTTCCTTGGGAAGCTTTTTCTTTCTCAGGACTTTAATTATAACTGCTTTGTTGACAATTTTTAGTTATCATTTAAAGCTCCATTACATAACTGAGTGCTTCCCAATCTGATTTTTCTACATTGGCACATAAATATTCATGCTCAAATCACTCCCGCAAATAATGATCATTCCTGGGAATGTTGGAAGCTGGACACATTCCCTTTTTCCCATTGAGAATGATACTGTGTTCAACACCACTGCTTCACTCATTTGCTAGGTGGTTTCACTTGCCTATTTTGGCATTACATCCATCATGTATAAACTGAACTTAACACCTTTCACAAGCACTTTACAAGCTTTTATTTGACACAGTTGATTATTTTCTTATGAAATACTCTGTTAACTGGAATAACGGAGCACCACACAGTCCGGATTTTCCCTCTTTATGTCTTTGGTTACCTCCTCTCATCTCCTTTTTGGTTATCCCCTTAAAATGGTCATATAATGTTGAACTGCTCAAAGCCTGTTCATTGCATAGGCTGCATGAAGAGCAAAGTGGGAATTCAACTTGTAATGATAGATTTGGAATAAACTTTGGAGGTCCTTGAATAGCAAGATACGGATGCTGGGACACCAAAGGAAGTTCTTTTTTTTTCCAATTTTTTTATTAAGGTATTATATGTGTACATATCTTACCATTGCCCCCCCCCCCCCCCCCCCCCACTCCCATATATGCCCTCGCCCCCCAGAGTTTTGCGTCCATTGGTTATGCTTATATGCATGCATACAAGTCCTTTGATTGATCTCTTATCTTCCCCACCTCTCCCTAACCTTCCTGCTGTAATTTGACAGTCTGTTTGATGCTTTACTGCCTCTGTATCTATCTTTTTGTTTTTCAGTTTATAATGTTCTTTATTATCCATAAATGAGTGAGATCATGTGGTATTTTTCTTTCATTGACTTGCTTATTTCACTTAACATAATGTTCTCCAATTCCATCCAGGTTGCTGCAAATGGTAAGAATTCCTTCTTTTTTATGGCAGCATAATATTCCATTGTGTAGATGTACCATAGTTTTCTGATCCAGTCATCTGCTGATGGGCACCTAGGCTGTTTCCAGATCTTAGCTATTGTAAATTGTGCTGCTATGAACATAGGGGTGCATATTTCCTTTCTTATTGGTGTTCCCAGTTTCTTAGGATATATTCCCAGGAGTGGGATTACTGGGTCAAATGGGAGTTCCATTTTCAGTTTTTTGAGGAAACTCCATACTGTTTCTCCACAGTGGCTGCACCAGTCTGCATTCCCACCAGCAGTGCACGAGGGTTCCTTTTTCTCCGCATCCTCGCCAACACTTGTCGTTTGTTGATTTGTTGATGATAGCCATTCTGACAGGTGTGGATGATAGCGCATTGTTGTTTTGATTTGCATCTCTCGGATAATTAGTGACCTTGAGCATGTTTTTCATGTGTCTCTTGGCCTTCCTTCTGTCTTCTTTGGAAAAGATTCTATTTAGGTCCGTTGCCCATTTTTTTTATTGGATCATTTATCTTCCTTTTATTAAGTTGTATAAGCTGCCTGTAGATGTTGGAGATTAAACCTTTATCAGTGATGCCATTTGCAAATATGTTCTCCCATGCAGTGGGCTTTCTTGTTGTTTTGTTGATAGTTTCTTTTGCTGTAAAAAAAGCTTTTTATTTTGATGTAGTCCCATTTGTTTATTTTTTCTCTTTAGCTTCCATTGCCCTAGGGCAGTATCGGTGAAGAAGTTCTTTTGACATATGTCTGAGATTTTGCTGCCTGTGGATTCCTCTAGTATTTTTATGGTTTCCCGTCTTATGTTTAAGTCCTGTATCCATTTTGAGTTTATTTTTGTGTATGGTGTAAGTTGGTGATCTAGCTTCATTTTTTTGCATGTGTCTGTCCAATTTTCCCAACACCATTTATTGAAGAGACTGTCTTTATTCCATTGTATGTTCATGCCTCCTTTGTCAAATATTAATTGAGCATAGTGGTTTGGATCAATATCTGGATTCTCTATTCTGTTCCATTGATCTATATGTCTGTTCTTGTGCCAGTACCAGGCTGTTTTGAGAATAGTGGCTTTGTAATACAGCTTGAAATCTGGTATTGAGATCCCTCCTACTTTATTCTTCTTTCTCAGGATTGCTGTGGCTATTCGGGGTCTTTTTTTATTCCAGATGAATTTTTGGAGAGTTCTTTCAAGGTCTGTGAAATATGCCGTTGGTATTTTAATGGGGAGTGCATTGAATCTATAGATTGCTTTGGGTAGTATGGACATTTTAATGATGTTGATTCTACCAATCCATGAACATGGTATGTTCTTCCATCTGTTTACGTCTTCCTCTATCTCTTTTTTCAGTGTCCTGTAGTTTTCCGTGTATAGGTCTTTTACCTCCTTAGTTAAGTTTATTCCTAGGTATCTTAATTTTTTTTGGTGCGATGGTAAATGGGATTGCCTTTTTAGTCTCTCTGTCTGTAAGTTCACTATTGGTGTATAGAAAGGCCATAGATTTCTTGGCGTTAATTTTGTATCCTGCTACATTGCCAAATTCATTTATTAAGTCTATTAGTTTTTTGACGGAGTCTTTTGGATTTTTTATGTACAATATCATGTCGTCTGCAAATAAAGACAGCTTTACTTCTTCTTTTCCAATTTGGATGCCTTTTATTTCTTCTTCTTGTCTAATTGCATTAGCTAATACTTCCAGTACTATGTCAAACAGGAGTGGTGAGAGTGGGCATCCCTGTCTTGTTCCTGTTCTTAGGGGAAATGTTTTTAGCTTTTGTCCATTGAGTATGATGTTTGCTGTGGGTTTATCATATATAGCTTTTATTATGTTGAGGTATGAGCCTTCCATTCCCACCTTGTTGAGAGTTTTTATCAAGAAAGGGTGTTGGATTTTGTCAAATGCTTTTTCTGCATCAATTGATATGACTATGTGATTTTTATCTCTCAATTTGTTTATGTGATGTATCACGTTTATTGATTTGCGGATATTGTACCATCCTTGCATTCCCGGGATAAATCCTACTTGGTCATGGTGTATGATCTTTCTGATGTACTGCTGGAGCTGATTTGCTAGAATTTTGTTGAGGATTTTGGCATCTATGTTCATGAGGGATATTGGTCTGTAATTCTCTTTCATTGTGTTGTCTTTATCTGGTTTTGGTATTAGGGTGATGCTGGCTTCATAGAAGGAGCTTGGAAGTGTTCCTTCCTCTTGAATTTTTTGGAATAGTCTGAGGAGGATAGGTTTTAGTTCTTCCTTGAATGTTTGGTAGAACTCTCCTGTGAAGCCGTCAGGCCCCGGGCTTTTGTTTGCCGGAAGCTTTTTGATGACTTCTTCAATTTCGTCCATAGTTATTGGCCTATTGAGCTGTTGAGATTCTTCTTGATTGATTTTTGGAAGGTTGTATTTTTCTAGGAATATGTCCATTTCCTCCAGGTTGTCCAGTTTGTTGGAATAGAGCTGTTCGTAGTATTTTGTAACAATCCTTTGTATCTCAGCGGGGTCTGTTGTTATTTCACGTCTTTCATTTCTGATTTTGTTTATTTGGGTCCTCTCTCTTTGCTTCTTGGTGAGCCTGGCTAGAGGTCCATCAATCTTGTTTATCTTTTCAAAGAACCAGCTCTTGGTTTTGTTGATCTTTTGTATTGTTTCTTTGGTCTCTATGTCATTTATCTCCGCTCTGATCTTTGTTATTTCCTTCCTTCTGGTTACACTGGGCTTTTCTTGCTGCTCTTTTTCTAGCTCTTGGAGTTGTAGGGTTAGGTAATTTATTACCATTGTTTCTTGTTTTTTGCAATAGGCTTGTAGAGCTATGAACTTCCCTCTCAAGACTGCTTTCGCTGTGTCCCATAGATTTTGGATTGTTGTGTTTTCATTGTCATTTGTTGCCATGATGTTTTTTATTTCTTCCTTGATCTCTCTGGTGACCCAGTCCTTGTTTAATAGCATGCTGTTTAGTCTCCATGTGTTTGATTTCTTTGGATTGTATTTATTGTAGTTGATGTCCAGTTTTATGCCACTGTGATCTGAGAAGATGCTTGATATAATTTCTATCTTCTTGAATTTGAAGAGACTTTGCCTGTGACCCAGCATATGGTCTATCTTTGAAAATGACCCATGTGCACTTGAGAAGAATGTATATTCTGTGGCTTTGGGGTGAAATGTTCTGAAGATGTCAATTAATTCCATCTGGTCTAGTGAGTCATTTAGGATTGCTGTTTCTTTGCTGATTTTTTGTTTAGAGGATTTGTCCAATGGTGATAGTGGGGTATTAAAGTCTCCTACTATGATTGTATTGCTATTAATCTCTCCCTTGATATCTTCCAGGAGTTTTTTTTATGTATTTGGGTGCTCCTATATTGGGAGCGTATATGTTTACCAGAATTATTTCTTCTTGTTGGATTTCTCCCTTTAGTATTATGAAGTGGCCTTCCTTATCTCTTGTTATGGCATTTACTTTGAGGTCTAATTTGTCAGATATAAGTATTGCTACCCCAGCTTTTTTTTTCATTTCCATTTGCCTGGAAGATATTTTTCCATCCCTTCACTTTCAATCTGTGTGAGTCTCTTGTTCTGAGGTGGGTCTCTTGTAGACAGCATATATATGGGTCATGCTTTTTTATCCATTCAGCCACTCGATGTCTTTTGATTGGAGCATTTAGTCCGTTTACATTTAAAGTTATTACTGAAAGGTATTTGTTTGTAGTCATATCTATTTTTGTGTCTGTATTCCTTCTTACCTGTTTATTTCTTCTTTTTACAGTATTCCCTTTAGCAATTCTTGCATTGCTGGTTTGGTGGTGATAAACTCCCTGAGTCTTTTTTTTTGTCTGCGAAGCTCCTGATTTCCCCTTCAATTTTGATTGATAGTCTTGCTGGATATAGTATTCTTGGATTCAGTCCTTTGCTTTGCAACACTTTGTATACCTCCTTCCATTCACTTCTAGCTTGTTGTGTTTCTGTTGAGTAATCATTTGACAATCTGATGGGTGTTCCTTTGTAGGTAACTCTCTGTCTCTCTCTTGCCCGCCTTTAAGATTCTCTCTTTATCATTTATATTTGCCATTGAGATTATGACATGTCTTGGTGTGGGTCTTTTGGGGTTGATCCTGCTTGGGACTCTCTGTACTTGCGTAACTTTTATCTTTCCCATATCCGGGAAGTTTTCTGTCATTATTTCTTCAAATAGATTTTCTAATCCCTGCTGCTCTTCTTGTCCTTCTGGCAGCCCTATTATACGCATGTTACTTCGCTTCATGTTGTCCCGAAGCTCCCTTAGGCTTTCCTCCTGCTTTTTAATTTTTTTCTCCAATTGCTGTTCAGATTGAGCTTGTTTCTGTACCTGATCTTCTAACTCACTAATTCGGTCCTCTGCTTCTTGTAGTCTACTGTTGAAACTTTCCATGGTGTTTTTTGATTGTAGCTATATCACTTTTCATTTCTTCCTGATTCTTGCATAAGTTGTTGATTTTCTCATCCATCCGATGTATAAATTCCACGACCATTGCTCTGAACTCCTTTTCGGTCATGTTGCAAGCTTCAGTTTCACTAATTTCCTTTCTTGGCGACTCCACATTTTCTTTCCTCTGTGAGTTATTTCGTTTCCCCATTCTGGCTATCACCAGAAAGCTCAAGCTTCCGTTTGTGTGGACCTCGGCCGTGCGCTGTGGGGACTTCGCTCCACCCGAGTTTCACTGAAGTGCTCTGACACTAGGATGTGTGGCTGCCTTTGGTTGATGGGAACCAGACTTGCCCAGGGTCAGTGTCCCCAGTGTTCCGTGTGGTCTCGTGTGCACACTTAGAATCAGGGGCCCTGTCAGCACCACACTGTTGGTATGTGCCGAAAATGAGATCCTTAGCATGTGCCAGGAGTCAGAGTTTCCCTGTATCTGCACCAAGAATCGAGTGTCAGAGTCTCTGTTGCCTTGTGCAGTTTCTCGTTGAGAATCAGGGTCCCTGTGTGTGCATGCACCAACAATTGGAGTCGTTGGCTCTTAGTGTGAATGCGCTGTGAGTCAGGGATCCCAGGCAGCTGTGTCTGGCGTGCCAAATTCCCTGAAGTGGAGCTGCGTCCTGTGTGTGCTCTCTCTACTGAGCCAAACCGGCTAGGGCGCACACTCTCAAATCCCTGAAGGTGAGCTGCCTTTGTGCACTCTCCCAGAATCCCCGAAGAGGGGCGGAGTCCGTCCTGCGCGCCAAATTCCCCAAAGGGAAGCCCCTTTGTGCACGCTCTAAGATTCCCCGAAGGGGAGCTGTGACCCGCAAGCCAAATTCCCCCCAATTCCCCAGAGGGGAGCCCTCTGTGCGCACTGACAGATTTCCCCGAAGGTGAGCTGCTTCTGTCCTGCGCGCCAAATTCCCTAAGGCAGAGCGCGTCCCTGCGCAAAGCTCTGCAGCTTGGGCGAGGGGCGTGTCTATCAGTTACTCTGGCGCTATCCGCACGCGCCTGCGGGGAGGGGGATAGGCTCTTTGACTCACGGGAATCTGCCGGGAAGTCTGGATTCTTGTTGTTTCTTCCTCTGAAGCTGTGATAGCAGTTCTCTGTCCCCAGTGGCTGCAGGGTCCTGGTTTGTGTCAGAAGCCAGGATCCGAGTCTCAGGCAGCTCTGTTTCTCAAGATGGCGTGGTTTCCGTGTCCGCACCAGCCGCCGAGAAGTGTCCGCTTTGTGCGCGGGGCTCCGCCGTCTAGGACTGCCCGGTTAGGCAGCCCCTTGGAAGCCCTGCAGAATCTAACTGACCCTAGCTCATACCCACACACACACCACACACATCTACACGTCTACACTCTCCTCTATGGGTTCCTCACTCACACTCTCTCTCTCCCTACCTTCTTGCTGGTCGCCATCTTTTTTCCTGTATACTTCTTTAACCCCAAAGGAAGTTCTTGAGTCCGTGACAGGACTTGATCTGTGGGTTAGGAAGATTTATCTGACATTAATATATAGAGGATAGAGAGGTTACATCTTCACAGCGCCTTTCTAATGTTAATGACACAACAAGTATGATAATATTAGTCCTATGCGTCTTCATGAGGTAATGCATATAAAGTATTCTCAGTAGTGGGCACAGGCAGTCCTTACCATAACCCTGGGCAGTAGCTATTATTGTGATCTCCATTGTACAGTTGAAGACACTGAAGGTTGGAAAGAAAAAAAAAATGACTCGTCTAGCATCACCCAGCTGGTTGGCAGGGTTGGACTGCCTTTCATATGTTTTACTCAAGACATTTTTTTGTATTGTTTGACAATTGTACCAATGTATTTCCTTCTGTTTTGCTGTTGTTTAATATGTATTAATTTTATCTCCCCAAATATCTTTGGAATTGCTTGATAGTAATGCTCTACTACAGCCTCAAGCTGTGTTCCTTGGGAAAAGAATGGAGAAAGTAAGATCTTTTTTGTATTAAGATCTCTTCTGTGAGAAAAAGCAGTTACACAGATTCATAGAACTCTGGATTCAGATTTTAAGCAGCGTCCTCTACCAGAGGATTTCTCAGTCAGTGCTCTTAAATTGCTAAGTTGTTTTGTAAATTCTTTAAGAGGGGAATAGATTCTAGCCTATATGGGTAGGTTGGGTTCCCAAAAAGAAGAACCTGAGATGGGGGGTCCTGTACATTTACTGAAGGAGTCCTCTTAGTGAGGGGGTGAAGGAAGCAGGAGAGGGTAAGAATGAAACTGACAAACTGACCTAACGCTGCACTGTACAACATGGCCAATAGTCATCACTGGAAATGTGGGTAGTGTGACTGAGGATCTGAATTTTAAATGTTATTTAATCATAATTGAAACTTTAGAAACTGGTGCCTGATTCATTTATTAGAACATTTTAAAATGTGGGTATGTAAATCTACTTTTCTGACTGTAAATTTTATGAAATCTAAACATACTTTTGAAAACATTTACCATCTGGGATGTTTCATAAGAGTAAAGTACATAATGGATTTCTAAGACAGTATAGCAGTGATGGGCAACCTTTTGAGCTTGGTGTGTCAAACTTCGCCAAAAAACTGAGCATAACTCGGGTAGTGTGTCACTTTGAGGAAAAAACATTTTTTCGCAAATGTTTCACCCTCAGGAGCAGCAAATGTTTCATCCTCGGCATGCGGCCACCTCAGCGGCCGCGTGTCATCAAAAATGGCTACGCGTGTCAGTGCTGACACGCATGTCATAGGTTCGCCATCACTGCAGTATAGAAAGATGTAAAATATTTTAATTTGATTGCTTATTGAAATGTATGTTTTGAATATATTGGTAAAACTAAATGTAAATTAAAAATTATTTTATGTATTTTTTAAATTTTTAATTGTTTAATTTGGTTTACTATTTACTTTTTTAAAATGTTTTTTAATACTTTAAAAAATGGCTACCAAAATATTTGAAATTGTATATGTGGCTCACATTAGTTTTCTATTGGACACCGCTGATCTAAAGTCTATCGCTGTCTGACCCCACAGAATTGTCTTCCTTGAGGCAAGGGAGCCAACCTTTTGTGTTCTAGGATCAGTCAGTCATTGGCTAGTGCCACTCTTCCCTTTATACTTCATGAAGGCATAACTTCCAGCATAATGTAGTTTTGAATGTTTGAAAGATTTTTTCATAAATTTGACCACAAAATCTGCTATATGCTATAATGGATTTGTTTGAAGACCACCATACACTTGGTAATAAGTCTTAGAGGGTGTAAGTCACCAAACTCTAATGATTTTTCCATGTAATATTTTATTACTTAGGTGTCTGTCTTGTGCAGTTAAGCATGAAACTCATTACACAGAAATGGCAACATTGTGCATACCTGTATGAATGCTTATTTTTGACTTACCTAAGTGCTAGACAATTATCAATAATTTTGATTTCTCTTGAAAGAGCCTTTTGGCTTATGTGTCCCTAGGAGAACATTATGATTAAAAGCCATGATACTCTTTAACACCTTTTGGATCAATGTGTTTATCATGAAGTTGTTAGGAGTTGGTGTACAGACAGTGATGGGATTGGGATAGAATCAATTCATTGGCATTCAAGGGAAGGGAAAAAGTTCAGCAAAAAAATAACTCTCAGGGCCAGAGATAAAATTTCTCCCCGCCTCCCCCTCCCCCTCCCCCTCCCCCCCCTCCTCCTCCCCCCTCCCCTTCCCTCCCCTCTCTCCTCTCCCCTTTGTTTCTTATCCCAGTTTGTAAGTAGGTAATCTGGACAGAAAGGGAAGCAAGCATAAGCCTTTCTTGGAGAAGGGCAGCTGATAAGGCTTGGGGTACAAGAAAGACACAACATTTCAGAGTTTCTGTCTTTTCTTCACCCTCTTGAGGTCAGGCTATGAGATGGAGAACAGGTGCATTCTCCCCATCTTATGTAAAGTGATAGATTGGATAGATATTCCCCAGAGTAACTCAGAACTCTTAACAAATCATTTCAAAAATTGAAAAACTGAAAAGAATATAACATTGGTATGTGAAATAAAGAGAGAATGTTAGATTATGGACTAAAGAAAATACTAGGTAAGAAATTCTACTGGCGGTATTCTCCTTTGTGTATGCTAAGAATAACAGCACCCATTCCATTCCCGTAACTTCTACATTCCACCTTTCACCTTCTACCTTCTGTCACTTGTAATTTTATTCTTACATTGTCATAGTTGTTACAGTTTAATTCTTACATTCATTTTAATTCTTATAATGAAGTCACCTGCATTTGTTCATTAGTTGATAGTAACATTTGCAGACCAGTGCACAACAATAATGTTATCATGACTCCATGCATTTTTTTTACTGCATGATAAAGGTATATGTTAAAATCATGTCATCTTCTCCAAGAGTCCAACGTCATAACCCCTGGGCCAATCAAAGGCAAATGATTCCATTATCAAGGTCAAATGGATTTTCTTTTCCATTGCTTTAAATTATGCTACTATTTGGTCTACTTCCTATTTGGACTATGCATTTTAAAATATACACGGCTTACAACATTTTCCCCCCTGGAGATTCTGAATCTTTTTAAACGCATTCTAAAGTTTAGTCTCTCTTTCAATCCTAATAGTTGATTCATTGAGTCCTCCTTTTTGTTTTTCCACAGAGACATCTTTTCTGAAACGGTCTTCCTTTCAATGACGTATCAACTTGGTTGTCATCTTCGGGTTAGGAACACCATGTCCTTAATCCCACATATTTCTCTTTCTGGCATTATCCCTCTTTCTTGCCACAACACAGCTGTGGATGTCTCTATGTCAGAGAAAAGAGGGCTTTACTCGGGAGTCCAGTAACACACGAGATGCTGCGTTCTCTCCAGATGATTTCCTCAGTTTCTTGGATAAAGAAGCTCCCTTGTTTATTATCCCATCTAGGGGGTAGTTCTTGAGCTGCCTGCTGCTTTACAAACAGTAGTAGAGAAAGGGGCAGGGGCACAGCATTTCATGTGTAGGAATTCAATGAATCACCCTGGTTTTCAGACCTCTGCTCGTTTCTGCCCTGTATCACATATCCAAGCATTAGCCTCTATATTTCAGTGAGCACAATGACCCCAACATTCTCTGCAGACTCATGGCATATTCTAGGCCATAGTTTTCTCGTTTTTATCTGTCAACACTCCTCCATCGGCTTTCCATCTTCCAGAAGGCTCTCAACGGCTGTTGACTCCCATTAACAGTCTTGTTACGGTTTTATTCTTTTTTTTTTTTTTTTTGTACATTTCTATTCTTATCTCAGTCAGGTCTGGGGAAAGACCTGGTTAAATGAGAATTTCAGGGTGCCATCCTGAAATAACAAATGGACCCACTGGACCTCCCAGGTCAGGGGACTGTTGGAGGAAAGGTAAATGAATAAGGTTGACAGGAATATGGTAAGCAGTCTACCCGGAACAGACAGTGAATTAATAAAACTACATAATTTAGGAGTGTTGATTCAGAGTGGACCCTGCCTTGAAAAGAAAAGATTGCATTTGATATCTTAGGGATTAGGGAACAACTCTAAAGTTCTTAAGCAATTGAGTGTTGTTATGAATATGGTTTTGCTGTCTAGGTTTAATTATTAAAAAGCATGGAACTAGTGAAGGCCACTTTCTGGGCAGGATTCTAGAAAAAAATAATTCTTTACATTTCTGGTTTAATTTCAAGCATTGAGCTTGAGAATCATTTGACCTAAGTAAACATATGAATAATGTGTAAGTGTCTGGGAATTTAAATAATAACATATAACAAATAATGAGAGAAGTAAATATTGTGCAGTAAAGATCTTCCCCTATTCCTCTACTATAATTGCTGTATTAAATTTAAATGTGTTAGTTCCATGAATGACACATGTTAAGCTTTCAAATAATTAGTAATTTTATAATAATGCTGCTTTAACCCAGCTGGTGTGGCTCAGTGGTTGAGTGTTGATCTATGAACCAGGAGGTCATGGTTCAATTCCCAGTCAGGGCACATGCCTGGGTTTCGGGCTTGACCCCAGTGTGGGGCATGCAGGAGGCAGTTGATCAATGACTCATCATTGATGTTTCTCTCTCTTCCCCTTTCCCTCTCCCTTCCTCTCTGAAAAATTTTTTTTTAAAAAAATGCTGCTTTGCCGAAACCGGTTTGGCTCATTGGATAGAGCGTCGGCCTGCGGACTCAAGGGTCCCGGGTTCGATTCCGGTCAAGGGCATGTACCTTGGTTGTGGGCACATCCCCAGTAGGGGGTGTGCAAGAGGCAGCTGATTGATGTTTCTCTCTCATCGATGTTTCTAACTCATTATCCCTCTCTCTTCCTCTCTGTAAAAAATCAATAAAACATATATATATATAAAATGCTGCTTTATATTTATACTAGAGGCCCAGTGCACGAAATTCGTGCACTCGGGGGGGGTGGTGTGGAGGGGCCCTCAGCCTGGCCTGCGCCCTCTTGCAGTCTGGGAGCCCTCAGGGGATGCCCAACTGATGGATGTCCTAAGCTGGCGGTCGGACATCCTTAGTGCTGCCACGGAGGCAGGAGAGGCTCCCACCACCCCACTGCACTCACCAGCCGTGAGCCCTGCTTCTGGCTGAGCGGCGCTCTCCCTATGGGAGTGCACTGACCATCAGGGGGCAGTTCCTGCATTGAGCGTCTGCCCCCTGGTGGTAAGTGCCCATCATAGCGACTGGTTGTTCTGCTGTTCAGTCGATTTGCATATTAGCTTTTTATTATATAGGACTAGAGGCCCAGTGCATGAATTCGTACATGGGTGGGGTCCCTCGGCCTGGCTGGTGATCGGGGCCTATAGGCGATTGGGGCCAGCTGGTTGGGGGAGCGACTGTGAGAGGTTGGTCGGCCATAGGAGGTTGGCTGTGGGAGCGCACTGACCACTAGGGGGCAGCTCCTGTGTTGAGTGTCTGCCCCCTGGTGGTCAGTGTGCATCATAGCAAGTGGCCGACTAGTCATTCATTCAACTGGTTGTAATGGTTGCTTAGGCTTTTATATATATAGATAGTTTCATGCTTTTTAAAACACTTTGACATATACCAATGGGAAAATCTTCATCAATGGCATGATCTTTATAATGATCTCTGTGAGGAATAGGCTAGATATTAACATCTTAATTTTATGAGTGATGGAATTGAGAGAGAGAGAGAGAGAGAGAAATATGTCATATCACACAATTATTTGGTTTTTATTTTATTTATTTTTAATGTATGTTTTTACTGATTTTTAGAGAGGTAGGGAGAGAGAGAGAGAAATATCAACATCAATAAGAGAGAAACAGAAATATAAACATTTATAAGAGAGAAACATCATTAATTGGCTGCCTCCTGTACACCCCCTACTGGGGATTGAGCCCACAACCCCAGCATGTGCCCTGATTGGGAATTGAACTGGTAACCTCTTGGTTCATGGGTTGATGCTCAACTATTGAGCCACACCAGCCAGACTAAGTGCTTTAATCAGTATAATAGTTTTGATAGATAACTAGGGATTGGTCCATTTAGTGTGTCCTCCAGTAGTGAAGAAGTTGAAAAAAGAAAAACTATGTTTCCCAGACCCTTTTAGCAGGTGAGAAGGGTGGCCCGGCAGAGGTTCTCCAGTCTGGCTCTTAGTATCATAGGTGTTGAGCGATGGGTGGTGGTAGTAGCAGGTTTCCACTAAAATATAACTGTGGTGTTATTAAAAATGTTTCTTGGTTGATGTTGTTTCTGCCTGAGTAGCATTCAAACCTGGCTTTTAAGGGCCTCATGGAAACTTGAAAATAACTTAATAGCACAGAACAAATCCCTTTCCCTTTAAATTAGCTAGAGTGGATTCTGTATTTGCAATTATGATTTCTGTCTGATACATAGGCCAAAAGAAGAATTCTCTCTTAAGGGAATACTCAAGTTAATTAAGATCATGCCATAGCTGGTTTGGCTAAGTGGATAGAGCATTGGCCTGGGGACTGAAGGGTCCTGGATTCAATTCTGGTCAAGAGCACATGTCCGGGTTACCCCCTGTGGGCTTGATCCCCAGTGTGGGGCTTGTAGGAGGCAGCCAATCAATGATTCTCATCATTGATGTTTCTCTCTCTCTCTCTCTCTCTCTCTCTCTCTCTCTCTCTCTCCCTTTCCTTTCCTTTCCTTTCCTTTCCTTTCCTTTCCTTTCCTTTCCTTTCCTTTCCTTTCCTTTCCTTTCCTTTCCTTTCCTTTCCTTTCCTTTCCTTTCCTTTCCTTTCCTTTCCTCTCTGAAATCAGTAAAGATATATTTAAAAAAAAGTCTGGTTGACTTTTAAATATCAGTAATGTCATACCAATGGATATGTATAAACCTAGGTAAATGAATTAAATTCCCCATAAAATAAAATATTGTAAAATATAAATCTAAGAGGTTTAGTTACAAAGGATTGTAGGAGGTGGTGCATCTGAGTATCTGAGGGGTCATTATGGAGAGAAAGGAGTTAGAGAAGTTAGTTGAAGAGCATGTTCTTTAGAGCAAAATTGCCTTTATCTCTCTCACACACACACAGTCTATTAAAATCATGCTCAAATTGTGATCATGGTTATATGAAAAAAGCAGGAGGTACACTAGTGTCCCAAAATCAGTGAGAATTCAGTATTACAGAACAAGAGAAGTTTCTGGCAATGAAAAATGAATTACGGCTAAAGAAAATGGGGTTAAAAAGGACCAGAGAAAGAAAATTTCAATGAATACTATACTTAAAAATAGTACTGCATGAAAATAGCAACTGTTATTCTAAATCATCTCATATATTTGGCCAGTTGTGGTCTAACTACTAACAAAAACTAGAAAAGACACTATAAGAAACTATGATGAACAAAAACAGACCCGGAGACAGGGAAGCATCGATCAGACTGTTAAACCTCAGAGGGAAGGTAGGGGAGGGTGGGGGAAAAGGGGAGAGATCAACCAAAGGACTTGTATGCATGCATATAAGCCTAACCAGTGGTCACGGACAACAGGGGTGTGGGGACATACATGGGGAGGGATTTGGGGTGGGAATGGGGGGGATGAGGACAATTATGTGATACCATAATTAATAAAAAAAAAAGAAACAAGAAACTATGAAGTTAGAAATGATTATACATAAATGTGCCTGGACCTATAACATCAAATGAATCTTTGTGTTGCTAGATTATATTCTTGAGTATTTATTCTTACCCTTTTCCTTGGGCTAGCACATTATACAAGTTGGTATTTACTTCTTGCTTTTCTTTGCTAGAGGCTCTCAGTGAGATTTGCTGTTTTATCTTCCTCACCAAATATTCACTACCTACAGTGATAACCCAAAAGAAGGAATTAACAACTTTTTCCCCTTACTGACTTTACCCTTTACCCCCTACATCCCAAAAGTATTTATTGCTACCTTCCCCCCGCCCCAATATTTTGACCTCTTCTTTCTAGTTCGGTAAATATTGGTTTCAACCATTCCTGCAGGGAGGCCTTGAGAGTCACTACTGATCGTCCACTGGCCTGTGGACAGTTGAACGTCTAACACTGTGTAACTGACAGCAAGGGGTTCATGAGGGCCTGAGACAGGAACATTCGCTGATGCTCCACAGTTAAGAAATTGCAAGTTTCATGGGAATAGCTTTGATTTGGACATGATAAATCTTCACATAAAAAAGACAAAATATTAATATGGTAGTGAGGACATGTTTGCCTTTTAAGAACTCCACCTTTATTTAATACTTTTCTCTGGGGACTAAAAGCTTCCACTTGTTTTTGTGTTTTTTTTTTAATTAATTAATTAATTAATTAATTAATTTATTTATTTATTTTTATTGTGTTTCTATAACCTTTGTGTTGATACCGAAGAGAGTGATACCAAAAATACTACAACTTGCTCAGGATTTCATAGTAAGTTAGTGAACAAGCTTAGGTGAGCTGGCTGTTGACCCTGCATATGGATCTTCACTATTAATTAGGCTTTGGGTTTGAGAGGAAAATTCATGCAATTCTTCTGGTGTTACACTGGGAGCGTTATTCGGAGCTGGCTGAACTTTCTTCAGGGAACCATCTAACCCAGGGATGTACAAAATTCCTGAGATGCTCAAACTATTACATATATAAATATTGTAGCCAAAGAATGCTGGGTCAAATTTTATACTTTTAAGGGGTAAACCAATCTTTATATGTTGTCGGGGATTTTCAGGCGAGGTTCATACATTTAGCTTAAGATATGAAAACCAACTAAAGATTTAATGAAAAAGCATTGGTTTTTAGAGCCACAGTTATGTATATCAAAATGGAGATACTTATTAGTTGTATTAATTTCATTGTTTTTTTTTTTTTTTTGGAGTACTTTCTTTTTTAAATTTATCTCAGATGAAGAATTAGCAGACATTTTCCGTGAAGGGCTGGATAGTAAATATTTTAGTCTCTGTGGGCCATGTATTGTAGGTTGCAACTATTCAACTGTGTTGTTGAGGTGAGAAAGCAGCCAAAGAAATGCATGGCAATAAAAAATGGCTGTGTTCTAAAGAAAATTTTATTTACGTATACTGAAATTTGAATTACATGTAATTTTCATGTCATAATTATTCTTTTGATGTCCACCGCCCCCCACCCCCCTGCATTTGAAAATGTAAAAGCCATCCTTAGCTTGTTGGTTGTGCAAAGCAGGGCAGGCTGGATCTGGCTTGTTTTCTGTAGTTTGCTGACCTTGTCTTAGATAAACGAACTGAGAATCCAAGAGTTCCCAAACCATTTTACCTGCTACTTGTTAATAATCTTAAGTTTCTCAGACTAGATTTACATGGGCAGGTAAGTAAAATGAAAAGACAAAGTTGCTGTTAATTTTTGTGTGAAAGATAACTAATTT
Organism: Ia io; assembly: GCA_025583905.1. Taxonomy (NCBI): domain Eukaryota; kingdom Metazoa; phylum Chordata; class Mammalia; order Chiroptera; family Vespertilionidae; genus Ia; species Ia io. The sequence continues at coordinate 41,244,498 of JAJQQW010000012.1, read as the reverse complement.
TTATAGTTCTTTTTTTGTTGTTTTATCTACATAGTAAACTTTATAGAGTTTCCAGGGATTTCTGAGAGAGGTACATTTTGCTTAGGGTTTTGCAGCTGTGTTATAAACAAGAATTTTCAACATTCCCTCCCCCCTTTTTTTTTATTGATCTTGATATTCTCCTCATGGAGAGAAGCTAGTGGCATATGTAACTTTTTCTTGGTACATCATTATAATAAGTATTCACCATAAATACTAGTTATTATAGTGACAATTTTCAATACACAATGTACACATTCTTTTCCAATGCAGGTAAGTTTTTAATCCCTTGCTTTTCACTACTAAAAAATGTGCCATCTTTAAACAATCAAAAAATAAACTCTACAAAGGGCCTTACTAAAACCTTTGTACTCTTTTTTTTTTTTTTAAATATATTTTATTGATTTTCTACAGAGAGGAAGGGAGAGGGACAGAGAGCTAGAAACATCGATGAGAGAGAAACATCGACCAGCTGCCTCCTGCACACCCCCTACCGGGGATGTGCCCTCAACCAATGTACATGCCCTTGACCGGAATTGAACCTGGGACCTTTCAGTCCGCAGGCTGACGCTCTATCCACTGAGCCAAACCGGTTTTGGCAACCTTTGTACTCTTAAGCTTTGATAGTTTAAATTACATTTTTGATAGTCAATAAGCACAGAAAAAAAGCTTTCTATTTCTATATCCTCTTTGGAGAAATGTCTATTTAGGTTCTTTTCCATTTAAAACAGTTGGGTTATTTGTTTTTTCATTATTGATTTGTAAGATTTGGCCTTGAAGGTGGGAGTTGTGCTCCCTTTGAAAACCATTGCTAAGGGGGGCCCGGAGCAGTGCCTAGTCGAGGGCTAATTACTCCCCACACTTGAGGCAGGGCCCTTCTGTGTGCTCTATCCAATGTCCCGGGAGTCGTGGCGAGAACAAGCCTCTACCCAGCCCTGGATGAGTACTGTTACCTCAGATCCTGTTGTGCGGTTCTTTCCCTAGCCCTGGCTACTCTCTTCCCACATATGTGTTCATCAGGAGTAAGCTGAATACCCAGCAGGGGCCTCTGCCGATCTTCTGAGTTCTCTTTGTAGTTTTCTTCTTTCCCATTCCCTGTCCTGTGCACTTTAGCTGCCACAATTTCCCTGGATTTTCAGCTTTGTCTCTTCAGCTCAAAGAATTTTCCAGGCTCTGTCTTAATTTCTCCTCCCTGTCTGTGGCCTGGAAAGTCTCTGAAGGTAGTAAGCTAGGGCTATTAAAGGGTTCCTCCTGTTTGTTTCTCACTTCTAGGGATTACTGCTCTTTTTTTAAAATTTCTTTTTATTTTATTTTAAAAAAATAAATCTTTATTGTTCAGATTATTACAGTTGTTCCTCTCCCCCCCCCCATAGCTCCCCTCCACCCAGTTCTCACCCCACCCTCTGCCCTTACCCACACCCCCACATTGTCCTCATCCATAGGTGTACGATTTTTGTCCAGTCTCTTTCCGCACCCCCCAACACGCCCTTCCCCCCAAGAATTGCCAGTCCACTCCCTTTCTATGTCCCTGATTCTATTATATTCACCAGCTTATTCTGTTCATCAGATTTTTTATTCACTTGATTTTTAGATTCACTTGTTGATAGATATGTATTTGTTGTTCATAATTTTTATCTGTACCTTTTTCTTCTTCTTCTTCCTCTTCTTAAAGAATACCCTTCAGCATTTCATATAATACTGGTTTGGCGGTGATGAACTCCTTTAGCTTTTTCTTATCTGTGAAGCTCTTTATCTGACCTTTAATTCTAAATGATAGCTTTGCTGGGTAGAGTAATCTTGGTTGTAGGTTCTTGCTATTCATCACTTTGACTATTTCTTGCCACTCCCTTCTGGCCTGCATAGTTTCTGTTGACAAATTAGCTGATAATCGTATGGGTGCTCCCTTGTAGGTAACTAACTGTTTTTCTCTTGCTGCTTTTAATATTCTCTTTGTCTTTTGCCCTTGGCATTTTAATTATGATGTGTCTTGGTGTGGTCCTCTTTGGATTCCTTTTGTTTGGGGTCCTCTGTGCTTCCTGGACTTGTAAGTCTATTTCTTTCACCAGGTAGAGGAAGTTTTCGGTCATTATTTCTTCAAATAGTTTTTCAGTATCTTGCTCTCTCTCTTCTTCTGGCACCCCCATAATTCTGATCTTGGTATGCTTAAAGTTGTCCCAGAGGCTTTTTACACTATCTTCAACTTTTTGGATTCTTTTTTCTTTTCCATTTGGGTGTTTTTTGCTTCTTCGTATTTCAAATCTTTGTCTTGATTCTTGCGATCCTCTAGTCTGCTGTTGGATCTCTGTATATTATTCTTTATTTCAGTCAGTGTATGCTTAATTTCTAGTTGGTCCTTTTTCGTATCCTTGAGGGACTCACTAAATTTATCGGTGGTTTCTAAAATTCTTGAAAAACCTTATAACCGTGGTTTTGAACTCTATATCCAGTCGTTTGCTTTCCTCCATTTCTTTCATTTTTGACCTGTTTCTTTGTCTCCACATTTTGGCTGCTTCCCTGTGTTGATAGAGTGGCTTTGTGTGCTAGGTGTCCTATAGGGCCCTGTGGCTCAGCCTCCCCAGTTACCTGAGGTGGACACTCTTGGTGCACCCCTTTGTGGGCTGTGTGCACAGTCTTGTTATAGTTAAGCCTTGATTGTTGTTGGTATCACTGGGAGGAATTGACCTCCAGGCCAATTGGCTGTGAGGATCAGTTGTGTCTACGATGGGAGAACTGTGCTGGAGACACCCTTATGGGGCAGGACTTGCTTCAGTGGGGCTTTGGTGTTCACTGTGTCTGCCCCCTGAGTGTGTCCCTTATGGATCTGAGGAGTTGTAATCTGGATGGTCCCACTCTGACCCCTGGGTACACTGGCTCTTGGATCTCCAAGTTGGTGCAAATTTAGCTCTTCCTGAGGCCACCCAGCAGGAGCTATGGAGAGATCTGTAGATTCCTCTTCTTTGTTTGGGGTTTTGGAGGTGCCCAGATGAGGCCCAGCTGTGAAGCAATGCAAGCTGCTGTGGAGCCTTGGGCCTTCTTTTGGAAGTTCTGGGGCTCTCTGACCCAGCTGCAGTTTGTTAGGTAATTTTAGATTGTAAAGGGCCAGGCCATTCACATGCAAAAGCCTCTGTGCACAGCTGGGGTGGGGTTGTAAATTGGGTGGGGTGGGGTCTCAGGGAATCGACAGGGCAGAGCAAACAGCAATGACTGACCTTCAGCCCTGCCCTAAGAGGCCCCCGGGTCTCAGTGTCCCCCGGTAATCACTGCAAGCACCTCGGAGAAAAAGCCGCCTTCGTGTTCCGGCCCGATGCCAGACAGTCCACTTTCTCCCCGTATGAGTCTCAGTCCCTAGAGTCTCACCCAGAACTGGAGTTCAAAGCAGTCAGGAGCTTGTGTCTCCCTCCTGATTGAAAAAGACAACCATGTCCTTAGTTGCCAGACCTTTCCGCGCACATGCCTCCGTACCACTGCACTTTACTTCCGCATCTCCTCTGAGTCTCAGTGTGCTTTTCTCTTCCCTTAAAGTTGTAGAATTTCCACTCAGCCAGCCTTCCTGTGGTTCTGGATGATGTCCGTTTTGTCTTTTAGTTGTAGTTTTGAAGTGGTTGTGTGAGGCAGCAAGTTCAGGTGTTTACCTATGCCGCCATCTTGGTTTCTCCTTGGGATTACTGCTCTTTATTGCATGATGCCCAGTGCCTTCACAACCATGTAAGAAAAATATATTTTATCCATTTTTTGTTATTTAAGATAGGAAAACATCTGGCCTTTATTAATCTGCCTTGGAAGGAAACAAATTGTAACTTTTAATAAGCCTTTACCGTGAGTTTGAAGATAATGCGAGGGGAATAAAACACAATGAATAGTTTACAATGACAACCATATGCAGCTACGTCCTGCGTCCATAGGTCCTGCTGATGTCCTTATAGCTCGCAAACCTAGTCTACATAGCAGCTGCTAGCTTTTCCCTCTACCGTGAAAAGGTTTTCCTTTACCATAAAAATATGTTTGTTCCATGAAAATTGTCTCAAACGTTTACTAGTAAAGAAGGGTGTTTTTCTCTTCCTCCCTCCCTTCCTCCCTCCTTCCTTCCTTTTTTTCTTTCCTTCCTTCCATGTAGGACCTAGTTGACATCATCCTCCCCTCTGCATTGCAAAAAATAATCAATGGGCTCCAAAGTTCAATTCAAGCTCCTACCTTTTAGGAACTTTCAAGTTCAAGATAGCTGTTTCCCAAATGAAAAACAAACAAAATCAAACCCCTAGTGCCTAGTCTTAGCCTGGGAACCCCATTATACCAGAACATGTTATTATATATTGAGTCAGTTAATATGCACTGGGGCATGTTGCATGTGTATGGTGTATTAAAATACACACTGAAGGGTGGCCAGAGGCGTATACCTGAAATCTTAATTGAACCATAAATATAATGTTAATTATAAAAGTTGAAGAAAATTTGATTTTTAGTTCTTGTTCCTTTTCACTTTGGTTATTCCCCCTTTGCTGGCTGTTTTGATTCTACAGTGTTCTTTGATTTTCAAGCTTATTTATAAACAATATAATCACTTTTAGAAAGTGGAGCTATACTTTTAAATGCAGGAAAGGGACTTTCTCTTTAAAAGAACCATGTAGATATCTTTTATAAAGCAAACTAGAGGCCTGATGCATGAAATGCATGCAATGGCCTCAGCCCTCACAGCCACGGTGGCTTGCCTTGGCCCTTGCTGCCCTGGCTTCATCCGGAAGATCGTCCGGTGGGACATCTGGAAGGTCATTTGGCTGTCCGATCTAATTAGCATATTATGCTTTTATTATTATAGATAATATTTTGTGATGTGTCTATTTGGCCCTAAATTTTCCTTTTATTTTATTTTTTTTACTTCTAGAGTTTATTCATATGATCATATAAAGTTTTTAAATATAAAATTTTTATGTATTCATAAGTTTTCATGTATTACTCATATGTACAAGATGTACTTATATAAATATTTGTAGAATATATTAGTACTTTATTCAAGAAGGCATTTCATACCTGATTTTTTTTTTAATATATCCTCAGGTGAGGATTTTTTCTTTTTTTTAAAATTGATTTCAGAGAGAGGAAGAGAGAGGGAGAGAGGGAGAGAAACATCAATGATGAAAGAGAATCATTGATTGGCTGCCTCCTGCATGCCCTCCACTGGGGATTGAGCCCGCAACCTGAGCATGTATCATTGACTTGAATCAAACCCAGGACCCTTCAGTCCGCAGGCTGATGCTCTATCCACTGAGCCAAACCAGCCAGAGCCATATCTAATTTTTTGAAGATTAAAAAGAGCATATTTGATAGGAAAGGGACAGAATGAATCCAGTAGAAGGAAACTTTCTGAAACTTGTTCTTGTGGTATTTTCAAGGACTTCAGTAAATTGCTTTTACATATAGAGTGGGATTTCTTGAAGGTAAGTGTAGTTTATTTGTAAATATTTTAAAAGTGAAATTTCCTATTCATTAAATGTCAAAGTAATTGCATTATAAGAAAGATGGGAATGGTATTTCAAAATAAAAGACTCCCTATATATAGAATTTATAAAGCATGAATGCTAATATTCTAGATTGAAAGAAAATTTGTTGCACCCTTTTCCCCTAATTAGGAAAGTAGCCATTTTATCCTGACACAAGTCGATTAGACTGCGAACTACCTAAATTCTATAAACTAGCTATTTTTGTTAATAGCTGGAACATGTTGCTCTTACCTAGAACATTCCTCTGTGTGTCCCCGGACACCTCAGGCAGAGGGAAGTTCCTCTCTGTGCCTCTTACACTTTGTACGGAAGCCCAGCTTAGACGGTGCCACAGTGTTTGCTGATTCTCATTTGTGAACTTGGGCTGCAAAATTGCTTCATGTTGATCTGTATATCCTGGATGCCTGTGATGGAGCTGTGTTTATAGGGAAAAACAAATGTTTGTCAAAGGGAAGTTGGATATGTTCATTCACATATTTATTCAGCAACACATTTATTTATACATTGAATATATTGTATATAGGCAGCGGAGTAGGCACTATTTTAAAATATATTTTTATTGATTTTTTTACAGAGAGGAAAGGAGAGGGAGAGAGAGTTAGAAACATCAGTGAGAGAGAAACATCGATCAGCTGCCTCCTGCACACCCCCTACTGGGGATGTGCTCGCAACCAAGGTACATGCCCTTGATCGGAATCGAACCTGGGACCCTTGAGTCCACAGGCCGACGCTCTAGCCACAAACCGGTAGGGGAGTAGGCACTATTTTAGACCATATTGTGGTGACCAGGACCAATGCAGCTTTTACTCTCATTATAATTCAGAAGAAAAACAGGCTTTGATCCAAATCATTACAATAAGTGATAATGAGGGTTATGATAGGAAGCAAAGAATCCTACTGTAGGATCTGCCTTAGCAATGGGTACCGAAGGCTTCCCAGAAGTGACGCTCACATTGGGACCAGATATGAGCTGTAATCACCCAAAAAGGGTTGGGAGAATTGGGAGAGTAAGGCAGGATAGTGAGACCAGTAATAGGCAGTTTAGGTACTGAATCTTTATTTCAGGAGTGGCGGTTTCTCCCAATAGCGCTACGTGTTTGGCTGTTCATATTACCTAATGGAGACAAAGACTGTAATTATTGTTCAATGTTTACATAATCTTTCTCTGAGCATGACTCTTGTGCCAGTTGTTCAACATCTCAACTTGTTAGTCATGAACACAGTTCTTTTTTGATATATATATATATATAGTTTTAATATATGAAGTCAAAGACAGGATTCTATACAGGCTATCATAACTTTCCAGTTCAGAATCATGACAAGAAAAGATAATCTTTTTGTGGGGAATCATCTGCTCTCTAAATTGTGGAGGTCACTTTAATTTTTCAGTCTCCTAGCTGCAATTCTGGCTTTCAGAAAAAGACATAAAACTCACCATTTACTGGTCTTGAAATTTTGTCATCTCTACTAGAAATTTCCTGAGACAATAACAGCTAATACTTGAGTGCTTTCCATGTTCACCTATTGTGCTAAATATATATTATGAAATACGTACAAGTAATATTTTACCCTTTTCCTATAGGTAGGGACACTACAAGTAATTAATGTCCAAGCCTCAAAGCTAGAAGTGGTGGATTAGAATGTCATCTCAGGAGTATCTGGTTTAGGAGTCTGAGTTCCTTATGTGGTGTTGCCTAGGGAGCTGAATGTGATTATTAACATGCTGAGATCGTCTCAGACCCTCTTCACAGGTTTTCTCCATTATAAGGAACACTATTCTTTGTTATATTTAATAAAAATAATTTATTCCATTTTCTTTATGCTAATGTTCATGAATAAGTGAAAACTAATACATTCATGGAGTAATGTGGATAAAATAGGCCCTTTTGTATGTTGTTGGTGAGATGGCTGTATTTTGGAGACTTAAAATTCATTTGCCTCTTGACTCAGCAATTCTACTTTTATGAATTTATCCTACAGCTACATTTGATCATCTATGCAAAGATATATGTCATGGTGGTTCTTTTTTTGTTAATCTTCACCCAAGGATATTTTCCCATTGATTTTTAGGGAGACTGGGAGAGAGAAACATCAATATGAGAGAAACACATCAATTGGTTGCCTCCTGCATGAGCCCTGACCAGGGAGGAGCCTGCAACCAAGGTACATGTCCTTGACCAGAATCGAACCTGGGACCCTTTGGTCTTCAGGCTGACACTCTATCCACTGAGCCAAACTGGCTAGGGCTCATGGTTGTTTTTTTTTGTAGCATTGTTTAAGCAGAAAAAAATTGGAAATGATTGTGTGTTCAATAGGGTCCCAGTAAAATAAGTATATCAATAAGATGTGACCTTAGTCAAGTATTAATAAGAATGATACCAGCTCATCAGTCTTCACTAAGTTCTAAGCACTGCTTTTACTTATGCTCATTATAGTGTAGGTATTCTTATTATTAGCTCCATTTACAGAGGTTAAGTGACTTGTCCAAGGTGGTAGGACAGAGACACTGAAGCAGAATGGCTTCAGAGCCCACACTGTTAATTACTGTGCTATATGGCCTCCTGGTCATCCATATTCTAATGTGAAAAGAAAATAATTTGATAAGGAAAATGAGAAAATGGTTGAAAGTTTTTATAGTATGATACCATTTTTGAAAAGGATCTATGTCTGTATCTTCTATATGGTCCATTTAAAACAAATATCTGTTTTCTTGTGACATAAAATCTCTCTAAAATATATTCATATATATTAACATGTATGAATATATGAATATATTAATAAAATATACACATGTAAAATATAAATATATACATATAAATATATATACACACACACACACACATATGCACACACACAAAATATGGAAAAATTTCTGGATAGATATACAAGAACTTAATGGGTGTTTTGGGGGATTCGTATGGAGACTGAAAAAATGTTCACTCTGTACTCTTCAGTATGGTGAATAATTTAAAACCAAAGAGCACATATTGCTTTTATAACACAAATAAGCTTAACTTGAAAAACTTAAACACTGGATGTGGTAGTTCTTAAGCAATTATGTTATTGATTTTTAAATTAAATGTATATTTTATTGATTTCAGAGAGAGGAAGGGAGAGAGAGAAACATCAATATGAGAGAGAAACAGTTGCCTCCTGCATGTGCCCCAACCTGCATCCTGGGTGTGTGCCCTGACCTGAAATCAAACCCACCACCTTTTGGTGTATGGGATGATGCTTTAACCAACTGAGCCACACTGGCCAGGGCTGAATTGTGAACTTTTAAAAATGAATGAACTCCGGGGGCAGGGACCATTTCCTCATTTTCTGAAAGCACTTTAATGATTCCTCTATCCCTAAACATCTCCCCCTTTCCAACCCTGATCTCTTCTAGCTTCTGCCCGTCCCTGGTGGAGGTAGGGAGTAGGGAGCAGGAAGCTCTCACCCTCCACACCCCCTTGCTTGCATCTGTATATAGTGTGAGCAGCAAGTATCCCTGTTCCCTCCCTGCCCCTGCCCCTACCCCTCCTCAATGTAATGGCCTTGGATATCCCATCTATAATAATAAAAGTGTAATATGCTAATTAGGCCGGACGTCCTTCCAGACGACCTTATGGATGAAGCCTGGGCTGTGAGGGAAGCCTGGGTCTCAGGTGCCTGCCAGCAGCTAGAGGAAAGCCCAGGTCCCGGGTGCCAGAGGGAAGCCGGTGCCGGCAGCTGGGGGAAGGAAGGACTACTTTGCATGAATTTTGTGCATCGGGCCTCTGTTTGTTAATAAAGACAATTCAATCAGCTCTCCCCTGGCCCCCCAAAAAAGAATGAGTACACATTACTTTTATAATAAAGTGCATTTTAAGGGAAAAACTGTAATAATAGTGGACAGATTTCTTTAAAAGTTATGTACTATGAAATACTATTTTTGTGTCTAGGTTTGGGAGATGATTTATTTATTATACTAGAGGCCCGGTGCATGAAAATTCATGCACTGGAGAGGGGCCTCTCAGCCCGGCCTACCCCCTCTCACAGTCCAGGAGCCCTCAGGGGTGGGAGGTGACGCCCCCATCACACCTCTGCTGCTGCCACTCCAGCAGCGCAAGCCTTGGCCGGCCCTGGTTACCTGAGCCTTGGGCGGCCATGGGCGGCTGGGCACCTGATATCTGAGGCTTGCCTGTGCCTCAGGCCCATCCTGGGTGGCTGTGCAGCTGCCATCTGAGGCTTGCCTGTGCCTCGGGCTGGCCCTGGGTGGCTGGAGGGCTGAGGGGCCTGGGGGACTCTGGAGGCAGGCGTGTGGAGTGGCCGGACCCGCCTGGGGGTGGGCCCGGCTGTGCCTTGTGCCTGCTGCCCCAGTGGGGTTGAGGGGACTGGGCGCCACCATCTTGTGGCTGTGGATGCCGCCATCTTTGAGGGCATGGCAGTCAATTAGCATATTCCCTCCTTATTGGCTGTGGGCGCCGCCATCTTTGTGAGGGTGTGATGGTCAATTGCATATTCCCTCCTTATTAGATAGGATTGACAGTTTAGGATAAAACTGCCTGTGTTAAACTTTTACAGAGTTGCTGTCTTATCTTAAAAAGGCTAGCTCCTCTCTAACATCCATTGAATTGGAAAGTAACTCAATGTAGATTTTCCTTATTCTGATACACAAGATAGTGTCCAATTGAAGTCTTAGTAATGAGAGCTTTCACAGAAATGAGATTCAGCAAATGCAGAAGTTGACAGCAATTTTACTAGACGTTAGTCAATTGAGCACAATTTTCTTGCAGGAAAATGGTATCATGCTTCTTAAATGACAGAGCATTTATCAAACACAAATGTCAATTTGAAACTGCATTGTTTATTTAATGAGACAGCATTCTAGTGTCAATGGACAGTACTTTAATATTATGCTTAGTCGTGGAATGTACTTGGAATCAGGTGGGATGATAAATGCTGAAACAGGCATAGCTGAAACCTCACACATGACTTACTTGGGGCTGTGTTTTTCAGGCGAAGCTCTGAAAGTATCAGCTGAGAGATTTGCAGATGACCCCTGCTACCTCCCCAAAAGGGAGGCTGTGGTTCAAGCCGCCCGTGCCTTGCTGGCTGCCGTTACCAGACTCCTCATCCTGGCAGACATGATTGATGTCATGCACCTGCTGCAGCATGTGTCAGCTGTGAGTAAAAGATGGCATTGCTCTCCCTTCTGATTCCGTTCTCTGAACCTGGCCTCCATTTTAGCACATTCTGGCCTCACCTCCGTTTCTTAATGTCACCCACCAGAAGCTGGCTGAGTTGGGCTGTGAAACAAATGTATATTTCAAAAGAACAAAGACAAAAGAATAAAGCCAGTGGAAACTGAACAGCAGAAGCTGGCTTATACGTGAGGAAATGGCTAGGAGAAAATTCTAGCTTTTGACCACTTAAATTATTATGTCCTCTGTGAATACATATGTATAATAACATAATTACAGAGGTAAAATAGATAATACATATGTAAATATAAATAATTTGAAAAAGAGAGAATTTAATACTTAAGAAGACATTTGAAGTTTATCCTAGTTTGTAAGTGAATATTACTTTGCCAGATCCTCTTGATTCAAGATAAACGGTGCATGTTGACAGGTAGTCTGTGATACCTGTAGTAATCTATTATGAAAATTTACAAATGGATTTAATATGTGCAGAGGATATATTTTAACTCAGTCACTAGAAAGGAAGCAAGATACCTGCTTGCTTTATTTTGCTAGACAAACCCATTCATGAAGGTTTAGTAGAAAGATTATTTTATTAAAGCCTTTTTTAGTTTGATCAAGTCAATCCATTAATAGTAGCCAAATGAGAAGGATGTAAAGAACCTCTTGCAATCTCTGCTTGATCTTCTGCTTTAAAAAGGACCCCTACTCTTCTGTTCATAAATACATTTGCCTGATGATGTAATATCACTACTCTATTAAACAAATGACAGCTTTGTCTGATTGACCTTTTTGTCAAAATCCTTTCCTTTAAAGGTTAAGCTAAACCTTTCTTTGCATCTTTATTTTACTCCCTAATGTTTATTTTAACCCAAACTAGAGGGCTCTCCCCTTTACACTTTCATATGCCTTTCTTTTTATAGCTTTATTACTTCAAAAAAGCAATTTGGTACTTTGTTTTGTTGTTTAAGTAGCTTTTGAGGAAAGGGAGTAGTTTTATTACCAGGAGCTGTCTACTGGTGGATTTGTAGGTGAGATAATTGAGCAGAGTTTCTTGTTCCTTGGTTATTGGTTTGTTGAATACCTTTAAAAAAAGTCCCTAAATATTTCTGACAGTCGTACCACCTCCCCCATATGTGAATGTAGACACTAATAAATGCTGTAACCAAGAAATAAGTATGCATGATTAAGTGCCAGGAAATTTATAGTACCAGTGATGCAAGATGCAATATTTGTTTATATTTTATTTAATTGTTGTTGTTATTAATCTTCACCCGAGGATATTTTTTTCCACTGATTTTTAGAGAGGGTGGGAGGGAGGGGGAGAGACAGAGAGAGAGACATCAATGTGAGAGAGACACATCAATTGGTTACCTCCTGCAAGTGCCCTGACGGGGCCAGGATCGAGCCCGCAACTGAGGTACATGCCCTTGACCGGAATCAAACCCGAGACCCTTCAGTCTGCAGGCTGATGCTCTAACCACTGAGAAAACCAGCTAGGCCTGTTTATATTTTATATTCTAAATTTGTTGAGATAGGGCAGAATGAAAGGCTTCTTTGAGGTAAAAATTTCCACCTTTATTATCATTTAGGAGATGACTATATTTACAAAGACCCCAAGCACCTTCACTACCACTTTATTTGAATGACACTAGCTGCTAGGCACAGTGCTAGAATTCACACACATCATTTCATTTAAATGAAGTAGGAAGTAATGATAAATAAAAAAAACACATTTTTTTGAAATAAAAATTATAGTTTATATTTATTGAATTTTTATAATGTGCCAAGCACTGTGCTGGATTATCTCCTTTAATTCCATCCTCTTAACAATTCTATGACTATGATTTCTATTTAAAAATTTTATTTTACAATTATAGTTCACATAAAATAGTATATTAGTTTCAAGTGTACACCTCAGTTATTAGACATTTATATAATGTATGAGTGATCACCTGGATAAACCCAGTACCCATCTGACACCCTAAATAGTTATGACAATATTATCTACACTAATAAAAGAGAAACATGCAAATTAACCATCACTTCTCTATGCCCACTAGCCAATCAGGAGGGAATATGCAAATTAGAAGGAGAAAGATGGCGGCCACCCAGCTGCTCCAGGTGCGAAGTGGCTGGGCGGGGCAGGATGCCTGCTATGAGAGGGAGGGAGGGTGGGGCGGGGGCAAAGGGATCTATAGAAGCGGCACTCTGGCCACAGTGAAGATGAAGACTGCAGACTCCAGAGTCTGCAACGAAGATGGCAGACTCTGACTGGAATCTGCAGCAAAGGCAGTGAAGACAAAGATGGCAGACTCTGGCCCAAGCGAAGGCCTGGGTCCCAGGTGCTGGAAGAAAACCGGTGCTAGAAGCCAAGGGAAGGAAGGCCTATTGCACGAATCTCTTCATGCAACGGGCCTCTAGTTGACTATATTTGCTATGTTGTACTTTACATCCCATGACTGTTTTTATAACTGGGAATTCCTAATCCCTTCACCTTTTTCACCCATTCCCCTAACCCAGTGGTCAGCAAACTCATTAGTCAACAGAGCCAAATATCAACAGTACAACGATTGAAATTTCTTTTGAGAGCCAAAATTTTTAAACTTCTTCTAACGCCACTTCTTCAAAATAGACTCGCCCAGGCCATGGTATTTTGTGGAAGAACCACACTCAAGGGGCCAAAGAGCCACAGTTTGCCGACCACAGCCCTAACCCCTCTCCCATTTTACAATTATGAATTTGTTCTCTGTATTGATGAGTTTCTATTTATTTTGATTTTTAGATTCCATATGTAAGTGAAATCATATGGTATTTGTCTTTTTCTGAATGACTTATTTCACTTAGCATAATACCCTCTAGGTCCATCCATGTTGTTGCAAATGGCAAGATTTCATTTATTTTATGGCTGAATAATATTCCATTTTATATATGTACCACATCTTCTTTATCCATTTGTCTATCAGTAGACAGGTTGATTCCATATCTTGCCTATTGTAAATAATGCTGCAATATACATAAGGGTGCATATATCTTTTCAAATTAGTGTTTTGAGTTTCTTCAGATAAGGTAGTTCTATTTCTAATTTTTTGAGAAACTTCTACATTGTTTTCCATAGTGTCTGAACCAATTTACAGTTCCGCCAACAGGGCATGAGGGTTTTCTTTTCTCTACATCCTCGCCAACATTTGTTGTTTGTTGATTTATTGATGATAGCCATTCTGACAGGTGTGAGGTGATATCTCATTACGGTTTTAATTTGTATTTCCTTGATGATTAGTGGTGTTGAGCATCTTTTCATATGTCCATTGGTCATCTGTATGTTCTATTTAGTGAAAGGTCTATTCAGGTCTTCTGCCCATTTTTAAATCAGGTTGTTTGTTAGTGTTAAGCTGTATGAGCTCCTTATGTATCTTGGATATTAATTCCTTATTGGATTTGTTATTGGTGAATATCTCCTCCCATTGAATAGGTTGTCTTCTAGTTTTGTTGATTGTTTCCTTCACTGTGCAAAACCTTTTTAGTTTGATGCAGTCCTATTTTTTCTTTTGTGCCCCTTGCCTGAAGAGACACATCCAAAAAATATTGCTAAAAACAATGGCAAAGAAATGGTCTCTGGCCTTACAGTTAAGTCTCTTTAATCATTTTGAATTTTTTCTTGCATATGGTGTAAGAAAGTTAGCCAGTTATTTATTTTTGCATGTAACTGTTCATTGTTTATTGGAGAGACTGTCTTTACCCCATTGTATATTCTTGCCTCCCTGGTCATAGGTTAATTGTCAATGTAGGGGTGGATTTATTTCTGGGCTCTCAGTTCTGTTCCATGGATCTGTATATCCATTTTTTAATGCCAGGACCATGCTGTTTTGATTACTATAGCCTTGCAGTATAGTTTGATACCGGGAAGCATGATACTTACAACTTTATTCTTTCTCAAGATTGCTTGGGCTATTTGAGGTCTTGGTGGTTCCATGTAAATTTTAAGATTTGTTCTTGGTCCATGAGAAATGCTGTTTAGATAGGGATTTATTTCATTGAATCTTTAGATCGCTTTGGGTAGTATGGATATTTTAATGATGTTAATTCTTTCTGTCCATGAGCACAGTATATCCTTCCATTTATTTGTAACTTCTTCATTTTCTTTCTTCAGTGTCTTATAGATTTCTGGGTACAGGTCTTTTCTGTCCTTGTTTAAATTTATTCCTTGGTATTCTTTTTTCCCCCTTGGTATTCTTTTTGATGCAATTGTAAATAAGATTGTTTTATTTTTTTTTAAATATATTTTTATTGATTTCAGAAAGCAAGGGAGAGGGAGAGAGAGAGAGAGAGAGAGAGAGAGAGAGAGAGAGAGAGACAGACAGACATCAACGATGAGAGAGGATCATTGATTGGCTGCCTCCTGCATGCCCCTCACTGGGGATCGGGCCCAAAAGCCGGATATGTACCCTGACTAAGAATTGAACCATGACTTCCTGGATCATAGGTCAACGCTCAACCATGGAACCACACCAGCTGGGCAACAGTGAGATTTTTAGTTTTAGATTTACTATTTCATAGGTGCAGATTTCTTCTACTGTTACCAAGTATAATTGAATCTAGAATGTCATTATGCATACCAATGGAGATTAAAACAGTATTCAGATGTTCCAAAATGAAAATAAACACCTGGAGTTTTTTAATCCATTCTGCCATGCTATGTCTTTTGATTGGAGCATTTAGTCCATTCACATTTAAAGTAATTATTAATAGGTATGCAGTTATTGCCATTTTATTAATTGTTTTCTGGTTGTTCTTGTTTGTCATTGTTCCTTTCTCTTGCCCTCTTCTCTTGTATGTTGATCACATTAAAAAGTGTTGTATTTGGATTTCTTTCTCTTTGATATCTCCTATACATTTTTGGTATTACCTTTATAATTGGTTGATCCAGTGATTTTACTAAGAGTTTGCTCTTGTCAATGAGAGTTTTTTCTTCCCTATATTTTCTTATTCAGATTTTTGATCTTTTCTACTTGAAGAAGTCCCTTTCACGTTTCTTGTAATTCTGGTTCAGTGGTAATGAACTTTCAAAGTTTTTTTCCTGCCTGGCAAACTGTCTCTCTTTTGATTCTAAATGATAGCCTTGCTGGGTAGAGCAATCTCGGTTGTAGGTCCTTGGTTCTCATCACTTTGAATGTTTTGTGCCACTCCCTTCTGGCCTGCACAGTTTCTGTTGCGAAATCAACCTCCAGTCGAATGGGAGCTCTTCTGTACACAATTAACTGCTTTTCTCTTGCTACTTTTAAGGTTCTCTGTTTGTCTTTAGCCTTTGGCAATTATGATGTGTCTTGCTGTGGGTCTCTTTGGTTTCATCTTCATTGGGATGAACCCAAAGAGACCCACACTTCCTGGATGTGGGTATTTTCTTTTCTTTTTTAAAAAATATTTTATTGATTTTTTACAGAGAGGAAAGGAGAGGGACAGAGAGCTAGAAACATCGATGCGAGAGAAACATCGACCAGCTGCCTCCTGCACACCCCCCACCGGGGATGTGCCCGCAACCAATGCACATGCCCTTGACCGGAATCGAACCCGGAACCCCTCAGTCCGCAGACCGACGCTGTATCCACTGAGCCAAACCGGTTTCGGCTGGGTATTTTCTTCTCTAGGCACTTCCTAAACTTGTATTTATGACTATTTTCTTTTTTTAAATTTTATTAAATTTATTGGGGTGATATTGGTTAATAAAATTATCTGGGTTTCAAGTGTGATTTCACTTATATGTGGAATCTAAGCAACAAATATGTAATTTACACTTATTGAAAATAGGCAATACAATTTAAGAGTTTTGCAAGTAGTAGTCTATTATTATATACTAGAGGCCCAAGGCATGAAATTCGTGCAAGAGTAGGCCTTCCTTCCCCTGGCTGCCAGCACCGGCTTCCCTCTGGCACCCGGGACCCGGGCCTCCCTCGCAGTTCTGGCTTTGTCTGGAAGGTTGTCCTGAAGGATGTCTGGTGTATGACTATTTTCTTCTCTAGGTTAGGGAAGATTTTAGTCATTATTTCTTCAAATAGGTTTTCAATCTCTTGCTCTCTTTTTTCCTTCTGGTACCCTTATGATGTGAATGTTATGCTTGATGTTGTCCCAGAGGTCTCTTACACTATCCTCATTTCTTTTGATTCTTTTTTCTTTTTGTTTTCTACTACCTTGTCTTCCAGATCACTGATTTGATTATCTGCTTCATCTAACCTGCTGTTTATTCCCTCAAAAGTATTCTTCATTTCAGTTATTGTATCCTCCATTTCTGACTGGTTCTTTATGGCCTCTCATTGTTGAAGTTATCACTAAGTTCATCTATTATTCCCCTAAGTTCATTGAGCATCCTTATAAACCAGTGTTTTAAACTCTGTATGTAGTTAATGCTTATCTCCTTTTCATTTAGTTCTTTTTCTGGAGTTTTGTCCTGTTCTTTCATTTGTGATATGTTTGTTTGTCTCCTCATTTTAGCTGACTCCCTGTGTTGGTTTCTATGTATTAGGAGGATCTACTACATCTCCCAGTCTTGGCAAGGTGGCCTTATGTATTAGGTGTCCTGTGAGGCCCAGTGGTGCACTCTCCCTCATCACCTGAGCCGGGCACCTTAGCTGGGTGCTCCATGAGTGTCACTTGTGTGGGTTCTGTGCACCCTCCTATTATAGTTGAGCCTTAGCTGGTGTTGGCATGTTAGTGGGTGGGTTTGCCCTTCAGGCTGACTGGTTATGAGAGCTGGTCATGACTATGGCAGACAAGCTGTTGTGTGTAGGCTGACTCCACAGCGTGGGAGTTGCTGTAGTGGAGCTCTGATGCTAGCTAAGTCTGTCTTTGGTTGTGTCATTGTGGAGTTGATTGGATCGTGCTCCACCAGCCATTGCGTGTGTTCTGTAGTCTCTTAGGAGGGGACCAAGCAGGCCAATGTCAGCCACCATTTGTGCCTGGCTTGGGCTGCCTGGTGGGAGCACCAAGTGATCTGCAGTTCTTTGACACTTGTGCTGGGTTTAGAGGTGCTTGAGAGAGGCTATGTTGTGAACTAAGGTCAGTTACCACTGGTGTCGTGCTTGGGACTCTTTGGTGGGCACCATGATTTGAGCTGAGGCCAGCGAACACTTGTGCTGGGCTGGTGGCCACTTAGTTGCAATTACATTCCAAGCCAACACTGGTTGCCTCTTATGCCATGCCTTGGGCCACCTGATCTGAGTTACAATGCAAGTTGAGACTAGTTTTCACTTGTGCCAGGCATGGTGCCGCTTAGTAAGAGGTACAGGGCATACTGAGGCTAGTGGCTGCTTGTTTGGAGTTTATGGATCTTTGAGAGAGATTAGGAAAGTCTTCAGTGTGAGCTGAGGCAGGCCACTTGTGTGGAAAAGCCACTGAAATGGTTCAGGCTGGGCATATAAGTGGTGGGGCAGGGTCTCAGGAAATCATCAAGACAGGGTGAACAGTATTAGCCTGATTAATGGAGAGCTCAGATTAATACCCACTTGTGACTGCTGGCTGGGAGGAGCAAGTAAGCAACATAGGAGGGATGTTCCCTGCCAGCACCGTCCCTGTCAAGAGCTGCCCTGCACCTTGCCCCTCCAGCCTTCAGCCTGAAGCTAGTCAATTCATTTTCCTTCGGCATGTCCCTGGCACTTTTTGAGCTGCTTCCCCTCCACTGGAGCACAGGGTGAATGAGTCTTTGAGGGAGGGAGTCCAAATGCAGGCCCCTCTAGAGGAACCCCTGGGTCTCCAGTAGGCCTTTGTCTCACTCGGATGCAATCCCTGCTGATTTCTCTAGCCAGGTGTTACGGGGACACCTCTTCTCAGCACTGGTGCCCTGGGCTAGGGAGCCAGGTGTTGGCCTTGGATCCATTGTTTCTGCAGCCAAGATAACCTCCTGATTTTTAATTGCCATACAGTGGATGAGAGACTTACCTGTTCTGCATCTTCACCCCTCTGCCTCCCCCTCCACCAGTCTCATTGTAGCTTCTTTATACCCTTAGTTACAAGACTTTTCTGTTCAGCTAGTATTCAGGTGGTTCTCAATGGTGGTTGTTCTATAAGTTGTAATTTTGATGTGGTTGTGGGAGGAGGTGAGCACAATGTTTACCTACTCTGCTATTTTGACTGGAAGTCTCTATGATTACTGTTTTACAGATGAAAAAAACGGAGGCATGTTGAATTTAAGAAACTTGCTCAAGGCAATAGGAAAAAAACAACTCTGGGACTTAATATTACAAGGGTTAGAACAGCTTTAAGTATAAATAGCTTTTAGAAGTGCTTAGAAGTACTCTAAGTGCTAGAACAGCTCTAAGTATAAATAGCTTTTAGAAGTGCTTAGACAAGTTCATGGGCTTATCACAGGTTGCAATGGAATTTAGATATGCCAGGAAGACATTTGTTGGTGCGTCATCAGAGCGTGGTCTTGTGTTAAATCATTTAAGCCACTTATAAGTATTTTAAGTAAAAACAGTGCACCTCATTGTGAAAGAGGGAAGACCTTTTGTGGTAAATTGTGATAGAGTTTTTTATTATTTCATCCTTATGAAAAATTTGTGTGAATTGTGTTACTAACTCAATCCTCTTGAGGTTTCACATAGAATGAAGACAAACTGATTTTTTGAGATCATCAACATTAGAATGACTTACCTCAACCTTTCCCCCAAAGTATTCTACAGAACTTGTCTTATAAATATGCGACATAAAAATATATATATATTTGTCCATGCTGCACACAGAATTCCCTTTGAATGTTTTCAATACACATTAACATATTAAAGTCAGTAAGGGATACTGAAGGAAGGAAACTTGTTTAACTTTGCTTAACCCAGAGTTTTCCAAATTTCTTGACCCTAGAATTCTTCTACAACATAGTAATCCTGAAACTTTCTCAGGCCATACTTTGGGAAATAGTGTTTTAGAATATTTCTAATAATATTTATGATTATGTTAAATTTCTACTTGGAATAAAAAATAATAGTGGAGAAATATCAGTGCCTTATAGTCTACTGAGGTAGATAGATTCTGTCTATCCTACAATGCTCAATACACATAGTTGTCTAACAATATATGTGATCACTAATAGTGATAATCATCTCAGTTCTGTGAGACAGTGAACCTGGTTTTGAACAACTCTAATTGTTAGAGACATTTTTTCTCAAAATGAGCTTAAATCTGCATCCTAGCTATTCTCATTCCTACTTCTAGTTATGCTTTGTGGAGCAACACAGAATCAAGGTAATAGGAAAAACACCCCCCCCCCCCCCCCCAATAACTGATAATTTAGGACTTACATATGGCTTCTTTTATCTAGGCTGACAAATTTCTTGACTCTTTAACATCCTATATAATAAAAGCCTAATATGCTAAGTGTCCACTCATCCAGTTGTCTGTTCAACCAATCAAAGCATAACCTACACTAATAAAAGTGTAGATTATATATGGCAATTAAAAATCAGGAGGTCATCTTGGCTTCTACGCTGTCTTCAGTCTTTGCTCTGCGCCTGTATATGAATCTTGCATGAATCTTCTGCAACAGGCCTCTAGTATACTAATGATATGCTAATGTCGCTCAACCACTCACTATGATGTGCACTGACCACCAGGGGGCAGACAGTTGACCAGTCGACCAGTCGCTATGATGTTCACTGACCACCAGGGGGCAGACGCTCTGACCAGTAAGTTAGCTTGCTGCTGGGGTCCGGCCGATTGGGACTGAGCGAGACCAGCCGGATGGACACACCCTGGGGCCCTCCCACGGTCCTGCCCCGGCTGACTAACCTCCCATACCCATCCCCGACCCCGATCGTGCACAGTGGGGTCTTGGCCTGGTCTGTATCCTCTCGCAATCCTGGCTGAGGGACCCCCCCGCCCCTGAGTGCACGAATTTTGTGCACTGGGCCTCTAGTTCTTGTATAACAGTTTCAGACTACTCAGAATACTCTAGAATTTCCATATCTTGCATAATTTTTAGTTTCCTGTTGAAATTTTAAATCTTGCTTTTCTTTTTTTTAAATCCTCACCCAAGAATAGTTTACCCGCCCCCCCCCCCACTTTTATTTTTTTTTTAGAGTGAAAAGGAGGTGCGGGGAGAGAGACACACATCATTGTGAGACACATTGATTGGTTGCCTCCCGCACATGCCCCTACTGGGCTGGATCCAGCCTGCGACTGAGATACATGCCCTTGATTGAGAATCCAGCCCGCATTCCTTTGATGCGTGGGGTGATGCTCTAACCATTGAGCAACTGACCAGGGCTCAGTCTTGCATTTTATTTTATTTATTTTTAAATATTTTTTATTGATTTCAGAGAGGAAGGAGAGGGAGAGAGAGATAGAAATATCAATGATGAGAGAGAATCATTGATTGGCTGCCTCCTGCACATCCCCATCCCCTACTGGGGATCGAGCCCACAACCTGGGGACGTGCCCTTGTCTGGAATCGAACCTGGGACCCCTCAGTCCGCAGGCCGATGCTCTATCCACTGAGCCAAACCAGCCAGGGCAGTCTTGCATTTTAAATAGTTGAACAAGGTAAGCAGAATT
The DNA here is from genome assembly GCA_025583905.1 of Ia io. Taxonomy (NCBI): domain Eukaryota; kingdom Metazoa; phylum Chordata; class Mammalia; order Chiroptera; family Vespertilionidae; genus Ia; species Ia io. The sequence goes on along the minus strand of JAJQQW010000012.1, from coordinate 41,223,278 downwards.
GTTTTATGGTTAAAGTTTGGAAACTTCAGTGTCTGAACTCCCAGGGTGTCTGCTTGTATTATCATTATGCTGGTTTTTGCTCATGGTGTCTTGTCTTTGTGTGCTCAACATTATCTCTTTTGGAACTCATCTCAGGGGATTCCTCACTGTTTTATTAGCTCTTTGATGTTTTAAAGATGAAGTATTTTATATATCATCGAATCTTATTAGATTTAATCAGCAGAAGGACTGAACTGAATAACTAATTTGCCAATACAAGAAATAGAAGTCTTCAAAATCATCTCTAATTTTTTCTATGCATATTCTAGGTTATTAGGTAGGTTCCATAGAATGTTGACATTAAGATATCTGGAAATAAAAATAGACTCTTTGATGTAAACATTGCATAATATACTCTGACAATAACCTCCCCGACTTAAGATCCAACCTTACCTATTATGATAGCTGTTGGTTCATACTGATTTTGTGAGTGATTAAAAACTCCAAGTTTCTGAACTCAAACTACTCTTAATCCAGATCTTTCTCCTCTGACACTAGTTATCTTTCTATATGTAAAGGTAGATGTTACATTTATAGTCATTGAATTCTATCTTGTTAATTCTGGCTTTTTTGATACAGCCCATTCAGATCTTTTTGACTTTTGATTTTGTCTTCCCTCCTAACCTGATGTCATTTTCAGATTTCTTTGACCAACCTATTCATGAAAAATTGTTTAATGACATGGAAAAATGTGCTATATCTTCCTTTCAGATAACATGAATCAAATATTAACACATGTTGAGTGAAGTTGTTAAAATGAGTTTTAAACTCATTTCATTGTGCTACTGTGTAAACCATGTTTGTTTATTTTATCCTCAAGCACTTTCTAAAAGGCCTTCCTGAAATCAAGATGTGTTATCTGTGGCATTGCAGGTTTATCAGTGTAGTAACTCCAGTTGTAAAGGGAATGAACCCCATAAGAGCTCTAAGTGACCATTGCTTGCTTGCTTTTATTCTTTTTTTCCTTTTCATTGGCCTTCATTTTTCAATTACTCACAATCCACTTACTTAAGGTTGTAAACCACCTGCCTGCAGGGATCTCTTTGCCCTTAAGATCTAGATAGAATTGGCTTGAACTCTCATTCTGTGTTCGGTCAAGTATAATATTCTCCCCAAGATTCTGTAAATTTTCTGGGGCTCATATTTTCAGGGTCACCTCTGGCTCTAAGCTTTTTTTGCCTCCACTGAATTGTAGTTTTGGATGCTATTCCTATCCCTATTTCATATATTAATTTGACAGATACATGCAAAAATTGTTGCAGTATGTTAATCCATAATTGGAAGTTGATCTTTTACTTCTTGGTCTCCTCTCCCCCGCTTCCAGACAAGCTATGTTTATGTAAATGGCAAACCTTATAGAAGCTTGAGAAGATGGAAAAGGAGTCCTGTTGTGTAACAATATGATCTAACTTACTTCAATTTATGTATTAGAAAATTTCGAATTTCTTTAGCTATTTTTTTTCTCATTTTTCTCTCTACCTACTCTCCTTTGTTGTCCCATACACCCCTAAATTCCTGTTATTTGAATACAGTAAGAGTTTCCATCTCTCCACCATCAACTAGGATTCTGCTCATTTGTACCCTCAGATATCATCATCTACCTTAAATTACTCCTTAAGATATTTCCTCAATATAGATAGTTCCTTCCCTAGGATGAATTCTGTAGTTCTCTCCCCGCCCCCGCCCCCCCCCCCCAACTCTCTATCTCTCTCTCCTGCATGCGCGCACACACACATCCTACTATCCTATTTAATAAAAGAGTAATATGCAAATTGACCATCACTACAACACACAAGATGGCTGCCCCCATGTGGGCACAAGATGGCCAGCAGGGGAGGGACCAGGTCTGCAAGGGAGGGCAGTTGTGGGCAATTAGGCCAGCAGGGGAGGGCATTTGGGGGCAATTAAGCCTGCAGGGGAGGGCAGTTAGGGGGTGACCAGGCCAGCAGAGGAGGGAAGTTGGGGGTGACTGGGCCTGCAGGGAAGGGCAGTTGGGGAGGACCCAGGCCTGCAGGGGAGAGCAGTTGGGGGGGACCAGGCCTTCAGGGGAGGGCAGTTAGGGGTGAACAGGCCTGCAGGGGAGGGCAGTTAGGGATGACCAGGGCTACAGGGGAGGGCAGTTAGGGGCAATTGGGCTGGCAGGAGAGCAGTTGGCATCAATCAGGCTGGCAGGGGAGTGGTTAGGGGGTGATCAGGCTGGCAGGCAGAAGCGGTTAGGGAAAGTCAGGAAGGCAGGCAGGTGAGCATTTGGGAGCCAGCAGTCCTGGATTGTGAGAGGGCAGTCGGACATCCCTCGAGGAGTCCCAGATTGGAGAGGGTGCAGGCTGGGCTGAGGGACACCCCCCCCCCCCATGCACGAATTTTGTGCACCGGGCCTCTAGTCTATATATATAAAGCCCTAATATGCAAATAGACTGAATGGCGGAACAACAGAATAACTGAATAACTGAACAACCAGTTGCTGTAACGTGCACTGACCACCAGGGAGTGTGTGTGCGGAACATGATGGGTGTTGGCAGCCGGTGGCAGAGCGTGGAACATGGTGGGCATCAGCCATGGTGGGATGGTGGAGCAGGTGAGTGGGGGTTGTTGTCATCGGGACGAGCCTCTGGTGGTTACTGAAAACTCTTTGCTCCTGCATGCTGTGGTCCTGCCGAGCGCTCGCACCTGCTACCAGTGACGGCCTCACTCGCACCTGCAGCCAGCACTGGAGCTGCTGCTTGCACTTATTGCTCGCACTTGGTGCCAGTCCGGATTGCTCAGCACTGTCAGTGAGTGTGAGCGGTGGCTGACAGCCCTGATTGCCCCTGAGGGCTTCTCCACCTCCCCCTGCTCCTGAGGGGTGATTGGGGCAGCAGCCACCGCTTGCACCTGCTGACAGCGCCAGCCCCACTTGCACCTGCTGCTGGTGCTGACCCCAATCGTTCTGCGCCGTCAGTGGGTGTGAGTGGGGCTGGTGCTGTCAGCTCGGAGGAGCGGCAGTGGTGGGAGGGCAGCTGCCAGCAGATGGGAGGGGGGTCATGGTGGGAGGGCCGGGCAGGGGTGCAGAGGATGGGCTGAGACCTGCCCCTGTGCCCACTGCAGCCTCACGGCCCGCCCACAGTGCCTTTCAAGGTGCATGAATTCATGCACTGGGCCCCTAGTATGATAATAATCTAGTACAGATGTATTCTCGGGGAGGGCATCAACTTTAAAGATACAGATTTCTTCTTCTGGACACATATTCTTCCTTCAAAAGCAGTAGACACCTTTTTATTTCTTGCCCTTGTTTTGAATATAATAGACAAAGGCCTGCATCTCCTCCTCTATTACAATCTTATTTTATGATTTCATGCAAGCTTCTGCTCATTTTGGGCTTTTTAGCCCTGACACTCTTATACAAGTTCCTGCTACATTTTGTATTTATTACTTACTGCACAGTACCAAAGAATTTCTCTGCTTTCACAATGTTTTCTTTAGTGGCCTTATCCTTTTTCTCCAAATAACAAAATATTTCATCCCTACTGAGGTGTAATTCCTCTTAAATGTCAGGTAAGTGAGATGTTACTCTTTTGATTAATAGTCTTTACCTTGATGGTCTAAATACTTTCTGATTACCTTATACTTTCTTGTCTTTATTAAATTATCCTCTTTCCACTGAGACTTCCCCCAGAGATGCAATTATGATCAACCATTTATAAAGGACATAGACTAAGATCACCAACTAGTGCAAACATGATTCACTGCGCTTCTCTCAATAGGATAAGTACTGCACCAACAGGGAATTAATATTCACTTCAATACATCTAGGATTCCCGGCATGACAGTTTTAAAGGTATCTAGTACCTTAAGGAAATACATATTCTCTTCTGGGGAAAATAGGTCCAAATCAAAAAGTAAGAGAGGATAGAGAAAAAATGTGACATTTCAATATTGAATTAATTTAAGGAACTTGTAAAGGCAATTTGGCTTTATCACCACGATTGCTCTTAGTTTTCTATGGGAATTTAAAAATTTTCTTTCCTTTGTACTGTTCAAGTTTTTTGAACTTTTTTATATGGTTTCTACTTCTCAAGAGTTCACATTATATATTTTTATCTGGATTTTATAAGCCTCAACATGGCTTTTGACAATAGGGAGACCTTACTTGAATCTTGACTCTGTTGTTGATTAACTGGATGACTTTGGGAAAGTTAAAAAAATCTGTGAGCTTTGTTTTTTTCTTCTGAGCTATAAGGATAATAATATTCACTCTGAATACTTTGAAAGGATCTTGTGAAGTTTAAATAATGTATAAATTACCTGGTAAGAACCCTGTCCTACCTTTCTCCGTGGTAGTATTTTGCTCCCACTTTTTGACTCTTGCAATGCAATGTTGTCCTCATTCTTAAAATAGGAAGGGAATTAAATTTGACACCTAAGTTGAACTAACTTTTTCCCATTTATCATCACTAGAGGCCTGATGCATGAAATTAATGCAAGAGTAGGCCTTCTTCCTTCCCCCAGCTGCCAGCACCGGCTTCCCTCTGGCACCCGGGATTCCCTCGCAGCCCTGGCTTCATCCGAAGGTCGTCCGGAAAGATGTTTGGAAGGATGTCCAGTTTAATTACCATATTACGCTTTTATTATTATAACTAGTTTTATATTTTAAAAAGTGGGAATGTTGTTTTTTTTTGGATTAGGAAATAGACCAATGTCATTATAGAAATAGGTCCAGTTTTAATAACTTCTTATGCCAAATACATAGTTGACATTTGCTACATACATTGCTATAAAGCTTTTGTGTACTTAAAAATGATTCTGGATATAAAGAATATTTATAATATTGACAGAAAGTCACATACTACCATATTGATAGCTGAGACTTTTTGAGACCATCTTTTATTATTAAAAGGAAGGTATATAACAGCAAAAGGAGTTTTTAAAGCTTCTTTTTATTAAAAAATATTAGCAGTTTATAAGGGGAGAAATTAATGTTTAATTAAGAGCTATTAGAAGCCAAGTATATTCTGCACAAAATCCTAGGAAAAATACACAGAGATATATTAAGGTTTAAAGAAAAAAGCAAGTCACAAGTCTGATAATTGAAGATGGAATAGGAAAAAGTAGAAAAGTCTGATATTGAAGATGGAATAGGAAAAAATAGAAAATAGAGACAGGGCACAAATATCTGGTTTTGTGCTGAGTTTCATACTGGAAACATTAGGGACAAAGATAATGTAGATCATGTGAAAATTTAGATCATGTTAACTTCTGAAAAGGACCAAGTAGCCCCGATTTGATCAGCTTATTAACCCATTCAGCAAATGCTTATTTTTTGTGTGCTTACTGTATGCCATCACTATGTGCTAGGGATTCATATTTAGAAAAAATAAAACCAGGGTCCTGCTCTCCTGGAATTTATAGACTAATTAAGAAATAAATCAACAATATAATTTATTATGATAGAGGTTGGTGCAAGGTGTTAAGGAGGCATGATGGCAGCGATATCAAGGGAGAGTGTTTTGAGTGAATAATGCTTGACCGAGTTTGGAGAGAGAACTAGACAAGGGAGGCACTGAAGGAAGAGAGCATTTTAAGTGGAGGGAATGTATATTCTTGAAGACCATTAATCCTTATGAGTGGCTGACATGAAGGATGATTGTATGGGAGGAATAAGAGTTGACGTTGAAGAGAGTGGGCATGGATCTACTTGTGAAAGGCTATGTGCTAAGTTAAAAGTTTGAACTATAGTCTGAAACGAGGGTGGGAACCATTAAAGAATTTTAAGCAGGAAAATCATATAAGTAAATTTATATTTTAGGTCCATTACTCTGTCAGCAGTTGGCAAGGGGGCTAGATTGGAGGTAGAGAGGCCAGTAATGAGGCTGATGCATTCATTTGGTTGTGAAATGATGGGGTGGGGTGAGGAACGAATGAGAGAGATGGAGGAGGAACAGTGTACAGTTTGGAAAGGGACTGGAATCTGTTCAGAGGGAAAGGGAAGTAACAAGCAGCCTTCTAGGAATTTGGTTGGACATTGAGGACATTGGTTTTCTGCATACAGAGAATCAATTTATGAGCTTTACCAGTAGACATACTGGACTTTGAGGCACATATGAAAGATAGTAGATACTGAAAATATATTTGGAGCTCAGGAGAGCAAATAAAACAAGATAGCTTATGTTTGTAGTGATATACTTTCATTTATTTTTTATTCCTTTTGTGTAACTCTACGGGTATTTTAATTCTCCGACACATAGACTATGTGGTTGTCACAATTTACATCTAGTCATATTGTGTATTTTTAACACATTTTAGTTAGTTTTAATACATTTCTCTTTTAACTTTAATTTTTAAAAATCCTCACATGAGGATATGTTTTCATTGACTTTAGAGAAAGAGGAAGGGAGAGAGAAACTTTGATGTGAAAGAGAAACATCGATTGGTTGCCTCCTGTCCACTCCCTGACTGGGGATCAAACCCATAACCTAGGTATGTGCCCTGAATTGGAATTAACCCACAACCTTTTGGAGTATGGGATGCTGCTGCAACCCACTGAGCCACTGGACAGGGCAAGAACTATCTTTCTGGTTGTTACAGTTCCATGGGACCCGGGAACTTAAGCCTCCCTCTCCTCCAAGCTAGGAGATCTTGGGGCACCCCTGGTGGCCACCACGGAAACTGGGCCACCAGATGTAAAAACCCAGGGCACCAGACATGTGTAGACGCTCCTCTTTGTGAGAGAATGGTGCTCTGGAGCCTGTTAGAGGGAAAGTGTAGAGATAGTGACCACTTGTTGGAGCAAGGCAGAGGGGAAGTGTAAAGATGGCAACTTCTAAGAAAAGAAGAAAAAAAAAAAAAAAAAATGGCACCTGTTAGGTTTAGGAAGCAGAGAGCAGAAAGATGTGCCCACCAGCCTCTGTGCCCCGAGACTATCCAGGCAGGCCTCTGCCCCGCAGACCAATGTTATAAACAAGTGAGCCTTTTCCACGTAAATTTGGGGCACATTTCAAAGGGCTGCTTTAGCACTGGCCACAGGGTGGGTGAGTCTGTGTGGAGCCCTTTAAGAGCCTGTTCTTAGTCGGCTACAGCCCCAGGAGTCTGGTGGCTCTGAGCCCCACTGGTCTTCAAAGCCAGGTGTTTTGGAGGCTCATCTCTCAGGTGCCTGTCTTAAAAGTTGGGGTGCCTGATGTGAGGTATGAACCCTTCACTCATGGGGATGCTCTGTTTTTCTTTTCTTTTTTGAGTTTCTTCCTGATTGTGGGTTGTTCCGTTGGGGGGTGGGGTTTATGGTGAGATTGTGTCTCTACCTGCTTCGGTGTGGTTTCCGGCTTGTTTACCTGATGTGAAGTAGTATCTCCACCTTTGCTTAGGGTTCTTCCCCAAACATAGTTGTAGATTCAGTGTGTCCATGGGAGGAGGTGAATTCAGGATCTTCCTACACTGCCATCTTGAATTGGAACTCAAACAGAAAGGAAACAGGTGAGAAAACACTCTTGGGTGTGGGTTTCCAACACTTTTATGGAAAAATTTGGGCTAAGAGATATTGTTTGCATGTTCTCATTCTCGCCTGCCCTGTGATATTTGATACGATAGCCAAATAGGACAGAATTTGCATTTGTTTCTCAGAGAAAAGACCATCTTAATATTCAGTTTTGACATTTTAGAATACACCTATGTTTGTTTTGGGTTCAGATTTATTCACTGGGCTTTTTTTTTTAAGGTTTACATTTTGTCTGTAATGAGTTAAAAATATCAACATTCAATAAATTATTTTGGGATTCTTGAATTATTTTAAATTACCACTCAAAACTTTGAACAAGTACAATCCAGGAATATTAAAATCTCTTCAATTCATTGCACGCCCCCCCTCCCCCTGCTCGCCAACTTAAACTGAGAGATTGTTTATTTTAAGAAATAGTCAATATAATGAAACTACAATAGACTGAATTAATGTAGAAAATCTCAAGAGGTCTCTTTTAATGGTCAAGCATAGTGGCCTATTGGAATGAAAAATCTTCAAATTGAGTCAGTGTCAAATGTCTTTAAGTAAAATCTGAACCTCACCTTAAGCATTGCCTTATTTTTATCTTTTTTACTTCTGCTTCATCTACAAGGTAAAATTAGTGCTTTTACTCTTTAGCATCTTTAAGTGTATATATGGACAGGTATTGATGGAGTGTGTTTAATGGGATCTAACACAAAGCTACTCTACAGATTTTATGACATCTCCTTGATAATTATTTGTTTTTGTAAATGAAAAAAAATCTACTTAAATGAATGAATCATCATAGTTTGAGTATTCTGGACTATTTAGTATCAATCAATGGAGGCTATATGTCCTGATAATGAAAGTTTGAGCTAAAATCTCCACATTATGCAGACTCTGACCTTTAATGAAAACATTTTGTGGTTATGCACCCTTACTGGATTTTCTCTCTTACTTCTTTGGCTGTAGACGGGTTATCTGGAATTATTGGTTTTCATGTTTCTTATTTTGAAGCCTTACTAATGTATTAATCCGGAAATTTCTATTTGGAGTTGTATAAAAGTTCACATAGATGTGAGGAAGAAATATTTAAGAAGTAGAGTAATATTTCTCAGGGAGCAGATTGATTGGCAAAATAGTTGTATTACTTATAGATAAAATTACTTAAATTGTTTAAAATTTTAGACCTGGTATTATTTTGATTTGAACATAGAGAGAATAGACCAAGGAATAGCAAGGCACAGAGACAATCACATAATAAACAACGAATATTATGGTTATTAAAATTATATTAAAGAAATTTGTTTACTCTGCCACGAAATGGGAAAATGAGAAGACTTTGGCTGCGTTTGAACTGATGGGTGGGACTGGCTCCCATTTAAGGCTCTGAAAATTCTTCCTGTGATTTGAGGCCCAGTTCAGTTTCTTTCATGTCTTTTATGTGGCCCGAGTCTCATATCAGGGAGTCTTTTCTGTTTCAGCACATGTTACTCTTATCTCCTTTTTGCATTCTCTTCACTGACTATGCCTTGTGTCTGAGATAATGATAAAGTAGAAAGAGCACAGCATTGTGGTCAAACCCAGTTCAAACTAGGAGTCCAGTTGACTCACTGGTGAAATGGGAAGGGACCTGGGGGCTCCTGTGGTTCCTGTGAGACTTAAATTGAAAAGCATAAAGTAGTACCTGGACCTGAGCAGGCACTCAAATGTCAGAGTCCTTCCTATTTTTGAGTTTCATGCCTAGCTTTCCGGCAGTCTATCAGTTCATTCAGTGCAGGAATGTGTTTAATATTCACAGTGACTTGTGCACAGTAGGGTCTAAAATATTGCATTGTTGAATGTTATTCACTGGCCTGCTGTGGAAGCTTAGTACTGTTATTTTTTATTTCTTTTTCCTCTGCCATCTTGGTTTGAGATAAACACATTGCTTTTGTGAAATTGAGGATTTAATTCAGCAGAATGCCGTTATAATATGACTTATTCCATGGAGTTTGAAATAGTAAGGGTCAAATCATTTCCCTGGAAACTTAATCATATTCTGTACAATCCTATTAGCCTGTCTCATACCATCAAAGTCACAGTGGAGTTCTGGTGTGTTTAAGATGGTGAAGTCTCTGTAGAAATCTATCTAATGGTACACAGTGAGCATAAGGAAAACAAAAGACATAAAGCGAGAGGAAATGCAAATGTCTTGCAAATGACATTACTTGACATTTTCAATCATTAATCCTCCAAAGTAGGCTCTAATTTACTAAAATAAACCAAGAATTCAATTTGTTGTGAGCTCCCTTTGCTTAATTAATTATTCGTAGCAGAACAGTATTCTGTGATACACTGCAATTTGTCTGCTTTATCTTTATCTAGTATCGGACTTAGAAATGAACAGATGCCCAGGCCGATGTGGCTCAGTTGGTTGGGCATCATCCCGTACACCAAACGGTTGCCAGTTCGATTCCTGGTCAGGGTACAAGCCCGGGTTGTGGGTTTGATCCCCAGTTGGGGTGGGTGGAACAGGCAACCTATCTATGCTTCTCTCTCTTTTTCCCTCTCCCTTTCTCTCTCTCTAAAAATAAAAAATATTTTTTAAAACCATGAACTGAAGCATGCTGATTCAGCAGAACTGATTTCATAACTCACCTGTGTTATAAAGCAGGAATGAATAAATGTTTGCTGAACACGCTGCATATGCTTCAGTTATCAGAACGTTAGTTTTCTCACCTTCCCAAAAAATAAGATCTGAGAGAGCTTCCTGGCTGAAACTTGCTGGGTGCCTGTTCTGCATAGATATTTCTATAGAGACAAGCAACTGTTTTTACATAAATTGTTTCCATGGTTGGAATGTGAAAGCTCTTTTAACGCTTTCTCATTGTGATTTGAAATTATACATACATTCATTGTACATTTTTTTTCTTTAAAAGTAGTAGTGTATGCTAAGACATGAAGAGATTTAAAAAAAAAAATCCAGTATACTCTTTTGTTGAAATAAGGACTAAATGGGCTTTCATTTATGCAATAACATTGGTGTACAGTTTCTTATTCTTCATAATCATTTTTAATTATTTTATTGAAAGGCAACTACTTTGTATTTGTTTTATCTGTTTCAACTTTTCTCTGTGTTAGCTCGTTAGAAATTTGAGGAAAAATAATGCTGCTGTACTAAGTATTTGCTTTTGTTTTTAATTTCAGTTTCAAAGGACATTTGAATCTCTTAAAAATGTTTCCAACAAATCTGACCTCCAGAAAACCTATCAGAAGCTTGGGAAGGAGCTGGAAAATTTGGATTATTTAGCCTTCAAACGTCAGCAGGTAGGAGTGGGGCCTCTCCTGGTGGAGGCGATGAATACTACTAGACTTTTTGCTGTCATGCCTGTCAGTTTAGGTGGGCCTGGGACACTTACCTTCTAATGTTTAGGGCAGAAATAGGCTGTGCTATGCTATGTTGATGGGTCTCTTCATATGACTTCCTGCGGCGTTCCCTGGGGGTCTTGCTTTTAGATGTGCGCTCTAGGGGTTTCCACATGTGTCCTTTTACTTCTCTTAAAGAAAACTCCTGTTAAAAAAACAAACAAAAAAACCCTCCTGTTTTTAAAGGTACAACTTTCTTTCAAGTAAGAATGCTTCATTGGCATAAAGGGAACCTCTGTGAATGCTTGACCAGGTGGCTTTTATATTGACAGGGGGTTGCTTGAGAAAAATCCCTTGAAGACCAGGTAAAGGATGTGGTTGTACATACAAAATTAAGGGAAAAAGTCATAGATATGCCAAACTATGAATCAACCTTTGCTTTTATTATTTGATCTCTGAAGATTAGTAAGTTTTCTAAATGTATAAGGTTGAAGGAAAATATACTTTACAAATGCAAGTCTTTTTGCCTCCTTGTATAGATTCCAAGATAAATTCTGAGCCCAAATAGAACTGGGCTGCTTTTGGAATTAGTATTTTGTAATATTAATAATAATTAAATTCTGTGTGTGTGTGAGATTCTGCCATAGTAGCTGGCTACCTTTCCCAAGCTGGATCTTCATCGGTTTCTTCACAGCCACTAGGTGTCAGGGTCGTCAAGCTTTTACTTTGACAAAATGTTTATTCCCATCAGAACTGCCAGTTAGATGTTTAAATGAGGTTGCATGAAGTTTGGGAATGTGCTCAATGATGGATAGCGTCTAGAAAAATGACTAAGTGGCTGACTCGGATGGCCAGGCACCAAGTCCATTACTTAAGAGTCTTTCCTGTTAGTGTGGCAAAAGGTGCGACTCTCTGGCCATTGCCAATTTCACAGATTTTGGATCTGTGGGATGGGGGTTTTCAAAGCAGGACTTCCTATATGTAGTCACACCTCATCAAGTCAACATAGTATGGTCAGGAAATACTGACTTGAAAAGAGAATTGTGTTTTAGGTTTTGTTTTATCGCAGATCTTACATGAGCCTTTAACCTTCCCAAGGCCCTATTTTCCTAGGAGCTATATTTATTTTGTAGAAAGTTCTGGGGCAAATGCAATAAACTTATATGAAAAAGGACACACTATCCATTTATGTTTTTTTTAAACCTATTTTTAAATTAGTGAGGGCCTAGGTATTAGCACATGCAACGAAGCAGTTACAGTTACTGAGAGCTACTACAGTGAGCTTCCAGATTCTGCTGCTTGAAATTCACACCACAAGTCACTGCTCTGGCCCATGCAACTTTTAGTACAGTTTTGTGTCCAAGAGCCATATTTTACCTCCGAGGAGCATTGGAGTTGGCAGGCAGTAGTCACTGTTCCCTCCTCTTATCCTTTCCCATTAACACATTCTCAGTGATTAGATCCTTACATTAGCTAATTGTCACTTTGGAAAAATGGGAATGCTTCAAGGACAGACCTCTGGGACAATGGCATTGAGGACAGACAGGTAAATTGCATGTGTATGTGAGAAAAATATGGGCATGTGGGGTATATATATATATATATATATATATATATATATATATATATATATATATATATATATATATACACACACACACACATATATATATGTGTGTGTGTGTTTGTATACTTACTAGTATGTATATGTAAATTATATATGCTATTTATAAATGACAACTATCTGTCACATAGTGTGCTTAATACACTTATGGATTAGACAATTAAATACGTATGACATTATAAAGGGCTTGGTTTTATGAACACCATTTTACAGATGAGAAAACTGTTAAAAGCGTTAAGTTATTTGCCTAAGATCACTGGGCTAATAAGACATGAAGCTGGTCTTCCAGGGTAAATCAGTCTGACTCCAAACCTGGGCTTTTCCGTGGTCTCTTTCCCAATATCCCTGCAGGAAGCCAGGCTGGGGGTAGTAAAGTGAGGAGTTCTGGGGGGTGCGGAAAGAAAGCAATTTTAGGAGAGGCCAGACCCAGAGCTTAAAGAAACATTTGAAAATGCCACCTGGTGAGAGGCAAAAGATGGCCAGTTCTCTCTCTTTCTCTCATGCAAATCATGCAGTATATACACGAAACCACAAAAGGATTTGTGAAAGACTCTATTCAGACAGCTAAGAAAAAGTATGAAATTTGACTACACAATTTTCTAAGTGTTATGTCTAGCAACTCTAGTTCTTGTGAAATTTATTCACACAAAGCAGATTTTAAGCTCAAAGGGCCAAATCCTTATATAATGGGCTTCCCTGAGCAGATAACATACTGTCAATCCTTTGTCTTACTAGACTCCATCTCTTCCTATACCTACTGATCACTCTTTTTCCTCCTGGAAAAGATAGAAGGGGAATTGGAGGGAAGTGGTCAGAAAGAGAAGGATGGTGGGAAGTCAGGGACCACAGAGTGATGGAGAAAGAGGGAAGAGACCAATAGGGATAAGATAGGAGGGATAAAGTGAGGGAAGTTAAACTGTACTTGGTTTTATACTATGTGCATCTAGAAAGTTAAAAGGTTGATTTTTAAAAATTAAAAAACATCTCAAAATAGAAAAAGGTAGAAAAAAAAGGAGAGGCTACAAGAAGACATAGGAAATGAGGGAGATGGCAGAGAACAGCAAAGACAAATTTTGTTTACTTCCCATTTTACTTCTGAAAATAGCAGAACTTTCTAGAAACTTGTAACATTAACCCTGTTCTGTATGAAAGCCCCCGAGGAATTGCTGCTTCCTGGGTGGGCAGGGTTCAAAGAGTCAGAACATTTGCTCTTCCCTGACTTGGTGAGATTTGCCCTTTTATCGCCTACCCTGTCCCTTTGAAGCCCCCCAAACCTCTAATCACACACCAGTGAGTTTCTCCCGCTGGAAAAGATTCAGGAATCTGTAAAATTGCAATACAGCAAGGAAGCTTCTGCCTTCTACGGCAGGAGTCTTTGTCCAAGAGAATTAGTCATGGCTTGTTTTCTGGTCCAACCGTATTCATCATTCCTCGTTGTGACAGCACACAGGCTCCGTAAGGACAGGGCCTCATCTGTCACCTTCGCTGCTGCATTCTCTGCGGTGCTCACAACAGTACCCGACCCATGGCAAACGCTCAATAAATACTTGTTGGTGCTGTTGTTACTACGAACAAGAAAGCATACAAAAGTTATGGCCTCAGATTACCGGCAATTAAAATTGATGTTACCACATTTTAAAAATTCATAAGGGCATTAACCCTTGGGCTTCCTGAATGCCAAAGGCTGACAGATTGCCCCTAGACTTATGCATTATTTAGGTTTTCTGCTAACATGTTTCATTTCCCATCCATTTCTTTACAAAATATTAATGTGACAAAATATCAATGTTACCTTAACTATGAGTTATGGATGTTCAGTGAATCGACTATAATTATCATCTTGGACTCATTCATTAGATTTTATTTTCTTTCCTTTTTCTATGACATTTTAAACATAGTTTTGAGAGATTTCTTTCTCTGGGCCAGATAGATTCCTGGAGTATCTTGTTCTATTCTTTTAACTCTATTTTGGGGTTGGTTGTACTCTCTCTCCTAGGTGTGAGCTTAACTGTTCCTTTCCTTCCTTTCTTTTTTAAAAGAGTGAGTGCTTACACTTCAGCTATCCGTAGCCTGTATTTTAGGTTGGGGCACAAGCATCTCTCCATTTTCCCACTGTCAAAAAGAGTAATGGTGAAAACAGCCTTGGGAGGAAAAGGTGAGCGGAAGCCATGATAGATGAGGTGGTAGGTTTTCCAGGACGAGTCAGCTCGAAGTAAATGATGACAAAGCAGGATTAACTGGAGAATCTAGAGACTTTTTCAGTTTTTACCATCTGGAGATGTAATCTTAGAGCTTATGTGCTTGGACTGTTTGGTTTTTATCCTCCTGGTTGATGTCACATAGAAATGGGAATAGCAAGCTTCAGCTATTATATAGAGCCCAGGTTTATGTATTAATTTGAGAAGTTATAAATCAGAGATTCCCTTGGGGCCTTGAGTGGGTGGAATAAAATAAAATAAAGTTTGATAATCAGACTCTGATTCCTTTTTAATTTAATATAAATTTTAAATGAATTTATTGGGATGACACTGGTTAACTAAACTATACAGGTTTCAGGTGCACAGTTCTACAACACATCATCTGTGCACTGTATTGTGTGTGCACCACCCCAAGTGAAGTCTCTGTCCATCACCATTATCTCCCCATAACCTCTCCCACCTTCCTCCCCCTCCCCATGGCAATCATCACACTGTTGTCTATGAGTTTTTTCTCTTTTTTGCTTTATTCCCCCTCCATCCCCAATACCGCCAGTCTCTATTTTGCTTGCTAGTTTGTTTTATTAATTAGATTCCACATATGAGTGAAATCACATGGTACTTGTCTTTCTCTGACTGGCTTATTTCACTTAGCATAATGCTCTCCAGGTCCATCTGTGCTACTCTAAAAGGTAAGATTTCTACAACCACCCCCCCTTTTTTTTTTTAACAACTGAGTAGTATTCCATTGTGTAAATGTGCCACAGCTATTTTATCCACTCATCTACTGATGGGCACTTGGGCTGTTTCCAGATCTTAGCTATTGTAAGTAAAGGTGCAATGAACAAGAGGGTGCATATAATCTTTCAAATCAGTGTTTTGGGTTTCTTCTGATAAATTCCCAGAAGTGGAATCTCTGGATCATAAGGCAGTTCCCATTTTTAATTTTTTGAGGTAACTCCATACTGCTTTCTACAGTGGCTGCACCAATCTGCATTCCTACCAACAGTGCACTAGGGTTTCCTTTTCTCCACATCCTCACCAGCATTTGTTGTTTGTGGGTTTATTGATGGTAGTCATTCTGACAGGTGTGAGATGATACTCACTGTGGTTTTTATTTGTATTTCTCTGATGATCAGTGACATTGAGCATCTTTTCATATGTGTATTGGTCATCCTTATGTCCTCTTTGAAGAAGTGTCTATTCAGATCCTTTACCCATTTTTAAATTGGATTGTTTGTTTCTCTGGGTGTTGAGTTGTATAAGTTCTTAATTATTTATTTATTTTTGTTAATCCTTACCCAAGGATATTTCCATTGATTTGTAGGGGGAGTGGAAGAGAGAGGGAAAGACAGAGAGAAACATTGATGTGAGAGAAACACATCGATTGGTTGCCTCCTGTACAAGTTCTAACCAGCGCTCAGGTTGGGGAAGAGCCTGCAACCAAAGTACATGCCCTTGACTGGAATCGAACTCAGGAATTGTTGCTCCTCAGGCCGATGCTCTATCTACTGAGCAAAACTGGCTAGGGTGAGTTGTATAAGTTATTTATAAATTTTGGACATCAACCCCTTATCAGATATGTCATGGTGAATATGTTCTTCCATTCTGTGGGTTGTCTTTCCATTTTGTTGATGGTTTCCTTTGCTGTGCAAAAACGTTTTAGTGTGATGTAGTCCCATTTGTTTATTTTTTCTTTTGTTTCCCTTGCCCGAGGAGATGTGTCAGCAAAAAGATGTCTGAGATTTTACTGTCTTGTTTTCTTTTCTTACCTCTTTTTCTGTCCTTAGTACTTAAAACAGCATTGTAAGACCCATCCCTTTCCAGAGGCTTCTGAAGTCCTTTGATGTAACTTATAGTTGATACTAGGGGCCCAGTGCATGAATTTGTGGACCTTGAAAGGAACTGTGGGCTGTGAGACTGAGGTGGGCACAGGGGCGGGTCTCGACTCATCCTCTACGACCCTGCCTGGCTCCTCCCACCATGCCCCTAGTCCCCTGTCTTCTGGCAGCCCCATTCCCGCCGCTGCCGTCCACACACTGATGGCGCCAGCCCTACCTGTACCCGCTGACAGCATGGAGCGATTGGGGCCGGTGCCAGCAGTGGGTGCGAGCAGGGCTGTCGCCAGCAGCAGGTTTGAATGGCAGCTGCTGGCCCTGATAGCCCCTCAGGAGCAGGGGGAGTTGGAGAAGCCCTGAGGGGCGAGTGGGGCTGGTGCCAGCATCAGGTGCAAGTGCTGAGCAGGACCGTGGTGCATGTGAGCAAAGAATTTTCGGTAACCACCAGAGGCTCGCCCCAATGACAGTAACCGGTGCCCCGCCTTGGTCTGGTGCCCCTGCTCACCTGCTCCACCATCCCACTGCGGCTGACGCCCACCATGTTCCATACTCTGCTGCCTACTGCGACAACTGCCATGTTCTGCGTGCGCCCCCTGGTGGTCAGCACACATCATAGTGACTGGTTGTTCGGTTGTTCTGCCGTTCAGTCTATTTGCATATTAGCCTCTTATTATATAGGATTATTTAGTTGAACATTATGTAGACTAAGGCTTACACATTGATGTGAAGATATATGAAATTAAAATATTGTACTTCATATTCATATCCATGTTGGAACACATCATATATCCTGATCTTCCTCTTGTTTCCCTGATCATGGCATGCTATTCTTCAACCTTTCACAAGGTTTATATTACTTGATATTTAGAATATCTGTCCCCTTTCTATTTACTTATTTAACTAATCATTCTATGAAGCCAAACTGAAGTCCAGCCTCCCTCATAACACTTTATCCTGTGACCTCTAGTCAATATGTAAACTCTTCCTTCTTAGCTTGTATCTGTGCCCTACAATTGAGCATCTTATTGATTATGGAGTCACTGAGGATCCATGTAGTGCAGGTTAGAGTGTGGACTTTGCAGTCAGTCAAATCTTGTGAGACTATTTGTATTGCCTTGGGCATGAGGCATACTGTAGAGTGTCCTATTGCCTAGTTGACAAAGCTGCTTTTGAACGCTGGTAGTTCTATTCCTTTGACACTCTGCACTTTTATAACATGTGCTAATGCTATATGATAAAATGCTTAGGTTCCTAGTGCCACAGGTTCAATTCAGTGCACACAATGGATCATACTCACCCATTTGTACCTCTTAAAATTTTTCTTTTTTATTGATGCTTAAGGTAAAGAGCTTATACTTTGCAAGTCATCAACATTGTTCCTTAGACATTTTATCTTTGCTCAGATTTTTGAAGAATAGTGGCTTGTTTATGGTTTTCATATTTATGGCTAATGCAATTTTTAACATGATGGATGCAGTGCATTGTGTAGCTAGTTTTCTAAAATAAAAGCCATCCTTTAGGAATTGTTTTTCAGATCTTCAATAACTTTTTCCTTTAAATTTCAAAAAGTTAGGAAAAGAATACCTAACTTACACCCTACTTCAATTTATAAAGTATAAGGTTTATACACTGAGTGGCCAGATTATTATCATCTTTGAACACATAATAATCTGGCCACTCAGTGTATATCCTATATCAGTGATGGCGAACCTATGACACGCGTGTCAGCACTGACATGCGTAGCCATTTCTAATGGCACGCGGCCGCATGCCAAGGATGAAACATTTGCTGCTCCTGAGGATGAAACATTTGCGACTAGAGTCTTGGAGTTAGTTTTTTCCTCAAAGTGACACACTACCTGAGTTATGCTCAGTTTTTTGGCGAAGTTTGACACACCAAACTCAAAAGGTTGCTCATCACTGCCCTATATAATAAAAGGCTAATATGCAAATTGTCCCCTCGACCAGGAGTTCGACCAACAGGCAGGGCGGCCAACCACCCATGTACCCTCCCCCTGGCCAGGCTGGCCGGATCCTACCCATGCACGAATTCATGCTCCGGGCCTCTAATATGCGCATATATATATATATATATAATCTCCTATATATATATATATATATATATATATATATATAATCTCCTATATAATAAAAGAGTAATATGCAAATTAACTGTCACTCCGTCACAAAGATGGCAGCACCCAGTCCCCTCAGCCCCGCTGCTGGAGTGTCTGGGCCTGTCAGCCCAGCTGGGGTTCGTGGGGACCAAGCAGCAAGGCTGGATCCACCCCAGACACGGCAGACAGAGCCTGGACAGCAGGGCATGAGGGCTTCCTTAGTGCGGCAGCAGCGGGGAAGCCCCAGGCCCAGCAGACAGAGCCCAGACAGCAGGGCTTGGGAGGTTCCTTAGCGCAGTGGTGGTGGGAACACCCCCAGGCCCAGCAGACAGAGCCCAGACAGAAGGGCACGCAGGGTGATGGCGGGGAAGCCCCAGGCCCGGCAGACAGAGCCCAGACAGTAGGGCATGGGGGCTTCCTTAGTGTGTTGGTGTCTGCGAAGCCCCCAGGCCTGGCAGACAGAGCACACTGCAGTGCATTGGGGCTTCCTTTGCATGGCGCATGGCAGCGGCAGGCAGAGAGTGGACAGCAGGGCATGGGGGCTTCATCTCCATGGCTGCAGCAAAACCCCCAGGCCCCGCAGAGAGAAGAGAACCACAGGGAGTGAGCCTAAGCCATCAGTAGGACATCCCCTGAGAGCTCCTGGATTGTAGAGGGTGCAGGTTGGGCTGAGGGACCCCCGTGCATGAATTTTGTGCACCGGGCGCGCGCGTGCGCGCGCGCACACACACACACACACACACTCTGAGTGGCCAGATTATTATGCGTTCAGAGATCATAATAATCTGGCCACTCAGTGTATATGTCTTAAGTACTTTAAAGGAATAAGAGACTTAGGGCAGTGCCTGGCATGTTCTTAGTAAAAGTGGTAGCTATTATAATGTTTTTGTATTAGTCTCCTAAGTCATCTTCTTAAATGGTTTATAAGTTCCATAAGGCTATGTTTTCTATTTTGCAGACTTTTGTACTGCACATAGGGTCCAGTACTGTTCTGAACAGATAGGACGGAATATTTCTGGACATATGTAACTGAGCTGCTGGTGATCTGTGTCACAAAAAATAATGATCCCCCTTGAGGAAGGAATTGCAATAGTATTTGGTTCTAATGTGTTTCTCAGGTGATGTCTCTAGTTGGGCAGTGAAATTAAGGTCCTGAGTATTGTGCCAGGGCAATCTGTGGTAGAAATAGGGTCTCAGGCCCAATGTTCTGGGCAAATCCCAACTCATGTAATAATTACCTGCCATGTACCTAACTTCCCCTTGGTCCCAGGTGGTATTACACAGCACCACAGTGTGCTCTCTTTAGTGATGATATTTAGGAGCAAAGAACTGCTTTTTTCTTCTACTGAGCGTAGTGAGTTAACCCCTTTACATAACTTGAAAACCAGAAGGGTACACATATTCTACCTTGTAGGGTAGAAATTGAATTTAAAATGATCCCTGACCAATAAAGAAACACAGAAGTAAATTAGATGAAATTTATTTATTGAGAAGGACTGCGGGTTAACACCCTTGCTTTGAAAATAAAATTCCAGGTGGGTAATGACTGACCACACAGATGATAATCCTGGGCTTTCCTTGGAACTTAAGAACCCGGAGGAATCCAGATACCAGTGTAGGCCTCCTGTGAAAACAATGCTTAGCAAAACACATCGAAGTGGCAGCCTTGTTGTAGCATACGGAGAAGAGGAAGTTGATAAATTCCAATGATAGTCTTCAACCATGGAAAGACTTATAGCAATAAAACTGCTATGGATCATCTAGGATAAGGGGACATGCAGTGATATGCACCGGGAGGTGCTTATGTGTAAGGACAGTATAAAGTAGAACTATCTTCCCATTTACATTAACACTAAAATGGAGGTTGCAAATACATTTTACTTAAGACCTTTAAAGATGAAGTACATATGCATCTGGGGTTATTTAGAGGCAATCTATGAAAGAGTGTGATTATTGGGCTGGACTGAAGGAGCACTAAGGGAAAGTGCTAACCATATAGAAAAATAAGCAACAGATTCACTTAAATGGCCTTTGTTAGATGAAATATGTTAATAGCTCAACTGGGAAAAGATCCTTTCATTCTTTACTCTGTAATTAAAACAATTCTCTAGAAAGAGTTCTGATTGAATTATTCCTTTTAAGAGTAAGTGAAGCTAAAATTGCTATATAAAATATTCATGTCTATCTTAGATGATATTCTGTTTCATTTTTTTGATATTCTGTTTCTTATGTGCCCAATCAAATAAAATAATTATTTATGTCATGTACAAAACTCTTTCTGAAGATCCAAAAGCATTTCAGACATTGTTTAAAAATTCATTGCACAGGTATAAAACATGTTTAATTATAAGACAGGGTGCTACAGCTACGTTCAAACCAACCCAAACATGCTTTATTCTGCCTACCACATGTGCAATTACATTTTAATTTATGTGTACACAGTCTAAGAAAAAAAGAGATGACATTTCATTAATTCTTCAGTTTTCTGATGGGGAGGGGGAGAGAGAGAGAGGAAGAGGAAGAGAAGAAGGAGGAGGAGGAGGTTGGATACATCATTCAAGGCCATTCTGAGACGGCAGCAGATTCAGAATTAATATTCACATTTCCTAATTTCTAGCTTATTGCAATAGCCATCCAACCATTTTCATTACTTCATAAAATGCAAATCTTTATAGTCTGAAGTGAAAAAACCTTGCGGATTTTTATGTAAGAACGTCACTGTTTATTTAAAATCAAATGATTAAAATGATGCCTATTAGTTATTTGTTCTCTTAAAATTTGATTTCCATATTGGATACAGTAATGGTCATGACACGTAGGCACTTCTATTAAATTAGTAAAGTAAAAACAGAGACAGCTTTTAAGTTCTAAGGTTTGCTATTCTATTTCTGATAGATCCTCCATTCCCCCAACGGGTGGGTGGAATAACAGTAAACATGATGTAACCTGCAGCCGGAAATACCTGAGTGCCTAACCATGTACCTTATATGGACTATACATTGAATCACCAATCAGCACCTGCCAAATACCCTAAGCCCTTGTTCCTAAGTACCTGAATGCCTAACTATGTACCTTCTATGGACCATACATTAAGCCACCAGTCAGCGCCTGCTGAGTACCCTAAGCCTCCATTCCTTCCCATTCCTCCCCTCAAAAGACCTCTGCATGGGTTGCTTCTCTTCCTTTGCGAGATAGCCTGGCAGGTCTTCCTCCTAATAAAGCCTGTAATACCTGGTTTTTGGCTCCCGACTGATCTTTCAATTTCCATCTGTTGGTCCTGGGGTTGTTTATTGGTGACACTTAGGTAGAAAGCTGTTGAATCAAGCACATGCTAGCTGGTTTTTCATGCACCTGGAAAGATTTATTTTTTACAAGGTGGTTTGCTATATGAGAGTTTGCCTTGTGGGCAGCTTACAGCTTCTTTATAGTGGGGAATGTTTATAGAAATAGCTAATACTTTGTTATAGGTTGTTTTCAAAATTTACAATGCTGACAGGAATTTCAGAGGTGGTAAAAAAAATCTTTAGTGTTTGCATCCACTTAGGTATGTCTTCTATTGACATACCTAAGTCCATAGAGTAACAAGTTGGTATTGATAAGAAGTTAAAGTCCTGAAAGAGTTACCTCTGAAAATGTCTGCTCAAGTCTGTTTTGTTTGAAAATAATCTGTGTCTGCAAAAGAAGATGACTTTTCACAGCTAAGATTATGAGCTCTGGGGGCTTAAGATGCAAAGTAAAGTATACAAGAACCAGAGAACCTTAAACCAAGGAGTCTTTAGAATTTGTCTAACTCAACGGTTTTTATTTTAGAGATGAGAAAAAAATGAGCCCCTAGAAGATTAGATATCTTGTACAAGGCCACACACTTTGTAATGGCAGAGCTGGGACAGTAACATGAATGATATTTTCTTTGGTTCTTTTGTGAGTTTCTTAACCTAAGTCAGCCAGTTGTGTGTGTGTGTGTGTGTGTGTGTGTGTGTGTGTGTGTGTGTGTGTGTGTGTGTGTGTGTGTGTATTTTTAAAATTGAATTTATTGGGGTGACATTGGGTAATAAAACGGCACAGTTTTCAATGTACAACATCATTTGCATACTGCATTGTGGCCACCACCCAAAGTTGTCTTTTTCCGCCACCATTTATTCCCCCTTTGCCCTCTTCCTCCTCCACCCTCTCTTTCCCTCTGACCCTCACAATACTGTTGCCTGTATCTGAGTTCTGTCTTAACCCCTTTACCTTTTGTTTGTTAATTTATTTTGTTCATTAGACTCCACATATGGGTGAAATCATGTGGTACTTGTCTTTCTCCAGCCAGTTGTGTATTGATTGTTTGATGTCTCTAGTTTGAATCCTAAAGCCGAGAAAGGACTTGGAGATTTGAGGAGCATTCCTCCCCTTTTTGAAAAGCTGTCTGATCCTGGAGACTAGGCTGGTTGCAGAAATAATTTCTAGTGTTAAAGCTCAGCTGTGGCTGGCATGGGAGGCTCTGCTGGTAGGCAGCCTTTGTGGAAACGTAACTTGTTCTCTCTGGGAAAAGTCACACTTCTGTTGGCTCCCGCATCTCGAGGAGCATTTCCTCTGTTGTAACCTCCGCCAGGTGCTCAAGCAGGGACCTTCTCCTTCATGCAGGCAGGTGTGGAATGAAGGTGTCCCTCCTGGTCCCTTGAGAGCCTGAGAGGGTGTCTTGCTTAAAAGGAGCCTCTACTCTCTCCTGTCCCCAGTAAAGGGTGTAGGTAGAGTCTTTCTTAAAATGCAAGCCTCTGGCCACTCTCATCTCCACTTTCCTCCACAAGGAGACTGAGGGGACTGCTATTGATTGTCCATAGAAATGTGCAACAAAGGACTCACATGAGGATGCAGCACATTGGGGTTTTCAGTGATGTCCATTTCTTTCTGATTGTGCTTACATCCCAATACAAGTTAGTGGTCTTTCAGGTTGGGTCCTAGGAATCTGGACCAGCATAGAATTTTCACCAGGATGAAAGAGGACCAGCCAGGGCTTGGACTTCACTGAGTCTGTAGGAACCTTGTTGCTTTGGAACTATAGGGTCACCCAGGGGGTTGGGTTTCATTTCAATCTGTAGGAACAACAAAGGTGCTTTTAACAAATATATAATATATATTATATATGCATCGATGTGCCCACAAATGAAAACCATTCAGTAGTAACATTTTTTTAAAACAAAAAGACAATTTTGTTTTTATTTAATATTACATTTTAGAAGAGGAATTGCAAGTGTCATCTGGTTCAACCCCTTCAATACATGGATACACAAATAATACAGAAAACACATCATTTTTTCTTTTCTACTGCATAGGACTTTTTATTTTTTGGACACATTTTAGATCCTGTGTCTTTTAAACCATGCCCTTTAAAACCATGCTTTCTAAACTTTAATACATGTACAAATAATGTAGGGACTTTTGCTACGCTCCAAGTTTTGATTCCGTAGGTTTGGAGCAAGACTGGAGAGCTAGACATGCGCTCAGCGAGGTACATGCCTTGACTGGTGCTGCTGGTCCTTGAGCCACATTTAGGTGTCAGGGACGTTGAAGTAATTGCAGGAGAGCATTATTCCAGCTGTCTCTCAAAAGCCAGAACAGTCCTTGGAGCATAGTCAATATTTAGTAAATATTCTGGATTTGAGCGATGATCTAGTAGTAAGGTTCGTGCCTATGTGCAGGACATAAAAGATGTGATCCTTACAATAATAACCTTTATCACAAATTTTATCATTTATTTTGCTGTTTTTCTGTCCCGTGAAGGGACATGCTTCTTCCAATATCTATTGTTTTTGTAGATTGCATATTTCAGCAGCTGTAGACATTGTCCTTTGCATGTCTTTGTCACAGATGAGAGACGAAAGAGAGCAGATTAAACAGGAGAGCAGCAGAGTCTCAGGTACAGGAAGCTCAAGGAGAATAAGAATGTAGTATTTTAGCCCAGCACTGTCCACTGTGACTTGGACGAACCGACCAAGGGATCCGCTGGTTTTGACTCAGCAGCATTGATGTCAGAAAAGCAAGCTCAGTCCCATAGTTACTATAACATGGGTGGAAACCATGATCTCTAATAGATTCTTGTTAATCTGTGTGCCCTAGCTGTGCATCCTCACCTGCCTGCACAATCAGAAAGCATTGCAGTGATTGTTACCGAGTCCTTGTCAGGCAGAAGGATGGCTGCTCCAGCTCTCCTGGTGGTAGTGCTGGCAGCCCCCCTAGCGCACTGCTGGCCGAAATTCAAAGGACGTGTTGATGCTGCTTAGATGAGGCCCACAGTTCTGACAGCAGAGCTTTGAACATGCACAGACCCATCGTGCAGCCTTTTATAGATGTTAAACTGTTTGTTGGGGGCTGATTGCCTGAGGGCTAACTTAATATGTAATGAGATTCATTTGATTTCTCTCTCTCTTTTTTAAAGCATATTCATATTCTCTAAAATGCCATGTTTGGATAGTTTCAAGTTTGCTATTTAGGAGGAAGCTAGTCAGCATTTATGGTATTTCTCATGCTTCAAATGTGACAGCAGTAGCAGCACTTACGCTGAGATACAGATGAAGGGAAACCTATCACCAAAAGGTGGAGCGGCATTGCTGGCCAGGTCCACGTTCTGTTCAGTGTCTAGAGGGGTGTGTGTGTAGAGGTTTCCTTCCACACACTCTGGTTGCAAATAACAAAATAAAAATCATAATGAATGTTCTTCAGAGTCACATTACATTTTAGATGGAAATCTTTGAATTTTTACAATGTGAATAGCTTTTCCTCTGTCTGGAGGCAGCTGACACTTGTATTCATTGACCGAATTAACTATATTTTGCTTAATATTTTTAGTATCACTTAAGGGATTTTACCAAGATGCCATAATAACAACATGCAATGCACATTGCATTCTTTTAAATGGTATTTTTATGAATCTGTTTTTTCTCTGTTGTAGCATACAGTACTAACAGATGCTAATATTCTCTATATAAGTGCTGTGCATATTATTATAGCATCTGGCCATGCCATAGTTAAGTATTTATCATCTACGTCATTATAACACCTTCGTTCCAGAAGAGCTGTCTGAGCCTATTAGGTATATACACAATTAGGTAGGTAACGATCTGTGGCTGCATCCACGCAGCATCAGCAGCTGACCTGTGGGTGGCTGTCCGAGCGGTGTGCTGACTGTTGAGGGGAGGTACTTAGATTATGGGATGAAACTGTTTTGATAGTTTTGAGGTTTTTTTTTTTTTCTTGTTCTGTGAATTTAAGCTACATGTTTTCCTTTAGCCTTACTGTTTGCTTAATGAAGACATAGCATGTTCTCACTCTGCTTTAGATATTTGTATTTATCTCTACTGTGCTAAGCTCTCCATCCAAACTTTGGGAGTTACTGAAGCCTTTCTTGGTACTTTCGTTGGTGCAGAGTGAAATGGTCCACCCACATGTTCCATTATTGATAGGTACACATTTATGTCTTTCTTCTAAATTTTATTTATGCAATTAAAGATAATTGAATTTTGATCATTTCTCCAGCTCCAATGTTGGTCTTTAAGAATAGTTAGTATACTCTTTTTTCTTTTCTTTTCTTTTGAGAGAGAGAGAGAGAGAGAGAGAGAGAGAGAGAGAGAGAGAGAGAGAAGGGGGAGGGACACAGAGAAACATCCATGTGAGAGAGACACATCGATTGGTTGCCTCCCACATGCATCCTGACCTGGGCCAGGGATTGAGCCTACATCGAGGTACATGCCCTTGACCAGGAATCGAACCCGCCACCCTTCAGTCTGAGGGCCGATGCTCTAACCACTGAGTCAAACCGGCTGGGGCAGAATTAGAATACTTTTGACAATTTCAATTCATCATGTGTGAATTTTGAAAAACTAAATATGGTAAGTTCCTCCGGTAAAGCTCCAAGTTTTGAGCTTCTTTGTCAGCCTGTGAGGCTGAGTTCCAGGGTCGTTTTCTCATGGTAAAGGCATGACCTGGGGCTGTGATACAGTGTCATGCGAAAATTTTGGTAAACAGCAGTGTGCATTTGTTGGAAATAAACTGGACAGGAAGTTTTAGCTTGCCTCTTGCTCACTCTAATAAAAACATCTATACCAAATAGTAAGGGTAAATACACTTAAGCTCAGTTTTATTTAATAACTTGGGAATGATGTTTAATTTACTTAAGACATAGGAAACATTAAATTAAAAGACTAATGACTAAAGTACATGACTTAATTGTACCCAAATTTTGTTTTAAACTTAGAAAAAAATTTTGTTTCTTTTAAATCTCTTTGAAAGT
Source organism: Ia io (assembly GCA_025583905.1). NCBI lineage: Eukaryota > Metazoa > Chordata > Mammalia > Chiroptera > Vespertilionidae > Ia > Ia io. The sequence goes on along the minus strand of JAJQQW010000012.1, from coordinate 41,196,402 downwards.
TATTAGGAAACTTGCCTATTTTTTTTTCTTTCTTGAAAATAAAGAGTACATAACTTCTGGTATAACATACTTGAGATATTTGAGTTTTTATGCTAAAACAGTGGGCTAGAATTAGATCCATGAAAAAAAATAGAATTATGCCCACAGTAGGGCGTATATGAAGGGAAGGAAACTTGGATTCTGTATTAAGTAATGTAGGGTAAGTAAGTTAGCACTTGTGAGCAGGTGGTGCTCAGAAGGGACTTGTATTGGTGGCTGTGCATTTTCTGCTGCAAACATCTGGCCCTGCAGACAAAGAGAGTATCTTGGTTACTCGGTATTTAAGAGCTTTCGGCATGGCTTATTTCTTACCCCTGATGTAAAAACCGTGCGCATGACTGCGATAGAACGTTATTAATTTTAATGTTACTAAATTATCAGAATGAGAAAAGTGAAGCTGAGAAGACTCAGGAATGTCAGTGTAAGTGGAATGGATATCATCATTCTACCGTTTTAGGTCTTTTTGCATATGGTTCTATATAAGATCCCAAGGTCAAGGAATGTACTGAAAGATCAAGCTCTTAATTAAAAAAAGTTGGTGGTGATACTGAAGAGCATGGGTAATTGTGAGTATTTTAAGGATAAGTAGATGAGACTGGTAACTTATTATTTGCATGAAATTTGGCATGAAGACATTTATTTTGAAGACCAATAAGCTAAAAAGAGCAATCACACTTCAGAATAATAAAAAGTATTTAAGATTTATATATATCATGTTGAAGGTGAAGTGCATATTCCCTAGGAGTCCTCTGAAAATAATAAGTGTGTATCAGAGGAATTATAGACACCAGAAATAATATACAGCTTGTGATTATTAATGAAAACTGTAATCAGCATTTGTTATTGACTCATCTCATTGGGAATTGTATCCCAAAATTGATGGAATTAAGACAGTGCTAAGAATTCATTTCACTGAATTATGTTATAAGTAATTAAAATTTTCCTCACAACAGATAACCATATTCTCAAAACCGTAACTCATTTCATATCTAGTCACTGATATGAATATTTTTCTTCACTTAACTGTACTCTAAAAATTGGCTTTAAAAAAGGTCTCTTGGGCTCAGGGCTGGAGTAAGAACCTCCTGTTGAAAAGGAAGCAAAATTATTATGATGCAATAATTTGGGAAGTTCGGATAAATACATTAAAAAATAATGAGATAATGTATTAAATAATATAAAAACCTGGAACTTAGTTTCAGTAAAGGCTGAAAATAGAGTATTATTTTTTTACACTTACCTTTTTTCTAAGCACTATCACAAGACATATATTCATGAATAAAATCCCACCAGTGTGTGAAGCTAGTCTGCTGAAAAGAAAAAGGCATATATGAGTCTGTCACACAGTGAGATAAAAGCTGTGTTCTTTATGCATGGAAACCATTTTCTAACAGAAGGAGTTGCGAAAAAAAGAATAGAATTATAAAGCAAGTGAGTTTATAGAAAGAAGATAGCGTCTTCTCGGCATCATGAAAACACTTTCTATTAGGGTGCTCTGATGTAAGAAACATGCCAGGCAACATTTCACTTTACTAATGAAAAGTAGGTGGTGATTATTCACATGATAACAGAGGGACTTCTAGGGCACATAAATGCTCACTTACAGATTATTGACAGAGAGGTTGGCATGTTAGGAGACAGTGCCTATTGGACATTCCTTAGTGATGCAGATTTCCCATTCTGCAGCTGTGCCTGCCTACAGGTTCGATAGTGAACTTATTTAAGTCTTGAAATAATCATGCGATGGGAATGTTATTATAGGGTTATGACCTGAGCCTTCAGATGATGTGTGAAAGCAGGTTATCTTTTCATCATGTCTCATAAGAGCAGGCCTGTTGATCCTAGTCCCTAGCCCCTCCATCCTTTCCCAATCTCTTATGACGGGGACTAAAATAGAACTCCTAATGCTTAATTAGCAGGCAGTGGGGTTGTCTGGAGGGAGTGCCAGGGACACACTGTTTCACAAGGAGAGGTGGGGATGAGTCCTAGGTAGGAGAACCAGTGGTCTAGGAGGCATGTGGTAGCTGTTAACGGAATATTAAGAAGGGAAATTGATATGGAAAAGTTAGAGTTCAAGTTAATATGGCACCGGAAGTACTTTCCTAGAAGCAAAATTCAAGATTGTGTGTCATAATTTTTACTTTGAGACAGTAATTATGTTCTTTTTGTGTTTTTTTTTTTTTTCCTTGGACCACCCACCTGGGAGGAAAGTTTTAACTCAGTATAGGTAATAAAAAAAATGACAAATTCTTGATATCTTGCAAGAAGGACAAGGAGGCATAACCAGGTTGTCTTTTCCCCTCTTCCCTACCACCCCAGAAACACCCTCCAAGCTGGGGAGAAGGAGGAGAGTTGGATGGGACTAGAACAAGCTTAGACACTGTCTGTGTTCCTGTCTCCTACATTGTCTGCTCCTCCTCGCCCATTCCCCTGGGTGGGAGACATGTTAGAACTTACTCCATTGAAATTGGGGGATCTGAGATGACCAGTTAGTCCCAGGACTAATTTGGATCCAAGGTTTCTAAGGATCTTAGGGTCAGAGTGAGTGTTTTCTGCCATGTTGTCAGCCAGACTTCCCTCTCCCTCTGCCCCCTTCCCCAGTTCTGAAATAGTGTAGAAGGGCATCAGAAAATTCCTTGGGATCAGAGTGTGGTGTAGAAATCATCTGGGAGAGGGGGGCAGGGAGCTTGGTCACATGGAGTAGACAAGGGGAGCCAGTGGAAGAGGGACGAGTGAGGGGATTGTTGATCTCAGGGATCACCAGTGCCACAGGGTGAGTGAGACTGAGAGCTATAGACGGTCTAGTTTCTGTGTGAGCAAGTGCCAAAGAGCAGGCGGGAGGAGTTGCATCAGGAATGGGAGGCCAGTGAAGGACCGAGACTGGTCCCAATGGATGTGTAGATGGCCGTCTTCCCAACTGTCCTGTGTTGGCAGCTGCATGAACCCTCCTGGGGGTAAGACTCATGTCCAGGGAGGAGGAATCGGGAAGAAAACCTGAGGGATTTAAACCGGAATGTGATTGAATTATAAACATAAACTGAGCCATCCCTGAATTGGGATGAGTTTACTGGAAAGGGATTAAATTTCTGCCCTGAGCAAAACAAGGCTTGGAGTAAGTTATTATAGCCAAAACCGGTTTGGCTCAGTGGATAGAGCGTTGGCCTGTGGACTCAAGGGTCCCAGGTTCGATTCCGGTCAAGGGCATGTACCTTGGTTGCGGGCACATCCCCAGTGGGGGGTGTGCAAGAGGCAGCTGATCGATGTTTCTCTCTCATCGATGTTTCTAACTCTCTATCCCTCTCTCTTCCTCTCTGTAAAAAAATCAATAAAATATATTAAAAAAAAAGTTATTATAGAAAAGAAGGTTATTTTTTTTGTCGGGTATACCTCAGTAAAGCTGAAAAAAAAGAAAAGAAAGTTACAGTTTTGGACAACTGTGTTTGTGATTGTGAACTATGTATCTGCTATGAAGATTGTGTCTTATGAAATTCCAAATCAGGGCTAAATGGGGGAATGTTGTTATGTTTGGAAATAAAGCAGAAATTTAGAGGGGGGGCGGGGGGAAGGGAGTGTGTGTGTGTGTGAGTGTGGCACCTGAGGCTTTATCATTTTCCTCGGTTTTTGTATTCCACTCTGTGACAGTCTAGAAAGCTGGGACATGAAATACCACTTTGGCTAGGGTTGCCAGATAAAATATATTATGCCCAGCTACATTTGGATTTCACATAAATGACAACTACTTTTCTAGTGTAAGTATGTCCTAAATATCACCTGGGACATACTTATGCTAAAAGTGTTAATTATTTGTTGAAAATGAAATAAAAAAACTTTTAAGTAGTGTATTTTTATTGATTTTGGGAGAGGAAAGGAAAGGGAGACAGAAACATCAATGATAAGAGAGAATTATTGATCAGCTGCCTCTTGCCCCACACTGGGGATTGAGCCTGCAACCTGGGTATGTGCCCTGACCGGGAATCGGACCATAACCCCCCTGGTTCCTAGGTTGATGTTTAACTACTGGCCACACCGGCCGGCCAGAAATTGAAATTTTACTGTGAGTGCTCAATTTAAAACATTTTCTAAATCAGACAAACCTACTCTTTGGTGACAGTGAAGGAATAAAACTAGCCTGCACATTAGTCCATCAGCCTGTGAGGTTTGACAACAGGTGGGTGCCACACAGCAGGAGTTAATATTACATTTTATAGAAGAGGTAATTCTTGGTTCATTTTGATGAGTTGTATTGGATCTCTGAGGCAGCCAGATTGGGCCAGACAGAATGGAAAAGTTTAAGAAAATTGTAAGAAAGGAACCTATTTGGTAACGGTTCTATGACACATAAGTGGTAAGTGGCAGAATCAGGTTTTTCCTGGTCCAAAATGGCCTACACAATACATATTCAATTTTAAAAGAATTTCTCAGGAACTATTTATTGTATAAAGAAAATACTCTTTTTTTAAAAAAATATTTTTATTGATTTTTTTTACACAGAGGAAGTGAGAGGGATAGAGAGTTAGAAACATTGATGAGAGAGAGACATCGATCAGCTGCCCCCTGCAAAGCCCCCACTGGGGATGTGCCCGCAACCAAGGTACATGCCCTTGACCGGAATCGAACCCGGGACCCTTCAGTCCACAGGCCGACACTCTATCCACTGAGCCAACCCAGTTAGGGCTAAAGAAAGATACTCTTGCCCAGCTGGCATGGCTCAGTGGTTGAGCGTCGACTTGTGAACCAGGAGGTCACTGTTCAATTCCTAGTCAGGGCACGTGCCCTGTTTGTGGGCTCAATCCCCAGTGTGGGGCGTGCAGGAGACAGCCAGTCAATGACTTGCTCTCATCGTTGATGTTTCTCTCTCTATCTTCTTCTTGCTTCTGCTCTGAAATCAACAATAATATATTAAAAAAAGAGAAAAAAAGAGAAAGGTACCCTTGAAATCGGGTAGTTTGGTAGCTGCTGCTGTCTTCTCTGAGGTATTCTTCCATTATGGTCAAGCCTATAAAAGGAACCCGAGAAATCTTTTTCAGGAAGTGCACCTTTGAAATTAGTTGAATTATTTTAAAGAAATCAGATATGCTGCTGCTTTTTCACTTGGCAATTTATTCAAAGGATGTTTCTGAAATTAACCCAGTGGGAGTGGAGCAGAATAGTGCGGTGACAGTGATGTCATCTAGAGGAATGTTGTGCTGAGCTAAGTTGCTCTAATTATAGCAACTTTAAAATCATAAATCAACTAAACACAACCCTCATGTCTCCAGGTCACCCGAGTACAGTTGGATTACGTGAAGATTTCACTTGGCATGCATAGTCGGCTTCAGTAACTATTTTGAGACCCCAGTGGGACAACAGCGGCTCCTTTTCTTATACTGATTTTCCTCATGTCCCAGAATAATGCTTCCGTCCTCTGAGGACCTTGCTCCATTACTCAGGGTGCTACTTTCTCTTTACTTGTTATAAATTTTCCTTTTCCTACTCATTTTTCCTCCTTGGCATATTAACCTGTTAAAGTTTGGTTCAAACTTCAATGGCAACCCCCATTCAAAGCGATATCTCCTCCATTGACAGTCCGATCTCTCTTCTTTTCCTCATAACCAAGTTTCTGAAAGCTTTTGGTTGAGCTACCCTGCTTACTAACTTCATAAGCTCCTGAGCAGGAGTGGGGAGTTAAATATTTCCTGCAGCTAATTTTTACTAACTGGCATTCAGTTTTCATTAAGTGTCAGATATTATAAAAATTCAAAAATTGACTATGAAAATAAAAGAAATATAAATGTTTTCTCTAATATGCATTAAGAATATAAAATCAAACTCTCTTTTTTAAGGAATAGTTTATTGACTTTCTTTAGAGAGAGAGGAAGGGAGAAGAAAGAAACATTGATGTGAGAGCACATCATCAATTGGCTGCCTCCTGCACACCCCCTAATGGGGACCAAGCCTGCCACGTGGGCATGTGCCCTAACCAGGGATGGAACCAGTGCTCTTCAGTGCATGGGATGACACCACCCAGCTGAGCCACACTGGCCAGGGCTAAAACCAAACTATTTTTTTTTTAATTTTAATTTTTGATGCAGTTGTGCATGGGATTGATTGTGTTCTTAGTTTCCCTTTTTAGTTTTTACATATTTTTTATTGTTGATAGTATTACAGATATCTCCCATTTTCCCCACTTTACCCCCTCCTCCTTGCCTCTATCCCTGCCCTCCCTAGGTCTTCACTCCCCTATTGTCCGTGCCCATGGGCTATGCATATAAATATATAAGTTCTTTGTAAAACCAAACTCTTAATAGAAAAGCTATACTATATATATTCTTTTTGTGAGTTTTTTCCCCCCTCATGGGTTGGGCTATGTGAGGCTCTTGAAAAAAGGAGACCCCAAAAGTGTGGCCTGGAAGGCCCTTCTTTTCTCAGTAAAATTACCTTCGGAAAGCACAGGTATTTTCATCGCTTCAAGATTCTTCAAACTGCATTCGGATTTAGGGCAATCTGTTACTAACATTTTTGTTCATTCTATAGGCATGAATATTTCAACAATTTTTGAATTGTTAAATGTAGGGAGGAAGGGTTTCCATGATGATATTTTCTGTGATTTCATTTATTTATTTAAATTTATTGGGGTGACATTGGTAAATAAGATCATATATATTTTGCTCATTCATTTTACTATGAGTCAGTTGATTTGTCCTATCTTGACCAGCTCAGCAGCGTTGACAATGGACTTGAAGAGATGTTTTATTTTATTTTTCCAATTACAGTTGACATTCAATATTATTTTGTATTAGTCCCAGGTGTACAGCATAGTGGTTAGACAATGATATAATTGACAAAGTGATCCCTCCAATAATTCAAGTATCCACCTGGCACCATACATAGTTATTACCACATTATTGACTACATTCCCCATGCTGTACTTTACATTCCTGTGACTGTTTTGTAAATACAGTGTGCATCTTAATCCCTTCACCTTTTTCACCCAGCCCTTCAACCTCCTCTCCCCTCTGGCAGCCAGTAGTCTATTTTCTGCATCTGTGAATCTGTTACTGTGTTTTTGTTGTTGTTCATTTATTTTGTTCTTTAGATTCCTCATGCAAGTGAAATCATACAGTATTTGTCTTTCTCTGTCTGACTCATTCCACTTAGTATAATACCCAGTGAGGAGATGGTCTTATCAGCAGTTGTAGGGCAGATGTAAGCACCAGTTTTAGTAATTATTTGGGAAGTTTCACTTATGTGCTTGCTATTTTCTCCTTAGCACTTGTCCCTTCTTGGAATACTTTTCCACCACAGCTTCATAGCATGGTTCCTTCTTATAACTCAGCTGAGATACTACTTCCTTAGAGAGAACGTCTCTGATCCATTTAAGAAGGAACCCTGCACCCTGGCCCCTTCATAACACTTACCATTGTATGAAATCATATGGTACATTTAAATTTTTTGGTTGTTTATTGCCCAGCTAGCCCTAGAATATAAGCATCTTCTCTCTCTTGACATTGAATGGTGCTCAGTAAGTATTTGTCGAAGAAAAGAATGACATGACAGGTGAGTGGTACCAGTCAATCAAGTCAAACCTTTCTCAGGAGGGGTTTGCATGTAATACATTCTAAACCTCAGTTTTCTTTCCACTCCTCGGTAATCTGGTTCTGTCCTTCAACTGCACCAGCACTGCTCTTACTGTGATCACTGACCGCACTGACCTTTAAACTTAACTTCCGTAAGGCATTCAGCAATATCAACTGACCTTCCTTCTTGTAAATCTTAATTTTCTTTCATTCATTTTTTTCTTCAAATTTTCTCTCTACTTGTCTGGACACTGCTCATTTTCTCTCAGGGTAAAGGATGATGTTTCCCAGAACATGACTTCTCTTTGTTTCCCTTCCTCTCCATTTCTCCCCCCGCCCCCCACTGTCTATATACCATATAGAGTTATCTCATATATACCCAATAGATTCAATAACTGCCTCAAATCTGATGATTAGATGATTCCCATATCTTTATTTCTACTCCAAATATTTCTCTTCAATGCCAGGCTTTATCTGGTAACTTAATGGGCTTTTCAAGCTCAACATATCCAATTTTTTTTAAAATCTCTTCTTGCCCTCCATTCCTGTGCCTTCTTTCCACTTGTATTTCCTGTCTTAGCAAATGCCTGCTAATTGATTTTCTTGCATTCAGTTTCCCCACTTTCTAATTCAACCCATATATTGCTGCTGGAAAGATTATTTAAAAGTTCAAATAAGAGTATGTCCTCACATAAAATCCTTCAGCGATTCTCCATTACCGTTAGAATAAAATCCAAATTTTATAAGGTCTGTAAGAGCCTCCATTTTCTGAGAAGAGCCCTGTTTTCAGCCCATTAGAATATCTGCAGCTCTTTAAATACATCACATTTCCTTTGGTTTCATGCCTACTACTTCTTAATGATGATTTTCTTCCCAGAGTCTCCTGGCCTGGCTCTTACTTATACTTGTAGTTGCAGATTGGATTGCTCCTGATTTGGGTAGATGCTGCTTTATGGTGTTTTGAAAACTTTCCACTCATACTTTTCTCACATCATTTTCGCACTGTGCTTTGTTTAGTTTCCTGTCTCCATTTGCTATATTATAAGCTCCTTTAAGTCATAGAGAAAACTTTCCTCTCTGTTTCTTCAATACCTAGAATGGTGCCAGGGACAAAGTGGTTTTCATGTTTTAATAACCGATTGTCAAGTGAACAAGTAATTGCATAGATCTCGGTGTGTATATCTCTATCTCTGTCTATTTCTTTTTGGTGGGAAGCTTTCATCACCTTTTTGAGGCCTGTTCAGTTTGGAGTATTGTGTAACCACATTTTTGGCTTCACTGTTGTTTTTTGGAGGTATATTTTCACCAACGAAATTGTTTTAGTTCTTATTTCTGTTTTCTAATTATATTAGTCTTTTTTTTTTAAATTGTTGCTCTGATTTAAAAAAAAAATGTTTTATTGATTTTTTTTACAGAGAGGAAGGGAGAGGGATAGAGAGAAACATTGATGAGAGAGAAACATCCATCAGCTGCCTCTTGCACACTCCCTACTGGGTAATGTGCCCGGAAACTAGGTACATGCCCTTGATCAGAATCAAACCTGGGACCCTTGAGTCCACAGGCCGATGCTCTATCCACTGAGCCAAACCGGTTAGGGCTAATGATATTAGTCTTTTATAGTTGTGCTTTAGCCTCCACATTTCTGTGACAATTTGGGATGGTTTACAAGAATTCTACTTCGAGCTTGTCCATCAAGGTTGCACAATGTAGTTTATTGCCTGATGGCTTTTTTTTCCCCCCAGAGGGTAGGGTTATCCAACCTTCAGTTTTTAAGCTTCAGTTTCACTAATTTCCTTTCTTGGCGACTCCACATTTTCTTTCCTCTGTGAGTTATTTCGTTTCCCCATTCTGGCTATCACCAGAAAGCTCAAGCTTCCGTTTGTGTGGACCTCGGCTGTGCGCTGTGGGGACTTCGCTCCACCCGAGTTTCACTGAAGTGCTCTGACACTAGGATGTGTGGCTGCCTTTGGTTGATGGGAACCAGACTTGCCCAGGGTCAGTGTCCCCAGTGTTCCGTGTGGTCTCGTGTGCACACTTAGAATCAGGGGCCCTGTCAGCACCACACTGTTGGTATGTGCCGAAAATGAGATCCTTAGCATGTGCCAGGAGTCAGAGTTTCCCTGTATCTGCACCAAGAATCAAGTGTCAGAGTCTCTGTTGCCTTGTGCAGTTTCTCGTTGAGAATCAGGGTCCCTGTGTGTGCATGCACCAACAATTGGAGTCGTTGGCTCTTAGTGTGAATGCGCTGTGAGTCAGGGATCCCAGGCAGCTGTGTCTGGCGTGCCAAATTCCCTGAAGTGGAGCTGCGTCCTGTGTGTGCTCTCTCTACTGAGCCAAACCGGCTAGGGCGCACACTCTCAAATCCCTGAAGGTGAGCTGCCTCCGTGCACTCTCCCAGAATCCCCGAAGAGGGGCGGAGTCCATCCTGCGCGCCAAATTCCCCAAAGGGAAGCCCCTCTGTGCACGCTCTAAGATTCCCCGAAGGGGAGCTGTGACCCACAAGCCAAATTCCCCCCAATTCCCCAGAGGGGAGCCCTCTGTGCGCACTGACAGATTTCCCCGAAGGTGAGCTGCTTGTGTCCTGCGCGCCAAATTCCCTAAGGCGGAGCGCGCGTCCCTGCGCAAAGCCCTGCAGCTTGGGCGAGGGGCGTGTCTATCAGTTACTCTGGCGCTATCTGCGTGCGCCTGCGGGGAGGGGGATAGGCTCTTTGACTCACGGGAATCTGCCGGAAAGTCTGGATTCTTGTTGTTTCTTCCACTGAAGCTGTGATAGCAGTTCTCTGTCCCCAGTGGCTGCAGGGTCCTGGTTTGTGTCAGAAGCCAGGATCCGAGTCTCAGGCAGCTCTGTTTCTCAAGATGGCGTGGTTTCCGCGTCCGCACCAGCCGCCGAGAAGTGTCCGCTTTGTGCGCGGGGCTCCACCGTCTAGGACTGCCCGGTTAGGCAGCCCCTTGGAAGCCCTGCAGAATCTATCTGACCCTAGCTCATACAGACACACACACCACACACGTCTACACGTCTACGCTCTCCTCTATGGGTTCCTCACTCACACTCTCTCTCTCCCTACCTTCTTGCCGGTCGCCATCTTTCTCCTCGATCCAACCTTCAGTTTTTAAAGTATTCTTTTGTCTTGCAGCATCCTGAATTTCCCTTTCTCATTTCTATGTTTGTTGTGCAGTTTCCAGAGAGAGCTGCTCTATTCCTTTTGACCATCTTCTCCCCAAAGCTTCCTGAGACTGCCTCTTAGAATCCTGAGCACTAGTCCCTCCCACTAGTCGGGTCTGATCTCCAGGGCTTTTTTTTCAGTATTTTTGCAATTAAGGTGTAACTTCTTTTTCTAGCTGAGATTTTAGATCAACCGTAAATATTCAGGCTGGATTCCCTGTTCTTTTTAGTGAAATTTCATGCCCTGCAATGTCCTTGCTCTCAGGAGAGTTTGTTCTAGGAGTGTGAGGGATAGCATGCTGGGACTTGGTGTTAATTTTCTATTTCCATGTAATTTGAAATTTAGGTTGTTCTTTCTCTTTGACTTATGTTTTGTGTAGTTTTAAAATTTGTTTTTGGAGAGTGTTCTGGGAGATTCAGACTTGTGTTGCTGCCATTACTTGGTATCTTGAATTTGATCATCGATGTTTAAAGGGATTGAAAAACACTGTTCCCATTCATCTCCTGGCAAGACAAATTATTTTCTTTCTTCCTTTGCAAAAAATTTTGAAATAATCTTCAGTAATTTGTGACATTTCTATTTGACTACCTAAATTACTTAACAGCATCGATTTAAGAAACAAATAGGTGCTTAATTTAAGAGAGGTGGAGAAAAGATGAGATTGAGCGCAGTTTCCCTCTTGGAAAATTCAAACTAGGACATAGACGATAGAAAGCAAAGTAGGGTCTTTAGAACTTATGACCAATAGAAAAATACATGAGAATAAAATGGCATCAAGATGGGTGTATTATGCTAAAGACATCTGTGAAGAGTTTTCTCTTCAAGAAAAGTAGCTAAGTATTAGGTGCAATAGTGAGAGCTAAGCAGTTTTAAAACAATTTGGCATTTCATTTCCATGATATTGATTTCCCCCAAATATTTATCTAAGCCCCCAAGAAGGTGGGCCAAGGTGTTCTTCTTGGCCTGTTTCCATGCTTAAATGTCTGGTTTTTGTCAAAAGAGCAAAGATCACCTGCTACATAAGCTTTCAGTGAATAAATACTCAAATGCAAAATGACAAGTTACAGCTTAGGTTGAGACGGAATGCTTCATTTTTCTCAAACGAAAAGAATAATTGGTTTATATGGATGGTGGTTTTAAAGGTGGCTTGTAGGAAAGGATTCACTCCTGATCAGCATTGGACCTTATAAAAATGCATTTTGGTAATTAAACAAAAACATTTCACTTTGAAATAAGTTTGAATAATTTACTGTTAGTGAAAGTTAAATCTTAGGTATTTAATAAAAGACTCCCAGGGAAATCTGTAAAAGATACACTAACAGGAATATGGAACTAATTGTTTTATATAGGGAATTTAGCTTGGTTTGCTGCCTATATAAAGACTTGCTGTATTGATACATGTTAGGGAAAAAGAATCAAGTAACCATAAGAAACAGCCGATTCAAGGAATCCCTGGCTCATAGAGCCTCTTAGAGAGCCATTTATTTCTCTTCAATGCTTCCGTTTCTTGCTTTTCAAGGTTAATATTCACTTATATTTTTTGAATACCATCCTTGTGCCCTTGTACTATTTTAGCCAGGTTTTTACTTATTTACATTCTGTTTCTCCCTTTCTCACCTCCTAGTATACTCTAGGGGCCCATGCTGTCTCTTGTTGTGCAGGAACCAATTTAGAAACTTGACAAAGGTCTATCTGTATTTATAATTTCCCAACCTCTACCTCATAAACAAACATACCTAGATGCACTGCTTTCTGTTAGATTGTTACTGTAGAGAGGTTGCCCTCTTCTTCTGTCCCAAGCTTGGGGTTCATAGAGATACCCTCATGTCCTTGGAGTTGAGAGCCTCCTCATCCCCAGCTCTCCAACAGCAGCAAGTCCGACACTCTTGTCTTCCCGTTAGACATCCTGTGATACTCATGGGCTGGCGATGACCAGGAGGGGAGCTGGGGTCGCCACCGCCCTGGCCAGGTGTGTGACATCGCTAGCACTCAGCTCCTTTCACAGAAATGGGACTCAGGACTCTGCTCTCCCTGAGGAATGAGGTTGCCTGGTGGATTATTTCAGTTATATGCATAGTCTTTCTCAGAGACCTGGATTACAACCCCAATTTCTCCCATGGGGAATCACCCAGGGTGTGAAGTAGCTTATTTTTAGTTTGTTATTAAATTTATTGGGGTGACATTGGTCAACATGATCATATAAGTTTCAGGTGTGGGTTTCTATTTTACAGGATCTGCATACATGGCTTATTTTCAGACCTTAAACACAGGTGGCCCACTTTCCCTTAAGAGTCCTTGATGGGCCTGGATGGTGATACATTCCTTTCTTCGCCCCTAGCACAGGGAGAGGGAGCCACTTTTATGTTTCCGTGACTGTTTGATGTAGGTAACTTGTCCAGAAGCTGAGAGAGGACCCATGCATGCTCACTGTGCAGTAAAGGCTGGCTGCCTCTCAGGCAGCAGAAGCTGAATAAAAGGATAGAGATGGTGCTGGGATGATGAGGAAACATTTTTGCAAAGAAGGCTATCTTACTGATAGACCACAGTGGTCATGCTTAGGATGGACAGTGTCACCCAGCTCCTAACTGAGCTACACGCTGAAAACTCGCCCCTTCTGCAGGCTTCCTTGTGGCTGCCCTTTCCTCCTCATCCAGGTGTTGGAGCCCCTTCTCGGAGCTCAGTGTGGGCAGTCGCTTCTTGGTTCCTCCAAAGCCAGCCCTGTCCAGTGTAAGGTGCAGTGCCTGGGACTTGAGAAGGGGCCTTCATCAAGACTGAGGGCTCATTCGGGCTATTGCTTAGTCATTCGGGGGGATGGGTTTTGGTAAGTGCTTTTTAAAAGAATGCATTTTTATTGATTTCCGAGAGGAAGGGAGAGGGAGAGAGAGATAGAAACATCAATGAGAGAGACACATTGATCAGCTACCTCCTTACTGGCATGCCCCTTACTGGCGATCGAGCCCACAACCCAAGTATGTGCCCTGACCAGGAATCAAACCCGGGGCCTATTGGTCCATGGGACAATGCTCAGTCCACTGGCCACTCCAGCTGGGCTTGGTAAGTGCTTTTTGAATTTGTTATCAATGTTACTGGAAATCTGCATTCTCTTTTCCAAATTACAATAGGATTGGAGAACTTAAATGAAAGAAAGCAGTAAAAATGACTCAAGGGTGAGAAAACATGACTCGGGAAAAAGAATATACTTAACCTTTAGAAGAAAAGGGTGAGAAAGGGACTCCATAATTCGTCATGCATAAAACAGGAAATTTCCCTTATGTCAGAATATGGCTGTTGTCTGCTTCTATGGGTGCAGAAGACCAAGCTCTGTGATCAGGTGTAGCCATGCTAGGGTGCAGCTAGCAGCTCTCCCTATCTCAGGTGCTAACCATTTTACTTATTTCATTGAATCCTTGAACTAACTTTACAATAATATATTATTTTCCTCATTTTAGAAATGAGAAAACTAAGGCTCAAAGAAGTTAAATTTGGGGAGTTCAAGGACCTATCAAAGTAGGGGAGAGAAGCAGAAACCGAATGTATATACAAACAACCAGATGTTAAAGTAAGTCACAGGCCAGAAATGAAGCAAGAATATAGAAATTAGGGATGCTTAGTAAAGCAAGAGCAGTGGTTAAGTGTTTAGCTGACCACCAGGAACCAGAGATGCTTTGGAATTGAGGACTTGGGGGAAGGGTAGGGGAATCATGAACCCATAGAATGAAGGAAGGGCATGAAGACCAGTGTTCAGATAAGCAATATGTTTATCAGATAAGAGGTGACATCCACAAAGACTGATCATGGAGGCACACGTCAGCTTCATGGAGAAAGCCTATGTGTATTTCTGGTCAACAAAGACCCTGATCTCAGAGCATGGGCTGTCCCACAAATAAGACAGATGAATGAATTTGGAGAAGACTGCTTCTGATAACCCATTCAATTGTGTAATTGAAACAGAAATCAACAGCTTCAACTTCACACCTATATCACAAATGACTTACCTTTTAAAATTCCCTTAGGGTTGAGCTGCTTTTCAGCAGATTTATTAGATAACAGGCTTCCAATTGGGAATTTTTAAGTAACAGAAGGTTTGGCATTATTGACATCCCTACAGGGAAAAATACTAGTCTGGCAGAAACAAAAGAAAACCAAGAAGTGTTTCTTAATCAGGAGATCATAGTTGGCTTTCAAAGGAAGAGCTCTGGTGGAGAAACAGGCTTGAAACGTGTGGAGCCAGAAGCTGGTCTGTGGAAAATTCCTCAGAATCATACAGCTCATATAGAAAAAAGCTTGATAGGTGTTTTCCCAAGTTGGATGGCAATCCTAACAATTTACATGGCATTACTAACTACAGGTTGTGAAGTTGAAAGAAACTTCTACACGAGAAAGGAAAATCAATTATTCCTCTATACTCTCTATAAAAAAATGATTTTGCAAAATCTTTATTATATGAAGAAATGACCTGAGTATACAGCCAAAAAAACTAACAAACAATTAAAGCCCAGGAAAAAATATATAAAACTGTATCACTCAATAAATATAGCAATTATGTTATTTTTGGTGCACAATTAAAAAAAGAAGGAAGGAAGGAAGGAAAGAAGGAAGGAAGAAGGAAGAAGAAAGAAGGAAGGAAGGAAGGAAAGAAGGGAGAAAGCTCTTCTGGGTGGATTCAGATAAAAACCAGGGCCTTTTATGCTGATTGTGGGCTTGGCTGGGCCTGCCATTAGCCTCTGCCTCTGGAAATATTGCAGGGAAGCCACATACTCCTAAGGGGAGATTAACACCTGTTACTAGTAGAAAGCAAAAAGCCAATGATGAGAAAATGTAATTGGGATTAATTTCTGTTCTAATCAGATCTAACTTCCATTGTGCCCCTGCCCCCTGACTTGGGGGCTCTTGCAATGACCTTACATGCGTCAACAGAGTTTTAATTTCGTAGGCCAAATTCCTATCTCAATTTCAAATAACCTTAATATAACAAATGTGACATTGTTTCTGGGTATTCAGGAAAACATGGGAAAGAGATGCATATTGGTTTTAATGAACACAGCCCAATGGCTGTCACCCTAGCCTGGGCTCTCCCTCCATCCCTGAAGCTATCCTTTGTTTTCTTGCTTCAGTATTTCCTTTCAAATTCATTTCATACATGGTTGCTAGACTCATTTTCCTAACATACACTTTTCATCGTGCTTTCCCTCCTGCTGAAGAAACTATGGTAATTTCTCACCTCCAGTCAGATTTAATTCAAACGACTTCCTGATCTTTAAAAACCCAATAGAAGCTAGCTCTCCCTAACATATTGCCTCCATTTGCATTTATTGAATTTTTCCAGGTGTTAAGCTCATGATAATTAATAATAAACTGCAGAAGTCTTTGAGGTTAATGGTTTCAGATAAGTGACTATTCCAAATATTTGGAATTACTTAAATTTTTTTTTTGGATGGAAAACTTAAAAACGATATCTCTCTCTGTATATTCCTGCTTTTTGATTTAAAAATTCTTTATAATCACTGAATACTGCAAGGATGTAGTCTGGTAGCTATTTAAAACCTGCCACTATTTAAAACATACCTTCCCTACCCTCTTTCTAGGTATCCTCTGGATGTGGGAGGAGGAAGCCTTAGCTAGCAATTTTTCTAAAGTCTTTTTTTTTAAAGGCAATTTACATTCAGCAAAATTCACTCCCTATATTGTGCATTACTAAGAATTTTGAGAATGCATATGGTTGTGTATCTACCATCACAATAAAAATATAGAATGATTCTGCCACCTGAAAACTTTCCCCATAACCCTTGTGACTAAGCCCCTTGCCCTTAGCCCCTGACAACCATTGCTTTGTTTGCTCGGTCTGTAGTTTTGCCTTTTCCAGAATTTCATATAAATGGAATCATATAATATGTTGCTCTTTGAGTGTGGCTTTTTTCATATAGCATAATTGGGGATTCATCCAGTTGTGTGTGTCAATAGTTTATTTTTATGGCTGTATAGTATTTCAACATATGCATACATCACAATTAAATTATCCATTCACCCGTTGAAGTACATTTGGGTTATTTCCAGTTTTTGGCTGTGATAAAAAAGCTGCTATAAATAATTGTGTACAGATTTTTGTGAATGTAAATTTTCATTTTCCTGGGTAAATATCCAGGAGGTAGGATTGCTGTATCATATGGTAGCATATGATTAACTTTATAAGAAACTGTTGTTTTTCAAAGTGGCTGTACTGTTTTGCATTCCTAGCAGCAATACATTTATAAGAGTTTAAATTTCTCTGTATGCTTGTGAACACTGTAGAGTTAAAAAAAAGTTTTCAATTTTCGTTATTCTAATAGGAATTTAGTGGTACCTCATTGTGGTTTTAATTTGTATTTCCCTAATGACTAATTATGTCGAACATCTTTTCATATACTCATTTGTCACATATATATTTTATTGATGAAGTGTCTGTTAAAATATTTTGTCCACTTTTTTTAAGGAAGTGTATTAGTTTGATAGGTTGCTATAAGAAAATACTCCAGACTGCGTGTCTTAAACAATAGAAATTATTTTGGTTACAGTTCTAGAGACTGCAAGTCCAAGATCAAGTTGTCGGCATATTTAGTTTTTTTCTGAGGCTTCTCTCCCTGGCTTGCAGATGGCACCTTCTGGTCCTCACAGGGTCTTTTCTTTGTGTGTTCACACTTCTGGTGATTCTCTGTGTTTAAATTTTTCTTCTTCTAAGGACACCAGTCAGATTGGATTAGGATCCACAAAAGGCCTCATTTTAGCTTAATTAGCTCTTTAAAAGTGCTGTCTCCAAGTATAGTCACAATCTGAAGTATGGGGTGGTGGGGTTGAATTTTGAGGGAACACAATTCAGCCCATAGCAGTGAGGTTGCTTTCTAATTAACTGACTTTTGAGAAGTGCTTATATATTCTAAATAAAGTCCTTTATCAGGTATAGGTTTTGTAATATTTTTTTTCCAGTCTGTGACTTGTCTTTTCACTTTATTCAGTGTCTTTTGAAGAGTAGAAGTTTTAACCTTTTGCACTCGGATGTCGAGTGTGACTCGACACGGTTAGCATTAGAATAAAGGAATCGAGAAAAAAGCAAGCGAGTGCAAAGGGTTAATTTTGATATAGTGCAATTTTTTTCATGTATTGTGCTTTAGTGTCATATCTAAAAAATCATTGTCTAAACCAAGGCCACTAAGATTTTATTATATGTTTCTTCTAAAAATTTTGCGCTCATTTGCATTGTTTGAGCTTTAATTGTGTTAAGAGTTTTTGGTCTACTTCTGGTCAACTAGGCAGCATAGGTAAACATGTTACTTGCCTCCTCACACAACCACATCAAAATTATAACTAAACTACAGAACAACCACCAGTCATTACTGCCTGAATCTGGCGAATGGAAGTCCTACAATGAAGGAATTAAAGAAGCAGCTACATCAAGATTGGTAGCAGGGGCAGAGACATGGAGTGGGCTGGTCCCACACCCATGTGTGGCAAATAAAATTTGGGAGAGATATCTCAGCTGCATAGGACCCCCCCTTAGGATCAAGGGGTCCCAGCCCACACCAGGCCCTCCCATTAATGTGCCAATGGCAATCAAGGCTTAATTATAAGAGGAGGGGGTACACAGCCCACACAGGGACACACTTCAAGTGCCCAGCTTGGGTGATTGGGAAGGCTGTGCCACGGGACTCTCAAGAGCGCCTACATTAGGCCACTCTACAAAGCCTGGGAGACATAGGAGCTCTACATAATACATAGAAACAAACACATGGAGGATGCCAAAATGCAGAGACAAAGAAACGTGTCACAAATGAAAGAACAGAAGAAATCTCCAGAAAAAGAACTAAATGAAATGGAAGCAAGCAAACTACTAGACACAGAGTTCAAAGCAATGGTTATAAGGATGCTCAAGGAACTTAATGAGAGCTTCAAAGATTTTATTGAGAATGTCCAGGAACTTAGAATTTCAAGGAAATTAGAACATCAAAGACATGAAAAAGGACCAGTTAGAAATGAAGGATGCACTAACTGAAATGAAGAATAATTTACAGGGCATCAACAGTAGAGCGGATAAAGCCAAGAAGCAAATCAGTGATTTGGAATATAAAGAAGCAAAACAAACAAACAAACACCCCTAATCAGAACAGCAAAAGGAATAAAGAATACCCTGCAAAATGAGGATAGTGTAGGGAATCTCTGGAACAACTTCAAGCATAACAACATTTGCACCATGGGGGTACTGGAAGAAGAGAGCAAGCAAGAAATTGAAAATCTGTAGAAATAATGACTGAAAACTTTCCTAACTTGGTGAAGGAAATACACATACAAGTCCAGGAAGTACAGAGTCCCAAACAAGATGAACCCAAATAGGCCCACACCAAGACACATTATAATTAAAATACCAAAGATTAAAGACAAAGAGAAAAATCTTAAAAGTAGCAAGAGAAAAGCAGTTAGTTACCTACAGGCCAGAAAGAATTGGCAAGAAATATCCAAAGTGATGAAAAGCAAGGCATATAGCCAAGTCTCCTCTACTCAGCAAAGCTATGATTTAGAATTGAAGGGCAAATAAAGAGCTTCCCAGACAAGATAAAGCTAAAGGAGTTCATCACCAGCAAACCAATATTATATGAAATGTTAAAGGGTCTTCTCTAAGAAGAAAAAAATATGAACAATAAAATTGCAATAAATACTTACATAAATAGTTGAATCTAAATAAGCCCCCCCCCCCCCAAAATAAGCAGAACAGAAACAGACTCATAGGTACAGAGACCATTTTGACTATTGCCAGAGAGTGTGGGGGGAATTTGGGAGAAGGGTGAAAAGGTGAAGAGATTAAGAAGTCCAAATTGGTTGTTACAGAATAGTCATGGGGATGTAAAGTAAAGCATAGGAAATATAGTCATTAATATTATAATAACTATGGTGTCAGATGGATGTGAGATTTATAGGATAATCACTTAGTACTAGTAAGTTATATAATGTCTAATCACTGGGCTGTACACCGGAAACTAATATAATAATGAATCAACTATAATTGAAAAATAAAAATGATTTAAAAATGGAAAAAATTAAAAAAGGTTTTATTTCTATAATCCATTTAAAGTTATTTTTTGTATGTGACATGTTGAAGCTCGTGTGTGTGTGTATGCGTGCATGTGTATGTGAATGCATGCGTGTGTACATATGATGTGAAATTGTTCCAGCACCATTTCTTGAAAAAAACTATCCTTTCATCACTGAATTGCCTTTGTGCCTTTGAAAAAAATTAATAGGCTATATGTGTACAAGGCTTTTTATAGTCTCTCTTGTTCCATTGATGTATAATGTCTGCTGTTAAGCCAATATTACATTGTCTTGATTACTGTGGCTTTCTAGTCAGTTTCTCCCCCCAAAATGTTTGGCCCTTTCATACAAAATTTAAAATCATCTTGATTTCTGTAAAACATTATGTTGGGATTTTGATTGGAATTGTGTTCAATATATAGGTAATTTTGGAGAGGGTTGACATCTTAACAATACTAAGTCTTCTAATCTATTAGCATGGTATATCTCTGAAGTTATTTAGATCTTTTAAAAAATATATACTTTTTATTGTTTTTGAGAGGAAGGGAGAGGGAGAGAGTGCCCTGACCAGGAATCAAACCATGATTTCCAGGTAAATATGCTCAACCACTGAACTACACCGGCTGAGCTAGATCTTCTTTGATTTCTTTCATTAGTATCTTTTAGCTTTCAGAATATACTGTAGATCCTATATGAATTTTGTTAGATTTACATACATATTTCATTTTTTGGTGCTGTTGTAAAGGATACTATCTTTTAAAAATTCAATTTCTTATTATCCTTTGCTAAAATAAGGAAATACAATTGGTTTTACATATGACCTTGAAGACCTTGAAGACTGTGACTTTACTAAACTCATAAGTTCTACCCCTGGAATTTTACCTCTGGTATGTTAAAGCAAACTTTATAATTTTAAACACATTCCTTCTCTCTCTCTCTCTCTCTCTCTCTCTCTCTCTCTCTCTCTCTCTCTCTCTCTCTCTCTCTCTCTCTCTCTCTCTCCCTCTCTCTCCCTCTCTCTTCCTCTCCCCTCCCCTCCCCTCCCCTCCCCTCTCTCTCCCCCTCCCTCTCTCCTTCTCCCTCCCTCTCCTCTCTTTCATTTTTAACTCTTTGCACTTGCTTGCTTTTTTCTTGATTCCTGCTACCGATGCTAACCGTGTCACACTCGACATCCAAGTGCAAAAGGTTAAGTGTGAGGAAGGATGCTTTAGCTAGTGCTGCTATAACAAGATATCTCAGACCTATAGAGTTTGTTTTTTGGTGAGGGCTATCTCCTAGGCTTGCAAATGGCACCATCTTCGATGGGGGGAGAGGGGAGACAGAGAGAGAGAAAGAGAGAGGAGAAAACGCTTATGACCTCATTTAACCTTGAGGTCCTATCTCCGAATACAGTTCTATTGGGGGTTAGGGCTTCAACATAATGAATTTGCGGTGGTGGGTGGGCATGACACACTTCATTTCATAGCAGAGAGGTAGTTTTTAAAAATTTTTTAAATTTATTTTTCTTTTATTGATTAAGGTATTACAAATGTGTCCTTATTCCCCCATTGTCCCCCACCCCCCCAATCCTGCCCTCACCCTCACCCCTGTTGTCTGCGTCCATTGCTTATGCTCATATGCATGCATACAAGTCCTTTGGTTGATCTCTCCCCCTTACCCCCACCCTCCCCTACCTTCTCTCTGAGGTTTGAGTATCTGATCGATGCTTTTTTTTTTTTTAACTATAAGTATAATTTAATTTATGTAAAGGTACATCTAGACCCTAGTCTGGGAATGAAAGTGATAGCTAATCTCCATAATAAAGAATAGGCAGAATATGAGTATCTAATGTTAATATTAGGTAGTTTCATATTATAATTCTACTAGTGGCCCGATGCATGAAATTCGTGCATTCACGGGGGGGGGGGGGGGCTCCCTCAGCCTGGCCTGTGCCCTGTCACAGTGCGAGAGCCCCGCGATCCATCACCCCAAAGAGGTAGGCCTCCGCGAGCCTCATGTCCCTGGGCCCGGCGCTGTGGGCGGGGACACGAGTCTCACGTTCCAGGGCCTGGCACCAGGGGTGGACATATGAGCCTCATGTCCTTGGGGCCAGCACCACGAGCCTCACGTTCCCGAGGAGGGCGCCAGGGGCGGGAATGTGAGTCTCATGCAAGTCCCTGATGCTGCAAGTCCCCACCCACCTGTGCCTGCTGCGCATGCAGCCTCCTACTGATTAGTCATTATGCATGAGAGCGTCACGACCATTTGCATATTAGCTCTTTATTATTTAGATAATGTTATGCTATATGTTTCTCTGTTACTACTAATGTTTGGTAAAAGTCTGCTATAGACTTTTGTTAGTGGGGTTTGAAGAGTAGTAGAGGAGGAATGGTGGCCACACATAGGCTGAGCATGTATAAAAAGCATGGTATCCACAGAAGGTAAGACAACAGGAATTTGGAATTTAATGAGAGGTGTCCAGGGAGTGTAAAGTTCCTTGAAAATCTTGGAAAGCATGTGCAATGAGGGCTTGAGCCATTTTATCCGGATATTAAAGGAAAGGGTGACACCAGATGATTTATAGATTTATGTTTATCCAGGTTATATTTGTTAAGCACCTCATCTATCTATCTAAAAGGCTAATATGCTAAGTGTTCGACCATCCGACCAGTCCCTATGATGTGCACTGACTACCAGGGGGTAGACGCTCAGTGCAGGAGCTGCCATGATGCGCACTGGCCATTTACAGAGAAATGGCACTGCCGACCTGGTGCCCACAAAGCAACACTTGGCTTCCCCCAAGTGGGACACGGCCCTGCCACCACTCCAGAGTGACAGCCCACCAAATCGCAGCTGATGCTGCTGAGGCCCCATGGCGCAAAATGTGGCCCACAGCCCAGCCCAGCCCGGAAACGGTGGCTGTGGGCACCAGGTAATGATGTCACGTAGCAATGCCCAGCTTCCTCTCCCTAGCAGCTAGCCTCCTTGGAGTTGCTTCAGCCCAGGAACAGGACTTGCTTTGTAGCCAGGTGCAAACAATTTACACTGTAACCAAATGTCTGTGAAGCATTTTCCCGTGCCTCATCTCATTTGATCCTCACAGAAGTCCTGGAGTACGTGGATAGGAGACTCAGTGGAATCCTATTTTCTTTTCGTGAGCCGGAAAACGGGGATTTAGAAAGCTTAGAAACTTGACCCGATTGAAAAGAAGTAAGAAATGGTGGACCTTGAAAATGACTTCAGGTTTTCTCACTGCACAGAATATAATCAAACACTGCTGCAGTTAAATATTTTACCCTTTGTTCTCCCTACGTGATCTACAATAATAATCTGCTTCATGTTGATATTTACTGCTGTGTTGATGACAATTACCTGAAAGAGAAGTTAGGGTGCTTCACTGGGCTGGAAAAGTTTAGCTAAATCAGAAAGCAGGTCTAATTAAGCAAACTTATTCTATATCTATAAAAGGCTAAGTTGAGTCACGCATGCATGATACATATAAAGCTCTTGCTGGCATCAATCGCATGCATGTGTTTTGATCTGTCATTGTTGATTGTGAATTTGGTTGACACTTCTATTATAGAGAAAGGGTGAATAGCGATATTAAAATATTTCTTCTAATTAACTTTCTTTCAATGTGCACCAATTCGTCTTCACTGCAAATGTTTATTTATTTTGTTTTGCAGCCAACATTTATTTAGCTTATTGAACTAAATATTACAGGATACAACATTAGAAGATAGTATCCAAGTCTTTAACTCATAGTTTAGGTGGAGAGAGGAACATATGAGCAAGTTATTGTAATACATGTGATAATTGAGTAAACATATGTACAGCTATAGAGGCAGGACAAAGGAGGACCTGATCAATTCCATTTGGGGAAAGGGTCATGAAGGGTTTTACCGAGGGTGGCTATTAAGTCACATTTTGAAGGATGGATAGAACAGGAAGACAAGGGGAAAACATAATTCTATGCATATAGTGATTAATCTATGTGCAAAAGCACAGAGATATGATTAGAGGTCCAGGAACTACAAGTAGTTCAGTGTGGCTGGAATGTAGACTATAAATCAAACCTTCCTCAAAAATGTGTAGCTTCGTTGATGAAAGAATCCATGCAGTATATCTAGTATATCTTTCACACTTCTAACAACTAGTAAATTACCAATCATTGAATTGTTACGTGGTGATTTTGGAAATATATTCTTATTATGAGTATATAGTTTTTTAGTGGAATTTGACTTAGGAGAGGACACAAATTTGCTGTTTTGTCTTAAGAGTTTGAAGGAGACAAGATCAATGGTTTCCATGGTTTCCATGATTAGTCTGTGTATTTGACAGTTGATTGTCATTTTATACTTGAGGCAAACATTCTTATTCTTTTTGTAGAAAGATTCTCAAACAGTGCCTGGCCCTTCATAGGTACATACTAAATATTTTGACTAATATCTCTTCCTCTTCACAGAGACAAAAGCATACAAAATTAAGGTCAAATTTACATTGCTTTATCTTCCTTTGGCAAGATCAAAGCATGCCTGCAAAGCTACTCTTCCTTTCCTTTTCTCTTCTTGTTCTAAGCCCTCGTTCCCTCTTTTTCTTATCATCCTTAACAAGAAGGATTTGTAACTCTTATTAGGGGGATTGAATTTTTTTTCCAGTTGCTGAAGAGTTAAATAGAATCAAATTGTCATGTAACAGAATTTTTAAAAGAGGAATTTGAGATTGGGAAGGAATTAGGGAATCCACAGAGCTGAAGTTACAGACTACGGTTTAGCAGCATTGCTTTAGCAAAAGTTTAAGCCATTGAAATTTAGCTTCATAATGGATGCTTGCTATGGGAGCTTAGTACACTCTTGTTATGTTTTGATTTTCTAAGAAGAATAAAAGCTTTTTCTTGTGCAGTGGTTTTCAACTGGGGCAGTTTTGTTCTCCAGTGGACATTTGGCAATGTTGAGACACATTTTTGGTTTTTTCTCTGTAGGGGGAGGAGGGAGAAGAGTGTTATTGGAATGTAATGAGCAGAGGCCAGGGATGCTAAACCTATTCTGCAATGAAGACAACCTCCCCACAACAAAGAATTATCTGGCCCCAAATGGCAGTAGTGCTGGGGTTGAGAAATTCTGTTTTTAAGTAACAGATGTGTGGTTTGGTGGATTACCAGTCTACTCAGTGGTACTGCTGTTAGATCCAAGAAGGACTAGGTCACTGTGGGGCCAGGTAGGCCACTGCTGTAGTCTCATTGCTGAGTGTGTGTGGAGGGGTGTGCAGCAGGCTTGCCAGAAAACACAGGTTCTGTTGAATAAGGAAACACCATTTATTTAAAGCACTCTGAGTATCTAGACAAGCTCCAAGCAATCTATCAGGTACATAATGTGGCTTTGAAGCATCAACTAAATTATGTTTTTACCTGAACGACTGGAGTGACTTTGAGAAGTTGATTTAAAAAACATTTCTTAAACGTATGTATATTTTCCAGGGAGTGAATATAGCAGCTTTGAAAAGGATTAAATTGATCTGAACTTTAGGCGGCCTAATAGGTCCTTCATGAGAAATTTTTATTTTCTGTTATTTTATATATTTCTGAGGGAAGCTAGGATGTAGAAGGAAACTTGAAAGTAAGGAGGAAAACCAGAAAATCAGAATGATTTTAGGATATAATTAATAGCACCATACATTTTCTTCTCAGCAGCTTTTATTGTCATGCATTTTTTTTTAATGCAGTGCTTTTCAAAGGTTTAAGTTAAGTGATCAGAAAATATTTCTTTTTGTTGGTCTTACTAAGAGTTTCTAGCTCATAAAATATTCAGAAAATTAGCATTAATCTCAAGGTACATCTTCTAACTCTTCCTTATTTCCCAACTACCTGATAGTGGGCAGAAGATACAAGCACCTGCCTCGGAGCAGTGCACTTAAGCTTCCTTATAACAACGCAACTTTTCATCAAAGCAAATGAAAATAGGAGAAATGGGTTGTTAGGTAAGATATCATTTGTTGTTGCTACAAAGAAACTGCCTTATTTCAGTGTGTTTGTGGGTTCGCAGTAGGTGCTTTTCCCTAGCTCATGTAACAATCCAGTGTGTGTACTCCTGTTTGCTGGGCAGCTTTCCTCCCCCTGGTGATTCGAAGGTCCAGGAATGAAGCCAATTCCATCTCATAGGCTTGGCATTATCTGAAGGGAGAGCAAAGGGGCTGCCTCCCAGCACAAGTCTGAACGTTGGGAGGGCAGAGCATGGCACATAAAATTTGTTCTGTTCCTTTTAGACTTACTATCCTAATTCTCTTTGATTCAGTATATGTGGTCACAGGTCTATCATTGTGATACAAATACTTTTCAAATTATTTAATTTTTAAAATTACGTTTCCTACTCCATTAAGAAAGTTGGGATTTTATAGCTGTAATTGAATATATATTTTGTGTCAGTTTTACATGTATTTTTACATTTATCAACATGAGTTCTACATGTATTAGATCATTTGATTCTTAAAACATTCTTATGAGATAGGTATAAATGTTAGCCAATTTTAGAACATATCATGGCCCAGAAAGGTTAAGAAACTTATTGTCACATGGTTATGCATGGTACAACCAAGAGAGTCAACTCTAGAGCTCATGTTTTTAAAGACATGTCCTGTAAAAATGTTAAATAGAAAGATTATTTAGAATGTTCAGTAAGTGGGAATGAGATGGTTATTTTAGGGGTAAGAACTTTGGGAAAAGGTGCATGGGGATACATAATAAAGGGTTTTAAAAACCAATATTGGAAGAGTGTGAAAGTCTAATAGAGAACAAAGTCTAAATCTTGGGAAAATTGTTCATCTTCAGTTGAACAGGACTAATTCCACGATGTCTCATGTACACTAAGGATGTTGGGCATGGGAAAAAGATGGGAGATTCTGTCAATGCTTGGCTTTCCAAGATAGTAAAAAGTGTAAGTAGGCATGACTTTTAGTGATCAAGGTAGCTTTTCCCTCTGAAATTTTAAAATATAAAATCTTGTTAGGAGATTTGGCTCCAGTTCAACATTTTCCTTTCTCTTCTTTTTAAATTTTTTCCTTTCTTTTCAATATGTCTTTTGCTTTCCTATCTGCTCCCTTATCATTCCACATTAAAATTTAGGGAGCATCCATTGATTATTATCTTTTTGTGTGTGGCTTTTCTCTATACTATGACTAAGATAATTTAAAGTCCTGTAGGTTAAAGTCAGATATTTAAATTATGCTAAGATACCAATAAGGAAGTGATAGAAATCTAGGAAGACTGGAACTACTTGTCATACTTCAGAAACAATTTTATGTGCATGTGCTGCCTACTAACAGACAATATTTAGATTTTCAAACCCTGGTTTACATCTTAAACTTTGTGATATTTCTTCATCCTCATTTTCCCTAAAGCTAATTTTGTTCCCCTTTGGAGATAGACAGATTCATATTTTACTCTTGCCATCTTCTTTGGCTTTGTTCACATGTGAATGTACTGCCAAATTTGAAATTCCTCCTAGTGAGAAAAATACATCCTAGTTTTTGGCTCTGTGTATCTGATTATCCTAAAAGCAATGGCAGCACCAGAAATTTTCCGGAATGGAACAATTAAAATTAATTAGTAAGGGGGGAAAACAGTTGATTATACTTATAATATTTATACTTCACCATTATATTTGATTAGTTGACTGAGTATGTAAAGTTATTGATAGGTGAATCTCACAAAAAACTTTCGTTGTATTGTTTTTAAACTCTATTTCATTATTTTGTGGCACAACTGTGAGCTTATCTAGATTGTTTACATTTTAGAAAGGAATTTGGGCATATTTCCCCTGTGAAATACCATTAATAAGGCATCACATATAATTAGAAAAAAACAGTGTAGCACAGATGAGAAGAGAAAATGTGTTTTGGCAGAAACATATTGTGGTGCATATTAGCATGTCTTTAGATCCAAGGAACATTTGATAATTGAGTGCAATTAACTTCAAAATACATCTCGACACTTCTTTAGAAATGTGTACATGATTTTAGGTGCAAACTAAAATGATAATGTGAAAAGTAACTTGATGGCTAGACAATAAACCTGCAGAAATTCTATGGAGATAAAACCATACGGATGAAAATAGTATCTATGTTGAAACAAAAATGTGGCTTTGGGAGGAGAGGAATTGTTCTCAGTTGACACAGTAAATGGCAGTGTCTCTTGATATAGGGAAAAACAACAATGCTTGATTTTCATGTGGCTGTTATCAATTTTTGTTTATGCTCAGCAGCGAGGCTGCTTTTCACCTTCTCCAAATAAAAAGAACATTCCACAGTCTCAAATGTGTTTTATTTTTTCTGTTGTTTATTTTCCTAATAGGCATTAGTTCTCTCCCCAGGGTTCCGAGTTGACCTCCATGTGAGTTATAACTGAAGCTGGGAACAAGAGCACACAAAAGTTTCAGGGGTAATTGTTTTATTCTAAATCTTTCCCTGAAGGCTGTGGAGCCTTCCTGAAATGTGCTATTTACTTAAAACCTATTTATTTGTTTGTTTTCGATTTCCCCCTTTTAACAACAGGCACCATAAATTGATATATAAGCTAAGCAGAGCCTGGGCTTATAAGCAGTTCTGTTTTAAGAAAGACGCTTCACTAGGACAACTGATTGTGGTCTCTCTCTTCCCCCCTTTTTTACTTATCTCCCCCGGCTCCGCGTGCCTCCCCCCCACCCCCCGTGTAATCTAGACACGAACTCTTACTGGGAAATACTTGGGGAGGACTCTTTGAAAGCATCATTCTATTGCGTGAGCGTATCATAGGGGCACTCCTGTGTTGGGTAATTAAAGCTGAAGTGGTTATGTTTTTGGGCTGGAGAATGAAGTAATATAGCTATTTAAAAATACTAAATTTTATGTAAAAAAGGAGATCCTTTTCTAAATAGAATGCAACTCTCGTAAAGTATCAAAAGTTACTGTTTATAGTGACACCACATACACAAGGCGTTCTCTGTCATTTAAAACAATGCAAAATACCATTGAGTCTTTCCAGCTTGAAAGTAAGTCCTTTGATGACACCTGACAGAAGCGAGTCTAACTCTCAGTCACTCACCTATGGTTATGAGAGACAGTAAAGACACAGGTAATTGCATTCAGAAAACATTAAAAATCTTCCAGGTATTTATTAGAGTTTTGTCCCCATCAATCTCCCCGCTCCCTCCCCCCCCCCCGTCCCTCTTCCCCACACACACCTCCCCGCTGAAGCTTCTAAGAAGGAACAATCCTGAATAATCTGTATGTACGTTCCCCTTTCTTTTCTTTCTTACACTTTTGGTGGAGAGGATGGAAATGGTCCACGTGGGAGGGCTTTAGGTAAAAGTTTCTAGGCCCTTTTGCACATCTTGCGTAATCATTCCCTGGAGTTTTCTTTGGGGACAAATTGCCTCTCCTTTTTTCAGAGGCTCATTTCAAATTCTTTTCTGTTAAAAGGGCCCCAGTTTGCTGAAAGACAATTACTGAAAGAGGCCTACTCAGATGTCTTCTTGTCCTCTGGCTTTAATGACCTGTATCGTCATTGCATGTACACAGCCCCCTGAGAGGTCTGCTGGGCAGCTCCAGGAGGTCTCAGATTCAGCCCTACTTTCAAGAAACACAGTCTGTCTGTTGCTTCAGGAAAGCAACAGCAGTAGCAGCACAGCAACAAATTGCGTGAGTAAACAGTATGTGACAAGGGCTGTAGGAGCGATATAAAATAAACAATTACTTTTATCTTCAGGAGAGATAATTGCTGCAGCTGAGAGAGACCAAGGAACTTTTTATTTGGGAGTTAATTTTTTTTGTCCTCTGGATCTAGAACACTATGAATGATTTAAATTGGGGAAGAAGATGGGGAAGGAAAGGCTACTCTAGTGGGAAAGAGATGAGGACAGGAATGAAGAATTATCCAAGTACAAGAATGAGTAGACACGTTTATGGGATGACTTCTGTGGAAGACCAGAAAGCTATACTATGGGAAAATAGTTGGAGCCATACATTACAGAAAGGTTTAAATGACAAGATAAAGCCTTCATGCTTTGTTTTAGGTAATGGAAAGCACTGGAAGGATTTTGAGCAGTGAAGTGGCACATGCAGTACAGTCTTTTGAAAGTTTCATCTGATGTTGCTATGGAGGATGAACTGAAGTAGAGGGGATTAGAGGAGGTTGTGTGAGAGACAGACCTGTGGAATCATAGAAGCGTAACTGAGGAGCATGAACCAGGGGCCGAAGGATGTTAGAAGGGAGGCAGGACTGGGGAAGGCTTTGTGTTGGAGATATTTCATACCCGGGCCGAGTCAAAGTATGAGTAACAAATTTAGAATTATTTTAAAGATTTATAGCCCACATGTACTTATCTCATTTTTACGTTTAAAAAGTATTATAAGAGAAAATTTATTTGAATGCTTATTTTAGAAAAATATCAGCCATTGGTATATTGTCACTGATCCTTAAGACATTAAAATTTGAGAGGTTATTTTAAATAGACTTATGAAAATAAATATAAATATTTAGAGGACATGAATACATTTCTAAATGTGACTCCCTTGAAACTTGAACCACCACTACTCCTTACTATAGATTTCCCTCCCCCTCCCCCGACACACACACACCAAAATTGTATGTCGACCAGGGATTGGCAATCTACAGCCTGCCGGTCAAATCTAGACTGTTTTGTTTTTGTAAGCACACAGCCAGGTTCATTTTTAAATGTATTGTCTGTGGCTGCTTTTGTGCTCCAGTGCAAAGTTAAGCATTTACAGAGAGACTACAGGGCTCATAAAGCCCAACATACTTAATCTCTTATGTTCTACAAAAAAAGTTTGCTGACTCTTGGTCTGGAATTATTAGGCAAGTCCAGATAAATCAACCAAGTAAACCTCATTTCTGATTGTACATGCTGGTTTGTAGCAACACGTTCCAGGAAAACCAGATCTTCTGTGTATCAAATTAAATAGAACACAATCTTGAAATGAATGTGCGTTGCTCTCTTCCCTAGAGGACATGATTGTAATCATGAATTCTTTTTTATCTTACTATTGTGTCATTTTAGTTCAGCAAGAAAAGTGATGTCCTTTTTGAGCTTATAACCTGATAGGAGTTTGTGGAGTCAGTTTTCTTAGCTGGCTTCCAGGTAGAGGGTCTAGACTTCAAGCAAATTCAATCAAGGGTAAATTTTGATTTGTTTTGCCAAGAAAATTAATAGTCAGTGGTGCCAGTTAGCTGAAGCATCATGACAAAGATAAAAACAAAACAACAACTAAGATTTATTAAGCACTATGTGTATTGAATGCTGTTCTGATTGTTTTGTTAATATTATGTAATATGATACTCACAAAAACCCTCTGATATAAGTAAGTTTTAAAATTATCTTTTTCTGGTAGACAAGTAAACTGTGTTTTAGTGATATTACATTACTAAGCCCTAGGCCAACAGCTGGTGATTAGGAGAGCTAGGATTTGAGTATATATATAGTAAAAATCTATTAGAATATCTGTCCATGTCACCTTCTTGGGGCACCACTCCTTCCCTCTACCTTTTGCTATAGAGTTGGTTTCTAGCAGCCATTTTATTGCTCTGTGAACTTCATTCCAGGCATAATAGGTTGGTCCAGGGAGCCAGAAAAAAGCTGAGTCAATTAGAATCCTGCCCTGAGATTTTGTATGAGAGACTAAAATTTCTGATTCATTCTAACTTCTTTTGAAGAGAGGAGGTATGCAAATTTGTGGTGCCATTCTCCTTCCATTCCTGTTTAATGATTTACCCTTAAATAATATGAAAATATACTCATGGATATAGTCACTGTGAGTGTGTTTAATGGAAGCAAGAAAAAAAGGTGATAAAGAATTTGGGGAGTGTGTGTTAGTTAACCAAGGATATTAATTACCTGAATGTCGAGCAGTAACACTGATTGACAACGGCATCTCCTGCTGAAAAAGGAGAGCTAGAGAAAGCATCTATCAATCAGAGTTCAGTACAGGAAATAGCAACCACTCTTAAGTACTTTCAGTAGGAACAAAGGAGCTCACAGAATTAGGTGGTTACAACACCTGCTGGCATGGCTGGGGCAGGGGGAGCTAGAGGGGCTCTCTCTAGACCAGGGGTGGGGAATGTCCAGCCCACGCCTGGCTGCAGAAGGCCGGCAAAATCATTTGGTCTGGCCCTGCCAAGGTAACTGCAGGCAGGACTCAAAATTCAATAAATCTAGGAGCTTTTTTTCATAGCAACATAAATTTATATTAAGTGAATTATATTAAACGAATGATGTTATATATATCCAAATGGCCCTTGGCAGAAAAAAGGTTCCCCACGCCTGCTCTAGACTATCAGGAAACTGAGGTCCAGAGCTGAGGTCCAGGAAACTGCTTCTGCCACGATGTTACGACAGCTTTTCTTCACTTCCACACAACGGGTGACTATAAATATAAGGAGGCATCTGGCTGCTGCAAGCATGACCCGCCAACTTTCTTGCCGGTACCAAATCAGTGAGAAGATGGCCTCTGACCTTCTTCTTGCTTTCTGAATCTCTCCAGACTGCATCTCATTGGCTGATCCTGTTTTAGGATATTCTAGTTGACTGGTATTTGGGGAAGTGTAGTTTTAACTTTGCAGCTCCTGTGATAAGGGATGAAAGAGAGTGGTGGTGGGTGCCAAGTCCCAAAAGAACATAGCTATCACAGAACCAAGCAGTAGCTGTGGTCAAAATAGCGTGGGTACATTTGATCCAATCCCGAATCTGTAACGGAGATGCTACTAACCTCGACAGCTCTTTGTGGTTGCTCCTCTAGAGATGTGGTGCCTTGAATCTGGACTCAATTTGAGCTTCTCTTAATTTCAAGGGAGTCATGCAGTTTAAAGGAATATGTATGATATTTTAAAACAGAAAACCCAGTGATATGAATATTAAATTAATGACATGTTGCCTAGAAGTTTACCAAATAGATAAGACTTGCTCTAAATAGAGCTCCAAGAGGAATAGAGAATGGAAAACAAATTGTTTAATGATATTTTTCCTCTATTGAAGTTTTTTTTTAGTTTAAATTCTTTATTATTGAAAGTATTACATATGTCTTCTTTTCCCCCCATTGACCTCTCCCCGGGCTGCTACCCCCCTCCCCCAGCACATGCGCTCAACCCCCTACTGTCTGTGTCCATTGGTTAAGCTAATATGCATGCATACAAGTCCTTTGGTTGATCTCTTACCCCCATCCTTCCCCTGCCTTCCCTCTAGGGTTTGATGGTCTGTTTAATGCTTCTGTGTCTCAGGATCTATTTTTTGTCCCCCATCAGTTTATGTTGTTCATTATATTCTACAAATGAGTGAGATCATGTGATATTTATTTTTCTCTGACTGGCTTAATTCGCTTAGCATAATGCTCTCCAGGTCCAATCCATGCTGTTGCAAATGGTAAGAGTTCCTTCTTTTTTACAGCAGCGTAGTATTCCGTTGTGTAGATGTACCACAGCTCTCTAATTCACTCATCTGCTGATGGGCACTTAGGCTGTTTCCAAATCTTAGCTATTGTAAATTGTGCTGCTATGAATGTAGGGGTGCATATATTCTTTCTGATTGGTGTTTCTGATTTCTTGGTATATATTCCTAGAAGTGGGATTACTGGTTTTTTTGAGGAAACTCCATATTGTTTTCCACAGTGGCTGCATTAGTCTGCATTCCCACCAGCAGTGTACGAGGGTTTCTTTTTTCCACATCTTTGCCAGTATTGAAGTTTTTAAAAAATATATATTTTATTGATTTTTTACAGAGAGAAGGGAGAGGGATAGAGAGTTAGAAACATCGATGAGAGAGAAACATCGATCAGCTGCCTCCTGCACACCTCCTACTGGGGATGTGCCCACAACCAAGGTATGTGCCCTTGACCAGAATTGAACCTGGGACCTTTCAGTCCGCAGGCTAATGCTCTATCCACTGAGCCAAACCGGTTTCGGTGGTATTGAAGTTTTGAAGTAATCTTCAGTGCCTCCTTTGTAGTCAAACTGTAAAATTTTTTGCTTCTCTAGTTGTTTTGGTGATTCAGAAAACAGCAAATAGAGAGGCTATCCTGTGCCATATAAATAAATGTTGAATTGAAAAATGTAGAGTGTAAACCACATTGGCAATTTTCCTTTTTTTTGTTTTACCCAATGATGTTCTTTTTAATAGACTACACAATAAGTAGGTCAGGAATGGTAGGTTTGGGAGCATGTTTGATGGGAACATAAGGTGGATACTTGGGATTTTCTTCTAAGATCTTGGAATATAATTTTTATGGCCAATGGTTCTCCAAATTTCCTACTCTGAAGACACACTTAAAAAGAGAAATAACATAATAGACCAATATTCTTACAATATCCTCTTGGGATATTTCCCTCTGTAGTATGTTCATTCTATCCTACAAAGCCAAATGTTCATAAGTGCTTGTTCCTAGACCATAGGCTTGAGAATTACTGTTTTAAAAAGAATTTGCCTCTTTCTCTAGAAACACTTCCTGAGACAGAATGCCTGACAATTTTTAGTATCCAAGTGGTATAAATTCTGTAAATTCAGCACATTTAATCTAAATTACTCACCGATCTTGCTTTCAATGCCAGCTTCACACACCACCAACTTACAAATCATATGAAGTACAATAGGAATGGATGTTCACATGACAGAGCATTATTACCTTAGTAATTTACTGGATAGTATTGGGAGGTTTTGCATTGTCTTTTCTCAAAGATATTCTTACCTGGATACAGTATATTTTCATTTCTCTTTGTTCTATTTTTTGGTTAGTATCTTCTGTTATGATTAATATTACCTTCATAATAAAATCTGTATTGAAAAAATAAATGGCCTTTTATGTACTTTAAAAAAAAGCTACCCCCTATAATCAAAAAGGATGCCAAAAGAAGTCTCAGATCCTCAGCAGCAAAAATAAGTGAAAAAATCTTAAAACACATTACTATCCTAGAAAGAAAAGTAATGAAAAAGGAAAAGTAAGTAATCTATCTTATTTATGTTGTTTCCCCCTGCAATAATAATCTATATGTCTTGAGAACCTCTCAAATAATTTCCATTAATTGCAATGAATCCTTTTTTTTGAGAAAGATAGGTAGAAAAGGAGGGTTATTAACTACTACAAATCTCTCGGGCAAATTTAAGCTATGTGCTGTCATTACACACTTGGGGTATTGCTAGTATTAGTCACTTGTACTGCTTTTGTTTTATTTTTGTTTTTTCCTTCCCGGTACTACTTCCTGGGAATAACATAAACTCAGTTGAGTTCAGGTCCAACCAGCGGTCCTATGTGCAGAACTTAAAGCTGAAGCTTACCTCTAATTTATCAGTGGGAGTGAAAACCAAACTGTGGGGAAGTGCTGTCTTCGTTCTTTGCCCTTCTGTTAGTCAATATTAAGTATATACACAAATGTTAAATACTTAAAGAACATTTATGAAGGAGCAGTACTACACCATTAGCTTTTTCCAAGAGCACTCATACATCTAATCTTTTTCTTGGGGCAAGATCAGGGAATTATGAAAATGTTTGCAAAGAAGGAGAAAGAACCGATGAGTCATGCTAAGAAAGGGAGGTAAAGAGTCATAAGAATGAAAGCTGATGTACAGCATTTCAGGAGAAAGAAGGAATATGTGAGACGTTTGGCTATTGAGCATGCTTGGTTGGAATGTAGATATTCAGATTCGAAGCTGAGGGTATAAACAGGGTTAAATCTTGGTAAAGCAAAGGGAAAGTTAAGGCATTTTTTTCTTCGCCAGCAGGTAAAAAAAATAATATTAAGGCATATGTCAAAGGAGTAATTTACTTACATAGTAATTTTACAAAGTGATGAAGATGTTTGCCTTTTTTTTCATGAACATGAGACATGTACAGTTTATGATCTGAGGTAGTGAAACTAGTTTTCAGGACATGTCACAGCCAGTCATGAATTCTAAATCTTATTTCCAATAGAAGCATTACTGTGCGGGAGAGGAAATAGAGAAGACTTATAAAACATTCATCAAAGCAAAAAAAATGCAGTACCGTGACTTGAAAAGATGAAAACAGCCTATGTGGAAGAGAAACTCAAATTGATTTTCATGAATTCACTTTTCTGCAAAAGCTACTAATGGTGGCTGACCATGTGGCCGGAAACGAGACACTGATACTATCCTATCCTGTCCCCTACCCCTAAACCCATGCAAAGCCTGAGATTCAGGTATAAGGTGAATACATCAGTCTTGGATCTGCAGGCTCTTGCCAGGTCCTTATTACATGGGAAGTTCCACCACAGACCATAATAATTTCCTCCAGACTCATACTAATTGGGGAAAAGGTGTACTACAGCACCTTTGAGTGTAGTATCCTCACAGCAAGGATAGTGAGTTCCTAGTGATATCCCTATTATATATGCATAGTGCTATTATGGATACATTTCCCTTGGAAATAGTTCCTTGAAAACATTTTCCTTATACCTTAGGGTATAGCACAAGCAGTCCCACAGTTATGAACAGATAAGCATGACAGCTAGTGCTGCATCTGCAGGTCCTATTGGAGCTTTCATAGGAACTTTTACCACCAAATAGGCATAACCCCTCACCATCCTCTTTCACCGGAGGACTCCTTTCCTCCACTCCCTTGAGAGTCATTACTATTAGAACCATTTTTTTTTTACCCCCAGAAACTAGGTTTTGGAATGCCAATTCCTGTATTCAGAAAAGAGCTTCCCTTCTGCCCCAGAGTCCCACAGGCAGCATAAAAACTGCTAAAGCTACTACCGGTGTTTGCACTAACTATGTTTGCACTAACGACTAGACCTTGGGCAAGCCTCCTCCATTCTGCTCTTGTAGTATGAAGTGATTGGAGTAGAGGGTGTATTACACCTCTCCCAGTTC
Organism: Ia io; assembly: GCA_025583905.1. Classification (NCBI taxonomy): domain Eukaryota; kingdom Metazoa; phylum Chordata; class Mammalia; order Chiroptera; family Vespertilionidae; genus Ia; species Ia io. The sequence continues at coordinate 41,159,742 of JAJQQW010000012.1, read as the reverse complement.
TGTCATTGTGATTCTTGACAATGTGGATGCCCTGCTGGAGCTGGTGCAGCTGGGTAATCAGGTCATCTTGGAAGCAGGTGCCAAGTACATGCTCGAGATTTCTTAGAGGAAAAGCTGTGATGATAAATGGGGAGAGAGCCCAGGGGGATGGAAAGCAATTGCATACCAGTCACTTTATACACATGCCTGCATGTGATTGTTACAACTACTCCATGTTACGGTGTGGTAGCAGGATAACAGTCCCGCAAAGATGTCTATGTCCCAATCCCTGTAACCTCTGAATATGGTATGTTCCATGGCAGCAGTTTTCAACTGGTGCACCTCAAGAATTTTTAAAATGTGCAATACCTGACTATTTAGTCAGGGGCACTGACCTCTTTTCCCATAGGCTGTAAAAAAAAAAAAAAAAAAAAAAAAAAGACAATAGTCAACACAACAATAGCTATCTTATGTGAATGAATCAAAATTATACCTATTTTTTTACATCAAATTGGCAAAAAATAAATTTTTTGGTGTGCCACAAATTTCTAGTAATTTATGTGAGCCATAAGATGAAAAAGGTTGAAAACTGCTATTATATGGCAAAGGGGAAATTGAAGTTGCAGAAGGAATTAAGGTTGCTAATCAGTTGACTTCGAGATGTGGAGATTATGTTGGATTATCTGGGTGGGCCTAATGTTATCACAAAGGTCCGTAGACGTGGAAAAGGAAGCAGAAGATAGAGAAGCAGAAACGATAGCATGAGGCTGGCTTTAAAGATAGAGGAATGGGGTCACGAGCCAAGGAATGTGGGTTGGCCTCTAAAAGCTGGAAAAGGAAAAGAAACAGATTTTCCCTTATAGTCTCCAGGAGGAATGCAACCCTGCTGACACCTTGATTTTAGCCTAGGGAGACCCATTTTGAACTTCTTACCTCCAGAACTCTAAGATAATAACACTTGTATTGTTTTAAGCCACCAAGTTTGTGGTGATGTGAATACAAATGAGCATTTTTATTCTAATTTTATAAATAAGAGAACTGAGACTTAAAGAAGTTAAGCAAGATTCGCCTGGTCATATGGCTAGTTAAAGGCAGAAGATTCAAATCCCGATCTGTTTATTTCCAAAGTCTACACTCTATTTGGTGTGTTGCCTGGAATCGTTCGTTACCTGGAATCCCTCAGATGTCCTTGGCAGGCCTCTGGCTTAGGACTTTCTTGTCTGTCTAGGTAGGTCACTCTAGTGTGTTTTCCTAGCTACTAGTAGATGCTTTACTTGGCTCAGAAGGGGAATGCTTCCCATGCCTTTCTGTCCAGAGCTTTAGAAATGCCTGGTTATAGCTCTCGAGACCTCCAGTGCTGCTGAAAGTCAGGGAATAGGAATTGTGTTCCCAGGAATTTCTTATATTAGCAGCCATTCCTTTTTATCCACTGCAAACCCTCTTTCCTACCTCTTCCCATTCTCTAAAATTGGCTTGCCCTGGATGCTTGCTTGCTTTCTTTTTCTTTTAAAAAATATATTTGTATTGATTTTAGAGATGAAGGGAGAGGGAAAGAGAGATAGAAACATCAGTGATGAGAGAGTGTCATTGATCGGCTGCCTCCTGTATGCCCGCCACTGGGAATCGAGCCCGAAACCCAGGCATATGCCCTTGACTGGAATCGAACGCAGGACCCTTCAGTCCGCAGGCCATCGCTCTAGCCACTGAGCCAAACCAGCTAGGGCTGGAGGCTTACTTTCCATTCTTAGAAAACATGAGGTGGAATCTGAGTAGGGAATAACCCAGGGTACACAAACGTTTTCCATCCCTCCCTCCCTCCCTCCCTACCTCTCTCTCTCCCTCGCTCCCCCTCTCTCTGTTTCCAATCCAGGACACGCATTTCCAGTTAGTCTGGTGTTATTTCTAATAGTCACACTGGGGTTATTATGGGTTTTGGAGAGGAAAACCACAGAGGTAAAGTGTCCTTCTCATCACATCATATAATGGGTACATGCTGTCAACATGTGTTATTACTACTAATGAAAACCTTGATTACTGGCCAAGGTGAGGTTTGCCTGGTTTTTCCTCTGTAAAGACACTTTTTCCCTTTGCATTCCCACCACCTTCCCGTGCTCTGCTCTTTGGCAACAAGTCACTACTAGAGTCCACATTCAGGGGTCAGCGCAACAGTGTAGCTGAAAGAGGTGGGAGTTGACTCCTCCTCTTGGAGGGGGAGTATTTATGTAAATTAGCTGGAATTCTTCTGTAAGGTAGATGATCTTTTCCCTCTTTTATTTATCATGGCTTGATTTTGATTTCCTCCATACTTCTATTCCTTTTCCTTTTCAACTATAATCTGATAGAGAAGGTAAGATATGCATATTAAAAAATGCCATATTGTCATTGTATAGCAATGGGCAAAAGTGGGTTTACAGTTGTGAATATGCAAAATAGAGTTTATTCTTGTATTATTATTTATTAATGACTATATTATTTTTATATGAACAACTGTAAACCTACTTTGCCGACTCTGTATTTAAGATGCTATCCCTTGGAAGACATACCCTAGTCTTAAAAGTGTAAAACTGTGAAAAAAAAGTGTGTGTTAAAATTGATGTCATGCAATATAATGTGAAGCATAATATGATTGCCTGGAGGACAGTTTCATAAATTCCTTTAGAAATACTTTTTATTTTTTTAGTGAAGATGAAGTTATTTCTTAAATTGTGGATGCAATAATTTTAAATAATTTTGTCCTGTTTCACAAGATTTGAAACATCACCCCAAATTAAATCACTTGGAAATTCCTTATGTATAATAGAATAAAGTATTTGGTTTGGGGGTCATCCTTACTTTCTAATTCTATAAAGTGTGTTTTACACAGAGGAGAATGGATTATATATTATTCATGAGATTGTAAGGTACAAAAGGTTTTGTCATTTCAATGTAAATTGTGTACAGTTCTATGCTAGTTATTCTACTTTCCTTAATACATTTCTACTTTCTTTTGTTTGGCTCATTTTCTTGTACATTGATTCCATTTGTAGAGATTCATGGATTCATAAAATGTTAGAGTTGAACATCTTTAAAGATGACCGAATTCACTTCTTATTTAATAAGGTGCCTAAGAGACTTGGCACAGGGTATCAGCTAGCAAGAACAGAGTGAGATTGGGATGCAAGACTTTTGACTATGAGGTCAATAATATTCTTCCCACTATACAACAATGCTTCATTTTTATTTGACTGGGAAATGTCGCTGTTAATCAGCATATTGTTTTGAAATAGAGGTGTGATTTTTTTTTTCATGCGGGAAAAGCTAGATTGCTTTCTCTTTGACTTTGGCCTGAGCTTTCCAATAAAGCCAGAGAAATTTATCCCTTGTAACTTGTTTTCAGCATTTCTATTATCATGGAGGAAACATAGGCTCAGTTATGAGTGGAATTCACATATATATGTGTTTCTTAAGTAGCTAAGAGAATTCAGATCCATCTGCTATCTATTGAAGGCAAGAGTACATCTTTTCAAATCTCTTGGATCAAGTTTAAAACATGTTGTGTTATTAATGCACCTTAAAGTTAAAGGAGGGACACTCTGAAATGGTTGAAAGAGAATCTTGAGAGAATCCACTCATCTTTAGCACAGTGATTCTACCTGGTAAAGAAGTAGAAACATCTCTCTCTGTAAATTTAATTCTATGATTGCCTATGCAGTACATATTTTATTTTTATTCACATACAGAGGGAAGTCTTATTCGGTATGTATGTGGTTTCAGAGAAATAAAAAACTAAAGCAAATAAAATAGTGTCAATTGTTTTAGAGTTTACACATGGGTCTGTGATGCTTTCTGTCTCATTGCCCAGCCACAGTATCCCATTGTTCTAGGGCTGATCCCTTTTGCACTTAGGAAAGTAGACTTAAAATATTCAAATTCTAAATGAACACAAAGGGACTTCACAGAATATATTTCTAAGCTTGTTTCGACAGCCATGGGGCATTCATCACAACAAGGCCTTGGAATCTTGCAGATTTGTTCTTTCTCTTTCTCTGTACATTGTTGCATACAGCAGCGGTTCTCCGTTTATTAATGAAGTCTCCCTCTGAAGCAGTTGCCTTCTTTTCTTTTCCAAATGGATGATACATCACTTGGTGTGACAAAATTAGAACTTGGGAAGGTGAAGTTTGTTTTCACTGGGGAATACCTTGTGATGCCCTTGTCGAATGAGTTCTAATATTTTACTATGAGTTTGCAAAAACAATCCTGGGAAGGATAAAAGCAGAAGATAAACCTTTGAAAGTCCCCCACAGACTGAGTACCTTAGTCGTTCAGAAATAGCATGGCAAGGCTGACCATTTGACTCTCAGCGTTTTTTCTCTGGTGCCTCTGAATCTGATGAATCGAGTTCCCTATCCAGCCTGTGTTTCTCTGGGCCTCTCCAGCAGCACTCCCCATGCAGGCATTCTTCTCTCTCCACCTGTAACTGGCCGCCTGGCCCCAGCTCCCAAGGCTGGCTGATGAGCATGGGAGCAGCTGGCCTGGTGCCCACACTGCAGTGCTCCTGTGTCACGGGGGCCTCCCTGTAGATCTGGAAACATGGCCCCACTCCTTCTCCACGGGGTAAGTGTCAAAGTAGCACTCTGACAGCTACATATTGAAGTGTAGCCGGCACTTTCCTCCACCGTGTGTGCTGGGTTGTATGCACACTCCCCGTTAGAGATTTCACTGGTTATGTTATTTTTTAAAACTTGCCATGTTATTGCAGTCTTTCTCCCCATGCCCAGGCTTTCGCTGAGTCTGAGGGCAATTTTAATAGCACTTTATTGTGCTATTACAAAATCATTCTTCAGCTGCAGCCTATTACCTGTGCATCAGACTTGTGTAACAGAATATCCCTTTCTTCAAGGTGAGTTCCATTACACAAATTGAACCTTTGCCTCCTCCTGGACATGTCTGAATTTCCAGTGTAGATCCAGGACCATTGAAAACCTCTGCAGGCTTAAGCATTCATGTATATACTAGAGGCCTGTTGCACGAAGAGATTCGTGCAATAGGCCTTGCTTCCCTTGGCTTCCAGCACCGGTTTTCCTCTAGCACCCGGGACCCAGGCCTTCATTCCGGTCAGAGTCTGCCTTCTTCCTCTTTGCTGCAGACTCTGGCTGAAGTCTGCCATCTTTGTCTTCACTGCAGACTCCACAGTATGCATTCTTGTCTTAGCTGCAGCACTCCACTCCTGTAGATCCCTTTGCCCCCCACCCTCCCTCTCATAGCAGGCGTCCTGCCCCGCCCAGCCACTTCGGGCCTGGAGCAGCTGGGTGGACGCCATCTTTGGCCTTCTAATTTGCATACTCACTCTGATTGGCTGTGGGCATAGGAGGTACGGTCAATTTACATGTTTGTCTATTATTAGGTAAGATACTTTTATTGTCTAAAGTTTTACATATGTCTCCTTTTCCCCCAGTTGACCCTTCCCCCAAGCCCCCAGACATTCCCACACCGGGCAAGCCCTCACTGCCCAGAGTCTGTGTCCATTGGTTATGCTAATATGCATGCATACAAGTCCTTTGGTTGCTCTGTAACCCCCCTCCCCTGCCATTTGTCTCTGGATCTATTCTTGTTCATCAAATTATGTTGATCATTATATCCCACATATGAGTGAGATCCTGTAATATTTATCTTTCTCCGACTGGCTTATTTCACTTAGCATAATGCTCTCCAGTTCCATCCATGCTGTTGCAAATGGTAAAAGTTCCTTCTTTTTTATAGCGGCATAGTATTCCACTGTGTAGATGTACCACAGTTTTTTAATCTACTCATCTGCTGATGGGCACTTAGGCTGTTTGCAAATCTTAGCTATTGTAAAGCATTCTTATTTTTGAGGCTTCAGTCACCCCATAGAAAATATGTTTAATGTACTGACAATCCAACATTAAATGTAATTTTTGATATAGAAAAATTTGGAGATATTTTTTTATAAATGTGCTTTGAAATTACATTCTTATGAATAACCTTTAATTTATGTGTGGCTATAATTTTTTACTATTCTTAGCTATACTTTGAATTCTTTTGTGGTAAAATCATCTAATGTACAAACTCTTTGGACATAATTGTATATAATACTACAATTTAAAGTTAATGAGTCACCATAATTAAAAAATATTTTTATATCAATAATAGTTTTTCATAAAGTCTTGAAAAGGTTCTAAGTCCCAAAAACTCTGTCTATAGTGACTAGTAGATTTACAACATCCTGGAGTTCATAAATGCTTTGGATACTTTAAATTGAAGTGTTGCATAGATTCTTCCCTCCCTCGCTTCCTTTCTTACTAAATACTACTGAGCCCCAAATATGTTTGCGACATCATAACACGGATCATTGTGCATTGTGCACCTGATTCCTTCACCCGTTTGGGTGTTGTATGTGAAAAGTAAAGTATAGGCCTTTACATAGCAGCACAGAATGAGTAAATGGACAAAATATAAAGTAGAGCAAAGTACAGATTTCCTATAGTGTTCTTACCCCTTCTGTAAAAAAGGGCAGAGCAAGGCTGAGACCTGAGATTGTTTGGGGGTCAGAACAGAAGCAGCAGCAATGAAACATCATATTCCATCAGAAAAGCAAGGGCAGAGTTGAAGTGCAAAACGGAGGCCAATTACTGGCTGTCAGGAAGTGTGAAACCTGAGCTCGCTAGACTGGATACCAGGAGCAGCATCTAGGACGAGTCCCAGAACCTGCGCACATGTTTCTTTGCTGGATGTATTTCCTGTTTCATGACTTGTCTGCTTTGACCTTTGTTCATTTGTCTTTCGAGATTTCAGTGTTTTTCTTATCTGCTTGTTTGATCTCTTTATATAGTCAACATATTAAACTAGACCTGTCATATTACTGCAAAGTCTTTCCCCCAAAATAAGTTTTTATATTGCATTTTTCTTTTTCTTTTAATTTATGCCTATATTTTCTAAGCTTAGAGGGGCCATCCCCTCTATATTTATAATAAACTAGAGGCCTGGTACACGAATTTGTGCATTGGTGGGGTCCCTTGGCCTGGCCTGTGCTCTCTCACAATCCAGGACCCCTCGGGGGATGTCAGACTGCCGGTTTTGGCCCGATCCCCGCAGGCCAGGCTGAGGGACCCCATTGGTGCACAAATCAGCACATTGGGACTGTGGTATGCATATAAGATCTTTGGTTAATATCTTTCTGCCCTCCCCCGTCCCCTTCCCTCTGAGATTCATCAGTCTATTCCATGTTTCCATGCCTGTGCTCTGAGCATCTGCCCCCTGGTGGTCAGTGCGCATCATAGCTACCAGTCGAACCATCGAATGGTCTCTTAGACTTTTTTTATATATATAGATAAGAATTTTCTCCAAGTTTTATATGATTTAATCTTTAACGCTTTAACTCACATAGATTTCTTACCATGTGCTCAAATTATTTTTTAAATGTATAATTTGGTATAAAACCACTTATTAAATAATCACTTTTTTCATTCTTCATTGAAAAAGTATATTTCAAATTTTATTTTGGGCTAGCTATCCTGTTAATTGATTTTTATATCAGTATTGCTTTGTTTTATAATTACATTTTTAGGATATTTAATGCATTTTTAAAAGAATTATCTTACCTGCTTAATTTTTCAGATCAATTTTTGTCATGTTTAGAACCAATTTACATAGAGATTCTGATTGGAATTGCATACATCTATAAATGACAAATTTCCTCATATTGCTTTGTCTTCAAACCCAGCACACTTTTTCCTTTATAAGGACATTTATTCAGTATTTACATTTACTTTATTATTAAAGATCAGTTTTTCCCCCTTCATCCCTCAATGATTTGATTATTGAACAAAGACCATATGTACCAATATTGCTGCATAAACATGACAGCTCCCTGTCACCAGCTACAGGTTTGTAGATATGGGGTGATAAGAGGCAATGGGCCACAGTAAGTTCTTACTTAGGCACTTCCGTAGCTGAAAGGGTACCTCTTTCATAGCTCTAACTCTGCAAGGGTAAGTGGCTCAGTCTAATAGCACTTTATTTGAACCTCCTTTTCTTTGCATAATTAATAATCATTCATTTATTCACTTAACTAATATTGTTGGTGTCAGACTGTTCCAGGCTCTGGGGATACAAGAAGTGAATGAAACAGGAAGAGTCTCCACTTTTGTAGAGATTTTATTAGAGTCAGGGAGACCGATAATGAATTTATAAACCAATAATTATATACCAGGCAGTGATCCGTGCTATGAGGATGAATACAGCCAGGTTAGAAGAGGAGGTGGTGATTGATGGGTATCATTTGATAAAGGGTAGTCAGGGAAGACATATCTCTTAATGTGACATTTGAGCAGAGACCGTATTGAATAGGGAATGGGCCACGAGAACATGGGGGATAGTGGTGAGGAATATTCTGGACAGAGGGAATGGACAGTGCAAAGGTAGTGGCTATTTCTTGAAGGAGAAAGGAACAAAGGAAAGACTAGTAGGTGTTGGAGAAATATAATTAAAAAATTGTTCTCCCAACCTAGAGATAGAGAGATAGGAGAGAGAGAGAGAAAGAGAGAGAGAGAGAAAGAAAAGTTTAATTATTGAATACATATTGAGCCAGAATGTGATATGCATCATGGGCAATCACTAGGAGATTGTGGACAGAAGGAAGCCTCACCTTTTTATATTGTTGAGCAGATGCAGCCCATTACATATGGGTTCAGGATAAACAATAACTAGTCCTCAAGGAAGAGGACTCAGCACCATTTGTCACACACAGTTCAGCCTGCATTCACCTGCTAATTGGGGAGACCATCTGTGTTAGCTAATTGGCTTATTCAGAGGAAAAGCAAACATCTCATATGTTAATGATAGGAGCTAGTTTTGCAACTTGGAGCAAGGCACTCAGCTAAGTTAGGCTGCTGCTCTCCTGCAGAAACTGGGGGACATGGGTGACATGTTTTCATTTTGAAGAAATGGCTCTCAGGTCCTTGGGAAAGACATTCCTGGGCCATAAAGGTCAAAAGAAGCTTACCTAGTTTTCAAAAGGATTTGTGTACATTTTAAAGTGTGAAGAAAGTCTTTATAATTACCAGTTTTCTAAATGTAAATGCTCTAAGTAAAGAAGGGAGGATCTCTTATTTTTAGTTAATTCTGACCCAGTGATATTTTTCCATTGATTTTTTATTTTATTTTTTTTGAGAGAGAGAGTAGAAGGGAGAGGGAAAGACACACAGAGAGAAACATCAATGTAGGAGAGACACATCAATTGCTTGCCTCCCACATGGGCTTGACCAGGGCTGGGATTGAGCCTGTAACCAATATATATATGTATATTTTTCTTTAAAATATATTTTACTAGAGGCCCGGTGCACGAAATTCGTGCACGGAGGGGGGTTGTCCCTCAGCCCAGCCTGTAGCCTCTCCAATATGGGACCCCTCAAGGGATGTCCGACTGCCTGTTTAGGCCCGATCCCACTGGGATTGGGCCTAAACGGGCAGTCGGACATCCCTCTCACAATCCAGGACTGCTGGCTCCCAACTGCTTGCCTGCCTGCCTTCCTGATTGCCCCTAACCACTTCTGCCTGCCAGCCTGATCACCCTAACCACTCTGCTGCCAGCCTGTTTTCCCCAACTTCCCTCCTCGGCCGGCCTAACTGCCCTCTCCTGCAGAGTTGATCACCTCCAACTGCCCTCCCTTGCAGGCCTGGTCCTTCTGAACTTCCCTCCCTTGCAGGCCAGGTGCCTCCCAACTGCCCTCCCCTGCTGGCCATCTTGTGGTGGCCATCCTGTGTCCACATGGGGGCAGGATCTTTGACCACATGGGGGCAGCTATATTGTGTGTTGGAGTGATGGTCAATCTGCATATTACTCTTTTATTAGATAGGATAGAGGCCTGGTGCACGGGTGGGGGCCAGCTGGTTTGCCCTGAAGGGTGTCCCAGATCAGGTGGGGGTTCCCTTGGGGCGTGGGGCGGCCTGAGCGAGGGGCCTGTGGTGGTTTGCAGGCCGGCCACGCCCCCTGGCAACCCAAGTGGAGGCCCTGGTATCTGGAATTTATTTTCCTTCTACAATTGAAACTTTGTAGCCTGGAGCGGAGCCAAGCCTGGGCCTCCCTCCGAGGCGGCAGCCATTTCTGTTGGGGTTATAATTGAAACTTTGTTGCCTTAAGCGGGTGGGCCTGGCCAGGGTGTGCGGAAAGCTTTGCTTCCCCTGTTGCCGGGAGCAACCCTGGCCTGCTCTCTCAAGCTCCATTCTGCCGCCATTTGTTTGAATTTGTTTACCTTCTATAATTGAAACTTTGTAGCTTGAGTGGAGGCTTAGGCCTGGCCAGCGCAGGCGGAAAGCTTGGCTTCCTCTGTTACCTAGGAAACCTTGCTCTCTGTGGCTGTAGCCATCTTGGTTTGGGTTAATTTGCATGCTCACTCTGATTGGATGGTGGGCATGGCTTGTGGGCATGGCTTGTGGATATGTCAGAGGTATGGTCAATTTGCATATTTGTCTATTATTAGGTAGGATTGATTTTTTTACAGAGAGGAATAGGGAGTTAGAAACATCAGTGAGAGAGAAACATCAATCAGCTGCCTCCTGCACACCCCCTACTGGGGATGTGCCCGAAACCAAGGTACATGCTCTTGACCGGAATTGAAAATGGGACCCTTCAGTCCGCAGGCCGATGCTCTATCCACTGAGCCACACCGGATAGGGCTGAGATATATATTTTTGGCTGGAATAGAACTTGGGACCCTTTATTCCACAGTCTGATGCTCTATCCACTGAACAAAACTGGCTAGGGCTCTTCATTTATTTTAAATAGGGAGAATTAAGTCTCTTATTTTAAATTTTTATTTGTCGTTCCACAGGCAGTGAGTCAGAGAAGGGAGCCAGAAGATAGGAAAATGATCAGAACTTTAGTTGTTTTTTTTCTAGTCGAGTTGGGGGCTCTGGGAAGTTTTGAGCAGAGGAATGACATATTCCTTCAGGGTTTTAGAAGGAAACCCTGTCTGCTTCCTGAAGAGTGGAACAGGTGCTCTAGGAGAGTTGGTGGGGAGTGTGTCCTTGAGTGTGCTGTAGGGGGGCATTTGTTCCAGGGACAGGGGGAGGGGATGAGAGCATCTTGCTGCTTACTGCACAGCCAGCGTGGATTTTAGGGTCCAGGGGAAGGGTCCAGAGGTTAGGCGGAAGGGATGCAGGCTTCTGTCAGATGAGTGAATGTAAGAGCTCACAAATGAGTGATGCTATTTAAAATCCAAGTGGAGGAGGAGGGAAGAGATCAACCAAAGAACTTTTATGCATATATACATAACCCATGGACACAGACAAGAGTGGGGTGAAACCCTGGGGAGGGGGTCAGTGGGGATAAAGGGGTCATCTGTAATTCTTTCAACAATAAAGGTAAATTAAAAAAAAAAATCCAAGCCTCTTCACATTGCCTTCTTTCCCATTTTGTATGGTAAGGTGCTTGAGGACAGACTGCATCTAATGTGCATTGAATGAAAGATTAACCTGCAAACTGTGCTTTATTATTAGAGGCCCAGTGTACGAATTCATGCACCAGTGGGGTCCCTCAGCCTGGCCTGTGGGATCGGGCCAAAACTGGCTCTCCAACATCCCCCGAGGGGTGCTGGATTGCGAGAGGGTGCAGGCCAGGCCAAGGGACTGCACCAGTGCACGATCGGGGCCACGGAGGGATGTGGGAGGTTGGCCAGCTGGGGAGGGACTGCGGAGGGCTCCAGGGTATGTCTGGCCCATCTCGCTCAGTCCCGATCAGCTGGATTTCTGCAGGAAGCTAATCTACAGGTTGGAGCATCTGCCCCCGATGGTCAGTGCACGTCATAGTGACTGGTCGACCTGTCAACTGTCTGCCCCCTGGTGGTCAGTGCATGTCCTAGTGAGTGGTTGAGTGGCCTTAGCATTCATTAGCCTATTACACTTTGATTGGCTGAATGGCCGACCAGTCGACTGGACACTTAGCATATTAGGCTTTTATTATATAGGATGAGGGAGTAGATTGTGTCAACTGGTCTGTCCCTGTTCCCTGTTATCTCTTAGATATTTATTGAGGATCTGCCATGTACCAGATACCGGGATACAATGAACTAGAAGGTTTCTCTGCCCTCAGCCTCAGGGAGCTCACTGTCTACTTGGGGAGATGGGAGAGTGTATGGACAAGTTAGTGAAGGCTATTTCACTAACTTATTCAGATGATATTTGTTAGGACTATAGGACAATATAATCCTTAATGGCCACTTGGTAAGCTTCCTGCACAGGAGCCAAAGGCCAGGAGAAGCTTGCTGGACACCAGGAGTCAGACCACACAAGGAACTGAAACTGTCCTGAAGACACCTGTATTTCCTCTGCATCCCAAGCCCGTCAGCTCAGCCCCAAACCCACTGACAACAAAAGTTTCCCGCCAGTGACTGCAGATAAGGATGAAACTCCAGCTCCTGGGTGCTGCCATATTTGACCCAATGTCCCCTTGGCTATCCCATTCTCCATCCCCTTTCTGTAAATAAATTCAGTCTTTCTTTATCCACTGTCTGAGATGGCTATTTAGCCTGCCTGTGAATCACCACCATGTTAACCTTTCAATATTTATATGCAATTCCACAGTCATATCTCAAATATAAAGATTCTATTGCTGATGGTATTATTATCCAAAGAATGTCTGATTATACTCATGTTTTGCCTCAAAATACTGGTATTGCCTGACCCGTGTGGCTCAGTGGTTGAGCTTTGACCTATGAACCAGGAGGTCATGATTTGATTCTGGTCAGGGCACATGCCCATGTTGCAGGCTCGATCCCCAGTAGGGGTGTGCAGGAGGAAGCCAATCAATGATTCTCATCATTGATGTTTCTGTCTCTTACTCTCCCTTCCTCTCTGAAATCAATAAAAATGTATTTTAAAAAATACTGATATTGCTTTAAGAAGTAAAGATGTTTTCCATCTGCCCCCTCCTTTCTTTTCCATAGAGGCTTATTGTTTCTGATTCTACTGTAGACAAAAATCTCGTAAGTAGGACTTAAATTTAGATGCTTAGTGATGTTGTAAAAGGGTTTCACTGTTGGGATCTGGTGCTCAGGCAGGTAAGGTCTGTACTTCCTTGACTCAGCAGGTGTAGAGAGAGCCCTCCGTGTGCCAGCTACTGTTCTGGGAGATTCTGCAGTGAATAAAACTCAAATTCTCCTGTCCCCATGAAACTTACATGGTAGCGATCGGTTTTTCAGCCTTGCCTCACTATGTTTACAGACAAAGTTCTCCTCCTTTAAGCTGAGGGTGGCAGCAGTGGTGGCTATAAACACCTCGCCACAACCAGGTTGCCAAGTGCCTAGTAAGTAGGAATGACATCTTTACCTTGAGCTAACAGTGCTCACCCCTTTTCCTCTTAATCCACTTACTGGGCTTCAAGCTTATTATTTATTGCCCTTTCAAAGTCAATCCTTAAGAAGAAAATTGTGAAAGAGAATGAATGGCTGTATGTCGAGTTTGTCTGTGTTGTAGATCAGAATAAATGTGGGTTTTTACTTCAGAGCTGTTGCAATTGAAGGAGTAGCAATTACATCTCAAATTACAATGGAAATTGGGTTTAAAACTTAATAGAAAAAGAAACCCTCTTGTCTGAGCACTAATTACAAACAAAAGTTAAGGAGAGAAAGGGAGAGAAGTCCTTCAAAAGGGTAAGAACATTTGAATATGCAGCCAAGAGAAATGCTTTATTGGTAGTTTGTAGACAATGGAGCAGATTCCTATAGCAATACATCAGAACAATAGGCATAATGCCACACGGCTCTGAAAGTAACCTGTACGCCCGTGTACCCCTCTGCTATTGTTAAGATTGCTTTCTGATTTGACATGTATTCAGGAGATTGAAGATTCAGAAAATGTGGGTTTATATAGAAAACAGCAATACTTTCACATCTGAAAGGCAGCTATAAAGCTCTGCTGTGTACTGACTATATAGACTGGGTAAGTCTTGGCCTTTCTCTACCTCAGGTTCCTTATTAGGTTCCCTAGTAAGGGGATGAGTCAGGTGCTTTCTATCCCTTATACATTTCAGCTTTAAAATTTTCATGAATTCATTTGGGTTTTAGTGAATATAGTTGAGCTGTTGGGCAATTAGAAGCAATTTCTTCATTAGGATGGACTTAAGCACACATAGACGTACAGCAGCCCCTGGATTTTTATGGTCAATATATTCAATTCAGCAAATAATAGGGAATGTTTTCCAGACTTAAAATAGATTTAATTTGGACATGGTTAAAATGTGTCTTGAGAAAAGTTTCTGTTTTCCTGAAGGGAAAACAACCCTGTTATATTAGGCGCCTACGCTGCAAGTACCATTTGTAGCGTTCTTAATATGTGCTAGAAACTGTGATAGGTGCTTATGGATCCTATCTTATTTAATACTAATGACAGCTTTACAAGGTAGATGCTATTATTGCCAACTTCCAAATGAGGAAATTGAGGTGGAGAGTTCAGGTAACTTAAGGCTACTCAGCTGTTAAGTAACAAACACTAAGGATGCAAATTTAGGTCTAACTTATTCCAAAGTATTCTCTTCAGTTCTAAGAACATATTAAAAATAGACAAATGACTTTCTTGAAGGAGCTTCAGATTAATAGGGGAGATAAGAAAGACTTAAGCTATGATTCAATAGAAAAATGTCATGGAAATGTCAAAATTATGAAAGTGGGTTGAGGAGATAGTTCTCAGGCTCTGCATAGCTCAGCGGTGAGAAAGGGTGAGAGGTGTTGGAGAGGAAGGCACAAGAAATACAGGCGATTCTAAATTTTGGGAAAATTAATTTTTTGAAACTCCTTTTTCTTTCCCAGAGAGGGGGTGAGGTGTAGCTAGGGGTGATTTAGATCCGTCTAAGGAGCACATGATGACACAAGCAGGAATTTCTGCTTGTTTATTCATTTGTTCATTTATTTATTCATTCCATACTTTTTAAATTATATACTCAATCAGTCATTACATAATTTCAATACGTATTCATTCAATACATGGAACACTAACTATAATTATTTAATGAATTTGATACAGGCAGTACAACAAAATAAAAAATTTAACTCCTTCCCTATCATAATTTATTGGGGAGGGCAGAAAAATAAACAATTATTATATAATGTGATATTTGCAACAACAGCAGAACAACTACAAGAACTGTAATTTTGTTCCTATTCACTGAACAAATCCCAGGAACCCAACATTATGGTTAGTTGTTTACATACATTATCTTATTTCATCTTGACAGTGGCTCTGCAGAGCAGGTGCTGCTAGTTTCCCTTTACACACCTGGAGAAGATGAGTGACCTCCTCAAGGTCATAGAGAATGAATGTCAGCAGAGCGCAGTGGAAGCATACGAGAGGGACACCTAGCCAGCAGGAAAGCCTCCTGGAGCTATTGACATCTTCCCTGTGACCTGAAAAATAAGGACTTCAGTAGATATTTTTCCAGAAACAAATGGAGATAGGGGTGATGAAGATAGTGGAGGAGGGAATGGAATTGGAGCAGTGTCGACCTGGAGGCCAAAAAGTACTTGATTCACTTAAGAGCCTATATGCAAGTCATTCATGTGGCTGGAGGATGAAGGGCAATCAGAAGGTCAGCAAGAGAGAAGCCTGGGGAGATGAGTGGGTAACTACTCTTGAAGGACCTTGTGCCACGTGAAGAGTCTGGATTTGTGAGAGGACTTAAATTACCCAGCACCCTGCAGTATCCTTGATATGAATTTGAGGATGGTTCCTGACCACAGTTTTTGTGGGGGCATGGGCAGCTCCATTGGACTACTTTCTGTCTATTAAGCCATTTTCTTTCTCTTGCCCTTTTTGTGTTTTTTTTTCTTTTGAGAGGGGGGTTGCTCTTCTTATAGAACATCGTATAACTCTACAATTGCTTTTGCCTTGCCTCCCAGAAGGCCTCCAGTTCGCCAGCCTTAGCATGTGCCAACTGGGTGTCTAACCAACCCAGAAAAGTCTGAGTTCCAGCATCCCTGAGAGGAGAACATAATTCCAGAGTCTTTATTATCACCCAGACTTCAGGTTATACCATCCAGAAAGCCTGGAGCCTCCCCATCCATCAAGGACAAGGCCGCTCTCAGAAGGGTAATCCGCCAAGGTTTCTGCTGATTCTAAATAGTGTTGGCCCATCTACCGTCGTTCTGCTTAGACTAATTCCCTAGGACATCTTGCAGCCAGTTGAAGCCATCATGCTTCCCATACCTATTTTCCTTGGTCACCACCCAGGATGTGAGCCTTTCTGATTAGGGCGTGGTGGTAAAGCATGAACTATGGAGCCACTAATTAGCCTTTGTTTAAATTCTTCCTCTCCCTCTTAACAAGCTATATTCACCTACTTTCTTCATCTGTAAATGGAGGTAGCAACAATACCAACTCTTAAGGATGCTGTAAAAGTTCAGTGTAAATTGCTTAGGACAGTGCATGATACAGAACAAGTGTTCAATAAATATAGATGGTTACTATTGTTAACTCTCCTCTTTCATATTTCCATCACACATTACTCTATGCTTCCTTTCTATGACTTGGTTTTCACTGCTTCTCTCTCTACTCCAATACCTTTCCTTATTTTCTGGGACCCCTATTCCATATCTGAGACACTCTTTTCAGCTCTACCTCTGTTAAGAATTTTAGTATCTATGATACAGGGACCAGATTGGTGGTTGCTAAGAGAGTAAATCTTAAGAGTCCTCATTACAAAAAAATAATTTTTAGTCACTGTATATGGTGGCAGATGTTAATTAGATTCACTGTGGTGATTATTTCACACCATATACAAATATTGACTCATTTTGTTGTATACCTGAAACTAATACAATGTTATATGTCAATTATATCTCAATAAAAATAATTTCAGTTTCTAGGGTTGCTGTAACTAATTTCATCATAATCTAGTGACTTAAAATGATGGAAATGTATTCTCACACAGTTCTGGAGGCCAGAAGGCCAAAATCAAGGTGTCATTAGGACCACACTCCCTATAGAGGCTCTAGGGAAGACTCTATTGTCTTTTCCACCTTCTGTTGGTTCCAGGTGTTTGTGACTTGTAGCCATGTCATTTCCATCTTGCCTTCATCTTCATACCTTCATCTTCTTCATGTGTTTGTGTCATAACGGCCTCTGTCTCTTTCTTATAAAAATATATGGGATTGCATTTACAGTCCATATGGACAATCCAGGTAAACTCCTTCTCTCAAGACCCTTAATATAATCACATATCACATCATTTACCATATAAAGTAATATTCACAGGTTCTGGGGACTAGGACATGGACCTATCATTTGGGGGTCACCATTCAGCCCACTACAATATTCATGAGGATTTCCGTTTCATAGTTCTTTGCTGCAGTGTTTTTGTCTGATTTTGGTATCAGGGTAATATAGAATACTTTGGGAAGTTTTTTCTTCTCTTTCGTTTTCTAGAAGAGTATGTATAGAACTGGTATTATTTCCTACTTAAATCTTAAAATTCACCAGTGATGCTCTCTGGGGCAGATGTTTTGTCTGTGGGTAGATTTTCAAGAGGTCATCTCATCCAGTTCAGTCATTACCATTTATACAAGTGGAAACAGAGGCTAGGAGAGTTGAAATGGGGCTGCTGGATTATAGGGCTGGTAAATTTATGTCCCAGGCTGCAGTCCAGGTCTTCCTGTTCCTAACTCAGTACTTTTTTGTTTTGAAACAGTTGCTCCTGAGCTGAATTGAGTAATTACGTGGCTAAAGCAACAGATAGAGGACATTGCATTTTGGGCCATATTTGTGATATTTCAAAAGGACCATGGGGCTGGGAGCTGAGTAGCATTGCAATCTGAGAATGAAAGAGGAAGGATTTGGACAAGGGATTTGGCAGTGTAAACCAAAAGAAAATACGTTCCTCTTGTCTGAACTAAAAATCATGGAGAGAAATATCATTTGAACACTTTCCTTTATCATTTAAGTCTTGGTAATTTTCTTAGTTTATGACTTTTTGGCTTTTATCCAGTGAGTGAGAAAGAGATTTTTTTTAAAAACTGAGAACAATTTTTTTTTTTTCTCTTTAAAGTACTAAACTAAAAACGAGTGCTTCCAAATTGCTTGGCTTACTTACTGTGAGAGGACATTTAGAATTGTTTTTATCAGGAGAATAGTTTTCTAGATTATCCTCTTACCGGTTTGAAGAAGGGGGGATTTTGGGTTGGGTAGACTATTTGCTTACGCAAAAAAGGCCTTAACACAAGGGGAAAGTCTGCCCACTTGATCAGGACTTGGATGTTTTTATACTTTTTCTTGATGCTGCCTTTGAAATCTCTGTTTCTAGCAAATACAAGAGGAAATAAATAATGATCAGACTATTTTGGAAGGTTGATGAGTTCTACTAGCTAATAATGACTTATATTTAGCTAAGTATATACAACACAAATAGAAGCCTATTTCTTACATTGGGGAATCATTCTCTTATTCTCGTCTTGAATTGAAGATTGTTAGGAAATAGAACTCCTGGGATTGAAGCCTCTTTATACAGGGAATATCACGTGTGGGTTGGTAGCCTTGCACCACCACTGCTATAGTCCAATTGTAATTTCAGTTATTCCTGCTGAGGCTATTTTATCATAAATATTTAAAAATATATCAGAGTTTGGAAGAAAGATAGATGCGAACCAGATCATTTTATTTTTAACCCTTTGCACCCGCTTGCTTTTTGCTCGATTCCTTTATTCTAATGCTAACCGTGTCGAGTCACACTCGACATCTGAGTGCAAAAGGTTAATCTATTTCAACGAAAGTAAATGAGAGAGGCTTGAGGGGTTGATTTAGATACTTTTAGAACTTCTATTTGAAAGGAGGCACTAAAGTTTTAATTAGTAATTTAATAAGTACTTGAAAAACACAAAGCAAAAGTCTAATCCATAGAGTTAATGCGTGATTACCATATCCCAATAAAGACAAAAACAAATATAATAAAGTTTGGGAAGGATTATATTATTTGCGATTTGCAGGAGTAAAGGAAGTGTCGCCAATTACTCAGTTTTGACTGAAACTGCTTTGGTTATTAATATCTTTCCCTAGATATTTGTCCACTTATTTTCCTATATTACAGTGTTAATATTTCTCTTTACAACTGCAATTATTATAGTTGTAGTCTGGGAAAAACACCTATTAAATTATGTCCTTAATTATTTTCTATGTCTATAATTTTTTTATGAGGCCCTTTTAAAAATGATTTGTTCATTTCATATTTTCAAATCATTAAGGCATCGATTTTCAACCTTTTTCATCTCATGGCACCCATAAACTAATTACTAAATTTCTGCGCCAAACCGAAAAAAATTTTTTTTGCTGATCTGACACACACACAAAAAGGCATAACTTTGATTCATTCACATTGGATGGCTATTGTTGTGTTGGCTGTTATTATTGTGTTTTGAAATCTAATGGAAAAGAGGTCAGTGCCCCTGACTAGGTGGTTAGGTATTGCATGTTTTAAAAATTCCTGTGGCACACTGGTTGAAAATCACTGAATTAATAGTATATAAACGATTCCCCTTTAATTGTTTACTAGAGGCCCGGTGCACAGATTCATGCACCGGTGGGGTCCATTGGCCTGGCCTGTGCCTTCTTGCAATCTGGGACCCCTCGGGGGATGTTGGACTGCTGATTTTGGCCTGATCCCTGCAGGCCTGGCCGAGGGACCCCACCTGTGCACATGCACTGGGCCTCCAGTACGCAAATAAGATCTTTGATTAATCTCCTGCCCTCCCCACTTCTCTCTGAGATTCATCAGTCTGTTCCATGTTTCCATGCCTGTGCGTTGAATGTCTGCCCCCTGGTGGTCAGTGCACATCATAGCTACTGGTCAAACAGTTGCTTAGGCTTTTATATAGATAGATGAGTTAGCAGAAAAAGATTTTAAATAGTAGAAGCACCCCAGAATTATAAAGGCAAAACTACGGAATTAGGTAAGAGTGATTCACCATATTAACAAAGGGTGCCAGTTGTTAACTTCTGAATTTTATTTCTGTGCTCTGGTTATAAGTCAGAAGGTATTTGTTAGCCATATAAATGCTATGTGTGAATTTTTATGGTAATCAATTTTGGATTCTTACTTGGATATAATACAATTAGTTATTGGCTCCTCTTTTCCTTTTAGCCCTTGTTCTCAAAATTATAGACTAAGTTCTGGGGGAGCCTGGGGAGGTGAAGAGGGAGCTTTGACAGAGATACGTTTTCTGTTGGAGCAGGGAGATGAAAGGTGTGGACCCAGAGCCCAGTCTCCTTGAATTGCACCAGCAGAACTAGAGACAATGAATGGAGGTTTCTGTGATCATCACCACTTTCCTGCAAGTGTAGCTAGCCCCCAAGACTCAGAGTGATCCTCATCTCTACTGAAGTCTGGAGAGGTCAGCTGTCCACGGGTGGTGCCACACGCAGCTGGGGAAGGATGGGCTTGATTCTCTCAGACCCCCAACTCACTGCAGGTTTTGCCCTGCTCATTTCATTCATTTAGGAAGAATGAGGCCCTCCACCTAATAGGGTTGGATATTTTGGATCCTACTGGTTTTGTTTACTTTATATAAAAGCAATATATGTATATATGAGAAAAATATCTATAACTGTGGAAGTTGAGAGGAAAAAGAATCCCTTGAGAGTGCAGTGGGATCTCTCAGCAGTCATGTGGGTTTTTGATTTTTTACCAAGTGAAGGGGCCAAAACTTTATGAATAAGGCCGAGATGCTCTCTGATAGTATCAAACAACATATTTCATCACAACCTTGCACTTTTAAGTACTTCCTGCCTCTGGCATATTATTGCCTCTAGGAATATTCTGGAATATAGAAACTTATTTGGGGCTTGAACTCAGAGTGGATTTCCAGGGTAGTTGTGTATGGAGAAGGTCTCACCTTTGGGGGTGGAGACTCCTGCAGGAACAGTCTAATTATAGTGTGTGTCTAATTACTCCCATTTTATTCAGACTTTTGCTAGAAGTAAGATTAGTGGATCTTTTAGCCATCCTTCAAAAGATGTCCAGTGCTTATAGAGAGTCAAGTAGAAAAGGCCTGGCTGGGACCATTAGTGACACACAATAATTCCCTAAAGCTTGTGAAGGGAAACCACCTGCTTTCTGTCTTAGATAAATGAAATGATAAGAAAGGAATACTTTATTTAAAAAAAAAAAATCCAGTTGGCAGTCTCTTGATTACTGAGAAAATCTAGAGAAAAATGCAGTTTCTTCCTATACACTGAGAATTTTCAGCCTGATATATTATGAATGTGCTATTTAGCTAGTGAAAATGCATCTTTGTTTTAAGATTTTCTTAGAACTTTCTATTTACAACTTTCTATTACAAAGTCACGTTACTTCCAGCTTTAGTTATATACACTGAGTGGCCAGATTATTATGATCTCTGAATGCATAATAACCTGGCCCCTCAGTGTATATAGATATATATTAGAGGCCCGGTGCATGAATTCGTGCATGGGTGGGGTCCGGCCAGCCTGGCCAGGGTGGTTGGCCAGCCTGCCTGCTGGTCGAACTCCTGGTCGAGGGGACAATTTGCATATTAGCCTTTTATTACATAGGATACACACTGAGTGGCCAGATTATTATGTGTTCAGAGATCATAATAATCTGGCCACTCAGTGTATAATCCCTACATACAGTCCATGGGGGAGTTGTTTACCAAGAGTTACATTTGGGAGTCAGGGACTACTTTTCCTAAATAAACTTGTACACCTTCCTTACACTTAAAAGTGATTTTTTAAAAAAATATATTTTTATTGATTTCATAGAGGAAGGGAGAGGAAGAGAGAGACAGAAACATCAATGATGAGAGAGAATCATTGATCGGCTGCCTCCTGCACGTCCCCTACTGGAGATTGAGCCCACAACCTGGGCATGTGCCCTTGACTGGAATTGAACCCTAGAATCTTCAGTTTGCAGCCGTATCCATTGAGCCAAACCAGCCAGGGCTAGAAGTGATTTTTGAGGCGATAACAGGAACCTTGCAAATTCAAGTGTGGTCAGTGGACCAGCCCCATCGACATCGCCTGGAAGCTTGTCAGAAATGCAGCCTCTCTGTCTTCATCACAGACTTGCTGAATCAGAAGTTGGAGAAAAAGCTCAGCAGTCTGCACTGGACCAGTCCTCGCGGGAATGTGGTCCACGCTGGAGTGTGAGACTCTCTCTTGTCGGGGAGGGTGTCTTTCCTTGTTCCCTCCTGCCTGCCAACACTGACGTTCTCCTCAGGAGTTTTGCTGCTGTGACCTGGGACCTGCAAACTTGCATTCTTAATTAGTTAAAAAGTGTATGTGATCAATATTCTCTTGCCTAACGTACATGTGTGTCCATAACAATTCCCCAGTATTGAGAGGGTTTGGAATGATAAAACACAGAAATTTGCATTAGGTTAGGAATGTTGCAATGAGAAAACATGATAAGAGAGTACTATAATGTGTCAGATTACAGTGATTTTGTTTTCCCAGGAGTAATTCACATTTTATCCTGTGCCTTGTGAGGAAGTTTAACTCTGGCCACAATTTCTTTGAACTGATTATATCACACAGGTGCTTTTTGATCCTGAAAAAAAATGCAGAAAATTGCAATAATTGTTAGAATGAGAACTACAAAAAACTTTCCTGGAGAGAAAAGTTTATTTGGAGAAATGGA
Source organism: Ia io (assembly GCA_025583905.1). Lineage (NCBI taxonomy): Eukaryota > Metazoa > Chordata > Mammalia > Chiroptera > Vespertilionidae > Ia > Ia io. The sequence continues at coordinate 41,137,127 of JAJQQW010000012.1, read as the reverse complement.
TCAATATTTCAGGTGTTCAGGTGAGGGATATCAGGGAAGAAGAGGAGACAAATGATGCAATTTGGTGAATATGCTTTTTTATGGTAAAAATGACAGCAGTGCTTTAATACCCAATTATAAAACAAAAAGCCCTGTTAGGTATTATAGTTGTTTTCTTCTATTTATTGCCTCCATAATGGCAATTTCCTTTTGCACCCATTAGATTACAGGGAATTTATCATTAGAGCAGGATTCTTTTCAATTTCCAAATGCTGCTTTTAACTTTGTAAAAGGAGTTTTCATTTTTGAAAACATTTTTCACTTCCCTAAATTCCAGCCAGTAAGCCAGATGAATTGCCAGAAGAAATGCTTGCTTTCTTCTTTAGTCTTTGCCCTCTCCAAAACGAAATATTTAGTGCTCTCTCTTAAATCAATTTTGAAATATGTATTATTGTTTCAAGTAGCTTGAAAATACAGGATTTTATTACTTATAATAAATTTAAATTTCCCAGTATGTTTCTTTTCCTTTTAACACCTACTGTATCTGGAAAAAGTAGTTTTAGACAATTGTCATTTAAGGGAACAAACAAGTACTTAAACAAATTTCCAAAGAAGGTCCACCACTCTTCCAAGTTATCACTTTCTGGGCACATTCTTAGTGAGACAAGACAAAATATTGCAAGTAACTCAGATTTTAAGTAACTCAGATAACGTAGAGTCACTGCAAGTTGCTGTTGCCATCACAGAAGTTTCTGTGTGGTTTTGTGTGGCCTTGACAGCTCAATGAAATAACAAAGGCTTGACAGGCTTCATGGATATTGGAAAACAATAAAACCAGTATATCCTATGAATGGAAAATTAAATTAAATTCCTCTTATGTTCTCTTTGGTGGCTGCTCATGTGCTGGTTAGGAATCCTTTGGCATTTCTTTTTTGGAAACACTATCTGATAACTCTACCTTCTAGACCCGTGGTTGGCAAACTCATTAGTCAACAGAGCCAAATATCAACAGTACAACGATTGAAATTTCTTTTGAGAGCCAAGTTTTTAAACTTAAACTTCTTCTAACGCCACTTCTTCAAAATAGACTCGCCCAGGCCGTGGTATTTTGTGGAAGAGCCACACTCAAGGGGCCAAAGAGCCGCATGTGGCTCGCGAGCCGCAGTTTGCTGACCACGGGTCTAGACCAACATTAATTTTTCTTTTCTTTTTTTTTTTTATGGCCAAACTTACAGCACAGTGTCTAGTTGGTCACTATATTACTTGTAGATTTTTAAATTTATTCCTGAAGTAAGAAAAGCCATTTTTGAGAAACTTATACTTTACTTAAATTAATAGGAAGATTTTTGTTTTCATTAATCCTCACCCTAGGATATTTTTCCATTGATTTTTTAGAGAGGAAGGGAGGGAGGGGGAAGGACGGGGAGAGAGGGAGAGAGAGAGAGAGAGAGAAAGAAACATCCATGGGAGAGAGGCATCAATGCGAGAGAGGGACATTGATTGATTGCCTCCTGTATTCTCTTGGGGCTGGGGACCGAATCTACAACCCAGGTACATGCCCCTGATGGAAAATCGGTGCTTGGGCCACCACTCTAACCACTGAGTGACACTGGCCAGGGCAACACAGATATATTTAATCAGTAAGTAAACAGATCCAGGAAATTTAAGTGCAATTCAATGATGCTTTTTCAAATTGGTCTAGAGAAGCTAGGCTAGACTATTCTGTGTTATTAGCAGAGTGACCCAGCTCTGAGTCTCCCATGTTAGCGCATTCCTTTAGGTGGGGTAAGCTTCTCCAGGTAAATTGTCTCCCTTGGCCCCAGGGTCTTCTTTTTCAGTCCATCTTCCGTGCTGTCACCATGTTTATCATCCGAACATATTCCTTCTTTTCTCTGCTTTGAAAGTGTTGCAGGTTCCCTACTGCTGAAAGGATAAAGTCCCAATAATCTTCTTATCACAGAATGAAAATCTCTCTGCAAGTTAGCCCTAACATTCCAACATAATTTTCTGCTTTTTCTACTTCTTCTATGGTCTGGTCACATGGGATTTCTTGATAGTCTCTGAACTTTCCATGTCCTAAAACAGTCATGTATTTATTTCATGCTTCGTGACCTTCAAATAAATTGTCTTCCGTAGCACCTGTGACACCCCCACATAATACCACGTAAGTAACAGAGGGTGATCCTAGTTCTCACGTATGCCAAGGTCTTCAAGGCCCTTCCCAGAGAAAGGATGTCTCTGTGCAACATGGGAGAGTGTATGTGTCCATAAATCTCTCACACCTGTCAGAATGATTATAAATAAGACAAAAATAGTAATAAACATTAGTGAGCAGGTGAAGAAAAAGGAACCCCATGCACTGTTAGTGGTATTGCAGACTGATGCAGCCACTGTGGAAAGCAGTATGGAGTTACCCCCCAAAATTAAAGATTGAACCACCATATGAACCAACAATTTCACTTCTGGAAACCTACCTGAAGTAAATGACACTAATTTGAAGACATGCAACTGCTATGTTCATTGCAGCATTTACAATAGCCAAGATATGGGAGCAACCTATGTTCATGCATAGATCAATAGATAAAGAATATGTGGGTAGATACACACTCTCCCCGCCCCCCCCCCCCCACACACACACCATGGGACTAGTACTCAGCCATATTAAAAAGAATGGAATCTGGCCATTTTCGAAAACATGAATAGACCTAGAAGGTATTATACTAAATTAGTCAGAGAAAGACAAATACCATATGATTTCAGTTATATGTGGAATCTAAAGAATAAAACAAAACAAAACACAAACTCATGGATAAAGAGAGCAAACTGATTGTTGCCAGAGAGGAGGAGAGTGGTGGATTAAGTGAAATAGTGAAGGGGATTAAGGGATACAAATTTCCAGTTATAAATAAACCATGGAGAAATATCAAACAGCATAGTGAATAATGTTAATAATACTCTGTGTATGGTGATAGAAGGTAACTAGACCTAAGGTGAACACTTTGTAATGTATATAAATATTGAATCACTATTGCACACTTGAAACTAATATAATATTGTAAATTTAAAAATAATACCCAGGCCCCTGGCTGGTTTGGCTCAGAGTGTTGGATAGAGTGCTGGCCTGCGTACTGAGGGTCCTGGGTTTGATTCTGGTCAAGGGCACATGCCCGGGTTGTGGGCTTGATCCCCAGTAGGGGACATACAGGAGGCAGCTGATCAATGATGCTCTCTTATCGATGTTTCTATCTCTCTCTCTCCCTCTCTCTTCCTCTCTGAAATCAATAAAAATATATTAAAAAACAAAAAGAAAAAACAATACCCATGGACACAGACAATAAGTGGTGAAGGCCTGGTGCAGGGAGCAGGGGAGGGCTGAAAGGGGTCAATGGGGGGAAAATGGGACATATGTAATAACTTCAACAATAAAAATTTGCCCGGCCGGCATGGATCAGTGGTTGAGCATCAGCCTATGAACTAGGAGGTCACAGTTTGATTCCCGGTCAGGGCATGTGCCCAGGTTGTGGGCTTGCTCTCCAGTAGGGGACATGCAGGAGGCAGTTGATCAATGATTCTCATCATTGATGTTTCTATCTCTCTTTTCTTCTCCCTTCTTTTCTAAAATCAATAAAAATGTATTTAAAAAAACATTAAAAAATCAGAACAACAGGGGCCCTGGCTGGTATGCTCAGTGTTTGAGTGTTGGCCCATGCACCAGAGGGGCATGGGTTGGACTCCTGGTCAGGAGCATGTACCTGGGTTGCAGGTTCCATTCCCAGCCCCAGTTAGAGTGTGTGCAGGAGGCAGCCAATTGATGTGTCTCTCTCACATCTCTCTCTCTCTCTCTCTCTCTCTCTCTCTCTCTCTCTCTCCCCCGGCCTCCTTCTTTCCCTCCCCTCCTTGTCCCCTCTCTTCCCCTCTCTCTAAAAATCATTGGAAAAATGTCCTTAGGTGAGGGTTAACAACAACAACAAAAGGCACCAACTTGCCCCTCAGAATACAAGATGAAGTGAGGGAGCTGTGATTGGAAAGCACCATGGACTGATAATTTTTCCCTCTGGTAAATCAATAAAAATGGTCATAACACCTCTCCCTGTCCCCTTTTACCACAGAATGGTAAGTTGTGGTCCCAGGTGCCCAGCTGTGAGTAGCAGATGACCTCTCTGCTCGAGGGAATGACACCAGCTTCAGGGCTTTAGACCATTTGGGAACTTGAAGAATCCTACCTTTAGATGGAGGGCGTGAGGCAAGGCAGATTGACATGGCTTGCTGCCATATGTGATAGAAAGTTAAGACAAAGTCTTTAGTAGCTAGACTCTTCTGCACGTTTCTTCTCATCAAAAAGTACCACAGAACAGCATTGGCCAAAGAGAAGATGATTTCCAGTTTTGCAGAACCAAGAATACATTCTATTCCTTCATATGGAATTAAGAATTCTGTTTTCTACCTGATCACCCATCCCCTTTGTAGTTCTTTGATTCTTCCTCCCCACCAGAGAGAATGCCTTGCTGTTGAACTGTACTCCAGCAGCTCTTGTGTGTATACTTGTATTACAGAGGCCTCCTGCTATGTATGCCACTCTTATTTGTGTAGATGTCTCCCTCATTGTCTGTGTCTCATCCACCTTTGTATCTCCAGCACCTAATATGTCGGGTTATGTGCCAGGAAGAAAATTACTGAATATAAGGATGATTATTTTTGGTTGTGGAATGAAACAGTATTTAGAAAATTGGTTGTCTAAAATATAAAGAATGGAATTTGGAAACTTATAAACTTAAATTTGAAATCATAGCAAATACTATATAATCAATCCTTCAGTTATCTTTAAAGGTATTAATAATTGAAGACTTGTTACAGGAGCCATTTTGATAAGGTGAATGAACTAACTTATCTTCTGCTGAAATTTTTATTCATGGTATTTGTAAGAGAAGCAAAAACTCATCTATATATATTCATATATATATATCTCAACATATATATATTCATATATATATATATATCAACATCAAAGAGAATTGCCATACACTCTCACAGCTCATCTGCAGTTTCCCTGTCATAAACAAACAGCTTTTATTTAATCTCTATTGCTGTTTTGTTACAATGACAAAAGCATTGAATGGGAAGCTCATTGAAGAATTTTATTATCTGTTAAAATCTGTTCTTGAATTGGGGCTGAATGCCTGTTGATAGATGTTAGCAGTAATATGAAATGTGTAGAAATACTAGTAGGCATTCCTCTGTCTATTCACCTGAACACTCGCATCAGCCACACACTGAGAGAAAACAGGTGAAGGTGGGAGAAGGTAACAGAACACTCAATAAAGCTGATTGTGTTAATAGCATTTGAGCTAAATTTCATAGACCTGCTAATTTTTTACGTATTTACTGATTTTCCTAACTGGAACATCATTAATGTTCTCTTAATTAAAAGATATAGAAAGATCTATGTCTGATATGTAGAATATATTTCAAAGGGAAAATGATATGTGCATTCTCCACCAGTTATTATATCTAGGCACTTGCATTTTTGATAATAGTTGTTCATGAGAACTGAGTGTCCCTAGCCTTCATTCATTCAGCAAGCATTGATTGAGCACACACTATGTGCCAAGTCCTGTTCTTGGCATTGCTTGTATGAATCTGTTCTATGAATTGGAGGGAATAATATACATCATCATCAATCATTATAGTAAAGTTAATTTTGTCTCATGTAATGCCGTTGTTATTAGCTCATTTCTTTATGTGATATGTTTGGTTGGAAAAAAGCTTGCAATAAGACATTCGATTAATATTCAGGTGTTGTTTTAAATTTGATTTAAAACAAAAAAATCCCTTTAATGCGTATTATTTCTGAATTAGATAAGATTATATCTTGTAATACAACCCAAACTAACTCTTGCTTTCCTCTGAGTTGGCCATGTTCTCAGGCTGACGTTTTCCACTAACCCGTCTCCTTCCTTCCTTCCTTCCTTCCTTCCTTCCTTCCTTCCTTCCTTCCTTCCTTCCTTCCTTCCTCCCCCTCCCTCCCTCCCTCCCTTCCTCCCTCCCTCCCTCCCTCTCTCCCCCTCCCTCCCCTTCTGTCTGTTTCCTTTTTTTATATCAGCCCACGACTACCTTTCCCCTCTATATCAGCCTCACCAAACACTCTGATTGGCTCTGCCTGTGTAAAATCCAGGACCAAGATGTTCTGATTGGTAAACCTAGATCTTGTGCCCATCCCCAAGGAGAGAAAGATAAGGTGAAAGGATTGACAACCTTTGGAGAATTATGTGAAGTGAGGAAAGGGCAGTGTGCTCAGGGGAAAAGGGTGCTGTTTCCTGAAGAAGAACTAAAAGGTGCTGGCAGGCGAAAACAACAGATGTCTACTACAGATGTATGGAAAACTTCATTGTTTTGTGACTTACCTGAAGAGACAGCCTAAATAGAGTAAAAGTAACCTAGAATATTATATATTTATTTGCAAGATAAATTTGACCAAAGAGTGTAAAAATCAAGAAATTTTAAGTTACGTTAGAAATCACCTCTATTTAAAAGATCAAATACCTTTTTTTCTTTGTTGAATGATTAGGCATTTTAGAAAGAACACTCCTCTATTTCTCTTTGAGAGATGTGTTTTTGGGTACCTTTTAATTTTTATATAATTTCAAAATTACAAAAAAGCTGCAGGAATAGTATAAGGAACTCTTGTGTACCATGTACATTTTACCCAGGTTCATTGATTGTTTATGTGGTGTGCTGTTACTCTGTTATCCTCTCTCTCTGAACTCTGTGAGTCTCCTGGAAACACCACGCTCCTTTATCCTTAAGCGCTTCACTGCCTATTTCCTAACAAGGATGTTGTCCTGAATAACCTCCGTGGAGTTATCAAATTCAGGAAATGGAACGCTGATATAGTGCTGTTATCTGATTTAGAGTCTATACATATTCACATTTTGTTAGTTGTTCCCAAATTATGGCTCTTTATCTTTTCACAATCTAGGGTCACACATTGCATTGAGTTTTCTTGTTTCCTCAGTCTCCTCTAATCTGGGAGAATCTCTCACATTTTCTTTGTGTTACTTGACCTTGTTTTTTTTAAGGGTACAGTCCAGTTATTTGAGAAAATGTCCTTCAGTTTGGCTTTGTCCATGTTTTATTTTTTAAATTAGATTCAGGCTGTGCATTTATTTATAGGAGTAATCATAGAAGTAAAGAGTGCTATTGCGTCCTCAGTATGCACATGCTGTCAGTTTGCCTCAGTATGAGTGACATCACACACACACACACACACACACACACACACACACACGCGCGCGCGCACACACACACACATACATCTGTATTTCTATGTCTATTTATCTAAAAACAAGAGTTTAGTCTGAAACCACCAATATCAATACATTGACTTGTTCAGCGAACACTTTTTTTTTAGTTTATACGATATGCAGAGCACCTTATTAGCCACTCTGGAGAATTCAGGAAGAAGAGGAGAAAATACCTGTGTCTGAAAAGTCTATTAATCTGTGACTTGTTTCACTTGGCCCTGAAAAACATAATTTATTAATATTTGTAAGCAATCTAAGAAATCAATGTTCAGTTTATTAAAGAAACCGAAAGGGTTGTCATGTAAATGGAGTGCTTAATGTACCTAAAAATACACAGCCCATGAAGTGTGGAGAGGAGTGCAAGGTCCCCACTTGACTACGGGGAAAGGTGCCCTTGTGGTCAATCTTCTGAAGCTGATGTATTCTTGTACTTGAGGCATGTTTACTTTTCAAGTTTGAGGATGGTAGGGCAGATGCAGGATGGTCTGGGAAAACACCACTGAAGTACTGGGTTGTAGAAATAAATTAACTTCATGAGTTATCCATGAAATTATAATTATAGGGGAAAATATCCATGGCTGAATATATGATGGGATGTTTTCTGTTTTACACTGATATTCCTCAGTGGTATATGTGACATCTTGTATCCTACAAGTGTCAGTAGTATCTCAACATTTTTAGTTCTTTCACTTTAGTATTAGTGAAAGACCGTGTACATCCATGTAGCACACCCCATAGCTTTTATTGATGGCTTTGATTCAGATGATTGAAAAGAATTCAACTCCTTTTCTATTCTCTAGACTTTCCCTCGTGAAGGGGAGCTATCAGGCAGTGTTGTAAAATTATAACATAAAGGTTGTTATTTCATTATGAAGCAGAGACATTTACATGTACATTTTTTTTTGTGTAGCATACTCCATTATTTTATATTAAATGAATTGGAAATACTTTTCTTAACAACAATGGCAGCAACAAAGTATTAATTACTAGCTAACTTCAACTGAGATTCATTAGTTCCTGAACAATAAACATTATACTTCATTAGTAATAAGAAGGGGAGAGTCAACTATTTTACCATTTGGTTTAATATAACAATACTCTCTGCTCTGAGAAAATAAAGATAATAATAGTTAACTCATTAAGAATTTAAGTGGCAGGAAACATTCTGAGTGCATTATATGTATTAGTTCATTTAATCCTCCTAAAACTCCTATGAGGTAGATACTAATAGTCCAATTTTCAGGTGAGGCAGAGAGAGGTTTAATTATTTTCTCAAGTGACATATTTAGAAAAGGCAGAGCTGGGAGTTGAATTCGAATTGCCTTGTGAGTCCAATGGCTTAACAAATTGCTTCTATTCAGTTACCAATTAAACTTATTGCTACAAAGTTTTTGTACTATTCTATACTTAAAAATAATTGATAATTTAGACATTTTGGAAGATATGATTTTAATAATAACAATTTAAAAATTCATACTGTTGTGTGTAATTTATATAATTATTAATTCTTCTTAAAAAATTTTAAGGGGATTGAAAGTGCAAACTACAAAGGCAGATTTAAATGTTTAAATGCTGTTAGTCTGTTAGTTGGTGTTGGTTTTTAATGAATCCTGTTTAACCTTGAAGGGACACTAGTATATGTGCCTAATTTAAGAAAAGGTGTTTGATGAATATAGCTATTGCACTGTTATTTTTACAAAAGAATAAAATTTGAATCATATACTCAAATGACATATATGTTCCCTTTCAAAGTAAAGATTACAATTGCACTGAATTTCTGAGGACCAATTATTTTGCTGATAATCATTTACATTTTCTCTGAATATGAGAAAGTGCTTAATTTATTTGCAATTAATGACAGAATTACTTGAGAGACACATATAGAAGATTGAAAAAAAACCTCATTTTGGTTTGAAGGGAGTGGCGATACATGCTACAGTATTATCCTATCTAGTTAGATAATTCTTTTAAGGTTTACTTTATTAAAAGTCCTGGTTCCATTTTATGTGAATGGAGACACAGTGTGGTGTAGCAGAACAAGTACTGGGTTAGTCCTGGTTCTCAACCATTAGACATGGAATCTTAAGGTCACTTAACACCTGAGCCTCAGTTTATTCATTTGCAAGTGGGGCTAATAATATCCTTCCCCTACCATGTAGTTTTGGTGAGGACTGACTGAAGCAATGTATGCAAATTTATTTTTAAACATTTTCTGACGTTATTAAAAGGCACAATCAAGCAGTGTCTTCATTAATGATGATAAAGAGCCATATATTTATTTTAGCTTTATAAGATATTATTTTTAAAATTCTTGAACTGTATATATTAACAGCTTTAATATAGTATAATTTACATATCATAATTCTACCCATTTAAAGTGTACAATTAAATTATTTTAATAAATCTACAGAGTTGCATAACCCATTCAAAGTCCAAATTTTGGAACGTTTCCCTCACCCCAGCATGATCTTCTGTGCCCCTGTGCAATTAATCCCTGTTGCCACCTGGAGCCCCAGGCAGTCACCAGTCTACCTTATGTATGTATGGACTTGACTATTCTGGACCTTTCATGTAAGGAAAGGAGGAATCATATAACATGTGTACTTCCTTGTCTGGCCTCCTTCACTGAATAAATGCTGTGGAGGGTGATTCATGTGGTAACATGTCTCAGTATTTTCTTTTTAAAAAATATATGTTTTTATTAATTTTTAGTGAGAGAGGACAGGAGAGAGAGAGATAGAAACATCAATGAGATGCAGGCCCCCTACTGGGGATAGAGCCTGCAATCCAGGCATGTGCCCTGACCAGGAATCAAACCAACAATCTCTTGGTTTATGGGTTGACGCTCAACCACTGAGCCACAGCAGCCTGGCAGTACTTGATTCATTTTTTTTTTATTGTCAAGTAATATTCCATTGCATGGATATACTACATATCGTTTATCTACTTATCAGTTGGTGGACATTAGATTTCCACTTTTTGTTCATTTTGAATAATGTTGCTATGGACCTGGTGTACAAGATTTGTGTGGACATATACTTTCATGTTGCACTACACTCTTGCTGATATTTGGATAGAAATTTGGTTTTATTCACCATATATAAGATATCAGATGGAGAGATAAAGTATTTTTCTCATAGTTATATAAGTGGGTTGTAGTTGGATTTAGCACCCTCATTAAGAAATTTTTTTTCTCGTATAAGAATGAAACATCATCTTTATAACAAACAACAACCTTATTTTTTCTGTTAGAGGTATTTCCTTTCTCTTGTTTTATTGCATATTACAAACGGATTTTCTGTAAAGGCTTTTTAGGATGGGTCCACTCTGAATTAAATCAGGATTTAATACTTTCCCTTAGGTTTTACTTTTTTTAGATTTTCATTATGTAGTTTTTTTTTGTCTTAATATTGAAAATTCCTGGATTTTGTACTCTGCATTTTATGATATCACTATTTTAATGGGATCACTAGTAATGAGCATTTTTGTTTTCCTTTTATTTATTTTAAATTTTTATTTGACCTACAAATAGTCCAGCTGAAAATTTTATATCTGAATAAACACAATACTTAGTAGTCCAGAGTTATGCTACTAGATAAACTTTCATAATTTAAGATTCCAACAAAGATTATTAATTGACAGTTTCTTAATTTAATTGTAAATTTCTTTGTAATTTAATTCTGAAGTTCTTTTCTAAGTGTTTGAAATTTAGACTGTGTGGTTTAGCATGTTAAAAGACAAGCCTAATAAGATGATATCTTTATAATACCCTATAGGCCGTATTATCTATACATATAAAAGCCTAAGTGACCTTTACAACCGGTGGACTGAACAACCTGTCGACTGAATGACTGGTCAGTAACTATGACGTGTACTGACCACCAGGGGGCAGATGCTGGTGGTCAGTACGCTCCCGTGGCCGGCCAAACTCCCATGGTCCCTCCCCCCAGATGTCCAGTCCCAGTCAGGATTGGACAAGACGGCCCTGATTGGCCCTGATTGCTGGCCAGGCCGAGGAACCCCACCTGTGCATGAATTCGTGCACTGGGCCTCTAGTATTACATATTATTAGCACCATTTTGGTAAATAATAGGGTAGTATTACTGACTATAGCAATTACACACATACACTAAAATCCACTTGTTTGTGCACTTGGGGTTATTTAAAAATAATTGAGTGGTGTATTATTTATTAGCACTTAAAAGTTTTCTATCTGAAAAAGAATCCTATGGTAACCATACAAAGTGGTATTACCTCAATATCATCATTTCCCTAAAATGTTCATCCTTACAGATGTTAGGATATGCCATTTATAGGGGGACAAGATCTGATATGTGGAACTATTTTCCTATGAATTATTCATTTTGTTATTCTTATAATCAATAAAAGATATCAAAATAAGTTTATAAGTTTATTTCTGATTTATTAATCAGTTATTTATAAAATTTATTTATAAGTAAATCTGTTTAAGATCTGGGAGAATTAATTTTCATACTTTCTAGTGGTACAGAACATTTGTTGGAGATAATATAGATTGCTATATATGGGAACAAATTAGTTATAAATAACAAGCATCCACAACAGAGTTAAAATTATTTGATATCTTGAATGATTTGGTGTGTGTATTTGAGAATACATTTGATTTAATGATTTTAATCAAGATATAAATTCTTTTTGTAGCTCTCTAGTACATTTAGACTACATGCATACACACTTGATTGAAGGTACTAAAATAAGTGTTATGTGAAATACAGAAATTTGAAACAATCTCTATTCTCATGATGCTTATAGCTATTTGGGAGGTATGACAATGATCAAAAACATAAGACAAACTGTGGTAGGTGCCGTAATGGAGGAAGAGATCTCTTACAGTCAACAGGCTCAGGGAAGCCACTGCAAAGGATACAGCATGTGAGTTAGGCCCTGAGATCATATATCATTTTAACAAGGAGTGGTGGAGAATGTTCCAGATATAACCTTAAGAATGAAGTTGTAAAAGTGGAAAAGCATAAAATACTCAGTACATTTGGATCATAGGATAGGAAATGGAGTTGGAAAAGTTAGGAGGGGCCAGAGCATGGAGGGCCTTCAGTGCCTTAGCCAAGAACTGCAATTTTTATCTAATTACCAATGAAGTAATTTAAGATTTTGATCAGAGTCTAGGGAACTTCATGTGGCAATTGTGCATTGATACATTTAATGAAAAATACTGATAAAATTCTATGAAATTAATAATGTTTTAAAATTTGACTATAAGCAATATTTGTCACTCTTTAATCATTCATATATGTTGATTTCACATTTATAATATAACACAATAAAAGTATATAGCTGGGATGATAATTTTATCAAAATGATAATGATGATGATAATACTATATTAATGATAGTGTCTACTAAATTTCCCCTCAAATGCTGAAAGTTTTCATTTAATATTTTGGATGTTCTCTTGAATAGTCTCATAACCAATAAATGATGTTTAAACATATAATTCTATTTCTTGAGATTCAAATGGAGTTTGAATTTTATGTCTTCCTAAGATACTAGTATATTTTATTTCCTTTATGAATAATTGATGTTTACAAGTTAATGTTTGTTTGTTGTTAGATAATTTTCTAATTTTTAAAATCACATTAATAGTTTCAAAAATTCATTGTTACTTCAAATATTATATATATCTACCTAATAAAAGAGTACCGTATTTTCCGGCGTATAAGACGACTTTTTAACCCAGGAAAATCTTCTATACGCCCAGTTGTCTTATACGCCAGAAAATACGATAATATGCTAATTGACTGTACCTTTGCGACACCCACCAGCCAATCAGGAGTGAGTATGTAAATCAACCCACCAAAGATGGCAGGTTAATTTGCATACACAGACGCTGAGTGGCTGGGGGCGGGGTGGGACGCTTGTATATATACTGGCAGCTTGATATATTGGAAAGGGTCCTGAAATGAAAACCAAAACATGTGGCGTTGACATTAAACTAGAGGTAGTCTTAAGGTTCCCTAGAAAGCCTTTGTTTCCTTGTTTGTGAAATAGAGAAATAATTTGATCCATATAGGTTGTTGGGGGATTATACTGAATAATGGATTTAATGTAAATGTTAAAAATCTTGGCTTTTATTGTTAATGTAACTTTTCCACTTAGAATCTATGTTATTATAATCTGAAAATGTTTCCTGCTACTAGTATTTAGACACTCAACTTGTTCCATCATAACTCCATCTAGTTCTGCTTTGTACTGTATGATATGCTAATCCAACTTTAAGGGAAAGTGCTGGATCTAAATTTTCTACCACTTCCCTGCCTGCTGCTGTCAGCACCATAGTGCTGATGTTCTGTATTAACACTGTGAAGGAAATTTATGGGAATAATTAGTACTGTGTTGTTTCTGTTAGAGCTGGTTATCTCAATTCTCACATAGTGGGAGGTGTGTCCCCTGCCACCATTTGGATCCTGGTCCACAGCTTGAAATTATGTGGAGAAGAAAATGATTATAAATGGCTCCTTCCTACAGTGTCCCTTACACTTCCTCTCTTAACATACAGTCTCTTACCTTTTCTCATTAGTTTGTCCTTGTGTTGCAGTCCAGGAGAGATGTCCCATTTGGTGTCAACTTGCAGAGAGATTCCTTTAAGCATTATTAGCCTATGGTTAAGAATTAGATTTATTTTTAGAGATGAAGTTTTAATTGGTCATGTTTTAGATGTGAAGAGAAACTGCTCTTTCTTTCATGTTTAAGGAAAAGATACTAATAAAATATGTATGTGGGGAAATATTGCATGTAAGTAAAATTTAAGTTAAATAAGATGATGGAAAAATCTGTATGGTATAGTAAAAATCAGGATTAAAATATAAATGTTTTCAATTTTTCTTTTTGTTGTTGATGAATAACTGATATAGTACATCATGTTTTTGACATGGTTGGGCACATAAGACAAATTTTATAGAATTTTTTATTTATATTCTTAGGATAGTTTTTCAATGTATCAGTTCTTTGCCTATTATATGCCTGCTGAGCATGAAAGGCACTTTTGAGCTATTTAGTAATAAAAAATGCCCTAGAAACATTGGCCTAGGGCCGTGGTCGGCAAACTGCGGCTCGCGAGCCACATGCGGCTCTTTGGCCCCTTGAGTGTGGCTCTTCCACAAAATACCACGGCCTGGGGGAGTGTATTTTGAAGAAGTGGCGTTAGAAGAAGTTTAAGTTTAAAAAATTTGGCTCTCAAAAGAAATTTCAGTCGTTGTACTGTTGATATTTGGCTCTGTTGACTAATGGGTTTGCCGACCACTGGCCTAGGGGATAGGCTTTCTCTAGAAATAATTTGAATAACTGTAGTTGCTGTAAACAATTTTTTATAGAGACTTGCTGCTCTCTCCCTGTATTATTATTTGAGTTTGTAATCAGAATGCTGTTTGACTAACATCCTAGAGGTGAGAACCATCATTGTAATATAAATATTGTAATGTAAAAGCTGGCTGAGTCATACCAGTTCAAAATGACCTTAGCCAGTATTGTGAGGAATATGTTAAGATTTTGGAGAACTACTCTGGCTTTGCCAAAAGTTAAGTCTATGGAGTATTGTGTAGCGCTAAGATTCCTGGAGCATATTGCAAAGCGAGCATGCATCTTACAGATACCCATGTGATCTCCCATTTTGTGGAATGTTACAACACTGATATGAGCTTTCTGTAATGTTACAACACTGATATGAGCTGCTGTTTGATAGCACTGCTGGCCTCCCATGCTGACTTAGTTAATGGTCCTTCCGTTGTAGGTCAGAACTTGAAAGACTTAAAGGAGAACATGTAGGTGGAGTGGAGCTTTTGGAATAAAGTCCAAGCAGATGCTTACGTCTTGAGAAGATTTTATGTTTTTGATCAGTTTCAAATGAACAAAAACCATTTATGGTTTGTTTTGAGATGAACATTATGTGGATCTCACGTTAATCTGTGGCCAGATTCCTTCGATTATTTAGTATCAGTCAGGTAATTAATAAGTCACAGGCATTATTTCCTATTTTATAATTTTCAGTGTTTTAGTTAGAAACAAATAAAGCCTCTCATATTTCATTTACGTCACATATACCAAGATCATTGGGATTAAAGTCTGTTTTTTCCCTTCTATCTTTTCCTACAATATTTTAAGATGATTTTCCCCAATACTCTTTCTCTTTTCTCCCCACCTCTCCTTGGGTTAAGGCATTAATTTTTAAAAAATCTTTATTATTGAAAGTACTACATATGTCCCACTTTTTCTCCCATTGACCCTTTCTAGCCCGCCCCCCACCACCATGCTATTGTCTGTGTGTCCATGGGTTATGCATATATGCATGTAAGTTCTTTGGTTTATCTCTTTCCACCCACCCACCCCCACCTTTTTTCTCTTTTCTCTGGGATATTTTGTCATTGTCTGTTTTTGCTAATGTTGAAAGAAGTCCTTCAACAAGTTCAAACAAATATTGAAGTCAGATATTAAGGTAAAAGAATACGAGGAAGGCCCATTTTGTCATCTGAGGAGAGGGTGGGAAAGATGGCATGTTATCAGGGCAGAAGGAGATGGACATAAAGGCGGAGGTGGAGCCTGAGACCTGTGTGTGATGTAAGGGCCGTGTAAGGAAATATTTCTGCTCAGAAGAATTTCCACTAGTGGAGAACAGGGCTGAATGTAAATAAAGGAAAGATTCAATGTCTGGATATAAAAAGTGAGAACTTCCTATGCTTTAGTTCAGAGTCTCCAAATAAGGTGTTGTATATTTTTAGAAGTACTGTCTCTAAAGTGCGTGCCAATTGAGTTATAATCGGGGTTAATACTAAACCCAACTTATAAGTATTTTTTTTTTTAAATTTGGAAGTTAGTTATAACATTATCGTGTACTTATACTGACAATTTCTAAGTGCATTTTTTTCCCTGCATTTCATTTAAATCTTCAAAACAATGTGGACACATAAGCAGGTCAGAAGATATTATTTTCATTATGTGTTTGATCGAAATTCCCTCTTACTGCCCTGAGTGCACCAATGAGGCTAGACCAGTGGTTGGCAAACTCATTAGTCAACAGAGCAACGATGGAAACTCATTAGTCAACAGTACAACGATGGAAATTTCTTTTTAGAGCCAAATTTTTTAAACTTAAACTTCTAACACCACTTCTTCAAAATAGACTCGCCCAGGCCGTGGTATTTTGTGGAAGAGCCACACTCAAGGGGCCAAAGAGCCGCATGTGGCTCGCGAGCCGCAGTTTGCCAATCACGGGGCTAGACTATTATGAAAGGTCTGCTGCAAAGGCCTGCAGACGCCACTTGCATGGCTGCGAGGCTCCTGCTCTCCTCCCACACTCCCCAAGTTCTGTCTGAGACCCTGCAGGGTGTGTCCCCAGCAGGCAGCGTGCTCCCACACCTGCCGCCCAACCCGCTGTGAGAATGCGGTTCTTGGACTAAGCTGTCTTGCCGGGTGGTGGTGCTGCCTGGGGCTCAGAATGCTCAGGTCGCACCCGCAGTCTTGGTTTAGAAGAATGGGGTGGGGAAGCAGGAAGGATGGATTTGGAGTGGGAGAATTATCCAGTGTATTATTTTTTCTTCCTCTAAACCAGTGTTTCTAAGAACACACATGTATTTTTGCAATCAAAAGGTAACAGTGCAGCCTTTCCCCAGGGAACGTTTGTGAAGAAGGCTAGAAACCACTGCTCTGAATGATCACTGGAAAGATTTGAGACACCTCAAAATTATATTTGATGGGGGTGCTTTTGGGGTTCAAATCCCCCCATTATGTCCTTTGTACTTTTTAAAAGAAAACTTCTAGGGTTTGAAAAAGTGAAAAGGTATTGTTCTTGAATAAGTAAATTCCGGACAGATGGAGAGGTCCCTTCTCGTGCACTGCGAGACAATGGGCAGATGGTTGGGACCACAGGAGGCCTGGATGCTGTTACTGTATAAAGAGGACATTGGGATATAAGCCACACAAAGCTAGCCTTGTTTTGGTAGCATTTCACATTCAAAGAAACAAAGTAGCAACTAAAATAATTTAAAGAAAATTTATATCTTTACTACTTCGTCTTATCAGGTAGCCAAAGGAGAATTATTGCATATAACACAGTAAAGCTGTCTTAAATATATTTTTCTCATTCCCTCATTTTCAAACTCTCCCACCTGCAGCAGCTACGGAATTTCTCCTGTTCCACTGTAAACACTCAGAAAGCTCTTTCTCTAACCCGGGTCGTACAGGCTCCCTATGTTTCTTCCCTTTCCTTTCTGGCTTAGAGTTTTATTAAATAGGATGAACCTGGCCTCCGGGACCTACCTTAGTTTTCCTGTCCCCCCAGTACTGTGAGCCTGGGAAGTTGTTAAACATTAATCTGTTCTCTAGAAGATTATACCTAAACATATAACTCATTATTTTTTCTTTTATTTCGGGACAATAAAAACCAGACCTATGAAAATATTGTTGCATGTACTGTGTGAATGACAAATGAATATAGTTGTTTACTAGCTTACATATGTTTTTAAAAATGATTTGGAGAAATCACCCAAACATCTTAATACCAAGAATAACTATTTCTCTTAAGCAATGAAAATAAGCCCTTTGAAAAATAATAAATCCTATAAGTGATATATTTTCCTATTTCAAGTTGACTACTAAAAGGAGCCAAATATATAGCTCACCACAGTGATGTACAACTCACTTTGTCTTCACCTTTTTTCTTTCAAACAATGTTTAATTTATGCTAATTTGCATTTTATGTGTTTGTATAAGCTACTCTATATGCTTCTGGTACAAGGTAATGTATAAATATATAAATAATGACTAGGAGCAAAACAGCAACGTCTTTTATTCAAGTGTAAATTTATCTTAATTCTGTAGAATTTAATGGTGCAAACAGTAGTCAGTTAGTGGTTCTTAGTATTAGAGCATTAATCCTGACTTAGACAGCTGGTCTGACCTAAGGTGGAACAGACATTCTCTAGTAGCCTGAAGAAAAAGTTAAAAACACTGCAGATTATTTTTACCTCTACATTGTCTACATCTTGGATTTTAGTGAACATGACTGTTCACTGTCAAGAGTGGTTTCTTTTTGCTTTGTTCATTATAGTCAGTGCTTTGCATGCTGCTGCCATTTAGTGGAACTCACTACATATCTACTGACTGATCATATATTAGAACTTATTGTTAACTGATCATTGAATCCCAAAATATATGTGTCATAGCTGTAGTTAGGTTAATGAGGTTAAATGGAGTGAAAAATCCTTAAAATTCAAGGACTTATTCTAGATTTTATTCTTTTTCTATACTATCTTTTAAGTTGGTTTTTGGTGCCAAATAAATTATCAGGTAACACTTGTTACAAGATCACATCTGTAAGAATATTAATTTGCAATTAGTCAAATGAGTGTAAATCCCAATGTTGCTTTTTATCAGTATCGCCTAATCTCTCTGAGCTTTAGTTTCCTCAGCCATAAAATGGGCAAGGTAATCGTTTCTTCCCAGGACTGTTTGAGGATTAAAGAGCATAATGCATATAAAGCTGGGGTAGGTCCAGAACAAATTAACTTCTTTCATCTTCCTGTTGAATATATAAGTGAAGAAATAAATTGGATTCTATATTTAAGAATTAAGAAAAATAAAATTATTAAAAATTAAGGGAAATCAAATTTATTAAGAAATGTAATAAGACTAAGTAAGAAATACAATCTCAAGACTTATGTGAAAAGTTCATGCTTTTGCCATTACACTACACTATCTCCTTACCGAGGCATTTACCTGTAATGTATACGGAATATAGAAAAACAGATGGGTCTGCTTTTATCAGGTGATGGGAGCTACGTTGTCAGGAAGTAATAATTGTGTTGAGCTTAATTGCAGTAGTTCTTACAAGCTAAGGTTTTCTGATATAATTTCTATCACATACCTTCATTAGTTCATCTTCAATCTATTCTTGTTTTAATTATTACTTTAAATGTGTTTATCATACATTGCTTTCAATCTTTTAAAATATTAATTGATAAAAATAAATTGATAGCATTTCTTCAAATAGGTTCGGTCATGAGGGGGGTGGGGGCAATGGGGAGATAAGGACACATATGTAATACCTTAATAAAGAAAAACATTAAAAAATAAATTGATAGGAAAATTGATCAAATAAGTGCAATTTCAATAAAAATTTTATTTTGTGTGCCACATGAGCACTGGGACTAACAGGAATCAGTACCTGGGTTCTGTATCGGCAGGATTCCTTCGATTACGGAAGTTACTCCACTCTTTTCAATAGACGTTTTAAGAGTTAGCTAGACAAAACATCCTGGAAAACTTCAGAGTCAGATAGCTGACAGAAACTCCCCTTCTTTAACTGTGTTTAGTTTAAGATAATTAAAAAGTTAATACAAAAGAAACTAATGTTGGCTTTTGATGAACTGTCAGTGGAGCAGCTTCTGTGGGCAGGGGCTTTTTGATGACCTTTTTTCATTGGATGTGGTTTATTTTATTTTATTTATTTATTTTTTATTGTTTAAAGTATTACATGTCTCCTTTTCCCCCCCGATTAACACCCCCCCGCCACTCCCACCCCCGAGGGCAAGCCCCCACTGCCCAGTGTCTGTGCTCATTGGTCATGCTAATATGCATGCATACAAGTCTTTTGGTTGATCTCTAACCCTCTCCCCTTCCCCTGCCTTCTTCCTGAGGTTGAACGGCCTGCTCAGTGCCACCTTGTCTCTTGTCTCTGGATCCATTTTTGTTCATCAGATTATGTTGATCATTATATCCCACATATGAATGAGACCATGTGATATTTATCCATCTCCGACTGGCTTATTTTCCTTAGCATAATGCTCTCCAGTTCCATCCATGCTGTTGCAAATGGTAAAAGTCCCTTCTTTTTTATAGCAGTGTAGTATTCCATTGTGTAGATGTACCATAGTTTTTTAATCCAGTCATCTAAATGGGCATTTAGGCTGTTTCTAAATCTTAGCTATTCTAAATTGTGCTACTATGAACATAGGGGTGCATATATCCTTTCTGACTGGTGTTTCTGGTTTCTTGGGATATAGTCCAAGAAGTGGGATTACTGGGTCAAATGGCAGTTCCATTTTTAATTTTTTGAGGAAACTCCATACTGTTCTCCATAGTGGCTGCACCAGTCTGCATTCCCACCAGCAGTGCACGAAGGTTCCTTTTTCTCTGCATCCTTGCCAGCAATTGTCATTTGTTGATTTGTTGATGATAGCCATTCTGACAGGTGTGAGATGGTACCTCATTGTCATTTTGATTTGCATCTCTCGGATAATTAGTGACTTTGAGCATGTTTTCATATGTCTCTGGGCCTTCCTTATGTCCTCTTTCGAAAAGTGTCTACTTAGGTAATTTTCCCTTTTTTTGATTGGATTGTTTATCTTCCTTTTGTTAAGTTGTACGAGTTCCCTGTAAATTTTGGAGATTAAACCCATATCTGAAATAGCATTGGCAAACATGTTCTCCCATACAGTGGGCTTTCTTGTTGTTTTGTTGATGGTTTCTTTTGCTGTGCAGAAGCTTTTTATTTTGATGTAGTCCCATTTGTTTATTTTGTCCTTAGTCTCCATTGCCCTAGCAGCTGTATCGGTAAAGATATTGCTATGACATATGTCTGATATTTTGCTGCCTATGGAGTCTTCTAAGATTTTTATGGTTTCCCATCGTACATTTAAATCCATTAACCATTTTGAGTTTGTTTTTGTGTACTATATAAGTTGGTGATCTAGTTTCATTTTTTGCATGCATCTGAACAATTTTCCCAGCACCATTTATTGAAGAGACTGTCTTGACTCCATTGTATGCTCTTGCCTCCTTTGTCAAACCTATCCTCCTCAGACTATTCCAGAAAATTCAAGATGAAGGCACACTTCCAAGCTCTTTCTATGAAGCCAGCATTACCCTAATTCCAAAACCAGATAAAGGCACCACAAAGAGAGCGAACTACCGGCCAATATCCCTGATGAACATAGGTGCTACAATCCTCGACAAAATTCTAGCACATCGGATCCAGCATTACATTAGGATATGGTTTAAGTAAATGAATGTAATAATTTAAATATTAAATTAGTTACCAAACAGCTTCCAATGAACATGTGAATATAGTGGGTAGCTTACAGCTGGGTAGCAGTCTTGTTCTGATTATCCCCACAGAAAGGAAAAAGCAAAGGAAAACAAGGCAGAAGGGCAGTGATTGCTGGGCAGGGCTTCCCATGTCAAGAAGGGCTGGAGATGCTACTTCTGAGTGGCACCCAATGTTGGCAGTTCCTTCTTTGAAAGTGCTTATGAAGAAATGGTAAATCTGTAGAATTTCCATATGTGTGTTTTGCATGTAATTTCCATAGGCAGAGTGAGTGCACAAATAACAGGAGTTAAAATGTACTGTGTTTTATCTGAAAGACTTTCTGCAGTGGGGAAGGCGGTGGTATGTGGAGGGGGTGGTATATTTAGCTGAAGCTTTGTGCTATATCTTCCAATTAACCTCTTACAATTTTTAGAGCTACATCAAGTAGCTGTTGACCTTGTTTTATTGGAAAGATTTATAGTGCACAGAGAAAGGGAAATAAATCTCCAGAGATTATTAAACTTTCTTTTTTATTTTCAGAAGGCTGTGAAACAGAGCGTCGGGTTCTTGGTATGGAGCACCACATAGATTAGAATAGAAGGGACAGTTAATGCATACTGGAAAGATCTTAAGAAGTAGGACATTGAATTTCTAGACCAGGTTTTGCCCCTAAATTGCTTTGTGACCCTAGGCAGGTCTGGGTTTTGGTCTTTTTAGATTGTCTATCTTTGGAACCTAAAAATTCTATGCAAGTCTTTTATTATTATGATGCAGACATTTCCCCTTGAATTTTTAGTGTTTTTATGGATGGGAGACTGAAATATTTGTCTGTATACTTACAATACTTTAGAGATATCTAATTTATATCTGTAACATATTCTGAGTCAGGAGAATTAATTGCTTCATGAAATTATTAGTCCTGGGAGGTGGTCAAACAGAGGAGAGACACTCATTAGAACTATGGCAGTGGGGGCTTGATGTCAGTTAATTGATTTATTTGGTATCCCAAATCACTAAGGTTTTAGGATTCACTAAAAATCACTAGTTTTTGGCATGATTCCTCTTAGTGACCTCTGCTAATGTACTTGACTATCTAAAAAGTGAAAAGGGAAAAAGGAAGATGAACATGGAAGCTGCCCCTTAAAACATTTCCCTTTAAGATTGAAAATTAAGTAATTGGTTCTTGTTACAGTAGTTGCTTGCCCACCTACCCAAATCATACCACTTCTCTAAGACCAGTTTCTGGCTTTCATTACTCATGAAGTCTTTCTTATATAGTACAAAATATCTTCATCTTCCTGATTGCCCTTGGCACTCATTAGCAAATGTTGAAACATCTGTGGTTATAACTATATACCACTCATTTAGAAACTTGAGTATATCAAACTTTCTCCTAGTTACAAAAAAATTGGTCTTTTAGTATTTGATGAGCCTGGCAGAGGTCATAACATATATTCCTCTCACCCATAACATGCAGTATTCTGGGTACTAACTTAATGAAAATCTGTTGAATTAACTTCAACAGGCCATCAAAAGGGCCACCTTTGCAG
The DNA here is from genome assembly GCA_025583905.1 of Ia io. Taxonomy (NCBI): domain Eukaryota; kingdom Metazoa; phylum Chordata; class Mammalia; order Chiroptera; family Vespertilionidae; genus Ia; species Ia io. Next base: position 41,114,224 of record JAJQQW010000012.1, on the reverse strand, counting down.
TCCCACCTCTCAGACTATAGTTAATCCCTAGGCACATTCTTTTGTTCATTAAATAATCTTGTGTCAAATGTTTCTACTTTACTTTTTTTTTTCATTCTTCTTTCAGAGGTTACCGATATGTTCTTTCTTTTCAGATTTTCTATGTAGGTTGAAAGATTTCGTATTGTTCCCATTGTACTTTAGATTTTCTTAGACGTGAGACTTTATCTGGTCCATTTTGAGTACAAATATAATCTAGAAATTGGTTCTTAAGGCCTCTCAGATTTCTACTACTTTTATCTTCAACAAATACAAAACAATAATACCTTGTATGGAAATTGGGGTTCATTTGATAATAGCCATATTGCCTGTGCTATAGTGTTCTGTATGCTCCACAGATTAATTTTGTGCTCCACTGAGGATTTATTGTTCTCTAAAGTCCTGGGTTTCTTCTTTTAACCAAGTGGCTTGTATTAAATTTGGATCTGTCACATATTGACCCTGTTTAAAAAAAAGTGACCAAGAGCCTTTAAAATGTGAACTGTTGCCTGCTTTGCCTTTGGGAAAAGGAATATTTTGCTGTTCATCCTGTTCCAGTGATGGTTTCTAACATTTTTTCCCTACATGCTATATTCTTATTTGTATTTATATATAGTAATCCTATCTTTGTATAATGCCTTTCAATTTTTAAACACTTTCATGGGGATCATAGCATGTAATTATCAGTAGCTGCCCCGTGAATTAGGCAGGCGGGTAATAGCATCTGCGTATTTCATAGGATGAAACAGGCTTACGGGTAGGTTTTAAGTGACTTGCCCAACTAGGACTAAAACACAGGTATTCTGACTCCTACCTTATGTTCTTTTAATTATAAAGAATGATTTAAAAATATTAGAAAAATTATGTTGATAAGCGAATTCATAATAATATTTCATTATACTGTAATTATAAACATATTTGAAAAATATTTTATGTATGTGTGTATTTGGTGAGTGCTGCTCACAAAAGGTCAAATCTTATATTTGGGAACCCTCGACATACATTTTTAGGTGCCTTTTAAATGGTTGATGTGTAGTTAGGAGCATATGTAGAGCAAAGAAACTCTACATTTATCATTGTGGGCAAATGACAAAGGAGTATGATGAATGGCTACAGAAATTCATCAGGTGCCTATTATCTGACATGCATGTCATAATTGCTCAGTTACTTATTCATAGCCCTAAGTCCCCCAAATAAATTGCCCTTTTATCCTACTTACTATGATGGTAACTAAGTAAATTTTAAAGAGCATAAAATGATCTATGAAATACAGACAAACCTTGTTTTATTACACTTCACAGATGTTGTGTTGAAGGCAAGACCCTCCATCAGTAAAAAAGATTCTGACTTACTTTGTTGAGATACTGGATTTCTTGCTATGGTTGGGAACCAAACCCACAATATCTGTGTGGTCTGCTGTAAGCCATTTTTTTGGTGTGGAAATAAATCATTTGAATCACAAATTTGAACCTCAGATTTCACCAACCCTCAAAAGTTTGAAAATAGTTTATCTGGAATTTATAGAATCTATACTTTTAATGAGTTATTGAGTGTTAGTCTAATCAAAACTTTATTTGGAGAGCATGAAGATGAGAAATTCAGATTTACAGTATGAAATTACTGTAACTATAGCATTTACCTTTCGTTGTGAAAAAGAACAACAAACAAACCTGGAGACTTCAATTAGTCCCAACTCTTACCTATTCTGAGCGTCCATCCTGCTGGCTTCTCATGATCTCCTGAGTAGATACCTTCCTTCCTCTCCCTACTTGCTGTTACATACACCTTTTACTTTTCTAGTTCATATGGTTTTCTTTTTAGCAGAAATCTCAGAGGTTAAATCTTTTCAGGTCCATTTGGAAATCTGAATATACTAGTGGCCCGGTGTACAGATTTGTGCACATTGAAAGGAAATTAATTAGAAGAAAGATTCGTGTGGTAATTAAGTTACTGCAATTACATGTCAAAATAGTATATATAATATAGTATTATAAAATTAAAATGCGTGCGATTGGCGCCAGTGAGAGCTTTATATGTATCATGCATGCGCGAGTCAGTGTTTATTTTTAAATTGCCAGTGTGCGTCATGTATATGGCCTGGTCGGTCGATGAATAAATCGTGATGTGGTTTACATTGAATGTCAACAAAAACAACCACATTCACAATTGACAATGACAGATCGAAACACACGTGTGCAATTGGTGCTTTATATGTATCGTGCATGTGTGAGTCAACCTTTATTTTTAAATTGCCAGTTTGCGTCATATGTACTGACCGGTCGGTCGGATGGTCGAGTGGATGGTCAGTTGGCCACTTAGCCTTTTATGTATAGATTGCATCTACTGGGACTTATATAAAGTTCAGCAGGGTCCGTATTATTTAAGTACCAAACAGAAATCTAAAATCAAGTATGTTAGGACGTGTGTGAGTGTAGGGGGAGAGGAGTGTATTATCCGTGCACTGGATTGCAAACACGCCTCTTTCATTTTAACTGTAAGTCAAAGAGTCTTGAATTTATACCACCAGCTGGGATGGCGTCGTAGAGATTCAAAAGCCATCATACCTCTGGGCTCTGACATCATCTCTGAGCTTTGACATGTATTGAATTTCCTTTATCAGGGCTGTAATATCACCGAAGGACCCCAGCCAGTTAGTCAAGAACGACTTTTCTTGCCAACATCTGAGCTTGTTCTCTGTAATTAAACTGCTTTCCCAAATGTTCCCTGAAGAGTTTCCAAGATTTTTCACTATGTTTGTCTCTAATCAATAGCTTTTTAGTTTGTCTCTCACGCTATGATGAAAGAGGAGGTAGTTGGCCTACCAGTTACTTTTGTTTTACTTCCTAAATTAGTATCTAACCATAGCACATTGTAAAGCAGAATGTGATCAGTGTGTCAATTACAAAAGCAAGTACCACATTTTAAATTATCTACAGAGCCCCTTAAAGATAGATCAGTCCACTGACATGTTAGGTTTTGCTTTTCTGATAAAAGGCATAGATGTGGTTAGTGTTAATGCTTTCTCCTGTATTTCTACATTCTTCCTTGTACATTAGTAGTAATGCCTACACCTGTAGCAGTTGTCTCATGACTGCGATGGCTCTTGATGATGTTCTACTGTGAGTAGCCATCCCTATGAATTTTATTTCAGGAAAATAAACTACCACTTTTTTCAGGTTTTGTTAGCCAAAAAAGCATTCCTAATATATAATAGTCATTGACCACTCTTAATGAGACAGAGGAGTATTATTCTTATTAGTACAGGGTTTCTCAACCTCAGCATTATTGATATTTTGTTAGACAATTTTTTTATTGTGAGGTCTGTTCTTTGCATTGTAAGATTTAGCACTAATCCTGGCCTCTATTCATTAGATGGCAATAGAAACCTTACATATCTTTCAAGGTTCAGCTGATGGATAAGCAGTTTTTCTTTGTTTGGTAAAATGTTTATATTGTAAAGTCTTTATTTCTCTGTTTCTGAAAGACAGCACTGCTAGGTAAAGTATTCTTGGTTGGCATGTTTATTCTTTCAGTACTTATATCATACCATTCACTCCTGGCCTGCAAGTTTTCTGCTAAAAAAAATCTTCTGATAGCATTATGGGGGTTTCCTTATATATGGGGTGTTTCTTTTTTCTCTTGCTACTTTAAAAATTCTGTATTGGATTTTTTTTTAAATTTAATAAATCTTTATTGTTCAGATTATTACAATTGTTTCTCGTTTTTCCCCCCATATCTCCCCACCACCTGGTTCCCACCTCCCCTCTTCCCTTACCTCCCCCCCGGCTGCCTTATCTATAGCTGTATGATTTTTGTCCAGTCTCTTCCCGTACCCCCCACATAGACACCCCTGCCCCCCTGAGAATTATCAATCCACTCCCATTCTATGCCTCTGATTCTATTATGTTCACCAGTTTATTCTGTTCCTCAGATTTTTAATTCACTTGACTTTTAGATTCACTTGTTGATAGATATGTATTTGTTGTTCATAATTTTTATCTTTACTTTTTTCTTCTTTTTCCTCTTTTTAAAGAATATCTTTCAGCATTTCATATAATACTGGTTTGGTGGTGTTGAACTCCTTTAGCTTTTTCTTATCTGTGAAGCTCTTTATCTGCCCTTCAATTCTGAATGATAACTTTGATGGGTAGAGTAGTCTTGGTTGTAGGTTCTTGCTATTCATCACTTTGAATATTTCTTGCCACTCCCTTCTGGCCTGCATAGTTTCTGTTGAGAAATCAGCTGACAATCGTATGGGTACTCCCTTGTAGGTAACTAACTGTTTTTCTCTTGCTGCTTGTAAGATTCTCTCTTTGTCTTTTGCCCTTGGCATTTTAATTATGATGTGTCTTGGTGTGGTCCTCTTTGGATTCCTCTTGTTTGGGGTTCTGTGCGCTTCCTGGACTTGTAAGTCTATTTCTTTCACCAGGTGGGGGAAGTTTTCAGTCATTATTTCTTCAAATAGGTTTTCAGCGTCTTGCTCTCTCTCTTCTTCTGGCACCCCCATAATTCTGATGTTGGTACGCTTGAAGTTGTCCCAGAGGCTTCTTACACTATCTTCAACTTTCTGAATTCTCTTCTCTTCTTGCTTCTCTGGAGGAGTGTCCTTTGCCTCTTTGTATTCCAAATCTTTGACTTGATTCTTGTGTTCCTTTAGTCTGCTATTGGGTCTCTGTATAATATTTTTTATTTCAGTCAGTGTATGTTTAATTTCTAGTTGGACCTTTTTCATATCCTCAAGGGTCTCATTAAATTTATCGGCCTTTTCCATGAAATTCTTGAAAAACCTTACAGCCGTGGTTTTGAACTCTATGTCCATTCATTTGTTCTCCTCCATTTCTTTTGTTTGGGATCTGTTTCCTTGCCTCCTCATTTTCGCTACTTCCCTGAGTTGGTTGGGTAGCTTTGTGTACTAGGTGTCCTATTGGTTCAACGGGTCAGCCTCCCAATTACCTGAGGTGGACACTCTTGGTGTACCCCTTTGTGTACTGTGTGTACAGCCTTGTTGTAGTTAAGTCTTGATTGTTGTTGGTGTCACTGGGAGGAATTGACCTCCAGGCCAATTGGCTGTGAGGACCCGCTGTGTCTATAACGGAAGAATTGCTGTCTTGGAGACACGTTTATGGGGCAGGACTTGTTCTAATAGGGCTTTAGTGCTCACTGAGTCTGCCTCTTGAATGTGTCCCTTGTGAGAGTGGTTGAAATCTGGTGTCATCTCACACCGACCACTAGATACACTAGTTTCTGGATCTCCAATGGGGTGCAGGTCAGCTACTGTCTGAGGCCTCCCAGCAGGAGCTACAGCAAGAACTACAGTTTTCTCCTCTTTGCTTAGGCGGTTTTGGACAAGTCTGACTGGAGCTGCAGTTAATTTGGTTGAGCTGCCACAGAACAGGCCATTTATATGCAAAAGCCGCTGTGTGGAGCCTGGGCGGTTTTGTAGAATGTGCGGGGCGGGGTCTCAGGGCGTCACTGGGCTAGGGCGTGGCAAACGGCGATGGCTGCTGTCAGCCGTCTTTGCCTTTCTGCATTTCCAAGTCCCTGTGTCCTGCGCTCCAGCACAGTAAACAATGATTGCTGTATGCACCTCTGCAAAAAAGTCACTCTCACTCTCCGACCAGATGGCCAAGAGTCCAGCTTCTCCCCGTAGGCGTCTGGGTCCCCCGCGTGTCCCGAGAAACTGGATTTCAGAGTGATCGGGAGCTTGTCTCCCTTCAGGTTGAAGAAAAGCCATGTGCCCAGTCGCCCGCCATCAGCCCGATTCGCGTGCTTTCATACCTCAGCTTTTCAGCGTTTGTGCTCCTTTCTCTTCTTAGTTGTAAATCTTCCACTCAGCCAGCTTTCCCGTGGTTCTGGGTGGTAGACGTTTTGTCTTTTAGTTGTAGATTTGAAATTGTTGTGCAAGGCGGCAGTTTAGTTGTTTAACTTTGCCGCCATCTTGGTTCCTCCTCCTGTCTTGGATTTTAGACAGTTTTTTTTAACTGTTTAGTTTTTATTTCATAGTCATAAATTGAACTCTGCAATCAAGCTAGACTGAGAATGGGTAAGGAAATTATGGAACCCAATGAACTGTCAAGACCACAAAGATTATAGAACATTCCAAGCACATTGGGGTGAAAGGGTGCTCCTGAGCTACAGAAGGAATGGTCTGGTGGTTAAGATAACAGACAAGTCAAATTTATTAGAGTTGTCCAAGTCAGCAATGGTGATCTTCTTGCTGGTCTTGCCATTCCTGGACCCAAAGTGCTCCATGGCTATCACACTATCCATGCCTTCTGTCACCTGGCCAAAGACCACATGCTTGCCATCCCACCACTCAGTCTTGGCAGTGCAGGTGAGAAACTAGGGACCATTAGTGTTAGGTCCAGCATTTGCCATGGACAAGATGCCAGCACCTGTATGTTTCAGGGTGAAGTTCTCATCCTCAGATTTCTCTCCATGGATGGACTCGCTGCCGATGCCCTTATGGCGTGTGAAATCACCACCTGGCACATAAATCCTGGAATAATTCTGTGAAAGCAGGAACCTTTATAACCAAATCCTTTCTCCCCAGTGCTCAGAGCACAGGAGTTTTCTGCTGTCTTTGGAATTTTGTCTGCAAACAGCTCGAAGGACATGCGGCCCAAGGGCTCGCCCTCGATGACGATGTCGAAGAACACGGTGGGGTTCACCATGGCTGGTCACGGGCGGCCTCTTCAAAAAGCTTAAACAGTTTTATTATAATGTGTCATGAAGAGAGTCATTTTGGGTTAAAATGTAGGATTTATCTGTTAGCTGCATAAACGTGGATATCAAATTCCTTCCCAGATTTGGAAAGTTTTTAGCAGTCATTTCTTTAAATAAGTTCTGCTCCTTTTCCCTTTCTCTTTTCCTTCTGAGACCCTTGTAATGTGTAAATTATTTATTTTAATAAGTTCTCATAATTCATGTAGGCTTTCTAAACTTTTAAAATGTTCTTTTTCATTTTTGTTCTGGATGATTTCAAATGAACTATATTCTAGTGCACTATTGTCTTTCAGCGAAAGTTCAAATTGATGTTTCTGGCAAGTTATAGGTGTTAGAAATACCTTTGTAGCCAGTTTGCTGACATCACTCCTTGTTCAAGTTGCATTTTAATGATACCAAAAAGGAGGTAACAATATTCAGGAACAGATGGAACATATGAGGGATTTTATCATCTCCAGAAAACTTGGTATAATGGTTCTGAATGTGGGTTGGGGATAAGAAAATAGGATGAGATTAGGGGATATAGTAGTGAAGGATAACCCTGGAAGTTTGGGTTTCCTGTGGTGATAGAGAAGTTGATGGAATTCTTCTTCTTTTTAAAAAAAAAAATGTATTTTCATTGATTTTAGAGAGGAAGAGAGAAGGAGAGAGAGATAGAAACATCAAGGATGAGAGAGATTCATTGATCAGCTGCCTCCTGCAACCTGGGCATGTGCCCTTGATCAGAATTGAACCCAGGACCCTTCAGTCTGCAGGCTGACCCTCTATACACGGAGTCAAACCAGCTAGGGAAGATGGAATTATTCTTGATAGTCTCCAAAGTCATAAAGCTGTGAATGTTGTGGGGGAGGGGGCATATAGAGTGTCAGCGTTCTCTAACTCCTGCAGATCATGATGTGGAGGCTGAGAGAGGGCAGTGTGACTTGGATAAGATGGTCTGGGAATCCCTTTCACTATGAATTATATACACAAATTACTGAACTAATATAGAAATGGACGAAGTACAATATATGCGAAGAATAATGAATAATAGGATAAAGATAAAATACGCAACATTTAAGAATGTTTGCTAATCACCGTAGCTTTGTGCTATCATTACATAATATCTTCAGGCACTCTATGTACTCAAGGTGACCTTTTCCATTAATGATGGTGGATTAAAGTCTACATTTTAGTAATATTAAAATTACTTTTGCCTGACTTTTTGTCAGGAACAATTATATTATGGATGATGAACTCACAACTGGAGTAGAGGTGACAGCATCTCTTTTTGTCTGTATTATTAGGATAATTGTCAACTTAGTGTTTCTTGGTAAGATTTTTTTCCCTTTGTTTTATTTTGTAAGGTTAGTTTAAATAAAACTAGGTAATATAACTGGTAAATTTACATCCTTTGCAATATGCTGAAAGCCAGGAGATGAATGAGGGCCTCACCATCAACTCCTTTCACTTCCTTCTACATAGCTCATGTAATCTGCTTGTCTTGTTTACACTTGACATAGAGACAGAAAAGGCCCCATTATAATCTCTTTGTTAAATACCAGTAAAGCTTAATTCCTTTCTAGTTTTTGATAAAAATAAATACAAGTAGTCCTATGTCCTTCTCACATCCAAGTGTCATGCCCTGTTTTGATAATCATTGACAAGCTGGTGTTTGTTATTGTTAATAAGGAAGCAGGAATAAATGAATCAATGCTAGCCTGAAGATATCATTTGGAGAATAACTGGATTTTTAATTTTGAATTTAGTTAATTGTTAAGTGTATGGGTCTAGAATTTGCATGGGTTTGCATAGTCATTTGCACATAGGTAGAGGAAAATTACCATTCCTTTTCAAATAAGAATTTGATACCTTATGTTGCTATTGACATAGGTTGTTACGGACAGTGGTCTCAGAAATCTCACATTGTTCCCCCAATTGAAACATTTGATTTACGTTAAAATTAGTAATTAAAAGGGATCCACCCATTGTTCTTAATATTCAAATACAGGTTTGAAGAGAAAGTGATTTTTTTTTCTATAAATACTTTTCCTATCCTAATCTTGTAAGATTTTTCACTTATTAATATGCTTTCTTTTGCTTGCATGCAATTGCATTCTTTAGATGTATTGTTTTGTTTTGTAAGTAACATAGTTGGTGAATATTAATTAGGTTGTTTAATAAATGTGTTGTTTATTGCTGAAGAGGTCTTTTGGCTTCTTACCACTTTAAACTTTTAAATCTATAGCAGTAAGATTTTTCAAGTATCTCCTTTCTTTGTGTAGTTTTGTTTATTCTACTCTTTAAAAAATGTAAATGAATAATTCAAGCTCCAAACATACAAATGGGTAATTCAGCCTAGATATTTGCAGTATATATCCTTGCAAGTTTGAAGGTACTGGTACTTATCACTTTAGTTGCTGGGTGCTCAGTAAAAGGATGCTAAAAAATAATAAACTCAGCAATAAATTTTCTTTAATCTAAGTTCTTCAGCAACCATCTAGGAGGTGGTTGAATGTGGGAGAATGGGAAATGGTATGAAGGCAGTAGGTACATTCATCTCCCAGGTCCATTGGTCAGTCTAGTTGGGTGAATTAATGTCCTTTTTCTACGTTGGTTTATTTTGTACATTTACTAGTGTTACTTCTTAAGCAGGTACATAATGCTTAGAAAGTAAGACTTTTATAATCCTTCTAATGATGGTGAAATTTGCTAGGAAAGCTAGCCTCCTGTTGATGGTTATTGTAACAAGGTTGGAGGGCAGTGAGGACTGGAGCCAAGAATGTGATAAGGTGGTCTACTAGTCAAAAGATTTAACTGGAAATGCCAAGAGCTGCTTGATTTACCCTTCAAAGCTAAGTTCCTTTCTTCATTATAGTAGTCTTGTTATGGGCAGCCGCCTGAGAGTCATTTTTCCAATAAAAATATCTTCCCCTGTATTCCAGTCTTTGACAATGGCACTGGTGGTAAATTCTTGTAGAAATCATTTATCTTATTCATTCATTTAACAAATATTTATTGAGTTCCATGCAGTGTACTTGATCCTGGAAATACTATTAAAAAAAAAAAGCATGTTGTCTGACCTGAAGCAATGTAGTCTATTCTATCACTTAGGTCATTTTATACTTGGCTCATATTAATTGACTTTAGTCATTTAATGTGTATGTCTTATTTCTTAGCTTCTTAGAACAGTTCTCAGTTGTTGATGATAAAGATGATTTGCTCATTAAGTGAGGCATTACAGGTAAATGTCAAGTTAAGCCTTTGAATTACTAGCATTCTTTCAGTTCATGCAACTTGCATAATAGGGTGATTCAATGGTATTTTTAAGCACATTTCTAAATGTTGCACCGAGTGAAAGTTTAGGGAGTTCTCTGTAATACCGTAATCCAGTGACTGTCACCCCAGCTACATAGTGGAATACTTTGGGAAGCTTTTATTTATATTTTGTCCAGGCCTCACCCTAGGCCAATAAAAAAAGAATCTGGGGGCAGAGTCTGAGTTCTGGCATGCAGGAGGCTTGAGAATTACTCCTGTATGACACCTAATTCCAAGATGAATTATGCCAATATTTTTCAGATTGGGGTACTGACATGCAGACAGGTGAAGTAGGCTGTCTAGAGCCATAGAGCTGATGAGTGGAAGAGGCAGCATCTGGACCCCTATGTTCTAGCTTATAAAACCTTTCCTATTTTTTTAAAAAATACATAGTTGACATACAATATTACATTAGTTTCAGGTGTACAACATAGTGATTAGATATTTATGTATTTTATAAAGTGATCCCCCTGATAAGTCTAGTAGCCACCCAGCACCATACATAGTTATCACAAGATTATTGACTGTATTACTTATGCTGTACTTTGCATCTTGTGACTATTTTTATAACTGGAAATTTGTGCTTCTTAATCCCTTTCCCTCACCCCTCACCCCCTCTCATCTGGCAACCATCAGTTCTGTCTCTATGATTTTGTTTGCTCATTTCTTTTGTTTTTAGAATTCACTTATAAGTGAAATCATGTGGTATTTATCTTTCTCTACCTGTCTTATTTTACTTAGGATAATTCTGTCCAGGTCCATCCATGTTGTCACAAATGGCAATATTTTATTCTTTTTTTATGGCTGAATCATATTTCATTGTATACACACACACCACATCTTGTTTATTTATTCTATTTTTAGACACCTAAGTTACTCTCTACCGATTTCCATGGTGGCTGCACCCATTTACAATCCCACCAACAGTGCACGAGGGTTCTCCTTTTTCCACATTCTCACCAACACTGGTTGTTTGTTGATTTATTGATATGATAGCCATTCTGGCAGATGTGAGGTAATTCATTGTGGAAACCTTTCCCATTTCCAAAAAAACATCATGTCACCACTCATATATGTGGCACTTTGGTTTTACCCCACCATTTTGTTTTTAACCCTTTCTGATGATTTCTTTCCTGCCAGTTGACCATGGATTACCTAACTGGGGTTAATATTTGTGATGCAATAGACAAGAAAGGATGGGGGGAAGAAGGTCCTTTGTGTAATCATCTCTGTTAGGGCTGGGAGTTTCAGGAGGGGACTTGAAGACATAGCAGAAGGTAGGAATTCTCCTGTCATTTTAGAGTGCTTACTTTTACTTGTTTAATTTATGATGAGAGTATTAGGGCAATAGTCAGTCATACTAGAAACAGTGAATTGGAATGTTGTGTTATGTATGACCACAGCTGACACACAGAGGAAATGGGACATCCATGCCTTTTGTATCATAATTTTGTGTAGGATGGTTAGCTTGCAGGAAATTGATTTGAGCTATCAGAGGACCTTTCTTTTTCTTTCTCTCTGCATGAAAGAATTAAGGTTTTAATGAAAGGGAATATGCTGTTTGGAACTTTTTTTTCTACTTGCCAGAAAAGGGAGCTGTTAATTATTATTATAATATTATTTCTCTTTCCTGTGGTAATTTCATCACCTAGACAATTGTCCAAGTCAAGGAGATAAATGCATCCGTATGGGTATCACATGCTCAAGGTTTTCACAACTGTAATGGAGGTGGTGGTAAGTATCAACGAATGGACTCTTCAAACCATGCAGCCTCTATTTGTCCCTGTTAGCATTAGTCATCCCTGAGGGCAGATTTTAGGGGTTCCTTGTCTCCAGTTGATCCCTTTTTGTTAGATAATTCAGATTGACACTTTTCCCCTCTGGTCATCCCTGTACCCTGAGAACACTTCTATGATTGCACTTAAATTATTGTGTGCAAGTGTCATTGTTTATGTCTCCTTCCTCTGCTAGTCTGTGCATTCTTTAAAAGTACATAACGGTGTTCTTTTTCAACTCTGTTTACCAAGTGCCTAACATTACTTAATAAATGTTTGGTAAATTAAATTGCATCTGTTTTCTGATGACCTTTTTTAGGAAATGGAATTTTGAGCTTGATTTCTGGTTGCTATTAAATTATTTTTTTCTAGAAGAGTGTGTCCAAGTGTTTCAAAGGGTGCATTAAAATCCCTGCAGCTATCTTCCCAGGCCACATCTTTGCCTCTTGTTAGAAGACAGTATTTATCATAGTAAATAGCTCATTTGGGGTGGTTCATGGAGGCTTTAGTTCCAAAGTGAACATAACAGGAAGTCAAAGTGCAAAGTTTGATAGCTTCTCCCAGAAAGGTAACTTTGCACTTTATTTATGAAAGGTATAATAATCTATTAACATTTTTATATCTATTCAGGGGTGGCAAACAACATCTGGGCCAACCACTTATGCTTTTAATAAGCATGGTTTTATGCCATATATATTGAAAAATTATAGCCTATTTTGTGGTTTACATACTCAGTTACATTATCTTATTTGTAGATGCTACCCTGTGAAATGATGTCTCCCTGGTCTATAACATTTAGAAAATGTGAAGCTTTTCCTTATGCTTCCTTTTATTTGAAAATTTAGTTTAATTTACATATAGTAAAATTTACTTTTGTAAAGCTTTGGTAAATGCATAGAGTGATATAACCATCGCCACAGTTAGGATACGTAATATTTACAGCATTCCTCCCCCAATATTCCCTTATACTATTTCGTTAAAGTCAGATCTTCCCCACCCTCAAAATCCCACAACCACCGATTTGTTTTCCATTTTTCAGAACGTGGTACGAATGAATGCAATCACCTACTATTTAGCCTTTTGAGTCTAGCTTTTTTTCACTTAGCCTAGCACATTTGAGATTCAGCCATTTGTTACATGTGTTGTTTATTGCTGAGTACTTTTTCATGGTGTGTATGTATCACTGTTTGTCCATTCTCTATCTGAGGGACATGTAGTTTTTTATAGCTTTGAATGAAGATGATATAAATGTTCACATACCTTTTTTTTTCTTTTATGAACAGGGATTTTACTTCATCTAGGAGTACATTTTTTTTTTTTTTTTTGGATTGTATACTAAGTTTATGTTTAACTTAAAACAAGGAAACCATATTCCATGGCAGTTGTAGCATTTTACGTTCTCACGAGCAGCCTGTGGGAATTCCAGTTGCTCTGCATCCTCACCAGCACCGGGTGTTGTTTTCTTCACTTTAGCCATTCTAATAGGTGTATGGTGGTGGTAAAGAGGTTTCTCAATCATCTTGGCTAACTTCCTTTGTTGTTGGTGGTGGATTTTTATTATATAAACAAATGTTTTTTCTTATTTCCCTTTGTTGATCATTAACACAGAGACCTTTGTGTCTGTAATCTTAAGTTTAATGCTGGTATTGCAGGCAACTGCTTTAGTCCATTTATCGGGGAAATTTCATAGTGCTATGAGAAAGCATAGGTATTGTGTATGTTAGAACTGAACTTTTATGATGTCACACTAAATAAAAGCTAAATAATCCCCTCTTAAAATATATACATATTACATATATGTATATATACATACTAGAGGCCCGGTATATGAAATTCGTGCACGGGGGGAGGGGGGTCGGGGGTCGGGGTGTGTGTGTCCCTCAGACCAGCCTGCACCCTCTCCAATATGGGACCCCTGGAGGGATGTGCAACTGCCCACTGCCCATTTAGGATAAACGGGCAGTCGGACATCCCTCTCACAATCCAGGACTGCTGGCTCCCAACTGCTCACCTGCCTGCCTGCCTGATTGCCTCTAACTGCTTCTGCCTGCCAGCCTGATCACCCCCTAACCACTCCCCTGCCAGCCTGATTGACGCCTAACTGCTCCCCTGATGGCCCGATTGCCCCTAACAGCCTTCCCCTACTGGCCTGGTCACCCCTAACTGTCCTCCCCTGCAGGCCTGGTCACCCCCAACTGCCCTCCCCTGCTGGCCCGGTCGCCCCTAACTGTTCTCCCCTGTAGGCCTGGTCCCCCTCAACTGTCCTCCCCTGCAGGCCTGGTCACCCCCAACTGCCCTCCTCTGCTGGCCTGGTCACCCCTAACTGCCCTCCCTTGCAGGCCTGGTACCTCCCAACTGCCCTCCCCTGCTGGCCTGATTGCTCACAACCGTCCTCCCCTGCCGGCCATCTTGTGGCGGCCATCTTGTGTCCACATGGGGGTGGCCATCTTTGGCCATATGGGGGCGGCCATATTGTGTGTTGGGGTGATGGTCAATTTGCATATTACTCTTTTATTAGATAGGATATATATACACTTTGAATTTATCTTTATTGTTGACGGTATTACAGATGTTCCCTTTGTTTTTTCCCCCATTGACCCCTTCACCCCACACCTGCCACTCCCAGGCCTTCACACACTATTGTCTGTGTCCATGATTATGCATATCTATACTAATAATCTCTACTAATAAAAGGGTAATATGCTAATTAGACTGGGTCAACCAGCCATCTTCCAAATGTCTGTCTTCCTTCTGGACAAAGTCACAGTGGTGGGGGCTGAGGCAGAAGCAGTTAGGGGTGATCAGGCCGGCAGGGGAAGGCAGTTGGAGGCCATCAGGCTGGCAGGGCAGGGCAGTTGGGGGCATCAGGTCAGCAGGGCAGGGCAGGTGGGGGCCATTAGGCCGGCAGGGGAGGGCAGTTGAGGGCCATTAGGCCAGCAGGGGAGGGAAGTTGGGGGCTGGCAGGGCAGGGGAGCGGTTAGGTGGCGATCAGGCAGGCAGGCAGGCAGGCAAGTGGTTAGGAGCCAGCAGTCCTGGATTGCAAGAAGGATATCCAACTGCTGGTTTGGATAGGGTGCAGGCCAGCCTGAGGGACTCCCACCCCACCCCAGTGCATGAATTTCGTGCACCGGGCCTCTAGACTATCTATATAAAACCCTAATATGCAAATAGACCGCATGATGGAACAACCAAATGGCAGTACAACTGGTCACTATGATGTGCGCTGACCACCAGGGGGCATGCACAGAACATGGTGGGCATCGGCAGCAGGTGGCAGAATGTGGAACATGGTGGGTGTCGGCCCTGGTGGGGTGGTGGAGCAGGTGTGCGGGGGCGCCAGACCAAGGAGGGGTGTGGTCACTGCCATCAGGGTGAGCCTCTGGTGGTTACTGAAAATTCTTTGCTCCCGTGCATCCCGGTCCTGCCCGGCACTTGCACCTGCTGCAGGCACTGGCCCCGCTCACACCCACTGCTGGTGCCAGAGCCACTGCTCACATCTGCTGCCGGTGCCTGGCGCTGGCCCCGATCACTTGGTGCTGTCAGTGGGTGCGAGCAGCGGCTGCCAGCCCTGATTGCCCCTCAGGGCTTCTCCACCTCCCCCTGCTCCTGAGGGGTGATTGGGGCAGCAGCTGACGCTTGCACCCACTGCTGGCACCAGCCCCAATCGCTCTGCGCCATCAGCGCATGGAGCAGCATTTGTCTTGCCATCCCTGTTTGTTCTGGTTACCCTCTCCTGCCTTTCAGAGTGAGTAGAAGAAATGTTATTTGAATTAAAGTTTTAAAAAATATTTTTATTGAATTTATTGGGGTGGCATTGGTTAATCAAATTATATAGGTTTCAAATGTGCAATTCTATAATACATTCTAAAATACAGTATATTTTATTGTGTGTTCGCCACCCAAAGTCTAGTCTCCTTCCATCACCATTAATACTCCTTTTACCCTCTTCTACCTTTCATTACCCCCCTTTCTCCCTGTTGTCTGTCTGTGTCTACATTATTATTATTATTTTTTGCCTAATCCCTTCATCTTTTCACCCATCCCTGGAGCCCCCCTCCCTTCTGACAGCTGTCAGTCTGTTCTCTGTATCTATGAGTATGTTTCTATTTTGTTTGTTAGTTTATTTTACTCTAGTAGTTGGTGTCTTAATTTCTAAATTTTCTCACTTTGCAATAAGATGCTAAATAAACATCATGGTTATTATTTTAAAATGCTGGAGCCTATGCACAGTTTAGTTTTTATTGACATCCAAAAGGGAAAATCACATATGACAATATCCATTAGATATGTTTTTTCCTTTGCTAAGTGAAGTATTTACTGACTATAATACTTCATTTTATTTATAAAGCTATTTATTTAAAACACAGCCTTTTAAAAGTTGCTTAACAACCTGATACATTTATTCCATTGAAGTTCTGGAGGAATAGCATCGGCAGGTGAATTGGGCTGGATGGGCCACAGTGAAAAGGAAGGCTTCGTAATGGACCTGCCTGGGGCAGATCATGCCTCTCAGAGGCCAGGCTGAGACTGGGATCTGGTCCTGTTAAAGCATGACAGGACTGCCAATCAAGGGACAGTCCCTTAGAAAAGCAATCATTGAGTCACCCTTTGAATGTGACATGTTACTGTACTGAATGTTTTGAAGTGGATCTCGGCCTGAACATTGCTTGGACAACTTTATACATTTAGACCAAGTCTAAGGAGATTCCAAAGCGCTTCACGAAAGGCCAGATATATTTGACAAAATTTTAACCTTATTTTCATTGATTATTTTTATCTTAGAATATTCTGATACATTATTTAGACATAGTTCAAAATGAAACCTGGCTTTAAAAAAATGTAATAAAGCTGTAAGTTCCATACCCCTTGTTAGATATTACATTCCATCTGTGCCAATTTACATAGACACGCCTATCTCAGCAAAGATTCCAAGTCATCTCTTAGCTTTTTTTAAACCTTAAATGGCTGGTTTTATACTGGAACTATGACTAAAGCCAGGTCCTTAATACATTAATGAACAATATTTTTATTAAGCATTTAAATATTTAGAGATATAGAAGAAAAACTGAAATCACACATCTATTAACATGTCTATTTGAAGATAAATAATGTATTTCTTGGGCTGAAGTGAGAAAAAAAATTTTGTCATGTGTTGCCATAGGGAATAAACATATTCAAACTGAACATTTTTTATTTATTACAAATTTCTAAATCAATCAAAGCAAAACATCTTCATCACCAGGTGATGGCTAGAGCAGCAGTAATTGCTTAGAGATTTGTCACATCTGATCTATTCTCATTTTAAGAGAGCTCACATCTAATAATAGCTATTTCAATGTAAGCGTATTTGTTTTCATAAAATTTGTAAATTGGGAATGTGGCCATTGTCTAAAACAGAAACTAGCAGGAAAAAAACTTAATGCAATACTCTTTTTATTTTCAGGTTTTTCTAGTTCTGGGTAGTATAAAATATTGTAGGTATAACTTATTTGCTATGGAACTGGGATGTTTTATGGAATATTGGAGTTGAGGAAGTATTAACATTTCTGGTTGTCACTCTAACAACTAAACATTATATATTTTTACTTGAATTTGCCTATAATACTTAGGATATACAATGCATATCCTAATTGTGCCTTGTAAAAGTCTTGCCATTATTCAGTTGAAACAAGAGCTGGGAATTGGGACACTTTTTTTTACTGAATTACAGTGTAATTTTAGACAAGTCACTGTCTTTTCCCAAACTTTTCCATTTGCAAATTTGCTGCAATTATGTATGCTTTACTGATACACAATCAAGCTAGGATTTATATCTACCTGGGATAAAAAACAAGGCAATGAAAATGTAGTCTTAATGAGGATAAGATTTTTCCTTCTTTATCCAGGGCTAGAATTTACCTAAAGAATGAGTGATTACATGAAGCCATTCGTGGCTACTTAGAGGTGCCGACTGATAACTGGTCTTCTTTAAGGATTTATGCAACACAACTGTCCACTTCTTCATTTCACAAGATTTTATTTTAATTTTTTTGTGAGCTGGAAGAGAAATACTGTTCAACCTCCCTAATTTTTAAAATGAGGCAACTGAGTTTTAGGTGGGTTGCGGATTAACCAAGATAGTGATAGTGGCAGAAATGAGACCAAACTTCAAGACTTATGACTCTTAATCTAGTGCTCTACTTATTAGTTGAGAAATAGGTTCTTCTTACATGGAAGTAAATGTTTCATTAAAGAGACTATTTTTGTGTGTGTGCTTTTTGGTGACCCCGGAAAGACTGAAGAAGTGTTTTCCACCTTAGCCATCTTTAGAGTGAGATGGTGTTAGTTATTGTAGTAGGCAAGCTACTGCAATTTGACTGTACATGTGTGATTTTATTGAGCGAAGATGATTTTCACTTTCTTGTTTGCATAACCATTTTAATGGTCTGAGTCTTTTCTGATTTCTGATCAGTTACTGTCATTAGTATATTTTTCCTGTTAATGGGTGCATTTCTTTTCTGGACTTCATTGACATTTGTATTCTAAAGAGCAGAATTGGTCTCACTCCTGGGAAAAAACAAAACCTAAATCAATTAATAAACATAAAGTCTTTCTGCCTGCCTACCTACCTACCTACCTACCTACCTATTAGGCATTATTGAGAGGAATGTTACTATGAAGCCTTTTGTATAAAAGATTTTATAATTTGTCATATGAAATTCTTTGTAGATTGCAACAAAAAGAAGCCCTAGTGATCCCTTAGGGCAAATAAGGAAAATACTTTGCATACATGTCACTACTCTCCCTTTATGCTTATAGAAGACTTGGCAAATCATCCCTGATACTCTACTTTTGTCTGGAATCAGCCTCAGAATCATTATTAACACAGTACTTCAGCCAGTCATTATCAATTGATTGAAACTGATGTGAGGGAAGTGCCATCTATGACCTAGTATGACTTTTCATCTTCCATAAAAGGCAACGGAGACTCCAAGAGGCTAAGAGTCTCAGAGGACACCGGTGTCACTGGAATTACAGCTGATGTTCTCACAGTTTAGCTTCAGTGTTCTTTAATTCCATCAAACTACTCAGTAAGCAAACAAAATAGCGTGGTATGAAATTTCCATGCCCTTTTAGAGTCATCCTTACTCAGTTTTCCAATCTTCAGGTTTCTGAACTATTGCTGTTATTTATCGTCTGATCTGTGTACAGTTTCTTAAAATGGGGAGAAAAATGTACGGTTCCCTGAAGTGCATTCAGACCCCATTCAGCATAAAACTGGCACACAGAATATATAAACTGTCGATGATAAATAGCATGTATAGCAAACTGCAATTACCATAAAAGTACAGCAAGAAATCTTAACATCCCACATGTAACTGTAAATCTAACAACTCAACAACAGAATTTCCTGGAGAAAAAAAAGCAGTAAAAAAAAAAAAAAAAAGTAGTATTGGCCCATTGCTACTTTTGATCCCAGCTTATTATCTGATCAACTGGGAGCTTTTCAGGAGCATCAGCCCTCATAGTCTCAGTTCTATTTGGTCATCAGAGGCTCATAACATAAAGGCTCATTTCCTTAATTCCACTAGCACTTGAAGAACAAGGAAATGAACTTACTAGGAATCCTTTTTCGAAAGCAGTGATCCTAACACTTCATTGCAATGCCACTTCTGTCAAGTCTGCATAGACTCCTCTTTCTGAGTTCCATGGCTTAAAACCTAACCCCCATCCTTTCCCTCCACATTTCTGTTGACTTGTATGTGTTGACTCTGTGGGTCAGACAGGACCTTCAGAGAAGCCACTATCGAGGGACCTTACATAAAGAGCCACATAGAGAATGCAGAGGCATTCAGGGGCTATAGCTTAGTGCTGAATTTAATTAAAGGTAGGAACAAACTTTCAGGGGTGTGAACACAGTGCTTATTAAATGTTTGGAAATGATTGAAATAGAGTTCCAGAGTTCAGACTGTAAGGACCTTCTCATTGAGAGTGGGCAATGTAGCTCATGGTATACAAAATGAGGTGAAATACATAAATTTTAAGTTTGTAAAGAAAAACAAATGGATTCAAGCTAAGATCAACTGAACCTGAGTAGATTTCAAGGAAGCTTAGGATGGTTCCATTTTATTTTATTCTGCATCAAGAGGACAGGAAATTTATTTATTTTTTTAGTCAGCATTTCTCAAAAATTGGATTCTGTTTCCATGGAAATTCAGTTCTACCTCCCTAATTTTTATCATCAGAGAAATCTTGGGTGTTGTTAAAAATATGGACCAACAGTTATTATGTAAGAGCAGGACATCTTACATAAGTATATCCCTAGAGCTCACAGAAAATCATTTTATCCTTTTCTTCTCAGGCACTGGATCTCTGTTATAAGGAATACAGTTTCCCATTTCCCTTCCTTCAGTGAGTTTTTGGGTTTGCCATTTAAATTTCCAAAATCAATCCTGCTAAGGCTCAGTTTTTATTTTTCAATACTATTTTATTCTAAGGAAAAAAGTAGATAAATGCCCTTTAGGTTTTATTTTATAAAGCATCAGAAAGTGAACTAGAAAATTATTCTACTTTGGGACAAAGATTTTCTGGGAAATTTAATCCTTTATTATCCAAGATAATTCAACCAGAGCACTTTGGGCCAATTTAAAATATTTTATCTACATCTCATTAAACTAATATGCACACTTCTTCCTTTTTTTTCCCCTAGACTGAATCACACAGATTTCTGTAAGTGACTAGATTTTTCATCCTTTCTAAATTGCTCTTCACCTTGGCACCTCATTTGTCCAATAATGCCATAGTCATGTTTATGGAATCTCAGTTGCTTTTGCCTCAGATTTAGAAGTATAAGAATGAAATTCATTGGGAAGAAACCATGTTTGAAACTTTCCTTAAGGATTCTCTTCATTGCATGAAACTCACTTTTAGTGATAAATTCTAGAAGTTTTCAACTTCTCTAAAAATATTATCCTTCCTATTCTAAAATATGTGGAAGAAGTTGGCTTTGGTGAAGTTATGTTTGGCTAGAAAAGATGCCATATCTCATATCCAGGATGTTAACAGATATATATTCATCTTACTCTGCTACCAAGGAAGGAGGAGATGTTCAGATGGCCACATCGTTTGAGTAATCGAGTGATACTTCTGAGTCACACTGTTCTAATTCTGAACTAGCCCATTCTGTTCTTATCCCCCCCCCCCCCAATTCAACAAGAATCCTATGTTGATTATTACAATACCACAACCAGACAACCTTTGGGAGAGAAATTAAGATGCTTTAAAACAAGTCCTAGGTGAATGGTTTTGTCTTTGTGATACCTCTCTGTGGCTGATGCCTGGGACTTCCCACTGCACACAAGGGGCGTTGGGAAATGGAAACACCGCCATTTGTTCATTTTTCTTCACCGTGTGTCTCACAGGCTTGGAATGTGGCAGTTGAAGTAAGATAACCATTTCATGAAGAAAGATAAAAGAAGAAAAACAATTTGCCAATAGGAGCTTAAATTTAACAGTAGAATCCTGAAACATATGGAAAAGAGGAGATATCGCAACAACACAACACCAACGCTGTAATCTGGTAGCTTTTCTACTCCTGATATATATTAAAAAATAAACAACAGTGTCACTGTTGTCTGTAGAGGCTTAAAAGTAATTTTGAGTATACGTTAGAAAGAATAAGCCAGATAAATGCTCCATTCCCATTATTTTTATTGACTGATTTATGGCTTAAGGCATTTCACAGTATTCCCAGGTGTAGGTGGTCTTGCAAGTATGAATTCTGCCATTTTGTCCACAGGATTAGTGGAGAGGAATATTGAATTTTGATCTTAGCTTTGGTACTGAAAGACTTCCACAAACATACTTGTCCTAATTGCTTTTTTCTACTATCTATATTCTACTTCTCTCTGCTAGGGTGAAATATCCCAGGCATTGTCTGAGGAAGGTTTTGGGAGTGATCTCTGTGTTTAGATTAATAAATGTGGGAGTGAATCAAGAGCAGTTTTTGGATAAAATAGGCCTTTATACTTGTCAGTTCCTCTTCATTTTCTTTATGAATGAGACTAAGGTGGCACAGGATTTCTGTGACATCTGTAGCGCTACCTCTGTTCTTCCAAATGCCTCCCATCACACTGGCTAGTTGTTAGGTTACTCCCATTTCTAACTGCAGTTAGGTTATTCCCCTTGCTTCTTGACTGAATTGACATAATGATAGTAGTATTTATTGAGCTTATCTTTCAATGTGCGAGGCACTGTGCTAAAAGCTTTATAGGTATGAACTGGTTAATCCTCACAACTCCATACTGGGGCAACTATCTCACTGTTACTGCACCCTCTTGTTTCTTTCCTGAATTTCACATTTCTGAAGGTTCGTGGCTGTTTCAGGTTTTATATTCAAGTCTTTAATCCATTTTGAGTTAATCTTTGTATATGGTATAAGATAGTGGTCTAGTTTCAGTCTTTTGCATGTGGCCATTCAATTTTCCCGATACCATCTATTAAAGAGACTTTCCTTTTTCCACTGTATATTATTGGCTTCTTTGTTGTCCATACATGTGTGGACTTATTTCTGGGGCCCTAATTTAGTTTCATTCACTTTTTTTTTTTTGCCAATAAAATATTGTTATGATTACTACAGTGTAGTTTAAAATCAAGGACTCTGACACCTCTGGCTTTGTTCTTTTTCCACCCTCAGGATTACTTTGGCTGCTTGAGGTCTTTTAGAGTTCCATACAAATTTTAGGATATATATTCTATTTCTGTGAAAAATGCCATTGTGTTAGGGAATGCATTGAATCTGTAGATCATTTTAGGTAAATGGACATTTTAATAATGTTAAATCTTCCAATCCATGAGCACAGAATATTTTAAAATTTCTTTGTGTCTTCTTTAATTTATTTCAGCAATGTCTTGTTATTTTATAAGAGCAGTACAGTATGAGGATTATATCCTAAATGCAAAATAATGCTGTAAATATAATATAATTGAACAATAATAGAACCTCTTTTTTCCCTTTTAAATAGGGATTAAGGTCCAAATATTAGATAGAAAACAACTTATAACTCCTCTGCCATCTTCATGTAACATCCAATGTACTATAAATCTATTATTGTTTACTACTATTTGCTACTTTAAGTTAAATGTTATATCTATTGGGTGTAAATCAATTAGAAAGAATGATTACTTTAAAAAGTAGTATCTGGCCCTAACCGGTTTGGCTCAGTGGATAGAGCGTCGGCCTGTGGACTGAGGGGTCCCAGGTTCGATTCCGGTCTAAGGACATGTACCTTGGTTGCAGGCATATCCCCAGTGGGGAGTGTGCAGGAGGCAGCTGATCGATGTTTCTCTCTCATCGATGTTTCTAACTCTCTATCCCTCTCCCTTCCTCTCTGTAAAAATCAATAAAATCTATTTAAAAAAAAAAAGTAGTATCTGGAATGTTACTAAGTAGACTTATGCTCTCTGACATTACATTACATTTATGGTATAATGAAAACGTGTAAGAGCTGTAAACATCAAATAAGTCCTAAAATGTCTTATTAATAATAAAAAAAAGAAAAAGAGAAGAATTTACATTCCATTGAATACATGTATGAGGCTTTCCCCCTCAAATTCCTATTTTAAATTTGTAGCTGTTGCTAAATAAGTTAATGACAAAAATTGCACAAGTTGAATAAAGACTTAGCATCTATTTTTACATTTAAGATATTTTAGAATTTAATTAATTAAAAACAGCTAAAATGTTTCTTTCCAATCTGAATTATCCTCATTCAATTCCAAGAGATTGCCTTAATTTTTTTTTCTTTATTGGTGAAAGTATTACAGATGCCCTCCTCCCTCCCCCTTTTTATTGACCTTCTCCACCCCGCAGCCATGGCTCCCAGGTCTTCTCCACACTATTATCTGTGTCCATGGGCTATGCATATCTATATATATAAAAGGCTAATATGCTAAGTGTCCCCTTGGGAGTTCGCTCACTATGATGTGCGCTGGCCACCAGGGGGCGGCACAGAACATGGCAGGTGACCAGTGGCGGTGGCGGCCGGGTGCTGAGGGAGCTAGGGAAGGAGGCGGCGGGGAGGTGGGGAACCTGATCTGCCCTGATCACCAGCAAGGCCTAGGGACCCTGCCCATGCATGAATTTCATGCACTAGGCTTCTAGTATTCATGTAAGTTCCCAGGTTAATCTCTCCCCACCCCCCACCGCTGCTTTCCTTCAGGAAACTGCCTTTTAAGTCCCCCATTCCTATAATATGCCAAGATTTACTATAGAGAATAACTAAGACCTAAATGGCTTTCACTTAGGCTATAATCAATACATAGCCCAGTGTCTTTCATATATTTATTCATTCCACTACCATTTATGGATTACCTACCAGGCAAACTTATTAATTTCACTAGCATTTGTTGAACTCTTACCATGCTCTCCATAACTGAAACTGCTCATATGTTCCCTTTGTGGACCCAGCATAAAATTTAGTTTTGTGACTCTGTGAATAGGCAACTTTCTTGCTTAAATAAATATATTGCCTAATATTTTTATGCCAAAAAAGGATGAAATACTTTCAAATGTGGCCTTGCACCTATGCCAATGGTTATTTCTCTTGCAGCATGGCCAGCCTTGGAGTGCATTGCATACAGTTTATTGGTTCCTACAGAATTCATCTCACAATAATAACAACCCTCCACCCCCCCTTCCCCCATCTGTTCTGCACACATTCAGTGAATACTTGGCTCTCTTGTCAGAGTTGGCTTCTTCCCATTTCCTCCTCAAAATTTCTTTAACTTTCCATTTTAACTGAGGCTGTGAGACTTCTACTCGAATAAGTTGGCTCAGAAGATTACTGAGCTTCAAAGTCTGGATATAGGAGGATTTCTAGAGTCTAATTTTGAAGCCTTGGTATTCAAGAAAAAGAAAAACTTCATATTTCCATCAAGGGGTGAACAACCAGGGTGTTATCAACTTTACAACCTGCTATCACACTTAATTCTGAGAACAATGTTTGCCAGGTTTGTCCAGCTAAAACACGTACACTTCCTTATACCTCTATATACCTTATATTTAGGCTATTTTCAGGGAAGAAAAACCAGTTTCTAGACAGGTCTTCTCGCTTATAATTTGAATATTCAAATTGTTAATAGCATTAGACACCATCTTGGCAAGGAGTTCTCACCAACATCAATGTTTAGGGATTCCTGAGGGGCTCTATTAATTTCCTTAAATTAATTGTAATATTTTGTATATATTCATATATTCATTTATTCAATAAATGTTAATTGAGCACCAGTTTATTTTAGGCTTGTGGGGTACATGAGTGAACAAAACAAGATTTCTAGCCCTCATGTAGCTTACATTTTCACAGGTGGAGACAGGAAGCAAACATAATTCATAAGTAAGTTTTATAGTGTTGGGGGTCCCTAAGAGCATTCCTGCATTTAATGGTTTGCTAGTAGGACTCAGAGGACGCAGTAGATAATTGTACTCACAGCTAAGATGTATTGCCGTGAAAAGGTACAGAGCAAAGTCAGGGGAGAGGCACAAGGGGCAATTCTGGGGAGACCAGACACACACTCCAGAGTCCTCTCATCCTGGCGTCACATCGATGCACTTAATTCCCAGTGAGTTGTGACAACATGAATGAAATGCTGTCTAGCAGTGGAGCACATCAGGTACTCCGTTCCCAGTTTTGTTTCTTTATTGGTAGCTGGTCACCCTCTGCCTGACCATACTGAATGTGTGCACCCGTCCAAGGAAAACAGGTATTTGGCATACATTCTCTTGTTTTGTGCAAACAGTTAAGATGTAGTGAGCCACTCGTCAGTTCTGTGAGAACCCTTCTGAAATCCGAGCTCCACGATGCCAGCCCGGGGCCAACCTTGTAAGCAGGCCTTTCAAAGGCTAGCTACCAGGCCTGCTATGTTAATTACTTTGTGTACAGCTACACTGTGGTACATGCTCTGGGGGGAAAATTTAGAACAAGGGGGTAAGGAACAGTAATTCTGGAAAGGGATGTTGATTACAGTTTTAAATAAGGAGATCAGAGTAAGCCTCCTGGGAAGGTAATATTTGAGCAAAGTCTTGGCGGTTATAAAAAGAACATTCTAGGCAGAGAGAACAGCCCTAAGGTGAGAGCTTGCTTGTCATATTTCAGCAAGAGCAAGGAAGCCAGCGTGGCGGGAGTGGAGTGAACATGGAGATGAAGTTAGGGAGTGAAGGTTGGGTGAGGGGACTGGTGACCAGACAGCATTGGACCTTGTAGGACATGGTTAGTTCTGTGGTTACTTATGTTTGTATTCCACTGAGGACAGAACCCAGTGCTAAGGTTTAGTAACTGCAGATCAACGTTTAATAACTGCTAAATTCCTCATTTTACAGTTGGAGAACTAACTTTTAAGTGGTGACAGATGTCTTGTTTAAGGTCACATGGTCATCAGTAAAATAATGGAGGATAGAATGTGGCATGTAACTGTTTTAATCCTTCTTCCTCTGAGTTTGAGTAAAATTCAATTGCATTTTACTAAAGAATCGATAACAAATGGGCACCAAACTGCTTCAAGGTAGTTTAGGCAGAATGTGTTCAGTTATTTCGTTCTCTCTAGAATAGAGAGTGACTGGCATGTCCAATCTCTGGGTCCAGTGGGAGATAAAACAAATATGAAACTCCTGAAAGGGATATTTCCCCTTCTTATTAGAATGGCTGAAAATTCAAATAAATGTCTTCAGACCTTGCCCTTATCCCTTTCCCCATAAACATTTGTTTTCATTACTTGTTAGGTACTCTCTGTTCTGTCTCCATTATGGCTGTATTTTAGTATACATGCTGCCGCAGCGAGCACACGACTGTAATTTAATAAAGAAAAGGCTTATGAAGCTGCCTCCTGTTTTTAAAGGATTCAGCTGCAGTTTTTTTTTTTTTGGTTTGTTTGTTTGGTAAGGGCTATAGAAATAAAATGAGGTTAACTTCTCTCATTGGCAACTCTGGACCAGTCCCACCAAGAAGGCTTAGCTGAACGATGTAGAAATATAGCTAAAGAGCATCTAGTGAGCATGGATCCTGAAAACAGTTATGTTTGACATTAAACCCTAGATGATTCAAGCTGCTTATGAAGTTGGCAGATAATTACCACCTAATATTTTCTTTCAAAATGAAGCAAGACTGAAAGGATTGGCAGTTATTCACAAATTTACTGCTTTAAACTTAAAAAACAAAGAATGTTGAACGAAATAGGTCTGTGGTGTGTGGTTGTTAAAGATATGATTTTGGTGACAGCTCTGGAAGGCAGTGTAATAGGGCCTTTTGTTGTTTTGATAACCAAAACAAAAAGTAAAAAGAACCTCTTAGGATGAATTTTAAAGGTTAAGTTCAGAGCTTTGAAATTATTATGTGGATTTGGAAATACAGGCATTTAAGAAATACTTTTTATTTTCAAGGGGGAAAATCATTAACTGCTTCCTCTTATTGTGAGGAGGTAAGACGTGGCATATGTTATTTCACAGATAAAATATTCTTCGTTCATTAAGCAATACTTCTACACTGTAATCTTGTGAGAGATTGCTGTTAAATACTTTATGCTATATCGTTTCTACCAATGATGCATTAAATGGCTCTGTCATAGGTAGATGGCATCAAACCATTATGAACATAAAATATCTATCACTGTTAAAGAGATGGTTGATATGACACACAAAATACAAGATCTTGAGGACTTTTCCTTGTACTTTGATTTCTTTCATATATTGGTAACCATGCAAGGCTTTGCTTTAGTTGATGGTGGGGGGGAGGGGTAGACCAGACTAGATTTAAAAATGAGAACCATTCTGTTCAGACTACGGCCCTAGGCAAAAATTTCAATAACTTTTGTTAGATATCTGTACCGCATATTATTATCATAAAAACTTATACCACACAGAAAAGTAAGAAGGAGGCAGAAAATCACTCCAAATTTTACTTTCCAGAAATAACCATTCTCAACATTTGAAAATCTTTCCAGACATCTCTCAATGTGTCTATATTGAGCAAAATATAGCTAGGTATAATTTTAGGAAAATGGGAGCACAGAATAGATAGCATTTTAAATACCAAGTATTAATTTACTTTACTTGAATTTAGGGAAAGAAAAGCGATGGAAGTAAAGTTGCAGGCGCTGTTGACTTCACTCAGAAAAAATATTTATTTATCACAATAATATGGAACATAAGAGATCCTGTTATTGTTATGAAAAGGGTAAGAGTTTGAAATCAACACTGTTTTTTAACTTTATATTTCTTGTCTTAAAGTAAAACTTGACTCATTTGGAGTCTGCTTCCCTTGATCTCTATTCCACTGTTGCGCTGGTGGTCACAGGAACATGGCAGGGCTGGAGTGACATAGAGGCCTGTAAAGCCTAGAGGGTGAGCACATATCCAGAAATCAGTGTGACCGTGAGCGGCTGACTATGAAAGATGGAAAAATAACACAAGTACACTTTCTACCCTCCTCACCCTCTAATTTCTGATATGTTATCCTCTATACATTGTCTTGATTTATTGTATTTCTTTTGTTTTGTAGTCATAGTAATCAAAGCTATTGAACCCATTTATAAAGGTTCTCAAAGTTATTTGTTCCATTTAAAAATTGACTTGGTATTCATCGCCAGCCCTTTTACTATTACTTCCCTCTAAGCATGTTCTTTGTTTTGATTGTGCTCTTAGATGGCTGGATTTGGGGCTGAGGAATTTTTTAAGGAAGCACTCATGCTTTCAAAGTTCTTACATATTTGAGATTGTCTGTTGGTTTCATTTATAGTTAAGGAGCAGCTTGATTGAGTATAAATTCTTGCATTTTTTCTCTAAGGTACTTTAGATATTATTTGTAGTCACTTTTTAATAGAACCAGTGGAGGAAAATGTATTGTTAAATGGCCAATCAATTTGCTGAATCACCAAATTTAACAAAATTATCAATTGTAATATTTTGGGATGAGTAGAAAGTGGTGAATATAGTTTGATGTGAGGTTTGCATGGTTGTTAGACAGTGACGCTAAGGTATTGAGTGGCAGCAGGGCTCTGAGTCTGGAGTTCAGTAGGTGGGCTGGAGCTACACATTTGGAGGAGGCATCGCATTGGATGAGAGTTAGTGTAGGTAGAGAAGAGGAGAGGTCTGAGCACTGTCCCTGTGTGCATTCCAACAGTTAGAGCTCAGAAAAATGGAAAGGAATGCCAAAGAAAACTGAGAAAAAGCTGCCATTAACTGGGAAGAAAACATATTTGAAATCTCAAGGAGAAAGTGATGAAGTGTGTCCAATGCTACTGACTAAGACAAAGGCTGAAAATTGAACATTCCTATAGATCATTTAGAAGTTGTTTGGGTTCCTGATAAGATCAATGCAGCAGGCAAGCCTGATTAAAAGGAAAATATATTCAAAGAAAATTATAGATAATTCCAAAAAAAATTTGGACATTGGAAAATTTTTGAAAATTTATCTTTATTGCCCTAACCGGTTTGGCTCAGTGGATAGAGCATCGGCCTGGGACTCAAGGGTCCCAGGTTCGATTCCGGTCAAGGGCATGTACCTTGGTTGCGGGCACATCCCCAGTAGGGAGTGTGCGGGAGGCAGCTGATTGATGTTTCTCTCTCATTGATGTTTCTAACTCTTTCTCCCTCTCCCTACTTCTTTGTATAAAATGAATAAAATATATTAAAAAAATTTATCTTTATTGTTGAAAGTATTACAGATGTCTCCCCTTCCCCCCTCATTGTCCCCTCCCCCCTCTCCCCAAGCCTACACCACACTATCATCTGTGTCCATGGGTTATGCATATATGCATTATAAATTCTTTAGTTAATTTCTTCCCGTCCCACACTTCCCCTTTCTCTCTACAATTCTTCAGTCTGTTCCATGCTTCCAAGTCTCTGGATCTATTTTGTTTGTCAGTTTATTTTGTTCATTAGATTCTACATATACGTGAGATCATGTGATACTTGTCTTTTTCTGACTGGCTTACTTAAAATCATGTTATAGTGTCTTTCTTTGTTAATTTTTATGAAAAAAAAAAACAACAACACCTTAATGTTTGTATATATGACGAGTAGCAGGAAGGAGTAAGAGCATAAATACAAAACATTTTTCTGTTGTTGGTTACCTCAGGGGACTAGAGCAGTTTGGTGGAGATTATTAACATATTTTTTATTTATCTTTGTATCATTTGACATTACAATGAACTTGTATTCAAAGTTAGAATTATATAATAAAATAAAAATAAAATATGTATTAAATATTATGTCATAAGAACAAAGTACCAATGGTGGTAGCATGTGACCCTAGAGTGATTCCTTCTCACCTGCTGAACCCATGGCTTTGATCTTACACAGCAGTTTTGCGAGTCTTCCCCTTGGAGCCAGTCTTGACCTCAAAATCTTTATTGACACAGTTTTCTGGATAGTCATACCCAAGTGACTGCAGTTAGTCTTGAATTTGAAACTTATTTCCGAGCTCCAGTATAGATGATCCCTATTTTTCCTCCCGAGTTTTTGCTTTCTAATTATTCACCGTAATTACAAGTGCCTACATTGTGACAGAACTGCACTAATGGGAACTATATTTGGAGGAACTGATTGGTCTATGAGTCTAATTATGTGTAACTTCTTTTTGGGCTTCTTCTGTTTGCCTACCCCTTAAAACTGCGTTTTTCTTCAAGTTCTCGCCAACTTTCTCTTTTTCTAACTCCACACACAGACTTTCCGTAGGCTGTTTCATCCACCACCTCTGTGCCAGGGATTCCTAATTGGTGCCTCTGTTTCAAACTCTCTGAGTTTGGCATCCTTGTATTCAACCTGACGTGTCTAATGGGGAACTTGTTTTTCCTGCCTATTGTGACGCCCCATCTTTTACATCCTACTCAGCTTCTGTAGTTGACTCTGGCTAAGCCCCTTTGCCCAGGCTAGCATGTCTGAGTGATACATGAGTCTGTTGATTTTACTGCCTGTTTACTTTTACTATCATTCTCCTTTCTGCATACACATTGCTACTATTACTTTAGTTCAGAGTTTCTCCATCTCTCACCTATAGTTTTGTAAACTCTCCTGTCTTAAGTCTCATACATTCTACTAATGTACTTTCACAAAAATGACTTTTCTCTAACACAAATTTTATATCAGTCTTTTTCTTAAATTACGCAGTGACCACTCTGTTGCCTTCAGTGTTGTCACATGACCGATGATAGTCACAGGCCTAATACACTTCCTTGAGTGTACCCCAATTTTGACAAAACTCCGAAGTATAATTTTATGAAGTCTAGGCTTTAGTAATTTATAATTGTCAGCATAGGCTTCAATAATTTATAATTGCCATGGTTATTGATGGTTTGGCAGTGGTGATTTACTAACCATCATGGCTTAGAACAGGTAGGCTCTAGATAAAGTGCTGTTTACTTTTCTTTATTTTTTGGTGAACTAGCTAAAACTCCATCTTTTACTCTTTCACTCAGTAAACTACATTGGAATCAACGTGAGGATAATGTTGGGGCAATCTTGAATGGGCTCTTAGATATGTTTACAAAGTAAGTCATTTACAAATTGCAGTACTATGGCTTTAATTACTAATAAATTACTTATGACCTCCTTCATAAATGGCCATCTATCGCCACGATTGATAAAACCTGAATTTAGATCAAAGTCCAGACTCTTTACCATAACATGCTAAGCCCTCCATGGTTCAAGCTAGTCATTCATTTATTCATCCACCTATCCATTTGCCCATCTATTTGTCAAATACTTACTGAGCATCCATTATTTTCTAGGGAATTGTTTGTTAGGGCCTAGGGATATGCTAGTGAACAAACACAGGTTTTGCTGTCATAGAGTCGATGACCACAGCACTTCAGACTTCTCAGCCCCTTTGATATGTGCTTGTCCAACTTCTCTCCTCACAGTTTCCAGCCAAATTGATGATTTATGGTTCCCTGATGCATTAAAGTATTTCTTTTGTTGGCGATTCTCCCTCCACTGCCTAGAATGCCCTTCCTCATTCTGTCAACCTGGTGAATACTCACCTTAGTTATTACTTCTCTATTCCCTGTTTCTGAATGGCGTCTCCATGAAAACCAAGAAACTTTTAATAATTTATCTCAATTGTAATTTAAATGTTTTGTTCGTAAGCCTTTCAGACATAATTCTTTAAAAAGGTAGCTCTTAAAATCCAAGTTAGAAGAGGACATGTGATGAGTGGTAGTGTGGTTTTGGCGGGTAGTGGTGTGTGGGTGTGACATAATTGATGAATTTGGTTCCTAGTGGAGTAGACAGAATATTGGGGTTGGAATTCTAGGGGAAATGAATTAGAAAATATGAGGTTTTCAAAAAGATAAGCTTGATTATTCTATAAAATTTACTCTTCTAGAACACGTTGTTCCTTAAGATTATGGGAGAGTTTTATGCTTTCCTTGCTTTATTTATTCATGAAAGTTTCTTTTTGGCAGCTTTCTGTGTTCTTTTTCTCTTATACACTTGGTCAGATATATGATTGAGAATATGCTTTTCTAGGCATTTGATTTTTTTAAAACCAGTTTTATTGCGGTATAATTTGAATACAATAAAATGTATTTAAGTAATAGTTGAATGAATTTTGAGAAATGTAGCCACCCATGTAAACACAGCTACAATAAAAATGTATATTTCTCTCACTCCAGAAAGTTACCTTGTGCCTCTTTGTAGTCAAGCTCCCTCCCCACCCTGTGCCACAGGCAACCACAGATATGTCCTTGGCCACTATCTATTTTGTCAGGTATTTGATTTACACACTGTATTTCTTGTTCAAAGCCATCTGGTATCAGTCTTCTTCCCATCATGGCCCTCTGTACATAGAGCTTGGGAGCTGATCTCATTTTCTTTCCTGCTTTTCCAAAATGCACACTGCATGCCTCTTCCTTTCTCTTCGGATACCATTATTAGTTCATTTTCTTTTATATGAGTCCACTATAGACTTAGGCCATAAGTGATTGCCAAGGAGTTTCAATGTCAAACTCTTTTCACCTCCAAATTTCAATTATATTATTTTCTAAGGCCTATTAAAAGGAACAGAAGAAACCTCCCAAATTACAGTTTTGTAAACGCCTTTATATTAGTTATATTCTTTATGACATCCACGTAATATATATATATATAATGAGGAAAAGTAAAACAAAAGATAGCAGGCTTACTTTCCAAAGTTCTCTATATTATAAAATCACTCTAATGTGTAGTAATTAAGAGGAAGATGAAAAAGTAATATTAAAGATAGTTGTGAGCACATTTGGGGTATTATCAGAATGAGTATGTTAGTTCTTTAACAAATTGGATATCTTAGAAAACTGGTTTTTTTTTTTTTGTGATGCATCACAACTGTTTTTAGTGCTGTTTACTTTTCTTACTTTATTTATGGAGTTAGGAGGTAATTATTTAGAAGTAGTGATTTAATGCTATTTCAGTTGGCATTTAATTGGGTTTACATGTCGAAAGATACATAGAATTAGGTATTTAATTAGAGGTTTTATAGTGGTGAAATATACCAAGTGAACAATCTTGTGAACTTTCCAATGTGCTTTCCTATTTGAATATCTTCCCAGGTGTGAATCTCTAAAATTTTCCTCCTCTTTTATCCAACTATTTATTTAGCCTTTCCATCACATCCTGAACAGCACAGGTAATCACACCCCTGGGTGTTTTTTCATTCTGAATAAAATACAACTTTTTCCTTTCTAATATGGATACCTTTTCCTCCCTCCCTCCCTCCCTCCCTCCCTCCCTTCCTCCCTCCCTCCCTCCCTTCCTCCCTTCCTCCCTTCCTTTTTTCCTTCCTTTTCGTATTGGTCTGCATAGGACTTCCAGTACTATGCTTAATAGTAGTGGTGAGAGTAGGCACCCTTGTCTTGTCCTGATCCTATCAGGAAAGCTTTCAAAAAGGGCTTGACATAGATGCCCTTTTTATTGTAGTACATTCTTTCTATACCCAATTTGTTGAGAGACTTTTTTTTTTTTTAAATCCTGAAAGGATGTTGAATTTTGAATGATTTTTCCACATCTATTGAAATGATTATATGCTTTCTTTCATTCTATTTAAGTGGTGTATCACATTAATTGTTTTGGATATGTTGAACCATCCCTGTGTCTCAGGAATAAATCCCATTTGATTATGGTGTATGATTTTCTTAATGTGCTGTGGTTAGCAAGTGTTTTGTTGAGAATTTTTGCATCTGTATTCATCCAGCATATTAATTTATAGTGTTCCTTTCCTGTAATTTTCTAAATCTGGATTTGATATCAGGGTTATGCAGTGATTCCCAACATGGGGCATACACCTCACAGGGGGGCAATTTGATTTTTAAGGGGGGCAATTGGAGAATGAGTCATTAACAGTAAATTTTTTGCATTTCTTATGGTTGTAGGGGACTCACATACAGTATTAAAAATACATTGTGACATATTTATGCATTTCAGTTCTCTATTATATTTTGAAACTATTTGCCATTTTTCATATCACTTCATATTATTATTATTTTTTTAAACAATTTCTTAGTGGTGTCTTCCTCAGTACTTTAACTGTCCTTTCATTCTTTTATTTTTCTCTTTCATGGATGCCATGTTCTTTGGAAGCTTGTTTAGAACAAGTTAATGGCCTTTTAGACTTCCTCCATGTGAATAGGAGTTCACTTTTTGAATAATAAGAATTATATGTCACAGGGTGGGCATCAGGATTTTAGAGATGCTTAGGTGGAGCATGGCCAAAAAACCATTGGGAATCACTGGGGTAATGCTTACTAAAATGAGTTTCGGAGTGTTCCATCTTCTTCAATTTTTTTTGAAGAATTTGAGAATAGCCCTAACCAGTTTGGCTCAGTAGATAGAGTGTCCGCCTGTGGACTGTAGGGTCCTGAGTTGGATTCCGGTCAGGGGCACGTGCCCAGGTTGTGGGCTTGATCCCTAGCAGGGGACATGCAGGAGGCAGCCGATTGATGATTCTCTCTCATCATTGATGTTTCTGTCTCTCTCTCCCTCTCTGAAATCAATAAAAATATATTTAAAAAAAAAAAGAATTTGAGAATATTGGTGTTAATTCTTTAAAAGTCTTATAGACTTCACCATTGAAATCATCTGGTCCTGAGCTTTTCTTTTTTGGAAAGTTTTTTGATCACTGTTTCAATCTCTTCCTACTTTTAAATTTCTGTCTTTGATTTTAGACATTTTTATTATAAGGTATCTTGGAAAGATTCAGTATTGGTTAAAATTTTTGGATATCAATAACTTCGTGAACTTGAATGTACAAATCTCTCCCCAGATTTGGAAATTTCTTGGCAATTATTTATTTAAATAAACTTTCTGCCCCTTTCTCCCTGTCTTCTTCTTTTGGGACTCCAGTAATGTATAGATTGTTTCTTTTAAAGATGTCTCATAATTCACATAGGCTTTTGTTTCTTTTTTATTCTTTTTAAGTTTTTGCTTCTCTGACTGGATAATTTCAAATGAGCTGTATTCTAGTTTACTAATTCTTTTTTTCTGTTTGAGTCTGCTGTTGAAAATTTCTATTGATTTCTTTGGTTCCATCATGAATTCTTCAACTCTAGGGTTCCTTTTTTATTTTCTTTTAATGGTTTCTATTTCTTTGTTGAACTTCTAATTTTGTTCATCTGTTGTTTCTTGATTTCATTTAGTTTTATATATTTATTTTTCTATAGTTCATTGACTTTCTTTAAGAGGATTCTTCTGAATTCTTTATCAGTTCATCAATCAATTTTTTTTGGGTCAGTAATTTGAGCTATTAGTTTCCTTTTGTTGTGTCATGTTTCTTCATTATTCATGATCCTTATGGCCTTGTATTGGTGTCTGTGGATTTTAAGAAGTAAGCATCTCTTCTAATCCTTACACACTAGCTTTTGTAGGCAAAGCCCTTCACCAGTCAGCATGTTCAGGTAATGTAGACGGGCAGTCTTGTGGTGTCTGGGTGTAGGCTTACTGCTGGAGTCTTTGGCAGGAAGGACTGGTGCTTGGGTCAGCAGGCGGGCAGGTCTGGTGCTTGGGCACGTGGGACCAGACTGCAGCCTGTGTTCACTTGGGTAGGCCTGGTGTTTGACTCTGTGGTAATGGGCCTAGAACATATGTCTTCATGGATAGATATTGATTCTGGGCCCCCTGGTATCAACCAGATGCTAGGGACCACTGGGATGAACCCATTTTCTGGATATGAGGGAGTTAGTACATTACTGGGATGGGGGGAGCCTGGTTACTGGAGCCGACCTGGATGCTCTGACCACATAGGCCAGTTTGTCTCTGGGGTGAGCCTGGAAACTGGGTCCATGGAGTATGCCTGTAACTAGGGGTGCAGTGGTTGGCCTCTAGGCTGGAATTATGGGGGATGGCCTGGTGCTGGGGAAGGCTGGGAGACAGTCAGTCAGTGGGAGCTAGTCTGGAGTCTAGATCCACAGGGGCCACTTTGGTGCTGGGATTGGCTGAGGGCCTGGGGCTGTGGCATTTACCTGGCACTGCGGTAGCTGGCCTGGCACTGCGGTGGTCAAAAACCTGGAACTGTACTCATCAGTTGAAGACCATTTGCCATATGCTGGCCTTTGTCGGAAGTCTTGTTTTGTAGGTACCTGCATAAAGCTTGGGCTCATGGGGGCTAATTAAGATCCTGTTGCCACAGAAGCCACTGAAGACCCCAAGAGCTTGCTGGCACTGGGATGTGATGGGAGCCCGGACTTCAGGAGCTGCCAGGGGCTATTTGGGCTAGCAGGGTCCAGGGTTATCTGGGGGCCTGATGCTGGGGAAGTCACCTGGGCTGTTGGAGACGACAGACCTCAGGGTAAGCCAGAGGCCTGTGTTTGTGGGTGGTCACAGGGGGCCACCTAGGGTCTCAGAGTTGGCCTGCTAGTAGGGTGGACTGGTTCTGTGGTCTGTGGTGAGGCCAGGTGCTCATTTCACATTCCTTTTCTCACTAGGAGAGTATCTCCATGCAGCGGCCAGGTTTTGGGGGAAGGGGTGTTGTGTATAATGTGAATCTACCTTTCTTACCCTTTTCAATGCATCTTTTCTTATGTCTGTACTTCACTCAGGTGCTATAATTCTTTTCCTGGAATTCTTGGTTCTTGTGAAGGTATTTTCATGTGCCGCTAGTTTTCAAATTGATGTTTCTTGGGAGCATTGGTGGAAGGGGATGAGTATTAAAATGCCTATGCTGCCATATTGCTGACATTACTCACTGTCACAAAAGCATTTCCCTTATGTTTTCTTCTAGAAGTTGTAAAGTTTCAGGTGTTATGGTTTGATTTTTAATTCATTTTGAGTTTTTGCATATGGTATAAGGGTTTAACTTTATTATTTTGCACATGGATGTCTAGTTTCTTGAATTCCATTTATTGAAGAGACTGTCCTTTGCCCATTGATTGAGCATGGCACCCTTGTTGAAGATCATTTACCATATATATGAGAATTTATTTCTGGGTTCTCTGTTCTATTCCATTGGCCTATTTGTCTTTTTGCAGCTATCACACTGTTTTGATTACTTTAGCTTGGCAATGTGTTTTGAAATTGTTCTTTTTCAAAATTATTTTGGCTATTTGGGCCCCCTAGATATTTTATATAAATTTTAAGATGAATTATTTTATTTCTGCAAAAAATCGCCTTTGGGATTTTGATTGGCATTGTATTGGATTTATAGATTACTTTGGGTAGCATTGACATCTTAACAATATTGTCGTCTACCCCATGAATACAGGATGTCTTTTCATTCTTTGTGTCTTCTCTAATTTCTTTCAGCAATGTTTTAGAGTTTTCAGTGTAAAAATATTTACCTCCTTGATTTGATTTATTCCTAAGTATTTTTTAATGCTATTGTATATGGAATTGTTGTTTTAATTTTCTTTTTTGGAATGCTCATTATTGGTATATAGAAATGCAAGGGATTTTTATATATAGATTTTGTATTTTGTGACTTTGGTGAATTTGTTTATTCAACAGTATTTTTTTTCTGGAATCTTTAGGGTTTTCTATATAAGACAGTGTCATCTGAGAACAGAGATAATTTTACTTCTTTTCTAATTTGAATATCTTGTTGGCAATTTTTAAAGGGAAGATACATTTGCAGGCTGCCAACAGTTCTTGGTACGGAACAATGCTACACTGACATTTTCAGAGTACTCACAGGAGTGTAATGCTGCTTCCTTTTGCCAGCAATAGTGTGATTAATTGGGTTAGCACTTTTTTTGTTTGTTATCATCCTATTTGAGATCTGTGAAGAAATAATGGGTTGATATATAACTACTTATTATAGTCAGTAAGTATTGATCAGAATTAAGTTGAATCTGCTTGAAAATCAGTTTCTGTCTTGCAACAGGTTACTCAAAACAATCTAATGATGACCTCTTTCTGAATGTATCATTAAGATAAACTGCACACAAACATACACACAAACACACCAGTATACATACACATACATACTGATACACCCACCTGTACACACACTGACATACACAAACCTATTCTTATTATCTCTCTTCATTTCTGACTTTGTGCTATAGTTGTTGTCTCCTATACGTATCATCCACATTCATTTCCTTTTTACTACCCTCCTTCATTTTCTTTTTTCTTACACTCATGCTGCCACCTCATATACATTTTCCTATGAAGTGGAAAGGCAGGAGAGGTTTATGAAACAGTTTAGACTTGCTACAAATGTTGAGCTAGGAGATGCTGTAAGATGAAATACTAATGCATTTGGCAATGGTGAGTGAATGGTGTAATCTTTTTATTTGGTAAATATATGTATACAAGCATTCAGGAGAAAGTTGTTATTGTGCATACTTTTGTCAAACCAAATCACTATGAAAGAAGTGAGAGATTTCACGGTTCTTGTGACAGTCACAAGAAATAGATTGCATTAATCACGCTGCATAAAAAGACAGAAGCAAAGGTTGAAACGTTAAACTTTTAGAGATGAGTCATAATTGTAATGGTGCTATTTGTCTTCAAAGTTCTTCACAAAATGAAATAACATTTTCCTCATAGTCACAATTACATTAGCGCCTTTCAAAGATGTTGGAATTAAAATAAAGAGGTTAAAAGGAGTCACTTCAGACCAAGAATGGAAGCCAACTTTTGAGAATCAAAATTTCCATATGATAATAGAAAAAAAAATGTTTTGAAGTAGAAAACGTGTATCTCTGATTCTGGGTTTTCCTCTGTGTCAACTTTAGCAAGTCTCTTAGCCCCTCATGACTTACTTCCTACCTACTTCCCAATTTCCTTACTCTTAAATGAGGGGTATCTAAGTTAACTTTCAGTATTTAAGTAGTTTTCTTAAAAATACATTTTTATTGATTTTGGAGAGAGAGAGAGGGAGAGAGGGAAACATTGATGTGAAGGAGAAACTCACCAGATGCCTCCTGCACATCCCTCACCTGGGATTGAGTCTGCAACCCGGGCAAGTGCCCCAACTGGGAACCTATCAGGTGACCTCTGGTGCTCGGGGCAATGCTCAACCAACTGACCAACACCAGCCAGGGCTAAGTAGTTTGATTCAATTATAGAAATCTTTTTTCCTGTCTGAACATTATGCTTAGTACTCCTTAACTGGCACATTTAATTAATGAAGACTTTTGGTACTCATTATGCATGCCATTTAACTTTTAAGATAGGGAAAAAAGCCTCAAAGATGTGACTGTAATTTAGTCTCTTCTCGAGTGTTGAAAAGGTGATCCAGTAAGTATGCAGGAAAAGGGAATGACAATTAAATGCCAGTGTGTTGCTTCAGCAATTTCTGATTATGGAAATCATGAATAATGGGATTCTTGTGAGAACACAGGTGATAGGTAGCAGGCTCTCACAGGACCTTAAGAATAGGGACCCGATGATGTTATTGTCCTCTTAGTGATACAAGTTTCATGGATCTTTACTCTAGTACCCACCATTACTATGACTCTGTTTCTTTCTGTGTAAATTCCTGTGTCTGTTGGTTGATTTTGTCCATATTTTCCCCTTTTAGTTCCAGAGTGATGAAATCTGACTTGCCTAACCAATTATTATTTCTATCCATTGGACAGAGCTTTATGTGCTAGGTCTCCCAATGACCATTTTGAGATGCTCAGGAAATAGTCTGAAAGTTGGGACTGTAGGCTGTGTATTCTCTCTTAGAAAGAGTTACTAGGCAGAGTAGGACTCAATATTCAATACAGACATAACTGGAATACTGAATTTTAAGTAGTCTACCTTTTAAGGATGCTCTTTTAAATAAGCATAATGTTTTTCTTCACGAAATGACCAGACTATGACAGCATGGACTTCTGGTACTAGTGTTGTGGTTTATATTAATGGGACATTACACTCAGTTGTTGGTGTGAAAAAAACAACAGTATATAATGTGCAAGGCAGAGATGCACAACTTAGAAAGCTTGTCATGCCATTTGTTTTATTTATTTGTTTTATTTCTTAAGCCTTTGCACTCGCTTGCTTTTTTCTCGATTCCTTTATTCTAATGCTAACCGTGTTGAGTCACACTCGACATCCAAGTGCAAAAGGTTAATTAAATTTACTAGCGGCCTAGTGCACAAAATTCACGCATTGGGCGGGAGGGGTGTCCCTTGGCCCGGCCTGCACCCTCTCACAATCCAGGACTGCTGGCTCCTATCCGCTCACCTGCCTGCCTGATTGCCCCTAACTGCCTCTGCCTGACTGCCTGATCACCCCTAACCACTATGCCTGCCTGCCTGATTGCCCCTAACCACTCTGCCTGCCTGCCTGATTGCCCCTAAACACTTTGCCTGCCTTTCTGATCGCCCCTAACTGCTCGCCTGCCTGCCTGATCACCCCTAACCACCTCTGCCTGGGCCCCCTGCCCACCATGGCAGCTGCCTCTGCCCCGGCCCCTGCTGCTTCTTCCAGAAGGTCGTCCAGAAGGATGTCTGGAAGGTCGTTCGGCTGTCTGGTCTAATTAGCATATTATGCTTTTATTATTATAGATTGGGTAACATTGGTTAATAACATTATATAAATTTCAGGTGTACAAGTTTAAAATGTGACATCTGTATACTCTCTTGTATGCTCACCACCTAAAGTCTAGTCTCCTTTCTTCACCATTTATTTGACCCCCTTTGCCCTATTTGTGTTGTCTGTATCTAGGAGTTTGATTTTTTCTTTGTTTTGTTTATATACTTGTTGCTTTTTGTTTTATATCCCATGTATGAGTGAAATAATATAGTTCTTGTCCTTTTTTCTCTGATTTATTTCACTTAGCATAATATTCTCAAGATCCACACATGTTTTTGCAAATGGCAATATTTTATCTTTTATATGGATGAGTACTATTCCATTATATATATGTTGCACATCTTCTTCATCCAATTATTTGTCAAAGGACTTATAGGTTGTTTCCATGTCTTGGTTATTGTGAGTAATGCTGCATTGAACATCAGGGTACATCTTTACAAATAAGTGTTTTCAATTTTGGGGGGTAGATACCCAGAAAAGCGTTTGCTGGGTCAGATGGTACCTCTATTCTTAATTTTTTGAGGAACCTCCACACTGCTTTCCATAGTGACTGTACCAGTTTATATGCATTTCTACCAACAGTATATGAGGGTTCCCTTTTCTCTACATCGTCGCCAACACTTATTTCTTGTCTTGATAACAGCCATTCTAACAGGTGTGAGGTGGTACCTCATTGTGGTTTTGATTTGCATTTTTCTTATAACTGATGTTGAGCATTCTTTCATATATCTGTTGGTCATCTTTATGTCCTCCTTGGAAAATTGTTTTTTCAGGTCCTCTGCCCATTTTTAAAAAAAAATATATTTTATTGATTTTTTACAGAGAGGAAAGGAGAGGGACAGAGAGCTAGAAACATTGATGAGAGAGAAACATCGACCAGCTGCCTCTTGCACACCCACTACCAGGGATGTGCCCGCAACCAATGTACATGCCCTTGACTGGAATCAAACCTGGGACCCCTCAGTCCGCAGACCGACGCTCTATCCACTGAGCCAAACCGGTTTTGGCATCCTCTGCCCATTTTTTAATTGAATTATGTTTTTGTTGTTGCTGTTGAGTTATAAGAGTTCTTTATATATTTTGGATTTTAACCCCTATTGGAGGTATGACTTGAAAATATTTTCCTCCCATTTGGTTGGTTGCCTTTTTGTTTTGTTGATTTTTTAAATTTATTTTT
Source organism: Ia io (assembly GCA_025583905.1). Taxonomy (NCBI): domain Eukaryota; kingdom Metazoa; phylum Chordata; class Mammalia; order Chiroptera; family Vespertilionidae; genus Ia; species Ia io. Next base: position 41,072,265 of record JAJQQW010000012.1, on the reverse strand, counting down.
TGCAATGGAGAAGCTTTTTGGTTTGATATAGTCCCACTCAATCTGGTTGAGCGCAGCCACTTGGGAGCCCAGGTTGAAAGCTAGAGGAAGTGAATAAATGAGGTTGGAGTATGATAATCTTATCCCCTTGTTATGAGCTTCTTTAGGGTGGGTTGGTTCTCTTGACCAAGGGTCATTGATTCTCTCAAAGTGACTCTCTCTCTCTGACTTTCTCTGGGTCTTAGATACTATTCATTTTCTTGCCTTTTGGTCCTAGGGGTGACATACTCCACTGTTATTAGCATGTAGTTTATTCATTATAGCCATTGTCAGTGGTTCTCAATGTTTAGTGTGCATTAGAATCACCTGGAAAAGTTGATAATGCAGATTTCTGAGCCCCACCCCCAAAATTTATGATTTAGTAGATCTGGGGTGATGCTCCAAATTTACGTTTTTAACAAGTTCCTAGGTAATGTTGATGGTGCTGGTCCAGAAACCACACTAAGAGAACCAGTGTCTTATGGTTTCCTTGTACTTTGCCCAAAGCATTATTAAATTATCCTTTTCTTTAAACCGTATTCTATTCTAATTTGGATGTGCTGTTTGCCATGGGACCATGTGTCCTATTCTTTTCTACTATAGCAAAAATGGTCTAGAGCCCTGGCCGGTCTGGATCAGTGGATAGAGCGTCGGACTGTGGACTGAAAGGTCCGAGGTTCGATTCCGGTCAAGGGCATGTACCTTGGTTGCGGGCACATCCCCAGTAACGTTTCTCTCTCATCAATGTTTTTAACTCTCTATCCCTCTCCCTTCCTCTCTGTAAAAAAAAAAAAATTAAAAAATCAATAAAATATATTTAAAAAAATGGTCTAGAGAATACAGAACCAAACATGGAATTCTGAAATTATTTTTATCATGCGTTCAGGGAGTACAGAACAGGAAAATGGGACATGGATAATTCATGGCATGTGGGAGCATAATAGTTACTCAAATTATCATTAGTGGATGAAGTATAGATGAAAGATAGAGTTTTGGGAGATGAAGAGATATTTAGTGGTATGGTAATGATAACACATTAAAAATTATGGAGTCCTCTGGCTTCTTTTTATGATGCTAAGGAGAGTAAACAGGGAAAAACTGTGAGTAGTTAAAAACTGTGAACATACAATTAAGAACATATGTGGACAAATAAAAAGCCATCTGTTGCAGACTTGCAATCAAGGAGGCACCCGTTACCTGTATTTTTAAGGCAAATATGTCTGAGGAAGATCTAGCCCTAAACCTAATCCCCATTTCCTAGTAAGAGATATAGCCCGTCAGTGCATAAAGCCCTTTCACTTGCCTAACTAACTAATGTTGAGTAACCTCAGGATACACCTTTCCCACTTCTTATTGACTCAGTATAGCCTACTAGGTATATGCAAAGGTACACACAGGGAATACAACAAAAGAGTTCAAGGCCTTGCCAATCTGTAGTAGCACATATTGGGGAGTAGATGCTAATATCCATCTGACTAAATTCATTTGCATTGGTGTACTCGAGATTTTAGATTTCATATATTGTCTCAGGCCCTTGGAAGAGGCATTAGTAGACTATGAACTATATTAATTGAATCTTGAACTCAATGATGACTATAGTTAACGAGATAGAAATGTTTGAGTTTAGCTAACATACTGTAGAAGAAAGAACTTAAAGGTTTAGGTAAACCAAAATGCCTGAATGGATCAGCCGGCTCTTAACCATGCTCCCTAGGAAGGCCAGAGGATGCTCTTTTTGTCAGAGCACTAAGAAATGCAGTGGTGAGGGGGATGACAGTATTTTTGAATTGGTCTGTGGTTGCTGTCCTCTCTCGGAAGGAGATGATAGTGAGTTATGCTATAATAGAATTAGGTTCTCTGATCTTAATAGGATTAATGGGAGGTATCAGAGTGATAGAGGCCAGCTAGTGCTCCTTAATCATTATGAACAAGATGTTTGAAACTATGACAACAAGCCACAGGGGTGGGTTTGGCTTATAAGGATCTTTGGGAGTGGTTCTCAAACATTACTGTGCATCAGACTTACTTGGGGAGCTTGTTAAAATCCCGGCTTCTAGCCCCCACCTCCAGAGTTTCTAAATCAATAGGTCTGAAGTGGTATCTGAAAATTATCAGTTCTAATTGAATTTCTAATCAGGTGATGCTGGTGGGCTGGGGACCATTAATCTATAGCAGTAGCTAACTGATTATGCAATTCTGAGATTAAAATACATGTTCAGCCTTCCAGAGTACCAACTGATAAGAATAGGCAGAAAAATCCTGCCTTGTGGCAGGTCTTAAGGGAAGAAATGTGTCACCTTAGTATTTTGGAAATACGCCAATTCAATTCAATTCTATTATAGCATAACTCACTATCATCTCCTTCCTACAGAGCCTCTCATATAAGGGAGAGGCCAGGTCCCTTTGTAAAAGGACATTGCAATGTAGCCATGGGTGTGTATTGTGCATTTTTATCCAATCCATCTCTAAACATACTTCAATGATATATTAGTACAGGAGGAAAAGGCATTGTCTTGATTTATAGATCAATCTTTAGGGTTTACTGAAACCAGCTGTAAATGGGTAGGTGGTGCTCTATAGCCCCATGCACAGATGACCCTGAAAGGCAGTGGGGAAAGAAAATCTTCTCAATATACAGAACCCTGCAGCCTTCTACCAGGGTACACTTGAGAAAGGGAAATTCACAGGCCCTGTGAGTTATTAGATTCTGGCTCTAAACTTATACTGATCCCCAGAGATCTTAAATGCCACCACGGTCCACCAGTCAGCAAAGATTTATGGAAGTCTTGGGATAGATAGTAATGTTATGAATCCAATAGCAGTTCCCTGTCCCTGTTTAACTTGATTGTTTGGTGAACGCGAATGTCATATGGCTTGTGGAGCATGAGAATGTAGTTTTGCAAACCTACTCAGGTGGTGATGCTAATTGCACATATTATTCCAATTGGAGTATTTTTATGGGAGTAAACTAGCACAGCTCCCCGGAAGTGTTTTATTTTATATCCCCATTGGTAAGGGGAAACCAGAAGTCATGTGTGTTTATATGGCAAGGACAATGGTATATGTTTACAGTTTTTAGCATAAGTAATATTCAACTGATCACTGTTACATGTAACCGAGAGGTATTTCAGTTTCCTTTATATACAACAGAACATCATATATGTCATTTACATTGATATGTTATGCTAATTTATCCTAATTGGCAGGGAGTAGCAGGTATCCCAGTCACCTTCATAAGATATATACATGTCAGAGCGTGGGAGATAAACCCTGTAAAAATTCAAGGGCCTGCCACATAAGTGAAGTTTCTACAATTATCTCGAGACTGAAGCAGGTTGTTTCTCCTGAAGTGGAAACAAATGACTGCACCTGCATCTCGGACCCCCTTCACCACCAAGAGTTAGGCATCATTCTTGGCGAGCCTCTTTGGATTTTGGATGCAACATGTTTTACCTTTAAGCAGGCTGCTGCCGCCCATTTACTGGGCAAAGTCTAGACTCCCAGTTTCAGTGAAGCCAGGAGAAAGCAAGAGCTCTGCAGTAGATCCTCTCTGCAGAGCAAACTGTCCTGCCTCATGAATTTTATGATTCAGATGACTCAATGTATTGGGAATGTATGTGTCAGAGACGCTATTTGGAATTTCTGACAAACCCCAAAGGAGAATCACGGCACAGACTCCCTTTCCCGCCCCCCAAACAACTATTCCCATTTGGAAAGCAGTTTTCTTGTTTATGGACCCTGGTAAAGACTGAACACCCACCTGACCGCAGGGTGAACTAGATGTTATCTAATATAGTGAACCATAAAAACTGGATATGCTCAGCAGCATTCCTTTATAAATCAGCCTGAGAAGGTCCAGAAGGCACAAGTAGACTGAATAAGTAGGTGACTTAAACTCCCATGGTACTTGGTCCCATGCCTACAGCTTCATGGGGAGTAACTTATGATATGTTAATAAAGAAAGAACATGGATGGTCTGGTTTATGGGTGAATTTGCATGGTATACTGAAATCAGTTCAGGGCACAGGCACTGCACTACAACCCCATGCAGGAATAACCATGAAAAGCACTGTTTCGGGAAGTTCTTCCTGAGCCTTGCATCCAGTTGTTAATTTTGTGTAGAAGTAGAGATGTCCCAAGGTATCATTATATGTACATTCATTCATGGGCAGTACCTAACATGTTGCCTGACTTATTAGGAACCTGGAAAGAAAAAATGGGGAAGTTGGTGACAAGGAGGCCTGGAGGAACTCAGAATTGTCATGCAGTGTGGAGATATTCTTGTCTTACGTGAATGCCTGCCAAAGAGATACACGTGGACGAGGCACTCACTTTTTAGGTGGACCAGGGACCCCTGTGGCTTGCTCAAAGTGTTTATGTACAGTGTGGATAGGGCAGCTGAATAGATGTATAAAAGGCTCAGTAACAAGGTTTTTTTCTTCCCTGAGGTTGACCTGGCTTACATCTGGTTTATCTGCTGAGTATCCAGCTTGCCAATTTCAGGCACTAATGTTAACATCATCCTCATGGGACCATCCAGCTACCCATTAGTATGTGTATGGAGAAGCCAGTACTTTGTTCCTACAATGATGCAAAGTCCAAATGTTGATTTCTTTCCTACTCTTTATAGGGCTTCTGCCATTTTTAGACTTACTTATAACGTGTTTTATCCATTTCCAAGGTATCCTCATAACATCATCTCCAATTAGTAGACTTTCTTACGGCATCAGAGGTTTCAAGCCCATAGAATTTACTAGTCTTACCATGGACACATAATTGAGAAACAGCTGGCTTTTTAAAGTGGTGGCATGGTCTGCTAAAGGTTCAGCAGTAGGGCTAGCAGAGAGATAATCCTATATAATAAAAAGCTAATATGCAAATTGTCCCCTTGGGAATTTGACCGGGAGATTGGGAGTTTAATCGCTCACTATGGCATGTGCTGACTACCAGGGGGCGTCACAGAACATGGAGGGCGACCAGTGGTGGCAGCAGGGCACTGAGGGAGCGAGACGGGGAGGAGGCAGGGAGGCCTGGAGGCAGGGAACCTGATTGGCCCTGATTGCCGGCCAGGCCTAGGGACCTTACCCGTGCACGAATTTCGTGCACTGGGCCTCTAGTACTGTAATAAAGGTTTAAAGAGAAAATAGAAAAATATTCATGCTATAACTTTTGACTATATTCTCCTCTCCCAGAAACCTCTTTATTAAGATACTATTAAGATAATTTCTAGAATAATAGTGACTTCTTACTGGGCCATTGCTTACCCTTGTTTTATTTTTGTGAGAAAATTTTTGTTAGAACAAGGAATTTAACTTCTTTCTCCTTTAAAAATTCACAACATCCACAATGTCTGCCAGGGGTCCTCCATTAAGATGTGGCTTCCACTGTGAACTGCACACACTGGGCATCGTAGGTGGTGGTCCTGCACGTGTGCAGTATATGCCAGTTTTCAAAGCCCTGTTACATAGCATTGCTTATCAGCATCTGAGGTAAGTTGTATGATCAACAGGTTTAAGAGAACAAAACATCAATGCCACAGGTGCATGTAATTATAACAGATGCATTTTATTTAACTCTTAATTTATTCTCACCTGGGATAATTAAAATCCACATTCAAACTTTTAGAAATTGAGAAGCAACTCCATAACCTCTTTGCAAGATTTACCACCATTAACACAGCTTTCCACGGGAAATCAAAATAAAACTGGAATCCAGTTGGTTTCCCACAAAGTGTAAAACATAAAGCACAATGTAATGCACTGCATCTCCTTTTCAAATATGAAGATGAAATGGTACCACATCATCTTACCTCTTTAGGTTCCATCATCATCCCTCCCATTTTTACTTCCAGTTGGCTCTTCAAAGAGCTATAGTGAAACCATAATTTAAGGGGTAGAACCATTTCACCAATGTTTGTAATAAAAACTAAAAAAGGTTTAGTTTTACTTAGAAGAGTAAGGAAATGGTAAAAAGCCATGAAGTTGTTCATATATTTTAAATTCAAGTGAAAATCATGCTTTGAAAGAGCTCCATTTCTGGTTAGCAATACGAAACAGGAACAGGTCATGTGGCTCAAGGTGTGTTTCACCCAAAAGTTCTGTGTAGTCACCGTATAGCATAACAATGTCATCCAGGAACTCTAACCGATTGATTAGGGGTTGAAGCTCTGGTGACTAGTATCACTTATTGAAACTTTTTCTTCCTTGGTCAATACTAGATAACATTAAGATTCCAGTTTAGGATACTAAATTGTATAAATACCTGCAGGGGCTTAGTAGATTAGTAAAGTGAATAGAACCACCAGCACTTCTTTCAATCAAAAGGAGTTCTTAGATCCCTATATTCTTGATTATATTAAACTAGTGTCCTGGTGCATGGATTTGTGCACACTGAAAGGAAATTAATTAGAAGAAAAATTTTAATATCACGATTTGCATCTTGCTAATGAAAAGAAAATAGGATTCTAATGAGTCTCCTATCTACCTACTCCAGGACTTCTGTGAGGATCAAATGAGATGAGGCATGTGAAAACGCTTCACAAACATTTTGTTAAACTGTAAAATGTTTGCACCTGGCTATAAAGCAAGTTGGGTTCCTGGGCTGAAGAAACTCCAAGGAGGCTAGTTGCTAGGGATAGGGAGAGTAAGCCAGGTGTTGCTATGTGACATCATTACTTGGTGCCTACAGCCACCATTTCCAGGCTGGGCTGGGCTGTGGGCCGCATTTTGCACCATGGGGTCTTGGCAGTGTTGGCTGTGATTTGGTGGGGTGTCAGTCTGGGGTGATGGCAGAGCCTGTGTCCCACTTGGTTTGTGTTGGTTTGTCAGTGCCAGGTTCACAGTGCCGTTTATTTTTAAGTGGCCAGTGTGCATCATGGCAGCTCCTGCGTTGAGGTCTGCCCCTGGTGGTCAGTGCGTGTCATAGCAACCAGTCAGACCAACAGACACTTAGCCTTTTATATATATAGATTATGTAAAAGTATTATTCTTTAAAATCATGTTGATAAGCTCAAGCAAGTAGATCTTTTTTTCTTTTAAAAGAGTATATTAGATTTGTCCAGCATAACATTTTGAGGAAAAATCCTTCGAAGGTCCTCTTAGAGACAGTTGGAAAGGGGACCCAGGAAAGGTCAAATGTATAAAGCTAACAGATAAAAATCAGCTTAAATTGTTTCTATCAGTGAATATCAATTTTCTTTACATAGCAGAATTTAGTTAATTTTGTTTCATTTAATAAAGATTCTCATATAATGTAGTTCCTGTACTAGATATTTTCATATTTCTAAGTAGTACAGAGTTAAAGATTATTCATAACTGGAACATGTTATCAATGTATCTATTAAGTTTTCTTCTCCTTCTAAATTACATATCTTAAATGTTTTAGGTCCAGCTGAACCTGAACATGGTAAATGGACTCTAGTCACTAAAGAATACCCTGAAAGCTTATATAGCACCAGCAAAGGTTACCAGTATAGATTCTGTTTAGAAGATTACACTGTTATGCAACAAGGATGGGGTCTTATTCAACCCTCTACATTCTTTTATTTTTTTTTTTGAAAATTTCTTTATTGATTAAGGTGTCACATATTTGTCCTCATCCCCCCATTCCCATCCCACCCCCCTCCCCACGGATGCCCCCACCCCCCTGTTGTCCTTAACCATTAGTTAGGCTCGTATGCATGCACACAAGTCCTTTGGTTGATCTCTCTCCCCTACCCCACCTTCCCCTACCCTCCCTCTGAGGCCTGACAGTCCGATCGATGCCTCCTTGTTTCTGGGTCTGTTCTTGTTCATCAGTCTATGTTGTTCATCATTTCCCCTAGATGAGTGAGATCATGTGTTACTAGGAATATACTTATAAGAACCGAATGTGAGACGAGCAATAATAGTTATGCTGACAGGCGAATGAATCAGTCTGTAGTGAGTTTCTTTCTGGACCAACAGTTCTTTTGAGACCCAATTTCAATGTCCACCAGTTCCTTATGTGTACATGTCGGCACTGATTTTTCAGCTCTGGATGGTGGACAAATGGTGGTAATGCAGGTCTGACTCCCTCTGGTTTGGTCTCGCCCGGACCCAGGGGCACGGCTTCACCTGGACTCAGGGGCGCGCGGCCTCACCCGGACCTGGGGCCCAGGATCACCTGGGCCCCAGGGTGCATGGCTTCACCCAGACCCAGGGGCGCGTGGCCTCACCCAGACCCAGGTGCACGCGGCCTCACCCGGTCCCGGGATCCAGACTCACCCGGACCTGGGCTCCAGCCTCCCCCGGACCCAGGGGCGCGCAGCCTCACCCGGACCCTGGGGCGTGCGGCCTCACCCGGGCCCGGGATCCAGCCTCACCCGGATGCAGGGGCGCGTGGCCTCTCCCGGACCCAGGGGCGCGCGGCCTCACCCGGGCCCGGGACCCAGCCTCATCCGGACCCAGGGGCGCGTGGCCTCTCCCGGACCCGGGATCCAGCTTCACCTGGACCCAGGGGCGCATGGCCTCTCCCGGACCCAGGGGGACAGCCTCACCCGGACCTGGGATCTAGCCTAACCCTCTACATTCTTGCCCCTTTACCACTGTTAGCATAACATTTGCTATTCAGTGGGCACTTAATAAATATTTGCTGAAAAACATAAATCAGTAAGTGTTTAGATTCAAATATACATAAGGAAATCTAATCCTCAGAGAAAATATACCAATAGAGACAAGATATACATGGAGAAAAAGCCTCAATGTTGGCATAATTTCAGGGTAATTATACACATACAATCATCCCAAAATTTTAAACTTAAAATGTACTCAAGTACACCAAATGAATTCTCTTACTACTGTTCTCCTTTGGCTCCAAATTTTTCTGTATATGTACCTTCTGCTCCCAAATTTCTCTTCTCTTATTCGGATATTTTTTTTTTCTTGCTTACACTAGCAATTTAGGCAACATTTTTACAAATTAAATGTTTGATATGATTTTTTACAACAAGAAGAATGGATACAAACCTGTGCAATAAATAATATTAAATCAAATAAACAAATTTATTAGGCACCTGAAATTTATACCAAGGAAAAGTCATTTGAAAGTGACTCCCAATTCTGTTACTGAGCTAGGAGTTAAAAAGATTTAAATTATTGCCAGTTAAATCAATCCCAGTGATCGTTTTTTATTGAAGGGAGGATCTAATTTGATTTATAAAAGTTTAATTTCAATTTAGAACGGCTGTTAATATCCTTTATCAACCATTATTTTGTTATACATGGTAGGAAGGTAAGCAGATAAGGCCATCTGCCTAGACTAAGATGCTATGCATTATTTACAGCTCAAATTTTTGTTCAGTAATTGGTAGGTGCAGTTCTAATTTTGCTTGCTAATGACTACAATATATTGTTCAGGAAAATTAGAGAAATAGAATGTTCTGTTACTTTCAGCAGCATTGTAAAAAGTGATGCAATGAGTTTGAGTTGAATTAAGTGCCTTTACCAATATCATAATTCACCTCAAAGGTTCTAATACTAAAAACACAACACTAATGAAATGAACTTGAATAGAATGGAATTTGTGTATTTGTGTGGCATTGACCTCTATTACCAGTTGCCCTTTCTTTATTGTAATTTTCGGTACAAAGTGGTAATTGTTTCAGGATCATCAACGAAATGTGTATTATCTGTGAGAAAACATATATTTAAAATTGTTCTCTTGAATTCCAAATGAAAGTAAAGTACTGCAAAGAAAAAGATGAAAATTCTTTCTCAACTATCTGAAAGAAAAAATGGACTTTTGAAAATTAACACATTACAGAAGATCAGAAGTTGCAAAATTACAAAGGCCTTTTTATCAGAAGCCGAGGAAACCCAGTCATTAGCATGGTAAAATGTATGTGTACTTTCTAAGGTGCCAGCATTTGAGTCACATGGGAATCCAAATTGAATCGTATGGGAAGTTAGGTCAAAGATGACTTTTACTCAAGGGGCTACATGCTGAGACCTGCTTATACATAAAGGCCTTGATGCAGCCATTAAGAGTAAAAAAGTCTTCAATTCCTACAGTGGTAGATTCCATGCCAAGCTCTAATGTATTGAGCACCTCATAGCTGAAGTCACAAATAAATGAAATCAATAAAATCAGGCAGGAAGGTCAAGAACTTGGATTGCTTCTCAGTATTTAAATGTTTCAACGTGGGTTTGAATTATTCCAGGTAGGAATAAATGAAGAGTTGAATGAAATCTGTTTAAGTTAGAAGACATCCTACTGTGGTTCTAATGTTTTATTCTGTTAAATCTTGTTTATTGTACTATTTATCTCAGATAAATTTTTTTCGGGGGGGGGGCGGGCTGGCCTTTTAAACAATCCATAGGCTCATCAAGTATATAGACTAAATCTTACGTTAAAGGGTAACAAACTGTTTGGATGTTCTTAAGGCTAAATGTGCAAGGACCTTCTAAACAGGTCACAGAAATGAGAATGATTAAAAAAAATCACTTGTTAGAGATAACAGTGAGATGAGCTAGAGAGAGAAGAAATGCTTTGTAAACAGGTGGGTGAGCAAGTGATGTGGAGACTTACAGAAAATAAGTAGGAGAGGTTAGATAATTTCATTCATCTTTCATGTCAAGGCCACAGTTTTAGTCACTCAGCAGGTCAAGTACCTTTCATTTGTCCTTGTACTAAAGGTCACACTGTTAACTCCATCTGCCCCTCAAATAACCATAACTCACATTTTGGAAGCACACCATGTCCCAGGCTCTGTACTAAGCACTTTATGTATGTTATTTTATTTAACCCTCACAGCTACTTTATGGAGCAGGTGTCAATATCTCTATCTATAGAAGGGGAAACAGACTTGGAGAGATTAATTTATTACACAGCCTGAAAGAGCCAGGATTAGGATCTGTGGAGCTGCATGCCTCACAAGTTGTATAGGTCTGTAATTAACCAAATTAAATCAGAAAAAGTAAATAGTATTACATTTCTTAACACTCCGAGCAGGGAATTATTGGAGCTGCTTGCATTTGCATAATAAATGAAGGGCACCACAGTTAAAAAAAAATCTGCTTATAGAGATTCTAAAGACTTGGTTGGATTCATGTTATTTGCTTAAGAAATGGTAGGCAATCAAAAATAATTGATGATTTCCTCAGCCACTGATTTTAGTAATTTAGTATATTTTTTCCTTTGTCTCTAGCATCTTAAAATGATTTACTGAACATGCTGTATTTTGATGATTAGAGCAAAGAGAGAAAAACCAGATAATAAATGGGTCCTTAAGCTTGCCTTCTTAGTGGTAAGAGATGTTTAGGATTTTGGAATAAAGGAAGACCAATGTTTGATAGTCTTTTTGTGGGGGGAGGGGAGTTATGGAGGGAGATCAGAGCTTCTTTATTGGGCAGCAGGGGCGGTGGGCCAGCGGGGCAGGGTGGGGGGGTGTCACTGGTAGTGGTAGTCGGCCTGGATGTTGGCGGAGGTCTCTTACTTGTCCCTGTTGTTGAATAGCTTTTCCTTGTTGTACAGCAGCTCCTCCCGTGTCTCCGTGGAGAACTGAGTTGGTGCCCTCGACCATGGCATCCACCGAGCACACTTCCTAGCAGAAGCTGTAATAGGTGGACTTGGTTGCCTTGATGTTGTGGGTGGTCTAGTGGCTGCCATTGGCTGGGCCCCAGTTCCACATGAATGGTGATGGCCTGGGCAGGCAGATGGCCTCTCAAAGGTTGCAGGCGATGCAGCGCTCCTTCCCTCGGAAGAGGGGACTCCGTGGGCCCTTCTCAAATGGGTAGTTGATGGTGGCTGTCTCCCAGAGCTGGTAGCTCAAGGTCATGCCAGGCTCGGTCCACCGCAGGGTCTAAGCTACCCACTCAGTCCCTGATTCCATGTCTACCAGTGTTCCTCAAGGTCATGTATGTGTAGGTGGCTGCCGTTGTGCTGCTGTGGAGGCTCCAGGCTCTGGGATGCCCTGCGCGTGCAACCTGGGCCAGGGCCCAAAGCAATGTGGGTGTAGTCAGGGGCACGTCTTGAAGCATGGCCGCTCCTTCCTAGCAGGGAGGGGGCTGTCCTGGTACCCCGTAGTCTGCTCCTTCTTTACTTTGTTCCTGACCTCTGACAATCATGGGTTTTGAGATCTAGACCTTAGGTATAATAACCTGGCCCCAATTTCCTCATCTGTACAAGAGCAAACAGTGATACTTCCTTTAGAGCAGTGGTTCTCAACCTTCCTAATGCCGCGACCCTTTAATACAGTTCCTCGTGTTGTGGTGACCCCCAACCATAAAATTATTTTCGTTGCTACTTCATAACTGTAATTTTGCTACTGTTATGAATCGTAATGTAAATATCTGTGTCTTCCGATGGTCTTAGGCAACCCTGCTAGTGGTTCTCAGCCTGTGGGTCGTGACTCACAGGTTAACCGCTGCTGTAGAGCCTAAGACCATCTGAAAACACAGATATTTACATTACGATTCATTAACGGTAGCAAAATTATAGTTATGAAGTAGCAACGAAAATAATTTTATGGTTGGGGGTCACCACAACATGAGGAACTGTATTAAAGGGTCGCGGCATTAGAAAGGTTGAGAAACCACTGCTTTAGAGGTTCCTTTGGAGGTTAAACGAGATAATTTATGTGAAGTGGCTGACATATAATGATGCTCACTGCACTTTAAAACTTGTGCTATTTTGGACCTGGTGTTTGTTTCTGTCGTCTGTTTTCATGTTTAAGGTTTTTAACTGAAGTTATCTTTTGCCATTTCCATAGCTAATAATTCCGACTGATTTATTATACAGGATGGTGTTCTCCAAACTACATGCACAGCGATGAGCTAGCGGTGTATCTGAAAAATGTTAGAACAGCTACTGATAGATAATTTTTATTTAAGAAAACAAAAATTTTAGGTTTAGTAATATTTAATATAAAGGCCAAGATTAGTGTTTTTATGTAATGCATAAATAAATATATTGAGTGTGAATGCTAAAATTTTTTTCTGAACAGGTGTGCTTTATCAGAAAGGTTTGAAGATTATTGATCTATCATTTAATACCTGGGTGAAGCTTATGGATGACAGAATGAGGAATTTGGAAAAACTTTTTCTGAAAAGTTTCTTGAGTTTAGAACTTAAGTGGGTCATAAGAAAATCATTCAGGAATGTCAGAGTGCAAAGTGGATCAATTTTAGGGCTCAGATCTTTGAATTTTTGCCATTTTTTGGAGTGGCTCTTCATTATAGTTTTAATATAGTTCTGTTGTTGTTTTCAGTGTTACAGAAAGGATTACCTTGTTGAAGTCTGCTTTGTTGCACATCTTCTATTGATAAGGTTGCAATTTTATTTTTAGGGAAAAAGCAAACATTGCACAGATAATGTGTAGTGAAAATCTATTGTAACTACTCTAAGTAATTGACAAGACCTATGCCTTTTAAACTGAATACTGTTTAAATTGGTTGCCTTGATGCTTAAAGAGTGACTTAAGGCTACTCGGGATTCATATGCTGAGATTTTATTTTATTTTGAAGCAAATAAATAGAAGTTCATGCAAAAAAGTAGTTTGTAGTCCTGCCTTTGGGACTGAAACACATATATGGTAGAAAGATTTTGCATCGAGCCTTATGTTATTGAGGATGAAGACCACTTTGGCTGAACTGCGCTTGGCAGGAGAGTTCTGTAGTCCTCTTGGATCTCAAAGCCATTTCACAATACTGCTTCCATTTGAACTAGAAAAAGTTTTACAGAAGAGTTACTTATTTTGAGAGTTGGACTATTTTGTTTCAATGATCATAAAACACTGTTCTTGCCATTGATAGTGTTGAAATTGTGCATAGTAATAAAACATGAGATGGTTTTTGTAAAAAGTGTCAATTACAGAATTGGCTAAATTTGCTTTGAATGCAAAGACTCATTACTATGGCAGTCAAGATGTTCTACCACTCAGTAAAAGCTATTTTTTTTTTAGTAATTCAAAGTCTATTTGGTACTACTTTAGACTAAAGCTATGCCCTAATTGTATAATCATGAAGAATACTAGAGTCATTATAACCATCTGTTTCTCTACAATCCTTGAAACACGATATCAAATTTTGCCTAGTGTACTGTTTCAAATATTCATATAGTGTTCAAATGTAGTATTCTCCTTTTGAATATTCAAGATTATATTGGACCAAAAGAAGTCTGATGAGTGTTTCAAGGCTGATCACATCATCTGATTACTTGTGGAGGATACAGATTGGCCTGGGTTGTGAGCTGGATATAAATGGGTATAAGAAGAAAAACCATCTGATGAATTCAAGTCCTATATATGCTGTCAATTTGAGCTCTATGTGCATAAGGGATGCCTTTTATAGGAACACACACAGTTTTTCAAGAAGATTGTTTTTACTCTATTTATATCATACTATATGCAAACAGTCAGAAAATATTTGTATGAAAGTAATGGCAAATCTGTTGACTGTTAGTCTGGAATGGGTTTGAATATCAAAAAGGCAATAAATATGACACTTTTTTCATGTGCCAGTCATCAAGGAACAACTCAGCAGAAGCTCTTGATTTTGGGGAATCTCATAGAATATTCCAAAAAAAAAATTGTGCTCAAGAATCTTTCCAGATTTAATAAAAGCTATGGAAAGCATTTTTTTTTTCAGTAGTGCTGTAAGTCAAACAAGAAACAATTCTCAGGTCCTTGAAATGCCTTAAATTGAAGTAACTGGTATTTTTATGTCATCTGTAGATTAATATTCTGTTCTTTTAAAATTTTGTAATTAGTTATGTGTTGCAATATTTCAAGTCAGGAATTAATGCACAGTTAATTTGATAGACATGAAAAATTGTATCTTGAAGGCCTTCCCATTTCTTGAGTGTTTTTCTTTTGCTACCCAATACCATGGGAGAAAAATGAGATGATTGTTTTGGTACTAATTTGAAGTTTGGTCAGAACTGAAAGATGTTTAAACAGTAGGTAACAAGTAAATTTCAGAGAGGATGGATAATAGTCACCATTCATTAAGTGCTTACTATATAACAGCTCTTTTGCTTCATACACATAACGTAACCCTTAAGGTAACCCTATAGGACAGGTAATATTGTCCCCCATTTTACAGATAACATAACTGAAGCCCAGAGGAATTAAAGAATTATCTAAATGGAACACAACTAGTAAATGGTAGAATGGGGATTTTTACTAAGGGCCCTCTGGCTCCAAAGCCTATATCATTCCAGATATTGTACTTCCCACAGATCAGCATTAAAAATACAATTATTTAGCTGTAGGTTGAATAGAGCTCTCATGAGAAATCAGTTTGTTCTGTGTGGGTACAAGAGTTACTGAGGTTTACTTGCTGGTTTCTCCCAATTGACTTGAGTTTCTAGGAGAGGGCAAATTTACTACTTGGAATAATATATGTGTACCACATTTGCAGAAACATACTGTATCTGCTAGGAACCGGCACACACATTTGGTGCAGAATGGAAATATGCCCTTGGTTTGGCCCAGCCCATTAATTTAAAAGTGCCTGGGGCCCACAGCAGCCGCCAACAGCTGGAGTACTACCTGTTATTCCAAAATAGACACTAAAGTCCTCTCCTTATTTATAAAAAAATGAAACCATTGCTTTTTTCTTAACAAGCTTTGTCAGGATAAAAGGAGCTAAAACTGATGGTCTTATTTTGTACTGAGTTCTGTTATACTGCTGTCATGATGAAATCTGGAGTATTCACAAAAATCAAATGTGGTTCCTGCCTGCAGGAGCCCTTGTAAAAGGCAAACCGTGATTTTATGAAGACATATTCTTAGGCCACACATACTTAATTTTAAATAATTGACTTGAAAAAATTATTTAACTTTCTTATGCTATCTTCCTTGGATATTTTATTTTTGATACCTATTTGAGAATTTTTTAATCTATGCAGTGTGAAGTTGTGCCAAGAGCTGTAGACTGGAAAGCTCAGTGCCTGATACTTCTTAGGTGCCTGCTAGTTTTTTTACATCCTGTTAGCTGAATTACCTTGGGTAGTCCTCTAGGACTCACTTTCCGTATTTAAAAAATGTAAGGCGTACAGATGATTTCTAAGGGTTTTAGCGAGCTCTACAATGCCCCAATTTCCAGATAGGTGTGTCACATCTGATGTAATAAGGCTAGATGCTATCCCTTCAAACATGTCATGATTACCCCTGCCTCTATGCTTTTAATTATTTTCTTTATTCCATCAAGAGAGTTTTCTCTCCTCACTATCCATCTAAAACCATCCAATCAACACTTATTCACTAATATTTTCATTGAATATTTACTGTGTACAATGTTAAAAAGTGAATAAAGAAACGAACTTTTAAATTCTAATTATCCTTCAAAGCTCTTTTAAGCTTTACTTCCTACATGAATTCTTCCTAAAATTTCTAGATGATTTAGATCTCTATACTTACTCATGTCCTATATTTATGGCATTTATCATATTTTTTCGTAATTATATTTTGTGAAAAGAAAATTACATCTTACCTCATCAACTAGCTTATAAAATCTTCCAGAGATGTCGTGACATAAAATTCTTTTTCATTTTTCTTAGCATGTGCTATGATATTTGTTTAAGGATTTGTAGATTAGAAGGTCTGCATGCTACCCTCTGTATGGTAGTTTGAATCAAAGTTCTGAACTAGCATAATAGGAACAAATGAAATGGAAGAAGGGAATTAAAAAGCAATATAGGTGTTTCGTTGTTGTTTTTGTTTGCTTAGCTAGTTTGAATATGGAGCATGGGACAAAAGTAGGTTTACAGTTGTGAGTATGTGAAACAGAGTATATTCTTGTGTTCTTATTAATTGTATTATTTTCCGTATGAACAACTGTAAACCTACTTTTGCCCCACCCTTTATATAATTTGTAGAAAGGCCTTTAGCATATAAGATTTGAAAGCAATGAGATTAATATTTTTAACATTCACTGTCGAACTTGGTAAGCCAAATGTGTCCACTGAGAATGCTATAAACTTATTCCAACGTTATCACATTTTCAGGAAGTTACTTTTTTGGATTGAGTTTTATAGTTATATTAAACACAAATATTATTCTGATTACTTTATAGCATCACTTGATATAAATGGAAAATAATTATATATTCAGACTGATCAAAAACCTTTTTAATTAAACTTTGATTAAATTTCTACCAAGTATGCTGATTGGCCATTCTTAAAACATTTTTTATTTTTTACTTCATGGTAAGTAAAAATAGAAAAATTCTAAATATGTTTAAGTATGTAAATACCATGGAAGAAGTGGTACTTCTTTTTAAGATGGTGATTTTGAACAAAATAATGCTAATTTGGCACCATGGATCTGCTGTCTTCATTGAAAAGTCAATTACTTTAAAGATACGGTTTTGTGCTCTATTAAATCAGTTCACTGTTAAAAAGAATTTTTAAAGTATAACTACAGGGAAGCACAAGTGAAGACCTCTGAAAATCCACTTCTTTATAAAAGTAATGAGGATACTGGCAAAAATGTTTTACCTACACTGCCATCTTGGACCCATCTCAAAAGGTATCTAAATTTTAAAGGAAGAAGTAAAATTGTCTCTGTCTTCAGATGATATGATCTTATCCTATATAATCCTATATAATAAAAATATAATATGCTAAGTGTCCAAGCGTTCGTTCGACCAGTCACTATGACATGCACTGACCACCAGGGGGCAGACGCTCTGACCAGTAGGTTAGCTTGCTGCTGGGGACTGGTGAGACACCTGGACATGCCCTGGAGCTCTCCCGGGGTCCTTCCCTGGCCCTGATTGTGCACCAGTGGGGTCCTTCGGCCTGGCCTGTGCCCTCTCGCAATCTGGAACAGGGATCTCCACAGGCCAGGCTAAGGGACCCTTAGTATATATAGAAAATCCTAAGGACTTCACTGAATATCTGTTTGAACTAATGAACAAATTCATAAAAATAACAGGATATACAATGATCATGTAAAATTAGTTGTGTTCCTATACACTAAGTATGCACTATTCAGAAAAGAAGTAAAGAAGACAGTATCATTTATAATAGCATCAGAAACAATAAAACACTTTGGAATAAATTTAACCATGTAGGTGAAAGATCTGTATACTGAGACATATATGAAGTTAATGAAATAAACTAAAGAAGACACAGATAAATAGATATTCAGTGTTCTTGTATAAGAATTAATATTGACAAAATGTCCGTAGTACATGTACCCATCTATAGATTCAATTCAATTCCTATAAAATTTCTAGTGGCATTTTCATAGAAGTAGAAAATAATTTTGGTATCTCAGAAAACTCAATACAATCCTGAGAAAGAAGAAAAAAAGCCGGATGTATCACTTCCTGATTTTAAACTTTATTATAAGGCTCATTTAATCAAAAGAGCATGATGCTGGCGTAAAGATAAGAACATAGACCAATGGAACAGAATCGACAGCCTAGAAATAAACCATGCATATACACCCACTGGGATCATTATACTAAAAAAGACAGAGAAGTAACAAGTATTGGCAAGGATGTGGAGAAATTGAAACTCTCACACATTGCTGGTGGGATTATAAAACCATAATCACTTTGAAAAATAGGCACTTCCTCAAAACGTTAAACATATGACTCATGTCCCAGCAATTCCAATCCCAGGTATGTACCAAAGAAAAAAAATAGGCCCACATATAAATGTGTGTCTGAATGTTCATGGCAACATTATTCAGAATAGTCAAAATGTGTAAACAATCCAGTGTTCATTAGCTGAAGAATGGATAAGTAAAATATGGCATGTCCATAAAATGGGATATTTGGCTAAAAAGGAATAAAAAGGAAGTGCTAAAGATGTTAAAACATGTGTGTGAAATAGTATGTGAAGTGAAAGAAGTCAGTCATAAAAGATTGAATATTATATAAATCAATGTATATAAAACATTCCAGAACAGAGAAATTTATAGAGAAAGTAGAATTCTGGTTTCAGGGTTTGAGGGAGGGAACAAATGGTGAGTAACTGCTGATAGGGATAGGATTTCTTTATGGGTTGATGAAAATTTTCAAAAAAAATAGTGGCCCCAGCTGGTTTGGCTCAGTGGATAGAGCGTCAGCCTGCGGACTGAAGAGTCCCCGGTTCGATACCGGCCAAGGGCACATGCCTGGGTTGCGGGCTCAGTCCCCAGTAGGGGGCGTGCAGGAGGCAGCCAATCAATGATTCTCTCTTCATCATTGATGTTTCTATCTCTCTCTCCCTCTCCCTTTCTCTCTAAAATCAATAAAAAAATATATTTAAAAAAAAAATAGTGATGGGTACATACTTTTGTGAATGTACTAAAACTCACTGAATTGTACACTGTAAAAGGGTGAATTTTATGGTATGTGAATTATGTATCAATAAAGCTGTTACTAAAAACATAGCTAGTTAATTAAAATAATCAATTTGATTTAATTACATATTTTCTTATTTGCATTGCTAAGTGAGTCAGTAAATAAGACCTGATACTCATTAGAAGCTTACATATTGAAGCATTTTTCGTAGTATCACAATACACAGGTTACATACTATATATACCTTTATATGCATATATACCAATATATTAGGTTTCATTATTATTAACATCCTAACTTCCCATTCTTCCTGTATTTTTGGTCTTTGTGAGGAGTATCACCATCCTCCCAGACACCCAATCTAGAAACCTGTCCTTCAGAGTGAATGTCAAAGCCAAAAATATTTCTTCCTTATCAATGTCTGTTCCACCTCCTACTCTCGTTTTTTGCCTTAGGTTGGGACTTTCCCATCTTTTCCCTAGACCTTGCAATAACTTCTTAATTCATTGCCTTTACTTTCTGTTTCCTTCAGTCCATCCTTCTCCATGAAATCGGTCATGTCACCACCTTGCTGATAAAAAGCCTTTGGTTCTCTGTTGCTTAGAAAATGCAGTCTCAATGTTTGGCCTGGCATTGAAGGCCACTCACAACTTAGCTCTAGTCTGCCCTTGCTAGTGGGTTCAACTTCCCTTTTCTTACTATATCCTTTTCTTTCATTTTGTATATTACAAAACATATGGATGTCTTTGCTGTGTCATGCAGTAGAGACAGAAAGATAGATTTGTTCACCTTCTTTCCTCAATACTGTTTCTGTAATGCATTTTGTTCTTAGGGCTCACCTGTTGACTCTGCCCACTCAGTTTACTCACCCAAGGAGGTATTTCCCTCCGCTGGGAGAGCTCTGCCTTCTCCTGCCACCCCCAGAAACACACCTCTCTGCTAAAATTTAGTACCTGTAGTATCTAACTCACGGGTCAACCTAAGCATTAAATGAGATAATATATGTCAAACTCTTCAGTATAGAGCCTATAATAAGTATTAGGTGCTTTCCTCTTTCCTCTTCTCTTCATTCTACTCTTTTTTCTCCTCTGATTATTATTTTTTTTTTTCTATTTAGAGCCTGGATCAAATGTTACTTCTTTGGAGAAGCCTTTTTCTGCCAGCTGCCTCCCTGTGTCCTCCCCTTGTTTGTGCTCCTATGTCAGTACCTGCAGAAAATGTCTGTTGTGACATTTCACTGCTTATGCTGGTACTTTTGTACTCTCTCCTCAGCTAGATTTTGATTTTCTTGAACAATAAGAAAATTTTTGTATAGTCAAGACTAGCATTGTCTGGATATAGTAGGAATTTAATATATAAGTTATTAAATAATTTTGGACCAATTACTTAAGGAATAGGCTGAAATTATTCCTAATAGAAGGTATGAGTTAAAAATATTTATGATAGTCTTACTTCTGGTAATAATTATGTGAGAACCATGTATATAATAGAGAACACTGGTGATGTTATTAAAACAAAAGTTAGTACTTTACTATTGGTTACGATGATAGCCAGTTCTCTCTGCCGTAGGTCTTGTATATAGAGAATAGTTAATATTTATTTTATGGTTCAATGAATGAATGAACAAATCCTGTGAAAATATAATCCAAAGATCTTTTCCCCGAAAATGATGATCCTACTTATACATTGCAAGTATCCTCTAAAAAAAAAAAAAAAAAAGATGAATTGAATTTGGTTCATTTGGCTGGTGGAATATTTATAATTAGAACTAAAGAAGTGTTTTGATTATATATCAGTTGCTCATGATTAATCATTTAATAGTGAGTGATTGTCTTATTAGACATATTTCATGCTATATTACATAAATGACAGTAACAATCTATGAAATTGAAGTATATTGGAAAGGCAATTTTTATTCTAAATACACTTTGTTAATAAGAAGTCTCAACTGAATTGTAAGTATTTCAAAATATCAGCAAATCATAAAGAATTACATATATTAGAAAAAAAAATCAGTCTGCATGTAGAAGCAGCACTATATATTTTTTCTGCCTAATTGGTTTCTTCTTAAGCTTTGCAGTCATAAATTTCCCTAGTCACTCAGAAGTGTAAATAAGGCGCACTCAAGGTGCTTCCATATTTCACGTTTAGTGAGGGTGCTGCACAAGGAAAACAAAGGACTTGCAACTGAATGAAAGTGATTAAACGTAATGAATTACATAGATTAGGCAATAAATAACCTATTGAACAGAGGGAATGCTTAAGTGAACATTTTTGTTAGAGAATAAATTTTAAAGTGTTAAACAGCTCTTCATGGCTGCTATTGGGCTGTTTATTTGATTCAGTCTTGCTATTTGGTGAAGATCATCTTTGCGGTAAGAAATATTTGACTGGCTTCCCATTCTTTCCAAAAGTATAAAGATGAACTAAAATCAGCGATGGAAGGAAAATAGAGAAAGTGGGGGTGAGAATACTGATGAAAATGTGAAAGGTGAAAATGTGTAAGATTGGTATGCTTTTATAACAAAACATATTGTTTAATTTAATTATATAATAATTTTGTAATTGTACTATTTGGGGAATTTTCACAAAGCAGTGAAAGATACCATCTATCATTGTCAATGAATGAAATGATCCCTGTCTTTCTTTCTCACTGTCTTTCATCTTCTCGATTTCTTCTGTTCCCACCTCCCCAGCACACCTTGTCAACAGGGTCAGTGAAAGAGCGCTGAGCCAAGAACGTTGGTTTCCTATCGGCCTGTGACTAAAACTAGCTGAGTGGCTTTGAGCAAGTTATTTAATCATTTGGAGTTCTCAGATGTTTAATTAGAAGGTTATATTTAATGATTTTTATGGCTGTTTCCAGATTTAAAATATTATTATTATGTATGTCTTCTAGTAGACTAATCTTAGTCTCCAGAAGGCTTGGTATTGCTTAGACTTTAGGTTTAATGATTTACTTGATGTAATTGGTGTGCTATATAGGTGACTGATCAATGTCACTTAGTATGGATCCCAGGTGTCAGCCTCTGAATCAAATTATTCAGGACTCAGTACCTTTTTGCACTTTCCAGATAAATTTACTCCAACTGGAAACACTAGTAAGCAATGCTAATTTTACTGAACATTATTCAGGAGAAGAGTTTTTACCTTGCACACTCCTAACAAACTACTTCAAATCTTTGTTAGATCCATATGCTCTCCAAATCATCTCTTTCCTGTAATGCTGCTAAGAGGTTCTGCTTTAGCATCCCAGGACGAAGGAGCATTCAGCTTCCCTGACTCTTGACTACCTTTCCTGTAGTTACCTTCATCCAACTTTAGGTGTCTTTTCCTTTTATTTTACATAATAATTTTCTGTTTTCATTCAAACTACCTACAACCCCTATCAATGTGCTTAGCATATAAAGGGCCATCCTGGTGTTCTGGGAGCCATCTCCTCAGAGGGCAGTGGACATTGAACAAATAACCACAGGGATTCTCATGGTAGAAATAGTCATCATATTCAATTATGAGTTGAAGAGTTCAAGATAATTTGACCTAATGAAGCAGAGTGACTATAATGTCCTAGAAGACCTGAATGTCTGTAACTTGATAACATCTTTCATGGAATTACATTTTTTTGAAAACACAAATACAGTTGATGCTAAATATTATATTGTATGGATATAGTATAATTTATTTAACTATAGCTCTATTGTTAGATATTTAGTTTGTTTTTGTTTTAAATTTTTTATCTGTTATTGATATTTGATATTGTAAACAATGCTGCATTGAGAATCTTTGTTCATAAATATTTTAATATCTGACCATTTCCTTCTAATAGAATTTATATGAAGCTATAAGTATATTAAAGGTATTTGCAGCCTAGTGCAACAACTTCTGTAAGTTTTGCTATGTTATTTCATAAGCAAATGGTGAAACTGTGTAAGGCAGTCTTTATAATCTCCCATCAGGTAACCACGTTGTTTCAAGACTTTCTTATAATGGATAAACTTTAATAAATTGCACGGCAATCCATTAAAACCAGTTCTATAATCATGATGATGATGCTCACAGACTTAATTTACAATTAATGACAATGAATCGCCAGTGTTGGAAGTCTCTTATTCTGATGATGATCTTCTGAAGCCTCATGAGTGTTATCCGAATGCTTTTTAAGGTTCTGAAATATATTACATTTCCTTTGATATAATCATTCTAAAAATTTATAATATAACGTCACAAAGTAATTTTCCAACTATTCTCAGATTATCATTAATGTTCTGTGTTAGTTTTAGGATCCATAAATTAAGAAGAAAATGAAGAAATGGAAAAAACACACAAAAGACAGTAATGGAAATTAATGGAGGGCTAGAAAGCAGGATCAGTAAAGGTGGATAAAGAAATTGTGTTTATTTAACATCAAAAAACAAAGTTGAGGGACATATGTGAGCTGGTTAAGATAATGAGTGTAAATGCTAGATTTGATGAATGACTGAGATTTAGATGGCCATCTATTAAGTAGTGGTAGTATGGGGTGATTTATAAAAATAAATAGAGATTTATAAGAATACCTATATGGAAAGGATAGATATATACCTCTCTTGAGTAATAACAAAGAGACCAGAAAGTGACCTTAAAGTTTTAAGATGATCTGAGGCCAGAACTTCAATAAGCAGTTGCCAAGATGCTTCAGTCAGTGCATTACAATTTATGAGAAATAAAACTTTCTTCTCCATTCTTTAAATAATACTCTGTGTTCTCTATTGCTAAGATGGGTTGGCTTCCACAACTGGGAATTAATAAAGTATTGTTTTTGTTTAATACTTTTGTTTAATGGGCATTTAAAAAAAAAATGGGTATTACCACTCTTGAAATGAGTTGGTTCGAGTTTGGGACCACAGGATATTTTAGCTAGAGAAATTAGGACAACTTCAGTGATGGTTATGTGTGGGTGAACTTCTGAGAGAGTCTAGGAGAGATTCAAAGTCCTGTCGGAAGTGCAGGGAAGAGAATCATGTAAGTGTATAAAGTTCTGTGGATTAGTGGCTTATAAACAATGTCACTCCCCCGCCCTCCTTATATTTAGTGATAGTCCTTTATTCCCATTTTAAAGCAGGGCAAGAATTTCTTCTTTGGTAATTCTGCTTTGATGGTTCCCTTTGAACTAGTAAGTAGTATAATTGAATAGACATGAAGCTTAAGACTTTTTTTATGTGAACGAAACTAATTTCATATGAATGTGTTTTTTTAAGCTCTTCAACCCCTTGTGACACTTTAGGGCTTGTATTCCTTGTTGTTTCATGTCTGCTTCTGTCAGATGCCTTTGATTCTATCCCTGGCATTCGCCCAGTGAGTGCACATCTATGAGGTATGTGTGTGCTGAGAAGACTTGAGTTCAGCTTAAGACCGTTGACAGAGAGGAAGCCTGGTTTGGGCTCAGAGCCATTGGATTTTCAAATGAAGTGATTAGATGAGCGTGGTATAGAGGAAGAGTGATTGTCAGGCACCAATTAAGAATAACCTCCCCCATCGCTTTTGTTTCTGGCTGATGTTAAGTTGGCAGGTGGATGAAGCTGCCAGTTTTCCTGTCAGTTTGTGTGTATTCCTATCACAGCATTTATCTAATATTGCAATTAAAGTCCACTAGATTGCATGATTTGGAGAATAAAGTCAGTTGTTACTGTTTCCTATGATCATTGTTTTAAAGGAATTTTATATTTCTGAAGCTGAGCAAGGTCCATTTGAAAATAGGCCCACATATTTGCAAATTATCAAATTCCTACATGTAGGACATGATAACTTCATGTGGAGATTTGAGAATTTCTCTTTGGCATTATTATCAAGATAAGAAGTCTTCTTTATGAATTAGAGTCAGAGATGAAAACTCAAACAAGGATATACTTTTGAGAAAAATCAGCTCTAGGCACTACTAACTTTAAAGAAAATGGCAAGCGATACTTTGGTTGCTTACACATGAACTAATATTCCTTTACTGACCGAAGCTTTCTAATTTTGGAGTGCACTTCTAATACACAGCTCATTTCTGCTGCTTTTATTATTCTGTAAGAGGCATAAGACAGCCCTTGTATTAAACTTTAAGTACTCTATCGCCAAAGTTTATCCAAGAGCTAGAATGATGAATTTAATCTCTGCAACTTTGCAATTAGTGTATTAACTTAAGGTCTATTTTTGGTATCACTGTGCTCTGCAAGTCAGCTGGTTAATGTGTTTCCTTTTGCAGGATTTTATCAGAGCGTGGCAATTGGAACACAGAATTAACATTAACAGCTTTTCTTTGTGCTTGCATTTGGTTATAAGGAAAACTTTTTTCATTTGCTGTTTTTATTCTTTTCAAAGGTGCTTCTTAAAATGAGTGGAATTAAGGATTATGTGTTTTAAAAGAGCAGCACGTCAAGATGAATAGATGCACTAATCCAAATAGATTCTCTAGATGGACAATTTTTAAGTTTTGCATTAGTGCACACTTTGAAAAAAAGGAGAAATCAGGTTCTGTGTTTCAGCTCTTTCTTGACAAATGCTGGTGTTGTAAATTACACAGCTGTTCTTCCTCTGTATGGATTTTGTAGTTCTCAGAGCAATTTATAGGTCTAGAGTGCAGTTGTTGAAAGTCATTTATTCTCAGTTTTGTATTAATCCATCATATACAAATACATTAGAATTCAGTTCAGAGCTTAGGGGCTTGAGACAGTTCTTCCCTGCTGATGTGCTGTCCTCCAAATGTTTGTAGATATAACAAAACAGCACCCCAAACTTACTAGGTTAATAAGTTCTTTTAGAGGGGCTGTTTTTAGTATTTCTATTTAGGGTATTTGAAATCCACTCATTTATTGATACAAAAGGAACAGTCATAGTGAGTCTTCTTGTAAACATTAACATATTGGTAATACTAATGTGCTTACCTTTGACAAATTAGGACTTCAACTTGGTTTGCTCATTTGCTGCTCTTGCCATATGTCTACTGTTCAGAAATGTTTATATTTCAGAAACTGAATTAATTGCATTTTTTGGGAGGCCACCTGTTTGAAAACAAGTAAGGGAAGTTTTCACATCTACTCTAGTTCTTTCTTTTCTACTTGAAGACATCTATTCCTCTTTAGATGGATAAGAACCACGATGGTCAGTAGTATAAATACAGAGCTTTTAAAGATCAATGTGTGAGTTGCTTGCTTATGGCTTCTATAAAGCACCCCATGCTGTTCACAGATATTAATGTGAATTTGAAATGTACACATAGCTTTAGAATGTTTCTTAAAATGTATGTCCAGATACATTTCTCCTTATTATCTATTAACTAGTGGCCGCTGGCTCCTAACCGCTCACCTGCCTGCCTGCCTAATCGCCCCTAACCACTCTGCCTGCTGGCCTGCTTGCCCTCTACTGCCCCCCCCCCACCGGCCTGCTTGCCCCCAACTGCCCCACCCCATTAGCCTGATCACCCCCAACTGCCCTCCCCTCCTGGTCTGATTGCCCCTAACTGCCTCTGCCTTAGCCCTGCTACCGTAGCTTTGTCTGGAAGGATGTCCGGAAGGTCTCCCGTAAGGTCTCCCAGTCTAATTAGCATATTACACTTTTATTAGTATAGATGTTGAATGAGGAATGGCTCTTGTTTCTTCCCTTTTAATCCTTTCCAGGTACATCTTCAGATGAACTTTCCTTTATAATAATTCTGACAGATCACTTATTTCTCAAAAAACCTATAATGACTCCAACATTTCTGTTATATGAATTGTAAAATTGTTAACTTGACTCTCAAGGAGTCCTGTGATCTGTTCCCAAACGATTTTTCTCATTTATTTTTTACTACTCAACTCACCTTATGATCCAACCAAAATGAGTAACTTGCTGCCTTTTTCTTTTCACAGTGTTTAAAACTCTCATATTTTTATTTTAAAATGGGAAATTTATATGGTAGGGTAGCAATGTACATTATACTTAGGCATATAGAGAGATATACAACACAACAATTTTCTTCAATAGATTGTATCTTTCCCATGAACCATGCCATGTACTAAGTGGTTATGAAACTTAAACGTTGAAATTTGCAATTAACAATACCTTAGTTTCATTAGGTTTAAAGAGTTCCTTTTAGTTTGCAATGAGTTTTCTCCTTTATAAGAAAGTTGTACCTAATTATATTTATATTTTTATATTTTAATTGAGGTAACATTGGTTTATAACATTATATAAGTTTCAAGTGTACAACATTATTTTTCAATATCTGTATACACTGTAGTATGCTCACCACGAAAAGTCGTGTTTCTATTCATCATCATACATTTGCCCTCATTTACCAATTTTGCCCTACCCCACTTTCTTACTTTGCAGTAACCACCAATCTATGTTCTCTATCTTATGAGTTTCTTTTGTTTGTTTCTTTGTATATTCCACATATGAGTGAAATCATACTTTTTTGCTCATTTTCCATCTGACTTATTTCACTTAGTTTAATATCCTCAAGGTCCATCTATGTTGTTGGAAATGAGAATATTTTATCTTTTATGGCTGAGTAGTACTCACTTTATATATACGTGTCTGTCTATCTATCATCTATCTATCTATCTATCTATCTATCTATCTATCTATCTATCTATCTACTCTCTATCTATCATCATCTATTTATAGATAGATAAATACCATATATCTACCATATATACCATATCTTCTTGATTCACTTATTCCTCAATGGACACAGGTTGCTTTCATATCTTGGCTATTGTAAATAATTCTGCAATGGCACATATATCTTTTCAAATTAGTGTATATTTTGGATAAATACTCAGAAGTAGAATAGCTGGGTCATATGGTAGTTGCACTCTTAATTTTTTGATGAACCACCATACTATTTTCCATGTGGCTGCACCAATGTATAATCCCACTGACAGTGTGAGTGTTCCATTTTTTATGCATCCTCTTCAACACTTGTTATTTCTTTTTGATGATAGCCATTGTAATAGCTATGAGGTGCTATCTCATTGTGGATATGATTTGCATTTCCCTAATAGTGTTGTTGACCATCTTTTCATGTGTCTGTTGGCCATCTGTTTGTTTTCCTTGGAAAAATGTCTATTCATATTCTCTGTCCATTTGTTAATTGGGATGTTTGTTCTTTTGTTGTTGAGTTTGAGTTCTTTAGATATTTTGGATATTAACTCCTTTTCAGAACTATCATTTGCATTTATATTTTCCCCATTTGGATGATTACCTTTACGTTTTGTTAAAAGTTTCATTTTCTGTGCAAAAGCCTTTAAGTTAGATATAGTCCAGTTTGTTTATGTTTGCTTTTGTTTCCCTTGCTGTCAAGTCCACAAAAATATTTCTAAGACTGATGTCAAGGAGCTTACTGCCAATGTTTTCTTATAATTTTTTTATGGTTCAGGTCTTATATTCAAGTCTTTAATCCATTCTGATTATATGTATACTCATATAATCAATTTGTTGTCCCACTTATTTGTGTATTCATTGGTTGATTCTTCTATGTGCCAACCAAGGATCAAACCTGCAACCTTGGCATATCGGGACAACACTCTAACCAGCTGAGCTACCCAGCCAGGGCTGTGCTTTGCTAATAACTTATTTTTTGTCCTTGACTGGCCAATTTACCAGGTGGTAAACTTCCCTTTGTAAAATATTTTGAATCTAGGCAGTTATGATTTCTATAATGAGGCGATGGTAAGAGAAAATAAACACATAAAAGAAAAAGCCAGATAGGTGAAAACCTAAAATTTGCAAAATGGAGGAAGTCCCCCAAACCAGTCATTTAATGTGTGTTTCACATTCATAGCTTCGATGAATTTGGAAACACACGGAGGCTTTGGAAGCAGTGACCTGCATTTGAACTATGTTTCGCCCTTCAACCGGGCATGTTATTTAGCCTCTTTGTGTCTCAGTTTCCTAACTACAAAACAGGCAACTACAGTACCTCATATAACTGTTCAGAGGATCTAGTGTGACAGTGTAACCGGAACATAGTAAGCCTTTAATAGTTATTGTTTAATAGCTTTTAAAAAATTTAATAGTGAATGTTACAGAGGGACTCCACACACAAAGAACAAGGTTCTGAAGTCAGCCAGGCTTTATATAGTCTGAATCCCATTTCTGCTCCTTCAGCAGCTTGGCTTTGGGTTAGTAACTGACCCTCTCTGAGCTTCTTTCCTCCTCTTGAAAATGGATCTAAATCGAGTATGTTAAATGAGACAAAATATGCAAAGTCCCTGACCCACAGTAAGTTCTTAATAAATTGTAGCAATTATTCATTTTTTTATATTTCCTGAGTATAACATTTTGTAAAGTAATAGCTTCTATATGATCTTTGTTCCAATGTTTGCATACTTTTGAACTATCTTTTATTTTTAAATTTATTTATTTAATTTTTTTCCATCACCATTTATCCTTTCTATCCCTTCCCCTCTGCAATCACCACACTATTGTGCATGTCCATGAGTTCTCTGTCTTTTTCTCCCCTTTTTGCTCAATTACCCCCGGCCCCCGCCCCACCCCCACCAGAACTATCTGCCTGCTCTCTATCACAGACACACACACACACACCAGTAAAAAGCTGACATTACCAAATTACTTTATTGGCTGACACTATTTTTGGTATTGGATTCCAGTCCCAGTAGCTTTGTGACTTAAATGTAAATTTCATCTCATCAGCGTTGCCTCATTTATTGGAGCTGAAGTTCTCCTTCCCAGGGGGAGATGTCCTTTTCTGCTCGGATTGGCTAGTTCTTCACCAGCGACAGCAGAGTTCTCGTTACCCTCAGCCCTGCCAGCCGTGGAAGTGTGTGCAAACCCTCAGAGTCTGGGGTGTGAATCAGTTGGCATTTTACAGAATTTCACATCTGGTACTTCTTTTTTTAGTTTGCACGTCCTTTGCCTGGCATTGAGAGAAGGGCTTAGGAGCAGCATCCTTACCAAGATGAAGCAGGGACGCTGGAAAGCGGGAGATTGAGGTTCTTTGGTACCACTCTAAATCCTTCCTTGAAGAGTGAGGCATTTTTCCTGTTTTATGAATAGGTGCTTATAAAGAATGAAGGCAACCATCTGCACTTGTTAATATACCCCATGGACTTTAATGCCGAAGGAAAAGATTCTACGCGGTTTTCCACAAATCAATGCGTTCGTAACCTTTTCTCCACCTCTGACTTTTATCTCTCAGAACAGTGCTGAGGCGTCCCGGAAAGTTGTTGCAAGTGGTGTGTGTTTATGATGCTATCATAAAAAGATACCAGATCACAACAGCACTAGGTCTGAAATCGCTGCAGTTCTATCAGATTTAGAGTGTTGTTGTGGTCTTCTGGGAGGTGATGAAGCTGAAGGCTGAAGCAATAGCTCATTTGTTACAGGACAGCCGCAGGGCCTTGCAGTGATGACTGACTAGTTGGAATAAATACTCTAGCCAACACTTGTTGTGTCACTTTGAGCTGCTTACCATCGGGCCCTGCTCACCTGCACAGACTTAGTTTTCTCTAAAGGCCATGTTGAGGCATCGAGCTTTCTCTCCTTTGCCCCACACACAATTCAAGTCAGCATGTTAATTACTTGAACTGGTAGAGTTCTTTCTGTTTAAATGTTTTTGCATCAGACCGGTTTAAAGAACCCAGGAATCTGTCATTTCAGAATGAGCAGGAATGGGCTCTGATGCTTGCCTTGCTGGCGGTCAGTCCTGTTACTCACCTCTTCTCTGTGTTATTTGCGTTAACATTTTTAGCGTTATCGCTGCTTTTTTTCTGCCAAGTTTTAAATCACTTTAAGCTTTATATTCTTGTTCCTAGTTTCATTTGTCCCTCTTTCTGCTTCTGATAGGAAATTTTTTTCCCCTTAAAGCTCTACAGGCAGTCTTTTGTGAAACCACAGTGGGAATGTGGGCGTGTTTGTTTTTTAAATGGTTATGGGTTTGTGATTTGTGGAGGTGTAGGCATACTTTTCCGACATTTATAGGTCCTGTCAACAGTTTACATTCTAGGTTTCCTTTGTAAAATATCCTTGCAATCTATTATCTGTCCAGAGGTAGGTCCGCCTAACGGAAACTGGGGAATCTCAGGTTCACCAGTGATAAACTTGACTATCTTCTCAAAATCTATATTGTTATCTCCAGTCATCTGCAGAGCCTGTTGTTCCTCAATTTGAATGAATGTTCTACTTTACAATTTTTAAAAATAGTTATAGAAAAGTCAAGAAAATCACCCCTTTTAATATTGTAATTTTTGTAATATAGTAAGAACTAGGTTAGATAGTCTCCTGTTATTTATCGTGGGGATTAAATTTATTAAATGTCAATTCAGTGTTTATTTGATTATAAAATTTGTGATTTGTAATAATAATAATTGCCTTTCTCTTTTTCTATTTTTAATTTTAAAAAAGCATGTGACTATTGTCATCTTCATTGGGATCAGTGATTTGTACTTTGATTTCTTGTCCTTAATTCTAGAGCTTTTGATAAACAGTTACATCCTTTCTTTTGTTTCTTTGTTTTGTTAAGTATAAATAGTAATATACCATTAAAATGTATTGGATAGTACATTGAAATGATGTGATAATATATGTAAAGCTCTTAGAACAGTGCCTGATACATAGTAAGTGTTACATTAGTGTTAACAGTTGATTTTTAAAAACATGGGCATTGTATTCAAATAGTAGAACTCTGTGTAGCTGTGTATGTAAAGGAAAAAAACACCCAAGAACTAGAGGCAGCATGATGGAAAATGAGGCATTTTCCTCTGATTTCTCTTTTCTGAATTATTTTCTATGCCAGCTATCCCTTGCTGACCTTATTGAGCACTGTAGTTTTGAGATTTTAGACTAAATGGAGACAAAGAAAATACTTTGAATAAATGTGGGCATGTAAAATGACAGCCTCATTAAGCTATAAAAAAAATGAACGGATTCAGGGAACAGCCATAGATTTTTTTTTTTTTTTAGAGGCTTTTTAGATTCCTAGTTCTGGTGATGTTATGCATGTTATGCAATGTGGTTCTCAGCCAGAACTAATGAGAAAGCATACCTCTGTCTTCTCCCTACTCCACTTTATTTTGCATTATATAATCAGCCTTCCCATTAAAATGCCTTAATTTCATTGCAAAATACCTCCCTCTTGGTACCACAGTGTTGATATTTCTGACATGCAGTTTTTCAAGTGCTGCTTTTGAAGATGATTCAGCTGTTGTTCAAGTTTCATGGTTAATTCTAAGACCTTTTTAACTCGTTGAACTCGGTTAACTTTCAGGCAGTGTCTTAGCGTTCCTTTCCCTCTTGGTTCTGAAGCTTGGCCTTGCATTAAGTTTGGGAAGATTTTGAATACCTTTCATGTGAATTTTGTAGTCTCATCATTTGAACACATCTGTTTACCAATGTGAGCTGTGTTTGTGTACATAATCAGGGTTGTCAGGGTGGCTCCAGGCAAATCTTGGAGCCCAGGAAGCCCTCTGCTTATTAAAAACCATTCCTCAAACTGACTGACAGGCAGACTGACCATATGAATGATCACTGACCCCTTTCTATAGCAGAGCGTTTTACACTTTAAATCTCTTTTGTCAAAAAGAGTAATGTTTTATCAGCGGCAGTCGCATAACATGCTGTGATTCAATGTTATTCATACCTGCAGCGTTTGAATTTCAAAGATGACATTATGGGGAGGGCATTTCTTGCCTACTGGATTAAAAATGAGATTCTAGCCTCTGGCTATGAGAGATAGTTTGGAGGGAGGGGACTTTCTGGGCACTTGTTGAATCACAGCTACCATCTTTTCCGTGTTGAAGGTAGTTTCTAAAATTATTTTGTGGAGAAAATATTTTACATTTGTTGACAAATTTCTCCATTAAGACTACTTAGAAAGGGCAAACTAATTATAAAGAAACAGCAAATGCTATTACGTGTTTTAGGGTCCAGTCCATACTCAGGGCTTCTATTCTGCACTCTGGCTCTTGCAGATCCTTGTCCAAATGTGGCGTCACTTCTCATCAAGAGTCTGCATTCCTTAGAACCTGTCTCCTGGCCCACCCTTTCCTTGTCATCATCATTCCAAGTGAGATACACCTCTGTGGTTTACTCCCTCCAGATAATGGCTCTTATTTAGCAAATGAACTTATTGGGTTCATTTGTTATCCAGCACGGTGCTAATGTATATAAAATATGCTTAGCAAATACATGTAGCTTGATTAATTACTTCTTTAGGGGTATTGGCATATCATAAAAACCACTGAAGAGATTATACTTTAATTCAGAGTAATGGATTTATAATGGTGAAATTGCATACAGTAGGCAGAACAGTCAAGGAGGTGTGTTTGGAAAGGTGGCCTTTGAACATCATTCCCATCACACTTTATGCCTTTGTTACTTATAAAGCTACTCCACTTGAGTGATCCTAGGAAAGAGGCAAAATTAGAGAGCAAGGTCACCTAGCATCCTGTGGCTGAGAAACAGAATATATTTGTTAGGGAAAAGCATGGAGGGTCATGGGAATTAGAGGCAAGGAAGTTAGCATGTAAAGTAGCGTAAAAATAGTCATGAAGTAGGGAGCAGGCAGCAATATCAGTGATATATATTCTGTATACATTTTATAGTTTAAGTTCTTTTACATATATGTTACCATATTATAATCTTTTCAAACCCCCTTCTGAGAAGGATTACTTCTTCTTTGTAAAGTGACCCAAGCCTCCAGACTAAATTACTTGCTCAAGGTCTTATCGACTTGCTGAGAAGCAAGTGAGCCAAAATTATATCCAGATCTTTTCATTCTAAATGCTTTATAAAACTTTGAATGCATAATACAACTTCAGGGTCAAGGCTGAAATTGGAATTTTTAGATTTATGTTTGAGTCCTAAAGCTGGAAAAGAAGGTCTAAAGATACGTCACAAAACTTTGTGGGTAAAAACATGAAGAGACAACCAAAAGACACTAAAAGATTGACTATCTTAGATTTCACTCTGCAGGACATTTAGGTTCTTAGAATGGGGACTTGGGTTATAGTAGTAGTGCATAGCTAAAAGCTTAAAAAATGTGAACACTTCTAAGTATGTTTTGGAGAAAATTCGTAAGAGACTCTTTGAACTCCTTTAACCCTAAAACAGTACTGAGCCTAAGAGAAAGCATGAAGTTAAATATTGAGGTGAGGAACACTTAAGTGTTTTTCTACTGAGAAAGTGACCAATTTATAAGATCCATTCAACATTGGCGCCTGAATTTTTATGGAAAGAGATATAATAAAGTGGGTATTATTCAAGATTAAAAAAACTCCAGGCTAAACAAAATGCCATGACACATTGCTAGGTATTTACTGTTGGTAAACCATGTATGGTTACTTTAAGAGAATTTGAGTACTATGAAAAACATGTTCAGAAGTAATCATTGTAGAAATAAGTAATGAAATCCAGATTTTTGAAGAGGAATTCTATTTGTAGAGGGAACCAGGGAAGGCTTATCTTTGTTAATATCTGTACCTTAGGTGCCTGGCACATTGTCTGACTCACAGTTAATAAATATTATGGAAATGAATGGATTCTTGAATTCTTGGGCATTAGAGTCAGTTTTGTTAAACTTTGTGATGATGATGTAAGTAGAGTCTAAATGGTTATTACTTTTCCGGTCCTGAAGGTCATACCTGAACACTTATTTTCTATTTCAGAAAAGCTCTCAGGTATATTTATAGTAATCTACACAAAAATCTTAATTCTACATTCTATTTTATACTCTCTGTAATACTGTTTGCTCATAATAATAGTCTTTAAAAAAAACCAAGACTAAAAGTGCATAAATAAAAGGGACTAAATGAGTGATTCAATGACAGAATTATGAGAAAAAAAACCACATGCATGAAACACTAGTCCAACCCAATGTTCAAGAGAACCTTACACTTTTGTTCGGTGGGTCAGAATCAATGTACTGGAGTGTCCTTATTAAATCCAAAACCTCACTGAGTAAAACATCAAGGTTATAAATATAAAGCCAACACAAGCCAAGAGACACAAGATATCTTGTTGTATCATTTCCCACATTATATGCAATACGGCATTCATGTCAGAACATAATTAGAGCAAGAATACTGCCCAGGTATAATGCGAGAGAATTAATGTGGCAACGACAACATTAGCTTCTGCCTTTTCTAGTGTAAACTGAAATTTGTACTTTCAGCATTGCACTCTAGAAGCCTTTATGCATTTTATTATTTGGATTATTTTTTGAGTTGTAATACCACAAAACCTATCTTTAACTCCCCAAGAACCTGCTTGTTCTTAAAACAACAGGCTCATAATTATATCTATGCAATTATCACTCACACAGTTAAAAAGCCCAGCTGATCACATGATGACCAAGAGACTATTTAAATAACTATTGTTTCATATTATGTTATAGTTATAAAAGCATTATGTGCTATCAGAATTCTAAAATTATAAATATGTTTATAACTCGTAAGTAAACAAGTGCTTCTGTAGGCCCAAAATATCAAGGATTTTTTTTTTAATTTGAAGGAAGACACTAATAAGCAGAATTTGCATTTTGCCATTTTAATTCTATTTTATTTAACTAAACTTTTAAACTTGTAAATGTTTAAGTTGAATTTGTTCTGAGTGTCCATGATGTTGAAGATTAGCTGTTTTCCTTCCTGAATTGACCAGCTACCTCCTTATTTGATCTTAAATGATCTTAATTAAAGCTTAGATTAAATATTTTATATTGTGTTCTGTTACTTTCACCAGTGGGAAATAAATGCCTAACATCACTTGGAAAGTTTTCAAAGCAATGTTAAAATTCTAGATAATTAACTCTTAGAAAATTGCTAGAGAGCCCCATCTATGTCATTTAATTGAATTAGGGATAAAAAGATTTTAGGGAAAAAACTATCATCTTTTTGGGTGATGCTTCCCCCCAGGTAAACATCCAGTAATAATGAAATGTATGTGTCCATTATTTTTTCCACAAAG
The DNA here is from genome assembly GCA_025583905.1 of Ia io. Lineage (NCBI taxonomy): Eukaryota > Metazoa > Chordata > Mammalia > Chiroptera > Vespertilionidae > Ia > Ia io. The sequence continues at coordinate 41,036,066 of JAJQQW010000012.1, read as the reverse complement.
AGATATAAAGCAACATGGTTTTTTATTATCTATATTTATTGTTAATTTAATAAGAAAAAGAAATGCAATGCTCTAATATTTTTAGCTGTTAAATTGGATTTTTTTAAAAAGGCAACAAGGTGATTAAGTAAACAATTCAGGTGGAAGCATAGGTATTGCTTCCCCAGTATCAAGAGTAGATTCCCTAGTTCGGTGAACGATCAATGCAGTCAGAGAAAATTAATTTATGCCAAATTAAAGACAGAGAGCAAAGCACAGGAAAGGCGGTTGCAAATGTTGTTTTTCATAAAGGTGTAATTAAGTGGCTTAAACCTCTAAGCTTCAAAGGTCTCATTGTAGTCTCGCTCAGTTCAGTGATAAAGAGAATGAAATTTAACAATGTATGGAAGTTTCAAAGAAGAGAAACCACAGTTTTCTTGCTGCTATTCTTATTGTCTCTCTTACCTATTATGTCTATTAATATCTATATAATATCTACAGAATATTTATTATATTTAAGTTGTTATTTCTCTGGTACTTATATTTAGTGGTAAGAATTCACTAAGCAAAACCTAATGGTATATTGCAAAAGTTAGATCTCTTTTCTGCCACTTGATAGCTGTATGACATTGAACAAGCCATTTTTTTCCTTAATTTATTCATCTATGTAATGAGCACAATATAATGGGACTAAATGAGAAAGTGAATAGAAAATTAAAACACTGTGAACCTCTACCTGGGTGTTTTTAGTTCTCATTGGAAGGTCTAGCAGCCTAGTAGTGGGTAAGCAACTTGGCTCTGGAACCAGAATATTTTGGTTTAAATCTTATCTTCAACACTTGCCAGTTTTTTTACTTTAAATAGTTATTTAACATTATGTATAACATGGGGAAATAATATGTTTCTAGGGTTATTAGAATTAAAACATTTATTATATAGGGTATGCTTGCACATAGTAATCACTGCATGTAGAGTCTATTAGCCTATGTGCTTATAAAATATACATAGAAGAAACAGTCTTTGTATTGTTGAGATTTTAGACTGTGTATATTTTCCTCTGCATACTTTCTGATAAAGAGATAATTGGAGAATTTAGAGTTGTGATAGATTTCAGAAATTACTGTAGTTTTATAGTGTAGGAATAACTACACAAAATTTTGTTGTCTTAGAGTGATGCTTCGTCATTATGTATTTTGAACGAAACCTAAACAGAATCTTGAGGGCCACTTTGGGACATTTCCTTTATGAACTCAACTTTTCCTGCCAGTACTTGCCATACCAAAGGTATCAATATGGTAAATCCTGGAAAGGACAATACAGGAGCTTGTAAAGATTTAGGAAATATTAGGCGTAGAGAAAACAAGGGAAAAAGTGAGAAGAAAGTCAGAGACTTGGAAAACAGTGTGGTGATTGCCAGGAGGAGGTGGAGGAAGATATAGTGGGGACAAATGGTGCTGCATGGAGACTTGACTTAGGGTGGTGACACACATACAGTGTACAGATGATGTGTTGTAGAATTGTGCACCTGAAACCTGTATAATTTTGTTAACCAGTGTCACCCTAATAAATTCAATAAAAAGTAAAGAAAACAATATTGATTAAATAAAAAACAAAAAAACACACCCTTCTCTCTATGCATAAGGCATAGAAGGAAGAAAAAGCACCAGGAACTTTGTCACCTGTGTAGTAGACACTCAGTACATGTCTCTTATGATATGCTTCAGTCCTGGTGTGCTGGATCCTGAATCTGATTGGGCAATTGGGGATGAACTACAGATGTTTGAGTGGCTCTCATATTGCATCACCTCCTAGCCCTCCTGTGTTGGCCCAGCCATAGAACCAGGATTTCTTTTTGCTTTGTTCTGCCAGTCAAGGTTCACCTCCATCTCCATCCTTGTTGTTGTTGTCGTCGTCGTCGACATCATCATCATCATCATCATCATCAAACATTGTTTTCATTTGTGATTTTCTTGGTATTACTCTGTTAGAGAAAGCACTGCAAGAAACGGCTATGATCTCCGCATTCCCTGTTACCTCCTATGACTCTGCATTCCCTACCCCAAAAGGTAAATCTCTGATGGCCTCCATTATAGATGTTTGCTTTAACCAAGATTTTACCTTATTATTAGAGAGGCAGAGAAAGAGAGTGAGGGTAAGAGAGGGGGGTGCATATTGTCATTCTCATCCCTCCTTCAAATCATATTCTTTGGAATATTAGGACTATAGATTAACCCTTTGTATTTCTACTTCCTCTACATATTGTCTCTTTCTCCATATCTGGTCTAGAAAACTGCAGACAGTAGGTGAGCTTCTAATTTTCACATAATAACGACCATCCTTTCTTCGGGGGCTTGATTCTGTTCCTCACACTGGATCAATTCTCTGATGCTGAACACTACTTCCATCTACGTTTAAATGAGCACTGCCTCCCTCCCTCCATATCTGGATTCTTTATTGTTGGGACGTGGCCATTTGCTTGCATGTTCTAGAAAATACTCTATTTGTAATTTATACTGAGATTATTTTCCATTGATCTGGCTTATTTAAATGCTGTAAGCCAGCAGTTTTCCAAACCCTATTTCCCTGGATTCTGCCTTTTCTTTTTCCTCATTGGCCCTGAGTTTCCAAAGCATTAGTATACTTCAAGTCTGAGACCTGCTAATTATGACATGGTGTCCCTGTATTCCTCTTTCTGATGATGCAATCAGTGTGTATGTGCTTGTCTTTATTTTTAACCACTTTATTAGTTATTAAATTTACATGCCATATGATTTACATACTATAACATTCACTTATTTATTTTTCCAAGCGTTTTTCATACTTTCAAATGAAGTGTGTCCAATTTAAGCACTAATCATTAACCTACATAAATAGTAAAAGACATATAGGTACATTTCAGGAAAAGTAGTTGCACTGGTCTTATAATTGAGCATAGCATATTTTTTCTATAGTATATTTTAGAATAATTTACTCATTTCCTTAAAAGATTGATGTCTTGGGGATTTATCTAAATTTTATGAAAGGTTATTTTATAGTCTAATGAGTGGTGGCATTAGAAATATTTTTCTTAGTTTCAAAATATTTTTTTTTGTTTTATCTCTTTTTACCAAATTTTATACTTTTTAAGTCACTTTCTATTTTCAGTTCAGAAAAAAAGCAATCAAACAATAAAATCAAGGACAGGATACTTTGAGACAAAAAAGTAACTTACAAAACCAAAAATAGCTCTGAAATAATACTGCTGCAAGAGTCTTTGAGGTTATAGTAGACTATAGACCCAAAGTGTTAAATCACACTCTTTTTAAGGAACTAAGAATTTTCTGAGATTTGGGGTGAAAACACAGCTTATAGAAGTAAGATATTTAAAATATTACCTTTCCTGCAGTGTGCACTCCTTCATGTAGGAATCATGGATTTATTTTTAACTACTCACACAGTGCCTGACACATAATGGATCCTCGATAAATGATGAATAAATGGATAAATTATATTCAGCACTGCTTAAATCTTCATTGGAAACTTGTACACCATTGCTCCACTTGCATGTGGTTAAACTAAAAAGATTAATGACCAACAGTTGTTGGTTGAAGGTAACTGCATGATGTGTAGAGAATAACATAATTTAGAAATTGCTTTTAAAACATTTAAACCATTTCTGTGTTATCTTTTTCCATCTATACTCAGCTATGCTAAATAATTGAAGTTTTGTTTCCTTAAAGATTTTGTGCTCATCAATTTTTGGATACTCCATTTAATTCACCATGTAGCAGCTAGTAGAATATTCACTTTCTACTCATTTTCATCAGAAGTCATAGTACCATTAGGCATTATTTCAAGACCATTAGTCTGCTGTTTTTAATTAGGCAATTGGATGATGTTGTAGTTGACATGCCTGAGAGCAGTCAAGTATAGACTTTGATCCCACAACCACACAGAAAGATGAGCACCACAACTTAAAAAAAAATAAAATTCAGACATGGAATACCATGTTGGTGCTGGTCTGTGTTAGTTTACTTCTTTGTGAACACCTCACCTTCTTGATTCAGCACTTATTTTCCATTTAAATTTTAGGATTTTAAAAAAATTTTGATGATTGTTTTAGTTGAAAGAGCTTGTCAAAGTATCTGAAAAACTCTGTGGTCAACTACAGAGACCTATCAATTTCAAGCTAATGAAGATGGGATAACAATATCCTAAATTGTAACATGATTTTTTTATTGGATATTGATTTCATTTTCCCCAAATTTACTTCACAGCAGAAAAATGTTAAACTCTGCTGATGCCAGAAAAAGCTTTATAAAGACTTTGAATACAAGAGTGGCATTAAAACAGGACTATTAGATATGTACAATTTAAAGTGTATAATTCAGTAGTTTTCAGTATAGTTGTAGAGTTGTGCAGTGGTTAATAAATCTAATTTTAGAATAATTTAATTACTTCCAAAGGAATCCTGTACCCATTAGTAGTTGTTCTCCTGACACCCCTGCCCAAGGAACCAGTAATCTCATTTCTATCGTTATAGAATTGCCTATGTGGGACATCCTATCTAATAAAAGAGTAATATGCAAATTGACCATCACTCTAACACACAAGATGTCCACCCACATGTGGACACAAGATGGCACCACAAGATGTCCAGCAGGGGAGGGCAGTTGGAGGGGGGGACCAGGCCTGCAGGGGAGGGCAGTTGGGGGGGGGGACCAGGCCTGCAGGGGAGGGTAGTTGGGAGGGGACCAGGCCTACAGGGGAGGGAAGTTGGGGGAGACCAGGCTGGCAGAGGAGGGCAGTTGGGGGGAACCAGGCTTGCAGGAGAGAGCAGTTAGGGGCAACCAGGCTGGCAAGGGAGGGCAGTTAGGGGTTACTGGGCCAGCAGGGGAGGGCAGTTGAGAGCAACCAGGCCTGCAGGGGAGGACAGTTAGGGGCGACCAGGCTGGCAGGGAAGGGCAGTTAGGGGTGACCAGGCTAGCAGGGGAAGGCAGTTAGGGGCAATTGGGCTGGCAGGGGAGCAGTTAGGGTCGATTGGGCTGGCAGGGGAGTGGTTAGGGGGTGATGAGGCTGGCAGGCAGAAGCAGTTAGGGGCAATCAGGCAGGCAGGCAGGCGAGCGGTTGGGAGCCAGCAGTGCTGGATTGTGAGAGGGATGTCCCTCGAGGGGTCCCAGATTGAGAGGGTGCAGGCTGGGCTGAGGGACACCCCCTCTCCCCCCATGCATGAATTTTGTGCACCGGGCCTCTAGTTTCATATAAATGAAATCATACTGTATTGTCTTTTGTGACTGGCTTCTTTGACTTAGCATTAACTTTTCAAGATTCATCCATTTTGTAGCATATATCAGTAGTTTGTTCTTTTTTATTGACAATACTTCATTATGTAGATATACTCCATTTTATTTCTCCATTCATCAATTGATGGACATTGGGGTTTACAATTGTTGGCTATCATGTATAATGCTGCCATGAACATTCAAGTATAAGTATTTATGTGGACATATATTTTCATTTTTCTTGAGTATGAATTGAGGAGAGGAAGTGCTGGGCCATATGGTAACTCTATGACTAACATTTTGAGGAACTGCCAGACTGCTTTCCCAAGTGGCTGCACCATTTCACACTTTTACTAGAAATGTGTGAAAGCTCTCTTTTTATTTAAAATCCTTGCCAACACTTGTTATCATCTCTTTCTGATCATAGCCATCCTAGTTGGGGTGAAGTGGTATCTCACTATGGTTTTATTTGCATTTTCCTGATGGCTAATGATGTTGAGCATCTTTCATGTGCTTGTTGGCCATCTGTATATCTTATTTGGAAGGATGCCTATTCAGATCCTTTCCCACTTTTAATTGGATTATCTTTTTACTATTGGTTTTTATAGTTCTTTATATATTTTAGAAGCATAATCTTTAACACATATATGATTTGCAAAAGTTTTCTACCATTCTCTGTGTTGCTTTTTTTAATCTTCTTAATGGTATTCTTTAATTCAAAAGGTTTGATGGAGTCCAATATATGTACATTTTCTTTTATTGTTTGTGTTTTTGTTGTCATACCTAAGAAATCACTGTCTAAACCAAGGTTGTAAAAATTTATTATTTTTGTTAAAACATAGGAGTAAATTTTTACAACCTATGTGATCCATTTTGAGTTAATTTTTACATATGTTATGAGGCAAAGGTCTTTTTTTAAATTTTTTATTTATTTATTTATTTATTTATATATTGTACAGCCCCCTTCAGTGCTCACAGCCCAAGGGTAAGGAGGCTGGGCAATGGTTTGAGGCTGCAACTTCCTCTGGCATGGGTCCACTATGAGAGGCCCACAGGGAAGGGCCCCCCATAAATCATGACCATGCATAAAGGTCTTTTTTTTTGTATATAAATATCCAGTTGCCCTAGCATCATTTATTGAAAAGATTATTCTTTCTCTATCGAGTTGTTTTGGTGTCCTTGATGAAAATCAATTGACCATAAATTTAAGGGTTTATTTTTGGATTCTCATTTCTGTTCCATTGATCTATATGTCTATCCTTATGTCACTAACACACTTTTTGTAGCTTTTTATTAAGTTTTGAAATTGGAAATTTTGAGTCCTCTAACTTTGTTCCTTTTAAAAATTGTTTTGGTCATTCTGAGGTCATATTCATATTTCCATGAGAGTTTTAGGTTCATCTTGTCAATCTCTGTAAAAAACACAGCTGGCATTTTGATAGAAATTACACTGAATCTGTAGTCCAGTTTGGGGAATATTGCCATCATAACAATATTAAGTCTTCTAGTCTATGATATGGAAAGTTATTTCAGTTATTTAAGTCTTAATAAATTTATTTTAATGATGTTTTGTAATTTTCAGTGTAGAAGTCTTATGCCACTTTTGTTAAATTTATTACTTGGTATTTTATTTTTTATATGATTATTTCCTTAATTTTATTTTCAGATCATTCACTGCAAGTGTATAGATATAGAATTGATTTTTGCAATATTGATATTGCATCCTACAACCTTGCTGATCTTGTTTATTAGTTCTAATAGTATTTTTTTGGTGAATTTCTTAGGATTTTCTATATTCTAGGTCATATTATTTTCAAACAGAGATAGTTTTACTTCTTCCTTCCCAATCTGAGTGCTGTTTATTTATTTTTCTTCCTTAAATTGTCTGACTAGAACTTCTAGTACAACACTGAATAAAAGTGAGAGAGGACATCCTTGCCTTATTCCTGACCATAGGGAGAAAGCCTTTAGTCTTTCATCATTGAGTTTGATCTTAGCATGGGTTTTACATAGATTCCCTTTGTCAGGTTGAAGAATATTTTTTGTCTTTTTTTTTCACTGAAATTGAATGTCTCTGACTATGCATTTCTTACAAATCCAACAGTGAATAAAAATAGGAATGAAAGTTCAACTCAAATTGGGGTGGTAGAAGCTAGAGAATCTTAAGGAACATAGCTGAACAATTAGACCAAGGGTGATGTACTGTCATTTTCCTTTTACATTATGCTTTTAAAAGAGGTGATATTGAAGAGAACTAGGTCTTCCTAGGAGGATTTTTTTTCATATTTACTATAGAAATAGTCCTATTAACTAATGTTTTAGAGATATGTGTCTCATGCCTTTCAATGGCCCATGAATTTGGATAATGATTAGGGTTTAGTGTAAACTGTAGTAACTCTAAATCACTTACGTGGCAATAATTTATATTGGATTGGAATGACCATTGCTATAAATTTAGAAGATATTTAGTGATATTTAACATCAAAGGTAGCCTTATGCTTCATCTGGACTATACAGACCTTTGTGATATAGTTAGTCATAAAATCATCTTGATGGCAGTGAAGAAATGAAGGCATTCTCATTGACTCTGGTATGCAAATATGGAATGAATTTTTGAATGCTTTATTTCTGCACTAGAGGAAAACACCAACCTTCTGGGAGTTTTCTGCATTCCAGCATTTTGCATCTGTTGTATTTATGATAGAAACAAGGCAGAGGAAAAAAAGAGTATTTAGTCATCTGCTGATTCCATTTGGTGCTAAACACATACTTTTCTCTAGAGTGCAAGAATGCTAATTTACTTTATGTACCAGGGTGGATTGTAGCCATTCCTGTAGACACAAGAATTTAAGTTGGCAAAATCTAAACAGTAAATACTCTGCACATGGACATTCCATGCTCAGTATGTAATTCTTGAGTAAGGCAAAATCTTTGTTAATTAGAGATCTGGGTTTTAAATACAACTTACCTTATACTAGGCAGGCATACAACTTGACTTTTTAACTATAGCCATTATATTTTGAACTCAAAAGCATTCTATATGTATTCTGGTAAGCATGAAATATGACCTAAGTCAAACTCATAAGTGAGTCCTAAGATGTACAGGTGAACTTGTCCTAAGATCTGTCTTTGGAATGAGAGATAAAAGGGGACAAGAAGTTTTGTGCTATCTATCTTCTCAGATATGACTAGACACTTTTCTAGTATTTTACCTCCGTACGTGATAGGGTAAGTTTTTGTATGTGTGATCAGTAACATGTTTCAAATTATGAATTTTTAATTTGGCTTGATGTACATTCATGCATTAGATAGATATTTATCAAGTACCTTTCATTTGTCCTCATGGAGTTTACATTCCATTGGAGAAGACAGAAAACAAACATAATAAATAACTATAATATAAAGCAGGCGTCCTCAAACTACGGCCCACGGGCCACATGCGGGTGTTTTTGCCGTTTTGTTTTTTTACTTCAAAATAAGATATGTGCAGTGTGCATAGGAATTTGTTCTTAGTTTTTTTGAAACTATAGTCCGGCCCTCCAACGGTCTGAGGGACAGTGAACTGGCCCCCTGTTTAAAAAGTTTGGGGACCCCTGATTATAAAGTATGTTGGTGATGAATAGTAAGAAAAAGAGAAAGCAGGGTTAGAGGTTATGGCATATCGAAAGTGGAATTATTGCTTGAACTTTTAGATAGGATGGCTAAAGGAGCCCTCACTGAAAAGTTCATTTTTGAGTAAAGACTCAAAAAAAGTAAGAGAGTGAGCCAGTCATGGATCTAGAAGAGTGTGCCAGCCATGTGATGGCCTAAGGTAGGGACTTGCCTGTTTTTAGAGAAACAGCAAGGAGGTCCCTGGGGCTGGATCACTGTGAACAAAGAAAAGATCAGGGATGAGGTCAGAGAGATTTATTGGATGGTTTGATCCAAGCGGTGGCACCATAACTTGCTAGAAGTGATAAGAGGTCAAATTCTGGATAAATGAGGGTAAAAGTGATAGGATTTGCTGACAGACTAGATTTGAGATTCAAAAGAAAGAGAAGTAAAGGATGACAGCAAGGTTTTTGGCCTGGAAAACTAATTCTAATTGCTATTTATGAACTGGTGAAGACTGTGGGGAGGGGTAGTGGGTTAAGGAGCACTATTAGGGACTCAGGTTTCAATACGTTATGTTTGAGATGCGTATTAGAGAGTCATCTGACTTTTAAATACAGTATTTTGGGCTCTCTTTTACCTGGTTCTTGAAATGCTCATCTGCCTTTCTAGGAAGCATTTCTTAACCTCCTTATGCTTTTCCACATAATTCTTTTAATAATTCTGATTTATTCAACAATTTTATTTATTTTAGCACATTATTACTTAACAATTTCCAGAGAGCAGAGGGCATCAAACTGGGTGCTTATCTTTATGTTTGTATTTTCTAATAGGACTTGGTTCAATGCATTGTATAAATAACTTGTTTATATGTCAGAATACTTAAAACTTGATAGGATTGCTAACCTAAGTTATTTCTCTTTTCCTCAATCAGGTGGATCTGATTATTGATGAATGTACTAACTTAACTTTCTGGAAAGCATGTTGAATATGGGACATCCTTACATTCTTTCTGCTCAAGGTCTTGCGTTGTGCTGGGGAATGTATTTAGAAATTATATATTTTCTAGACCAGCCTGAGATGCATAGCAAAAAGCACTGAATGGCACACTTGCATATAAGTGCTAAAACTATCACCACCACGTTTCTAGAAGAGGCTAAACCAGAACACTGAAAGAATACTTCAGAGGCAATTCTAGTTAGCCTAATTGGGAACACGGTTACAGAAGAACATCTACATTCTAGACTGAGGACATCTTAATTTTTTGTCATTGTGATTTCCTTTTCAAAAATTAGAATTTTTATCTCATGTAAATGGACAGTATTTTATGGCAGTAACCCTTAAAATTTTCTGGTGTCTTCAAAGTGCTGTTATGAATTCATTTCAGTCACTGTGCCAGGTCCTGTATAAGGCCCAGGGGATGAAAGAATTAAGATATCAGTTTTGGACAGATACATGCAAAAAAATGAAACTAGACCACCAACTTACTCCAAACACAAAAATAAACTTAAAATAGATTAAGGATTTAAACATAAGACAGGAAACCATAAAAATACTAGAGGAATCCACAGGCAGAGAAATCTCAGACATATGCCGAAGCAATTTCTTCACCGATACCACTCCTAGGGCAATGGAAACTGAAGAGAAAATAAACAAATGGGACTACATCAAAATAAAAAGCTTTTGCACAGTGAAAGAAACCATCAACAAAACAACAAGAAAGCCCATTGCATGGGAGAACATATTTGCCAATGTTATCACCGATAAGGGTTTAATCTCCAACATTTACAGGGAACTCATACAACTTAACAAAAGAAAGATAAACAACCCAATAAAAAAATGGGCGATGGACTTAAATAGATACTTTTTGAAAGAAGACAGAAGGAAGGCCAAAAGACATATGAAAACATGCTCAAAGTCACTAATCATCTGAGAGATGCAAATCAAAACAACAGTGCGGTACCATCTGACACCTGTCAGAATGGTTATCATCAACAAATCAACAAACGACAAGTGTTGGCGAGGATATGGAGAAAAAGGAACCCTCGTGCCCTACTGGTGGGAATGCAGACTGGTGCAGCCACTGTGGAGAACAGCATGGAGTTTCCTCAAAAAACTAAAAATGGAACTCCCATTTGACCCAGTGATCCCACTTCTAGGAATATATCCTAAGAAACTAGAAACACCAATCAGAAAGGGTATATGCACCCCTATGTTCATAGTGGCACAATTCACCATAGCTAAGATTTGGAGACAGCCTAAGTGTTCATCAGCAGATGAGTGGATTAGAAAACTGTGGTACATCTACTACGCTGAATACTACGCTGAAGTAAAAAAGAAATGGAATACTACGCTGAAGTAAAAAGGAAGGAATTCTTACCATTTGCAACAGCATGGAATACTACGCTGAAGTAAAAAAGAAGGAATTCTTACCATTTGCAACAGCATGGATGGAACTGGAGAGCATTATGCTAAGTGAAATACTACGCTGGAATACTACGCTGAAGTTAAAAAGAAGGAATTCTTACCATTTGCAACAGCATGGATGGAACTGGAGAGCATTATGCTAAGTGAAATAAACCAGTCAGAGAAAGATAAATATCATATGATATCACTCATTTATAGAATATAATGAACAACATAAACTGATGAACAAAAACAGATCTAGAGACAGAGAAGAATCGATCAGACCATCAAACCTCAGAGGGAAGGTAGGGGATGGTGGGGGTAAAGGATAAAGATCAACCAAAGGTCTTGTATGCATGCATATAAGCCTAACCAGTGGACATGAGTGGGGGTTGAGGGGGCCAGAGGGGGTAAGGACACATATGTAATACCTTAATCAATAAAGAAATTAAAAAAGAAAGATAACAGTTTGGTTCTAATAGAAACCCATAGTTTGGTGAGAGACAGATGTGTCAATGATAACTATAGCAAAGGGTAAAGGTTTAATATGTGCTACATCAGTGCTGTGTAAGCACTATTGGAGCACATGATTACATCTGTGGGCAACAGAACATGAGAATCCAAGATGTCTTGAAGGATGAATAGACAATTACCAGGATATGTGAGGGGAGACTGGAACATATTCATGCAAAGGCAAGTGTACAACCTTATGTGATTCTATGTAGCAGGAGAAAGGGGTTCCTGTGAGAGAACTGGTGGAAGTAAGGTTACAGAGTAAAGCTGGAATCAGACCATGCTGGTGTATAATAAACACTATGAGCTTTATTATGTGTGGGTTAGCAGTCACTTGGAAATTTTAAATTGAGGAGTGATATTTGAATTTTAGAGAGACTTCTCTGATGGTAGAGAAAAGTTCTGTCTCTTGTTAAATATCTCTAATTTGTTCTCTTCTCCTGTATTCACAAGCACTTCTTTAAGTTTTAGCCCTAATAATTTTTCCTCTAGACTAGTATTGGTGGTGAGAACACATTTATATATTGGGGAAGTATTTAATGAGTAGAATACCAGATCTTACTTAAAGAGGGGATGAGGGAATGGAAGAGTCAGGATATTCCTCAGAGTTTTTGTTGTCAGCTGGATATTGAGGCCTGAGAATGTTGGAGGAGAAAGCTATTTGAGGGTGTGTGTAAGAAAGGCAATGGGTTCAATTTTGGACATGTTTGAGACCCAACGTGAGTTATGCACCAGGCGCTCAGAAGAGAGTTAAATGTCTATCAATTTAAATTTGGTATTCAGTGTCCTTTAGGAAGACAGGGGGAAGCATTTTAATTGGCCAATAGTTTGCTCTATATAGAAAGGTCAAGTAAGAAATGCTAGAAAAATGTTTCACATTAAATCATTTAACCTCATTAACACCCTATAAGATAGGAATTACTGTTCTAATTTTGTAGCTGAAGTAAGGTTAATGACTCTACTCAGAATCTCCTGCTATCAGAGTGTTTTTGTGTTGGGATTCTAACCCCAAAGCTCATGCTATTTCCTTTACGAGACAGACTCTCTGCCTTAGAGTTGCTCGGCATTTACCTCACTCCTCTTTGTTTATTGAAGGCTCCTCAGGCCCAGGAGCATGCATCATCTACCTTTCCAATCTCTTTCAAGGTCAGATACACATATGGTATGCATTTAAGGCATGGAGACTGCATTCACAAGCCTCACAGAAACATCTGTGCTAATACTTTAGAGCAGAGGTCAGAAATTCTTTTTTTGTGTGACCATTTTGGAATTGAAGTTTTTTAACTATAGTGTATGAGGGCCTCACCACTCCCTATTAACTTACAGCTAGCATTTTCTTACTTCCTGCTTAGAATAAACACCTGAGTTTATAGCCTTAGCTTTAAAGTCAAACCTTAAAACTGGTGTTTGAAGCTTGTTGAATTAGACAAAAAATCAAATCAACCCCCCCCCCCCCTCTGGAAAGAGCAAACATTAAACTATTATCACTCAGATGCCAAATTTAGAATGTTTCCTTTATCAAAAAGAGATTGAAATAGTCCAGATGATACTCATAATTTCACTCTTTCTCAATGTACCTTTGACACCATACTTTAATTTCTAGTCTTATACTTTTGGCCTGAGGTTTTCTTATCAGTCTTGTTCTGAAACTGAATCAAGGAGTGTGTTTCTGAGTTGTATTAGGTGTGACAAGTATTCATCATGAAGATATGCCTGAAATACTTATTCTGTGTTGGGCCACCATAGAATCGGAGGCTAGTAGGAAAGTCCTTTGACAGAGTTTGGGAGCAGATGATGAAGCTACTGACAACAACAAAAATAGTGGTAGGTAGAAAAAGTGAGCCAACCCAAGATCCTATTTTTGGCTGAACCATTAAAGGAGAAAGTGAATACAGAATGAGTGTCAGAAGCATAATATCTGTTCAGCAAATGTTGACTTTCTTAAACACAATGAACCCACCACTGTTCATTAATCTTGTCTGTCTTTGGACACATGTCGTTTTCCTCTTTCAACAATTAGCAATCATATCACTTTTCATATCTCCTCATGGGATTCCTTGTGAAACGATGACTGGAAACATATTAAACAGGATAAACCACTACATGGATTGAAGGAGTTATTAAGAAGTTGCATGAACATACTTTTTGCTTTCTGAGATGCACCAGAATGAGAAAGGGTGATCTATTTCTCTGAGTCACAGAAGCTTAAAAATGAAGAAATTGTAAGGATAATGATATTTCTTTCTTTTTTTATTAGGTGTTAAAATCCAATGTAACACACATAGGTGTTAATTAATCTACACTTCAGATGAAAAGTTTTCTGACTTATGGATATTTGAATTTTGTTAGATTGAGTGATGAAATATACACACAAATGGGAGGGAAGCATGAAGAACAGCAATTGGATCTTGCTGAAATAGCTCATTATTCTTCTCTTGTTCCGTTTATTCCTTTTACTTTAGTCGGATGGTAGATGACTTCGGATAGAGTGTATTTTTTTAGATATAAATTCAATGTAGATAATAGACTGATGTAATACATATTGTATTTGCTTCAGATGGGTAGAAAGTGAACATAGTGCATTTCTAAATTTATATGTACATTTTCTTGGCTGACATGGTAGTCTGCATTAGAATTAAGTAATAATGTTTTCCTAGGTTTCCTTGGAGTTAATAATACTCACTTTGGTGTATTTCACCTACCCAAGATATACATCAATAGCCCAGAATTCATACCTTGGAGATATCTTAATACTATTATTATTAGTTTCTCAATTTTCTATTGGAATTTGAAGAATTCTTTTTATTTTCTTCTTTATTGAGTTTGTGGTTTTAATATGAAATGAGAAGTGGGAAATAAAGGAAGAAAAGCAGTAAAGGCCTTGCTGAGCTATTCCGCTTGGGAAGGGATACAGCTGCTTTTACAAGAATGTTTTGATTGTAAAATCTTGCAGTTTTTTCAATCTTTATTTTTTCTCTCAAAACTTTCTTTTTATCTGTACTGTCTCCTCTTGTTTCATCATCTTATATCCCTCAGCTCAGTGAACGCTAAGTATTCCACTTCCAAATTTATGCTGGAGAAAAACATTTCAATTAGCAGGTGTTTGCACTATTTTGTTTTCTGATAGAACATGAAGCTGCCCAGTGGCCGGCGAAGCTGTTAGTAGGCAGCATCTTGGCAGAGGGAAGAGTGGATGGAAGCCAACCAAGGATGCAGTCCAAGTAGCAAAGTATCCATGGGACTTTTCTGCTGTCCATCTTAGTCATAAGAAAACAAAACTGCTCGTTGTCAGCTGCCTTCCTTCCCCTACCAGAGTGGTTTTGTCAGCTCCAGAAACCTCCCTGAAACACCTGGAAGGGAAACTTGATCCTTTGCATGTTGTTCTGCTTTGTTGAGCAGAGTATCTGCTGCACTGTTCCACTCGGGCAGGGATGTAGCTTAGCAAGGAAGTTTTCTCTGATTCTCTGAAGTGAGGGTTTGTTCAAGGGCGCATGGAATCAGTTTCTGTGAAAATCCTTTAGCTTTGCCTTTTCCGATGGCCAGGCTGGGGGAGCTTTCTTTTCTTACTTTTATTTTACAAACATTTAGATGTTTTGCTTTCCCTTTTTAAATAAAAGCCCTTAAAGTGGGTAGAAGGTACTTGCAGATGAACTGCTTATCCAATGTTCTCATCCTTCCTTTAATATCATGGGGAATATGGCACAAGGGCAGGCCCACAGCTCATTTATACCAGTGTTCTTTATGAGAAGTCATGAACTGTGAATAGTTGCTTGGCTTGACTAACATTTTTGTTTGTTTTATTTTATGTAAACTTTTTTTATTGAAGTAGAAGATACATTCAAAAACATGCACAGCTTTGTGAGCACACGCTCAATGATTTTTTCCAAGCTAAATACACCCATGTAATTAACTAGCACCCAGAGCAAGAATCAGAAAATTACCAGAATCCAAAATATCTCTTATGCCCCTTTCTGGTCCATAATCACCCCTCAAGAGTAAACTCTGTTATGATTTTTAAAGCCATAGATTAGTTTTGCTTGAGTCAGAACTTTGTACAGATAAAATCAAACCATATATACACTCTTGTGTCTGTCCGGTGTTTTTCCTTTCATAGTTCATGTGGTTGCATGTAGCTGCATTTTGTTCGTTCTCATTACTTTGGGTTGTTTCCAATTTGGGGTTATTACAAAGAGTGCTTCTATGAACATTTTTGCATATGTCTGTTAATGAACATATGGACACATTTCTACACGTGTGGATCCTCTCCTAGGAGTGGAAGAGCTGGCTTGTATGGTATATACTAGTAAAAGTTGAGTTTCAATAGATAATATCAGTTTTCCAAAGTAGTTGTTTTAATGGTGTCGCTAACATTTAATGTAAAGAGAGGTGTAGTTTAATTTTACTCTTTAGCTTTCCATGGCATTGTCAGGCACAATTTTGCCCAAAGTCTCTAGGTTACATGTTTTCCACAAATTTGATTTCCTGGATTAATCATATCTACATATTTTACTTATTCTGAGCTTAAATACCCACTACTTCTTATTCATTTGTCTAATTGTTTCTTAGAACAAAACGTAATAAGCTTTTAATATATGCCACATAATATCAGATAGTGGGACTAACATAAGTAAGCTATAGTGCTTGCATTTAAGGGAATTATCATGAAGTGAGGGAGACAGCAGTATGAACAAATATATTTTTCATTTATTCCACTCAAATCTAAAATACTACTTTCTCAATCTGCTGTTTCTAGATTTAGTAAAAACAGCTCATTAACAACTTGTCAAATTTATTCCTAATTTTAAGATTTTTTTAATTATAGTATGTCCTCCAATATAAATTTCCCTTTCTCAAGGTGAACAGATCCCATATTTTTAACTCCCTGATATAAAATCATTCTGTCTTTCCAAATTGGTTAAAAATAAAAACCAAAACCTTAAATTCTCTTTTCTTAAAGTATGTTGACCATAATTATCCAAAGTAATTCAGGTTTTAAGCTCTAAGGTTTGCATGTGCTTTTTTGCTGCTTGTTGGTTTTTTGAGAGTTTAGTATTTTTTATATTCTTCTTGGTGATTTACAATGTAAATTTGGCCTTTGGGGCTAGAAAATTATCAGGCTCATATCCTCAAGAAATAATTTATGCTGATTTCCAAAATCTTCTTACTGTAACATTCATCCTGGTTGAAGGCGCTGTAACTTTTACACTATGGGTTGGTGATTCACAAACCTCTACTCATAGCTCTGACTCTCTCAGTTCTAGATCCATGTATAGTTTATTTTCCTTTGAATATTATTCTGGCATTTTACATTTGGCAGATGACAAAATGTATTTCACCTTTCTCTTCCATACACATTATTTATTATGTATTCCCTGTCTTGATGAATGCACCACTATGTACACAGTTGCTGAAACAATTTTCTAGATGCTTCTAAATATTCTATCCTCAAATCTGAATATCAGTTTTACTATTTTCATCTCCAAAATATGCCTGGATTCATTCTACTGCAGTCTGGCAATAGTGTTCAGCATTCAGGCACCCATTGTTGTGTGGATTATTCCCTGATCTCCATGACTGCAATTTCATTCTCTTTATTTTTTTATTTTTTAAGTTAAATATATTGAGGTGACATTGGTCAACATGATCATATAGGTTTCAGTGTGGGTTTCTATGTTGCATCTTGTGCCCACCACCCAAAGTGAAATCTTACATCACCATATAGTAGGACCTCCTTTTCCTCCCCTCTTCCCTCTGGAAACCACCACACTGCTGTTCATCTTTAGTTTTATACCCACATATGAGAAAAATCATATGGTTCTTGTCCTTTTCCATCTGACTTGTTTAGCTTAGCATAATATTCTCAAGGTCCATCCATGCTGTTGCAAGTGGCAGTATTCATCCTTCCTTATGGCTGAGTAGTATTTCACTGTGTATATGTACCACATCTTCATTGAGTAGATGAAAAAGAATGAAATTTATCCAATACTTGGATAAATTTCATTCTCTTTTTTCTACTCAAAGGTCATTGCTAGAGTAACCTTTGAAAATACACATCTGAGCTCATTGCTCTCACAGTTCTTTAGCAAGACACATGAGGAATCTTCTGCTTACCTTTCTAGCTGGATTCATCTCCTTTATCACTTAAGTCTCCTGTACAGGTATACCTTGTTTGATTGTGAGTCACTCTTGTGCTTCACAGCTATTGTATTTTTTACAAACTGCAGATTTGTGGCAACCCTGCTTTAAGCAAGTCTATCGGCACCATTTTTCAAAAGTGTTTGCTCACTTTGTGTCTCTGTCACTTTTTTTTAATGTTTATTTTTGAAAGTATTACATAGGTCCTCCTTTTTCCCCTGTTAACATATTCCAGCCCTCTCCCATCTGCCTTCCCACCCCCTAACCCAGGCTCTCCCCACCCGTTGTCTGTGTCCACAGGTTATGCATATATGCATACAAGTTCATTAGTTGATCTCTTTCCACCCACCCTCCCCTGCCTTCCCTCTGCGTTTCAACAGCCTGTTCACACTTCTATGATTCTGGGTCTATTTTTGATCATCAGTTTATTTGGTTCATTAGATTCCACATATGAACGAGATCATGTGATACTTACTTTTCTCTGTCTTATTTTACTCAACATAATACTCTGGGATCATCCATTCTCTGCCACTTTTTAATAATTCTCAAAATATTTCAAATGTTTTCATCATTATTATATTTCTTATAGAGATTTGTGGTCAGTTATCTTTGATGTTACTATTGTAATTGTTTGGGGACATCACAAATATCACCCATACAAGTTGGTGAACTTAATAAATGTTGTGCTTGACCTATGGGCTGTGCCCAGTCTTGCTTTCTCTCCTCGGGCCTCTCTATGCCCTGCCACACAACAATAGTGAAATTAGGTCCATTAATAACTCTACAGTGGTTTCCAAATGTTCAAGTGACAGAAAGAGTTACACATCTCTCACTTTAAACCAAAAGCTAGAAATGATTAAATTCAGCGAGGAAGGCATGTTGAAAGCTGAGATTATACCAAAAACTAGGCCTCTTGTGCCAAACAGCCAAGATGTTAATGTAAAGGAGGAGTTCTTGAAGGAAATTTAAAGGTGCTACTCCAGTGAGCACACCAATGATAAGAACGCGAAACAGTCTTATTGTTGATGTGGAGAAAGTTTTTGTGGACTGGATAGGAGATCAAACCAGCCACAACCTTTCCTTAAGCCAAAGCCTAACCCAGAGCAAGGCCCTAACTCTCTTCAATTCTATGAAGGATGAGAGAAGTAAAGAAGCTGCAGAAGGAAAGTTTGAAGCTAGTAGAGGTGGGTTCATGAAGTTTAAGTAAAGAAGTCATAGCCAATAACAAGGTAAAGCAGCAAGTGCTGATGTAGAAACTGCAGTAAGTTGTCCAGAAGATCTAGGTAAGGTAATTAATGAAGGTGGATACACTAACAACAAATTAGCAATATACATAAAACAGCCTTATATTGGACTTTCATAGCTATAGAGTAGAAGGTAATGCTTCAAAGCCTCAAAGGAGAGGCTGACTCTCTTGTGAGGGCCTAATGCAACTGGTGACTTTACGTTGAAGTCTATGGTCATTTACTATTCCCAAATCCTAGGGCCTGAAGAAATATGCTAAATCTGCTCTACCTGTGTTCTATAAATGGAACAAAAATTCCTGGATAACAGCACATGTTTACCATATGGTTTCCTGAATATCTTATGCTTATTGTTGAGATCTGCTTAGGGAAAAAGATTCAAAATATTATTGCTCAGTGATAACACACCTAGTTACCCAAGAGTTCTGATGGAGATGTATGAGATTTAATGTTGCTTTCATGCCTGCTAACACAACATTCATTCTACAGCCCATGGATCAAGGAGTAATTTTTGCTTTCATGTCTTATTATTTAAGACAAACATTTTGGAAGGCTATAACTGCCATGGACAGTGCTTACTCTGATGGATCTGAGTAAAGTAAATTGAAAATTTCTGGAAAGGATTCATCATTCTAGATGCCATTAAGAATATTTGTTATTAATGGGAAGAAGTTAAAGTATCAAGAACTTGATTTGGAGGAAGTTGATTCCAAACCTCCTGGATAACTGTGATGGGTTCAAGACTTCAGTTGAAGTAACTGTAGTTACTGCAGTGGTGGACATAGCAAGAGAACCAGACTGAAATGTGGAGCCTGAAGATGTGACTGAATTGCCGAAATCTCATGATAGAACTTTAATGGTTGAGGAGTTAGTTACGCTTATGGATGAGCAAATAAAGTGATTTCTTGAGATGGAATCTACTTCTGGTGAAAATGCTGTGAAGATTACTTCTGGTGAAGATGTTGTGAAGATGACAAAGGATTTAGAATATTATGTAAACTTATTTGATGAAGCTGTACAGACTGTGAGAAGATTGACTCCAATTTTGAGAGAAGTTGTATTTACTGTGCGTAAAATGCTGTCAAATAGCATCGCATGGAATCATTTATGAAAGGAAGTGTCGATTGATGCAGCAACTTCATTGTTATTTTAAGAAATTGCCAGGGTACCTCAACTTCAGCAACCACACCATCCTGATAAGTTAGCAACTGTCAACACTAAGGCAAAACCCTCCACCAGCAAAAAGATTATCACTTAATGAAGGCTCAGATGATGGTTAGTATATTTTAGCAATAAAATGTTCTTTAATTAAGACATGTACATTGTTTTATTAGACACTAGAGGCCCGGTGCACAAATTCGTGCATGGGTGGGGTCCCTCTACCTGGCCAGCAATCGGGCCAATCCGGGCCACCTGGCTGTGGGGAGGGACCATGGGAGGTTGGCTGTGGGAGCACATTGACCACCAGAGGGCAGCTTCTGCGTTGAGCATCTGCCCCCTCGTGGTCAGTGCGCATCATAGCTACTGGCCGATCATCAGGTCGTCTGGCCATAACGGTTGCTTAGGCTTTTGTGTATGTATGTATGTGTATATGTATATGTGTGTGTGTGTGTGTGTGTGTGTGTGTGTGTGTGTGTGTGTGTGTGTGTATATATATATATATATATATATATACATATATATATATATATATATATATATATATATATATATATATATATATAATAATATTGCATACTTAATAAACTATAGTACTGAAAACAAGACTTTTATGTGCACTGGGAAACCAGAAAATTCCTTTGACTCAATGTATTTTGATACTCACTTTATTGCTTTGTCCTGGAACCCAACTGCGGTATCTCCAAGGTATGCCTGTACTTGCTGTGGTGCCACCTGCTGTGGTCTGCATGCTCTTTGCTCTCATGCCTCAGGTTTTCACACATGCTGTTTTCTTTGCTTGTTTTTTGCCCTGCTTTCTTTACAGGGAAAACTCCTACTTATAGTTTAAGATTCACCTCCTCTGATACATTTTCTTTAATTTGCTCAAGCTGAGGGACTTTCATCTATTTAAACTCCCTTATAAATTTGTTTCCCCTTCTGATCTATAAGCTCTTTATCTTTGCATTCCTAACATCTAGTGAACTGTCTGATGTGCAGTGGGAGCCAAACAATATTTGTTGAATGAATAGTTGAATTAATTAATTGATCGCTTAGAGCCCTCCATTTTTTTTATATTTTTTGATCTGTAAAATCCCTAAATATATTTTCTCTTGCCAGAGTTAAAACTCATATGTTAATTTTCTATCCACTTGCACAGACTTGTAAGGTCTTCTTTTTTAATCCCACCTGTGTATTTCTTTATCAGCTAGAAGCCTTTAATGTCCCCTTAACTTAGAAATCTCATGTCAGATTTTACTTTCTGGAGCATTAAAAAAAGTTATTAAATAAGTATAAATCCCTGAGGAGCTGAATTCTTTATACTTCTTCATCCAAAGAAATCCCTAAATGACCCTACCATTTAATTCCCATTTTGACCTGGTTTAAAATTTTAGCATACGTAGATATATAAAGCTTTGAACCCATGGCATTATCAGTTAAAATTAATAAAACAAACATCACCACAACCTTTTATTTAGAAGGCTGGCATTCATTAATTCCCCTTTTGTTTATGTGCCTACTTATTACATTAAATTTATTCTTTGGGATGTGCCTTAGGAGAAGTGATCTTGCCTTCTGTATTTTCCTTACCTTAAAACTCTATAACCTGCCTTTCTTTCCCCGACCAGCTGCCATAGTACATCATTTTTGTTGCGTTCATTTGAACTTCCCTTATCGCAGTTTACTTTTTTGGATATCAGTGCTCATTAAAGATGCTATAATTGCCTTGGGCAGAGATAATTAAGCTTAGGATCAAAAGCCAAAAATATATTTGATTTTTTAAATTTCAAAGTCCCTGCAGCATTAAAGTCACCATAATTTACTGTTAGATATATACATAGCCACCATCAGAGTAAAAGATATAATATTTTTAACTTTAGCTTTCTTTGTAATAATATATGTTCACAGACTTTCTTCTTTCAGAAACTACCTAAATGTTGACCATGCCATTCTAGATAAAGAAGTTTTTGTTATGTGTATGTCTCTTTAGAGGGAATTATGTAATACATTTTGATTATACTGTAATATGCAGAGAATTTTCTTCAGCTCTTTCTGAATACTTGCACTTTTTTGTTATTTCTCTGAGGAGTTGTGCATCCTTTCAAAACTATAATTTACTTGTCCTTTCAAAACATTAAATATTTTTCTAAGTTTCACTGAGCTAAATGTAGGTAGTGATATAAAAATGTGGAGAATATGAAAATCACTAAGACCATCACAGGACAAAGACAGTATTCCTTAATAAATGTAAGGAATAAAATAATTCTGTACTCTCTCAATAAGTCTACTCTTTTCCAAGTATATTTGTGTGGTTTTTTTTTTAATCCTCACCTGAGGATATTTTTCCATTGATTTTTAGAGAGAGTGGAAGAGAGAGGGAAAGACAGAGAGAAATATCAATGTGAGAGAAACACATAGATTGGTCGCCTCCTGCACGTGCCCTGATTAGGGCCCAGGCCAGGGAGGAGCCTGCAACTGAGGTATGTGCCCTTGACTGGAATCAAACCTGGGACCATTGGATCCACAGGCCGATGCTCTATTCACTGAGCCAAACCGGCTAGGCCTATATTTGTTTTCTGATATGCTACTTAACCTTATGTTGGCAAAATATCATTTTCCCCATATTTATAGATGGAAAAGCAGACATTGAAAGAATAGAGGAATTACCCAGCTCATGGTGCTAATGACAGAGATAAAACTAGAACTCAGACCAGAAACATAAGGGGAAATCATAACAAGCTAAGAAAGCTACAAAGTGTCTTTTCTTGGGTAATTAGTATGAACAGTGGGTTGACAGCTACTTCTTACTGTCCTCCCCACATCTTGTAAATCAGTTGATATCTCCCAAAGCCTGCATAAAGTAGCAGACAGCCTTTATTTTCAGAAAAGAAGGAACTAAAAATACAGCAGCACAGCCATTTATTAACTACAGGCAACATTATTCCTTGGCAACAGAGTCTTGTGGAAAAAAACACATGTGATTTGAAAGACTTAGGTTTAGAGTTTAGTTCTTTTACCAGCCTCTGAATCTTCTTACTCTAAATACCTGTTTAGTTAAACTGGTGCTTAATAACCCAGCCTTACTGCTTCAAAGGTGTTGTGATGATCGATAAGATGCTACATCTAGAAGCACTTTATAAGCTGTCATTATACAAATACGAGTCCTCGTCCGTGTATAGCAAATAAGGGAATTCCTTCCTGTGCAGGAAAGATAGAGCATAGTTATTGGGATCATGGTTTAGCTGTCTCACTGACTTCGCTTATGATATAAGAAAAGCCACCGTCTAGCTCTGTCACTGTCTTAGGAACTTAGACTCTCTAAACCTCCATTTTCTTGTTTTTAAAATGGGGAAAATATTTATCATGAATTTTTCATGCATAAGCTATAGTTAAGGTCCCTTGAGTTAGTTTTCTTTAAAATAAGCTTTCTATTTATATTAGTATTTTTAGATTTTCAGAAAAGTTGCAAATTCGTTAAAGGGAGTTCCCATCTACATTTCCCCTGGTTCCCTGCATTGTTAATATCTATGACTTGCCACAAGGAACAAACCAATACTGACAAATTACTACTAACTCAGGTTTGTGTGGGCTTCACCAGTGTATCCGTGAATAGCTTATTTATTTTCCAGGATCCAGTCCAGGGTTCCACGCTGCATTTGATTGTCACGTCTCCCCAGCCTCCTCTGGTCTGTGAGAGTTTATTACTTAGTGCCCTTTTTTTGTGACCTTAATGGTCTTGAGGAACACTGTCCAGGTCTCATGCAGTATGTTCCCCAATCTGGTTTTCTTTATTGTTTTTCTTCTGATCAGACTGGGATTGTGGGCTTTTAAAGAGAATACTAGAGAGGAGAAGTCACAACGTGTCAAGGGGTGCATGATATCCCTGTGACATCGCCAATGAGGTTAACCTTTGCCACTTGGTTAAGGTAGTGCTTGTCAGGAGTTCTCATGGTATCCGAGTTAGTTTTGTCCAGCCATCACTTTTATAGGACTTCTCTTCCCTCTCTCCCCACTGCTTGGAATGCTTTTCATTTATGTTCACTACAACGGTCATCATAATGGAAATATTTTCTGTGGCCACCAAGCTAAAGCAGCTTTCTCTTCTCAAATCAGTCTCTGTGATGCTTTACTTTTGTCTTTTTTTGATGCATGCATCATTTCCTGAAATAGACATGTGCATTGTTTACCTGCTTTATTGTGTGTCAATTGGATCCCTCCCCTCAAACAAGAACATAAGCTTCAGGACAATAGGGTTCTTGTAGGATTGCTCACATCTGTACGCTTGGTATCTAGCACAGGGAAAGCATATGTTAAATGTTCAATATTTGTTGAATAAGTGTCAAAGAAAGAAAGATAGAGGATTGATTTATTAGTAAGTAAAAGAGTTGAAAAGAGCAGAATGGTCAGAGGTTCAATTTAGCATCTTGACTGAATTGCTTAGTTTTAATGAAAAGATTAAATGCAATCATCACCATCTACGGAAATAGGTAATCAGTACCCTTATAATTCAAGCTCTCTTATAATACACTTAAGAATGTGAACGCCAGAGTATTTTTCTGACTTGTAAGGCTATGACTGATCCGCTCGGTATTACACATCTGCATCACTGTGACCTTTATTTGCTGATAGGCTCAGCTTTCCTACTGTAAATTTTTAACAGACTCTGAAGGAAGGTAAAACTAATCGATGGCCTGGATTTTAACTTATAGATGACTTCTTAGTGTCTAATATCTTTTTCATGTATATTGACAGAAAAATGGAGCTTCTTTGTATAACTCTTCTTCTCCCATAACTCATTATATGGTACCTCTCTTTTTATTTTCATCCTCAGGACTTAAAGTCTCCAAATCAGAGGGATGAAATAGCCGGCGCCCGGGCCTCATTGAAGGAGAACTCCCCCCTCTTGCATTCAATTTGTTCAGCTTGTTTGGAACATTCTGATGTTGCTTCCCTCAAAGCCAGCAAGGACACAGTTTGTGAAGAAATTCAGAATGCGCTCAATGTAATATCGAATGCTTCCCAAGGCATCCAGAACGAGCTGGCCCCGCTGGAACCTCAGGCAGCGACCCTGGGAAGTGCCCTTGATGAGCTGGAGGTAGGTCAAGAGAAAGGTGAAGTGTGATTTGACATCCCAGTATGAAAATAAACAGAAGTGGGCTTTTAAATCCACGTACTGGAGTTTAGAGCATGAGTAAATGAAGACCCAGTAATCCAATCAGACTCGATCATACTCTTATATCTTCCAATGAATTGATTAGCAGGAAAATATCCCATCAGTAGACCTCTGAGTCCTTTGCATCTCTGCCAAGGAAGTCATGAATTTAAATGGGGGATTGTCAATTAGATTATAATCATGATTTTATTTTCTATAAATCTACTTATGAAATGTAGGATTTATTCATTTCACAAATACTTATTATTACTAGTGTACGTTGTGCTTGGGATATAATAGATGACAATCCACATTCTAAAAGGGGAATATAGGCAAAAAACCAAAAACAATAAACATAGATAAGCCAATTGCATAGAATGTTACATTGAGAAAGTGAGATATTATCAAAGGCTTGAAGGCAGTAAAAGAATCAGCAGATGGAGATCCAGAACAGAGGCCTGAAGGCATGCCCAGTATTGAGGTGACAGAAGCTGGGGGATTGGTGTGGAGAGGGAGGCGATGAGTAGATGCGAGGTCAGAGACCCAGTGGGGTTAGGTCAGAAAGGGCTGAACAGGCTTTTAATGATTGTGGCTTATACATCAGATTACATGCCATTCATTGTAAGGTTTCAAGCAAAAGAGTGACACGCTGAGACTACACTGACTGTGTGTCAGACCAAAAGGGAGCAAAGGGAGAAGCTGAAAAATAGCTTCCAGACAGCTAAGTGCTCCAGTCTCCCTCAGGCAGGAGGTTGCAGGCTTGCATTTTGCACCACCACTTGATTCCATCTCAAATTTTAGTTTGGACCAGGGTGGTATCTGTAAATACTGTAAGGAGAGCCAACTAGATTTTACAGAATGGATGTGACATGTGGGAGGAAGGGAGGAGTTTTAGCTGAATCTCTGGAAGCACCCGCTGGATGGAGCTTGGGATGCAAGGTGTTATTAGGAAGTAATTTGTGTAAAGGGAAGAGCAAGACTAAGCAGAGGAAGAAGTCTACACCCACAAAGCCGGGATCAGTCAGCAGGGAGTTCTGGAGAGAAGGTTGTTCTTGAGTGTACCTTGTCAGGCAAAAAAGCCAGGCCTTTTGCCTCTTTCAATGACTGGAAGCTGTCAAATACTGAAGGAAGTGATAGCTGGGGGCCCGAATGCTGTCCTCACTCCCCACAGCTGGGCAAGTCCTACCTGGCAGGGGGATGAGCAGTACACCTCTGTGTCTGCCACAGATCACTATGAGGTTTTGTTTTGGCTTGGCAACTGGATGGATGAATTGTCATCAGTTATGATGGGAACTACTGATAGGTGAAGCCAGTGTTGAGAAGAAGCTCAGAAACTCAAACTCTATTTTCAAATTGATGTCAAGGATCATTGGCTACCCAAGTCAGACATGTAGCTGCTCAGTGGGGGGCAACATTGGGTAGCACTTAGTGATAAATGCCTGGTTCCTACCTCAGCTGTGGTTCTTTCTACCCGTGTGACCTTAGGAAAGTTATTTCATTGGACTTAATTTCCTCTCCAATAAAATGGGGATAAATCATACTATTGTTAAAATCAGTGAGAATAATACATGTAAACATGCTTAGAACAGTGCCTGGGACTTCATTAGTGCCCAGTAAATCTTAGCTCTCATTATCATTAGCGGAGATGACTATTTGGAGGCAGATTCTTCTATAATTAAGAAATCAATCCAATTAAAATTAGTAAGATTTATTGATACACTGAATTAAACACATAACATATAATTCCTGTTGTTCTTAATTTTATTACTTTCATGGTAAAAATATTACTTTATTTAAATTTAGAATAACCTTTTTGTATGCTTTTCCACTAGTTACATGTTTTTAAATAGGTCTCTTCATTTCTAATCCAGCATTATTCAATTTCTAATTATTGACATCATTGTGAAAATTTATTAAATTCCCAATAATTAGCATCTATGTGAAATTTTTAGGAACTCTTGTCTAAATAGGGTAGAGTCTTTAATAATACCCCAGCATCTTTTTGTTTGCCCTGGGTACTGCGCACTCAGTAAACTTGTCCTTTAGATGCGTACCTTGTTTTCATAATAAGATTGAAAACTCCTTGTGGGCAAGACTGTTTCTTACTAATTTTATACTAGTGGTACTACTAGAATGTTAGGTCCCCCATGAATTAAAATGTATCATTTCTTTTTTTTTTTAATATATTTTATTGATATTTTACAGAGAGGAAGGGAGAGAGATAGAGAGTTAGAAACATCGATAGAGAGAGAAACATTGATTTAGCTGCCTCCTGCCCATCCCCTACTGGGGATGTGCCCACAACCAAGGTACATGCCCTTGACTGGAATCAAACCTGGGACCTTTCAGTCCGCAGGCTGACGCTCTATCCACTGAGCCAAACCGGTTTCGGCAATGTATCATTTCTTGATAGCTAGTCATTTAATTATTAGAGTCCCTATAAGATAAGCATTTCTATTTTTTCACTGAAAATAAAACTGAGACTTGCATAGGTTATATAACTTGCTTAAGCCAGAAGGCTGGTGAGTGATCATAGCTAGCATGTGAATCTCATCTCTCTGATTCCAGAAGATAGTTCTAACTTCTGTGCTATATTCAGTTCTCATTGATAGAACTTAAGGGGCTTAATTAAAATTCAACACAATTTATGCTAAGATTCTTAGTCTCTATAAACTATCATCCTATCTAATAATAGAGTAATATGCAAATTAGGCATCACTCCGCGACAAAATGGCAGCCCCCATACCCACAAGATGGCGGTGCCCAGTCCCCTCAGCCCTGCTGCTGGAGTGTCTGGCCTGTCCCACCAGCACACAGAGCACTGAGAGCAGGGTATGGTTGCTTCCTTAGTGCTGCGGCAGCGGGAAGCCGCCAGGCCCTGCACACATGGAGCCGGCGGAGGAGCAGGGCCTGTTGCCATGGCAATCGGGAAGCCGCCAGGCCCTGCGCCCACAGAGCCAGCGGAGGAGCAGGGCCCGTCACCCCGGCGATTGGGAAGACGCCAGGCCCTGCACACATGGAGCCAGCGGAGGAGCAGGGCCTGTTGCGTGGCGATCAGGAAGCCCAGGAGCCAGTGGAGGAGCAGGGCCTGTTGCTGTGGCGATGGGGAAGCCGCCAGGAGCCAGTGGAGGAGCAGGGCCCATCGCTGTGGCGATGGGGAAGCCGCCAGGAGCAGGCGGAGGAGCAGGGCCTGTCGCCCCGGCGATCAGGAAGATGCCAGGCCCTGCACACATGGAGCCAGCGGAGGAGCAGGGCATGGCGTCTTCCTGATGGCCACCACGGCGATCGGGAAGACACCAGGCCCTGTGCCCACGGAGCCGGCATAGGAGCAGGGCCTGCCGCGGGGCGATCGGGAAGCCCAGGAGCCGGCGGAGGAGCAGGGCCTGTTGCCGCCAGGCCCTGTGCCCACGGAGCCAGCTGAGGAGCAGGGCCTGTTGCCACGGCGATCGGGAAGCTGCCAGGCCCTGCGCACATGGAGCAGGTGGAGGAGCAGGGCATGGAGTCTTCCCAATGGTCGCTGAGGCGATCGGGAAGACCCCAGTGCCAGCAGAGCAGGGCATGACGGCTTCCTGATCTCGGCAGCTGGGAAGCCGCCAGGCCCTGCAAAGCCGGGCATGGCGGCTTCCTTAGTGGGGCAGTGGCAGGGAAGTCCCCAGACATGGCAGACAGAGCCCAGACAGTAGGGCTTGGGGGCTTCCTTAGTGGGCAGTGGCGGTGGGAACACCCCCAGGCCCTGCAGCAGAGCCTGCACAACAGGGCATGGGGGCTTCCTTAGTGTGTCCGTGTCTGGGAAGCCCCCAGGCCTGGCAGACAGAGCACACTGCAGGGCATTGGGGCTTCCTTCACATGGCACATGGCGGCAGCAGGCAGAGAGCGACAGCAGGGCATGGGGGCTTCATCTCCATGGCTGCAGGGAAACCTCCAGGCCCCGCAGAGAGCAGAGAACCATGGGAGTGGGCCTAAGCCATCAGTAGGCTATCCTCTGAGAGCTCCTGGATTGTAGAGGGTGCAGGCTGGGCTGAGGGACCCCCGTGCACGAATTTTGTGCACCGGGCCTCTAGGATAAATTATAAATGTAACCAAGTATAAAAGATAGAATAACTTGCTAGTGTAAAGGACTTTGTACCTGGGTCATTTAAGTAGAAGTAGTTTATATTTGGGGAGTGGCTAATACAGTGAGGTGAAATTTTCTAGGCTGGACATACAGGCTTGATTATCATTTCTCACAGTGCTACACAGAATTGTGTCAGGTGATGCTTGCATAAGTGGTAAAGTTTATTATGCAGAGAGGGAGGGAGATAGGTAGGTAGATGATAGATAGATAGATAGATAGATAGATAGATAGATAGATAGATAGAGATAGTTGGTTGCAGCTTATTTTTTATTCATTTATTATTTTTTTTTTAAATATATTTTATTGATTTTTCACAGAGAGGAAGGGAGAGGGATAGAGAGCTAGAAACATCGATGAGAGAGAAACATCGACCCGCTGCCTCCTGCACACCCCCCGCCGGGGATGTGCCCGCAACCAAGGTACATGCCCTTGGCCGGAATCGAACCCGGGACCCTCCAGTCCGCAGGCCGACGCTCTGTCCGCTGAGCCAGACCGGCTTCGGCAGTTGGTTGCAGCTTTAATGGGAGCGGGCATAGGAGTGGCGATGGGTGGAGTCTTCCTTTTCTCAAGCTACGTGTCTGCTTCACTTCTCCCAGGCAAGGCAGGAGGGAGTCCCACAGGTATTTCCCGGAAATTCTAATACTGTCTCTACAACCCTTAAAATTAATTCAGTTTCAGTCAAAGCGAGGCATGCCCAAGCTAGTACCAATGCTTGAATTTTGTACATATTTTTATATCCCAGTTATAAATAGCTGCTGAGGCTGTGTGAACTAGATAAAGAAGAATTTATTGAGCATTTAGCCTTTAAAAATGATTTTGTAAATTAAATGGTTGCTCTTCTCTTTATTTACAGGAAGCGGTATTGGTAAAAGATCCAAAGTAACCTTTGCTCTATCTTGCTTTTGCAAATATAATACCTTGAAATAAATTGATGTAGTAAATACGCTGTTGGGAGGAAGTGCCATTACATGTTTATGGTGGAAATGTATCAGAGCGCTTACTCAACAAACAGCACGCTGCAGCTCCATTTGCTCTTTCATTCTGGTCCACACCTGGTTGTGGATATGAAACCTGAGATTTATTGGCGGAGAAAATAGAAGTTGAATTAGAATAGTTTACAGGTTAAAGTGATTGATTTATTGGAAAGGCTAATATGAATTACAGGGTGTACCTTCTGCATTTGTGACTGAGTGAGAGTTGAAAAGTGTTAAATTATAGATTAACAAAATTTCCAAAATGTTTTTAAGCAGAAACTTTGCCAGTGTAAATTGCTTTGAAACTCCAAATCTATCAAGATATGCTTTCTCCTGTGGGGAAAAAGCAGCTGTTGTAATCATGGTCCACAGAGATATCCAGATCATCTTGTGAAAAAGAAGATAATGACAAAGGAGTTTTGTAGTGTTTTCTTATTTTCAAAGAGCTGTCATATTTATTTTCTTATCTTTCTTTTTTATATATTCATTTGCTAGTATGTGTCATCATTCCTATATTTATTTCTTTTTTTTAAATCTTCACCCCAGGGTATTTTTTTCATTGATTTTTAGAGACAGTGGGAAGGGGAGAGACAGAGAGAGAAACATCGATGTGAGAGAGACATACGGATTGGTTGCCTCCTGTATGCACCCTGACCAGGGCCAGGGCCAGGGCCAGGGCCAGGAAGGAGCTTGCAACCAAGGTATGTGCCCTTGACCAGAATCAAACCTGGGACCCTTCAGTTCGCAGGCCAATGCTCTATCCACTGAACCAAACCAACTAGGTCTCTATATTTCTTTATTTACGATTGTATCTCCAACACCTAGAATAATGCTCTACACATAGTAAGTGCTGTGTGAATATTGGTGAGTAAATGAAGGAAGGAAAGAATAGATACAGGAATGCTGCATGTCATTTTGTGATATTGGATCAAAGAGCATTTTCCCCTTACCCCTGTTTTTTACCTCCTTTCTCCAACTGGCAGTGCATATACTGTGGTAGGTGGCTCTACTTGACCTAACTGGGACATGAATTTATAGTGAGGTAAGCCACCAAGAACCTATCTAAGTGATATGCTGCTCAGAAGCTTTTTTTGTGATAAGAGAGCCCAAAGAGAGAACAATTCTCTTCTCTCAGTTGCTATCTAGCCAGAGTTCAGATGCCCTGCAACTAAGTAATAATTTTCAGAGTACAGTCCTTATATTTTTATGTTTTCACCCCAAGGAGAAATGGACCTGTACTAAGCAGATTAGCATTTAGGAACTAAAGAAGTATAGGCATCACTGATGTCTAGGAGCACTTTAACATGCTTTTCAAAAAATGGTTTGGTTTCTAGAAATATAGCAAAATAATAAAACTGAAAATAATGGATCAAATATTTTTAAATACATGGACAATCCAACAGGTGAAATAGGAAAATTTGAGGTCAGCCAGATAAGAAGAGAACTGAAATGCAGACTAGCAAGCCAGCACCAGCATTGTGCTGGGAGAGGTGGGGAATTTCTTTTTCATGATGGCCTGTGGCTTGGATTCGAAAGACCATGAACTAAGGGCAGAAGACAAGGGCTATATACTGCCAATAGGAAAGCCATATGAGAGTCTTTCATAAAGTGAGAATCCTTAAATTTAGCTACCTCTTTGGATGAACAAGAGAGACACCGGCCCCTACAGTAGGAGATAGCAGGAAGACTTGGCTAGCTTAACCTTGACTTGGGTGGCTCAGAAAAAAAGAATAGAAAATATCTTGGAAATTTTCTAACAATAAATCTGTCCTTACCTGGACATTGGGTCAGAATTCATATAATCTATATGACCTCTAAAACCCCAGCTTGAACATTTAAAGTTGTTCTGTCTTGGCAATACCTCCAAATACCTGCACTTTTCACATCTCCGCACTTTACACCCAGTTCACAAAGAAATTCTCATGCAGGTCCAAGGAAAGTAAGTTATCACAAGACACACAAATAAGCAAGCCACCACAAGTGAGACATTGGAGAAAGAACCAACTGCAGAATCAGATCTGCAAACACTATAGATATTGAATATAAATAGTATGCTTAATATACATTATTCCTTCTTTTACTTACTAGTGTATGAAGAGTTTTATAAAGCAACTAAAAGACTGTTGAAATTGACCAGACAGAACTATCTAAAATGAAAAACATAATCGTAAAAAAATTCAGTGATTAGCCAAAATGGGAGATTAGCAGAGAATTAATGATCTGAAAGATATATTTGAAGAAGTTTGTTACAATGCACTACAGAGAGACACAATACAAAACATTTTAAAAAAGCAGTTGATACATAAAGATGGTTTCACAAGTTTTAAAATATTCTAATGTAACATTCAGAAGAGAGAAAAGTATATAAATGATATTAAGAATTTCCTAGAACTGATGGAAGGCACCATAGCCAAGAAGTCCCCAAATTGTTAATTAAGACATATAAAAAGAGCCCTGGCTAGTTTTTCCCAATGGTTGGAGCCTCGGCCCTCGGACCATAGGGTCATGGGTTTGATTACCAAACAAGAGCATGTACCTGGGTTGCAGGGTCAATCCCTAGCCCTCGTGGAGAGGCAACCAATTGAAACCAATCAATGTGTCTCTCACAACGATGCCTCTTTCTCTCTCTCCCCTCCCTTTCTCCCTCCTTCCCTTCCAATCTCTCTAAAAATCAATGGAAAAAAATATTGTCTGATGAGGATTAACAACAGTAATAACAAACTGATATATGAAAGGAAATCCACATGCATATATTGTAGTGAACCTGAAGAACACCAGAGACAAAAAGAATATTTTTATAGAGAGAATTTATTCTCAGCAAGATAGCAAAACATCCTCCACACATGAACACATGGTTCAGTTTCTTAGAGAAAACCATAAACTGATTGAGAGATTTCTTGACATTGGGTGATTGAGAACATGCCCACATCAAAACAAGTAAGAAAAACTGAGACACATTCTCACCATAATCTTCACCAGTAACAGCACCATACAATTGAGAGGCAGTTCCCATCTCCCAGCTTCTCATTGACGAGCAAAGGTTTGGACCACGTATCTAGTACCCAACCTGATGTCTGCTACCAGAGCAATTGTCTCCTAATTTGCCTATTTTTGGGAGCTAATGGGGCCTGGCATTTACTAGTCCATTGGGACCATAGAGCACAAACGGCAGGGTTAAACAGTCATGCAAGCCCTTCCTTTGGCTCTTCCCTGCCTCAGTGCTAAGTGAGCAGACAATAAAGCCCAACTCCCAGCTTCTTCTTGGAGGGGTCAGACTGCACCTTCAGTGTCCTAACTTTTCCAGCTGCTGACCAGGGTCTGGCTTCTAAGTCACTTGTCTCTGGGAGCTGACAAGACAGGTGATGACTAGTCCCTAAGGAGGTTGAACAGGTGTGCGGGCACTTTTGACATTTCCACACTTCCCAGGACTCGGGTTGAATTTAGGGCTAGTTAGAGTTAGTTTTGTTGATTGGGGAGTTGCCTTAGTGGGAAATCTGAATAAGAAAAAGCACGGAGGTGCACTGCTGGTGGGAATGCAGACTGGTGCAGCCACTGTGGAGAACAGTATGGAGTTTCCTCAAAAAACTGAAAATGGAACTCCCATTTGACCCAGTAATCCCACTCCTAGGAATATATCCTAAGAAACTGGGAACACCAATAAGAAAGGAAATATACACCCCTATGTTCATAGCAGCACAATTTACAATAGCTAAGATCTGGAAACAGCCTAGGTGCCCATCAGCAGATGACTGGATCAGAAAACTATGGTACATCTACACAATGGAATATTATGCTGCCATAAAAAAGAAGGAATTCTTACCATTTGCAGCAACCTGGATGGAATTGGAGAACATTATGTTAAGTGAAATAAGCCAGTCAATGAAAGAAAAATACCACATGATCTCACTCATTTATGGATAATAAAGAACATTAAAAACTTGAACAAAAAGATATATACAGAGGCAGTAAAGCATCAAACAGTCTGTCAAATTACAGCAGGAAGGTTAGGGAGAGGTGGGGAAGATAAGAGATCAATCAAAGGACTTGTATGCATGCATATAAGCATAACCAATGGACGCAAAACTCTGGGGGGTGAGGGCATATATGGGAGTGGGGTGGGGGGGGCAATGGTAAGATATGTACACATATAATACCTTAATAAAAAAATTGGAAAAAAAAAAAAAGCACGGAGGAAAAATAAATATGGAGGTGATGAAGAGACTGTAATAGGAGTGCATCCTGGTTGAAATCTAGCTTAGGAAAGTTTTTAAGGCATATTAAACAGGGCCTCAAAATAGAGCAGTTTTGGTTTTTCTTTATTATTATTTATTGACCACCCCATATGCACAGTGGACCGTTTGCCGTTTGATTGGATGTATTGAACTTTGTATGCAACGGAATACCCACCTTTCAAATGTTCATGGAACCTCCATAAAAAAGGATCAAAGGCAGCAACGAAAAGTAATAAATTCTGCAAAGTAAAAGAGGCAGCATATGAATGGCATTAGGATCATGTTTTTCATCTGTTTTTAATCTAAATCTTAAAAATCTGACTTTTCTTTGGTAATTCAAATTATTTTAAAATTTAGTTAATTTCTGCTTTTGTCCTTATTAACTCCTACTTTTTAATTTTCGAAGTTTAATTTTGCTATTCTTTTTTAATATCTTGAGTACATTTATTTAGTTTATTTTTAATCATTTTGTTTTTCTTCCTTGTTTTAAAATAAATTAATTTATGCTGTTATTTTCCTCTGGACACCTTAAGTTAGAGAGGCAGTACTTTTTATTTTTATTTTTCAAAATTGGCATTAATATCCTACCTAATAAAATAGTAATATGCAAATTGACCACACCTTCACTACGCCCAAGCCACGCCCACCAGCCACGCCACGCCCACCAGCCAATCAGGGAAAGTATGCAAATTACCCAACAAAGATGGTGGTTAATTTGCATACGCTGAGGGAGGGAGGAGTGAAGACTGAAGACAACTTAGAAGGAAGAGGGAGGAAAAGCGGAAAGCAAGGTGGCTGCCAGAGGGAAAGCCCGGGCGGGGTGGAGTGGGGCAGAGCGGGGCGGGCGGCAGCGGCACGTGGGTGCAGGTGTGGGGGCCGCAACAGCGGCGGCAGTGGCAGTGCACGCGGCCGCAGCGGCTGCTTGCAGGATTCTTCCTGCAAATGGGCTACTAGTATATATATATTTGCCCTAGAGTCTCTTTAATTCTGTTGGTGTAATCTGAGATGTTTGGTACTTAGTCACTTGAATAAGACTCACTTTTAGTAAGAGTGGAGATTGCTCTTCCCCATTTAGATAGACTCTAAGCAGGGGGTCATGAATCTTTTTTTAAGAAACAGGCTTCCCAGGTGATCCTTATTATGCCTGTTTCTTGTTGAGAACTATTCATAGACTGTATAGTATTAGTAGCTACAGTGTACTTTATAGCATGCATATGATGTCCCTGTAGTCATTGTAGGTCCTTATTAACAACTAGCATGATCTATACTAATAAAGGGGTAATATGCTAATTAGACCAGATGTCTTCTGGACATCTATCTGGACATCCTTCCTGACAAAGCTGGGCCTGGGCAAAGCCGCCCATCCACGGTCCCCTGTGGCTGTGGCCAGCCCAGGCGAAGCCATCCCGGGTCCTGGGTGCCTGTGGCTGGCCAGAGGGAGGGAAGCCCAGGTCCCAGGTGTCTGCAGCCAGCCGGAGGAGGGAATCCTGGGTCCCTGGTGCGGGGCCAAGGCAGAAGCAGTTAGGGGTGATCAGGCCAGCAGGGGAGCCATTAGGGGCGATCAGGCAGGCAGGCAGAGGTGGTTAGGGGCTATTAGACAGGCAGGCAGACAGGCTAGCAGTTAGGAGCCAGCGGTCCGGATTGTGAGAGGCATGTCTGACATCCCTGTAGGGGTCCCGGATTGGAAAGGGTGCAGGCTGGGCTGAGGGACCCCTCTCCCCGCCCCCCCCCCCCCCGGGCATGAGTGCACGAATTTTGTGCACCGGCCTATAGTTGTTAATACTGGGGGAAGGAGTGGAAGGAGATGTAGACGCTCCTTTAGACTAAGAAAGTCATTTGTCTTCCTGGAGCAGAGCTTCTTGTTCTTTGTGGCTGACATTGCCTAGCTTATGTAGGAGCCACTCTGGAATCTAATGTTACAATTCTCATGGGCCTTTTAATCTGAAGTTCATGGGGATCCGTGTATAGAATCCAGGTGTCTGTGAACTTTAGTGGGAAAATACTAGGTTTTTATTTCAAAATTCAACCTGAAACTTAGCATTTTGTTTAATTATTAATATAGGTGATAAGCCACAGTATTGTTGGCAACACCTAAGATTTTGTTACCAGTAGCAATTGCAGACATTTACATACCACATTACTGGTGTGCAAAGTATCATTTATGCTTGTTACTACTACGTTATTAGGTCCAGTGCTAGATCTTGTTATTTCATGTATTAATATGACAAATTAAAAATATTTTTATAGCCGAAACCGGTTTGGCTCAGTGGATAGAGCGTTGGCCTGCGGACTGAAAGGTCCCAGGTTCGATTCCGGTTAAGGGCATGTACTTGGTTTCGGGCACATCCCCGGTAGGGGGTGTGCAGGAGGCAGCTGATCGATGTTTCTCTCTCATTGATGTTTCTAGCTCTCTATCCCTCTCCCTTCCTCTCTGTAAAAAATCAATAAAATATATTTAAAAAAATATTTTTATAACCATTAATGGAAATGGTTTCCTTTGAATCTGTCTTTTATTTTATACATTAGAATAATTGCTTTGAGAAGAGGGTTTAGTTTTCACCAGACTGTCAGAGGAGCCCAGGACACAATAAAAGTTAAGAACCTCAGTCTAGTTAACTGGTGACTCAAGCCTAGGCCAGTTGCTGAGTTAATTTTTTTCTGAGAGTAGAGTATTGGCTTAAATGTTCTACCCTTTATTACTGAGCAGAAAGTATGTTCGATTCCCAAAGCCTCTGAATCTACATTAGAGTTGTGTTAGACTTAGGTTTTCTTTTTAAGCCTACCCCTCCCCCCCCAGTGGAATTTCTCTTGAGTTTTACCATCAGTTTGTTCTTTCTTTTCTTCCTCCCTCCCTTCTGTTCTTCCTTACCCTTTATCTCTCGCACTTTCCTTCCTCATTGCCTCTTTTCTTAATTTATTCTTTCAATTTATTATTGAGAAGTTAATATATGTGCACATTTATAAATTTATATGATACAATGATATCTAGTAATTTTGGGGAAATAAAATTAAAAGCAACATCTGCCAATTCAGAAAATCTCTTCACAAAAGTAGAAGAGAAAGAAAAGTTTTATTTTCAAGTCAGCATTAAACCAGAATGTGATATGAATCACAGGCAACCTGCTAAAGAGATAGCAGATATAGAAAGAAATATCACCTTTTATATAGCTAAGCAGATAAAACCCAACACACATTCTCAAGATAAGCAGTAAACAAGTAAAAACAAGAGGACCCGACATTACCTTTTGAATACATAGTTCATCCTAAATTAACTTGGTAATTGGAATGACAATCTGTGTAGTTAGTGCCTTTATTCATTGGAAATTAAACCTACTAGATCTTAATGACAGAAGTAGGTTTGCAGCTTGGAGCCAGGTGCCCAGGGAAGTTAGGCTTAGATCATCCCATGGAAACTGTGAGATAGAAGCACTGTCTTCCTTGATGATTACATTTTGTTTTATTTTATTTATTTTATATATATATATATATATATATATATATATATATATATATATATATATATATATATATTTTGATTTCAGAGAGAAAGGGAGAGAGAGAGAGAGATAGAAACTTCAATGATGAAAGAGAATCATTGATTGGCTGCTTCCTGCACGCCCCCTACTGGGGATTGAGGCTACAACCCAGGCATGGGCATGTGTCCTTGACCTGAATTGAACCTGGGACACTTCAGTCCCCAGGCCGATGCTCTATCCACTGAGCCAAACCAGCTAGGGCTGATGATTACATTTTAAAGAAACGGCGCCCAGATCCTCGAGAACGACATTCATGGGGGGAAAAGCTGGCAAGAAGCTCCTTAGGCTTTTAAAAATATTTACATTTCAAAGGTACAGAGAAAAAAAATGATAACAAATTTTCTAAAAATAAATGTTGAAAGAAAAGGGTGAGGGCATACTCTTTCCCTTTTTGCCATAGATATCTGTTTTTCCAGATTTATCTTTATTTTCCCCCAGAAACAAGCACTTTTAATTGATACTTTGTATATTATTTCAGAGGTGGCGTCTGTATATACTGAGGGATAAATTCCTAGCATAGTACCTGTTCTATAAATGTTTGTTGAATCAGAAACATCTTGGGCTCTATTCTCAAGACTCCTATAATCTAGCAAGAAGCAATGAGGGAAGGCTTTACGGAGAAGGAACTGAGGTGAGTCTTGAAGTATGGGAAGAACTGTGATAGGACATTTAATGACTTTCCAGTTATATAAAAGGGGTTTTATAAACTTCGATGCCTGAACAAACATAAAGATTTGCATTTGGGTGGGTACATGGGGACTCTTTAAAAAGATGATTTACCACCCAGAGAGTCCTTATCTTTTTATAGGGACTGGCAGGAAAACTCCACACAGGAACACACCATTAAGGATGACTAGCAGAACGGAATTGAAGTTAATCATACTTGGGACTATCATGTCAGTTTGATTAATCCATAAATCAGTGCAAGAGCTTATAAATTCAGCTTTCTTATTTGTTGCATTTTTTTTTATAGTACTTATCAGGGGAAAAAAGTACGTACTTCCTTTTAACAAAAGCTTGTTTCCTTCTTAGGCAAATCCATTCCTAAGTTCATATTTTCCTCTTCTAAAGAGAGAGCTAATATTATTCTTTCTCTGCAGTAATGAAATTGGAATTCTCCGCTGATGCTCCTAAATACTGTACTGTACTATCTACAGCAGGAGAATGGTAGACAGTCTGGCTTGAAAAACGAATTTGGAGGAACCACACTGAATGTCAAGCTCAGAAATGTGAACTTTATTAAGGGAAAAATATTTGATTAGGGAAAGGAGAAAATCAAATAGATGCTATAGGAAGATTAATCAGTCATGATGTGCAGATTATTCTGCAGGTTTAGATGGATAGATATTAGAACCAAAGATTTCAGTAATATTTCCAGTAAGAGATAATAAGGACTAAAAGTAGGGTAGTTGAAGTGAAAAGGAAAGGGACAGATATAAAAAAGGAAGAATTGCCCTAGCTGGTTTGGCTCAGTGGATAGAGCGTCAGCCTGCAGACTGAAGGGTCCCAGGTTCAATTCCAGTCAAGGGCACATGCCCAGGTTGTGGGCTCGATCCCCAGTAGGAAGTGTACAGGAAGCAGCCAATCAATGAACTCATTTTTCAAAGGGCAGATTCATCTTCTTGGTGCATGGGCCGATACTCAGCCACAGCCACAGTCACATCAGCTAGAGTTCTTTGTTTTAAAACACAGTTTGATAAAATTTGGTTAGGGCCATGCCTTGCTCCTTCGGATATTGATTACTGCTCTTTTCTGGAGAACCTTGTTCAGTGGCCATGTTGTTCCTAGAGTTTGGCACCTATAGCTTTTGTCAGTGGCTGGTGTTCACTGCCAAGTTTGAGATTTAGGGTTGCTTAAATCCAACCATGGAGCCATCCTTTATGTGCTTTATTTTTTTTTTCATTTTATTATTTACAGTAGATTTGGAAAAGCATGAGAGGTGGCGGGTGATTGATTATATTTTGAAACCTTACTAAACTTTATGCTTTAATTAGAATTTCAAAGCATGTTTTCTAATAATAGTTAAAAAGGAAAAAACTTGCCAAAACCGGTTTGGCTCAGTGGATAGAGCATCAGCCTGCGGACTGAAAGGTCCCAGGTTCGATTCTGGTCAAGGGCATGTACCTTGGTTGCGGGCACATCCCCAGTAGGGGGTGTGCAAGAGGCAGCTGATCGATGATTCTCTCTCATCGATGTTTCTAACTCTCTATCCCTCTCTCTTCCTCTCTGTAAAAAATCAATAAAATATATTTAAAAAAAAAAAAAAAAAAAATAAAAGGAAAAAACTCTACAATGTTTTAAAATCCTAAACAGAAACTTTGGTTGAAGATACTATTGATTGTGAAGAAAATATTGCCAGTGTATGAGTTTTTATAATAAGTACGCTCAGTGGTTAAAAGGAATGGCGAAAATGTCTCATATGTTTTCTTCTGCAAATCTGGGGCTTTCTTCCTGGGCATACAACCTGTGCCTAGAGCCCCATTGTTAGAAGGGCCTGGTGTTGGTTTTTATTATCTGAAGTAGCTGTCTTGTAATTCTGAATACATGTTAAACAAGGGCCCTGTATTTCCATTTTGCCCTGAGCCCTCACATCCTATAGCTGGTCCTGCCTAAATCTTTTGGCTACTTTCGTATTTTCTTGCACTCTCTTTAGTGCCCATCACCTAATCTCAGCTCACTTTTAACGTGTGAAATCCAAGATGGAATTGCAATTAAAAAATAAAAACTGCTAATTTAGGTTGATTACTGACATCTAAGTGGTTTGGATTAAGTGCAAATTGTACGTTCACAAAATCCTAGCTTTGTTAGCCATACATGACCACTTGAAGTTAAATGAATAATATAGCAGGCAGGTTCCAAAAGAGCCAAGACCAGAAGCCCCAGAGAGAAGGGGAAAAATGAAAAGCAATAAACAGACATGAGGTGACTGCCAACGCGCTCTCTGACTCTTCTC
Organism: Ia io; assembly: GCA_025583905.1. Classification (NCBI taxonomy): domain Eukaryota; kingdom Metazoa; phylum Chordata; class Mammalia; order Chiroptera; family Vespertilionidae; genus Ia; species Ia io. Next base: position 40,994,818 of record JAJQQW010000012.1, on the reverse strand, counting down.
CAAGCCTACTATTAGCCAATCAAATGGCATATGTCACTTCCCGCAGATGGAAAAGCAGTCTGAGCAAACGTATACAGCACAGATGCCTGGATCTACCATGCAGCTGTGCGAGGTTATATTTGTTAAGCTGCCTGCCAGTAGCCATGAGTTTTGAAGAGGGGTAGTTGCATTGTAGGAGGTAGGTTAATCTTATTTGTTTCACAGGGAAACCATGCTGCCTCTAATAGGCACAGTGGCTTCTTCAATGCCTAGAATGAGTCTGACCATATTTTTCTTCTCACACTTCTATCTTAATCATCTGATTGTTGGGCTAGTATATAAGGTCAGCCTTACAGAGAGGGAGGAAGGCCAGGGGCAGTGTGGGAATGATAGTGATGGATGAGTCAGTGTAATAAACAGATAAAGCCATCAGGTGAGTAACCCCAGAGACAGAGAGCATCAGTTGAGGTCCATTAACCTCTTGATGAGAATAGATGAGACACATCATACTGAAGGCAGTGATAATAGACTGTTTTATTTGACATTTTCTAATATTAAAGAATTTTTAAGTCTGTATATTCCTACTTTAAATATAGAGCTTAAAATATTGTAATTAGGTATAATGTGCATGGTGTTTATGTAACAGTTGTCATTGCATAGGTGAATGAAAAATGTATACATGACCCTGTTTTGGGCTTAGGTGGATGAATGAGGAAAGGGCAACACACTGAGCATTATCTACCTGGTACGTGACCTATGGGCATCTGTGGGATCATGAAACAGCAGCGGTGGCTTGAGCTGGGGAAGGCAGGAGGAGTTTGATAGTCTGTAGACCCGCATTCAATGGCTCTCATCATGAATGGATTTGGAGAAGTGATTGCCTTACCTCTAGCAAACAGCTAACGATTTAGCAGAGAGCCTCCTTGGAACCACCGATGTTGAGAGAATCACGATCAGTGCTGATACGGTCCTGTACTAACCGAGAATGCTGCCTCTGGTGGAATTTTGTGCTTTTTGTGGGTAACATAAAAATGCTTTACCTTTTAACCTTTTGCACTCGGATGTCGAGTGTGACTTGACACGGTTAGCATTAGAATAAAGGAATCGAGAAAAAAGCAAGCGAGTGCAAAGGGTTAAAAAAGTACCCCTAAATTGTGATGTTGGATGCTCTATTCTTTTCATCAATAGAAAGAATTCCCCATTTCCTTTGTTGTTGTTAATCTTCACTGAGATTATTTTTTCCATTGATTTTTAGAGAGAGTGGAAGATATGGAGGGATGGGGTGGGGGAGAATGAGAGAGTGAGAGAAAGAGAGACAGAGAGAGAGAGAGAGAGAGAAAATAGAGAGAGAGAGAGAGAGAGAGAGAGAGAAAGAAAGAAACCTATGTGAGAGAGACACATTGATTGGTTGACTCCTGCATGCCTCCCTTACAGGGGCTGGGAATTGAAACTGCAACCCAGGTATGTGCCCTTGACGGGAATCGAACCCTTGAACCTTGGGTCATGGGCCAACGCTCTAACCACTTAGCAACACCATCCAGGGCTCCCGTTTCCTTTTGATTCATGAAGTTCCCGAGGATATTTTGAAAGTTCCATACTCTCCCCCACCCCAATAACTGCCAGCTCTTCAAATAAGGAAATAGCAGGCATGGCTGCATTGAAGGTAAATTGAAAAGCCTTTAAATCTAACAATTTCTCATCAAGAATACAGAGAAGCAACCCTGTTTACTTTTTACCTTAATTAGTTTCATTGGCACCTGATACTTCCCTCCCATTAGCTATACTCCTGCTAGTTTCTCTGGATGAGGCACTCCTTCCAAGCTCTAATCTTGGCCTTCACATTCAATTACATTTTCCTCTGTATGCAAGGATAAGGGACAAAGAGTCCTCACCACAGTTTTGCTTGGCAGTCATAAGGGAAAACTAGTGTTTTATGGCACCCTGTTAGAAAAGTCTGGAGTCCAGTGATGGAATTTTCCTTCATGGCATTATGTATTGACTAAGGTATGTAGTTTATGCTGTTTAATTGCATATCACACTGCATAAGACCAATATCTAATTGAAAAAGTCTATTATGTAGGTGCATTCTTTTAACATTAATTTTATTTTTAATATTGTTCTGCACCCACTTACCAAAGCTATGAAACTACTGTAACTTTCAGAAAGGTATGTGTTAGGCATCTGCAGGTTATCTATCTATCTATATAAAAGCCTAAGCGACCGTTGCAACTGAAACAACCAAATGGATGACCGAACAGGCTGCGTGGGGCAACCAGGCTGGCGGGGGGGTTAGTGAGGTATGACCAATTGATTGAGCAGCAGGCTGCGTGGGGTGACCAGGCCATCAGCGGGGCCAGTTAGGGGTGATTAGGCAGGCTGGCAGGTGAGCAGTTAGGAGCCAGTGGTCCCAGATTGTGAGAGAGATGTCCGACTGCTAGTTTAGGCCCAATCCCACCTAAACTGCCAGTCGGACATCCACCCGAGGGGTCCTGGATTGGAGAGGGTGCAGGCTGGGGCGAGGAGACTCCCCCCCTGCACACCCCCCCCCCCCCCCCCCCCCCCCCGTGCACTGGGCCTCTAGTAAAATTATAAAAACCAGTTGCCTTTTAAATTCTAAATGATAAAAGCTGGATTTTGGAGGCTGAATTTTAAAGTATTTTTGTAATGATTCCCTTATCACCTAAAAGTTTTGCTGAATCATGAAACACAGCATTGCATTGATTTCATTATTGCCAATGTGCACGGCTGGAGAGCTTTATGAAACTGCTGCTGCTTCTTTACTTTCTTCTCACTTTCTCTACTGTTTCTCTCCATTCCTCTCAGCCCCCTCCTCAACTTCCTTCCCATCCTTCCCCCTCCCCCTTTACCTTCTTTGTATCTCCTTCCACTTCCTTTCTCCTCTCCTCCTCCTTCTCCTTGTCTTTTACATGTTCTTGTTCCTTAATAAAATGAAAAATCTAAATCAGTTGGATTACCATATTTTCCGGCGTATAAGACGACATTTTAACCCAGGAAAATCTTCTACATGCCCAGTCGTGTTAAGCACCAAGGGAAAAAGTAAGGCCCTTGGAAAAATCCCCAAAAGATCAAATAGTAGCAGAAGGAGTGATCTTGGTTTAACATTTGTCTGACCAATTTTTGAGTATGTCAATATATAACTAACAAAGTAAAAATACTTGAACAATGTTAAGTACATAATTAATTAGTTGTTTCTACAGGTATTCTTAATTGGAAAGAAGAATAAGCCAGAGACTGACCTTTCCAATTACACATCTGTTATGAACAGCACCAGCAATACCCTAAAATGAAAAATGGAGGAGAACATAAAGTGGAGCATAATGGATTAAACTGTGGAAAAGTGAATATTGTCTTTGATGGTCCTTCCCATCATTCCTTTCAGAATTCTTTCTCAGGGCATCTGATCCATCCCTTTCCTCCCACTGATTCCCAGTATCTGCATCCTAGCCACCCAAGACTGGCTTCCTACCCTTCCACATAGTGATTCATATTCTCTGGAGCTGCCTCTCTCTCTTTTAATTCATTCCTAGCTAGTCATCAGGGGAAGAACCCAATAAAGGAAGGTCTTAATGACAAACAGCATTCAATTTTATCCTACCCCAGTACTTTCTCCAAAGATACTCATCTGTTTAGGAAAATAGTGCTTTTAATCTCAATCAATCAACATTTGATTAAGAAGCTATCATAACAAAAAAATCTCGTTATGGAAAATAAAATGAAAAGCAGTTTCCAAAGCTGTGATGTTTAATATAATAGCCAGTTGTCTCATGTAGCTATTTGAATTTAAGATTAAATAAATCATAATGAAGTAAATTTAAAAATTCAGTTCCTCAGTTGTATTAGCCACACTTGTATTTAATAGTTACACAAAGCTAGTATTGGCCATTGTAGATACAGAACATTTTCATCATCAGAAAATTCTTTTGGACAGTACCCTAGAGCAGTGGTCGGCAAACTGTGGCTTGCGAGCCACATGCGGCTCGTGAGCTGCGGTTTGCTGCTCTGTTGACTAATGAGTTTGCCGACCTAGAGTATACTGCCAATACAATTTTATCCCACTTTCTTAACAAGACTGTGGTCTTTATAAAGAATCTGAAATGATTATTTTAGATTACAGGTGAATAGATTCTAAATACAGATTTTCAAACACAATGACTAGAGCAAAGTTATTTTTTTTTTTTTTAACTCCATTTAACTAGAAAATTGCTTAGAAACATTTGAGTTAACTTATTTCTAACTATGTATTCCACTCCAGGAAAAGAGCAGATTCTTAATCCTTCTCATGCCAATAATATCTTGGTTGGTTGTAACTTCAAAATATCCAGAATATCATCTCTACAATCTTGGAATAGTAGCGCTCTAGAAAACAGAGGAAGGGTGGGGGGAGACAGAAAAAGCACCTGAAGGGTGCTGTCATTAAGAAATTGTCACCACCTAGCAGTCATCGTTTTTCAGATGCAACTGTGAGAGTTTTACAGTTACTAGGCATGACTGCTGCATTAGCTACTCTTTTTTCCTATGTTCTACCATTTACAATCCCTGTGAATCCAGGGCTTGTACTTAACCTGCTATTTCTCCCAAAGGATATAATTATAGACAGACGTAAAGGTAGAATCAAATAAAAATAGAACACAAAGGGGATTGCTTATGTTTTCCAGTTGTCCTATTTGTATCTCTTCTTCCCTTTGCCAATGAGTTTTCTGGGAGAACTCCACAGGCATTCGCGCTGACATAAACCTTGGAAATGGCAGGCACTGATCAAATGTTTCTTTAAATGTTGCAGATTTATATTCAATTAGGTTTACAATCAGTAAAACTCATGGACATAGAAGGGCGGACATACATGATATTACTTACTGAGAGAATTACGAATATGGGAGTGTATGCTTTATTTTTGTGATGTTATTGTGTATAAAAATTATCTATATTTCCTCTAAATTCATTGTAGGATTCATTCATTTTAGGTTTTATACACATGGTTTACAAACGGACCATGAGCAGAGATAAAACAAACATGTAAACAGATAATAACAAAGACTTAACTTGCTCCTTAATTAAACTGTATTGCCTTTGTTAGCAATGTTCTTCTGGTAAGAAGATATGAGATTCATTCAATATTATATTTAATATTACAAAAAAATCATCATCCTCTTGGAAATGTTTATGTTACAATTCTTTTAAACAGAGGTTCTGAAATTAGAATTTTTAAAAGTTTTTTTTTTTTTTTTTTTTTTTTTTTTTTTTTGATGTAACCAGAAAAAAACAATTCATGATGTGGTGCAATGCGTAGATCAAGTCACTGAACTCTGATGGAAGTATGCCCAGGAGAAGAGGTTACTACCTCTGATTAAATAGATTGATACTTTTATTGGTGTCCTGTTATAACCACTATCATAATATTCAGTGGGTACTTAAATGTTCTATACCTATTATTTAGAAAAAAAATGTTAAGGGAAGCTGCATATCTAATTTATTTTATAAGCATATTGAATGTGTTTCTAAGATATTTTCTATTTTTCTGTTAATTAATGGATGACAGAATGTGAGTTATATAGATTTTGAAAATATAGCTGAGTATGTAGTTAACTTTTTGTGAAAATCACACTAATTTACCAAAGTAGTATAAATAATGTGTTGATCGTCTGGTTAATTTATAGTTTATTGCTCACATTTTCTCCTCTTTTATATTTTTTATACCTAAAGCTTCTATTCTTTAGTTTATTTAAGTGGAAATGCATTAAAATAAGGGAAATAATAGCTAAAGGAGAGCCTGTGAGTTCTCTCAGTAGCATTTTCTGTTTGTAATCTAAGGAGAAATTTTGTTCCATTTTATATCACTCACTCTGAAGATTGATAATGCAGTTGCTTGAGAAACTCATTTATGCTATGTGGTTATTATTTTTGCTGCTCTCTACTTGAGGCGTAGCATGTATTTTTGTGAAGAATGTTGGTACTTGATTATAATTATAGCTACATCTCTTTTGATAGGCAATTTCACTTTGGAGAATAGGTGTAAGATTTTTTTGTGTTTTGAATGTAAATCGGATCAATCTCATCATAGAATATAAAGTGTGTGAATGATGAGTAGGATTTATTACATCATGTTTATTAAAACACAGAAAACTATTTCCAACCATATTGATTTTCTGCTTCAGCTTGCTTAAGATTTTTTATTTTTTTTAACTTCTTACATGTTCTGGTCAGGCATGGCCAAAGCCTTGTTCAGAATCTGAAGTATTTTACATCATAACTAGATGCCTGATGCACGAAATTCGTGCAAGAGTAGACCTTCCTTCCCCTGGCTGCCAGCACTGGCTTCCCTCTGGCACCCGGGACCCAGGCTTCCCTTGCAGAGGGAGCCCTCGCCCACCTGCTGTAGCCTGCCGGTTGGTGGCCTGGGCCTCACTCTTTGGGGTCATCTTGGAGTCCCCTGATTGACTGCCCAGCTGGCTGGTGGCCTCAGCCTCCCTCTGCAGGGCGATTATGGGGCAATGGCTGGGCCCCCAACCAATTGCCTGGCACCCGCCTTGGCTGGCCTAGGCATCAGAGGTTGTCAAAGTGTGGTCTCGGATGGTCATCAAGATGGTTGTCTGGAAGGTTGTCTGGATGGTCATTCTGCTGTTCGGCCGTCCAGTCTAATTAGCATATTACACTTTTATTATTATAAATAGAAAAAATAATTCTTACATTATTTACAAGAATGAAATATGATATCAAGTTTTCATGTTAATTAGTGAGGAAGAGTTTAAATTTGCTATGTTGGGTTTCATTATTACAAATATGTTTAGTTAATATGTGTCTTTTTAAAAATAAAGACACATGACTTCAAAGTACCAGGGCTCTCTTTTTCAGTAGAGCTTTGAAATCAGAAAACCTCCATGTGGAATCTGGGCTCTCCATTCACATTGAGAAAGTGGATTTAAACTGCATGTGCCTTTATTTTATCCCTTGTAGAGTGGGAAAAATAAAACCTATATGTGTCATATAAGATTTTATTAATGTGTCTTTATAACACATTTTAATATCTGGTGGGGTCCGCCCCACCTCACAGTTTCCTGGTAATACCATTTTTACCTTTATATGTGTTACCATCTATTCCTCTTGAACAGAGCCACAGTGTATATGAAGGAAGGTACACTTCCTAAAACAGAATACTCCAAATACCGCACAGATGTGTATCAGATAGGCAGGCATTCAGCCCACAAATATTTATTAATCATCAAGGGCACAAAGAACTATTTTATTGTAACTCATCTCGACTAAAATAACCCTTACATTATATGTTCTTTCCGGAAAGATTGGCTTTAGGCTGCAATGAAAAAGGAAAATGATCAGCAATGCCGATTTAAACTACAACTACTCCAGTAAAAGATTTAATGCATTTTAAGTCATCCCCTGTATTATTATTTGGGTTGGTGATCACACTCTCAGCCCTTTTACATTTTAAAATACTTGTAAGTATGCTAATGATTTTACAACTTAATTGTTATTCTTTTTCAGGGTCTGATTTTCCTATATTTCTATTCTATAGATAAATGCAATATATATTCTCATTCTGCTTGCACAGACCTCTTTCCCACCTTTCAGGCAAGTTTTCCTATTAAAATTTAGATTGAGTATTTTAACTATTTTAGGAGTACAGTGTACCTTTTCCCCTTGGCTTGCTTTCAGCTAAGTTGCACATAGTTACACCTCTGATGCCTATTCAAGTCGACCTGATAAGATCTGGATAAGATTACCTCCAAATTTTCAACTCGATGTTTTGTGGAAATTTAAAGCCTTTTCTGAGAATCTTATGACTTCCCTAGAGCTTACATCTGCTTTGTCTTTATCCTGACTCTTCATCCAATTGTCCAGAGTTATGCCTGGTTAACCTATGCTTAACTTCCAGTATTTTTTATTTATATCACACATCTACATTGTAGTTATATGTTTATGTAACTATTTGGTTAATATTAGTCAGTTGTGAGCCCCATGAGGAGCATAGGACGTGCTCTCCATTTCACTACCAATTCTTGGCACATAGTAGGCTCTGAAGAGGGAATCAAAATTTAAGGAAGGAATAATTGAAGAGGACTTGGGACTTGAGATCAGAGCACAAAAAGAGAACTTAGCCTTGAAAAGAAAGGAGTGAGGGTAGAAGGGAGAGGGAGAGATTATCCTTGAAAATGAATGGGAAGAGAAAAAATGGATGGAAAAGCATGTTAAGATAGAAGTGGAGAGGTTTACCAGATGGTCTCATTTCAGTTTTCCCAGTGTAGTAGAAAGTGTGTGGATTGGAGTTATATAAAACTAGAAGTGGGATGCATGAAGATTCATGCTAGAATGGGCTTTCCTTCCTTGGCTGCCGGCACCACCTTTCCACTCCAGCCTAGCCCCTTTCTGCTTAGGCCCCGGAGCTGCCTCTTTCCGCTCCAGACCCACCTTCCCACGCTGCCCAGAGGCCCTGAGAGACCGGGGATGGGGCAGAACGCCTGCGTCGTTGCCATGGCGACAACACAAATGTCCCCCGCCGCCTGTGTATGCAAATTAAACACCATCTCTGTTGGGTTAATATGCATATCACTCCTGATTGGCTGGTGGCATAGCGGAGGTATGGTCAATTTACATGTTTGTCTATTATTAGGTAAGATTGGATTAGTACCCTAAATCTTCTCTTTTAAGAGGATTATTAGACAAGTTACATAATGTTGCTCACTACAGTTTTCACATTTATAAATTAATGATTATGGTTGATAATGATTTAATAAGACAAAGAAAGCAGTATTGGGTAATATTTATAACATGGAACTGAAAATAGATATATTTGGACAAAATCTTGCTTCTGCTACTTACTAGCTAAGTGATCTTATGGAAGTTTCTTAAAGTCTTCAATCCTGAGAAATAATATGAAGTAAAATGAGGAATCAAATTTATTAACTAAAGAATTTACAAGATATGCCAAAAGAGATGAGAGTATAGAAGATGATAACATAGATAAGTTTGTTTATATCTATGAGCCAGGATTCAAATGCAGGCTAACTGCTCTCAGGAGTCACACCTGGTTTCTTAATCCTATATATACTGCTTCCTAAAATACAGCAATCAAGTAGAAGACAATGAAGTTAGAACTCTTACTTTTTTGAAAAATATTTTTCTGTCAGCAATCAAAGTGCTAGGGAGGTAAGTGTATATTGGGTAGAACCTAGGAAAAAGGGGAAATAATATTCTGTGTTCAGTACAGTAGAATCTTGATTAATGCCATGAAAATACACTAAAAGAATGTTTCAGCACATTCCTGTACCAGTTCATAATAATAATAATTTGTTTTTTAAAAATGAGCTTTGTTTTATAAAGAACTTATTGAGATAGGATTGACATGTAAAAAGCTGGACATATTTAATGTATACAACTAGATGATTTGGGGGATACTTATACCCTCTGAAACCATCACCACTATCCATGCCATAAACATATCCATCACCTCTCAAAGTTTCCCCCCCACATCATCATCATTATCATCATCATTGTTCTCAGAACACTTAAGATCTATCCTCTTGGAAAAATTTAAGTAAATAATACAGTATTGCTAGCTAGAGGTACTATGCTGTACAGATCTCCAAAACTTTATTTTGCATAACTGAAATGTGTTCCCTTTGACCATCACCTTATTTCCCCTTTCCAGTAGCTCCTGAAAGCTACTATTCTACTCTCTGCTTATGAGTTTGACTATTTTACATTCCACATATAAGTGAGTTGATATAATAATTTTTTTCTGCTTTGTCACAAATGGCAGGATATTTTTTGTGTTTTAAGGCCAAATAATATTCCATTGTATGTATATACCATATTTTTAAAATGTTATCTTTATTGTTCAAAGTATGACAGATATCCTCCCCCTCCATTGACTCCCTCCACTCTGTATCCACCCCCAGGCCTTTACAGCACTGTTGTCTGTCCATGGGTTATGCACATATGCATGTAAGTTCTTTGGTTAATCTCTACCTCTCCTCCCCGCTTCCCTCTGAGATACATCAGTCTGCTCCATGCTTCCATGTATCTGGATCTATTTTGTTATTAAGTTTATTTTATTCATTATATTCCACATACGAATAAGAACATGTGATACTTGTCTTTCTCTGATTAGCTTATTTTGCTTAGCATACTAGTAATATTCTCCAGGTCCCTCCATGCTGTCTCAAAGGGTAAGAGATCCTTTTTTATTTTATTTTTTTACAGATGCATAGTATTCCATTGTGTAAATGTAGCACATCTTTTTTACACACTCATCTATTGATGGGCAGTTGGGCTGTTTCCAAATCTTAGTTATTGTAAATAGTATTGCTATGAACATAGGGGTGCATCTATTCTTTCTAATCAGTGTTTGTGATTCTTAGGGTATATTCCTAGACGTGAGATCACTGGGTCAAATGGCAGTTCCATTTTTAATTTTTTGAGGAAACTCCATACCGTTTTCCATATTGTACCAAGTTGCATTCCCAGCAACAGTGTACAAGGATTCCTTTTTTTTCACATCCTCACCAATACTATGTATGTATGTATATATATATATATATATATATATATATATATATATATATATATATATATATATATATATCTTTTAATAATGTCCAGGTGGCCATTTGTATATCATCTTTTGAGAAACGTTAAGTTTTTTGCCCATTTGTAAATTATTTGTTGTTATTTTGCTATTTAGTTGTATGAGTTTCTTACATAATTTGGGTATCAATCTCTTAGCAAATATATGATTTGCAAATATTTTTCCCATCCTATATGTTGCCTTTTCATTTTATTGTTTGTGTAACTGTGCAGAAAGTTTTTAGTTTTTTGTAGTCCCACTTGTCTACTTTTGCTTTTGTTGCCTGTGCTTTTGGTAATATCCAAAAAATACAAGACCAATGTAAAGGAGATTTTCTTCTCTGTTTGCTTCTAGGAGTTTTATGGTTTCAGATCTTAAATTTAAGTCATTAAACTATTTTGAGGTGTTTTTTGTTGTTGTTGTTGTTTGTTTTTTGTACTGTGTAAGATAAGAGTCTAATTTCATTTATTTACGTGCAGTTATCCGGTTTTCCCAGCACCACTTATTGCATAGACTATGCTTTCCCCATTGTGTGTTCTTGGCACACTTGTTGAACGTACTTGAGTTTATATTTGGGCTCTCTATTCTGTTCTATTGTCTTTGCAGATGCTTTTATACCAGTACCATAATGTTTTGATTCCTGTAGCTTTGTAATATAGTTTGAAATCAGGAAGTGTGATACCTCCAGCTTTGTCCTTCTTGCTCAAGACTGTTTTGACTATTTTTTTTTTTTATTGCTTAAAGTATTACATATGTCTCCTTTTCTCCCGATTGACCCCTAAGACTGTTTTGACTATTGTTGGTCTTTTGTGGCTCCATGTGAATTGTAAGATTGTTTTTTTCTTTTTCTGTGAAAAATGCCATTGGAATTTTGATAAGGATTGCATTGAACCGGTAAATTGCTTTGGGTTGTATGGACATTTTAACAATATTAATTCTTAAAATCCATAAACATGGGATATTCTGCACTTATTAGTTTGTTTATTATTTTATTATTCAATTTCTTTCATCAATGTTTTACAGTTGTCAGTATACAGATCTATCATCTATTTAATTAAATTATTCCTAAATATTTTATTATTTTTGATGCTATTGTAAATATATTGTTTTCTTAATTTTTTTCAAATCATTTGTTGTAATTGTATAGAAATGCAACTGGTTTTTGACATGTTGATTTTTATCCTGAAAATACTGAAATTGTTATTAGTACTAACAGTTTTGTTGACGGTGTATGCAGAGTTTTCTATAGATAGGATCATATCATCTGTCAACAGAGACAATTTTACTTCTTTCTTTTCAAAATTGGTTGTCTTTTATTTTTTTACTAGAGGCCTGATGCACGAATTCGTGCATGGGTGGGGTCCCTCGGCCTGGCCAGCGATTTAGGCCTATTGGGGGGCTGGCCAGCTGGGGGGAAGGGACTCTGGGAGGTTGGCTGGCTGGTCCCCTGATTAGGGCCTATCGTGGGGGCTGGCTGGCACTGGGGAGGGACCATGGGAGGTTGGCTGGCTGGTTGGGGGGCTGGCTGGCTGGGGAGAGGAGCCTTGGGAGGTTGGCCGGAGGGTGGTGGGGGAGGTTCCACGGGAGGTTGGCCGGCTGGGGAGGGAGGGGCCACAGGAGGTTGGCCATGGGAGCACACTGACCACCAGGGGACAGCTCCTGCGCTGAGCATCTGCTCCCTGTTGGTCAGTGCACATCATAGTGACTGGTTGACCAGTCGTTCAGGTCGTTCAGTCAGTCGTAAAGGTTGCTTAGGCTTTTATATATAGAGAAGATATTGTCCAATTGCTCTGCTAGGACTTTCAGTACTATGTTGATAAAAAGTTGCAGAAGTAGTTATTCTTGTCTCATTTCCTCTGATCTTAGAAGAAAAGCTTTTAGCTTTTTCACTGTTGAGTATGATGTTAACAGTGGCTTGTTATATACAGTCTTTATTGTGATGATGTACATTTTTTCCATACCTAATTTGTTGAGAGTTTTTAATAATGAAGGGCATCAAGTTTTATAGGAATGGCAGCACAGTAGGTTTGTTTGCACCAGCATCAATACAAACATGTGTGTAATGCATTTCAATGTAATGTTACCATGGATACAGTGTCACTAGGTAATAGGAATTTTCCTGCTCTATTGTGCTCTTATGGGACCACCATTGTATATGTGGTCCATCATTGACTGAAGCATCTTTATGTAGCATATGACTATATATTGTTTTTTTTGTATTGTGTCCCATAAGTCCAGTAGGCTTTTTTTACTTGAATTTTTTTTTGTATGCCTCTGACTACATAATTCAAATGATCTGTCATTAAGTTCATTGGTTCTTTCTTTTGAATGTTCCAGTGTGTTGTTGAACCCCTCTAGTGGATTTGCAGTTCAGTCATTGTATTATTCTGCTCCAGCATTTCTGTTTGGTTCTTTTTTATGATTTCTGTCTCTTGGTTAAACTTCTTATTTGTTCATGTATTGTTTTCCTGATTTAGTTGAGTTGTGTATCTCTGTTCTCTCATATCTCACTAAGCTTTTTAAAAATGAATTTTGAATTATTTTGAATTTTTCCAAGGCAATCAGTAAATCTCCATTTTGTTGGGAACTGCTACTGGAGTTTGTTTTGTTCCTTTGGTGATATCATATTTCCTTGATTCTTCAGGTCCTTTGAAACCTGACACTGTTATCTTTACATTTTAAGAAGCAGTCACTTCCTCAGTTCTTTCCTAACTAGCTTCAGTGAGCCAAGCTAGAGATACTGAAGTCTCTCAGATTTTTTTTCTATGAATGCTGCTGCTCCATTCCTCTTGTTCCCCTTGAGGGGGAAGTCTTAGACTGTGTGCCTTCTCTTGATACCACAAACCCAGGCTGGGTGCTGAGGGCCTCCTACTAATTTTCCCTAGGGTAATGCCCTGAAGTGTTTAATGTTGTGTACTCTCTGCCAATCTAAAAGATCCAGCTGGATTCTAGTATTTATATGCTGTTTGTGGGAACTTGAGTACATCACCTGCAGGGGACTATGGGGTTGGCTACAGCAGGGTGAGTGCATGAAGTGCTGGGGGTGCACACCACCTAGTTGGAGAGTCTTCAGTTAGGGGTCCTACTGGATTTGATGATGGGGCTCTTGTTGGAATCTGCTATACAATTAGTAGGATCTGCTGCTGGTTGAGAACCATGTATTGGTTGCTGTGAGCTTCTACCCTTTTCTCTTCTCTTCCCTATCCTAAAATTATTCAGCTGTTCCAATCCTCTCAATGTTATGGGTGAGGAGAGATGGAAGTGGGCTTCTTGGGCAGCATCCCACAAGTCTGGGGAAGAGGAGTGCTCACTTTGCACTCACTTTCTCCCATGGGGAAATGACTGGCCACCACAGTCTCTTTTGGCCTTGGAAGAGGGATGACTGTTCTTATTCGTGTCAGTGCTTCTATTCTTTTATTTGTTTTTTGCTCCACTGGTGTGCTGGAACCTCTCAGCTCTACTCCCAGGCTTTCATAAAGGTATTCCCATTCATAAGTCATTATGAAAATCGGTTTCTGTGGAGGTATGAGGTATGGATATTCTAATTTCATCATCTTACTGAAGTCCTTAAGAGATAGTTATTAATTTCAGCAGGTCTCAAACACCCAGTGGTATTTCATAGGACATTCAAGTTACTTTTAAAAAACGTACCTTTTTATTGATTTGATGGCAAGGTTAGTGAAAACTGTTATTGAATGTGAATAGGAGGACAGTAGTCAAAGAGGAATCAAGAGGCATGTGTGGGGGTATCAGATGTCAGAGCAGGCCATGGTTTCAGTGCAGAAGAGCCTGAAAAATCTGAGAAGTCTTAAATGTCTTGCAAGTGAAAATCCAAAGGCTAGAGAGTTTGAGGAATGACCCTATAGAGCAGGAAATTGTATGACTTAATCCTAGAATAGAGGCTGTTTCCTGACATAAAATAACGTCCTGAAATTACTAGTTTCTTCTTGCAATTCTTATAGGTGAACAGATTTGAAATTTAATTAACTTTTTGTATCATTACAATGCTGGAGATATGTTAACTGTTCCTGTCACTTCTGATTGCATTCGAGAAATCAAAGAACAATTCTGTTGCCCGTAGTGTCTCTTCTTAGTGATGATATCATAGTGGAGACATTTTCAAAAAAGGTTTTAATTGGTTTAATTATTGTTATGAACCATTAGAGTGGAATGTGTGTACTAACTTAGTGAGCCAAAGGAAGATATGGTAAAAATGACAAGTGAAATAAGGAGGTAGATTTAAATGTAAATGAATCCTTGACTGATGGCCAAGCCCATGGATGGATTATTGTCTCATCCAAAATATTATGCATTGGATAGCAAAAATATTAAATTTGGCATTTGTAAACTTTATTTCCTTTTTGAAACTAAACTGAGTTTAGTTTGAATATAAACTGAGTTTATATTTTATATTCTATAATATGTGAACATTACATAGTGCTATTTTTTCCCTCATTGCTTTAAAATTATTTCTGTTTCTGTAGTAATTTTCTCCTCCTAGCCTGTTCTGGAGTTACAGGCTTTAAAATTTTATCCTGACTACTTTTGATCCCCAGATATTTATCATAATGTAATATAGTGCAATGATCAATTTACGATTTTATACACACACATACACAATATACAAGAGCTCTCTTTACATATCTGTATATTTAAAATTTAATTGTATGATTATATACTCTAAATATCAATGATGTTCATTGTGTGTGTATAGATTTATCCTTGCACATACATTTAAAATCTTCATTGTCAACTATATACTAGTATTTGAAGATTATTATATGTATCCATTTTATGTTAAGGATTATTCAGAGAGCTTTTATTTGATGCTAACTCTTTTTCTAATTGCCACATTATGCCTAAACTTTGGAAAAGCTTCCTCTCTATTTTAATAAAGAACCCCTAGACCCTCACACCTTTCATCTTTTCTTCAGGGACTATAGATTATCTTGACTTCTTTTGCTTGGAGACTTATATCTCATGGAAACCTTAAACATACCATGTCAATTTTCAATAGTCGGAATAGCTGGAAGTTATAATAGATCAACAGAAAGATGGAGTCTTGATTTTTCAATAAATAATTACAATACAAAATTATTTTTGCTATGTTAGTGTTTAAGTTAATTTGAGTGTATGATTTATAGTAAGGCGTAATGAAATGAATATTGAATTAGATATTATTAGACCTGGATACTTGTCTGAACTTTACCATTATTTTCTCAGTGACCTTGAGTGAAAGAGTCTTAGTCATTTATCACCAATTTAACAATATATTTGCTGCCCACCTCTTTATAGTGCTGTCAGGATTGGATTATATGTGTGAAAATATCATGTAAACAATGGAGTTGTAAACTGTTTAAAGGTGAGTATTGTAAATAACAATGTGCCGCACACTGTATTAAGCACTCATATTGTTCTTACAACAGTTTTATGAGACGCACAATGTTCATATTAAAACTTTACAGATCAGGAAGGTGAGGCTCAGAGTACCTAAGACCCCTGAGTTAGCTCACACTGTTGATGAGTGGGAAAGTCAAGATTTGAATACAGATCTGTCTGATATTAGAACCAGTGCTCATAATTGTACAGTTTTTGTCACTCTCCTGAATAATAATTACCACATAGAATTATGCATAAACTGAGTGAGGCAGTAGAAATGCCATTTTCTTTATTATCATATCTGAATTCTAAAGGTGAAACCAAAATGATATTTATTTTTCCTAACAAATAGGATGTTATGAAGTTCTAACCCTCCAAATGTGTTTTGCCTTTAGAATTTAATTGCCTTGGATCCACTGACAGTGACTGAGGAGGAAATAAGACCATCACTAGAGCAACGCCTTGAAGCCATCATCAGCGGGGCTGCTCTGTTGGCCGACTCTTCCTGCACGAGGGATTTCCATCGGGAGCGGATCATCGCAGAATGCAACGCCATTCGCCAGGCTCTGCAGGACCTGCTGTCCGAGTACATGAACAACGTGAGTAACTGTTTCCCCCATTCTGTACGTTGAGTATGCGCCGACTTTCTGTATAGAACACGTGATAAGTGGTAAATAAGTGATAAGTGATAAATAAATAAGATTGGCTTGCTGAGTGGGTTCTGTTCAGATTGCTCACAGGGTGTAGCAGTGAGATTGGATTTTCTAGGGACGGAATCGAAACAGAAGGTTGTTTACATTTGATTGCTCTGTTTGAAACAGTATTTGAAGTAAGGGATTCAGGATTGGAGAAGGGAAAGTGGAGCTGCACATCAATTTAAAGGATAAAAAAGTTAAGGAAAGGACCATATTATCAGATTAAAGTTGGTGAATATCCAAGTCAGACTTTAGATAGTATTGGATGAAGTCATTGCTGCGGGGATCAGGGACCATTTTTGAAGATGTGAAAGAGCTCATTTAGTTCCGATGGCTCGTAACCCTTTTCAAATGTGACATAATGCTATAGAGTTTTGGCAGTTTTAACTATCGTTTAGGAATATTAGGAATGCTGTCTAAATTTAGAAAAATGCACAAATGTTTCAAGGTCCTTTTGCTTTCAGATTTTATATATTCATATATATTCATTCCATATATATATTTACATCCATCTGTGGAATCTTACATTCATATCAGTGCCATTTTTTAAATGAAGGAAGTCTTCATTGTCAACTTTATATTGATCATGAAGCCTTTTTAAATAGAAGAGCTCAACAAAATGAAAGGTTTATAATTGGAATGTTTTGTTGATCTGCCCTATTATAAATGGCATAAAAATTATTAGTTTCAAAACATCACTTTTTGGATGTGAAACTGAAGAATTGGGATTGTTCAGTATAAGTAATTTAGAATAATATGTGCTAAAATTAGTGAGTTTTAAGGACTTTTCAACATGTTTGATATAGCTCCTTGTTCTTAATATTTGATGACTTTGGCTCCTGAACAAAAATCTCTTGCTGGTCAAGAAATCAGAGTTGTAAAGTACATTTTGTTAATAAGAAGAACATGTTAATAGCGTCATGTCCTGCTTCTTAAGCTAGAATAACCCCATTTTTAACATATAACCTTAAAGGTTTTTTTAAGGGAATGCATCCCTTGTAAGAAACTCAGAAGGTTATATTGTATTGGAATTTCTTCTCTCCTGACCTGTGTACTTGTACGTTGTATTTACCTTTGTAGATCAAAATAGCCTGAAGTTACATGTAAACTTATTTTATCTATAAATTATAAAAGTATAGATACAATTATTTTACCACATATAGATTAACATATAGATTAAGTTATTTTATTCTTTTAGATACAAACACAAACAGATGCACATGCACACACTCACACACATGTATAGACAAGGATGGCTACATAATTGTAGAGCCCAGTGCAAAACTGAAAATGCAAAGCCTGTTGTTCAAAAGCGAGGTTGGGGTGGCGGGGGGGGGGGGGAGTGGGAGTACCTTTTTCCTTTATTCACAGTCTCAGTTAACCTAAGAAAGTTATTTTTATTTAGTGTTAGGTTCTCTAGAGCATAGGGATACTTGTGGGAGCATGCAGACCCTCACAGGTGTTTGTGTACCTGACCCATAACCCCACCCTGACTGTGCCAAGGAGCCTACCAGGAGTAAATGGTGGCAGCAATCACCGGGTGGGGGAATAGGCTGAGGACCTCTGCCTGCGTGTGAGTCTAGGGTACATGCTTCATTGCCCCATAGGACTTCACTTAATACACAACTTTGAAGGTAAAGTTGTTAAGAATATGAACACTGTGGTAGCAGAACATTAAAAACCAAAGGACTTGTATGCATGAATATAAGCATAACCAATGGACACAAACAATAAGGGGGTGAGCGCCTATACTGGGGGACAAAAGCGGGCTGGGAGAGGTCAATGGGGGAAAAAGGAGACATATATATTACTTTCAACAATAAAGAAGTAAGAAAAAAAAAAAGCCAAGGTAGACCTTTTTGAGCAGAGGGCTCTGTGCATAGCCACAGGCCCCTAAGCTGGTTCTGTACATAATAAACATATGTCACATAAAGATAGTAGTGGTTTTATGGTTTCTTCCACTTTGGCTTAAAAACTATTTGGTTTAAAACTATTCATACCAAAGGTGAAGTTATGGGAGCATTCTGCCTAGGGTGCAATCATTAAGAAGGTATACTGTTTCTAGAAATTTATAAAACCAACTAAAAGTCAGTCTGCTTCATATTATCACCATGCACCACCAATTCTAAATGTCACTGATAAAATGTTTTCCACATAATTCTTCTAAATTCTAAGCAATTGGCTGTAGTTGTTATTTTAGTAATATGCGCATATAATTCAAATCAGCACATTTTAACGACTATCCTTTAATAAACAGTATAGTCTTTTTGCACTGAAATAGCAGATTCAAAATTGACAGGGATGACACAATGATTACAAAGACAAAGTACTGGAGTTACTTCAATTCTGTTATTTTATGTGACCATGGAGGTTTTTTTAATTTATTAAAAATTATAATCATGGAACTGAATTGTGAGGGGTAATATTTTTGTTAGGTAAGTGTAAATTTCAATCGTGAATTATTTCATTGAATTTGAGTTATAAATTTGAAATGTATTCTCCTTTTGAAAATTGTCTATCACTTTGAAGTTAAAGCACAAATTAGGAAAATAATGATTATTTGAGATTATTACTGAAATGTAATTTTGTTATGTAGAGGAGAGAGGTGTTTAAAAAGGATGTATTACTGGTATCAAATATGCTAAGTAAGGCACTGAAAATAGGTTTGCACTTTTCTATGTCTTCTTGCTCTTTCACTTATTGAGGATTTAATCTCATGTTCAGTTTCAAGGAGTCAAGTACACAAAACTTACGTTACTAATATCTTTCTGTTAGATATTTTCATTTTAAAACAAGGTAAGTTCTTGTTAGAAGAGGGAAGTGGAAAGTGACTCACTCATTCGTGGAATATAATGAACAACATAAACTGACGAACAAAAACAGATCCAGAGACAGAGAAACATCAATCAGAATGTCAAACCTCAGGGAAGGTAGGGGACGGTGGGGGTAAGGAGGAGAGATCAACCAAAGGACTTATATGCATGCATATAAGCCTAATCAAGGGACACAGACAACAGGGGGATGGGGGCATAAATGGGAGGTCGGGGGTAATGGGGGAATAAGGACACATATGTAATATCTTAATCAATAAAGAAATTAAAAAAAAGACTTTTTTGTTTATAATAAATAACTCAGATGAAAGGTAAGTAGCTTTTTTTAAAGCTTGTCCAGATAATTATCTCAATTTTATCATTTTAAGAGTAAAGTTAATTGTAGGAACCCAAATATTTCTTGTTTATTTGATTAGATTACATTACTATTTATACTTGATGGAGGTTGTTTTTTTCTTTCTTCCTCCTTCCCCCATGCTTTCTTTTCTCCCCTCTGGCAAAGGAGGGCAAACACCCCCAGCAATATCTCCCCCATGGCATTCCCCCCCTTTAGAGCTCATATCCCAGATGGAATTCCTCTGCTTGTCTGCCTCCTCCACTAGCCAGGAGCCCTAGGAGAGTGGGGACCATGTTCCTGGCGCTTAGCATAGGGTCTTGCAGGAGGCAGGTGCTCAGTAATTATTATTTGGATACAGGTAAACTGAATTTAGTGCTTGCTGCTTCTCAGTCTTTTAAATTAAAATGACAACATGCCTGAAGCAATTAATTTGAAGTTTATTTATGGTATTTATATGATAGGTGTGGAGAAAATATGGAGGGAGGGTTCATGGTGAGAACAGGAACAGAGGAAAGGAAGAGCAGAGTTGAGGGGATGTTCTTTGAGTGATCTAAGAATATTTATATATGCCTTTCTCCTAGAGCAAATGTCAAATACTTGTTGAGGAAGGCATTTTTTTTCTTTGGAAAGAAAAGACATTGATTGTGTGTGTGGGTTCTGTCTGATGATTTGCTCTGATGTTGGTGTAGAAGTCAGAGTGGGAGGAGCTAAATTTATGGTGGTCCACAGGGTCAGATGCCCATCAGTCATACATCATGGAAACATTTCATTGATGAGTACAACCTATTCATAATAAAAAATAGAAACTTACAGTACTATGAAAAGGCACTCCAAAAGCAATGTAATAGTTTCCTTTCATGGAAAAATGCAGAATTTTATGCCTAATACTAGTGTCTGACTGAGCCAATGAATATTAGCATTAAAAGCAGGAACGAAACTGGAAAACTGTGGATTAAATTATCAGAACGGTTTATTTTTACTCTAGGTTTATATCACCAATGATGTTCCTCTATAGCTGTTTCATCATCTTTAATGAAAGGAAATGAACTTTCCTGGGACTACCTGAATGCAAATCTTTCTTGGTTCCCTCAAAGATTTTAGGACAGCTCCTGTTTTTAAGTCCTCAACTTCCTAATTTAAGGAATATTGTTTCTCTTTTGTTGGACCTGGTTTGCTTTTCCAATTAGCAGCTTTTGTAATTGAGCTATATTGATAGAGTAACTACTTGATGATAATTCAGCTACAATAAAGATAATCATGGACACTTAAAGCAGGAATAATACTCATCAAAATCTGTAGATCTCTTATGTGAATGTGGTTTCAAGGCTTCAAATTTTGCAAGTCTAAGGAGCCCCGAGAAGTAGGAAATAAATGCAATTTATGACTTTTTTCAGACTCAGTTCACATGACCAGTTTGAATGTAACTTTACCTCCTTAAACAGATCAGTAAATCTCAATCATTTTTTTTTTTCCCACCGAAGCTACTATTCAGTAAGTTCATTGTCTTGTCACAATGGTAAGAAATTAGTAGGAAATGAGACCAGGTGGGTCAGTAACAAATAAAACAGATAACCACTTAACAGTATTAATGATTATATATGTTTGCCCTAATATTTTTCTTCTTTTAAATTTGTGTATATATATATATTATATGTGTCATATAGAATATATATAAAATTTGGTTTTCTATTGCTACCGTAACAAATTCCCACAAACTTGGTGGCTTAAATAACACAGATTACTATTGACAGCTCTGTTGGTCAGAGTTTGACACAAGTCTCCCTGGGTTAAAAGCGGAAGTGTCAGCAGGGCTGCATCCTTTTCTGGCGGCTCCAGGGAAGAATCCATTCCCTTGCCTTTTCCAGCTCTAGCTTCCAGAAGCCACCTGCATTCCTTGGCTCATGGCCCTCTGCCTGCACCCAGCGCCAGCTACGTCACATTTCTCTGCCTCTGCTTCTGTCCTCGCATCTTTTTCTCTGATTGCAGCCAGGAAATGTTCTCTACTTTTTATGACTCTTGTGATGATAAGTAGGGCCCTTCCAGATGATCCAGGATAATTATCTCATCTCAAAGCCCGTGCTCTTAATTACACCCTTTTGCCATGTAACTAACACTTTCACAGGTTCCGGGAATGAGGATACGGACATCTCTGGGAGGCCCAGGACCTATACTAATACCAGCCTTCCCTAGTCTCTTCTGTGGAAGTATCATTAATCCTTGCATTTCAGATCCGCTTTTAGTTAGTATCCCTTACTCACTTTAAGCTCCATGCTGGCAGATAATGTGTTTGTTTTATTTGCTGTTTTACCGAAAGCCCCAGGCATAATGCCTCAGATTTAGAAACAGCTGAATTGTACTTTTGAATAAATGAAAGAATCAGTGAAATTATTGCATTCTATATATGCCATGTAATGGAGAAGCAGCTTCTCTGACATTAAATGGAATGAGTTTCAAATATTTAGTAAATTTATATGATGAATTACCTGTTATAAAAGGCCTGCTTTTGCAAAGTACAGGTCTCTTCTAAGGATCAATGTGAAAATTATGAAACAAAATTTTCTTATCACTCTGTACATTTGGATCCACATCCAGTCATATTCCAAAACAGGATTTTTACTTATTAAAAAATATACTCCAGAGGGGGTTGAGAGGCTGGGTGAAAAAGGTGAAGGGCTTAAGCAAGCAAGGAAGCAAACAAAC
The DNA here is from genome assembly GCA_025583905.1 of Ia io. Taxonomy (NCBI): domain Eukaryota; kingdom Metazoa; phylum Chordata; class Mammalia; order Chiroptera; family Vespertilionidae; genus Ia; species Ia io. Next base: position 40,972,297 of record JAJQQW010000012.1, on the reverse strand, counting down.
AGAAAACAAGATACCCATCATGGACAAAGAAAACAGTAAGGTGATTACCAAAGGAAACGGGCATTGGGGGAGGTAGAAGAGGGTATAGGGGGGATAAATGGTGATGGGAGGAGACAGCTTGGGGTGTTGAACACACAATACAATATACAGATGATGTATTATGGAATTATACACCTAAAACCTATATAATTTTCTTAACCAATGTCACCCCAACAAATTCAATAAAAAGTATATATTTCAGAGAACATTTTGAATCAGAAAAAGTTTTTAACTTTTGTCTTTTCAAACTTAGAAGTATATTTTTCTAAGGTATATCTGCTGGTTTTGTTATACTTCCAGTATGGGTTAGGTCTAGTCCATCTTCTCTGATTTACAGTGTAATTAAAGGAATTCTTCATGTTGATGAAGGAGAATAAGAAGGCCCTCCCATGAAGGAAGGGTAGAGGGGAATCAGTTGTTTTTAAAGGGTGGTATTTTTATAATTGTTGAAAATATAACTGGAAGTGATTGGCCATCATGCTTCAGTTCTTAAGAATCAGACTCGGATATATTTCTGGGGGTGGGTTGAAATTATGTTGATGTTCTTAAGTTTAGATGTCTTGCTGGGGAGGATTTTCAGGAGATGTAGAATTATTGGAGAAGTTAGCTCTCAGATTAATACTTTATTATAGGGGGATATTAGAGAGTTGAGCAAGAGATGGTTCTGCTAGTATAAACAAGTCAGGCCTAGACTGTATTCAGGGACCATTTCCCACTTTTAGACCTCTCACTTGCTCAGTATTTTCTTCTCCAGGTATTTCATGTGAACGCCCATTGTTGGTTCTCATCCTATATTTGTTGAGTGAGTAGATAATCAAATTGAATGGTTTTTGTTATTCAGAGATCTATTTTATTTGTATGTTGGGTTTAATGCATTCCCAGTCTTGTGGTATTATAAAGATTCAATAAAGCCAACAAAGATATATTATGGGGTTTTTCTTCCATATAAGGCCTTCATTTCTCTCCTAAAAATTCATTTTGGAAATTATTTCACCCTTATTTCTCATGATGATAAGGTAAAGCAGTTAGGATGATCTATATGCAATAGCTCTTTGAATACTAGAGACAGGTTAGAATTAAAACTATAAAAATGTAAAGGCAGCTTCAAAATTTATTTTCTTTCTTTTTCTTTCATGTTTTGGCATGGACTGCATATTAGAATTAGTCCATTATTAGATCAGGTGCACTGTATTAGATGCTTTACATTTTAAAAATCTTAAATTTTTCCATTACACTGCAGTGCTGGCTGGCTGGCTTGTGAGTGGTTGATTATGTTGGAGACAATGTTTTTCAGTTTATTGGTCTCTGGTGGAGGATGTGGCTGTACCCTGGTGAGCTGGTGAATGCTGTGGCTTCCTAGTGAATCAGGCTTAATGTTCGATTCCATTTGCTCCCTTCTTTAACCAACTAGCTACCTATGCTAACAATTTGACTTATGCTTTCCTTAGAGATAACTGTCATTCTTTGTATCTTAAGAACTCGCCTGTTTTTTGTTTTTTTTTGCTTTAACACCCCAGAGCAGCTTTTAACTGTTTTAGTTTGACATTTATACAAATGTGAAGTAAATGCCTAGTACCTTAGTAGATTTGGATTTTGAGTATGATTCAGTCTGAGGGTACTATACCTCATTTGAAAAAAATACTTTTCTTTCATTTACCTATGACAAGGATGTATCTATAAGGAATTTTATCCCCTGTAAAAAGTTGATTCCTATATGGTAATCAGAATACTGATCACTCGTCCCCCCATCCCTCTCCCTTACACAGATGTCCACATCTTAATCCTTGGAACCTGTGGATACTCATGGTATAAGAAACTTTGAAAATGTGATTGAGTACAGGGGCCTTGAGGAGGAGAGATTTTCCTGGATTAAATGGGTGACCTCAGTCTAATTACATGAGTCCTTAAAAACAGAGAACTTTTCTTGCCTGAGATGGAAGGAGAAGAGAGTGAGAGAAAAAGAGAGAGGGGGGCGGGGGGAGAGAGAGACACACACAGAGGCAGAGAGAGAGGGGAAAAATGTGTGTGTGTGTGTGTGGGAGGTCAATCCACCATTTTTGGCTATAAAGATGGAGGAAGGGGCCATTGTTGAAGACATTTAAGTTTGTGATAATTTGTTCAGCAGAAATGGAAAATTGAAATCCTATGTGAAATGAATTGCTGCAATTATATAGTAAACTTATAGATATATTAAATATGAATTGTATATTTAAATGTCAGGGAAGGTAATCAGAGTATTATAGAAATACCAAATATTGATTTTGAATGTGCTTATATATCTCACATAAGATTTAACATGAAGTAATTAAAATGCCTGAAGACCATTTAATGGTGTAAACACCATGAATTGTTGTGGTTGTACACAATGGAAAATATGATTTAGTTTATTTTCTGAGCCAGTGCTTTGTAATGGAAATGCTATGCAAGCTAGAATAATATGTGATTCACCTATATAATTTAAAGTTCTCTAGTAGCCACATACAGTAAAAGAAACAGGTAAAACTAATGAGAATAATTTAGTTCAGTATATGCAAAATATCATTTCAACATTTAATTAATATAAACATTATCACTGAGATAGTTTACATTCCTTTTTAATACTAAGTCCCTGAAATCTGGTGTGCATTTTACATTTATAGTCCATCTGGACTAGCCTCATTTAAAATGTTCATTGGCCACGTGTTTAGTGACTATCATATTGGACAACACAGCTCTGTGCAGAAATGCCTTCTCCGCCACAGAGTTTTGTTGCCTGATAATCTCATGTTTCTTCAGCTTTAATAATGTTGCTGTAAAAAATATATATAATAAAAGAAAAAAGACACGGAATACTTAGGTCAGGGCAACCAAGAACAATAGCACCATTGCTGCCGTTTCTGCTGTTAGCCAGTAAAATAGGCCACTAGCGTTTTATACTAGCATATTGGAGAAAAGCAAAACTTGCCATATGTGGTGGATTGAATTTTCCAAAAAAGGCCACAATAATATCTCCCATTTTTCGTTTTCTCTGGTATGACTTTGCCTTTCCTCCATCACTAGGTGGGATTTAGTATTCTTCTTCTTGAAACTGGGCTTGTTTTCATAACTTGCCCGACCAATTAAATATGGCAAAAGTAACTTTCTGGAGCTTCTGAGGTTATGCCATAAAAGGTCTTTCAGATTCCACCTAAGTCCCTTGGAATGCTCAGCCTTGGGACCCTACCTCTCCGAATGCAGTTGCTATACTGTAAGAAGCCCACGCATATGGAGAAGTCACTGAAAGGGCAGAGCAGGACAGCATAAAAAGTACTGTGTCCTCCATCCTGTGTAACTATGTATATGACTCCTTTTTCTTAGAAAACTGTGAGAATGTAACAGTTGCATAAACCTGCCAATAGGAATGTGGAGAAGTAGACTCAGTTCAAATTAGGCAATCTCTAACCCACGTCACTTCCCTAAACCCACCCAAATGACTAACCCTTTATAACCTATCGTTCTCTCGGGGTTCGCTCTCTTTGGTCTCACGGCTATGCCAGAAAGAGGCTGGGAGCCAAACCCGGGTTTGAATAAACACTCTTTGCTTTTGCATCCGAGAAAAGGCTCCCTGGTGGTTGATTATTGGGGATCCCGAACTCTGGGCATAACATCACCAGGTAGGCACTCTGGTTGATAGCCTACCCTGAGTTCCCAGCCAAAGCCAGCATTAAGGGCCATCCTGTGAGGATGCTGTCTTGGACGTCTAACCAATTAAGACCTTCATATGGCTGCAGCTTGACCTTGACTGGTCCTGCATAGAGACCTGATGTGTGAAATCCTGGCTGAGTCAGTCAAACTCAGAACCATGAGAGAGAATAATTTGTTGCTTTAAACCACTAGGTTTGGGGATGGCTTCTTACATGGTAATACTAATCTGAGTATTACAGACTTTTATTGGCAAAGACTTTACTTTGAGAGGAGCATGACAAATCTAACCACCCTAACACCAAATGTTAGGAACTGCTACAAGCATGTTTGACATGCTTGCGCTGAGTCATATGGTCCAGAGTTGCTAACAGGTTCTTTGTAAGGAGGACGACAAAACTGATATTAGTAAGCAGATGTATGTAGAGAAGTCTGTTAATGGGTCCTGTTACAAAGTATAGATTTATTTAATCTTCAAAATCCTTTATGTTCTTTAAGTCCTGGGTTAAAAATAAAACTACTACAGTTATCCTTATAACAGAGATCTGAAGTGGGTAAACCTTATCTAATTATGTGTCAAGATTCTAATGCCCAATATGAAAACTAAACAAAAAAGCTAGATAAGTGGCCCTCTACCAGAATTCCATTTTCACAAGGATTATTTGTGTCTGCATGCATTTATGCTGTCATGGTGTCTGTAATTGCTTTTAAGAAGTGACTTTGAAACTTTCCAGGTGAGCCACAGTGGATATTCCCAAAATGTGCATGATGATCACATGCCCTCTTCAGTGATATTGAATCATAGTCATTGAATACTGACTGTATAATTTATGCTGCAGAAGCAGGCAAATGTTCATGTAGCCTCTTGTGGTTACTAAGTCTCCCTTCCTCCTTGGCAATTTTAAGTGTAGAGCTCAGAAAAATAAATATGCACAACCCCACAAAGTTGGCAGTACTTAAGTATGGCAGTTGGCTTACAACTGCAGAGAGAAAAATAATTCTTTTGTTTGGTGCATAGCAGAGATATGGTAATCACTACTTATGGGAATCATGTTTTGTAAAAACAGAAGCTCTCCCTAACTTTACAGCTCCTTTGGAAGCACCGACTGCTCACTTTATCTAGTTTCTGACCTTTATATAAAAGCTAGACGTTTGTACAGTAGAACTAACTGAACTACTTGATGATTACTTTTGTTTTATAATAAGCTGTTCATACTCTATGAGGAAGCCTCCCCATCTTCTCTCATTTTTGGGTTATGAAAGTGTTCTAGGAATACCTCTCAAAGACCAGAAACTAAGATTAACCCCCCCACACACATTTTATTTGGAAATAATTATAGATTAAAAGGAAGTTGCAATGATAGTACAGAGAAGTTCTGTGTACCTTTTGCCACATATCCACATTGGTTGCATCTTATGTAACTATAGTATGATGTCAAAACCAGGAAGTTGACATTGATAAATATTATGTGTATATTTTTATCACATGCATAGATTTATGTAATCACCACTATAACAAAGACACAGATATATTCCATCACTGCAAATATCTTCCTCTTCCTACTACTTTATGGTCACACTTACCCTCCTGATATCTCTCCCTTCCCTTCACCCCTACCCTACCACTTCTAACCCCGGGCAAATACTAATCTGTTCTTCATTTCTACAATTTTGTCTTTTTAAAAATATTCTATAAATGGAATCATACATTATATGTTACGACTTGCTTTTTTCACTCAGCATGATGTCCTAGAAATCGACCCATGTTGCATGTATTGATAGTTTATTCCTTTTTATTGCTGAGTAGTATCCCATATTAGGAGAGTCCCACAGTCTATTATACCCATCACCTATTATAGGACACTTCGTTGTTTCCAGTTTGGGGCTATTACAAATAAAGCTTCTATGAACAGTCATGTGCAGGGTTTTGTGTAGACATAAGTTTTCACTTCTCTGAGATAAATGCCCTGAAGAGCAATTACTGGGTCATATGGTAAATGAATGTTTAGTTTTTAAGAAACTGTCAAACTGTTTTTCAGAGTAGCTATAGTATTTTACATTCCCACCAGCAAAGGGAATAACTACTTCACACCCTGTCCAGCTTTTGTTTTTTTTACTGTTTTTATTTTAGCTGTTCTAATAGGTGTGTAGTCATTGCTTATCATGATCTTAATTTGCATTTCCCTAATGGATTGTGATGATATTAAACTGTTAAACATCTTTTTATATGCTTATTTGCCACCTGTATATACTCTTTAGTGGAATGACTCATGTTTTTCCTGATTTTGTAATTGAACTGTTTGTATTTTACTGTTAATTATTGAGAGTCTTTTATATATTCTGCAAAAGAGACCTTTTTTAGATATGAGGTTTGCAAATGCTATCTTGCAATAAAAGCTGATGAAGTCAATTTTATCAACTTTTCTTTCATGTATTATAGTTTTTGTGTCTTAAGAATGTTCATCAAGTTTTAGGTTCATAAAGTTTTAAGTTTTAGGTCGTTTAAAAGTTTCATAGTTTTACATTTTAAGTTTACATTTATGATCTATTTTGAGTTAATTTTTATGAAGTGTGAGACTTTTCTCAAGGTTCATTTTGTTTGCCCATTGATATCCAATTCCTCTAGCACTATTTTTTGAAATAGTCTTCTTTGATTGAATTCATTTTTGCATCTTTTTCAAAAATCAGTTTGCTATACTTGTGTGGGGCTATTTTTGGGTTTTTGATTCTATGCCCTTAACTATTTGTCTATCCCTTGCTCAATAGGAAAAAAATGAGGACCATTTTGAAAGTCAGAAAAATACTGTACCTTAATGACATAAAACACAAAATAACTTGATCTATTGTGCCAATTTAATTAGTTTAATGAAGAAAATGGTGTATTGCTTAAATGACAAGTAGTAGATACTTTATTCCACATCATTTTAAACCCGGGAGGAAAATAAAATATAGATTTCCACTATTAACTCATATGAAATATTTTTGACAAAGAGAGTTAGGAATGATCATTGTAGCCAGAGAAATTTAGATTTATAATCCAATTATAAAATTTGCTTTCTTTATTCTCCGAGGCAAATTCCTCAACCTTTCTGAAATCCAATTCTTTAATATTAAATAAAGGAATAATAAAATTATCTGGTCAAATTGTTTTGATGATGATGACATGAAATAAAGTATATAAAACTTATTTTCAATCCTACCTGCATATTATGATCACTTGGAGAGCCTCAAAAAATTCTCAAGCCAAGGCCCCACCTCCTTCAATTAAATTAGAATCTCTGGGGCAGCACTCATGCATCAGAATGTTCTAGAAAAGATCACTGGGAGGTTTTAATGTGTAGCTAGAATGAAAACTTGAAGTAAAAGCATGAGAGCAGTGCCTTGCTTATGGTAGACATCTCAGACGTGTTACTACCATTCTCTTCCTCTTATAAGCTAGTTGCCTTCAATTTATATAAAACTTACTCCTTCTGGAAAGATAAGCCATAAACTATATATATAATTTACTGAAAGCTAGGACACGATATAATCTTTCCTTTTGGCAAAGCATAATAAATGGAAGATATTTTGTAGAGAATTATAAGTAGCCCTTCTCTTTAGACTTAAATGTTAAAATTTAACTTAGCTTATCACATTATATATCATCAGAAATTTAATTATAAAAACATATAATATTGGGAAGCATAGATGAATATGGACATTAATTATTCATGTGACAAAGCTTCAGATTTATGGTAAATGCATTCTGAATTATTTGTCATTTCTTAAGTTGTTATCTTTCCTCTCATTTCATCAAATTGTACTACGAAAATAATCCATATACTGGTCATAAATTGTGACACTAAAAGTAAAGTACACTTAATTTATTGATCGTTAGTAATGCTGTTATTCTTCCTTTAATGTAACAGGCTTATCATCTTCAGGTCAGTTTTGACTCATTTTTCTCTTATTAAGTACAACCCTTTACCAAAATCTGCAGTTTCTTCTTGTTCCAGAGGTAAGACAGTACTTTTCAAACTTTACTGCTTAGAAACTTTGTCTTCCGGTGAGGTGTGTCTGGGAGCCATTAGAATAGAGAGGTAAAGATGAGGCCAAAGCAGCGTGTCCAGGCCCGTTCCCTGCCTCTACTTCAGACCGGGGCTCTGCTTTCAGTCCTGTTAGGGTTTTGTGTATCTGTGTTCCATGTTATGTATTAGGGTTCATTTGACAAATGGTTCTTGTGCTAAAAAGATAGTTTGACAAACACTGGTTCAGAATATAAACTCTTACAAAATGGAACTAAGCTAGAGAGTACATCAGAGTGAGAAAAAAAATAGTAACAAGTGGCTTCAGACTTACTCTTGGAGAAGGAATTGTCTTTGCTAAGGAAATACTTGATAAATGAATTGAGTAGCTGAACGCAATGAAAAAGTATGAGGTAAAACAGTAGTGAGCTTTCCCTTGCTTCCTGAGCAGGAGATACAGCACAGAAGAGAAACCTGAACTGCTCCGCAGTTTGGGGAAGAGGAGAGTAGGGGAAAGAGGGTTAGGGGAACAGAGGAATGGATAGGGGATGGCATAGGGATGTAGTTTGAATGACTTTGAAGTACAAGAATTTTTAATGACTAATCTTAAATTTGCAACCTATGCTGTAAATTTTCTTCCTCAAACCTTCAATGAAGTTTGATAAACACCAAGTTTTCTTTTGTGTGAATCCATGAAAATGGCCGATTTCTATATATGGGTCCTGCTCTGCAGAATTCTGTGATGATCCATAAATTTAACTCCTTTGTTTGAAGCAGAAGGTAAAATATATGCCTGAGTGTGTAAGCCTCTAGTGATTTGCAGAGGCCTTGGGAAGAGCATCAGGATTTATACAGTCATGGAAAGGGAGTTTGAACTACTTATTACCTAGAATGAGCAGCTGATGAGTTAATGTATGAGTAAGATGAAGCTTGCTTTATTATTGATCATCTGAATAAAGTCTCTTTTTTTGGTTTATAAACCTACTTAAAGTGAACAGTTCCCTTTTAAACTTCCTCATATAATATTTGGTGTCATGTTATTGTTACTACCTCTTTCCCTTGCTTTCTGAAATAATCAATCACATTACCTGCTTTTTCTTTCATTCACCAAAAGGTCATACTGTGATGGAAATTTTGATAGTATAATTCTCCTGTGGTTCTGTGTACTCAGAGATGAAATTTAAACAAAAATGGCAAAATGACATTTGAGGAATCTCTCTACGGTTCTGTATTCCTGGTTGAGTTAACTTGGGGAAATATCCAAACCAAAGGAGGGCCTTTCTTCTTGCTTTGTCTAGACAGTAGAAAGATTAGAAAAGCAACCTATGAACAATATGGTATTGAAAAGATAGAAAAATGCCATTTTGACTTTTAAAAGGAACTGGAGAAATAGTATTTTTTTTGGCTTTTTGAACATTATTTTCTTCTTTTTAAAAATTCTTTATTGTTGAAAGTATTACATAAATCCCCTTTCCTCCCCATTGTCCTCTTCCAGCCTGCCCCACCCCCCCAGCCCAGACTGGGTAGTTGGCCATCTGTGCATCATAGAAAAAAATTCCATTAGGTATGTTGGAAGATGTAGATACAGCTGGAACTTGGGGTGGGTGTTACCTGTTGCTGACCATTATGAAATAGAAAAAAGGCTAGCCATGTAGATTGGAAATGAATTTCAAGTAAATCTTGTCTTTATTCTACTTTTCATACCAAATCTCAAAATAAAGTTGATAAATCTGCTAAACATGATGTGTTGTTGGCCTCTTTACACCTTTTGGTAATGCAGTGTATGCAGATAATGGAATCTGTCCATAGTCTTATTACCCTATTTACCACGGGCTTTGAGCTAGTAAACACTCCAAGCTTTGCATATGCAGTGTCATTTAAAAGTGAGTGTTCTTAAGGTTGTTGAGGACATCTAATAAGCTCAGCTCTGATATTGTTGTGAATCTTCTTGACTCCATTTTCTAGGTTAGAATCTCATATTTGGAATGGTTTAGTAATTGAATTCATTCTCTTTTAGAGAATCTCCAAGGTAGTTACTAACATAATCTCTATGGAATCAGGGGCAGTTGCATTAAAGTGGAGATATATTTTCCCCCTCAAATAAATAAGTTACTTATTATTTAAACAAATAGCTAAAATAAAGTAGTATTCTGATTAAAATTAGCATTGATATATATGCTGATTCATTTATATTTATTCAATTTTGAAATACAGTTAATCTCTTGAGTACATTAAAGTTAATTTATTTCAGACAAGTTAAATAGAGATATTTAAGAACCTTATATTTGAAGTTTGCAAATCAAAATTCCATGGAACTTCTAAATATGCTTTTTAAACATTCATAAGATTAGCTTATTGAAAAAAAGAGATTGCTTTTCAAAATTTAATTATTAAATATTATTTTTGTTCTGCTATTGAATAATATTAAACATGGCAATAATATATTTATTATTCAAATGTGTAATGATCTTAGCTAAGTTAATCTTTTCTAACCTTTCTAGTTGTCAGGGGTTTTTGATAAAATCTTTTTGGTAATTTGATTTAGTGAAGACATTTTGAATAAATGTTCAATGAAACATTCTGTTGTATACAATTTTAATGCCAGTAATTTATTAAAATTATTAATAAAAATGCTTTTTTATTTGTTGATTTCTAATTCTGAAACCAATAAAATATCATCAAATGGCCAGAGTAGATTGATAGCATATCTCACCAAAAAATGAGTTCATGAATTTGGTCAGGCAGAGGATCTACATTCTCTTGACATTAACTATTGGCCAGGCACCTATTATGTACTGGGCATTTTACATACTCTCATTAACTTAGTCTTCACAGAAAAGTCTCAGACTCTAGCATTTACTGTGATGCTGGGCAAGCTATTTACCATCTTGGCATGAAAATCAGGAGATCAGCCCTAAATTTAGAAGTTTCATATTACCATCTCTCTTTGACTTTTTGCACAAATTGTTCCCTCACTCATGGCTGAGGAAGAAAAGTTCAATTTTCAGTGTGTATTGTTCCTACTACCTATAATACACCAGTGACAACTCACCAGTATACATTCATGTGGAAAGGAAGTAAGCTCATGAGTGCCTGAGAGTAAACTGGGAATATTATATGGTTTCTTTTGTTGGGTATTTACTTGGCACGTTTTATGTCAGGTATTTGCTTTTCTTACTTTCATGTTACTTGAGTGTAAACAAAGGGCACAGTGGAGTGCTGAATTAGGATTTTGAGTTAGCCATCAAGACAGTTTACCTTTTAAAGAATCAATTTAAGCTTTATTTTTCATTATTTAATATTTTTCATTATTTAATTATTTTGTATGGCTTCAGGACATACACTGTTTCCAGAATTTTTAAACTGACATTGGAAGATCCAGACTGTGAAACATGGGAAAGTTAGCTTAAAAGTGTAAACTATTTATCTCAAACCCAGGTCGTACAGCAATGATAGAAGACTTATCATGGATTTGTTCAATTTCTTAGCAGCAATGCTTATTGCAAGCTTTATTACAAATTACCTCTAAGTTTCTACATTGTTGAAGTATTTTAATCTTTTCCCAGATGATTTTGGCCTTGGGTTGCATTAGCTGTCATATCAAAGGACAGTATAGTACACTGGAAGAGAGAATCTTGACATGGTATGCTTGTCAGTAAATGTGTTTTATCTGAATATTATTTCCTATCCTTTTGGATGTAAGAGATATTTTCCTGAAGGAATCACAATGAGGACAAGCCTGTATTTTTAGGCAAGCTAGGAATGAAATTGGGGAGATCAAAGTCATTTTATCAAATTCCTGTTATGTGGTAAAGAAAAATTTGTGTTTCCACTTGCCCTAATTTATACCAGACTTTAAACCAGTGGTTCTCAACTTTTCTAATGCCGCGACCCTTTAATACAGTTCCTCATGTTGTGGTGACCCCCAACCATAAAATTATTTTTGTTGCTACTTCATAACTGTCATTTTGCTACTGTTAATGAATCGTAATGGAAATATCTGTGTTTTCCAATATTTATGGTGACCCTGCTAGTGGCTCTCAACCTGTGGGTTGCGACCCACAGGTTGAGAACCGCTGCTGTAGAGCCTAAGACCATCGGAAAACACAGACCCACCAGTGGCAGGTCCGAGTGGGCTACTAGGAGAGGCAGCGGTGGAACAGGGATTCACCTCTGTTTTCTGGGTGTGGATCCTTGGGTAGAGCATACTCTAGCTAGTTTTGTCTTTCTTGCGTATCCAGAGGCTTCTTATCACAAGCAGAGTGTTCGCTGCTGGAAAATCTGAATGAGATTCTGCTTCTAGGCTTTTAACAAAGTTAAAAGTTCTGAGAAAGAACTTTATGCACGGACCCCTGCTTTGGTCTTAGAGGTGTGTGGGGACACTTTTTTAAAAATTAAATATATTTTTATTGATTTCAAAGAGGAAGGGAGAGGGAGAGAGAGAGAGAGAAACATCAAAGATGAGAGAGAATCATTGATTAGCTGCCTCCTATATGCCCCACACTGGGGATGGAGCCCGCAACCCGGGCATGTGCCCCGACCGGGAATCAAACTATGACCTCCTGGTTCAGAGGTTGACGCTTAACTGTTGAACCACACCAGCTGGGCAATGGGGAACACTTTTTGATCCAAGCCACCCGGTCATCCATCTGATGGCACCATCTTGCTCTTCATTGAACACCTGCTCCATTTCCTCGCTTTTGGTACACAGAGAGCTTTCCACTCATTGTAACACTTCATGGCATTCATGGTTACGTGTGTGAGTTGGTTTCTGTGTCTCATTCAGTTCTGAGATCTGCTTGGTATCACTGGAAACAGGGAGCATTGTAGGAACACTAGTAAACCTGGAGCTCCTCCCGCTCCAACCTAGTCTTAGTTCTAAATCTCAGGAGTAACCCACTTTAGCTCCGTAAGGTGTCCTTATACTGTGTGACATGCTGGTGTTATAAAACTGGGGAACTGAGGGCATTGGAGAGGTGATAACTGCCTTGGTGCTGTAGCCGCAGACTGTACTTCACTACCATAATAACTGCATTCCCCCGGATCATTTAGAAAATTCCTCTGTACCTGTAGGTTATCAGACTATAGGTATATTGGTAAAAAACAACAACAAAAAAACCAACCCCCCCACCCAAAAAAAAACACCAAAAAAAAAAAACACCACACACACACACAAAAAAACACAACAACACAATTCACAGAGAGCTATGCACTTAATGCAGAGGAGAATAATTAAAGATTTATTTTTTCCTAAGCCCTGTTCTTTATCTATTGCTTTTGAGCCAACTCATTTCAACATTATTTCAATGCAGCTTTCAAGGAAGTATCTGATTAGTGTGTATGAGGGCTAGGGAGGGCAGGGAGAACTCCTGGATCCACAGAAGATGATTCAGTGCAATAGTCAGTAATTCACATGGGAACACCTGGCAACACTTGAAATATATTAGGCCAAGAAGACATTTCTCCCCCCCCCCGCCGAAAACCCTCTCTGAAGTGGCATTTTTCCAAAACTTCAAGGTAAAACAGTAAGATAACCAAGAACTGCAAATAAATACCAAAGGTATGTGCTGATGAAATATGTAGCTTCTTTTTACTATTTTCTTGTTGATAATAGTGAATATATTTATAATGGGTGTAATACAGAAAATACTCCCAGTTTAGTTCCCTGATTACTAAGCTTTTCCTCTCCTCCTTCCTCCCTCCACGTTCCAACTAACAACTACTTTGCATTAACTAATGCAGGGGTTGGGACCAAGGGAGTGTATGCTATGGAGGGAGGGGAAAGCCCGCCACCTGTCCTCCTGCCTTCTGAAGGGGAAATCCCAAGTACATGGGAAGGGGACATGCAAGCCAAGCTCACGCCTTCCCACCTGAAGGATGTGGGGAGAAAGGAGACAGAAGGGAAAAAAGTAGGTCAGGGCACAGTGTCCTCTTCTCCCCCCCCCACTCCTCCTTCCCCCCTCCAGGCCTGTTCACCTCCTGGTTCAGTGGCTTTAGAAATATCCAGGTATTTATGGAAGAGGCAAGAACACTGGGCTGTTGGCACACTTCCGGGGACAGCAGAGGGAGATTACAACACAAGGCAAAGACAAGTTTGCTGCCACTCTCAACACTGAGTAGTACTGTTTTCTACTAGTCTACAGTCTTGTGCCAAGGAATGGGGAAGAAAGAGCAGAACAATGGGTAATCCCTGAGAGGTAGATTTGGGAAACTGTGGGATAACAAAGGCATCAGTAACAGAGGAAGTTCCTAAGTATCTCTGACTACAGTGAGTAAAGGCCATTCAGATGCTGGAATTTTCATTCAGAAATGCACTTTCATCTTGCTCTCAGGCTTCAATGTAGGCATGTTAAATAATTTTACTTCGATCAGCCAGGTTTTACTGGTGGTGATTTTTTCTGAAGGAGCAATTCAGCATTTTAAGGGGTGCTTTTTTATTTGCTGCCATGGGCTACAGTTTATTCTGCCACAGTGGTAATTAACTAAATGGTACTCCGTGGATTCAAGAAATGAATATGTCTTTGATGTATTCAGGTTTCAAAAAGGAATTGAATTACTAAGAGATTAACATGAACTTTTATAATATTTATGGTAGAAATATCAAAATTGCTTTTTTTGTCATGTCCAAAGCTCATTTTATTGCTAACAGGATTTTAACAGTCAGCCATGGAAAGGGTGGTCAGTGAGTGGGCAGACAGAAACAAATGGCCATAGCAATAGGTCATTACATTATTGTCAAGGCCTAGAAGTAGACAGTGGATAGAGGAGGTCTTAATATGTTTGCAGGGAATTTTACAGAGTAACGATGGCATGGAGCCATCTGGGGATTGGGATTCACTATCAGGACTCCAATTCATGGAAATTCTTAAGGAAAAAGAATCTGATAGCTATAGGAACTGAGACACCAGACAATAAGGAGCTAAGACATAGGATGGAAGATCCAGTTACTGGATAAAACAAAAGTCTCTCTTTTTCTTTTTTCTTTTGAGACCGAAGGTGAAAAGTCAGGATGGAACCAAGGTGAAAGATCAAGTATTCAGCAAATATGACTCCTCACATGCAGCCTAAATAGCACAAAAATTGGTCTCAGAACTGAGTGAGATGTATAGGTGAGATCTAGTGACCCGTGCTTCAAAATTAAAGGGATCTGGGCCAAGACGTCAGGAAGTTCAGTGTATTTCCTTGAGACTAGCCCTCTCTTCTCTCATCCATTTTACAGTATCCATCAGATGAACATTAAATTATTTTCACTTGGTTCAGCAAATGTTTTGTTTTTCCTTGATTTGTATAAAGATACATTTTGTAAAAATATTTTTGGAATATCTAGCCAAATGAAATACATGTACCCTTTGACCCAGAAAGTTTACTGTTTGTAAAAGGAAAATTAGAAGTGTATGTACACACACACACACACACACACACACACAGTCTCTCTATTGATATGTGCATAAAACATTTTTTTCTGGGTGGAAATTTAGGAAACTATTACAAATGATTTCACTTTTATTAACCTTGACCATGTTCCACTTAAAAAAAAAAATCAAGCAGCTATATGAGCCAAAGGATTATGGAATTAGTTTCTTTTTTTCTTATAATCTCTCTCT
This sequence comes from Ia io, assembly GCA_025583905.1. NCBI lineage: Eukaryota > Metazoa > Chordata > Mammalia > Chiroptera > Vespertilionidae > Ia > Ia io. The sequence goes on along the minus strand of JAJQQW010000012.1, from coordinate 40,956,990 downwards.
CTTTCCATATTTACAAAGCACTAATAGATTTTTTTTTCCTTCCTGGAGTAGAAAACATGTTCTTTTTATTTTCATAAATATTAAACTTTGTATAAGAAGATGAATCTGCCCTTTGAAAAATGAGTTTGTTTTCATAAATCAAGCATATGGAAAAATTGTACCAAGCTCTTGCTGTAAGTAATACACTGAATTACCAAGCTCTTATCACGTTGGTATATTTTATGCTTGAAAATATACAACTACACAGTTGTTTATTAAACCGTCAATTGGCTTGGGGCCTGGGTTTTATGTTTCTAAAATCTATAAATAAGAAAAAACACACTTACATGTACTTTAGAATATATAAAATGCTTTCCACTTAATTTGGTGTTTTATATAAATTTTATCTATATTTATAGTCATGACCTTAAATATCCCGTAAAAATGGAAAGAAAAGCAAGACTACAGTAGCTGCATTCATGTTTTTGGCGAATGTTCGCATAGAAAATAGCTGCTTTTGCCTTGAATCTCAGGCCCCAAGTTGATATCAGTAATTTAGAGCCATTATCAGACTAAAATGTCCCTCACAACGACTGGCCTGCCCAACCCAGCGGGTCTTCTCAGCTCTGTGTTCTCAGAGGCTGAACTCTGGGCCAAGGGGGTAATTTTGGCTTGGTCACAGCCACATAATGCAGGTATTACTGTGCATGACCACTCTTCCCGGGGATAATAGCACAGCTGGTCCACCAATTGGGCTTAGACGAATGATGTCAGGTTTATTTTGCTGCCAGCAATACTGGGAGGCCAAAACTTGCTTTGGCTGGGGAGAGGATAGAATAGTAATAGATAAGTTGCTGTTGTATAGCATTTGTTTGTAAAAATCTTAGAGTGCTTTTGCAAGCATTAATTAAGCCTAGCAACAGTCCTCTTAGGCTGGTAAGTGTTATTATATGGTGTGCATTTTAGAGATTTTTTTTTTTCTTTTTACAATAATATCCAGAGTTGGGTGATTGGGCTAACGTTCAATGACAGAGCTGACTATAAAAACAAGTCATTAGTATTCTTCTATCTGGCTCTGATCCCCAAATATTCCCTTTGCAGTGACAGGGAGCATACCTTTCCATTGAGATGATGTTACACCTTAATGTCCTTGAGAGCAGGGATTCTTTTTCCATTTCCTTAGCTCTTGATTGTCCTCTCATGAATGAGATCATCTTAATCATCTTTCTATGTACACTCCTAATTCTCTGTTATGCCTTTTTTGGCATGTGGTCAACACCACACATATTACAGTAAATTGGCCTAAAGATGAAATGTCATATAATGCTCCCAGGGAAGTGGAAGGCATTGCTCATGCATACTACTGCAGTGGCCTTTTGAAGGCCGCCCCCTGCCAGGAAAAGGAAAAGCAAATGATGTCCCACCTTAACCTGGCATATAAAGTCAGATATCATTTTAGTATTTATAGTACCAAAAAGGGCTTTGATATATCATTTTCACTAATATCACAGTGTTTTGTATTGGAACATACACCTAAACTAAATGTATTTGCTTTTCATTCTTTGTAGTTAACTCTCCTTTTAAATTGTGCTTGTTTTATGGTTATTGTTCTAGGTTGTACATTATCATTTCTTGCATGTATAATAAGTAGATGTGGGTTTAAGGTTCTTTCTCTTTCATTTTAAACTAGAGGCCTGGTGCACAAAATTCTTGCACTCGGGGAGGTGGGGAGGGGGTTCCCTCGCCCTTGGGGGATGTCCGACTTACGGCTTTTACGGCTTAGGCCTGATCCCGGCCATCAGTTGGACATCCTTAGTGCTGCCGTGGAGGTGGGAGAGGCTCTCATCGCTACCTCTGTGCTCGTTAGCCGTGAGCCCAGCTTCTGGCTGAGCCGTGTGCTGTGGGAGCGCACTGCATTGAGCGTCTGCCCCCCTGGTGGTCAGTGCGCATCATAGCGACTGGTTGTTCCACCATCCATTTGATTTGCATATTAGCCTTTTATTATTTTAAATTCTGGTCATTGTGTATAGATCTGAAATGTATACAAATAATTTATTAACCAATTGTATTTAATTATTAACATAAATAGGGTGATTTTTGTGTGTGTTAAAGCTGGATTAATTAACGCAGCTCATTCTGGTATTATAAAACAAAATAAACATGAAATACTGGTAATTTATATAAACTTTTATATGGATTTAGGCCTTGAATATATTAACTCAATAAGAGAATTTTATACAATTTATATTTTACAAACAAAATATCTTATAGAGAAGTGAGAGATTACCACCTTTAAGTTTTTTTTAATATAGCTATTTATAAAGGCAGTTTGGATGAACAGATATAGATATGTGTTGTATAATAGGCCAGAAATAAGGAAGGTTTCAAAGGCAAGAAATAAAACATTCCATAATTTCTACTGTCTCTCTTCAGTAAGTTATCCTAATATCTTCTCACATTGAGGTTTCTTAGAAATTGCTCAATACAGATCAAAGTATTGAGCATAATGTGGGCTTAGAAATAACATAATATTCATTAGAAAATATTAGTGCATTTTTCAGAGATTTCCCTTTGAACTAATAAAATCTTCCTATTGGTACAAAAGTTTAAGCATTCAATTTTTTCTGATCTTTTGAGTTTTATACCACAATGGTATTCTGTTGTAGAATCATACCACTTATATCATTATCTACCCATGATTTATTTACTAATGTATGGGTTTTCCTAGGCTTTTAAAATTTTTATATTTTTGAATTGAAATTAAAATATTGTGAAGAGCTATAATATCAAATTTTAAAATCATATAAATACGTATTGTTTTCATACTCGAGCTTATTTTATTAGTGCACCTGAAAAATCTGTAGGAGCATTTTTATTTATTTTCTTGATTCTTGATTGTTGAAAGTATTACATATGTCCCCTTTCCCCCCTCATTGACCCCCTCCAGTCTGCCCCACCCCCCTGCCCCAGGCCTTCAGCACCCTATTGTCTGTGTCCATGGGTTATGCATATATGCATACAAGGTCTTTGATTGATTACTTCCCACACCCACCCTCCGCCGCCTTCCCTCTGAGATTCCACACTCTGTTCTATGCTTCCGTGTCTCTGGATCCACTTCGTTCATCAGCTTATTTTGTTACTTAGATTCTGTAGGAACATTTTAAAAATTTTGTATTTATACCAAACAGTTATATGTCACTGCATCTATATATCAAAGCATCCCAAGATCAATGCCTATCTCTGGTCTCCAAGAAAAATCATTTAAAAGTGACCTCTTCATTCTTCCTATCCCTGCAGATAGATAACTTGGGAAGTTGAATTTGTATAAACTCTCTAGGACAGTGGTTCTCAACCTTTCTAATGCTGTGACCCTTTAATACAGTTCCTCATGTTGTGGTGACCCCAACCATAAAACTATTTTCGTTGCTACTTCATAACTGTAATTTTGCTACTGTTATGAATCGTAATGTAAATATCTGTGTCTTCCGATGGTCTTAGGCGACCCTGCTAGCAGTTCTCAACCTGTGGGTCACGACTGACAGGTTGAGAACCGCTGCTGTAGAACCTAAGACCATCGGAAGACACAGATATTTACATTACGATTCATAACAGTAGCAAAATTACAGTTATGAAGTAGCAACGAAAATAATTTTATGGTTGGGGGTCACCACAACATAAGGAACTGTATTAAAGGGTCACAGAATTAGAAAGGTTGAGAACCACTGCTCTAGGATATCCAACAATGGAAAATGCATGGATACTAATGGACAGACCAACAAACATACAAAAAACAGAGTAAACAATAAAGCAGCTATTTTTTTTTCTGTATTTGACCCATTTCTGATTACAATTTTGGTTAGCCTCTCAACCATGGAAAATCATTTGAGAAGATGGCAGCTGACATTTTAACCCTTTGTTTGGAAGGATTATGTGTTAGAATTAAGTGTGCTGAGAGGCAAGATAATGTTTGCTATAAATATTTATCATTTAATGAGCTAATATGTGTGTTGTGTCATGCACTGTGTTGGGAACTAAATAGTCATTTTCTCTCAGGAAGAGGAAAGAAACAAGTGTTAAAGCTGATTAAAGAATATCTGATATACCAGTTTATGTCAGTTATACACTGAGTGGCCAGATTATTATGATCTCTGAACGCATAATAATCTGGCCATTCAGTGTATATCCTATATAATAAAAGGTAATATACAAATTGTCCCCTCGACCAGGGGTTCGACCAGCAGGCAGGCCAGCCAACTGCCCATGTCCCCTCTCCCTGGCCAGGCTGGCCAGACCCCACCCATGCACGAATTCATGTACTGGGCCTCCTAATATATATATATATTGAGTGGCCAGATTATTATGCATTCAGAGATCGTAATAATCTGGTCACTCAGTGTATGTGTAGACAGCAAAGTTCCCCCTCCCCCACAAGAGTCACTTACTAAGTTTGGCATAAATTATTATCTACCAAAGTGTATGACTTATAAATGTAAACTTCTATCTTGAGAAAGTTTGCTTCTAATACCCACCTTATTATTGTTGTTTGATGGCAGAAGGATCCACAGCTGCCTGTGTGCGTGTGTGTGAGCATATGCGTGTGTGTGTGTGTGTGTGTGTGTGTGTGAGAGAGAGAGAGAGAGAGAGAGAGAGAGAGAGAGAGAGAGAGAGAGAGAGAGAGAGAGAAATGGGACTTGGGTCTGTGCTTCTTAGTTCTGAAACCTCATTAATTCCAACTTCCTATGGATTTTAACTATTCTACTTCCACTACAGATTTCATGAACTGTAAAACACACACCCACACACATACACACATGTACATAAATCCAGTGTTTCTCCTTGGAGGTGCATTTGAGAAAGAAAAACTAAATGATAATGGACTTTGAAATCTCTTCATGTTATAAAATGCAATACTTATTTTACAAGCATATGGCTATGCCAAGAATATCAGATATACAGTGAAATGACATAATTCTGTGAATAAGCTTAAACCTTAGAACCCTTTTTTCTAGTTATAGTAATATCTTCTTAAATAAATATATAAAATATATAAAAATTTTTGTTATCAGTGATGCATATCATGATTACTCAAACAAATCATTCTTCTTTATTTGGATATATAATCACTAAGTTGAAAGGGTTAAGGTGGAATACAGAATAATAATTTAAATGCCTCTATTTTTTTGGAAAAAGGATTTAATTAAACACATTAATTCCTCAGCAGTTGCTCTTACTGAGCCTATACAATTTCAGGACTTCTGCTACTTCTTTGTACTCAGTAGCTATGATAAAGGCACATTATGTAGAGAGAAAAGATATGTGTGTTATATTAAAATTGGCTGTGAGAGTGAGACAGAATCTTGGAGTGACTTGGGTCAGATGGGGCTTATGCTATCAGCTGCTACTAAAATAAAACCTTTTCTGACTCGAATGTAATTATAGGGATTTCTCAACCCTACCTTGTGCCCCTAGTGAGACATTTAGAAACTTATAATAAGTAGTTGGATGGGGAATTATACCTCAAAGTATGAAGTTTATTTAAAATATATTTTTTATTGATTTCAGAGAAGAAGGGAGAGGGAGAGAGAGAGCGAGCTAGAAACATCAGTGATGAGAGAGAATCATTGATCGGCTGCCTCTTGCATGTCCCCTCCACTGGGGATCGAGCCCACAACTCGGGCACGTGCCCTGACCAGAATCGACTGTGACCTCCTGGTTCATAGGTCGACGCTCAACCACTGAACCATGCCAGCTAAGCCAAAGTATGAAGATTAATGCAAGTTGTGAGGTTAATAAAGTAAAATTGGAACATGATATTGGTTCACAGTTTGATTGTGGAACTGAAAGAGCAATCCCACTTTTTATTTTATTTTCTAAATACAGAAAAGACAACAGTATTGTTTCCTCATGTCAAATGCAATATATAAACTTGCATTATAATAGCTCACAGCTTTTCTTCACCTACCTTTACATACTATCGTGACACTCCCGGAGATCCTCTGTCAAATGCCCTGCGTGCCATGCTGTTGATTCTGCCTGTTGCCTGGGCATGCTGTTTCTGAACTTTAGAAACCTCTTCTCATCCAACGCATGATCTTCAACCACACCTGTTAGTACAGCGAGGAAGAAATCATGGCAGGGCTGCTTCCACCACAGTTTTGAAGTTTGGCTTGGGGTCACTTTCTGCCAGTCCTGGTGCTGGCCCCCTTACCACACACCATAAGCTGCACCCCTACTCATTCCCCTTTCTTCTCTTGGAGGGAGGGAGGCACTTCACCCCAGTCATGTTGGTATTTACTCCCGAATTCTGAAGGCATTTAGCTTTTCTTTTTAGCTCCTATTAAGATTTCTCTGCATATTCTCACCCTAGCAAGATTTTCTGTGCTGGGTTTACAGATGCAGCCGTTTATATTTTGGGCATCTTTCGTAATGGTTAGAGAAAGCTTAGGTTACCCTACAATTAGGAGCCTTATTGAAGAGTGTTTTTTTTTTTTTAATTTCATTTAATGTAGGAATACTTCTTGAAAATGTGTTCAAAACCTGGTGGGGGAGAGAAACAAAAACTATTTGTCTGTTTTGTTTTGTTTTGTTTTGTTTATTTATTTCTAACTTTCCTCTGAGATTTGTCAGTCTTATTCTTACATCATCATCTCATTTAATTATTTGTGATGAACTTGACATTCAAGTTAGAAACCTAGGAGTCATATTAGATTTGTATCTTTTTCTCAAATGCTAACTTCCTATTGGCCCATCATATCTACTGACTTAATTTCTCTCTATCCTTTCCTCTCTATTCAACTGCTGCTGCCCTAAATCAGTCTCTCACAGCATCTTACCCAGATAACTGAAAATAGCATCCCTAATTTCTACTTCTAATCTCATTTCCTTTCAATCAGTGTTCTTCCCAGTTTCCAGAACATTTTTTTTGGAAATGGAAAGATGACTTTAATACTCCTACTTGAAAATGCTTTTGTCTCCCGTTGCCTCAAAGATGAAGTTAAAGTCTTTCTCGTGGGATAAGGCCCTTTGTGATCTGGCCTTGCCTCTTTTAAGCTGTATCTCATCTTATTCCCCCTCACTTAACCTGGTTCCTAGCAACTGTGTATGTAATGCTGTGGTGCGTTTCCATGGAGAACATTTTCCCTTCTGCTTAGGATACCCTGAGGTTATTTTTCAGTCATTTTTGAGCAACTCTCATATGCCCGGATATGTATAATAGGTGCTGGGAACACAGCAATGACTAAGGTTTATCCCTGACCACTGGAAGCAGGGGCCATGCCTTCTTCGTTCACCAATGTCTATCAATATCCAGCATAATTACTGATATAGAGTACCTGGTCAGATGTTAAAAATTTTGAAAAATAGTAACAAATACTAGTTATTAGTTATATAGTAGTATATTTGTTCCAGGCATTGGTGTAAGAGATTTTACATATATTACCTTATTTAATCACCAAAACAGCAATATAGTTCTATACTTTTATTTTTTTCCAGTTTCCTGGTGGTGAAATAAAGAAATTGAATAAATGGTATTGTATAAACACATGCTCAGGATACAATGGCGACAGAGAAAAAAGGCATTTAACCTAAGCCACGCCTTAGAAAGGGCTTCCTAGAGCATTTCAGGGAAAGGAATGAGCACAGCAAGGAGGCATGGGATAGAAAGCATATTGTGTTCTGAGCTCTGTGTCAGTGCGTACAGTGAGAAGAGAAGGAGAACAGACGATGCCCAGAAATACTACAAGTATAAGCAGGAAGAAAAAAAAAATAAAGCCGAGTTTCTCTAATTTTCAGATTAATTGCTATAGACCCTAACTGCCCCTTTATTATCTTTGTCCGACCCTTGATTCATTTCCCAGCATTGTCTAAAACCCTCAGGAGTTCAGATAGTGTAAGTAGAGGAAAACCTGGTGTCTCATGTCCCCATTACTGCCAGTGCTTCTTTTTTTACATAGTGCTGGTGTTGGAGATTTTCAGCCAGGTTTTTGACTTCTTCTATTGGGCCAGGTTCCTGGCCAGGAGTCATTCATACTTCAAGGTTGGGTTACATGGTTATACCCCTTTTTAGTTTCCATTTCCTTATTCAACATAATCATTATATAAAAATGTATTAGTCTAGGAAAGCTTCCAAACAATGAGCCTCATAATGTATTGAAACAAATTTAACAAATTCCTAGACCCTTGTGTTGAGTACATTTCTTCAGCCTTATTGTTCTTATCTGCCACAGGGCCACTCCAGAAGGTTTATCTAATTCTAAATCTTGGGAATTATGACCTGGAGTCTCAGCCCTCCTTTCCAAGAGGGACTCGTTATGTGACTTTATTCATCATCTTGCCATTGACCAACTTTGCTTTTATAGTGTCAAGGACAGCAGCCTCTTGAGTCAGCAAAAGTTGTAGATTCCCCTTTTCTCACTTCCCTCAGAGTGGGTGCCTTCTTCCTGCTCACTCTGTAAGTGAGTATAGATCACTGAGAGCCTGATTAGCCAAGCTAGGGGGCTTGGAGGATTTCATCAGATTGGTGTAGAAGAGCCACTGAGAGCTTAAGGCAGTGATGTTCTAGTCCGGCTTTGGAAAAATGGTGGTCTTATTGTTGGGAAGAAGATTGTAAAGAAGCAACACTGAGAGAGAACTGCCCCAAGGAGGTTATTGCAGTCCTTCATGGGAGAGGTGATGGTATTTGAACAGCAATAATGATTATGGAAATACAAGATGGGTTTCAGAGACAGCTTCCTTCATGTGCATCTAATTCCTGTTGGTCCTTCAGGACACAGGTTGTATGATGTGTCCTGTAGGAATCCTTTCCTGGTAGGTTCTCCAGACTGAGCAAAATGCTTCATCCTATTCTGAGAGTACACTGTTGATAGTTTCATAAAGGAACTGTGATATGGTCATATAATTAGACCAGCTTGATTGTCTTCCTCAGATCACGAGTTTCTTGAAAATTGGTATTGCCTATCTTCATGTTTGTATTTCTAGTGCTCGATGTAGTTCTTATGATGGTGGGTATGAGTGGTTTGGTTGTAAAATTCCAGGGGTATTTTACAGTGTATTATTTAGGGAGTGTCACATTACTGCCTACAAGGGGAATCTAATAAGAGGCATTTTTCCCTGTCCCCAAAGAAATCCCTTCATTCCCCACACTCATGGAGAGCACTAGAGAGAGAGGCATGTGGAAGACGTGGCTGCTATATTGCTATGAGATAAGGAACCACCGGTTGAGAGAGAATGCTGTAAGGCCACACAAGCCAACCTAACTCATTTACAGGTTAATAAGAGAAGCCATCATTTCACAAAACATTTTGCAATGAAGCAATGCTTGTATAAAAGTAGTATTTCAAGTCAAGAAGAATCAACAGAACTGGGAGGTGCAAGAGGTTCTGATCTGAATGGAGACCCTAGATCCAAAGACATGAAGTTGACAGGTATCGGAATCACGTGGCTTTTGAACATTAAAATGCCTATTTCTGGAGCCTAGATTCAACTACTGTATCATAATCTCTGGGATTTGAGACCTAGAATTGTAATTTTAGGAAATATCCTTGGTGGTCCTTATGCATAGTCCTGTTTGGAAAGCACTGCTGAGCCACTAATCAAATGATAAAGTCTTCTTATTAGCTCATTAGTAAGAAGGTAGAAGTAGAGAACATCAGAACTCCATCAAAGTGTCTTAGTGTGTGTGTGTGTGTGTGTGTGTGTGTGTGTGTGTGTGTGTGTGTGTGTTTAAAGTTAATGCCTCGCATATTCTTTATACTTCAAATTTCATAGCATGGGGCACTCTTTTCATAAATCTGATTTAATAAATCAGAAAATTTCTAAGTATGCTTATGTATGGGTCCTGGATGACTCTTATGGTCAATATTTATTTTTCTGAATGGGCAATACCAGCAGGAATCACTCCTTAAAAACAGTTCCTTAACAGGCCTAATTCTGGTGGGGAATAAGTTGCATTAGCACAGTGGTTGGCTATAAATAGTAATCAGTGAGTGCTTGCTAAATGTGTGAATGGGACTGAGTATCTCCCACAGGTTTTTACTAATAATATTAAAAGACTCCTTTTAGCAACTTTTTCAAAATTGTGTTTCCAGGAGGGTGGTAATAATGTAAAGGTATATTTAAAAGCTGTGAAATTTAATATATAGTAAATTCCAAGTGTCCTTTTTATTGTGAAGTTTGTTTTTAAGATTCTTCTAATCTCTGTAGTACTAATGCTTCATGTCTCATTATTGTGTACATGGCATGGGGAAATCCTGTTTGACTTTGCATTTGATGTCTAATTGAAGGTTGTATTTGATTTAATCCACAACTGTTTTTTTCTGTGTGTGTGTGTGTGTGTGTTTTATAAACTACAGCATCAGAATTGTTGGTCATTTAAAAGTAATTTAACAAGTGCCCAGCCGGCGTGGTTCAGTGGTTGAGTGTTGACCTATGAACCAGGAGGTCACTGTTCGATTCCGAGTCAGGGCACATGCCTGGGTTGCAGGCTCCATCCCCAGTGTGGGATGTGCAGGAGGCAGCCGATCAATGATTCAATGATTCTCTCCATCACTGATGTTTCTATCTCTTTCTCCCTCTCCCTTCTTCTCTTAAATCAATAAAAATATATTTAAAAAATAAATAAAAATAAATTAGCAGCTATATTCTAAAGTCATTTTTGAACACAGAAGCATGGAAAGACTGTTGAATCTTAGAGGGAAGGCAGGGGTGGGTGAATGGGAAGAGATCAACCAAAGAACTTGTATGCGTGTATCCATAACCCATGGACACAGACAATAGAGAGGTGAAGGCCTGGGGCAGGGGGTGGGATGGGCTAGAAGGGGTCAATGGGGGAGAAAAGGGACATATGTAATACTTTTAACAATAAAGTTTTAAAAACTTTTTTAAAAAGTCATTTTTGGATTTCAGATACGTTTTCACTTAAATCAGGAGAAGTAAATTCAGCGAGCAAAATGCTGACATTTTAAATGAAATGTTTAATGTTCCAAGGCAATTGGGATGGCAAGCACATCTTGTTAGTTTCTTATTTAATGAAAATGGTTCCATTTAAAAATCTGAAAAATTTTTATTATGAAGTCCTGTCACAGGCACAGTAAAGAGGCAAAATGCAGGGTAAAGATTAATACAAAATGTACAATCTTTCCCTCACGAGGGTGACAGTCCAAAGAAGAGAGAGTGCTTTTTATCATAGATTCCACATGAGTGAGCAGTCTAATTTTCAGTTCTTTTTTTTCTCCCTTATATTTGCAGTCTTTTTATAATTGATATAGTCAGATATATTTGTAATGTACATTTCCATTTATGCTTTTTTTCATGATCTGCCCAGTTTTAAATTATATTAATTTTTCAAATTTATATGTTTAGAAGAAAAAGGAAAAAAGAACTTTTTTTTGTTAGATGTAGCCATTTTACCAAGAAATGAGTAGTTGCATTCCTTTCCTTTATATTTTTTAAAGCTTGAGGCATTAAGTTTTTTCCCACCGCAAATAGTTGTTTACCAGTGAGAAAAGAAAAATCTGTGCTCAGGACAACTAATGATTTTTATGGCGGACATCTTCTGGGGCAAGGATTACATAGAGAATATTGATTTCAGCCTGACTTAATACCCAAACCGTTGGCAAGTAATACTGAAGAAGAAATTGGAAAAGTTAATCTTTTGATTATTTTAAAATACTGTCGAGGGGTTAAAACTGTTAAAGGAAAAAGAGGCAAATGCCCAAGGCTACTGGGAAATACCGCTGTAGGGAGTGTGGTCTGCAACTGATTATGGCAGAAACAACTGCAGATCGGTTACTAGTTCTGTTAATCTGGGGAATAATAGCTTATGGTAATTCTAAAAACAAGATTCGTTCATTGTAGAATTATTGTTTCCCAATTGAGAAATGTGGTGATCAAGTGAGTTACATTTAAAGGTAGGAACAGAATGGGGCTTTTGATGAAGAATTTGATTATGGGAAAAACATACATTCTTTCTGAATCTCTCTTCTTCATCCTACATAAATTTTAAGCACTGATGAGTGTGATTTCAACATTTTGAAAGGAGGATACTAAGCAAATTTTAGCACCTATTTCCTTTCTCGCCAGCTATTCGAGGATAATTCATACGATGGGATATCTATTGAAACTTAGAAGCAAGATACATGTATCACAGACAGAAATAAGCCTCACAAAGATAATATATTGTGGGCGAATGGAGGCTGCTTGGTTTATTTTCCCTGCTGTGATTTTATATCAGATAGGGCCCAGCATTATTCAGGCCCAGCAAACGTGTAGGATTGAAATGAAGTCAGAGTCGATGCTGAAAAACAATTTGGAGGCTGTTGCAGTAGTCAGAGTGAGAGATGATGTGCACTTGGACCTGACTGTTGCAAAGTGATTGCAAAGCTGATGGAATGGAGAAATATTTAGGGGGCTTGTATTAGTGGTCTTCGGAGAAGCAGAATCAAAGAATATATAATTATGTAGAATAAAATATATTTTATTATACAATATATAGAATATAATGTATTAAAGAATATTATGTAATATATAATATATAATACATAATAATATATAGAATATAATAAAACATAACAGAGAGAGAGAGAGAGAGAGAGAGAGAGATAGAAAGAGAGATTTATTATAAGGATTGTGGAGGCTTGCAAGTCCCAAGATCTGTAGGGTGAGACAGTGAACTGGAGACTGAGGAGAATTGGTGGTTTAGTGCAGAATTGATGGTTTAGTGCTAGTATTAGTTAGAAGGCTGGAGAATCAGGAGAGCTGATGGTCTAATTCTTGGTCTAAGGCTGGCATTCTCAAGACCCAGGAAGAGCTAATGTTTCAGTTCTAAGTCTAAAGGAAGGAAAAAAGCTGATTGAAGTCCACCAGACAGGAAGAATTCTCTCTTGATTGTAGGAGGATCAGCCCTTCTGTTCTCTTCAGCTGATAGAAGAGGCCCACCCACATTAGCGAGGACTATCAGCTTCACTTAGTTTGCAAATTTAAATGTTAACCCAAAACATCCTCTCAGAAACACTCAGAAGAATGTTTCAGCAAATATATGGGCCCCTGGGGGCCCAGTCAAGATGACATATAAAGTTAACAGTCACAGGGTTAAATCTGGATGTTAGAACACTTGGAGATTAATTAGATATGGGGGATGAGGCAGAGGAGGAGTGAAAATTGACTCTTGAAGTTTGAGTTTGAGCAACTGGTTAGTCTCATTTGTTAGGGTGCCTTTTTTATGTAACCACATAAACATGTACATCTGTGGAATTCTAAAGGTTCTCATCACAGTCTCAAGTTCTTTCCTACTGACTTAGTGATCATAACTCTAAGAGGGTGAAGGAAGTGTTTATTTATTATAGAAACTAGAGGCCCATTGCACAATATTCATGCAAGAATAGGCCTTTCTTCCCCTGGCTTCACTCCCAGCTGCCGGGAGATGGCAAGTCCCTGCTCCTGGCCCACCTGGGATCTGGCAAGTCCTTGTTTCTGTCCAGAGCACCGCTCCTGTAGCTCCCTTCGCCACACTCCCTCCCCTTCATAGCAGGCGTCCCGCCCCTCCTGGCCCCCCCCCCCCCGTGCCTGCATATGCAAATTAACCCACCACCTTTGTTGGGTTAATTTGCATACTCACTCTGATTGGCTATGGGCATAGCAGAGGTATGGCCAATTTACATGTTTGTCTATTATTAGGTAAGATAGTATAAAAAGGTGAGCCTGGGTGAGCATGTGCCCTGCGGAGAGATTGAGAAGGAACTGGGCTGAGCTTGGTATAGCTGTCCCTGGGCAGGGCTCTGGATGCCGTTCACACAATGTTGTTCCTAATTATGCCCAGTGTTATCGCTCAGATGTTGGAGAGTGATCTGAGCTTGATTCTTTTGTTCCGGTTGCCAAGGATCAAACCATATCCCTGACTGTGAGAGTTGTCTTTTCCTGGAAGGATTGGATATTGCTACTCTTAATCATTTTAGTGTGAAGTCAGCACCAGAGAAGGAAATGAAGACTTAGGACATGCGTCTTAAATCCTGGCTGATTATGCTCATTTTATGTAAGTGAAAATGATTGGTGGAGTACAAGTCTGATTCTCTCTTTAGGGAAGCACAGTCTTTGGAACCCTGGTGTTATTTATGTGCTGAATTATTATTGTTTCATCAGCATTTTATCAGCATTAAACATGCATTGTAAGTCAATAAGGATACCTAATGTGTATTTGTGAGTTAAACTCTAAATACAATATGCAAAATACATCAAAATCGTTGGAGAAAATAATTATCTGTTAGCTCATGGGACAGTAAAGAAATAAATAGAATTGAATGTTTAGTTTTTGCTGGCTTGAATTGTCAGGCAGAAAATATATGCTGTAGTTTTGGCAAGAGGACTGAGGTAATCCAGTGGAGAATTCCGCTAGAGAGGCTTTCACTCCTTAATAGAAGAAAAAACAAAAGCAGAGACAGAAAATCCCCAAATGCATGACTGTCTTCCCAATTTACTTGGTTGTCACAATCTGGTTTCTCAGAACACCTGTCTAGCTGAACCATTCAGAAAGGCCCAGAGCATTTCATTGTTAACCATGTATCGACCAAAAGGAATTCACCCACGGTATATAGATCTTGTTGGGAGGTTTAGTTTGCAATCAGTCACTCAACTATACTTTATAAGTATGATTTAGTTAGCATATATTAGTGTAGAAGCTAAGATATGTTGAATAAATTGGCATGAGGGTTTTCTTTGAAAAGGAAACTGAGTAATAATTATATATTTTTTCTTTTTACAAATAATTTTGTCTGTTTTTGGTCTAGCCCAAACTGTATAGCCATATAAGAAATTCTTCACTGGTTAGTTTTAACTTCTCATGAAAAAACATAATAAAATAGATTTCTTCTCTCTTTGTAATATTCTTCATTGTGTAACATACTTTTGTTTTGTTAGTGAAAGGTATTGCATAATGTTCTTGATCTACAGAAGAAATCAGAGGTGGGATTCCAAATTCAGCAGGAAGGGAAAAACCAAGAGCATAGTTAACATAAATCTTACAAAATATATACTGGATATCAGCATATTATGTCTCAGTAAGTTCAACATAGTTTGTCTTCCAGCATTTCTCTGGTTGAGTATCAGAAGTAGTCGGTTTCCTTTCAAGGGTCATACTGTAAAAAAATACAACCTCAGCATAACATAATCATCCTCAGCAAGGCTACTTCCTCATATGCTGGGATGTGCTTGGGACCTCTGAGTTCTTGAGGGCAGAATAGATTAACATTTTCCATTTCACACTATCCAGGCCATACAAATTGGCTGACAGAATCTCTGGCACTGTTGCTTTTCTTTTCAATGTATGCATTGAAGTTGTATAAGTTACAAGTGTTTATGTTTAAACTCCACTCTAGATGTTTTGGTTCTATTTGGCTAATCTTCCCTGTAATCTATATATATAAAAGCCTAATATGCTAAGTGTCTGACCATTTGACCAGTCACTATGATGTGCACTGACCACCAGGGGGCAGACACTCTGACCGGTAGGTTAGCTCGCTGCTGGGGTCCAGCCAATCAGGATTGGGAGAGATGGACCAGACACCCCTGGAGCCAACCTCCCATTGTCCCTCTCCGGCCTTTAAAATATTTCTTCTAATTAATTTCCTTTCAATGTGCATGAATCCGTGCACCAGGCTTCTAGTACTTTATAAGCTGAAATACTGACATAGTCTAGAGAAAGTTTTATAGTCAAATAATAACTATCTAACATTTGTATATGTAAGTTTGTGGAATGGTATAAGTTTATTCCATGATGCACTGGCTTTTGGGGCACTAAAAATATTTTGAAAGAACATCAACTTCTAACAACTTACTTAAAAAAAAAAAAAGAAGGAGGAGGCACTGAGATGTTGGAAAACAAAGTATTTTTCCATGGCTCATCCTTCACTAAATTATAATAAGTCCATTTTAGACAATGACAGTCACAATCAGTTCACTGACATCGACATTTTAATTTTATTCATGGTCACTGGGAAAATACTAAGTTCCTGAGCTTTGTTAATGTTATAAGGCATTAAATTGTGGTTATTATAGTGTCCTGACATATTATATGGTGCCTAGTGAAAACTGTATTAAATATTTGCAAGATGAAATTAGTAATATTCGTTTTTATTCTGATCAGTGAAATAAACAGGTGCAAGCAACATTAATTCAACTTACGTCCTATGAGGCACTGCAGTTCCAGCAGAGTCTGGTCATTGATTACAGATTCACCTGGCTTACCTTGATAAATGATTTTGCCCAAGCCTTCTGTCCGAGAGGACTATGTATTCAGATCTTGTTGATGTAAAAATTGTTACACTAAAACCAACATTATTGGTGATTACCTTTGGTTTGTATATTAGTGTGAGTCACAGTAACAGTATTTTGTAAACCCCTTGGCACATAAGTTTATCTGGCCTTGTAAAATAATATGAAGAAAACAACACTTTGCATTTAACATAATTCATGATTAGTCTAAGTTTTAAATGGATTAGACATGAATTGTCTTGATTTGGGAATGATGAATTTATGATAGCTTTGTGTACTTCATAAAAATATGTAATACATTTTCTTATTTTGGAAGTCTTTACTATAAAACCTGGAACACTGAATGGATTATTTTTTGGATATTACAAATCTTAATTTTGGGATAGTTCACCATGAAACAGTACTAATTATACTAGTAGGTTATTTACCCATGGAAATTGACTGGAAATTGGTTATTCTCTGTGGGTGAAATATAACCTAGAAATGGAATTTTGCATTGTTTCCCCCATATGGATTTTTTGATGATTTGGGATAAAGAGTGCTTACAAAGAATATTCAACATTCACTATGGACTACAGAGAAAGTGTGTGTGTGTGTGTGTGAGAGAGAGAGAGAGAGAGAGAGAGAGAGAGGGAGAGAGGAAAGAAAAAGGATTGGCTCTCAATAGTCATAAGTATAAGTAACAACCTTGAGCTTGGGTAGCACTTAACTTTTTTAATTTGAAGCGTTGTATTAATTTTGGAATTGCAGCTAATAACTCTACAGTTTATAATTTAAACTTTATTACCAGAAATATGAACGTTTTGTAGTATCATTCTTTACTTTTTGAGCAATAATTCCAAGACTTGAGCATTAATCAGAATCCTCTTATTGCAGAAACAGAGTTTTGGCTCCTGTCTTTAGAGTTTCTTATATAGTATGTCTGAGTCTGGAATTGGGTCTAGGTGATGCTGGTCTGAAGTCCACACTTTGAAAATCCCTGTTTTAGAGATATAGGGCAATATATGCTTTCTCGATTTTAGAAATGTGGTTTCATTGGATGTACACACACACACACACACACACACACACACACACACACACGTGTATATATTTATGTATATGTGTGTAATTTACAGCAGAATTGATCCTAGATTTCAATTCCTCTCTTCTTATCCTCAGGACTGTGTACTACCCTTAAAATAACATATGTATAATATACTCCCGATTATTTACCTGCAATAGGAGAGGAAAAATAAGAAAGTATTCAAATGAATTATTACTAGTAGATTAAATAGAGATTAATTTAAACACGCAATTAAATAATATTTTTATTGATTTCAGATAGGAATGGAAAGGGAGAGAGAGAGATAGAAACATCAATGATGAGAGAGAATCATTGATTAGTTTCCTCCTGCACACCCCACACTGGAGCATGTGCCCCTACCAGGAATCAAACCTGACCTCCTGGTTCATAGGTCAACACTCAACCATTGAGTCATGCTGGCTGGGCAAAACACACAATTTTTGATTTCCATCCTCTGAAGATTTTTTTTTTTTTTTAACGATAATGTCAAGTTTAATCTGCCAAATATACAAGTGGATTTGTAGAGCATGTTTTGCCTGCGTGCTGCACAGTAAACAGAGGTTTCTTAAAATGACCCATGGGTAGGGTTAAGAATGGGCCCTGGTCAGAAAGGTGGGAATGGGGCAGAGAAGGGTACAGGGGAGGCCATGGAAAGAGCCATGACCCTCAGAGACCCAGGGGTACAGGCTCCCAGATGACAGCCCCTGAGTGAGCACCCAGGCAACACAGATGGGCTGGTTGTTGCAAACTCACCAGCAGCAGCCCCCAGCACAACCAACCCCTACTGTGCAATCTACTGGACAAATGGACGCTCTTCTTACCGCACCTCCCAGGCACCCCCAACAAAAGTTCTGAATTCTAAAAACAGCAAAAACATTGGAATGGTTACATATGAAATGCTGTCCTGCATCTTTCTGTCTCAAAGATAGCAGCTGCCCGCTCCCCCCAGCCCCCACCTACCATCCCCCAAACAATTTCTGTGCCAAGATGAAGAGGAGACCCCAGGCTGTGCGGAACTCCTTGTCTTGGGGAGCTTTTGCCGTGGTGACAGGGCACAGGGTGGGCGAGACACGGCAGCAGTCCTGGCCGCATGGCCCAGTTCCCTGGTATCTGCCCCGCAGGCCTTGCTACTTACTCAGGGAGAGCGACTGCATTCGTTTTCCTGACAAAGTTGCATCATCTTTTGCTTTCCTTTCTTATTCTTTCTTCTTGGCGGCGGCTTCCCGCTGTTTTCGGATAATTGCCAGCCGGGCAAGGTCAGCTTTGGCTTGCCCTGTTTTCCCAGCTAAATGCTCTTTTGCTTTCTGCTTCTCAATTTCTCCTCGTTCTCCCCTTGAAAGCTCCTTGGGCCCATCCAAGTCCAGTTGTGTGACTTTTTTGGTTGTCTGTGCCGCTCGGTCGGGGTTCTGGATGTCGCTAAGGCCTTCCACACCTTTGCTCTTTTGCTGGTAATCATCTTCTTCATCCTCACTCTCATCGGAGTCTAGTGATTTCTTCTCCTTTTTGGGGTCACCTGCAGCCCCATCTCCATCTTCTTCTCCTTGTTCCTTCTCTTCCCTGGCCTTCTGCTTTTCAGCTTGGAGCTGTGCATCAGTTTCCTTGGGCCTCGTGTATTGCTGTGCCCGGCCTTTGTGGCCGCCCTATCTCCCTCCTTTAGGCATTGCGGCTCTGGCAGCTGCCTTGAAGATCTTTTTGAAGAAAAAAAATTATATATATATATGTATGTATGTATACACACACACACACACACACACACACACACACACACACACACACACACACACACACACACTAGAGGCCCAGTGCATGAAAATTCATGCACTCAGGGGGTTCCCTCAGCCCAGCCTGCTCCCTCTCGCAGTCCGGGATCCCTTCTACCTGCCGGCTTAGGCCCACTCCCAGCGATATCGGGCCTCAGCTGGCAGTCAGACATCCCTCTGGCAGCCCAGGAGCCCTTGGGGGATGTCTGAAGCTGCAGTAGGACATCCTTAATGCTGCAGAGGAGGAGGGAAAGGCTCCCTCCACTGCCACTTGCAGCCATCAGCCCGGCTTGTGGCTGAGTGGAGCTCCCCTGTGGGAGTGCATTGACCACCAGGTGGCAGCTCCTGCATTGAGCGTCTGCCCCCTGGTGGTCATAGTGACTGGTCGTTCCTGATCGTGCTGCCTTTAGGGCCAATTTGCATATTACTCTTTTATTATATAGGATATATATATATAATTATATCTATCATCTATCTATCTATCTATCTATCTATCTATCTATCTATCTTTGCTTTCTCAATAAGTTGCTCATCCTATAGAAATTTACTTTGTCTTTTGTAGTTTGAACCTTTTGCAATGCTCCCTGGTTGTTACTCAAAGTTGTTTTTTTATTATGTAAGGTTATGAGATTTAGAAGTGGTGATGGGTTAAAGGAAAATGTATTTAGATATCTGGTAGCATTTTGTTGTTGTTAATGATTTTTGTTAATAAGCTTTTTGTTATCATGCACAATAAAAGTAAATAATGGTTTTGATTAACTGAAGCTATTGTCATTTCATTATGCTGCAGTGGTAAATTGACTCTTTACATAGAGTAGAGCCTACTGAGTTGACATGAATGAATGGGAGGTTCATTGGAATAATTCTTTTTGGTTATAGTACTAGCACCTATCCAGTGGGAGATATGCACTAAATATTTGTTTAAAAAATTAAATGCGGAGACCTCCCCCCCTGCAGTTATAGCTTCCTAGTTTTATTAAGGGAAGCTGGGTAAGGAGCAAAGCTTTTTGGCTGGTTAATTTCAGCCTCTGTGCTTGGTTCATCAGGATTCATGATGCTCATCCACTGATTTACAGGAGTGCTTCTTCATCACATATGGGCTGCACATCCTCTGGTACTCTGAGAGCTGAGCCTTTCCAAATTGTATTTAATGGTCTGGATTTTGGGTTGAAATTAGATTGGAATACACTAATGCCTACCCCTGCTGCTGATACTGCATCATCCGTATTTTTTTTTCTCCTTTAGTATAACAACAAACAATAATCAATTCATCTCGGTAGAAGTGCTTGCTTTTTGTTAATGTAGCTTTTTGAAAAGAGCTGTACAATTCAGACACATTAGGTTGGAATATTGCTGGTGCTATATCTGGTATATGCCATCGTCAGACCAATGCTCCTTTAACTCACTGTGCCTTTTCTTGTTATTGAAAAATCTGTCCTTTTCAGCCAAGGGAGTATTAAAATCCTAAGTAGGAAGGGACCTGTTCTGCCTTGTCTTTTGGCTCACAAAGACAACCTTAGAAAGAACACCTTTTTAATGTGAGAATATAGAATCTAGACCAAGCATGTAAAAATGTTCTTTTATTCTGGTATATGCTTATTACTTTATTAGTTATGAGCAAAATATATTCATCCACATTGAAGACCAAACTGCATTAAAAAATAATAGCAAATGGACTTTGCAAAAGTCCTCTTCCTATGCACAGAGTAATCAGGTTTGTAAATTAATGACTAATGTGACCTTTATTCTTTTGACTTATTCAGTACGTATTTGGTGTGCTTTGTCTCATTTTTACTGACATCATTTCTTCTGGGTATTTCCTTCATTATTTATTTTTAATTTTATCCCACTGAAAATTTTGGCATGTTATCTATTTTTGTCTTGCTCCAGACAGGGTATAAATAAATAAAAATTTAAAAACCTTTTCCCTATCCAAATAGTACACACTTTCTAAAAAAAATACACCCTTGTCTACTAGTATAACTAGGAGCTTATTGCAATTAGGTTTTTGTGTATATAGATTCTGAGTATCCTTTCCTCTAGGAAAAGATGCTATCCAGAGCCCTTATATGGCCTCTCAATTGTCAACCTTGAACTCACCCTCATCCCACGTGCACCTCCCTTCTCCATGATCTAGATATGAAATTGCCAATAGGTTGCCCAAATCTGCCCCTCAGCTATATCTGATTTGCCCTGAACTGTGTTGACCCACAGGATATTACACAAAAACTGGAATTAGTTTCTAACATTTAAACCTTCCCATAAAAATTCAGATTTTGGTTTCTCTAGGAAAATAAAGATGGACTTATATTCTTGGTAGGCAACAGTCCTCAGGAGCTCAGTGGATGGAAATGGGCTCTCCCTGTCACCTCAGTCTTCACCACTCCCCAGTTTGCAGACATTGAGACTGATGGTCAGTTAACATTAGCACTTGTCTTGTTTTTTCATGTCTGGCACCTGCCTGACCCTTTGGACACTTGATATTGTGACTGCACAGCTCATTCTGCCACTGGGCACTGATAAGGAGTTATTATAAAACTACTTTGCAATATGCTTTCTGAATATATTTTCAATTAAAATCATTTGTATTGCAGGCAGTATCTTAGAGGCATGGATCTAATGGTGAGGAATTCCAGGTTCTATGATTTGTTGAGATACTTTGGGGACTACAATCTCTTCAGATGCCATCACCTCGCCCATTCACTGGGTGATCCACTGTAACTGTTTACAATTTGGCTCCCTTGATTTCCTATCAAGTTGTCTTTATTCAGAATTTACTCTGGTGTTCATCAATGAATGCATGCCCAGAGTGTCTGTCCTTTCCACACATTCCTTACAAAGTTGGTAACTACAATAGTGCCTACACTGAGGCACTGTTGACAAGGCTGGCTAAAATATCATTGGTTGGTAAAAAAAAACAACACACACAAAAAAACCACTCCACTGCAATATGAAAGATAGTTTTAACTGTAGCTTTATGGCAGGATGAGTCAATTGGGAGAATTCTGATGCCTATTATTCACTTAAGAGATTGAGAGCAGAGGAAGATTTAAGGCATTCAAAGAGATGCTTTTGTGTGAGTTTTGGATTTTTGCTCAGGATTATCATTGGTGTTGTAAAATTAAAAAAAAGATACACTGCCAATAGAGACCTAGAGAAAAATTCTTTGTAATATATTTATTTTATTTTTAAATAATTCTTTATTGTTGAAAGTATTACATATGTCCCCTTTTTTCAAAAAAGAAGAAAAAAGAAAAAAAGGGGGACATATGTAATACTTTCTTTGTGATATATTTAAAATCCCAGTCCTATATGAAAATCCCAGCAACTAGCGACTACCAGCAACAAGCGTGCTGCCTTTGTACCTTGAGTACAGTATTGTGACTCAATGCCCTTAACATCAGTTCTTGCTCCATATAGATGAATAACAACTCAAATGTAATATGTGTTTAGGAAAGAGTTATGATATGCATTATAAAATGAGGACAACTTTTCTTAGCACACTAAAGGAATCTCATCAGCTTGTATGTTCCCATCATATTCATCAAGAGAATGGGCAATAAATAAGATATATGTAGAAGGTAGAATCTTTTTGTTCCCTTTTCTGTTTTGTAATTTTTGTCATCATGCAGGAGGGTGCCCTGAAGTCTCCAGTCTTCTGTTTCCTGGGTAGCGCTCAATTGTCTTGACTGCTCTATTTGGGCATCAGAAATTTCTTTCAGTTTCAGAGTTTGAAAATGCCACATAACTTCTGTAAAGTGCAGGGTATTTTAAGATCCAGGTGCCATGGTCCTGAAGAAGAGTACTAAGACTCATTCAGGGTACTCTTCCCCTTAACTTGCTCTTTGGCCTTGAAAAGTCTATGTGAATGCCAAAATCAATATGTACATCTTACTTCACCAGATTGAGCTTGCAGAGTCTGATACCATGAGGTTTGGATAAGATGGTTATTTTCCATTGTAACATAGGGTGAGAAAAATGAAAAATGCTTGGTCAACCTAAGTTGAGTTGTTCACTTGACTCAGGATAGAAATATAATACACAGTGGATTATGCAAGTAAAAAATCACTTTATAGAAATTGGCTGACATTTAAAAGATGGAATTCAGTAAAAGGCCATTAAATTTATTTGATCATTATGGACTCAGTTTTGAGCAAAAAAAACAAAAAAACAAAACAGATTTGCCTTCTCTGTGTAAGTTAGTACAAAATTTTGGATCCCTCCCATATGCTCTTTCATAGTTTTAAGACTGACTTTTTTTTTTTTTTTTTTTACCATGACAAATCTCGGTATCTAGAGCAAAAATATGAAATATTCTCATTTTTAGTAACACTATTTGGTTGTTTTAAGATGTTCTGATCTGCACTGGGGACATCATTACTTTCTTCCTGCCTTAGAAACCTAATGGAGGAAATACTTTTGGTATTTTATAATCAGGGCAAATCCTAAGATGTTCTTTGAAAATAAATATGATGTGCCACATACCCTAAAGTATGAGTTTATGCCCCTAGAAATGGAATTAAATATGCTGATCCTTATACATACCAGATGATTGATAGACTATTAACACTTGACCACCTGCTAATGAATTCTTATTCACCACTTGTTTTTTCTTGCTAAAATTGCACTTAAATACCACTGCAAAATAACCCACGGCTACCGAAAGATACAGAAAATAGAACAGTCAAATGTCTTATATGTGAATTATTCTCCAAATTGTAAATTTTATTTTTCTGACAGTTCCAAACCTTCTAGTAAATCTCATAAATAAGTATGTTTGAGGTTCTAGTAAAGAGTCATAGTTTACTAATTACCCAAAGTTTACCTTTCACCATGAGTCTTTGGCTTTATTAATGAGCTTAAAAAAAAAAATCTCGGCCCTGGCCAGGTAGGTCAGGTGGTTAGAGCGTCACACTGATACGCCAAGGTTGCAGTTTGATCTTCGGTCAGGGGACATACAAGAAGCAACCAATGAAGGCATAAACAAGGGGAACAACCAATCGATGTCCCGCTCTCTAAAATAAATCAATCAATAAAAAAATCTCTGGTGGTGATGTGTCAGAGGGTTAGAGAAAATGTATAGTTCATGCAATATTTAAAGTCTAAGCTCCCATTTAACATTGAGATTCTGAGAGTCTATGAATTCTTATGAGACTATAGATGCATTATTATAGATGTTCACATCTGAAATTTCCAGTAGGGCATGTATGCAGAGTAGAGATACTTAATTAACTATTTTTTTTTAAAAAAAAATTATCACTCTCAGTGTCTTATATATATCTCCATACTGTCAATGGATTTACTGAAGGGTTGTTTTATAGAGCTGAGTTGGAAACAGTTTGATGTTTGCATTAGTATTTGGTTTCACTGTAGTTATATTGGCCTACCACCTTAGTCCCAAACGGTCTAGAAGTCTTTGATTTTTCTCTGAAAATTGGCAGAATATCTAAGTTAATTGTTTAAATGGGAGACTTAATACCATGGATCAACATATTTTCTCTCTGGTAGAGAGACTAAATGTTGGCAGAAAATAATTCTTTGGTCTTAGAAGTATTATATTTCTAGAGAAATAGTTCTGATTTCTGTTAATTTTAATATTTTTCAAATTTATTAAAATTACATATTTGTATGTGATCTACATGGACTGGGATTAAGAAATGCTTAGTACATGAGAGGGAGACATGGCTTTGTAGGCTCTATTAGGGCAGGCTTCATGTTTTATTAGTTCTTTTCCTTCTTTTATGCCTTAGATAAAATAGGCACTCAGAACATGTTTTTGAATGAGTGAATTATAACTGAAGCTATGCCACATTTAAGATTTCCTGGTGTGCACAATAATTAAATAACCTCAGGGAAGGAGGTAGATATAAGATAATTTATGCTATTATTGAATGGATTTGTGTATTTTTTTTTTATAAAAAAGAATTATTTTTTCTAAAGCCTATAGATCTTCAATTTGGGAAGATTAACACATAGTAGTTAATATCAGTGAACTTTAGAACAGGGCAAAGAGGTGATAGAGAGGAATGAATGATAATGGGAAACTGTTTAGAAAATCACCAGCTAAGATACCAGATAATCCCAGATGTGGTTTGGGTAGCTACACTCTTTCCCAACAATGTCATTCTATAGAACCAGACTGGTGTGCAAACATTTTCAGCAATATTTAATGATTTAGATAACTATTCTCTTGCTATATTCTTTATTCCAGCCTTTTTTTTTTTTTTAGGTCCCCGCCGCCCCCGCCCACCCCCCCCATGAAGAGCTGTTTACTGGACAGATGTCTTCTTAGATCTGCCCACTCTTTCCTGAAAGGCAATAATTATTTCAGTAGCTATTAACATGTTAAGAAAACTTGGTAATTCCACCCACTTCATATTAACTTGCCCTGGTTGATTATTTGCTGTAATATTTTAAATAATTGCTCTTGAATGAGTCAAGTAAAGCAGCCATTCACCTGTTTTGATTGCTATAAATATCTCTGAAGTCATCCAAATGTGCTTTCATTTATTCACAACACTTCTAAGTCATTAATAAGTATATTGAACACCTGTGCTAGCACTGATCCCCGAGGCACCTCATTATTAACCTAATTGCACAGCGTGATATTTCATTTAACCTTGATTTTACTACCAAACTTTTTTCAAACAAAGACATTTTTAAATTAATGATAAAACTTTACCGTTAATCTTGTGGTTGCTATGGCTCCATAATTGAATTTGCACATTAAAATTTTTAAAAATGAAATATCACTGGACATTCATTTTTCTTAAAAGTTTAAAAAGAGACCAGGTGTATACTTTTGTTACCCAGTTGTTTTCACTGAAGTTCTACTTATCTACCCACTCTATCTTTCATTGTTCATTTTCATCAGCTATTTTAAAATATTAGGGTGTACAAACAATTCTGTAATCACAGTATCATGCTTCTGGGTATAGTTCTGTCTTTTTGTGAGTTCCAGCTCCTCAATGCTGTTTTATTTCTTACTGGTACCTCCATCAAATTGGAGTCAGTAAAGAACAAAGGAGATGGAATTCATTTTAGTTGACATTACTATTCCTCAGTGAAGCCATCACAAGTGAAGAATGAGGTTTGTACCTTCTGGTTTATGTCAAGCTTTAGAGAATAGTTTTATCTAATGTTGGAGCTAGAAAGGACTCTGAAGATCACATGGTTAAATTTCCCTCATTTTTCAGGTAAAGAAGCAGAAACCCATAAGGTGAATTGACCTTGATGAAGGTCACACTAATCAGAGCCAGGGTTTGCTTTCACTTTTGTTCATTCCATTGCAGCCTGGCTTAGGTTTTTGTCATCATTGTTTCTCACTATGGGTAATTAACTTTTTTTGTCTCATTTATTCTGAATTTTGACAAGTTCCTTTTAAGCCTGTTTTAGACCATCATCTATACCTAATTTATATGTTTTTTAATCCTTAACAGTACCTTGAATATAGTAAGTTTTCAATAAATATGTAGTGAATGGATGAGTAAATCTGGAGGTATATGTGTGTATACACATATATAAATACATATTGAATAAGGGCTATTTAAACATTTTTAGTTATTTTTTACTTATCTCAGGATATATATCATCATGGAAACAGGATCATAAAGCATAGTATATGTGTTGATTTTCCAAAATTGCTTCCAAGTAGTTAGGCTTTAGGATACTCAGATTTATTTGAACTGTGTACTAAATAATACTGAGTTTTTGTATGACGTTGACTATTTCCTTTATATAAACTTTAATATAACTTGTTCAAAGACTTTCAAATCCAAATTTGAAACCCATAAGGTGAATTGACCTTGATGAAGATGACACTAATTTGACCTTTGGTTCTTAATTTTTGGTCTAGTCCTACATACTTAAATTTCCTCATAGATATTTGAGCTATTTTGGAGAGTATGAAGTAAAGGGTCTGTAGATGAGAATGGTCCTTCTACAAAAATTCAGGGAAAGAAGCCAAGGTCATTACTATTGTTGGTCCCCAGCCTTCCTACTTCCAAAGGAGGCATTATCAGAGAAGCTTCTGTGTTTATCTACTTTAATATTTATTTTAATTTATTTTTAATAGTAACATTTCAGAAGCATTAAAATGCTCTTCATTTTTATTG
The DNA here is from genome assembly GCA_025583905.1 of Ia io. Taxonomy (NCBI): domain Eukaryota; kingdom Metazoa; phylum Chordata; class Mammalia; order Chiroptera; family Vespertilionidae; genus Ia; species Ia io. Next base: position 40,929,811 of record JAJQQW010000012.1, on the reverse strand, counting down.
GAGGTCACCACTCAAATCAAATGGTCAAGGTTCTATCATGTGGATAAGTCATCTTTGGGAGAAGTATAAGCACCTTCAAGGTGCATTATGTATTTCAGGGTCATGATTCATCAGCTTTGGGGAAAAGTATTTTTTTCTGGCATATGTTCAAATGCTGTAATTTAATGCATTTATAGTAAATTATTATACCACTGCAGCAATGAAATTAATACAACTGCAGGAGTTATACCTAGGGAATAGTTGACTCATCTATTTGGTTCTGGTTCATTGTTCTTTAACATGGCAGGAAAAGAAAAAAAGAAAAAGAAAAGCGTTAACTATTTAAATTTTTCTTGTCAAATATCTATGAAGGATATAAATACTAAGCAGGCATGTAGGCTAAAAAATAATGTAAGGAAACAAGCAGAAAGGATTGAACTGCTAATTTTCTCTACTGGTGTTTATTTGAATGTTTTGACCCAGGAAGTGTCAGGTGAAATGTTATTACAACACAACCAAAAGAGCTACTCCATATTAACAGACTGAAGATCCAGTTTTTGCTTCTTTTTCACTCCCCTTAACTCTGTTTATGATCATAGAATTCTTTAAAAGTGTTGGTGTAAATCGGTTACTGAAAATAGTGACATCTACAGCACACCTGAACCTTTCTCTCCCTTAATTGCTTCCAGGAGGCCTTTGGGTGAGGCCTAGATGGGTGGTGTTACCATAATCTTGCACTTAGTCAAGTATTGGGCCAGAGATGGAGATTATCACGTGTATGGACCAAAGTAGTTTTTTGTGAGAGAGCTCTGGAGGTTCTGAACTAACACATACAGAATCTTCTAATGTTATTATAGGCTTCTGTGCTATGTAATCTCATTTCTGTGATATCCACATTTAAATTTCCCCAGACTCAGCTCTCCCTTTGCGATTTCCTTGATCAGGGTTGACCCAATGATGCATCATATGCCATAGCACTCACCTTCAACCTGAACCAAGATCTGAGGTTTTTAAAAAGAGGGTAATTGAAGTACAGTCTTTAGGGCTGATTCTTAGCAGAGAAAAGCCAAGAAAAGGTGATATCCTTCTCCTTGGCAGCCCCCAACCCTCTCTAGTCTGCACCCCCTTCCCCTTACTGAGAGTCACAGCAGTGATGAGTTACTGATAGTGTGCTACATTTTTAAGTATTTAGGACTAGACCAAAAATTAAGAACCATTAATCCAAATTTCTTATCCAATTTTATGTATGTGCTAGTAATAATTGTAACTCCAGTTGCATTCATATTTGTAGTATAACAAAATTTAATGACATCAAGATAAAATAAGAAAAAATCTATGGAGACTCTAGAATAGATATATTTTGTGTGAACTAGTCTTAATGATTCACTTAAATAAGATTTTTACTTGTATTTTTATATTGCACATGTTCAAAAATTTATTTTACTCTTAATAAAGACATCTCTGTTTTTGCAAAGGTTATACTCTTTAAACAAAATTGAAATGTAATTCAGAACTTTGTCTACATGTTATTTAAAACTACAAATGTAGAAACCTTATATTCTAAAATTTTAACGTTTTAAATATATGATTGTAGACATATAGTTAGCACATTGATACTCATTTATTTTTACCTAATTTTTAAAGAAAGTTTGTGAAACTGGAATTATATAATACTTGGGAACAGATTGCAGTATTTTGATATGAATTTTCTTGATTTCATTTTTCTTGCATCTGATGTCTTTTCTCTGACTTTAAGGAGTAATGGGGCCCTAGAACATTCAACTAAAGATGGGATTTGTATGCCAAGTGAGAGTTATTATATTTTAAATTTGTCTTTATTGCATGCTTCATAAATCTGGCAGTTGGACTAAAGTCTAACCATATAAATACACATGAAATGCTACATGTGAATGAGTTCATAAATTGTTATGGATGAAATATTATTTTATTTTCCCTTTACATGAGTTTTTTATGGACTATGACTGAAGTTCATCATGATTAAGTTTTGGATAAAATGTGAACAATACATTCATTTTAAATCTCAATTTGGAGGATTCTGTTCATATTTATTTTATAGTTTATGATACCATACCTACAAGCTACATTTTATGTTTCAGAATTTAATTCACATATTAACCCAATTATCTGAATAGAAGTAGAAGAAGACACTTTAAATAGTATCATGACATCATGTTGAATATATTTTTATATGGATAAAGTTGGGTGTCCTTGTAAAGAGAGAGCCTCTTTTCAGTTTGGGGCTGGGATTGGAGAGGCAGAGGGACATCTCAGAAGGGTTTACTAGTAGACTGTCAAGGAAGGTGGAGGAATT